>CM052029.1:17528747-18836247 GCA_028476575.1 Platygaster robiniae | reverse complement strand
GTTAATCGTTCTATATGGAACATTTTGTGCTTGAATATGCTGATTTTTCTAAAATATTAGTATATAGAAACATAAAGGTGGAGTTTTTGGATATTTTTTTATGATTTCGATTTTTGCACTCTAATTTTCAAATTTTTCCAATTCTGCTCATAAATGCATTTTTCATTCGCAGCGAGCGTTTTCGGAGTCAGTAATGCTAAATTTAATATAAGTGTGTGTGGCTCATAAGCAACTACTGAATACATAAGCACTACCGAGAGACATGTTATTAATTCAGATGGCGCTTTTTGAAACTCGTCTCTTAGCAGTGCTTACGCGTTCAGTAGCTGGTTATGAACCACACACTCTTATTTAAGTTAGCGTTACTGACATCGTAAACCCTTGCTGCGAATAAACTACCAAACGCTACTCGTAGCGTTAGGCGCGTCTTCACACGTCTCAGAATACTTCTGCAGTCATGGAAAGACGTAACTAACACTACTCGTAGCAATATGTACTATTTAATGTAAAAAATGTGTTTCGTGACATCCATCTAGATCTAAATTTTCTATTATTCATAAATAAATTAATTTTTGTTAAAATTATTATTAAATGATGTTTGGGAAATAATAGTCTCTTGCCAGGATTTGAATGTCGAGCTTGTCGTTTACATGCTAAATCCTTACCAACTTACTAAGTGAGAATTTGACTTGTTCCTAGGCAGGATGCTCTATGTATCAATTTACTTAGTCCTATCAAGGACAAATCACTGGTTTATATTTCCTTCCAATGTATAATACTGATCATATTTTGAAGAATATTATTGATAACATTATTTTTTTGTATAATAAAAGATTTTCTGTAGGAGCACAACTTGGTCCATGATTGCCTGACTATGGAAAACTACAAAACCAGCCAAAAGCGTAACAAAATTGTATCAAGTTTTGATTGACTGCATTATTATACTAAAATCTATTTGTATAAGTTGTAATAATTTCCTTTTTTTATTCATTTTTCGGAGTCTTGCTTCTTCATGGGAGTACACCCACTATTTCGAAATATTTTTCGAGAATGAGATCTTCTGTGAGCTTTATATATTTTTAGAAAGTACTTACGAAGTGATGATAATACTGGTTACAAGTATTGTCGATTTACTCGAATAAAATTTGTGTTTCTTTTGTAAATTTTGTAGAATTAGGTCTCTAAGTTTGAGAGGCCAATGATGACAAGATTGAACAATACAGAAAAACTATTTTATATTATTACCAAAGTAGAAATACTATAGTGTAATCTATGTTAGAATAATTCACAGTGTGCTTTAGATGTAAGAATACAAAGGGTATTTTTCATGCATTTATCAAACCAAACATGTTCTTGAGCATGGAAGTTTTAAGAGTGGTATTCAAATTGAATATTATCTTTCGAATTTTGAAGGCGTTTTGCGCAGTTCCTGAACTTTATATTTGTTTTTATGGATTCTTTGTATTATATTCTATAAGGGTAATCTTATGTAGCTTTATGAAATATAAATGTAAACCAACGGATCTTTATGATTATTTTTTATACTAAAGAGGTATTTCTAATGAAAATACTTGTACTCTGAATAAGTACCTTATAGCATAAAACATATCGAGTTTTCATTGTCTTATTTATAACTGTAGATAAACTCATGTTTACAGTACTTTTGGTGAAAGGAAGCTCGGAATGTTTCGAGGCACCATTTTTTTCATGACTTACTGAAAGCATTGAAAATAAAAATTTTTCAAGTGTTATATAGAAATTTGTGCGTTTCAAACAATTATTGCTCTATCTTTGTTCTCTATTGCTACTGTAAAATCTATAATAATTATGTATGTCTAACTTTCTTCACTGCCGTACTTCTTCCATATATACTTGGAAACTAGTTCAATATTAATTTTTCCAAGATTATGAGGTTTCTCCGACACACTAAAGATAAATAAAGTTTACATGACTAGTGGCGAAAGTAGGCACTTTCGCCACAAGTAGGCCACGCTTCGCAGATCGAAAATTCTACTTTCGACACGTTGTGTGATGTAAAATATTGTACTCAAGTTTTGCAGAAGTGCTTTTTTGACTCATGTGATTGCAAAACTCGCCTTCGGCTCGTTTTTCAAACTCTATATTTGTTAAAAAAGCTCCTCCTGCAAGCGTTAAGTAAATAGCTAATACTTTACGAGTTTTGAAATTATTATTCTTCTAGTTGTGAAACTCAGTCTATACCACAAAATATGTAAAATATGCGTATTTAACAAGTTGAAAAATTGAGAAAATGCACTTTCGGCAGCATGAGATAAAAAATGGGGGCCGTCGGCTCCCATATTTTGCTTACAAAAAATAGTGCCGCCTGAAGTGTTCTTTCGTAACAAATTTGGCACGCTTAAGATTCAAATATTCAGATTGTTTGTTTTTTTTGATAATTTTTTTGATGACAAATCATTTTCTAATTTTCTCATGATACATATTCTTATTGCAATATACGCTACTAATTCCACAAAATTATGGCATTTATTGCGAACGTACACGGAAAGAAATGCTTCAGTAGTAAGAAAAAAAACTTTGGTTAGAGGCTTATTAGTTGTGACACTGTAAAGAAATGTGTACCTCATCTTAAGGATTTGTTATTGTATCGATTTCATGTTGATGTTACGACAAAAGGTCATGGTATTGCGTGTTTGAATATGACTTCTAAACTTTACTCTTTGTATCTATTCAGTGCGATAGAGACATCTATACTGCCCTGGTTAACTTACAAAAACTTCGGTAACTTATCATATTTGCATACGACAATCATGGCTTTGGTAATCATACCCAAAGTACGATGAAGGGCCACCTATAATAAGTGGTTAGATACTTCATGTGGTCGTTCTTCACTGTTTTTGGTTATGTGCGCGAGTCAGTCTTTTTGCCTGTGGCTGTCAGTGGCTGTATCGTACGTAAATTGTTGTTTTTTTCAGTTATGAATGGGGAGATTCGTGAATTTATTTGCAAGAATGGCTTACATATATCATAAAGATTTTGGTGTACTTTGTAATAAATATCAGTATCCTAAATCCCATCCTTGTCAAAAAACACCTTCACAAAATTAAGGATAAGAATCCTCTAAGTAACCTACAACTTAAGATTTTGCCCTTTATTCGAGTTTTTTCCCTTGAAGTTTAGATCTAAATTTGAAAATATTATTTATGGCATTTTGTTGTCCTTTTTTTACAACAACTAAAGTATTAAGAATGCGAAAGTATTTTTTGAACAACAAACAAAATCGTAAGTTTTTTGACTTACGACACATACCCTGGCAAATAAAATGCAACTTTAGTGCGACGCTATAGCGTCGCAGTACCGTCTTACTTGCGTCGCACTGTTTAACGCGATGAGGAAAAGTTTTTCGAGTATAAAATTCAAGGAAACCTAGTTGAATCAGTACGTGGTACTTTTTTACACCTGTTATATTGCAAAACACGCATGAAAAATCGTTAAAATAGCGTTTTTCAGTCCAATAAACATCGCGCATTCAATATCGTTGACACGCATGTTTAACGATGCTTTTTAGTATTGTACAGTGGTGTACAGTGGTAGAAATACATTTATGAGGTATCAAAATGAATTGGAAAGTATTTTTTTTTCCATTCCGTATTATCATTCACATGAAATTCATTAATTGAGGGATCTACAGAGGCGTTAAAGTATTTCATTTTTGTGGCCCAACCTACATTTTTTTCAAATTGAGAACTGCTGCCATCTGGTTAGCCAATCAGCGGATGGAGCCTTAGAGTCCTCTGTTTTGCCAATGCCACGCGTATGAACTGGGCGGGAATAATTCAAAATTCAAATATGTAGTTCCCTTGAAGGATTTAATGAAATTGTTTTGTATTTTTTTACGGGAATGTATATCTAACCACGCAATATTTTTATTTTTACACACTCATTGAGCAGTGATGAAAAAAAGGTGAAAAAATCAAAATTTTCATTATTGTTCATAGAATTTTAAAAAACTCCAGGTTATAATAAATAAAAGCAAGATACAATGGAAAATAAGGTGCTCTGGATTCAAATATACTAAAGCAGTCTCGCAATTGGCTGTTCATCGCGATTATCAGCGATCATCAAACATCGATGTCAACATGGATTGCCACATATCATCAACTATCATCAATAATCTGCATCAATCATCATGGTGGATATGGCGATGGTGCGTAGTGTCAATGAAAACAAAAAAGCAACTGAAAATAACCGTGTCATGATCACGTGGTGAACTTAAATTTCAAGTTCATACGCGTGGCATTGACAAAGCAGACGACTCTAAGGCTCCATCCGCTGATTGGCTGACCAGATGACAGCAGTTCTCGATTTGAAAAAAATATAGATTGGGCCAAAAAAATGAAATACTTTAACGCTTCTGTAGACCCCTCAATTAATGAATTTCACGTAAATGATGATGTGAAATGGAAATAAATATACTTTCCCAATAATTTTGATACCCCATAAATGTATTTCTATCACTGTACAATACATACTAAAAAGCATCGTTAAACATGCGTGTCGACGATATTTAATGCGCGATGTTTATTGGACTGAAAAACGCTAAATTGACGATTGTTAAGGCGTGTTTTGCAACATAACAGGTGTAAAAAAGTACCACCTACTGATTCAGCAAGGTTTCCTTCAATTTTATACTCGTAAAACTTTTTCTCATCGTGTTAAACAGTGCGACGCAAGTGAGACGGTACTGCGACGCTATAGCGTCGCACTAAAGTTGCCAGGGTAAGAAAAGGAAATAACGAAAATTATTTTTGTATCGTAAACAAAAGGTTTGTTTTTCTACAAACACAATATTTTATGTAATGCAAAAAGTGCTATTGAAATGTAACGCAAAGTATTGGTTGTCACTTCCAAACTAACTTTATACATAGACTTTGGTAGTCACAACCAAAACTCTGGTGGGTCCGTATTTTACTATGTACTTCGGTAACGATACCCAAAGATTTGGTTTTTGAAACCAAAGATTTCTTTCCGTGTAGCGCCTTATTTACAACAACAGTATCCTTTTGGTACTAAAAAAAAAAAAATCTGGAGCTTGCCCCGTTTGAGCCGACGGCCCCTGTTTATGTTTCAACCTTTAGAAAATGATGACCTAGTGTAACCTAGATAACCATGTACAAGATATATAAACCTGATATAAACCACATATATGACATATGTAATACATACAATTGACCTGTAAAACATAAACATGTGATATATTTGTCGTTTATGTCACATTTATGACATGTATATGTCGTTTGTAAGTCTTTTATGTACCTCTGGGATAGAAAACTCGTTTTTCGTCCAGTTTAAAATCTTCAAACTAATTACATCGCTCCTAGGTATACTAGAGGCGATGAATGATAGACACTAGTCCCTTGCTATAACGAGAGCTTTTTCTCTTTCTATTCGGATCTGTTAGCATAAAAAAAAAGGACAGATAATGCTCGTTATAGCAAGGGACTAGTGTACTATTATTATATAGAGGCGTATATATATAATAAGGGCGTTAAAAAATATACTAATATGTACATATAATAGTATATCATTCAACATGGTGCAAATGTCGATTTTGGCAAAGACTATTCGTATTGGCCAAAATCGACTCTTGCACCAAGTTGGATATTATATTTTATGCCATTAAAGCCTCAAAATCGTTTTCAAGTTATGATTTTGAGGTTCGGGTGGCATAAAATATCGTATATCACCATGACAAATTTTATATTCACTTGTGTGACTGTAAACCCCGGCTTCGCCTTGGTCTACCAACTCGACACTGGTAAACCCCCACGGAGGGCCGGCTATGGAATGATTATGATTGTTCATAGACATTATAGTACTATAATGTTTATGTGATAGTTCCATAGCCAAGCATAGCCACATGATAGCTAGTTATCAAAATGATTGAAAAATCGTTATTTTTATTGAAATTCTCATTCAAATATGGAAAGTACAGTTTGTACAAATAAAAAGTACAAAGTACAGTATAAAATTGGGCCGGAAAATGTTTGACACACGCATAAGTAAAATTAAAAACAAGTTTTCAAGAACTGATGAGATTTCAATTTTTCAAAGTTATGGCTGTATCCGGTTTTTGGCTCGATCGGTGCGCTTTTATTTCTAGCAATTTCATATTATTCCAACAAACTATTTACACAGTTTTGAAAATTTTCACAAAATAATGGTTTTTGGATAATTTCGAAAACTGGACATCATGTGGCAATGCTTGGCTATGGAGCAATCATAACAAGAGCGGATAAAAATATGCACAAAAAAGTGACTTTTATGCGCTACAACATGCCCGGAAAAGTGCATAAATATGCACGATAAATATGCACGAAACGAATGTGTAAAAACAGTTTAAATAAATATAAAATTTAAAATTATTTATTCTATCGTATCAGTCATGTTCATTTTTCTATTGCAATGTACAATCATATGTGGTTTCAAGTTTTCGAAAAGGAAAGATTTTCGTTTTTCAGTCAGAAATGACTTATAGGTCGAAAACGATCGTTCTAAATCCGTAGACATCACCAGGCAGTACTTAAACATTGCCAGTTCGTTCGGCGCAAATTTTTGAATGTATCGGTCGTTAGAGCCCAGACGGCGGTACAGCACATTACGCATTTGCACAATGCTTTCATATCCTGGATTTCGACGAAAAACAGCATCCATTTTCTGAAGATATGATTCGTCTTCCAACAAAACTAAAGATTCGCGAATCATTTCAATGGTTTGAATATTTTTATCTCATGACAACTCTTGTGCTTCGGGTTTCGTGATTCTATGAACTATACCAGAGAAATTGATTTTAATGAAGGCTAAGTCAGTTTTGATCTCAGTTACTGCAAAAATTTTCTTCGACGATTTAATAGCTTCAGAATCGTTTTTATCAAAGATGTCAATAATGAATTTGACGTTGAAAAAATTGTCGCTGTTATACAGAGCCGCGTTTAACCACGTTCCCCAGCGAGTACAACAGGTTCAAGCGGCAATGGCAATTAAAGAAAAGAATCCTGAAATTTTTTTCTTCGGGATGGTGCCTGAAAAAGCGTGTTTTAATTTTTTTTTTTCCTTTTTATCACTTGAAGTACGCGAATCCTTATTCGAATGGGATAGTTACCTTCACAAATACAGCTTTGGTTATGGAAATCAGTTTATTCACTTTCGGGAACTGTTCACGAATGAACTCAGCAACTCTGTGTATTTCGTGGGCGAAACAAGTCAAATGCAAAAGCTTTAGGTACAATATTTGAAGTTACTTCATTGCAGAAAGCATAGAAGCTGCAGCATCTGTGAGCACCACTAGAACTTTCCCGTATTGAATACCTATCACGAAAATTGATTTTAGTTTTGGGTATAGTAAATTTTATATCAATGTTGCACTTGCCTTCAGGCCACAGAAATGACAAAGAGTCATTGAAAAAAGCAGCCATATTGCTGGCATTGGTGGCATCTACTACAGCCATGTTCACTAAATAACATTTCCCACGTACAAAATTATTTTCGCCATCGTTTTCCAAAAATCCGAATATAAAGTTAATCACCATTCGTTGCTCTGAGTCTGTTGTCTCATCAAGTAAAACCCAAATGTACTTGTTGGCTGCTTTAGCCCGTATGGCTTCTATGCAGTAGCCATAAAGTATAGGAACGTATTTTTGACGAAGAGTGGATTCACTGGGCACAGAATTCTTTGTATATTTCTCCAAAAAATCGCTAACGCTGGCATGACTTGCTTTTATCAATGAAACGTTGGCTTCCAAAAACATTCTACACAAATCCATATTAAATACGTTAATGCGTTGTCCTTGATACTCCGAAACTAATGTTTGAGTACGCGAGGATGCTGCTTTACGTTCCAACGCAAACTTCTTGTGCTTTGCTGAGCCTACATGTTGTTTCACATTAAAATTTTTGTTGCATTTACCCGAGTATTGCAATAAATGCAGTAAAGAACTGATTTATCTTTGCGAAACACTCCCGGATATTCTTTTGTCATTCGTGACAAAAATTCACGCAAACTTTCTTTTTATTTCGGCATTATAAGCGGAAATTATATAAAAAATACAAAGGAAGTAAAAATGTAAAAAGTGTATTTTAATTTTGACAGCGGATGATAAACTACCTGAACGTAGGAAATAAGTGAAAATCTATAGTGAAAAACAGTACAAACTGAATATAGTATCAAATTCTGGGACAAAACGCGCGAAATATGCACAATAAGCTTGATTGAAAATAAATATGCCTCAAGTGATGAAATATGCAAAATAAGCAAGTAACATGCAAATGCATGTTACTTATCCGCTGTAATCATAACCATTCCATATACCCGACCCTCTGCGAGGGAATATAAAATTTACGTCCTAGTAATGTAATGTACTATTATATACAGATGCTGTACATAGGTCATCATTCTCTAAAAGAATCTGCTTATTATTATTAATACTAACAAATTTTTCAGTACCCTAGCAGTCCAACTACCACGTAGATTGGCGTTCAAGCATACACGACTTATACACCAGATTTGGTGTATATCTGGTCAATGTTCATTTTCATTGATTTTGTGCTCATAAAGTCAAAATCGATGTCAAATGCATGCCAAGGCATTATTTTTGGAGTTTTCCCGTAATAATATACGCGGAAAAGTGCCGAAATTACATTAATTACCGCATTTAATGGCGTCTCGGAGTATCATTTTTAAATCGCTACCTTGGCATATAACAGCCAGGGAAATGTCTGAAAATTCCTCAAAAAATAAACTTAGCTCCTGCAGGTGTTTTTCAGGTGAAATATGTACCGTAAATTGCAATTTGATAAATACATAAAATTATCTGAAATAGCGTCATTTCTGCGGACAGCTGACAAGGAGCCTGCTCAAACAGTAAGTATCACTTCATATAGCAGCTGATCGTCGCTAATGACAGTTGGATGACAGTTGAGAATCGTGCAATTGTGTTTCCCAGTGTTACAAAAACACTGGGAACGATGCAAAAACACTGGGAAACACAATTGCACGATTCTCAATTGTTATCCAACTGTCATTAGCGGGGATCAGCTGATTTTTTATTCTGCTTACTGCTGCTGCTTACATGATATTTACTCTTTGAGCAGGCTTCTTGTCAGCTGTCAGCAGAAATGACGCCGTCTTAGATAATTTTATTTAAGATTCAAATTGCAATTTACAGTAAATATTTCACCTGAAAATCACCTGTGGGAGCTTAGTTTTTTTCTGAGGCATTTTCAGAAATTTTCCCAACCATTATATAATAAGAGAGCGATTTCAAAATGATACTCCGAGACCCCATTAAATGCGGTAATTAATGAAATTTCGGCACTTTTGCGCATATATTGTTACGGAAAAACTCCTAAAATAATGCCCTGGAATGAATTCGAAATCAATTTTGACTTCGTAAGCACGAAATCAGTGAAAATGAACATACACCAGTTATACACCAAATAACGTGTATGCTTGAACCTCAGGGTAGGTGGTAATTGAGGGGTAACTAGGTGGTAACTAAGTGGTAAATTTTTTCTCGCTTTAAAACACTCCCTGACCAATATAAAGGCCTTCCAACAACTAAAATAACATGTCTCTCTATGTTTGACAAATATTATTAGTGCAAATACCTCACATTTATTAAAAATAACTTAATTCTTGTTTCTGTATTTTGCCATTATGAATCTGGCCATCTTGAATTCTAAATTCTCAAGTGTCGATAAAGAAAATTGGTCACTTATCATGCCATACTACATTGGTTCAAATGTCATACGAAAATTTTCGAATTTTGCCTTAGTTCTAGCTGTTTTTCAGTCATTCGCCCTGGATTTACTCAAAAATAACCAATTACAATGATTTCTAATAGTTTTGAGACATCAACATCGGTTTTTGAGCAAGAAAAAATTTACCACTTAGTTAAATACCACTCAATTAACACCTAACTACCACCTATCTACGTGGTAGTTGGACTGCTAGGGTAGATAGATAAAAAAAACTATTCTGTGGATATTATCCTATATGTATTTCAATTACTTTTTATTTTGTATACTTGGCTATCAAGCACTTCAAATATGCTTATTTGTTCAATATATAACACCTGTGTACAAAACGCATTGTTTGTAGTGAACAAAACGAATAAATTTTTTCTACAAAAAAATTAAAATTGTTTTATTATTTTTTTTTAAAGAGGTTTCAGGAGCACCATTTAAACAAAAATTCATCTAATCCCAAGCCTTGCCCAAGACTTCCCAAAGATTCTAGCCCAGATTCTTGGTCAAGACTTCCGTGGTCCTGTGGCCACAGTCTTACACCAGTTCTTGAAGATGTCTAGACCAAATCTTGCCCTAGTCTTGACATTGTGCCATGGTAACCTCAATCCCTTGGGCAAGACTATCTCAAGTCTAACCCCGATGTATGATTTTTCCTGACCAAAAGATATGGTTTTATGAGATATCGATTCCCATTAAAATCTAAAGTAAATTGTGATTTTACTCATAGAATAAAAAACATCTCCAAATTAATCAGATGAACATTATTATTATTATATTAGCTGGCACATGAAGCCTTTTTCTCTTCAGGAAAAGTCTTAATTCATAATATATTGTAGTTTTTTTTTTCATATAATTGTAAATTTTAAAAATAAAATTAATTCTTTTTATTTACATGCAGAAGAATTATCGATATTCTATATACACCAACATAAATTTGAGGAGTATATTCTTTTATTCTGAAGAGCACGAACAACAATATATCTTCGAATTTTTATTTTGTTTTTTTTAAAAATAAACTTTTTCAATTTCATTTCAAATTTTGTGCCACAGACTTTATAGTATGTACATGGACTGCTAGTAGTCCGTCATGCGGAGTTGCGGGCTAGTTCGACGGAACCAACCGACCGTATCTGAAGGTGCCCGATCATAGTCCTTCGGCTGCTATCGTTTTGATCCGTATTGTACGGAATGAACCGAGCGTTTCCGAAGGTGCTCGAACGTATACATTCGTACGACGATCGGACATCTTCGGATACAGTCGATTCGTTCCGTAGAATTAGCCGGCAACTCCGCCAGCTCCTATTTATAACCGGGCTGTTTCTATTGAGCTTACGGCATACTAGCAGTCCATGTACTATATGGTCTAAGTTTTGTGTGCGTGTGCGTATGCGCGCCAACTACTATGTAAGCTATGTATATGTATGTACACTGGAAACTCACTTATTTTCGGGTGCCAGAAAGTAAACAAACTCACTTATTTTCGGATTAGGTTGGGTTGAGGGGAGAGCGCTTGAACCCTCTCTCTACTACTTCGAGATCGATCTGGACCGCGATATATGTGACTTGGAATGACAAAACGGTCCTATGGTCACAAAAATCGATTTTGACTTCTTGACTTTAAAAAATAGTTTAAAAATTACCTATCTAATGAGCTATGTCACGAGTCTCTACGACAATTAATGGCCCTACAATAAATTTTTTCATTAAATACGAAAAAGCTGTTGCGAACGGAGGGGTAACGCAATTCCTCGAAACTCGGCCCCCTCCAACTGCGATCCATAATAGGTTCTACTTTCTACTGCGCTCCTCGTCCCAGACCGGACCAGACTGAATGTCTAGACGAAAATTCTCTTGGGACTTCTGGCCTAAGAGGTTTTTTCCTATCGCGTGTTTGTCCGTCACTTATCAGATGCATCAGTATGTACATACATGAAATTTCCATATAATGGAAATTACATGATAGTATTATCTTGGATTTTTTTAAATAAACATACTAGTTTTTAACATAAATTACTTATCCTTGATTCATAAATGTTGGTTTATCAGAAAGACCTTTTTTATCGAGATTAGGACTTGCAGGTTTTGTTTCATTTAATCAGCAGTTCACTAATTCACTGTTCTATTATGTGATTCTTCACCAAATATAAAAGTTGACTTGAATATAAGTGAAGTCTTGCTTTTTTAACGGTGTGTTTTGTTATATTTTCGAAGGCCGTATTTTTTTGAATAATCTTATTAATAGTCTGCTGCTAATAAATTAATTAAAAAATTTGCTCATCCGAATGAAGAAATTTTTTTGATTGTTCGAATAATTAGTGAAATTATATCTCTTAGGGAAATTATTTTAAAATCTACGATTGTCAATTCAAAGATAGCGGTCGATTAATATGAATTTTAAATTTTTACTTATCAAATTGTACAAGTTTCTGACGAACAATGTATAACGACTTGTCAAAAAAGACATTTTTATTGAAAACGCATGAATTTACAGAATGGAAAACAATAATGTTATCAATGAATTTGTACAACAATAAGTATGTCATTCTTTGTTAACTTTTTATTAGTAGATATTTGAGAATTCAAAGAATGAGCTATAGCTATTATTCGAATCAATTTTCTTTCAGGTATGTTAATTCAGCTTCGCATGGTAGTTCTTTCACATTATATCAACAAGAATAAAAAAGTGATTTCAATAATCAAAAGTTGTGTAAAATAGTGAATAACAAGTGTGTTTCAATCATTCCATTTTACAAGCGACTATCAGAAATTGAAAGTAAAGAATCCTTGTAAAGTTGGACAATTGTTTGTTCGTTATTTCTTTGAATCGAACGATTTTCACGAACGGTCGTGTATCTTCGAACCATCTTTTTTTTATGGTATCATCCCTGCGCTGTGCAGTGCGGGGGCATATTGTGTCAATCTTAGAGGCCCGGCTGGGCCTCTAACTGAAAAAAAAGAAAAAAAAGGTAAGACAAAAAAGATAAGTTCAAAAATTCGTAAAAAAGTATTCAAATTTATCTACTTACAAAAAAAGCGAAATTCCCTCCAAAGATAAAATTTTGTAGACGAATTTAGAGACAGTCATTTAATTTTCAGTTTTTCGTGAACATTCTTTGAGTTCAAGTCTTGGAAAAAAGTTCAAATAATGTTTTACGCGTGACATTTCTGACGAGAAATGACAGTTTTACTTTTGTGAGTTCTCGAATGTGTATTATACTACGCTGAACATGGAACTGGATGCAGAATTTGAAACTGTGGAAAACTCTTATTTACCCGCCTCAATCAAAAATGTGGAGCCGAGTGAAATTTCGTTGGATGATGATGAAACAGCACTGCCGCAGATAAATGAAAATTCCGAAAAAGTGATGCCCGATGTTGATTTTCTTGAAAAATCTCGTGAAGATGTAAATAACGAAGAAGAATTTTTGAAAATGTACGGAAGTGATGTTGAACCGTGCTGCATTCTCAAATGTAATAAACGCATTCTAGAAACTGTTGTGCATCAGTATCGTGAAACGTTTTCAGAAATGTCCAAATATGAACAGGATCTAGTGATTTTGAGTCACCTAGAAGCTAATAAGGAATATCTTGAACTCGAGCCTTGTTACGAAGAAATGTATTATCAAAAACGTGGTGCTAGAGTGAAACCAAAAACATCCCGGGAAAATGTGAAATACACTTTTCGTGCTGTACCAATCTGCAGGAAAATGTATCTTTTTATTCATCGTACGGGGATACATCGTTTTCGAGCAATACAACAGCATTTTGACCAACATGGGATTGTTCCGCGAGTTCATGGAAAGGTCGGGAAAACAAGTACGCGAAAATATGTGATAATGTACGAAGTGATCCAAAAAGTGATAAAGTTCATTCGCGCATTCGCTGAAAAGCATGCCTTGCCATTACCGGGTCGTATGCCCAATTTTAAAGATTTCCGCGTTTTGAAACTGCCATCGTGTGAGTCAATGAGTTCTGTGTACAGAGCATACATTGGATCTGTTGAAAATGAAGAAGAAAAAATCGGGAATCGTTCATTCCGAGACATTTGGCAAAAGTATGTCCCGTACATAACAACGATGAAACCTGCGACAGATCTTTGCGAAATTTGTCGTTCGAATACCCTGCTCGTATACAACACAGCGAATCAAGATACAGAGACGAAGATGGAGAAGATGAAAATTGCTATCGAACACCTCAATCGTGCGAAAGTACAACGGGAATATTACTGTCATTGCTGCAACATTCAAGGTAAATTTCAGTACTCTAACTAAAATCTGCATCTGTTTCAAAAGATTTAAAATTTTTCAAATTCGAACGAAATCTACGAAATTCGTTTTCGTTGGAATTTGAAATTTCTTAATTTCATTTTATCCCGAAATCTGTCAAATTTCAAGAGTTTGAAAATCATACTCGTGCATGTGCGCGTTACTATCTTATAAATTCTCAAACTCGATAATTTTTAAACTGAAATTACAACGAACATTTCAAATAATTTGATATAGTTGCAACCTACAAATTCTAAACATTTTAAAACAGAAAAAAATGTCGGGGTTCGGGAATAATTAAAAATTTCTGAATTTCCTTAATTTTATTCGTTTACGAACTTAATATTTCTTAAACTTCATCATGTTCCAAAGAGTTGCTGATTTGCCAGATTGGTTGAAATTCCAAAATATTACAGTTTTTTTTTTGCTTTTTTTTTGCAGACGATGAATCTCTTGTCCACTCTTTCGATTTCGCTCAAAATCTGCATTATCCAAGCAGTCCATTGCAAATTGGTCCTGCGTACTTCAAAGCTGCAAAGAAATGTGGTCTGTTTGGCATTACGAACGAACGTACGAGAATCCAAACAAATTTTCTCATCGACGAAGATGATGACATAGGAAAAGGCGCTAATTGTGTAGTTAGCCTCATTCACAATTATTTAGAAAACTGCCCACCCACGAAACAATTGATACTTTTCGCGGACAATCGCGTTGGCCAGAAGAAAAATAATACAATGTTACATTATCTCCAATGGCGCGTTTTTCATTCAAAAAATGAAAAAATTCTTTTAAATTTTTTGCTCACGGGCCATACGAAATTTTCTCCAGACTGCATGTTTGGGCTCATTAAATATAAATATTCGCGAACCACCGTCGACGATTTTGAAGACTTGTCAAATTGTGTTAAAAACTCATCGACCAACGGATTTAACAGAGTTGTGTCAGTTTCAAAAATGTTACGTGGTATCAATGGGATTCTTTTTTCAAAGAAAAGTTCAAAACATTCCCTGGAATAACGAAATACCACCACTTCATTATTAATGAACAAGGAGTGAGTTGTAAAACTTTTGCTGACAGCGATACGAGCGACAATCACTCCTTGGTAAAAAACGATATTGAAATGGACTTTTTGCCAAAAGTGATCGAGCCCGAAGGCTTATCTCTAACGCGACAATGGTATTTGTTCAATCAAATTCGAAATCTTTGTACCGATCCTTCCAAAGCAGATAAAGTTGCTCCAAAACTGACAAGAACATTAATAGCCGAAGAAAAAAACGTGAAAGGAAAAAAAAGGAAGGCCAATTAATGAAAAAAATTGTAAAATATAAACAATTCAATCAAATATGAAGAGGTTATTTAGGATAAATAAAACATTGTGTTGTTCAAAGTAAAACAATGTGTAACGGCTGCTTTTTTCCCCTAAAAATATAAAATTTAACGCAATTTCAATACAAGCATTCAATATCATAAAAAAGCCTGTAAACGATAACCGAGTAAAAAAGTTTTTTTTTGGGACAAAGGATCCCCTGAATCCCCTGAGGGATTCCCCTCGGGTTTTAATGCAGGGAGGCCTACAAGATCGAGAAACACGACTGGAGAAGTGTAGGGAGTGGAGAGGGAAGCCATCAGCTACCGTTCTTCCCCAACCTGTGCCGGAAGAAAAAGGCATTTCTTGATTTTCTCGAGATTCTCGTTTGTGGCCATAGGACCGTTTTGTCATTCCAAGTCACATATATTGATATTATTGACGGTATCGATTCGTGACGTGGCGCGAAAAATTACATATTGTACATGCGTTGTGTTTTAATGAAATTGTCATACGTGTATTGAAAAAAAACGTATTTTTTGACATCGTCATCGTCGTTATACATTTATTTAATCATTTAATATTTATATTCGAAACAAAAGATTTTTATATTTAATAAAAGAAGGGACGAATGTGCTAAAGTATACAGATATTTACTAATGTATTTTCATTGTTATGTATACATGTCATTAAAAGTATTGCCCATTAGATGAAAATTTTGACGTCGAGTTATAATTATTTTTATTTTTCCTATTGAAACCATCATTATAATTTCTAAAAAATAGCTTTTTGGTTAATCAAGCAAAAGCTTCGTAAACAAAATATGTATCCATTAATGTTGAATTCGAATTCATGCTGTTCCCGTGCGAAAGTAGGAATCGCGCAGTGTGAGAGAGTGGGGGTGGAGGGACAGCGCCAGACCCGAAAATAATTGAGAAAGGCACCCGAAAATAAGTGCATACCAAAAATAAGTAAGTTTCCAGTGTACCTCAGACCACATAATACATAGACTGATACACTGTAAAAAATCCAAATGAAATTCACTGTCTGGCATTAAAATTACATTCAATACTGTACGTTCGGTCGCATTATTGGGACGGGGACTGATGCGAGTGCGTACGGCATTGCGGCCGTGACATCTCGGTTATTTCCGTGTCGCCGAGAACGTGCGTGCGTGCGAGCGTGCGTGCGTGCGTGCGTGCGAGCGTGCGTGCGTGCGTGCGTGCGTGCGTGCGTGCGTGCGTGTGTGTGTGTGTGTGTGTGTGTGTGCGTGTGTGTGTAGAAAGGGGGTGAGGATACATAGAGATGATTTTTGTGAAGGGAAAAACTGTTGAGTACCCGTAAGTACGAAGTACGATGTGAATTAAGTTCCTCAGTTTGTTGCTTTGTGAAATTGTACCTAATCGAGGAAGAAATAAAAAAGGGGCTCCCATTGGGGAATCAACATTAGTCCTTCGAGCCGGATATACGTAGATAGTGAATTAGCTCCGTCAAATTTGGCCTTTGTCGACGTCAACTGCACCTGCCACGTCCCGGGTCAAGTAGCGACGACGCGGGAAATTGTCACAGTCGTCGGCGTCAACCGTGCCAACCATGTCCCGGGTCAGTCAGCGGCATCGAGAAAAAGGAAAGGTGGTCGCTACATCGCGTGGCCATAATCAAAATCAGGATTCAGGGAGAAATTAGGTTTGTGGGAAAACGGGAAGAGGAATTTTCGGGGTTTTCCATTTGAAATGTCACGGGTGATTTCATGTTGAATTTTCGCGGTTTTCTATGCGAAATGTCATGATAGTTGTACGCGATTGTATTGTTGAATGAGAAGTAGCTTGGTATTTTCAAGAATATCGTTAATTAGTGGTGTCACATTTTTATTAATTACGTGATTTAATTTTGTTTACTTACTTTAGTGCCTTATTGAGCGAGGGATTTGAAATAAAGAAGCAATTAGTGAAGAAGCGCAGGGTTTGAAAGACGAGATTATCACAATTTGAGAACTTTCTCAATGCTGCTATGGATGATGCAGCCAAAACTGAGCAAATACAAAACCGCTTGCACGATATTAAGAAAATTCTTGGGGATTTCCTTGAGATTCAGGACGTGATCGAGGAGGCTTCCGGTACTGACATAGATGAGAATGAGAGGGAGGAGTTTGAGAGCAGATATTCTTTGGTGACCCTCGCGAAGGGAATGCGGGGGGGACAGCTTAAGGTGGCCTCAGGTACGGTAGCCGTTGCACCAAATTTGACTAGGAGGTGTGAGATGCCGGCTATTAGCATGTAAAAATTCAATGGGAATTGGCAGCAGCAGCTGACCTTTCGCGACACATTCTTCGATGGTACACAATGATCCAGCGATCGACAAGGTTGACAAGCTGTTGTACCTGAGGTCATTTTTGGTGGGTGATGCTCTGGGGTGTATTGTAAATTTAGAGATAACAGAGGATAACTATGAGTCAGCTTGGGAGATGGTAAAGAGTAGGTACGACAACGATAAGGCGATTATACAGCAGCATACTCGGGCACTCATTGACCTCAAAGAGGTCACCAAAGACTCATATCGGGCTTTGAGGCAGTTTCTGAACTTCATTCGGCAACACATCGCGACATTGACTAGGTTGGGACAACCGGTTGTTCATTGGGACACCCTTTTATTACAGGTGCTGGTTCCAAAACTTGATACCACTACAAGGAGAAAGTGGGTGACAGAAAGGACTGGGGTGGTTGATTTGCCTACTTTTGAGGAATTCGTGACATTTTCGTGAAGGACGAAATTCCTTCAAAATAAGGTCAAGGAATCTAAAATCTGATTGGCCTCAGCTGAAAAAAGGTTATGTTTACACTTAGCATAACATATGCATATTGCGCACGCGCGCCCCTATTCCGAGAGGAACCCCCACTCTGATCACGTCCTTATCGAGAGGGTTTCAAGATTTTTTTCGTCCTTAACGAGAGAGGAGAGTGTAAATTCATATCTTGCGATTCGTGTTTGGAAAATGGAAATTTCATTTTTGAAGTTTTTTGTAAATAACAGTTTTTGAGAGAAATATACTACATAATTCTAATTAGGACTGGATTAGTGTATTTGATTAGCTATAGTAATAATTACTGACGCCGTGGCGAGATTAAGATAAATCTTTGACAATATAATCAATTAATATTTTATTTAATTAATTTACCAATTAATAAATTCAGAAATCAAAACAAGTATACCGCGAACTGTTTCTAATGAAAGTAGATAGACTAGGCGGGTACGGCCCCACCCTAGCGGTGACTCCGGACGGAGTCCCCTTTCTCTCGAAGGTCCTCGCATACGTTCCCCTTACCCCGTTGACCTCCCACTATTTCCCAGATCCCTGTTGGCATGACCCTTTTACTCAACCCTTGCCACCTTACCTTTCATTTTTGTTTTTGTTTTGTTTTGTTTCGTTTTGTTTTGTTTTTGTTTTGTTTTGTTTTGTTTTTGTTTAGTTTAGTTTTGTTTTTGTTCTGTTTAGTTTTGTTTTTTTTTTTGTTTTGTTTTGTTTTTGTTTCGTTTTGTTTTGTTTTTTCTTTTTTTCATGAATTTTCGTGAGTTTTTTTACAATTTTTTACTCATTTCATTCTTTCTACGCGGTGTCCACCCTCCTTTTCGCGACTTTCACCCCTTTTCGTAGTCTATCCCACATCTTTGTGAAAATTTTCCATCATTTCCTCGTGTTTCTCACCCCATCTCCGCAGGTTTTCACCCCTTTTCCCAAGTTTTCACCCCCTATTCCGTGGATCGTACACATTTTTCGCGAGTTTTCCAAACCCTTACATGCAGAGGCTTTATCCTTGGTAAAACAAGATAGCGATGTGACAATAAATGTCAACAAGATTGCGGTAAGTTTAAAATTGAAGTCAATATTGATAGATAATCACTTATTACTTATGATATTTTTTACCTATGATTGATCTTTTATCTATGATTCACACACACACATACACACACACACACACACACACGACGCGCGCACATACACAGAGACATACACTATTTAAAAAAATGGCATTTTTCTATAAAAGTAAAATGAAATTTTTGAGTTGAATGGAAATTTTTCAGGCTTGTTTGGATTTATCCGTATGAGATAGAAAAATTCATTTTATTTCTGAACCTTTTTTTCCAAAACTTTATGTTTTCCTTGCTTTTTAACGGAGAATGTCCGGAATTCAACTAGTTAATGAATTCCAGTCGAAAAATAAAATTTTTCCGCTGAAATTTTTTAGAAAAATCTATGTATGTAGACGTGCGATAGCAACACTCTACCAGCCACTCAATACACTTTTATTCTAATATTTTCGAAAACGTTTTCTCGAAATTTTATTTACGCACTGAAAATGTCTCGCGATTCTTGGTAACAAGCTCTTCGAGAGACGGTATCCGTGCACTTAAAAGAGAAGTCGCCCGGATCTCGAAAACTATTCCGTTAGGCGTTAGATACACGAATACCTGCCGTCTAGATGCTGAGTTGGTCAATTTTTGTAAACCCAAAGTGACGTGTGGAATTTTTGATTCAGCTACGCGATGGAGTACGTGTTACGGTATTAGGAAAGTAAAAGTACCATCGAAAGTGGTCGATTCATGATGCTGAAGAATGCGGCGATAGAAAAAGAAAACACGAAACGTAAGGAGATATGGCGACACATTGTCTGGGTCCGGAATAAGAGATCGTTTTCATAATATCCTGGAAATCTTAAAAGCGTACTCAAATGTGACGAAATTAGTTTTAAAGTATATTACGTACCTAGGACATAAATTTTTTATTTACGAGTGTGAAGTTTGTAGACCGAGGCGAGGCCGAGGTTTACAATCACACGCAAAATATGTATAATGTAAAATATAGTGACGAAAAATATGACTCGAAATCTTTTTTTTTTAGAAATTCTAATTAAAAAATATATACATTTTTGTTATAACGAATTATTACATTGAAATCAAATAATATTATTATCATATTTTTTTCTTCATGAAATAATTGTTTATCTATAATTAGTAAAAAGTTTAACTTTTTTATAAAAACTGTAAGGGAGTAACACAATGACAACAATGTATTTTCATTAATATTTATATGTATTAAATAACGATCATACATCCATTTGTCTTATTCTACTTCATGGCTTTATTCTACATAGTATGACTCTAGTTCCGAAATTGTTGAGTATATAAAGTAAGAACCATTTTTAAATGCTAATTACTTTTAATACATTTTCCTTATCTTCCGTTTGGTGCATTTGTCTAGCCAGACCATTTTCATATTGTATATTATTGTATAAAACTAGTTACTAACGAAAAATTAAAAATATGTAATTGCATTAGTAATATATGTCAATGTACCACCAAAAACAAAAAATATTTGTGTAAATACATAAGGTTCTTGCCAGATTACATGCACCAAACCAAAAGGTGTTTTTAACTCGTACCAAACGGAGGGTTAAAATTTCACCTAATATCTAGGTACTCTTTCTTTACGGACAGAAATTCCAAGCTATTAGAGCATGGAGTCATCGCATAGTATTTATAGAATATGAGAGATCAAGCTATTAAAATATGAATCACGCCACTCACACCGTGATGAACTTTAGTGGATTGAAACCTTGTAGGTCATACGCTCCTAACACATATGTCAAACTTTCGGAGCTCTAACCCCTCCATACAATAGTTTGACTGCTTCTTCGTTCGATTTGTAAGAAGAATATAGAATTATCAGGTGAGCTTTGAGTAATGAAGATTAGAAACTCAACTCACTTTAACGTGAGTGATCGGTGGTTACTCAGCTTTCACAGTCTAAAAAGTTGAACTATATAGGAACAGACCGTGGGTACTGCTCACACATGTAGTGCCTCCAATCCTAGCACTATAAATATTAGCAGATAATCTACGACAGTCAAGCAAATTAAACCATCGTTTTAAAAGCATTCATCACGTGATAGATGTACGGATTCAGACGTTTAGTCTTTTTTTGCAGGTAGCTTTATCATGATTTGATCTCGTTAACAGAGTCGAGAGGATCTCGCTGTACTAAAACCTGAAATTTCTTTCCGCGTATTACTATTATATCTTCTGTTTACATGTACGCTTACGCATAATATTTTTTATAATTTTTATTTTTTACAGTTTATACGTAAAATTAGCGATGAAGTTCTGTTGCTATATATTCCTTAAGTTACACTTAATATCTTGTGTTTCTCTCAGTACTATATCTTCTGTTAACATGTACGCTTACGCATAAAGTTTTTATTTATTTTATGTCACTGTTATATTTACTGCTTATATGTAACATTACCAGGTGTACTCCTAAGTAATTTCCGGTTTTTTCAATGGATGGCGTTCTGTTTTGTACCGCTGTTGGTAACACATACCATATGTCATTTTGTTTAGTCATATCGAGTGCTTGAACTGCGTTGACATTTTCTCGAAAAAATCTTCCAGTAAGTTTTTATTGCGCTTCAAAAATGTCGAATTTTGTACCAAATTTTGAGCATATGCGCCATGCATTGCTTTTCATGTTCAATCAGGGGAAAAAAGTGTCCGAGAGCCACTGTGCGCTTGTGGAAGTTTATGGTGATCGTGCATTAACACTTCGAACATGTGAAACGTGGTTTCGACAATTCAAAAATGGAGATTTCGACCTGAACGACGCCGCACGCTCCGGCGAGCGAAAATCGTTCGATGACGCCGAATTGCAAGCATTATTAGATGAAGACAACACGCAAACGCAACGACAGCTTGAAGATGCGTTGGGAGTTGAACAGCAAGCAATTTCCAAACGTCTGCGAGCCATGGGAAAAATTCAGAAGTGTGGAAAGTGCGTGCCTCATGAACTGACCGAGAGACAAATGGAGAATCGAAAAGTGACCTGTAAAATGCTGCTTCAACGATACAAAAGAAAGTCTTTCCTGCATCGTATTGTTACTGGTGATGAAAAGTGGATTTTCCTGGAGAACCCTAAGCGCAACAAATCGTGGGTGAGTCCAGGTGAAGCATCGACATCGACGGCACGGCCAAATCGTTACGGTCGGAAGGTCATGCTGTGTGTGTGGTGGGACCAGTCCGGTGTTATATACTTTGAACTGCTGAAACCTGGTGAAACTGTGAATGCCGTTCGCTACAAACAGCAAATGAAAGATTTGAGCCGAGCCATTGTGGAAAACCGAGCAGAATATCAACAACGACAGAAGAAGGTGATTTTGCTCCACGACAATGCGCCGTCGCATAAGTCGAAAGTCGTTCGTGACACGCTGGAAAGGCTCAAGTGGGAAGTGCTTGATCATGCGGCTTACTCACCAGACCTGGCGCCATCCGACTACCACCTCTTTGCCTCGTTGGGCCATGCCCTTTCTGAGCAGCGCTTCGACTCGTACGAAAATGTACGAAAATGGCTCACCGAGTGGTTCACCTCCAAAGGCAATGATTTTTACTGGCGTGGTATCCACAATTTACCAGAAAGGTGGGAAAAATGTGTAGAAAGCGATGGAAAATACTTTGAATAAAATAAAGGTTACGGTTTTTTTGGAATTATGTGTTTTATTTGCAAAAAAACCGGAAATTAATTAGGAGTACACCTGGTAGACAAAGTATTTTTTTCTGCTGTATTTTTCTAAAGTTACACTTAAGGGGACACAGAGGCCGTTTTCTCCGCCTCCTCCTTGCACTCATTTGTTTTTCGTTCTATGCATCTTTCTCGCACTTCAGCAGTCTCTGTGTCCTCTTATTATCTTATTTTTTATCATTATACTCTTTCGCCTCTATAATGAAGAACTCGGGAAAAGGAATCGCCTCTATAGCAAGCACGAGTGAGGTCCTGAATCCTAGCACTAGCGCGCGTGTGGAAGTGCGTTAAAACCGGGTCGTGCGGCCCATGATACAATTAGGTACCATGGTGCGGCCAGTGACCTTGTATGACAAGTGATGTGAACTGTCGTAGAAATGAAATACATATTGATTCACTACATAATGGAGTAGGGGTTATGGGAGCTCGTAACAGAGGAGCTTCAGCGCTCGTTACAGAGGCTGCTTGTTATAGAGGCGTTCGTTACAGAGGCGAACGAGTGTATTATAAATACCGTTTATATATACGCTGACGTATGTTTTTTTTTTTTTTTTTTTTTATAGATCACATATTAGAGGTGTGCAAGATCCCGAACTCGGGACGGGATGGGATTCCGAAAATTTTGGAAAATCCTGAAATCGGGAGTTCCCGTCTTGAAATCAGGATTTACCGTCCCCAACTTGGGATTTCCCGATTTTCGTAAATCCGTCCCAAGTCTCTTCCCGTCCCGTCCCGACTGAACAAATATATCTTCTCATACATCTCTATTATATATTATTCCAATAATCATATGTATCGCGCTCTGACCAAAGGAACCTTAGATCCAAAAATGAAAGTTTTCAGGATTGGCGATCAAAGTTCGCATATCATAGAAAATTGTGTAGTAACGCTGTACTGTAAAAATTCATGACATCATCAATTTTTGAAGGTAAAAACTAATTAAATATTCCAAAACATCTTTTTCGCCTTTATTCAGAAACACGACAATCTACAAAATCTTTTTTTCATCTTCTCATAATTTTGTTTTCAATGAGGAAAATCTTTCATTTTGTCATCAGTTTGTCTATTCTTTTTATTCATTTTGTGATTTCAATTTCCGAATATCTTCTTTTTTGTATTAAAATTTTCAATCCTGATATAAAATACATGTCTGCAATTATATCTAATTCATTCAAAATTTGTATTGAAGCTGTGGGACTTATTTTGTTGGAATAAATGAATTTTACTAATTGTCTCAAAGTTTCTCCTTGTATGTTTTTGAAAACAAATTTGCTTTCAACAGTTTCTGACCATGAGTTATTAAACATTGCTGAAAAAATGACACTTCTTGCTGCCAAAATTGATTTATGAACGTAAAAATTAGTCGCATCTGATGAAATCAATATGAAATCTGTGTGAATTTCTTGTTTTTGTGCATTCTCGAGGTCTATTGTGATTTTGGAAATATTTTGTAATTCTTCTATAGTCTTTTTTTGCTGTAAATGCTATGTCTTTTCCATGACTTCCTGTTCATTTGTCAAATGTATGGAGATGGTACCGTCAATGTAACATTCACTGTATTCTATGTCGGAAGTTGTCGAAATTAATTGACCGTCTGCATTGGAAAAACAGAAAATCTTCTTTACCTTACTTTCCTCATCCCAAGTATGAATGTACAAGTCCACTTCCACGGTACAGCTCCAGTTTTTCTTGTAAATTTCATTGCTTTCCGGAATGCAGTGAATTTTTGTTGTGATAGCTTCCGGAGATTTCGTCGTTGTAAAAAAAAATGAAAAAGTTTCCAATAATGATATTTTTACTTCTATTGATGTTTTGACTTTCTATCATGTATGACAGAACTATTTGTTTATTGATGCTGGACATTTTTATTGACTTTTTATACACGTATTCTGATTTTAAAAATTAGGAGATCTCAATGGGTACGTTACTTGTCGGAGACTGAACGAATTTCTATAAAGTTCTTTATATATGAAATACTTTCCCTAGTTTTTGTTAACCTATTTTCCTTAAACTTACCTATCTCTATTTTTTCTACTCCTTTTGAAAGTCTACTTTGGTAGTATAAATATGAAATTCCCGTAAAATTACTGTTATATCTGATTATTTCAACATCGATAGTTTTCTAATTCAGACGTGATTTACATACTCGAGATCTTTTCTAAAATACACGTATATTACTTTGTATTTCAATCCTCTTTCATTCTCAAATCACTACCAAATAATAAAAGTTTAAATTGTTATAATTAATATCAAATAAAACCTCGAATTATCATTTCTCATAAAATTAAACATTACAATTTTTGATTTACTTTGTTTAAAATGCAATAGAAAGTTATCTTTCCTTTTTCCCATCTTGTATAGGATTGAATAAGATTAAATCGAACTGTTGAATATTTTTGTCGTTTCGTGGTGGTTAACAAAACCTCTTAGGAGTCAAACCTATTATCATAAATAATGCGTATCGCAGATTCCGAATGTTTTCTATTTCATAAGTTGCATATGGTTAGCGTTGACTGATTCTTTTGGGAGTTTGAACGATCTTCGACATTGGGATTATGCAGTACCCAATAACGCTACTTTTCTCCTCTGATTGATCTCATTATTTTCGAATACTTAGAAATACTAATACGCCCAATGAAAGTCAATTTTTATTTACAGTTACATGATGCTGTATTCCGATTGATTAATATTATTCTTGCTATGGTTTAAATTATTTCATTTTGAATAAAAAAATCTGATAAATTATTCCTTTTTTCATATGGTTTTGAAAAATACTATACTTTTAATTTTTTCTCTGTCTTTTTATTCTGAATTTTTTGTTATTTTCTTATTTCTCAATTATCTCATCCGAACCTTTTAATTGAAATCCATATTATTTAGTAAGGGCTTATATCCTTTTATTCCTCTCGTTTTCAATGGATCTATATCATTCTATCCACTAGGATTTTTTCATCGTACTGAAATAATTTCTATATTTTCATCATCTTTGAAATTTTATTCGATAAAGGATTCTACGTGTAAGAACTCACAAAAGTGAAACATTCGGATTTATATCTCGTGGAAAAGTATTAAAAACCTTGGAAATAAACTTTATGTAAAATGACTGGGATTTGATAATACCCACAATAGCTGGATAAATAAATCAGACATGTAATTACGTGATAATATACATGTATTGAAACATATATTGGTGTATTCATATTTTTTCCTAACCTACAATCATGTGATATAAATTTATCTATTTTATAACGTATATAATTTATGAAGAGATACATTTATTCTTCATCAGTTATAATAAGATTGATTTAAGTTCAATCTTAACGTAAAACATTTTTTCTATGAATTTGAAGCTCAAGGATAAATTCATAAGTTATTTGTCAACATCCATATCGAAACCCTTAATTTTATAATGACCATGTGCCAAAGTATCCGTTGTGCTTGGCAAAATATACCTTTTGTCGTCGGATGGATTTAGCGTTAGTTTTGTTTGTCTGATTGTTTGAATTTCGTGTAAGTGTGATCGGAAAAGATGTTGTGTGCGGTACTCTGTGGTATTGTGATACAAACAGTTGACGTAATCTATAAAATCTAATGTTTTCGCTACAACGGATGCTTTGACTCCCTTAGCCTTTTTAATCCAATCCCGACCTTCAACGCGCAAATTATACATTTTTGACCTTAAACCTACAAATTCAGTAATTATTTTACCATTACATTCGTCTTTCACGAGACCAACGACTTTCTTATTTTTCAACTGAATTCCAAATCGGTTATCGCGGTTATAATCGGAAGTATCGAAGTAATCTGAATTGTCTTTCATTAATTGATATGGATCAACATTTGTCAATTCATAAATCAAACTGTCTGTATCCGTATACAAAAGTTTCGCGTTGGTCTTTGATTTCATGAAATCAAAATGAAACGCATACAGACATGTTTTTGAGAGATCAAGAACGCAAAATCCAACGTAAATCGGCTTATTCATCATGACTTGAACCCTATCGAATTTGATACCAACTAGATTTTCTTCGAAAATTACTGTCGACTTGAAATTTGGCTTTGCGATGTAGGCTTCGGCACCGTAGCGCCCAGGCCATTGCGTCACAAGTTTCATGTCCATACGTTTTCTCACATCTTCCATTGTTTTGCCGTATACCGCGTTGTTCATTAGCTTGAACAAATTTTTTTCGAATTCATTTTTGGCACCCTTGCGCAACTCACTATTGAGATCGATGTAAGTTTGTAACCAATTCGATTGTCTAAATTTCAATATGCGATGAATTTTGTTCAGAATTAGGCCATGACTCAACGCTTGCCTCAAATTTCGATAATGAATGACGTATCGCGTTTTTGACTCTAAAGTTGTGAGTAATTTAACGTCTTTTGATCCGGAAGGGGCTTTATGTTCAGGACAAAAAGGTAAATCATTGTGAGCGTCATGTAAAGTTTCCGGATACTCGAGATCCACTTCGAGAATGTATCCAACTTCCGACTCATCAGCTACATTCCAATTGAAATTTTCGTCAAAATTGTCAACCCACTCAAATTGACCGTGAGGTAGGTATTGAGTCATAGCCCAACCGTACAAGTTGTTTACGTCATAATAAATGATAAATTTTCTGTCTTCATGAGAGTCGTAGTTGCGCACGAATTGTTGGCGCGTGAATAACGGTTGCTGCATTGGCTAACTCCACCTCGGATACCACGTTCAACGAAAAGGAGTTGGTCAATGTCAGTGAGGAGTTGGAGCTCGATTCCGGTATGTTGTAGCATAGCATCCCAGCTGAATCCTGGTAGTGAGTAATAATGTGCCGGATCCAAGTTGTATACCCGCAAACAGCTCGCTCGGAAATTCTCAAAGACGTCCGCCAGGAGGAGAACATCCGTTTTGAGATAAATATCCGAGTAGTCACCTAACGTCTGGATGTTGAAATTGCTCCACACTGCCTGTGCATGACTGAAATCATAAAAATAAAAAAATGTATTCAATTTATCAAAATGGTTATCTTTTCGAAAAATTGAAAGTTTTGCCCACCAGTAGTCATTGACGGAAATATCATCATCAGTCAGGGTGCTGTAAAAGGCTTCCTTGGGTGGCAGTTGATTTTCATCCAGCCTTTCCCACGAATCTAGGTATTCGTAAGGGAATATTCCCTTCTTCATCAGGAGCTGGAGTTGCTGCTCTTTGAAGTTAGTAAATTCTTTTCTCACAATGGCCTTGTCTTCCAAGTAAGAGGTCAGCTTTTCGAGGGATGAGGCCATGAAGCGAAACGAATCGATGAATCGAAGTGAGATCTTGTCATCCTTGATGTTCTTGGTGAAGGAAATGTATCGCTCCATGGTTTGTGGTATTACGCTTACTCGTCCCTCGACGCATTTAGCGATTTTTTTTACGATAAGGTGACTGTCGTACCCACTTAAGTTGTGGAATATAACCTGAAACATAAGAAATTCCACATCCATTAGCTTTCCAATCTGTATAAATTTCTTTTATTATTTATAAATATATTAAAAAATAATTGAAGAATAGGTCAGCTAGTTAGAAAAAATTTTCTAGATCGAAAAAATCAAAAATTTTTTTTTTGAAAATTGAAAAATTATTTAACAAGAAAAAATTTAAAAAAA
This sequence comes from Platygaster robiniae, assembly GCA_028476575.1. Classification (NCBI taxonomy): domain Eukaryota; kingdom Metazoa; phylum Arthropoda; class Insecta; order Hymenoptera; family Platygastridae; genus Platygaster; species Platygaster robiniae. The sequence continues at coordinate 18,807,698 of CM052029.1, read as the reverse complement.
GAAAAAATATCGATAGATATATAAATATATAGGTGCAATAATATATAGATACATCAAAAAATATACATAGATACATAAATTATCCTAGGAAAATTTCTTTTGAATAATTTACTTACGGGTATTGTGAAGGTGTCTTGATACAAAAGATTGCATCTAGCATGCGCGACTCCCCTAAATTCTCCTGTCAAGTGGCAGTGGTCTCGAACTCTGTCATCCCCCTTCTTGTCGGTCTTCAGGAACGGCTGCTTGCAGATGTGACAATTTGTATCAGTGCAGCAAGACCGCTCTTGGTCCGGAGTCAGTGGAATCATGGACCTCGGATTGTTCATCCTTTCTTTTACTCGATGTGACAAGGCTACGAGCTCGTTGGAAAGCCACTGTGCGGGATCATGACCTCGGTAGCTCACGTAGCGGGACTGTTTTTCATCGAAACTGTATTTGACGTAGTAGCCTACGCTATACGCCTCATGAATTTGAATGACTTTGGTATTTTCTGTTTCAGATTCAACTTTTTTAAGAATGCATTCAAAGTCTGCATACACAACATATGGCACTTTAAGATTATTTTTATGATTGGTAAATTTGATTTTATCTTTTCCTTTTTCAGGCAATTTCACACTACATTTGTTTATTTTTTTGCAGTCAATGTCATGTTGGAGCAACTGCTTTTCGGTTCGAAAATAATGTAAGCACCGATCGCAAATGTGATGTTTACTGTTCGTTTTAGAAAGTTGATTGGAGAGTAAGCGGGATAGGTTCTTGATCCATACATAGTAAAATACCAGGGATTCGCATTCACTTTCATCATCATCATCTTCATCGACATAATAGTTTTGTATGAGAAGAAGATTGACGTGTTTGTCCTTTTTATACTTAGTAATGTGTATCGGTGCTACAATGAATTTTTTTTCTTTTTTTGCAATATGTAAACATTCACAGACACATCATTTTGCTTCTCGAAAACTTTCACTTGTTTTGCTATGATTGGAAATGAGAGTCCAGTAAAGTTCAATTCATCATTGTAAGGTTCATAGTTGCAAAGTCGACCCGGATTCTTCACGTTTCTTCCAGTTGGGTGTAGTGCCGAGAGAATTGCCCATTTAAAACATTGGTTGTCCGCGTTTTGAACGTTGATGCAAGCTTGTGTCTTTTTGATAACTTCTGGGAGTTCCACGTAGGAGCTGCCACGCATCGGGTTGTATTTATTCATATGAATGGCCATGCTGAGAATTCTTCGGAGGGTCCATCCAGAGTCTTTATATTCAAATTCCTCCATAACTCGAGGTAGGCGAAGCTGAATGTGTTGGAGATACCACTGCGACAAGTCCGTCGTCTGCATGATTGGTGACATTTTGCTAAAAAAGCTTTTCAGTTCAGTCAATTCTTCTCCGTCTTTGATGATAGTGAACTCAGCATCGAGTACAGCATTCACTTTGATGACATTTTGGCGCTGAAGAACTTCCTCGATTTTGTCGACGAAGATGGCTCGTGCTTCCTCCAGGAATTCATGAACATCCAAGTGATGTTTATTGACGATGAGTCCGGTCTCGAGGTTGCGATTGAATGCCGTTTCGACATTTTCCCAGGAGATCCCCAGATCCACACCACGTACTAGGTATTTACTCAACTCACAAATGTAACTACGCAAATGAAGAATAATACGCGTGCACTGAAGTTTTTGTTCTGGTCTACAATTTAGACCAAACTTTGTCAATTTCCGGATACTCGCGTCAGCATCCTGAATCGAGGCCGCTGCCTCGAGAGGGCTGACGGGTCGCGCAGCGAGAAGTTGTTGTTGGCGACGCACTAAGTCTTTAGCATCGTTGATAGCCATGATGATACTGAGATGCGAACTCGAAAAACGTAATATTTATATTGATCTGATAATGATATAACTTGTCACGAGTTGATCGTTACTCATTATTACTCATTACTTATAAGTTATTCATACACACTTATATAGTAGTCATCTAGTTACTCGTTACTTATAAGTTATTCATTACTCATAACAATTATTTTAAGTTTTCGCACTGTACTGTCACGCTACAACGTTAAATTTTTCCAATAACTCTCGTGATCAAAACGACTATAGAGCTGTAACCGTTATTGTATATTCAAGTGTGTTATAGTTTTACATTTAAACGCTTGACAGGCATTAAATTTTCAAGTTCAATCTATCGAATTTATAAAGTATGGAATCGCTAATAGTGAATTTAATGATTATTTATATAATTTCCAGATAATATATCAGTATTGTATAAATGCATATCAAATGATTAATGAATCGTGTATAAAAAATATTGAATGTCATTGATTCCTTGCATAAGTTCTGGAAGATCGAATGTTTGACAGAAGTTTTCGAAAATTCCAAAATTTTCTAGAAAGACTCTACAGATTAGGGCATCAAGACAAACTTTTTCGAATTTTTCATCAAGAAACATTTTCGATACTTGATATAACTCTAAAATGATGTCAGTAGAAACATACTGAATTTCGCTTTCATCAGCATACAACCATTTCAGAAATATTTCAATTGATTCATCAGAAAAATCTTTGATAAAAATTTGATTCTCACCTACTTCTTTCCATGAGTGACTGGAAAGTGTTTCGAAATAGACATTTCTTGCTGATAAAATGCACTTATGAACCTTGAACTCACGATTCTGTGAAATAATTGAAAAATCGCTGAGATTTTCACTATATAATAAGTTCTTGAAGCTCTTTGATAATGATGAATAATGAGGTTCTGAATAATGAAAGTATGCTTTCGGTGTAATACGAAATGAAATTGTAACTTGTAGTTTTATTGTGTCATTTCGATCTTCAGGACAGTTTTCAAGATAGAAATCACCTCTCAAATTCTTTGAATGAAATACATACGCGTACTGCGTGTCATAACCATTTATAACAGAATCAACAACTGCTAAAATAAGCGTAAAATTGATCATAACGACGCTCGCTAATTCGACGACAATGAACAGTAGGCTGTAGTTTGTTTTCCTGAACTTTTTTCACTGATATTTGAAACACAAAACCAAGGGACCAAATTTCTTCAGAAAACGCTCCCTCACTAACTTCTTCCAAATTATACTCTTCCGAAAAGATGATTGATGACATCATTCATGATTCTACAAATTTTGAAAACTTTCACTCTACGATATCACACTATCATGTCGCACTATGGTATCGTGCTACGATGTCGCGTTACGTTTCACAAGTTGAAAACGATCGCGAGTTCTAAATAAGACTGCTGATTTCTGTTAACAAATCCTCATCTTATAATCAAAAAATTTGCTCATTTTCAATTTAGATTTTGTGTGAAACAGTCTGGAAGCTTATTCATGTTTCCGATTCTTGGAATCTAAACAAAACATCCTTCTTTATTTTTTATCAAACGCTAACATATATCTATTACGTAAAAGACTTTCAGTATTAAACTTCATTATAGAGTTCTAATTTCAGATTATCATTTTTTTATGTGTGAAACTCACTAAAAGCTATATTTTATTTTGAATTTTAAATAAGAGCTGTCGTTTCTATTTTCTATTGGACGCCTTACGTGGTAGATCAATTTATAGATTTTCGAGGTAATATTAACATAGTTTATAGCAAAAAATACATCAATATTTTACTTTAAAAAAAAAGAACGCGGTAAACTCGACGGAAATTTTTCATCGAGCGTTAGTGAATTTCAAACGAATTTCGTGAAATTTGAATATGCTTTTAAGATTTCGAGGATGATATGGAAACAGTCTTTTTTTGGCTATTACGAGCTTTATCAATGTTTTTAAATATTGTGTAACGTTTCCTGTTTTCTATCGTCATATTCTCCAGCATTATAAATGGATCACCTTCGATGTTACTTTTACTTTCCAATCGAAACATGTGCTTATTGTGTAACGGACGCAAAAATTCCATGCATCACGTTGGATTTATGGAATATATTATTTAACTAGACGATGAGATTTTGTTATCAAGACATCAATCTTTCAACACGTGTATTGAAAAGTGAACGCTTGTATCTATGGCTTTCCTTGAAAATCAGAGAAAGTTCTTAAAGCGGTAAATGGGAACACTTTAAACTAAATTTGAAACATAGTGGATATTCAGAAGTCTGATGAAACCACAATTCATGAATATATTAGAGGTGGCCTTCTTTTTCTAACTAGAAACTTTTAAAAGTGATCAATCGTAAGGTCATTTATCGAAAACATTAGAACCCCCCCCCCCTCCACAAAATTTAGTTAAATAAATTGATGCTAGCTAAGATGAAATCAGTCACGGCTTCATCATGAGAATCATAACTAACCAAAACGTTACCCATGAAGAAGTAATGGGTTATATAAAAGTGAACTTACTCGGTTATCGTATGAATCCGGTTAAATTTGGTAGAAGTTTGGCAGCAGCAAAATTTTACCTCGATCAGTGGAGTGTAACAGAAAGAAAACATTTCATTCAATGGTAAGTCATTCATTTAACTTTTTACTGTGAGAATTTTATTTTGACTACATTTGTTGATTATTATGAATTGTTTCATATTGAGCATGTATTTTAGAAAGTTCGTTTTATTGCTTTTGATTACACTTGATGATTATGAGTGTTATTCATTATCGGGAATTATTTATTCATTGATTAAGTGATTTTTATAAATGGTTATTGAACAAGTTCTCTGTAATGATCATACTAGGTATCGAGGTGAATTCAGGAACTTGGAACAGACGTTCCTAAAAGCAGTCAAAGAGACCTTTCATCAAGTAATGAGGCACTTGAGAAATTTATCACAACGAATCAAAGCTGGCACAACGGTAGGTATCAGACAGAAGGATGGGAAGGAGGAAATCAAGGATAGCATCCTAAGGAGGAGGTCCAGGAGGATTCAGAACAAGAATCAGAAACCTCCATTCCAAAAATGCAATTGTTATTTCTAAATAATATTAAGCTTATTAAAAAAGAAAAATGTAATTGAAAAATAATAAAAAGTTGTTAATAATTAAAACTCGGCGACATTTTTTCATTGAGCGTAAGTAAATTTGAAACGAATTTCGTGAAATTTGAGTGCGCTTTTAAGATTTCCAGGATATTATGAAAACGATCTCTTATTCCGGACTCAGACAATGTGTCGCCATATCTCCTAACGTTTCGTGTTTTCTTTTTCTATCGCCGCATTCTTCAGCATCATGAATCGACCACTTTCGATGGTACTTTTACTTTCCTAATACCGTAACACGTACTCCATCGCGTAGCTGAATCAAAAATTCCACACGTCACTTTGGGTTTACAAAAATTGACCAACTCAGCATCTAGACGGCAGGTATTCGTGTATCTAACGCCTAACGGAATAGTTTTCGAGATCCGGGCGACTTCTCTTTTAAGTGCACGGATACCGTCTCTCGAAGAGCTTGTTACCAAGAATCGCGAGACATTTTCAGTGCGTAAATAAAATTTCGAGAAAACGTTTTCGAAAATATTAGAATAAAAGTGTATTGAGTGGCTGGTAGAGTGTTGCTATCGCACGTCTACATACATAGATTTTTCTAAAAAATTTCAGCGGAAAAATTTTATTTTTCGACTGGAATTCATTAACTAGTTGAATTCCGGACATTCTCCGTTAAAAAGCAAGGAAAACATAAAGTTTTGGAAAAAAAGGTTCAGAAATAAAATGAATTTTTCTATCTCATACGGATAAATCCAAACAAGCCTGAAAAATTTCCATTCAACTCAAAAATTTCATTTTACTTTTATAGAAAAATGCCATTTTTTTAAATAGTGTATGTCTCTGTGTATGTGCGCGCGTCGTGTGTGTGTGTGTGTGTGTGTATGTGTGTGTGTGAATCATAGATAAAAGATCAATCATAGGTAAAAAATATCATAAGTAATAAGTGATTATCTATCAATATTGACTTCAATTTTAAACTTACCGCAATCTTGTTGACATTTATTGTCACATCGCTATCTTGTTTTACCAAGGATAAAGCCTCTGCATGTAAGGGTTTGGAAAACTCGCGAAAAATGTGTACGATCCACGGAATAGGGGGTGAAAACTTGGGAAAAGGGGTGAAAACCTGCGGAGATGGGGTGAGAAACACGAGGAAATGATGGAAAATTTTCACAAAGATGTGGGATAGACTACGAAAAGGGGTGAAAGTCGCGAAAAGGAGGGTGGACACCGCGTAGAAAGAATGAAATGAGTAAAAAATTGTAAAAAAACTCACGAAAATTCATGAAAAAAAGAAAAAACAAAACAAAACGAAACAAAAACAAAACAAAACAAAAAAAAAACAAAACTAAACAAAACAAAAACAAAACTAAACTAAACAAAAACAAAACAAAACGAAACAAAACAAAACAAAAACAAAAATGAAAGGTAAGGTGGCAAGGGTTGAGTATAAGGGTCATGCTAACAGGGATCTGGGAAATAGTGGGAGGTCAACGGGGTAAGGGGAACGTATGCGGGGACCTTCGAGAGAAAGGGGACTCCGCCCGGAGTCACCGCTAGGGTGGGGCCGTACCCGCCCAGTCTATCTAATAATGAAAAAATTTTATGTAACATGATAAATGCATGTACATGAAAGTCACTCTATAAAAACTTTATAAAATCTTTATGAAATTCCGGCATTTTCAAAAAGTGGATTTTAAAATCTACTTGATGAAAATTCTTTGTAAAAACTAATAAAAACCTAACTTCGAAAAACATTGCTATTTTTTCTATAAAGTGACTAAATAAAAAAAGCGAAATATTATAAAAAAATTTATAAAAAAAACTAGGGTACATTTTTTTTAATGGAATAACTCTAATTGTAAGAGAATAAATCTGTGGCTTCCAGCCATAATGACAAAACTCACTAACAGCTGTTTTCGAGAAAACCAGCCTTAAAGTTTTCGAAGGCCGAACCCCTTCAAGGTCAAACCCCTAGGTTCCAGCCTTGAAGGAGTTTTCTGAGCTTAGCTTCTTTTGGCTCCGAAAAAGCTGTCTGAATTCTGTTTTTGATTGCGTCATATTTTCTTTCCTCATGTGGGTTTTTCACGAGGGCGAAGATGTGGGGGACGACCTCCGCATCGGTGTGTACTACGATGTACTCGTACATTTTTTTATCAGACGTAATTCCGTGGCTTGAAAAAGTCGCTTCGACTAGTTTAAACCATAATTCCGGGTCTGACCTGTAGAAAACCGGAAATTTAGTGATGCGGCGGGCCTGGACGCTCGCAGTGAGAATCCTGCTGAGGTTACTTTTGGTCGGGTCGTCGTCGTTGGCCATCTTGAGGACACGCACTCGTGAAATTGCCGAAAATACGAATTAGGACGTAAAATACTAGGTCGTTTGGGTCGGAGAAATGAACATTTCGCGATTTTTTACCGGATTTTCTGCGATTGAGACTTCGTCACGGCGATGCGGTCGGATTTTTCGCGGCACAGTTCCCTGGGCTTAACGGCACCGCCCACCAGTAAACGCGGGAAAAAATAACATTCGCGTAGGATTGCGGAAAACTCGCGATTATTCGCGTACGTGGTAGTCTGTATTAGGCGTTTTTTGGGGTGTCGCCGATGGTCATTCGGATGAGGCGACGGAGATGATTTAGGCGTGTTTCCTTAAACGGGGTCACCAGTTGTAGATTAGGGAGAGATAGGAAAAACACAATTTCTTGAATTTCAGGTTTTCCGATTTATTTACTTTACTTTAAAATAACTCTACATGAAATTTTTACAAATTAATTCTGTTCCGACAATAAGTTTCGTTCCGACCGGCTTCGCGTTAAAGTTACTCGTGATACGTCCCGAAAGCGACTGACAAAAATTAAGAAAATATAATAAAAAATCAAGCTAACAGTATTTTGGGAAACCCCGTAAAAATCATAAACGAATAACTGGAAAAAATAACGGGAGAGCGCGTGGCAAATTCGGCAACTTGAATTCCCGCGTTCCGCGCCCTGCCGATGTTTCAGCCAATCCGAGGTTCAGAAAGGGAAAAGCGCTCCGATTGGTTGATCCCGCCGGCGAGTCGAGTTGAGCTGTTTTTGAAACGCGACCAGGGCTCGTACTCGAGATCGGAGAAAGTGGCACACAGCGTTCACAGGCGTAGTAGAATTCTACTACGGTAGTAGGAAAATTTACACGGAATTAAATGGGCGTAGTAGGAACTAGGCTAGGGGAATCTGCGAACGCTGGTGGCACATGAAAAAACAATGATAAAACTTATACTTTTGACCACAGAGCGCTTCACTTGCGCCAAATATATATATAAATCACGTTGAAAATAGTTGTACTTTTGACCACGCGGCGCTATCGACGCTCTTTCTGATGTGCCACTCGTTTAACACGGTCGAGTACGAGCCCTGAATGTGACGTAGCCACAGACGCACATTAGCGCTGGTAGAATGATGTGAGGCATCTTTTTGAAACGCAGTTTTTTGAAGTTGTTCGCAGTCCCTTAACTGTCAGCGAGGTGACAGCACTAAAGGGACTGCGAAAAAGTGCGTTTCAAAAAGATGCCTCACATTATTCTACCAGTGCAAATAGGCGTCCATTAAAATGCAGCATTACATAAATTTTTGATGAAAGTTTAGCCACAATGTTTTCATCTGAATAAGTGTTAAGATTCAAACGTAATAGTATATTATGGTCCGAGGTATATACGGCCGTCATTATGGGCCGATCGTGGTTTTTTCAGGACGGGTCGAAAGAACACGCGCGCCGAATATTGTGAGTTTAGGAAATTGACTTTTTTGACAGTACGAAAGTTTACGGTCCGAGGCGAAGCCGAGGACTGTAATCGTTCCATCAAAAAAGGCAATTTCCGCAGTTGACAATATTCGGCGCGCATGTTCTTTCGACGCGTTCCGAAAACACCACAAATGGCACATGAAGACGGCAATGTATTTTCCGAGGTGCATACGATATTTTATGCAAAATTAGCAATAACGAGCGATCAGAGTCGTCTGTGAAATGATCGTAATGTTCCCGGTTTACCAACCGTGCGCATAATAGTCAAAATTGGCTATAATGAACCATTGTGAGCCCAAAAATTGAACATGATGAGATTTCTCCTTTTTTTTTCAATTTTGGAAATTGAAGAAAAAAAAATCTCATTATGTTCAATTTTTGGGGTCATAATGGTTCATTATAGCCGGTTTTGACTATTATGCGCTCAGTCGGTAAACGGGAACATTACGATCACTTCACAGGTGGCGTAAAGAGCTCTTTATAGCTGATTTCGCATGAATCAGTTAAACATACAACCTGGAAAATATGGCGATATAAATTTTGAAATATATGTTTGATATATTTTGTATTATGGTGAAAGTTTACCAATAAATGTGACACACGAATAAATGTAGGTATACCAAATTATTTGCGCGAGAATAAATGAATAACACAAAATTGTTGTCTGTTTTAAAGTAAATGATCGTAAAAGCTTCGAAATTTTCATATTTGGATTATTGTATTTGGAAAAAATGTTCATTTTAACTTGTATCAACGCAAATCATGTTTTGTAAAAAAAATCCTCCGTAAACGGGCTCTCGTATTAAACGCCTGTCATTAAATGTACGATGATGAATTGTACTTTGAAATTTCGTGCGTTTTGAAAAGACGACACTGGATTTTTCTCTCTTTATTTTCAAACCATTTTTTTTCGAATTATATTAAAAGTTTGCCAAGTCCCTTTGCCAATTTTTTGTCTCACAACTAACTTTGCCCTCTCAAGCGATCGGGAATTTCGTAGAATTATTCATACCGCTGAACATTCACATTGATTTTACACAATAATATTCATTTCTATTCTTTGTTCAAGCCATTACTATTGTTTAAGCGATTATCGATTGTTTGAACAATAATCAATTGTTGAAACAACCATAAATGGTTTAAGCGATTATCAATTGTTTGAACAATAATCAATTGTTGAAACAACCATAAATGGTTTAAGCGATTATCAATTGTATGAACATTAATCGATTGTTCAAACAACTGTTGGTTAATTAAACAATTATATGATGATTTAAACAGTTGACGATTGTTTAAATAACCATAGATTTGTTGAAAAAAATTCATATTGTTTGAAGAATTTTCTATTGCGTAAGAAACTATTGATTGTTTAAACAATTTCTAGGTTATGAAAAAATGTGTGACGTTTATTTCGGATCTGAAAGCGTGCATTTAACGAAGATGCTAAATCCCCCATAGTAAATTTTATCTCAGTGCCCAGATGGTCCACGATTACCATGGCGCTTGTGTAATACGTATAATAATAATTTTCCCGTGTGTGCAAGTTGTAACCACATAATATTTTTATTTTTACACACTCATTGAGCGGTGATGAAAAAAGCGTAGAAAAACCGAAATTATCATTATTGTTCATAGAATTTGAAGAAACGCCAGGTTATAATAAATAAAAGCAAGATACGAAAAAAAATAGAGTGCTTTCGATTCAAATATACTAAAGCAGTCTCGCGATTGGCTGTTTATCGCGATTATCAGCGATTATCAAACATCGATGTCTACATCGATCGCTACATATCATCAACTGTCATCAACAATCTGCATCAATCAGCATCAATCATCATGGCAGACATGGCGATGGTGTGAGGTGTCAATGAAAACAAAAAAAAACCACTGAAAACAACCGTGTCACGATCACGTCGTGAACTCAAATTGTAAGTTTTTTATAAAAATCATTTTTTTTTCAAACAAACATACGAAAAAAAACCTTTAGTAGAGAGAGTAAAATATGTTTTTAACCAAATAAAATATTACATTTAATTATGCTATATTTACATGAAACAATTTTTTTTCATAAGGACATCGAAAAAATTCATCTCATGTTTTCAGAATTGTAGATTCCGTGCCGATCTTGGTGAACAAACTTTATTTTGTTATTGGTCTGGATTTTTACATTTTATAATTAACACTCCGCGAAATCCACGAAACGAGAACTGTCAGCACAGTTAAAAATATTGTGTGGTTAGGTACACATTCCTGTACAGAAATACAAAACAATTTCATTAAATCCTTCAAAGGAAGTACATATTTGAATTTTGAATTATTCCTGCCAAGTTCATACGCGTGGCATCGGCAAAGCAGACAACTCTAAGGCTTCATCCGCTGATTAGCTGAGCAGATGACAGCAGTTCTCAATTCAAAAAAAATGTAGGTTGGGTCACAAAAAATGAAATACTTCAACGCCTCTGTAGACTCCTCAATTAATGAATTTCACGTGATTGATGATGTGAAATGTAAATAAAAATCCTTTTCCATACATTTCGACAGTGGCGTTCAGAGCTTTGACGGGGCCCGGGGCAAAAAAAATTCGGGCCCCCCCCCCTTACCAAAAATTGTTAGGAAATACATATAGAGTAACAACTGTAAGGTTATTCAATAAATTTCAATTTAAATCATTTATTTCACTTAGAGATCAAAGTTTTTTATACATGGTCTAGAAAAGTTGAACCTCTTCACAATATTCTGGTAAAAAAAGCAAAAAAATGAATTTCAAAATTGTTTTTTCCTCGCTTTCTTTTCGCTGAATTCGTTGATGATTTCTTCATAGTCAATTGAAGTAGCTTTCTCATGCTCAATCGACAAGCTCAGCAAGTGATTTAAACGATCTTGTTCGATTGTTGATCTAAGTCTATTTTTGATGAGACTTAGTTTACTGAAGGCTCTTTCACCTGACGCAACTGATGGTGTCAGAACCAATAGTAACCGCAGAGCGACAGATGTTTGGGGTAATATTTTTTCATAACCATGGTCAAAGATCAGGTTGAGAAGTTCGAGTGCCGAGTGAGTATCCCAACGCATGTTCCGTCGAATCTTCAACAGTAGCGAAATTTCTTCTGAGAGTCCTTCTTCGTGCAAGTCGTTGGGATATGCTTCTACTAACGCCACAGCTTTCTTTTTGACTAAATCCGTAATTTCATCATCTCGAAAATCTTTGGTTGTCGGAAATATTTTCGAAGACTCCAAGATAGGTGCAAAAAGTCTGGATACTTTCGAAGATTTTTCATGGAGTTCATGCAGCTGCATTAAAAGAAGATCAAAAGGATTGAAAACTTCCACCTTGCAACGCTCTTCGGGGCTTGTAAACTCGTAACCAGAGTTGTGTACTTCATCATGAAAATGTTTTCTCCTTTTCAAGTGTGAACCACTTTCTTTGAATTCAGTTTCGACATCGAAACTCGTAGCAACAATTTTCGCCTCACTAAAGATGTTCGGCCAAGAGTCTCTGATCAGTAAAATATCCTGTTGTAAGCCAGCAATGTTTTGGGCGCCCTCAGTCATGCTCAATTTTAAACTTTGAAGCATTTTATTGGTATCGTCGAGGCAAAGCAATGTTTTGTGCCATATGGTTGTCAAGAGAATAAATTCGAATGTCTTCATCCAGTTCAAAAGCGATTCTACGGTTGCTTGAATGTCTGATGGCAAATCGAGTTCTTGTACTTCTATCAAAGAATCCCGTACACCTCTGTAGTTTTTGGCGAGAGGGTGAACAGCGAAAATTCTAGCACTCCACCTTGTTGTTGACACTCCGTGAAGCGAAATACCAGCTTTTTCCAACAAAATCTCCCATCGGCGAGGACTCAGGGCAAAAACTTTGTACAATGTTTCGATGTTGCCAAAATACGATTTTATGAGTGTGCTTGAGCTCATGACATGGACACCACACAAATTCAACGAATGAGCGTTGCAAGGGGAGTAATATGCTTGTTCGTTCTCTTTTGAGAGAATTGCTTGAACACCATTAAATATTCCCGACGTATTTGGAGCGTTGTCAAACCCTTGGCCTCTGCACAGTAGAAAATCAATGCCGCATTCTTGGAGGACATTTTTTATTACTCCTGCTATTTCAACTCCTTTCTTTTTGTCACAATGCACCAGCTTAATGAAACTCTCTCTGATTTCCCATTTCGCGGAAACTTGCAAAACGTATCGAAAAATGAAAACCAGCTGTTCTTTGTGTGATGAATCGGGTGTGCCATCGACAATAATTCCATAATATCGAGCTTTTCTGACATCGTCAAGGATCGAATTCAATACATTGTTTCCTCAAATTTCTAGGAAGTCATTTTGTGTGCGGGGTGATAAATAATGAGCTTGCATCCTGTTTCCACTCTTCTGGGAATCAGCTACAGTATCGAGATGTTGCTTCAGAATCGGGGAATGTTCGCTGATCAACTGAATTGTTGAAAGAAAAAGACCGCATTTTCCATTTTCTACAGATAGGTTTTCTTGATGACCACGAAACGATAATCCATTCTTCGCCAAGAACAAAACAGCATCAAGCACACATCTCAAAATCGCACGCCATTTTCTTCGTTCTTCACCGATAAGTAACTGCATTTCTCGATCGAATGTTTTACCAGTAGCAAGTCCTAGCAAGTGCTCTTTCCATTCCATGTAACAGTCTTTGTGAACATTACTCGATTCATGGCTAGAGATTTTCTCATGCAGTTTTTTCTAATTATCCTGAATTCCGTGCTCACAAAGTTGTGATGATGATCCTGTTCCTTTTTTGTAAAGACAGCAAGGAAAACAGAACAGTCCATTAGCTTTCGCACTCCACACTAGCCAATCTCTTGAAATTAACTCATTGTTCGAAAGTTTTTTTAAAAAAATATTTGTTGGAAACATTCTGCCTGATGTATCACGTGGAAAATTATCAGGATTCGGCGCAGGTCCTTTCGAAACAAGTAAATCTTTGTCGATTGCTTTCAAATTTTTGAATTCAGCAGGATCGTTGTCAATTAAGGAAGTCTTGTTTTTTTCATCTTCACTTTTGTCAATATATTCACATGAAGAACTTGGAAAAAAGCACTTATCGGCAACGAGTCTTCAGTTTTTCCAATATTTCGAACTGTTGATCCACACTCTTCAAATCCTGTGAGATAACAAACGTTGAATTTATATGCTCTTAATGAAAAAAAAAAAAAAAAAAAAAAAAAATAGGCTAAAGTGCTTATTCCCACCCCCTCCCCCCACTCACCTTTAGCTTAACTTTTTCGGCACTAATTTGTCAGGAAAGGAGTAATTTACGTTAAATAAATTTATATTGTTACCTTGAATGGTCAGTTACAAATCCCTAAAACCAATACGTCGTATGTTTGTTGAACGCCGTAAAAAATGGAAAAAACTTAATCTTTATATGTATTAATAATACATAGAAAACATTCGAAATTTATCACACAAAAATAAAGTGAAACATATCACGCATTTAAGATGTGTAAAATTGATACATTGTAAATTTTCTTAATTAAGTTTTTTAAGTCTATAGGACTCAAACAACTAAAATATTTAAGTTTCGATAGTTCAAAAGTTAATCCAGACAATCGCGAGTATTCGGAATGAATCTCGAAGTTGCTTAATTCGAGAATTTTAAACGATCCACAAGATATTAAAAAAACTTTGTGACTAAAAAAAAAGGCGCAAATGCGGAAATAAATTCAAAAACGCTGTCTGTAAAAAAAAACCTTTTTTCAAAGTTCCTAAATATAGTTTTTATATATTTTCGTTTGACCCTCGAAATCGTAAATTTTAAATATTTGAAATTCGTATGGTTTTTAAAGATCCGAAGTTGTCTTTATTTCTTGGGTGTACCGTTTCATGATGATAGAATTTCTTATAATGTTACAAAATTTTGGAATCTTTTAACTTTCAACCAGTATTAATATTATAAGGAAAAAAATAAATAAATAATTACACCACAGAAAATTAACTATACGTGAAATCTAAAAAATCAGAATGATTTTGATATATATATCAATGTTGATAGATTGAGTGAATTTCAAAAAACATGAAAGTAAGAAGGACACAGGGAAAATGTTTCAAATTTTCTAAAATGATCAAAATTATATGCAATAACTGATGATTAGTAATTATTTTATTACTTAAATCTAGTAACTGAGTATGAAAAAGTCAGTATCCTTAATGTTGAAAAGTAATCCAAAACTATTTCAAAATGAAATTTTTGAAGATTTTTTAACATTTCCGAGAAATTCTGTGAACGATGTTTATTCGTCAATTTTTATTTCATATCAACACTTATAAAGCGTACACTTCAAAAAGTGTTCAAATTTCAAAAATATTCTTGGACCTTCATAATTTTTTTGGAGTTCCCTGCCGTTAAAAAAAAAAAAATGTAGGTGCTAGAATTAATAAGACGTTTCAACAGAATAAGATCTGCAATAACTTTTCATGACACTTTTGAAAATAGTTTTAATTTTTGAGCTACCCTCGACATTTCCAATTTCAATCACCTCAAAACTGGATAATTTTTCAAAAATACCCAGAATTCTGACATTTTTTTAGAAGTTTCGTTTAAGGATGATATAGTTTCTAATAATGTCCAGGAACCCTACGCTGTTCGCCAAATATCTCATAATTCAAAAAATTTTGATTACTAGAAAAATACAATAATTAATTATACAAGAAATATAAAAAAATTGAAACTATTTTAATTGCTTAAAATTTAATACAGAAGTAAAATATGTCTTCATATGATTATTTGTTTTGTAGGCCGTCAAGTACGAGTCTCGGGGCGAAATAAGGCACTTTATCCTACGTAGATATAAAGAATTTTTACCTTCTTCCTTCGACTCATTCAAGAAATGGCAATCATCAATAATCAGATCCTGGGACGCAGTTTCTTTTTGAATCTTGTTATTGTTTTCACATACAGAATCTGGATCTGATAGATTTTTTGGCGTCAACTCTGCAATCTCATGATTTTTAGGCCCTTCTTCATTCAAATCTGAATAAAAGTGTTAGATGTTATGTTTTGAATATCTACTCCTGCAGAGCTATATTTCTGAACTGAAGTAAATGCAACGAAAATTCTTTCACTGGCAGACAATACTCCACCTCCTTAAATCCTCTAAGGTAGGACGAGGTGGGTAAAAATATTTTTATTTTACCTGGTTTTCCTTTTTCTTGAATTTCAACGTCTCCGTCGTTCGAAAGATCAGATTTCCAGAAAATGTCAAGGGTACGAACTCCTGCATTTTCCTTGACATCTTTGATTGACTTCAATTTCCTTTTTTCTGCACCTGACTTGTATTTGCGATACATCTGACACATAAAAAGGCCGGAAATGTAGAAATTCTCACGAATTACAACAAATTGACAGCGTAAAATTTTCGGGTTTTTATGGTTAGTTAAGAGATAAATGTCATTTTACAAAATTGTTATGAATAATGAAATTTTAGCTGAAGCTCGTTTCATAGTCTCTGCAAGAAATTTGCCATTCATTGAAAAGACAAAAAAACAGCCGCAGCATTACTTGTATTTCAAAGCTCGACACAGCGTGCGTATATTGCAAGCGAAAAGTTGAGCCAAGCGGGCTATAGTAGTGTGCGTAGCGTCTGTGTGAGGAGAAGTAGATGCGGGGAGAGAGCAATAAGTTCCTTGGTGGGAGAGCCAGGGAAGTATATGCTGTGCTGCGGCGGAGAGATAATAATGATGGATAATGATTAATGACCTACGGTTTTTCGGAATCTTCTTTGGAAAAGATTTTCCGAATCAAGGAAAGGAATTTTCAAGCCTCAAATAATTCAGGCTGGTTCGAGTAGAGCCAAACTAATAATAAGAGTAAAAATTATACTGTGAATGAAAACTATGTTTACAAGCACAAATTGTGCGATTAATTGTTACACTAACGAGTTTAAACATTAACTTACATAAATAGCATTAGGTTTTAATTTATACATGGGAAAAGTCTTTTTTTAAAGCGTTAATAGAATATTCTCCGTAAAAAGTTTTCCAGTTCTATCCATCAAGTTCAAAAAAATTTTAATACAATAATAACATTTCGAGCAACGTTACAATGAAGAAACACACAAACTTTTTGTATTCAAACAATTCATATTTATTTTATATGCAAAATACATACACAAGCTTCAAGTATATTATCGCTCATCCTGAAAACCATAACTACGCGATGACATGTTACTGGGGAAAGCGAACGGATTATTTTACAAACATTTTCTAAAAGCCGCTAGTTTCCATGAAGAACCTTCATGAATTTTCTTGCATACGATGGCATGACAATCAACTTTCTTCTATTTCATGATACATGCGTTTTTTACTTTTTTTACAATTCCTACGATTTTTTACATTTCTGTCAGTTTTAATGATTCTTTCAACAATTGAATAGTACAGATTATTTTGCGAGCTAACCACATTTTAAGATCTTTTTTTCCAATTTCCAAAGTTCCAACAATCTTACAGTATAAAAATGTTTCGACGTATTTTGAAATGTTCGAAAACGTTATGCAAGAGTTGTGATAGTTTTACCAATTTAGAAATCTTTACAATTCTCATCAGTTTTGAGAATATCTCGCCTTTCATATATTATTTACATCGTTTTGTAACAGTTTTGGAAATTTCCTAAGCCATCCAAGTTTCAGCAATTTTTTAAGTTTCTGTCAATTTTTGATAGGCTTCTAATAATTTGATTTTTTTTAATAACTCCGCGAGCTAACCACGGTTTTGAATGTTTCTTTACATTTTAATATTTTTGACGATACACTTGTGATTTTCGAAAATGTTATGCAACAATTGAAAACGTCCTACAACTTTTGCAATAATTCTTAGATATTTACATTTCTACAGTTTGACAGTTTGTTGTACGTCGTACAAGGTTTTTTCCTTTTTTCCGGCTATTCAAAATTTCCCGCGCTCCGCCACCGCCGGCCTTTCACTTCCCCCCTCCCGAGTCGTTCGGGGGCCCGCTCACCAGATGGCGGCGACTTTCTTTTTCCCGCGCTTAGAGGAAAGAGGCGCGGCCTTAACTAGGGCCCCAAGCGAGGTGAAAGGCAGAGTCTCCTAGCGCTTCAGTGCGCTCCGTGTCTTATCACCTCCACACGGCGGCTTAATTGCAGTGTTGACACGTGCTTAGTTGCACCGCGTGCTTTAGTGCACACCGCCTGCTTAAGTGCAAACCGTGCTTCAGTGCACTGGGTGCTTAAGTGCACCACTGAGTTACTGCGGATATATTATCTCATCGTCGGAGGTAAGCCACTCTTCCCTACGACAGCCATCACTCCCACTTCTTAATCGCCTCTTATAGATGACTCGCCGAGGAGGCAAAAAACAGCGGGAGAAGCGAATTCAACGAGCCGCGCACAAGGCAACCAAGAAGTCTCATCACCCCCTCATTCGTCTACCTAGCCCCTCAAGGACAGCTCAGGCCGAATATCGGGAACGGCGACTAGCCCAAATCGCGGCCTCCTCGACCATCCAAG
Organism: Platygaster robiniae; assembly: GCA_028476575.1. NCBI lineage: Eukaryota > Metazoa > Arthropoda > Insecta > Hymenoptera > Platygastridae > Platygaster > Platygaster robiniae. Next base: position 18,789,470 of record CM052029.1, on the reverse strand, counting down.
GAGCGTGCCCCAGGATACCCTGTTTATTGGACTTAATACTGCCCCCTCCCCCCGCCAAGGCCCCTGTAACCACCGAAGTCACGACGAGGATCACCACCCCACCTCGACCAAGCATCGCGTTCAAGGTAGTCGTGCCCGCCGGCTATTCGCCACTCTCATTTGCTCCCCTCCTCGCTAGAAGCTCGACCGCGAACCCGGGAAGCCCCGCACCCCCCGAGTTGGAGGATTATGAAAGAGAAGAAGAAACCTGCGCTGTTTCTTTTTCATCCGAGGACAGCTATACACAGGCAGCGAACTCACCTCTCTACGACTCTCTCGCCGAGGACCAATAGTGCTAAGATCTTAATATTGTAACTCGCTGTAAAAGAGTAATTAATGAACGGCGTTGCGCCAGTACGAATAGAACCTAAAGATTCAATTATTCAATCCCTACCCCGTGTTGCCGAGCCGACAACAAGTTACCATTAGTCTTTCAACAATTAGAGAGTAAAAATAATTACGAGAGCTAATCGTGGTTTTGAATTTTTTTTTTTTTCAAATTTCAAGAGCTCTAACAGTCTTACGGTATTAAAAAATTTTGATGTTTTTTGCAATGTTCGAGAACGTTATGCAATAGTTGTAACATTTTTGCCAATTTTAAAATTTTTACAACAATTTTAACCAGTTTTGAGAATATCTTGCCTTTTATACAATATTTGCATCGTTCTTTAACAGTTTTGCGAATTTCTTAAGCCTTCCAAGTTTCAGCTCTTTCCATTAATTAAAGCAGGTTTCAATCATATCGTCAACTTTGTTAAAGATTTAATAACTGCGTCGTTTTTCTGGAGCGTACAAAATTTCAGAATTCGTGAAAAAAAAGTGATCACTCGTCATATGACTTTCAGCGCTTGGGTCCCTATTATTCATCGCATGTTTCGTCACTCAAATGGCATTAATGGACTTTGTTGATAAACGCGATTTTGCTTTTGTCACTGTCACTGTTAATAATGAAAATGCTCTTTCGGCTTCAGCGTTGCTGTGTGGTAGTATTCTCACTGTGTTGACTACCACGCGCAAGTTTTTGTATTTTTCCGTGCCATCGGCTTTTTTCAGTAAAAATATTTTTTCCCAAAAGTTGTCGAAATCTTCGTCCTCGAAACCTTCATTTACCTCATCTGTAAAAGCACTGATTTCGCTCGGAAGTTCCAGCCACTCTTTTTAATTCGTCGGCGTCGTACTCGTCTTTTGAGCACAATTTTTCCGCGATGTAGGAAACGTCAGTGAATGATTTGGAGCGGTCTTCCGAATCATTCATTGCTGACACTTTTTCAAGGACGCCCAACTTTTGAAGAAAAACATCTTGAATAAAAAGTCGACTTGCTATTCCACGCGATGTTTCAATGTAAAAAGCGAGGCATTTTTCACGGATGCATGAAGCCGTTTGTTCGCTGACATTTTCCAAAATTAGCTCACATTCATGACCGAGTTTAATATCTTTCAAAGGTTTGAGATTGTTAGCACTACCGAAATCGATTGTGTGTGCTTTGGTGGGATTGTTTCGCATAAATTGCATGACTGGCAAGTTGAGAAAATGAGAACCGATTTGTAGAAGAAAGGATAATGATTTGCAATGGAGAAGTTGAATACGGGTCTGGTTTGATTGGAAAAAGGTGTTGAAGGGATCGAAATAAAAAAGGACATACTCTAAAAATGCTAGCTCTGCGTGAATCACAGGGTCATGCAATTGACCCAGCAACTTCGCAGCCATCTGATGTTGAGGGTCTTCCTCAACTTGAACTGACATAAATTCAACCAAACAATCCTAACAAAACAGCACTTTTCCAATGGGCATTCGACGAGTAAGCCATCGCGTTGTGCAATAAGAACACAACCTGACGGTTGTGTATTTCCGTAACAGCATGATTTGATTAAACTTAAAAATTCGTTTGGGACTCGCGTTGACGTATCCTATCAAATTTCGAATAAATTCTTCAGTATTGTTCGCAAACGGCTTGCATGCATCCTGAGCAACAAGAGCGCTTTTGTGGCATACGCAATTCGATTCGTAAAAGGATGTACATTTTTCGAGATCTGTCTTGAAAGAATTATACTTCCCTATCATGACGCTTGCGTTGTCCGAAGAAAAACCTTTGACATTTTTTTTGTTAATTTTTTCATCTTGTAATACCGACTGAAAGGCCTTAAACAATCCCGAGTGATCTAATTGTGTTGGGTTAAGCTCAAGCATGCGTAGCAGCTCACTTTTCACTTCAAAAGTTAAAGGATCAACGTATCGCGTTAAAATCGCCATGAACGGAACTTTCTTTATTTGACATGTAGACTCATCAATGAGAATCTAAAATGGGGTTCCACGCAATATATTTACAAGGCGATGTGTCTCGGCAGGAGCGACGACATTTTTCGTTAAACAAGATAGTTTCCTCGCGCCGCATGTAATATTCTGAATTTCCGCGGGATTTTCCAAAGCTTTTTTTTGGCAAAATTTCAAGAGTTTTTCAGCTGACCTGTAGGATAAATTGCAGTCTGCTACTAATTCTGCGAATTCAATCTCCATACTCTTCTTCTTTGTATCGCTGGACCCTTCTTTTTCAAGTATCTCCTGTGCATCCGCGTCAGTTACCAATTTTATATTATTTCGTACGCAATTGCCGATATGCTTACTGGTATTTTGATGCCGGAACAAGTCACCTTTACTCGCGGCACACGTAAGTTGGATGTCAGGACCGCAAACAAAACAACCGAAACATGTCTCATTCTCAGGAATTTCACGCAACCACTGGCGAAGTTGAGGATGGCTCAGCCATTCCTTGTTAAATAACGACGATTTCCGTTGTTTCTTTGGCAAAGTTTGCTCATCGTCATGAACGTTATCCTAAAAATTTCACTTTAAATAATAAGAAGTGTAAAAACTTTTATAATACTTGAATATTTTGAAAACTGTCAGTGGCGGATCCAGGGGAGGAGGTTCGGGTCTGCACCTCCTCCCCACCATCGGGTTATGCTTCAAAATTTAAATCTTCTTATACATGTAAATCAAACAAAAAAATGTTATTGTATTCAAGAAACAGCATTGCTATATAAAAAATAAATGAAAACGAATGCCATTCAAACAATTTATAAATTATAAAATATCATTTTAATACATCGAGGAATGCTCCTACATCTATGCGTAGGGTTATGCACTCTTTAATTTATGAGGCTTTTCAAAGAATCACCTGAGAATTTCGTCCTGGCCGGTTCCATTTCAAATCGTGCAGGTAAAACTGGACAAAAAATTTTTTTTTCTTTCAAAATTTCAGATAACATTAATTTCACGATATAAGCGAACACGTTTCTTTTTTTTGCTTGAAATGTGAAAATTATAGATTTTTTACGAGCTCGTAAATGAGGTTGTTTTCCCAAGATTCACATTTTGAATGAAAGTTTTTTTTTTCGAACGAATATTACTTCGAGAATAATAGATGAATTCTCATCGGTCTTTTTGTATGTTGTTATTGTAACTTGCTAATTTGTGACATTTTGTTTGGCCCAAAAGTGTGATCAAAAATCCAAAATGTGAATCTCGGAAAAACCTCATTTTCGAGTTCGCCCAAAATCTGTAGTTTTCACATTTCAAGCAAAAGAAAAAATACGTGTTCGCTTATATTGTAAAATTTATGTTTTCCGAAATTTCGAAAGAAAAAAAAAAATTTTCCCTACTTTAACCTCGATGATTTTAAATGGAACCGGCCATGTGCCTATTTATGAATATTTCTTATCAAAACAAAAATCCAAGCCCCCCCCCCTTGGAAATCCTGGATCCGCCACTGAAAACTGTTAACATGCTATTTCAAATATTGCAAATATACGCAGCGAAATTTTCATGGAAATAATAATCAGTAACTGAACAGTTAAAAAAATGTGAAAATTGGCAGTACTTTCAAAATTTTTGAATAACGATTATAAATATCGGAAAAAAATCGAGAAGTCAAAGACCGTAAATACTGTTAAATTAAGGAGAAACTATCGAAACTCTTGCAAGTTGCCGAAAATAATGTTGAGCTCATAGATCGCTGGGAGACTAATAAAACATGACAAAAATTTTTACCATAAACATTTGACGCTTTCTTTGATGACGATCGCTGAGCACATGATTAGCGACCCGTGTAAAATCAACGGCTGCATACGACTGATTGCAAGCAAAAAAATGGAATTTAGATGAATCTTCATTGTCTGCGGTAATGAAGCTATCTAAGCGGTCGTTATTTAACCACTCTGGACTAAATTTGTACACAGTAGCGCTGTTACGTTTTTTAAGCGTAGACAACATAGCGAAAAAAATCAATAACGAGAATAGTTAATAAAGAATTAACGATTTTCTCGAAAATAGCTTTAAAAAAACTGGAAACGAATGAAGAGCTACTTTTTTGTTCCGATACCGAGACTCTGAAGAAAACTAATGTGGAAAAAAAAATATTGTATTCGAAACAAATGAATGCGAATGGCAAAACAGACAGGAATTTTCAAACATCCTTCTTTCCCTAAAATTACAGTGGTTCGGATTTTATCGGTCCTAGACAATATCTTTTTCGACGAAGAAAATAATTAATTTCCACTTTTATTATTAGTTTGGCTCAGCTCGAACCAGCCTGAATTATTTGAGGCTTGAAAATTCCTTTCCTTGATTCGGAAAATCTTTTCCAAAGAAGATTCCGAAAAACCGTAGGTCATTAATCATTATCCATCATTATTATCTCTCCGCCGCAGCGCAGCATATACTTCCCTGGCTCTCCCACCAAGGAACTTATTGCTCTCTCCCCGCATCTCCTTCTCCTCACACAGACGCTACGCACACTACTATAGCCCGCTTGGCTCAACTTTTCGCTTGCAATATACGCACGCTGGCTCGACAGCTCGATGAAAAAAGCGTTATGTTTTTGTTTACAAAACGTCAAATGTAGCTGTGTAAAACTCTTCTGACGGTCACATGATATGTAAACGATATATATCGATACAGCAATTGCGTTACTGCACTAGATAGATTCGAGAGATTCCGATTCAAAAAAGAATGAACCGTAAAATATCGAGTAATGTTTAAAATAGACATCTGTTGATGCAGCGTTCCCATGTATCGACTGTCCTTCTCTCTCTAGCATCAAATAAAAACATAAGTCTGTCCTTTTTGTAGTAGTGAATCCATTACGACGACTTAGGAACGCTGTGTTGATGTTCCGAAAGTCACCTGGAGTATAGTGTAGTAAAGTCACCTTCGTAGGTCGTCATACATATACTCGGTATGTCAATTTTTCAGAAAAAAGTCATCCGACGTTTTGGGGCCCCCTTGACGACGGGGCCCGGGGCAGACTGCCCCGTTTGCCCCCCCCCCCCCTCCTGAACGCCCCTGCATTTCGATACCTCATAAATGTATTTCTATCACTGTACAATACTAAAAAGCATCGTTAAACATGCGTGTCAACGATATTTAATGCGCGATATTTATTGGACTGAAAAACGCTAAATTGACGATTTTTCACGCGTGTTTTGCAGTATAACAGGTGTAAAAAAGTACCACGTACTGATTCAGCAAGATTTCCTTCAATTTCATACTCGAATAACTTTTTCTCATGGTGTTAAACAGTGCGACGTAAGTGAGACGGTACTGCGACGCTATAGCGTCGCACGAAAGTTGCCAGGGTATTTTGAATAAATTGTTTAGACAATTGAATTCCAAAAAAACAACGTTATATTCGCGATTACCTACCGAAAAAACATATAGAATATACAAACTCTGCCATAAAAGATAAAATTCTTATGTTTCGCGCTTAGGGAAGGGCGTTTGTTTATAAATATCTATATTGTTGTAGTGTCATGGTGGAAAAATTGATGGAACTTTTGTTCCGGCGTATTTTTTCCCGTAGTTCACAAATTTGCGATCGTTTTGCAGAAAAACATGAAAGTTAAGCATAAATTGTGCAAACAAATTGTTAAAACACATAGATTTTTCGGTAAAAATGTTAAATTTATGTTCAGTGATCCCGAAAATACATGAAAACACCTTTTGAAGTTATACTATGAACTTTCACAATGTTATGGTAAAATGTTAAAATCGGATAAATTGAAAATCATAATAAATTTTTTCAGACAGCGCCATTCACATTCTTTTTATAAACAGCGCATAAATCTTCGATTTTTATGTCTATGGACGCGGGATATGCATTGTCCGTGGTTCTTAGGATTCGATTTTTATGTATTTCGTTGGTTTCGAGAGTAATTGAACTCGAAAATTTCACGTTTTTTTTTCGTTCAACTGTTAATAACAATGAAGGCTTACATAGTATCAAAAAACAATGCCAGATTTCGACAGTAGATTAAATTTCGGCTTAGAAAATACTTGGCTGGATTTTTTTCTAACCTTTCTACATGGTTTTTTTTTATTGCTGAAAAGTTGGTCGTCAAAACGTCCGTTTGGGCAATAATGCGTTAAGCTCTGAGGGTCCTCGAGACCTTCACGGATTTAAATCAGAAATCAGAAAGGTGAAGAACTTGTTCTTCCACAATAAAAAAGAAGTTTGTGATGTTTTTTTTGGCAGGCAAGTAGCTTTTACAGTAGAAAAATCATCTTGGCGATCTATTTATTGATTTTTGAGCTCTAAGGATCCTTGAAACCTTAACGGACAAAAATCAGAAACTGGGAAAGTCGAAAACATGATCTTTCACAATATACAATACGATTTATGATGTTTTCGTTAATCAAGGGGCTCTTATAGTAAAAAAGATCTTTTGAGAGATTTAGTCTTTGTCGGTTAAGCTCTAAGGGTCCTCAAAACCCTAACTGACAAAAATCAGTAACTATTTATGTTCTTTACAATAGAAAAGACGATTTTACTATTTTTACGATGTTTTAGTTTTACGAGTAATTGTATAGTGAAAAAAGTCATCTTAGCGTTTTCGTTTTCGTCCGTCGGGCTCCGAGGGTCATCGAAATCTAAAGGCCAAAATCAAAAACTGGGAAGATCATGAATATACTCATTCACAATAAAATAGGTGATTTCCTCATTTTCACGATGATTTAACGAGTTGATTAATAGTAAGAAAAATCATCATGAAGTTTTAGTTTTTTTCCTTTAAGCTCTTAAATTCCTCGAGATCTTACCAGACAAAAATCGGAAATTTAAAACGTCTTGACCTTTTTAGTTTCCTTGTCTTGACCTTTTTAGTTTAGAACACGATCATTTACAATAAAAAAGACGATTTTCTTATTTTCACGATGTTTTAGTTTCCGTCAAGTTTTATAGTAGAAAAAATTATCTTGAAATTCTGGTTTCTGCCCACCAAGCTCTGGGGGTTGTCGAAATCGTAACAATCAAAAATCAAAAACTAGGAAGGTTAACACTTTCACAAAAAAAGTACGATTTTCTCATTTTCACGTTGTTCAAGTATAACAAGAAGATATATAGTAGAAAAAATCATTTCGGAGTTTTGGATTTTTTCTGTTAAGCTCTGAGGGTCCTCGGAACCATAACTGACAAAAATCAGAAACGAGAAAGGTCAAGAACATATTCTTCGACAAGAAAAAAGACGATTTCCACATGTTTACGATGTTTTAGTTAAACAAGTAGCTTTTATAGAAGAAAAAGTCATCTTACAGTTCTGGTTTTTATCTGTTAAACTCTAAGAATCCTCGAAACCTTCACGGACAAAAATCAGAAACTGGGAAGTTCAAGAACATGATCTTTGATCTTTCACAATAAAATAGATGATTTTCACATTTTTTCTGTGTTTTTTCCGGTAAACGAGTAGCTTTTATTGTAGGAAATGTCATCCAATAGTTCTAGTTTTTGTCCGTTAAGCTCTGAGGGTCCTTGGACCTTAGCATACCAAAATGAGCAACTAAAATGGCCAAGGACATGTTCTTTTACGATAGAAAAGACAATTTTTAGATTTTTACGGTGTTTTTTTCGTTCAACTAGTATCTTTCATAGTAGGAAAAATCATCTTAGAATTTTGGTTGTTGACTGTTAGGCTGCAAAGGTCAATAAAACCTGTGCGGACAAAAATCAAAAAATTGGGAAGGTCAAGAACATGATTTTACACAATAAAAAAGACGATTTTCCATTTTTACGATGGTATAGATAAATGAGTAGATTTATAGTAAAAAAAATCATCGTGGAGTTTTGGTTTTCGTTTGTTAACCTCTCAGGGTTCTCGAGACCCAATAGACAAAAATCAAAAAATAGAAAGTTCGAGAACATGTTTCTCCACAGTAAAAAATACGACTCTCACATTTGTGCGATGTTTTATTCGTTAAACGAGTAGTTTTTATATTAAAAAAAATCATCTTAGAGTTTTGTTTTTTGTTCCTTAGTCTCCGAAGGTCATCGGATCCTCAAAAGTCAATAATCAGGAACAAAGAAGGTCAAGAACCCGATCTTTCACAATAAAAAATACGATTTTCCCATTTTTACGATATTTTAGCTAAACGAGTAGCTTTTTATAGTAAAAAAAATCGTCTTAGAATTCTGGTTTTTGTTTGTTGTGCTCAGAGGGTCTCGAGACCATGAGGTTCTAAAATGAGAAACTAGCAAGGTCAAACACACGATCTTTTACAATAAAAAAGACGATTTTTCTTATTGTACGATGTTTTAGTTATACGAGTAGTTTTATAGTAAAAAAAGTCATTTTTGAGTCTTAGTTTTTGTCCGTCAGACTTCAAGGGTCATCAAACCTTAGCGGCCAAAATCAAAAACTGGCAAGTTCAAAAACATGCTCTTTCACTATTGAAAAGACGATTTTGTCATTTTTACGATATTTCAGTTATACGAGATTTATTGCAGAAAATATTAGCATTCAGTTTTAGTTTTTATTCATTAAGCTCTGAAGGATTTCAGGACCTTAACAGACAAAAATCTAAAACTAGAAAGGTCAAGAACTTGATCTTTCACAATAAAAAATACGATTTTTCCATTTTTACGATGTTTTAATTATACGAGTACTTTTATTATAGAAAATCGTCTTTAAGTTCTGGTTATGTCCGTTTAGCTCTAAAGATTCTTGAAATTGTAACAATCAAAAATCAGTACCAAGGAAGGTCAAGAAGATGATCTTTCACAATAAAAAGTACGATTTTCCCATTTTTACGATTTTTTAGTTGAACACAAAAAGAAAAACAAAAAAAATTTTGTCCTTTAGACTCTGATGGGTCATCGAGACCTAAAAGAACAAAAATTGGAAGTCAAAAAAGTCAAGAACCCGTTCTTGATCTTAGATGACTTCACCTCCGTAGATGGAGCTTCGGCTACATCTACGGTGCTCCGGCTTTATCTATGGAGCTTCGGCTCCAGGTATGGGGCTCCAGCTCCAGCTACAGAAGTCTATCTACAGGTACGAAGCTTCAGCTCCAGATACGGAGCCTTAGCTCCAGCTGCGGAGCTCTTGCTTCAGCAACGGAGCTCCGCCTCCAGCTACAGAGCTTCGCCTCATGCTACAAAGCTCCAGCTCAAGCTACAGACCTCCATCTCCATCTACGGAGCTCCGCCTCCAACTACGGAGTTCCGGCTCTATCTACGGAGCTTTGTCTCCAGCTACGGAGCTCCAGCTTCAGCTACCAAGCATCGCCTCTAGCTACCGAGCTTCAAGTCCCGCTACGGAGCTTCGGCTCCAGCTACGTTACTCCGGTTCCAGCTCCGGTTCTGGCTGGAGCACCAGCTAAGAAGTTTCGGGTCAGCTACAGAGCTCCAGCTTCAGCTACGGAGCTTCGGCTCAAGCTGCGGAGCACAGACTTTATTTCCACAGCTCCAGCTCTATCTACGGAGCTCTAGTTCTGGCTACGGAGCTCCGACTCCAGCTGTGGAGCTCAGGCTCCAGCTTTTATCTGACTTCGGAGCTAGCTCTATCTGTAGCCTATGTAGCCTAGTCTTAAGCATTGACTGTTATAAAAACAAATCAGTCAACTTAAAATATAAACAAATAAGTCGACTTGTTATATCAACCAATTAGTCGAAGTGAATGAATATTATAAAATATGATGACCAAATTCTTTTTGCAGCCTGTTTTGGCTCAAGCTACAGAGTTTTGACTCTTTTTCCATTTGCACCTTTGGCTCTAGCTGTGGAGCTTCGGCTCAATCGACGGAGCTCCAGCTCCAGCTACAAAGCCCTGGCTTCAGCTTTTGAGCTCCGGCTCCAGCGATGGAGCTCCAACTCTAGCTAAGAATCTTCGGCTCCAACTTTTTATCTGACTGTAGAGCCGGCTCTTGCTCCAGCTGTGTCTTAAGTATTAGCTATTAAATAAACAAATTTTTTGACTTGCTATTTTACAAAATTCTTCAGCTTGAATAAATACTCTAAAATATAATTATTGAAATTCTATTTGCACCCTGTTTTTCACTCTGTTTTCACAGTTTTGACTCCAACTCCATCTTTGCAGAACCAGCTCCAGCCAAAGAGTTCCGGGTTCAGCTACGGAGTTACAGCTCCAGCTGCACAATTCCGGCTTCAGCTACAGAGTTTCGATACCAGCTATGGAGCTCCGGTTCCATCTACGAAGTTCCGGCTCCAGCTACGGAGCTCCATCTACGGACCTCCGGTTCTATCGACAGAGCTCCAACATGATCTACGGAGCTCTTGCCCAAGCTACGGAGCTTTGGCTCCATCTACGGAGTTCAGCTGCCAGCTACGAAGCTCTTCTTCAGCTGCGGAGCACCAGCCTTTTCTACGGAGTTCCGGCTTGAGATATGAAGCTTAAACTCCAGCTCCAGAGATCCAGCTCCAGATTAAGAGCGCCGGTTTCATTTACACAGCTCCAGCTTCAGGTATGGAGCTTCGAATCAAGCTACGGAGCTCCAGTTTCATCTACAAAACTCCAGCTTCAGCAATGAGGCTTTGGCTTCATCTATGGAACTCTGCCTCCAGCTATGGAGCTCCAGCTCCAGCTATGGAGCTCCGGCTCAATATATGGAGCTCCGCTGCCTGCTACGGAATTCTGCCACCAGTTAAGGAGCTACTGATCCGGCTACAGAGTTTCAGCTTCAGCTCCAGAGCTCCGGCTTCAGCTACGAAGCTCAAGCTCCAGCTACGTATCTCCAGCTTCAGCTACGGAAATCCGGCTTCATCATCGCAGCTCTGCCGTAAGCAACGAAGCTCCATCTCCAGCTGAAGAGCTTCGGCTCCTGCTATAAAGATCGAGCTACCGAGTTTCAGCTCCAGCTATGGAGCTCTGCCTCGTGCTTCGTAGCTCTGTTTCCGTCTACAGAGCTTAGGCTTCATCGACAGAGCTCTGCCTTCAGCTACGGAGCTTTTGCTCAAGCTACGAAGCTTCGTCTCAAGCTATGGAACCCCTGCTCCAACAGTGGATCTCTGGCTCCATCTACAGAGTTCCGGCTCAATCTATAAAGCTTTGCCCCCAGCTACGGAGCTCCGCCTCCAGCTACGGAGCTCTGGCTCCAGCTACGGAGCTCCGCCTCCAGCTACGGAGCTCTGGCTCCAGCTACGGAGCTCAAGCTCAAGTCATGGAGCTCCAGCTCCAGCTACGAAGCTCCAGCTGCATCTATGGAGCTCGACGGCCAGCTACGAAGTTCTGCCTTCAGCTACGGAGCACATTCTCCAGCTGCGGAGCTACGGCCCCCGCTACCGAAGTCTGGCTCTAGATACAAAGCTTCGGCTCTAGCTCCAGAGATCTGGCTCCCGATTGGAAGCTCTGGCTCTAGCTATGGTGCTATGGCTCCAGATTTCGAGCTTCGGCCCAATTTACAGAGCTGCAGTTTTAGCTACAAAGCTTCAGCTCCAGCTACGGAGCTTCGGATCCAGACATGGAGCCCAGGCTCCATGCCTGGGCGCTCTGCTGCTCTTTTTTAGGCTTTAGTGCCGGCTCTTCCTCTCGCTATGTCTGAACAATGAACTGTTATATTAACAAATTAATCGACTTGTTATATCAATAAATTAGTCGAATTGTCATGTAAACAAAATAGTTGACTTCAATAAATGCTATAAAATATACAGTTGAAATTCTTTTTGGTCTTTGATTCGACTCTAGCTACAGAGTTTTGACTCCAATTCCATCTCTGCAGCTCCGGCTACAAAGCGCTGGTTCAAGCTCCGGCTCTAGATCTGACTGCGGCTCTTGTTTTTGAGCACGGGCTCCGGGTCTATCTCCATCTCCGGAGCACTGGCTCAGGCTCCAACCCCGGCTTCGGCTCTGGCTTCGGCTTTTGCTCTAACTCCGGTTCCGGCTCCGGCTTTGGCTCTGGCTCAGGAGCATCAACTCTGGCTTCGGAGCACTGGCTCCGGCTTCGGCGCCGGCTCTGGAGCACTGGCTGCGGCTCTGGAGCACTGGCTATTGCTTTGGCTCTTGCTCCGGAGCACTGTGTCTCGCCTCGGCTTCGGCTCCGGCTCTGGCTCTGACTCTGGCTTCGGCTCTGGCTTCGGCTCTGGCTTCGGCTCCGGCTTCGGCTTCAGAGCACTGGCTTCGTCTTCAGCTCAGCGTTCTTAAGTGTGGCAAAATTTCTGCTACGTAGCATAATTTCCCTATAGCGTGACCGAAAAATACTGCTACCCTCTATATATATACCTCCGTGGTGAAATGCCTATATTTTTCACATTGGTCAGTCTAACATACACGTATATTGATGTATGGTTGGTTTTTATATATTTTAGTTTTGTATACATTATAAACGCTACGAATTTGTTTTTTGACAAATATTTATTTGTCAAATTAATTTTCAAATTAAAATTAATTGTCAAATTAATTTTCAATAAATAAATTCAGGGAAGTGTCGCGAGTATAGTGAAGTGTCTGAAAATATGTCAAGGCATAATAAATAGATGAAAAGTGAAGGGTAAACCTAATTCGAATTATAAAAACTCATCTGTTTGTTTTTATCTAACTCATCTAAATTTATAGCTTTCGTACTAGTAAACTATCATAGCTGGCAGTAGTCAGCTAGAGACGAGGGCTCGCCAGCGAGTCGCTACGCTCTTGGCTCTTGGACTGCCAAGCTATATTTACAAAAACTATCTGAAACGTGATGGTATCGAAAAAGTTTTCTCCGCTCCTTAATATTATTTTGAGTTTATTCAGGAAACCACAGACATATTTTAGCTCCTGGGTTAATAAAGTATCTCTATGCAGCCATTGTTCCTCGAAAAATTGCAATAATATAATAAAAAACACGATGAATAAAAAAGTTGGGTCAAAACTGTTTTTTGAAAAAAGTTTGTCCATATTCCATCGTCCGTTGGTAAAAAGTTTACAGAATACTACTTTTATCTGTAAAATTTCGAGCTAGCTTACTGACAATTTTAACAGTTTGCAACAGTTTTGTTATTTTTTTGACGCATACAACTGCGTCACGGTGTTAAAAAATGTAAATTTTATCTGTAAATAAATTGTTCAACTAAATGTAAATATCAAATACAAAAGTGAAATGAAAATGTTATAATCATCAACCATTTAGAACATATTAATTCATATAATTTTTTATACCCAACATGTACAAGTACATTAATAATTTATATTGAATATAATTATATGCAATTTTTTTTTATTATTACTTGTGACGTAACATTTGTAATAGATAGAGACAAAAATTTATTTAAATTAAAATTCGATACTTCAGAATTTCCAAATAACCCTATCGGGCATCTTCTAATATTGGAAGTATTAGAACTATTAAAATTGCCGGTAAAGTAGACCATTCACAAAATATGAATCCTAAACAAATGTGAATCCAAAAACGGCGTAGAATGAAAGAACATCATTTTTCATATTAACGACAATCACATGAAATTATTCAATCATTTTTATTATATCAGTGATTGACTTTAGTTATGATCATATTAAACAAATTATTTTTAATGATACTATAATCATTATTAGTTACAGTATATTGCATATGTAAGAGTAAATACTGGATATCATTTTGAAAATACTTTACAAAACGAAAGTTTTGATTGATTACAATTTTTCCTAGCTGTGTTGATTGAAGCCAATAAGTAAATAAAGATTTTATTAAAAAAAAAAATATACATTTCTATTATTCTCAATGACTCGAAATATTTTTAATCATTTTTTTCTACATCATACCAAAAAATCGCTTGTAAAAATTACACAGAAAATTTTTTAGCGATTATTCCTATAGTTTATATGAATTTTAGTGTATCGAGTATATTCTTTTGTTTTTTCCTATAAACTTTTCATTAAAGCCTATCCACTGAGGAAACACTGCTAGAACGATAAGAAACACTTCCAGATAATTAATAATAAAGACTTTTTATTGGAATGTTTCCTATAGGTTCTAGCAGTATTTCCTCAGTGTATAGGCATAAATGGAATGTTTATAGGAAAAAACAAAAGAATATGCTCGATACGCCAAAATTCATATAAACTATAGGAGTAATCGCTAAAAAATTTTCTCAGTGTAATTTTTACAAGCGAATTTTTGGTATGATGTAGAAAAAAATTATTAAAAACATTTCAAGTCATTGAGAATGATAGAAATGTATATTTTATTTTTGAATAAAATCTATAATATTTACTTATTGACTTCAATCAACACAACAAGGAAAAATTGCAATAAATCAAAACTTTCGTTTTGTAAAGTATTTTCAAAATGATATCCAGTATTTACTCTTATATATGCAATATACTGTAACTAATAATGATTATAGTATCATTAAAAATAATTTGTTTGATATGATCATAACTAAAGTCAATCACTGATATAGTAAAAATGATTGATTAATTTCATTTGATTGTCATTATTATGGAAAATGATGTTCTTTTATTCTACGCCGTTTTTGTAACAGAATCAGTTCATATTATTATATATTATTATAAATGGATGAATAAATATTTATTTATTTATATAAACCTAATAATTTATTATGATTATTATTAAAAATTGAATATATTTAAGTGCGTCAGCGAACGTGCCCCTGCGTAAAGATATCAGTCGAGAGGATTCACATTTTGTGAATAATCTACTTTACCGGCAATTTTAATAGTTCTAATACTTGTAATATTAGAAAATGCTCGATAGGAAAATTAAAAAAATGAAAACACACTTTTTATGTATACACTACTAAAATTATTCAAAATTATTATTCAGTCTTTTATTTAATCATTGTGTTTATTGAACTTTAATTAGTAACGTTATTTCATCTTAAAACACGGACGTGTTTCAACCGTCGTTAATCGCAGATCCTTTTTACCTACCTCTCTAAAGTAACGGTAAAAGGTCGAAACTGTCCGTGTGTAAATAGACGTGGATTATTTATCCCTTACTCTCTGAAACACGTACGCCTAATGCGGAGAGCGAGAGAGACACCAATATCTTTAGGCTACTTGGCTAAAAAATTTTCGTCGGACCAGAATTCCGAGAAATTTGTTCAGTCAACAATCATATGCGCACGGGCCGTTCGGCTGATTTTGGGCAGCCCCGGGCAACTTCGTTTCGTGCGTAACGCAGATCATTAATGTTCTACGATGACGCAGTAAACTTGAGTATTGAAGTATACAGGGACTTTCACTTTATGACGTCAGTATTTTAGTGTTGGTTTTGTTTTGATTTGAAGATTGATCATTTCCACACATGTGATATCAGTGTACCCAAGTGGGATGCGCGCTGTTATTACACGAACGCAACCTCGTAACGTCTTGTGTACGTGAGCGTCGGCGACAGAGGAGATTCGCGTCGAGCCTGGGTAAATAAAGGGAGACAAAAAAAACTGTTCCTCATGAGGAATTTATGCAACGTGGCTATTGTTCGGCTTTTCCTGGATTTTCTCTATTTTCTGGCTTATTGATGAAGATCGTAGGGAAAAATTTCGTTTCGGGATCCCTCGATTCGAGATCGAGAATAAGGAACGCGGCTGCAATAAGTATGTAGTGCCGAAATGCTGCAGTATAATGATTAAATATGAATAAATTATTCACTACGTTTTCTGCAAAATAACAATAAATAAATAATTATTGTTACCTTATAAATTTTTCCGTTATAACTTTCTAAGTTACTGTAAATTAATAATTTATAGCAGGTGATTTTTACAATGAGAATAATCTTTACCAAAAAGTTTTTCGATTTTGTTCATGTTATATTTCACTTGACGTCATGATTAAACGTCATTTCATGTTTAATAAAAAAAATTTGTCTCATGTACTAGCAAAACTAATATGCGACGCGGTTTTTAGAAAGGGACCTAACGACCAAAACAGCGTTTCGAGAAAAACGCGTTAAACGTTTCGGTCTCGAAAGCAGGTAAAAGATGCGTATTCGTCCCTTCCTTTTCTATTTTCTACTCCATTCTTGTACTAAATAAGCGTGAACTAGAAGATGTCATTAATGATTCGACACAATAAAAATACAAAGGGACCAGTCCCCGAGGGACCGTGAGGTACGGACACCTAATAATGTAGTAGCAAGTAAAGTGAGAGAGCGATGCTTTAGCTAGGTTTTACCGAAAATATTATTGGAATATACATTCAGAAAAAAATTTATCCTGAGCTCAATTTTTACTGTAGAAGCGTGAGACTGGTTGCAAATGAATGATAACACAGCCACACAAAAAAAAATATTTTTTCGGGTCTGGAGGTCAGTCCATGTTTACTCTATGTTTTCGGGGTCGCTGAATCCGAATCCGAGGTCAAAAAACCCCAGCATGTCAGGGTTTCGACATAACCTCAAAAACTTCATACAATTTTTTTTTTTTTAATCGGGAGTCAGACCATGTTTACCATATTTTTTGGGGTCGCTGAATCCGAATCCGTCGTCCAAAAAACAATAGCATGTCAGGTTGTTGACATAACCTTCAAAATATCCCGTTATCTAAGCTATTTAACGCTTCAACGTTTTGACTTTAGCCGTATATTGAACAAAAATCAGTTCAACCCAATAACCTTATTTACTACACAAAACAAAGGTATATAGGACCGTCGGCATCAGCGCTACCCGATGTACACCGCGAGGAGGTTGCACGATCGGATTTTGTACATCATATATCCGTTATAAGGGCTTTTGGCAACAAAAATTTAAATTTGTGGAATGATTACCAAGAATAAATAAATGATTAGATAAATGAATTGCATACATCTACAATATGAAAAATGATGTGTAGAATTCTTAACTACTAGAATAAATGACTAGTTACATGACTACAATAGGAATCGAATGACTTAAGTATACGAACTCAAAAATTAAAAGATTGGAATAGACGATCTAAGAACCAGACGCATAAATCAAATGTCAGACTCTTGTTTGCTACTATAGCGGGTTCTTTTCTCATCAAAAGATCTATGCAGTGATTTACGCTTTCTATCTTCTTTCGGTGTATCTCGCTTCAACATCCAACAGAAATCTGCCATCATATTTGCATCCCACCTTCCTTGATATCGAGTTTCCATGACTTTTATATCTTGGTGAAAGCGTTCGCCTTGCTCTTCACTAAAATCACCTAGATTTTTTGGAAATTTGTCTAGATGTGCATGCAAAAAATGTAATTTCAAATTCATCAAGCATCCTAGCTTTCTAGAATCTTCAACCGTTTTGCCAACAATCTTTTTATACTTCGGATTTTTGTTATTTCCTAAAAAGTTCTGTGCCACATCTTTAAAACTAAGCCAGGCTGCTTTCTCAAGTCGATTCATTGTACCAATGAAATTTATATCTTTGAGCATAGTTCGAATTTGTGGTCTGTCGAATACTCCTTCTTTCATCTTAGCCTCAGAAAGTTTCGGAAATTTGGATTGAAGGTATTGAAAACATGCTCCTGATTTATCAAGGGCTTTGACGAATTGTTTTATAGACCAAGCTTTATATGCAATGGAGGAATTAGAATTTTCGATGGATTCACAAGAGATTCATTGATGATGTTATTAGAACCTGGAGTTAGCGATGATCTTACTGGCCATTGTTTCGTCTTGCTGTAGTGATTTTCTCTATTTCTACTATCCCACAAACACAAATAGCAAGGATATTTAGTGAATCCTGACTGTCGTCCAAGCAGCATGGTTATTATTTTCAAATCTCCGCATATTAGCCATAAATGATTTTCATATTGAATTTTCTGTAAAAGTATTTGCATATTGTCATATTTCTCTTCCATGAAAGTAGAATGAGCAATCGGTACAGGATCAAAAACGTTCGTGTTGTGAAGTAAGACCGCCTTTATACTTCGTTTCGAAGAGTCTATAAAGAGTCGCAAATCAGAAGCTTTGTAAGATATCTCTTTCAGCTGATTTATGAGACCCTCGACATCGGTACAAAATACTAAAGATGAATCTTCCTCCTTCGTAAAAAATTTACGGAATTTGAAGTCTCGGTTTCGATAAGTAGAAACTTTCGTTTTAGGTTCTAGAAGATTTTTCTTTTTCAGAAATGAAGCCAAAAGCTCAGAACCATCTTTTGGTAATCCTAAATCTCTAACGAGATCATTAAACTCAAACTGCGATACCAATGAAGGAATTGAAGGTACTTTTTCATTTGACGTGTACTCTGAGCCCCTGCTATCGTTGTCGTCGCTTGAAAAATCACTTTCTTCATCTAGTTCTCCGGATTCGATACCTTCTGTAACACGATCAATATTGGATTGGCATTGAACTTGATCAACTATAACGGGAGCCGTCATTGATGGAGCATTGTTATATACAATTTTTTGTTTTTGTTTTATGTTGATGCCTTTAATATTATTTAAGCAAAAGTAACAGTCCTCTGCGCTACTAGGTTTTCTCCAAATTGCTGGAGTGATGAATTTGATGTTCTCTTTATTTTTGTCCGCCTTCCATAGATACAACATCTTTTTGCACATGTTACAAATGACACGCGGAACCCAGCTATTATGTTGATCCATCTTTCAATTAAAAATTTCTTCGTATAAGTTGCAAATATTATAATCGTTTTTTGCAAAGATGTAACTTCATATTTGGGATAAACCTAACAAAAATTGTCATGATTCGCATGACAATCATGTGATTGCGAAACTTCTGGCCGCTTTCTTGTAGTATTAAATTCCACATTAGCCAAGTCACCAACTAATGTGAAACTGCGGTCGCTTGATGACGACGCCTCCGGGCCCGCTTTCTCACCCTGATCAGCCGCCGATACTGAGGATCCGACTCTCTGCATCGTAAAACGCTTGCGTGCGCCTGCCATGACGGCATGAAAGACGTAATCCAGGGACTTAGCCAGATCACAGGCACACTCCGTTGCCCGCCGTCACCGCGAGGAGGTGCCCTGGATGCAGATACACGTCGTAAGTCGGATAAATAAACTTCGCGAGTTTCTTTGCGAATCAAAATCCTGACGTACTGGAGTTTTTTAGACAACGGATTCGGATTCAGCGACCCCAAAAATATATGGTAAACATGGTCTGACTCCCGGACTCGGAAAAAAAAATTTTATAAAGTTTTTGAGGTTATGTCGAAACCCTGACATGCTGGGGTTTTTTGGACCTCGGATTCGGATTCAGCGACCAAAAAAACATATAATAAACATGGTCTGACCCCCTGACTCGAATAAAATTTTGTATGAGGTTTTTTGAGGTTATGTCAGAACCCTGACGTGCTGGGGTTTTTTGGACCTCGGATTCGGATTCAGAAACCCCGAAAACGTATAGTAAACATGGTCTGACCTCCAGACCCGAAAAAATATTTTTTCTTGTGTGGCTGTGTTATCTTTGTACTTTTGCAATCTCTTTAGGAGAAATTCAAACTATACACAACTGTCATGATTTTTACTGAAGTAAAAGTCTTTTCCTTGAACTTCAGTAAAGTCGGAAGTTGTAGCGTAACATTTGATAAAGGATTTCGTTTGTAATTTACTCGTTAATTTCTTTATGTGGATAGAGTGTCCTACGTTAGTTTCCATGATAAATTAATCCTGTCAATCAATTTTTATTGGTAATATATTCCCCAATTCTCTAATATAATGGATTTTTCTTTTTCTCACTCTCGGAGCTGGAGAACTTCCTATGACTGAACTGATTCCTAAATGATATTTTTTTTTTGTTGTTTTTTCTTTTCCTTCTTTCTAGAGGCTACGAGGTTTGACAATTAAGTAATGAGACTGATTCCATAAAAACCGTATATTTAAAAATTATTCTACAACTCTGCCATCCCCTTCAAAGTAGTCCCCTTGAGCAGCTATACAACGATTTCAGCGCGTTTTCCACGCTTCGTAACATTTCTGGAACGCTTCGACTGGGATGTTCGCGAGTACCTTCGTCACGGCCGCTTGGATGTCCGTAATCGACCCAAAATGGGTTCCTTTGACCACCGATTTTGTTCTAGGGAACAAAAAAAAGTCACAGGGTGCCATATCGGGCGAATAAGGCGGCTGTTGCAACACGGCGATCCCTTTAGAGGCCAAATACTGGGACACGCTGAGGGCAGTGTGGCACGGCGCGTTGTCGTGATTAAGGATCCAGTTACGAGAGATGTCTGGGCGCACCCTGTTGACTCGTTTTCGCAATCTTTCGAGTACTTGGCAATAGTAGACTTGATTGATGGTTTGCCCCGGTGGAAAAAATTCTTTGTGGATGATTCCACGGCTAACGAAAAAAGCAATGGTCATCGTTTTCACCTTTGATTTGCTCATGCGAGCTTTTTTCGGGCGGGGGGCGTGCGGAGACAACCATTGTGAGCTTTGGCGTTTGGTTTCCGGGTCGTATTGGAAAAACCAGCTCTCATCGCCTGTAATAACTCGATCAAGTAGCGTGGGATCGTTTTTCACTTGTTCCAAACAGTCTTCTGCAACGTTCATTCGATGCTGCTTTTGCTCCTCAGAAAGGTTCTTTGGAACCATCTTCGCGCACAACTTTTTCATCCCAAAATCGTCGGTTAAAATTTGTCTGACTGTTTCACGGTTCATACCCAGCTCCGAGGCCAACATTCGAACTGTTAAACGCCGATCTTCATGGATTAGGGCGCGCACACGCTACGCATTCGCGTCAGCCCGCACCTCGACTGGTCTCCCACTCCGCGCCTCGTCTTCTACGTTTTCACGACCGTCCTTAAACTCTTTATGCCATCGAAACACCTGGGCACGACTAAGAGCACTATCACCATGCACTTTTACAATTTTAGCGTACGTTTCCGAAGCTGTTTCGCCTAATCTGGCGCAAAATTTTATCGCGACGCGTTGCTCTAGATTTTGTTTCTCCATTTTCGTGACGAGCACCACCAACACACGTCTACTCAACACGACGTAGCAGGCGAACTAAACAAGTTAGAGTGACGGTAAATACATCAATGGAGAGGGGAAGGATGCCGGGGAAAGGGGAAAAAAATTTCAAGGTCGCAGGTTTACCACAAGCGCGGCAATACAATCAGTCTCATTACTTAATTGTCACACCTCATATAATGATGATCGCGTCTGAGTACCTAATGAATATGTCATTACACGTTAATCTTTGTCGAAGTCAATTACTCGTTTTCGTGTCGAAAAGTAATTTTGCTTGATTTAAACTTCCATATATTTGTTGTTTACTTTTGGATCGATATGAATATTTATCTAAACAGTTAATTTACTTATTAGCGTCTTTTCCTTTTTGCGTTAATTCAAAAAAAGGTTTTATTTTTTTTCTTAAGTTTTCTTAATAAAATTTCTTTGTTTTATCAAATGTCTGGGTTTTGGTTTACCCGTAACCTTATATTCCTTTTTTTTTTATGTTTAATTTAATGTCATGACAATAATTTTGAGTTTCATAATTCTATGACATACTTAATTCTCTTGAAACACCCGTGACCCAAAAACCTATCTTCTGTACATAAAAATAAGGACGTTTTATATTTCATATTAGATTCCTTTAACCCCTATAGTTGGCCGACTACAAAAGGTCCAAAACCTAATAATCTGTCACGTGAGTGGAACTGTAAATCTTCGAATTAATAAAACTCAATTCTACTTGTAAAATTTATCTTTCAAATCAATATTCGATGTATATTTATTTTTCCTTTTTAAGTATATATATTTTTTCTTATTAGATATTGCGATCCTACACTTCTCGAGAGAAGGTCATAATAAAACATAATTACACCCTCTTGAACTCTCGTGATTCGAGAACCTATTTTTGAACAACGATCCTTTTACTTTTATATCTTATTTTTCATTTGAATCCATCCCTTTTCTGCTAATATTAGCATTCTATTGTGTAACTCAATTTTATCTTGTCTCTCTTTTATTCATTGGTTTTGTAATTTTTGTCATTGATCTCGTTTCATATTAATCTTATTCTTTTCCCCCTTTTTTTTCTGAATAACATACCGTTACTTGTCAGAGCCATTACAACTTACCTTATCAATTCTAAATTTGCACGCATCCCAGATATTTTGATAGTCTCCACTGCAACTTATAACTATGTTCCTAACGCAATAAACAGGCCATTTTATCTGTAGAAAATGTGTTCCTAACTGTATTTAACCTATCTATCTTATAGCTATGGCGGATTTAGAAGAAGAGAGGGAGGTCAACCACCTTCCTCACATTCCCTTTCTCCTTCTTTATCCTTAAAACGCATTTGTTTTTATAACTCATTTTATTCAAATTTCGTATTACAATTTCATGGTTTACAATATGTCTTCATATTATATTTCCCTGTTCAAAAAAAAAAAAAAAAAATCCCATTACCTTATTGTACATTTTTTGTATTTTCCTGAATATATTTATTCTTTTATATATATATTTTTTTGTATTTTCTCTCTTTTCCTTTTCTTAATAACTAAAGTACATAATTCATCGTGATTACAATGTCGCATTCCTTCATCCTCGAAGTTCGAAAGCCAGTTGTTCCTATCGAAGCTGTTCCAGTTCGTCTACTGGGTGAGGCGATGTCGTCTTCTTCTTAGGGACGGTGTTTTCTTCAGGACCACTGGGTGAGAATGGCTCTAGGGGAGTGCCCTCTTCACAAGCGTTGCCCGTGGTCTTTTTCTTTGGAGGGTTCCTTATGTGAATCATGAGCGTAGCAAGGCTATCCTAAAGGGCAGTGAGCAAATATAGCGACCAGCCAAACACGGAGTGGAGCGCCACTAAATGGAGAGCGGTATCGAACAAGCCCTTTACAAATTTCAAAAGGAATTAAATTCCCAAAAATCCAGCGGAATAGGCCCCGAAGATTGAGAATCTTGTCCACATATCGTTCCAAATTCCATGCGCCAACTTTTTCACATCCAACAAATTCTCTATCGAAACGCCATTCAAATCCACTTGGCCTCCGAGAGATTTCCTTGCAATAGTATTCAAAACTCCCGCTTGGTCCATGGGGAAGAGAATATCCTCTCTGAATTTCTGTAATCATGTTCTGTATGAATACCGGATGTAGCTAGATTTTCGATGTTGTGATATGCCCAAGTAGGTCTTGATAGTGGTTCCAGACGTTGAGGTGCGCTGGTCTCTATTGGATTGGGCGTGAATTTGTACCAATGTTCACCAATAAAAAACATCGCTGGCGTTAGAGAATACACGAAATCTGTGTCCTTTTTCTTTTTAACATGTGGGTTTTTCGTGTTAGAAAGTACGTTTTATTATTGGCCTCTATTAGGATTTCCTGATAGCAATTCTGCGTTGGTTTCACTCTTACTACAAGGGGCACGCATCTGATTAAATGCACTACTTCTCCTGAAATTATGGCCATATATCCGGGTCCTTCCATAAGATTATAGGCGCATTCGTCGGGCCTGATAATCGCTATCGCTAGGGTGTTCTGTAATACTTTCCTTTCTAGTTTACATCGTCTCTTCATGACGTCGAAATAAAGATCTTCAATTTGTTTCTTTTGATGTTTCTCGATATATATGAGCTTGGAATTTGTGTAAGCAAGTAAGTCGATGTCTCTGGAGTTAACGTTGGTACTGGGTGAGAAAAATCCTCCCTTTCCGGCCTCCAAGATGAAGAACCGAGGGTGCTCCGTTGTGTAAATTTCGTAGCCGCAAACAAAAATGGACCCCTTTTTCGTAAAAACGGAGGTAGTTTCCTTGGATTCCACTGTATAAACAGTTTTCATCTGATGTTCTGATAGGTCTTCCAGTCTTCTTCCGGATCCCTGGAATAGGACAGTATATTGATGATAATTACAGGGTCCTTTTGGCGAGAGGTCCCAAAATCCTGAAGTTCCGTCAGTCAAGGTGTAGAATTGCTTCCGAGTTGAACAACTGGTTCCAGACTTGACAAAGATCTTCTCTTCCTTTAGTGACACGGACGCAAAATAATCCTGTAGGGTTATTTTTATTGTGGCTTGTACCGTGACCTTTTGCCAATTCCCAAAGGTGTCGCTGTAACTTGATCCTTCGCAACTACCATCTTTATTCAATATTCCGGCCAAGGTTGTAGTCCTAGTCTCCGTTGTATTCGCCATCAAGCCGTCAAACGTTGTTTGTTCTATTTGGATTTTGCCTCGTTCGTGCAAATGCTTACATTCTTCGCGCGTGGGTTCATGAAAATACTCCGCCAACCCATTTGCAACTGAGTGGTCGGCAAAGAATCCGCAACGGGTCACCAATCTTTTTATCTCTATCTTGCATGTTTGCACGTATACTGTCTCAAAATCTTTCAATTGAAGCAGTTGGAGGGGGATTTCCTTCTCAATGACTTGGGGGCGAGGTATGTGACATTCTCCCAGGTCCCGAAGACTTAACCTGGTGATACTCCCAGCAATGGTACCGCAGTCATATCCTAGGAGCGCAGGGGCAACTTGTAGTAACCCAGTGATGACTACGATGATTAACATTTTCCTCCTGTTGGGATTACATACAAAACACACATATATGTACATTGCCATACATTTTCCCTCGCCTTATAGATATAATTAATTTTTGCTGTCGCTAATGAAAGCGACAGCGAAAATTAAGGTAGGTATTAGCCTGTCTGTGGAGACTATCTTTTCTAGTTTCCCTATTCTTATTTTCGTCCTTTTATCGTCCAAGATTTCTATGATTTTGAACAGTCCGTTTGTATATTCATCAAACTTATTCGTCTTTAGACCTTTTCTCAAAAATACATAATTATTAGCCGATAGCGAAGCTGGGTTTACACAACGATCATAATATTTCTTGTATTTCCTTTTGGCATTTATTAAATTCCGTCTTTATTCTTGCCTAATGACATCAAACCTAGCCATCAGTCGTACAAGATATTCGTCATAAGTATCTAGTCTCTCATGCTTGGAGGGAATTTGACTGGAAGGTAGAAGGCATGTCTTCCCAAAAATTAACTCATACGGGGTGCGAGCCGTGGATTCGTGTATGCTAGTGTTGTACGCGAACATAGCCATCTCAACCCATTGATCCCAATCTAAATCATCGTTTTGGAATGTTCTTAAGTAATGCACTAAAATTATGTGAGTTCTCTCCTGACTACCATTACTAGAAGGTCTGAACGCGGTAGTTTTAAATTGTTTAATGTGAAATTTCTTTGCAATGATTTTCATGAGTCCTGAGAGAAAATTGGTCCCTTGATCGGTGAGAATTGCTTTAGGAGCGCCGAATACGCAAAAGAGTCTTTTTATCAAAGCGTCTGCAGTTGAAACTGCGCTAGCGTCAGGTATGGGTACCCCGATACAAAATTTCGTCAGCAAGTCCTGCATTGTTAATATATATCTATTTCCATTCTCTGTAGTCTGGAAGGGCCCTACTAAATCTAATGCTACCTTTTCGAATGCTGTCACAGGTGATCACCATAGGTTGCTTTATCTTTTTCCTAGTCAATTTTTTCAATTTGCAAGATATACATTTTGAAATGAAATTTCTTACATCGTCCCTCATGTTTTCCCAATAATATTTCGATCTCAATCTAAGATATGTCTTATTATGACCCTTATGACCTCCAATAGCAGAACAGTGTGCCTCTTCGACTAAAGAATGCCTTTGCGAAATAGCTGGAATCTGAATTTGTCCAGTACAAATGACAATTTTTATTTCATCTAGCTTGAAATTCTCATATATTTCACTCTCAAACATTTTCCAAGGAACGCCATTGATTTCCTCAAATTGGGGAATATTTATGTTTCCGATTCCTTTTTCTATAAGTAGTTCTCTCAGTTTCTTTACGCTCTCTTTCATTGTCTTTAAAATATTTTCACTGTTCTCCCTTTCGATTTTGTCTTCCATACACAACAAGAAGATGTAATTCTTACCATTTTTCACATATTTTATTTCCCCTAATTCTAGTCTATCAGTTTCCTTAACTTCTCTTTTCTTAAGAAATTTGCTTGAAAATTCATCTACTGGTTTATTCTCAGAATCTAGAAACAATAAACAGCTGTCATGTTTCATAAATAGATGATCTTTGGTTTCAAAAATGTTTTTGCCCAATATATTTTTTCTAGTTCGTCTGTTAAGTAGTTTTCCTTTTCTTCCTCTTCTTCGGAGATCTCATCACAGTCGCTAGAAGGTTCATTATCATCATTTCTTTCATTTCCATCTGTTTCTGAATTTCTTTCCTCGTTATATTCAATCGTTTTCCTTGTCATTCTTTTTGGTCTGTCGAAAATTTCTTCTTCACTTGAACTTTCTTCACTTGTCTCGGATACGATTATTCGTTTATTCGGTCTACCTCGTCTGGGCTTTTCTTGTTTGTTTTGCGTTGTTTCTTCAAGCTCTTTTTCGCTTTCTACCTTGTTGGTCTCTTGATTGCTTTTTCTTGATTGGTCTTTCATTATTCCCTTCTTTTTCACTGCTTTCTTTTTGATCTCTTGCCGATATTGCTGACCCTTTTCTGTGAATCCTTTAGTTCGAGTTGAACGTCTGGGTTCATAGGCTGTGATCAAATGAATACCTTCGAAAAGTATATCTTCCGCTTCTGGAACTGGATTTCGAGATAAAGCATCTGCATTAACATTAGTCACTCCTGCCTTGTATTGTACTTCGTAATCATATTTTTCCAATTTCAATTTCCATCTAGTGAGACGACTAGTGGGATCTTTGGCAGTTTTCATCCAACATAAGGGCTTGTGGTCAGTGAGAATGGTGAATTTTCTACCATATAAGTATGGTCGAAAGTGAGACACACAATATACAATTGCCAGTGCTTCCTTTTCATAAACAGAGTAATTTTTCTCTGCCTTATTCAATTGTCGCGAAACGTAAGCGCACGGTCTGTCTTTTCCTATCTTTCCTTGGCTTAGAATTCCCCCTATGGCGTAATGACTAGCGTCCGTAGTTAAAATGAAAGGCTCGTCAAAATTTGGATATTGTAGAACAGGTTTGTCACAAAGTTTGCCCTTTAGTTGGCAAAAAGATCGTTCTTGCTCGTCAGTCCAATTGAAGTTAGTGTCTTTTCCTAATAAAATAGTCAAAGGTTTTGATAGTTTTGCAAAGTTGTCGATGAATCTGTGATAGCAAGACGTGAGGCCAAGAAATTGACGTACATTTTTAACATTTCTAGGTTGAGGAAAATTCTTTACAGCTTCAATCTTTTTCGGATCTGGCTTAAGGCCGTCCATTGTAATTTGATGCCCCAAAAAGGTGGCTTCTCGTCTTAAAAATTCGCACTTTTCTGGTTGTAATTTTAAATTTGCGTCTCTCAGTCGTTCAATCAAAAGTTTATATTTCCGTCGATGTTCGCTCAAATCTCTTGCGTAAATTACTATGTCGTCCATGTAAACAAATAGTTCAGTCCCTTGTAAACCCGATAATACGACGTCCATTAGTCTCTGAAATGTAGCAGGCGCGTTTTTAAGTCCGAATGGCATTCTAAAAAATTCCCAATGCCCATGACTGGATGAAAACGCGGTTTTAGGAGCATCTTCAGCTCTCATTTCAATCTGGTGAAAACCTGAAGCTAAATAAAAAATGGAGAAGTATTTTGCACCTCCTAATTGATCTAGAATTTCCACGATGTTTAGCAATGGGTACGAATCTCCAACAGTTTTCTCATTCAACGTTCTAAAATCTAGAACCATTCGCCATTTTTGATGGCCCTGACTATCAGCTTTCTTTGGTACTATCCATACAGGGATGTTATAAGGCGAAAACGAAGGTTTTATTATTCCATTCTCCCTGAGTTCTTCGACTTGTCTATTCTGTTCATCTTTCAATTTTGGTGGGAATCTATATTGTCTAGTATTTATTGGTTGATCATCTGTAATATTAATAGTGTGTTGATGAAGATGAGTGCTGCTCAATTTTTCATCAAGGATATGAAAACAATCTGAAGAATCTCTAATTAAATTAAGTATCTCTTCTTTTTCGTTCGGCGAAAAATCATCCAATCTAAGCAAATCCTTTACCTTTTCAAATCGAGATCTATTGTTAATTTGAAATATCTTTGAAACCTTTTCGTTCTTTTTCCTTTTCCTGTTTTTCTTTTTCTTGATTTGTGATTGTACATTGAGATTTCATTCGGGAATTTCTAGAATTTCGTGAATTTTTTGTTTAGGCAATTGAATTTTAATCTCTTCTTCAGTGGTGTTCGTAAAAGGTAAAAATATTTTTCCATAATAATTTTTAACAATCGCGTTTCCTGCATATAACCCCTTTTTCACATCAATTGACTCAATTAATCCTACCTTTAGAGGCAAAGGTTCAATTCCTAAACAAAAAATTTTCTTTGATCTTGCTGGAATCGATATTATTTCATTCTTCGTTGTCTTGAAAAAGAATGGTATCTTAATATTCTGAAGTTCTAAACAGTGCTCGGCCCAATCAATTTTAGCATCATTTTCTTGAAAAAATGTGTTTCCTAATATCCCGTCATGGGGTCCTATGGGGAAGGAGTTGGGTACGATTGAAAATTTTGTTGGAATCTCGAAAATATCTAAGGTTACTGTTCCAAGTGTGTGCACATGATCCTTTGTAATCCTAGTTAATTTTGTCTTTTCATAACGATTTATAGAGTGATTTTTCGCGAATTTTTCTTTTATCAAGCAAATGCTAGCTCCCGACTCTAGCATGAAATTAATATCAACATTATCAATTTCCAGTTTTATGCATGGCGTATCCGTGGTTTTAAGAATATTTATGAGAATTTTACGATCTTGATTTACTGGTTCGTTTGGGGGTTCCCTCCCCCATGCTGGAGGGTGTTCCCGTTTTTTGATTGTGCGTTGCCAGAGGGGCCTCTATTGTAGCCTCCTTGGGAATCGTTGAAATTGTGTGTTTGAAAATTTTGAGAATTGTTCTGAAATTGGTTGGCTTGAGACTGATAATTTCTGTTATTATTTCCGTATCTGTTGGGATTTTGGAAATTTTGAAAATTCGGTTGCCAATTTTGGCGTCCACTGTTCTGGTTGTCTCGAAAATAATTATTGAAATTGTTCCTGGTTTTCTGCCAAGAGTTGTCGTACCGCGAAGCTTATCGATTATTGTAAAATCTGGGCCCATAATCATTTTCTCTATGGAATGGCATGCGATTGTAATTACAAGGAGTCTGTACAACTCTTACGGGTCGATCGTGGCAATTCTCGGCGGTATGATTCGTTCGTCGACTAATCGAACAATTTTTCTTCAAGGAAGGACAATTAGGGGCTTCGTGCCCTGATTTTTTGCATATCTGGCAAGTCTCAAGTGCAAGTCTTTCCATTTTTACGATTCTTGGACAATTGCTCAATTCATGATCGGAAGATTTGCAGAGCCCACAACACGTGGTGTTGTTTTTCAAGTTTTCTCTTCGAGCTAGAGTCTTTTCTATCTGGATAGCCTTTGGTCCAGCTATGGTCAAATCTTCCGTATCCGGCATTAAGGATCGGATCTCTGTTTTCAGCCCACTCATAAAAGCTCGGCACGTCTCTTGTGAAATTTCTCCTTTTCGTTCATTGGAGATTACCCCGTTATTTTCGATCTTAATTGTTTCTTTTATGCGATTACCAAGATCCTGAATCTTGAAGAAAAATGAGGTAACGTCCTCAGATTCTCCCTGTACACTGCGTGCCATGTTTCCGCATAGTTCGAAGGTGCTCTCTAATGGGGAAAATGTCTGAAGAGTTTTTAACAAGGAATCTATGGTTCCAGGTATTTCGCTCTCTAAGGCCCTAACGGCACTTCCGGTAAGTCTTGCACTGATCAAGCTAGCCAAACCTGCTTCGGCTGCAGGTGGCAGCATTTTCTTCGCTCTGTGGCATGCCAACGAAAATTCCCTAAAACTTGGGCCCGTGGTTCCGCCGGAAAACCGAGGCACAATGTCCACTACGTCTCTCAATCGAATGTTATGTTCAGCCATGTTGGTTCCAAGGTCCTCTAATTCTTTAGTGTTCCCTGTAATGTCCCCACTGTCATGGGATTGTATTTTCCTATTTTTGTGATCGAGCAGTTGAAAGTTAAGATAATCTTCCTTTTCTTTCTCTGTAAAACTTTCTAACTTGCTTCTAGTAATGTTAGAGGGCTCGTAAGTTGGATTGAAATTTAAATTAGACATTAGTGTCCAACAATCTACAGTATTCGAGCTAATATTTCTATTTGTCAAGCCAGGCAACGAGAAAAATACCCTTAAAACAATTCAGAACCCTGTTCGCAGCGCCATTTTTTTTCTGTGACGGGCGAGGTACTTGGAATTACTATTTTATTCAAAGAGTGATAATGTTAGGCCTACAGCTTAGGAAAATTAATTCCTTTCTCTCGTCGAAACAGAAAAGGACCCTCCATAGACAACGGCCTATGGTGACCCCTTTTGTTCGACTTTTGGGTGGGAGTCGAGGAATTGTCTGAAGGGTTAATGACGACTCAAAGAGTTCAATTTAAACAACAGTATTTATTACTTGTATTCTTAATATACATAAGTAGAAACAAGAGTGATTACTGGATATCTTCAGTAGTCGTGGTTGTTGGTTCTATCGTCGCAATAACATTTTCTTGTTGCCCTGGCCCCGAAAAGTACTCTACTAACGCCCCTGCCCTTACTTCTAGATCTTCTATCATAGCTTCAAAAAATTCTGAATCTGCAACTTGCAAGGGTTCAGATCTTCCTAATAGTTGACTACGTTTCAAGAAGGATTCCCTCGATTCTAAAATCCTCTGTTTCGTCTAGAAGGGACGGGGTTTTCTTAAGTTGCGTATCTTAAATCTTCGGAAAGCTTCTCTTCCTAAAGCTTGGTACTTATAATCTAGGTTCAAGTTCCTTTGGAACTGCTGATAACAGGGATGAGAGGGCTGTATTCGGGTGCACTCTCGCTTCTCTATCCTTCCACTAGCTTCGCAGCCCCGCTTGTATATCTTGAAGTCCTCTGAACTCACTAATAAACAAAGACAACAAGACTCAATGCTTAATAATCCCTCCGCAATATTCATTAATCTACTTTAATATCTGTGCGAATTTAACCCTTATTCCCTCTTCCGGTAAAGTCATTATCCGTATTATCGAAAAATAGTTATAATGTATCGCATTTTACTAGGGTGATTAGTATCAGTTAGATTCTACATTTATATTCTTTCCTTTTATTTTATTCTACTAATAATCCATTTTAGCCAGATATTTATTGGTGACG
The DNA here is from genome assembly GCA_028476575.1 of Platygaster robiniae. Taxonomy (NCBI): domain Eukaryota; kingdom Metazoa; phylum Arthropoda; class Insecta; order Hymenoptera; family Platygastridae; genus Platygaster; species Platygaster robiniae. The sequence continues at coordinate 18,758,094 of CM052029.1, read as the reverse complement.
TCCTTCAATATTATAACCTCGTTTCACCTTGATTTAGAGTGCTTTGGAAGCTATAGCAGGATGAGATCGTGAGATTTCATTACCAAATCAGGGTTACAAGGTATATTAGAGAAATGAACGCACAAATAAATACAAATTCTCTCTTGACTGGTATAAAGCTTACTTTTGAATTGTTATGAAGGAAAATTAAGACTTTCCTTTAAAGCAGAGTTTTTGCTTTGAAGTAGCAGGGTTTTTGCTTTGAATAGTAGGTTTTGGTCGTTTGGAGACGACTACTTTTTGATCAAAAATCCAGGGTTTATGTATCCAAAAGATTGTGAAATATTGGTCTATCAAAATGAGGAGATAATGAAGTCCTAAATGGATTGCGAAATAGAATTGCGAAATTCAAAAGATTGTAAAATAGAATTGTGAAATTCGTCTATCAAAATGAGGAGAAAATGAAGTCCAATTTGGATCGTGAAATAGAATTGCGAAATTTGGGGAATCCTGAAGGAATCATTATTATTGCATGTTTTTGTTTTTAGATAAGAGTCCACTAGTATTTCCAAGTCGTTGAAAACGTATAACAATAAGTAGTATTGCGAAATAATTACTTCGTCGCGTGGAGTATTAGTTCTTGATGACTCGACGTCTCATTTACGTGATTGCCGTATTTATGAGGAAATAAACGTTGAACTTGAAATTTTCTAGAAAAGAAAATGAAAAATAAAAATAAGAAAAGATAAGAGAAAATCGAGTGGGTCAAGCCCGCTCATTACAGCATGTTATAAATTGAATTTTTTCATGATTTGTCAAATAAATTGTTTAAACAAATTGATTTTGCAAATTCAACTTTAGATTCACGATGAGCGTTCCAGAAAACCATGGAAAGCATGTGCATCATAGAAAATATAGTTATGTTCATAATTTGTTGGAACGTATTATTCACTTAAATTAATTTTGCAAAATGGACTCTGAATTCATGATCTGCGGCCCAAGAAACCATGGGAAACATATGCATCTTGGAAATTTATATTTTTTATAATTTGTTGAAACAAATTGCTTAAAAACTGATTTTAACAAACTAATATTGCCAATTCGACTCCAAATTCATAATCAGTGGCCTAGAAAACCATGGAAAGCATATGCATCTCATAATACATATTTTTTCATAATTTGTTAAAGCGAATTGTTAAAACTAATTATTTTTCCAAATGGACTCTGAATTCATGATCAGTGGCCCAAAAAACCATGGAAAATATATGCATTTTAGAAAATGTATATTTTTTATAATTTGTTATAACAAATTGTTTAAACAAATTAATTTCGCAAAATTGACTTTGTATTCATGATAAGCGGCCCAGAAAACCATAGAAAGCATATGCATATTAGGAAATATGCTTTTTTTCATAATTTGTTAATATAAATAGCTATAACAAACTTATTTTGTAATTTAGACTTCGAATTTGTGTTCAGCGGTCTAAAAAATTACTAAGCACCTAATTTTTCAGAACCTGCTTCGAAAATCGCAAATTGTATTATAAAGGTGAACGTATTAAGCGCATGCTCAAAAAAATGCAGAATCAATCTAATTATGGCAAAAGTAATAGATTCAGCTATAACAATATTTCTCAAAATGATGGATTGTTTCAATCAAAAATACCTTACGGATTCAATCTGTGAGCAATTACACAGATTCAGATTAAAAGAGTTGGATTACACTTATTTCAAATGAAACTGCATTGGATTTAATGACATATACTTTGATTAAATTGCATTAATTCAATGAAATTCATTTAGATTGAACTGCATTGAAACTCGATTTAATTACTTGGGAATTATGTTTCTATTGTTATGTATTGACTACATGTGTCTTCAACATGAAGACTCTCTTGAGGAGAGGGAGTTGCCAATGAGAACAAGACAATTCGAATGAAATAGGTTATTGTTTATTCAAAAATTTTCAGGAAAACATGGGTTATTTTTATTCCTTACCCCATATACAATTTTAATCAAATTTGACATCCGAACCGAACAGTGCTTCGAGGGTCGGAAGGGGTTCCAATTTATAACCCGATAATAATTCCTTAGGGGTGGTCTCCTGTGAGGTCTACTTCCACTGGGTTTCTTATTCCGGGAGTGGCTCGTACTTGGAGTCATTTTCTGATGTAGCGTGTCCTCCCTGTCGTTAAGGGCTGAGGGGGGACCCTCGCGACCGCCTTCACAACCCTGATTTCTGTTTCATGTCTGGGCTGTGGAATGGAGCGATTCCTGGCGCCTAGTTGACGATGATACCCCACGAGTGACCTATCGCACCCCTGACACGAGGTCTGGAGATGGAGGGTTCCCGGGGTGCCAGGGCGTCCTGTGGAGTGTTCCACTTTAGTGTTCCACCGGCAGTGAGAACACTTTAGTAACGAGGCCCCGTCACTTATAGAGCGAATTCGGCTGAGAGTGGCTGAGCCCTTCCCAAGAATCTTAGATGTTCCTCCAGGAAGCCGTAGTCTCGATGATTTGGCCCGTTGTTCCGCGATGATTTGAGTTATAGCTGCTGCGGTGTCCTCCGGGCGTGTTGTCCGACCGGGGATTTTGCCAGCTAGTGTCTTTATGCGGGCCCAAACTTCAGGGATTCCCCTGGCGTCGAATTTCTGGAAACCTGCCTTGTGCCTAACGCCGTATGTCCTTGCCAGGGCCTTGGCTGCATTTAGTTGTGTGACCACTAGATTTGGAATTGAATTTTGCAAGTTCGTAACTTGAAAAAAAAAAAGAAATATCCAAGTTCGGAACTTGGGAAAAATACAAGTACGAAACTTGGGAAAAATACAAGTTCGAAAGAATACAAAACAAAATTCAAAGTTAAAATCAAGTGTTCAACTTACTGTTCGTAATCCGGAGCTTGTTTCAAAGGTTCCCGTTCTACCGAAAGGTGCTTTATTTAATTTTTCAAACCGCGCCGAGCGTACTGAATTTTCTCCAAAAAGAGTTTACTTTACCAGGTTTCCGACCCGACTACTACTTCTCTGTTAAAAATCTGGGCTTTTATATGATCCAAAAATTGAAGTTTTGTGTGCAAAAATTGATAAAAATTCGTGGGAGGTAGTTTGATCAAAATTTACGTCATTGGGTTTTTACCTAATAGATCATTGATTGATATCTATCGTGCGTATTTTTCTCCCGTAACTATTTATCTAGTTAGAGGCGTTCAATTGGGTTAATGTACTTGTTTTTTGTTTCTTCTATTATCATTGTTCGGGATTTCCCTTTAATTTTGGATGTGTTGGTTTCGGGCGGGCCTTGTTGCGCTCTCTTGCTTTGATTTTCTTTTCCCCTCTTAGTTTTTCCTCAGTGTGCGAGAGTTTTTCTCACGAAGCGTGCGTGCGCTAAGTTAATCTTGTTATGTATTGAAAATTATATTAAATATTTTAGAAAATTCACAATAACCTGCAAAATAAAGAATATCTTGAAACGTAGAATAGTGATAAAAAGTTGAAAATAAGTAAAATAACCGACGACGAACATTATAATCATCTTTACTATTCTCATATCTATTTGTGAAATGAATGTGACTTAACGAGCGACCATTACCAGTCACTCGTTTAGCAGAGCGATAGAGACGAATTATTGCTCTTGGATCATTTAAAGTCATTGGAAGATTCCGTTTCCTTTTGTAAAACAATTTTAGAACCATTTCATACTCGATAATCTACAGTCTTTTTCGACCTGATAGCGACTTGGGATTTCCACTTTTCGTGAAAACAAATTTTAGAACCATTTAATACTCGATCATCTTCAGTCGTTTTCGACCTGATAACGACTTGAGATTCCCAACAAATTATCCTGTTTTTTTAGTAAAAATGTGTTTCTGATTCGTTACTTTTTGCCTCCCACCTTAAATTTTTGGATATAAAAAGCTCGACGTTTCAGTCCAAGGAGCTCTGTTCAAGTTCAGTTCTGCTAAATTTGGCGCTCTGTTCAGTTTTGATTAAAGTTCAGTGATCAGTTCGGTGTGTTCTCCCCTGGAAACAATATCAGTTAGTATTTAGTGGTTATTCACATTTTTGATTTTATTCTTTTTGTTTCATGGTAAATAATTTTATTTTTTTTGTTCTTCGAGAACATTTTTGATTTTATTTCCTTGTGTTCTTCGAGAACATTTGTGATTTTATTTCTTTGTGTTCTTCGAGAAAAATTTGGTTTTATTTCCTTGTGTTTTTCGAGAACGTTTTGGTTTTATTTCCTTGTGTTCTTCGAGAACATTTTTGATTTTATTTCTTTGTGTTCTTCGAGAACGTGTTGGTTTTATTTCTTTGTGTTCTTCGAGAATGATTTTGATTTTATTTCCTTGTGTTCTTCGAGAACGTTTTGGTTTTATTTCCTTGTGTTCTTCGAGAACGTTTTGGTTTTATTTCCTTGTGTTCTTCGAGAACGTTTTTGTGACAAAATCTTTTTCAGTGAATAATATAGGAGGACTAGAAAATTTGGAAGCCGCGCGAGACGCAGCCCGGATACATGGAATATCCCCAGGAGCGGGATTCCGGACATTCGACCTGAAAGGATACCCTGAAATCTGGGTGGTCATTAAGTTCCACTCCGGGAGGATACCGGGGATCGATACTCTGCCATCAAATTTACAGAGTGCTCTACTAGGTATCATCGCTCTTCAGAGAGAGAGGGCCTTATCATCTTATCGGTTAGGGGCAAGGAAACCCTGCGATAACATCCCCAGCCACGTGAGAAGCACAACGGGAGGACAAGTGGTGGTGATAGATGTCGGCATTGCCACACCAAGACGCGTGTACGACCTACCGAGGGAAATAGAATCGTGCGCCTGAAATGTGACTGTCAACGTCTCATTTTTAGGTACACTCAGTACACGAAAACCATCACTACCAAGCACTAGGGCCACGCCGCAACAACCGTCATTGAACACCTTGGAGGGTTTAACTTCGACACCCAGGAATTCGGACGTCGGGTCACTTGGGCCCGCCGACCCAGAACTACGCTGTGTGGATCCATCTTCTCCTTCACCGGCCCCGAGAGCGAGTTCCTCATGAGCAGAGATAGAGGGTCGTTCCAGCCCCGCCCCGTCAACTACGACATCTTCCACTAAGGGGGCTAGAAGAATAAGACCCGGTACTTGCACCCCTGGACGTCGTAGTCTTGAGAGTGACTTGACGATTCGACGTCGTCGATCCACGCTCATCGTCGACTTGACCAACGACGCACCGCAGGAGACTTGGCTGCCTCCCCCTTATTCGCCCCCTCTTTCCCCTCGAACGGAGGCCTGGCTCTTGGAGGAGCCGATGCAAATCGACCAGGATTCAGTCCCAGAAGGACTACGACTTCGCTGTCCTCGCACTCCTCCCCCGCGATATGAAGATTCAGAAAACCAGCATACATAATACATGTATAAGAAAACAATATATATATATATATGAAAATTCGTGTTTGAAGTTTGGCATTCCTCATTTACAACGCCCCCGTTTTCTCAGTAGGTCTTAGACCTTCCAAGACGTATGTGGTGTGTTTCTAATACATAACAATCTCATCAAGCAAAGCTAATTTAAAAGACTGTTTTTTTCCTCGGGCAAAGATTATGAATTTAATGTTCAAAGAAGTTACTCAAGTTGAAGAAGTTATTCAAGTTTTTATAATAAACATAGTTGTTAAGTGACTTTGGCATTTCATATTGTTTCCTCGTCCGCACAATTTCTTATCGGATTTCGCAGTTGGGAACTTTACTAAATCCCCAACAATCATTACCGGAATCTATCTAAAGCGCTGGACTAGAAATAACCGGGTTTGCTAATCTATGAATCGAGAGGAGAAAAAAAATGATGCAACAAGACTTGAAAAATAATTAAAAATTTATACTATATATTTTCAATATGTAACACTATCAAAAATTTCATGAATGAAACGCATTAAATTTCAATCATCATTTTCTGCATTAAATTGAATAGCAGTATATCAATCCAATTCAATACCGAAAATCTGATACATAAATCTCTATTGGAATGGATTAAAATGTCCTATCCAAAAGCAAATCGTTTTGGATTGGTTGGATTTATTTTGATTCAAATGGATTCAATTTTAATCCATTTTAATCCATCGTCACTAGCAGGGTTTTCTCATAAATCTATAAAAATAGTTTTATTTTTCAGAAACTAGAATTCTAGGGCATTGAATTCTAAAAGGCTCGATAGAAATCCATATGAATATAAAAAAAATCTTGAAGTTGTAAAAATAAAAAAGCAAGGGCGTAGGCAGAAAAAATTTTCGGGAGGAGTTTTTCGGAAGAAATATATGTATTTCTTTCGGGATGTCAATTTTTCGGATTTCAAGATTGAAAATTTACAGCTTTTGGAGTCTAAAGTACTGCATTTTTCATGTTCGTATATGTAATAGAATTCGATTTTCGTGATTTTGATGTAAATCACTAAGGTTCGGATTCGTTTTTTCAATAATATCTGAATCTTTCATAATTTTTTTGTACTTATATGAATATAAACTTAGAAGATTTTCAAACATGATTAATGAATTTTTGTGTTTTTTTTTTCATTTTTAAAAAGTATTTACGTTTCGAAAATTCGAGATAGTAAAATTAATATATTAATCGATTTTTAGTAATTTCATAGATTTTTGGGGAAACTAGAACGCTAGCGCACGTAGCGCGCCGCATTCTAGTCTTTACTTCATCTTCTACTCTCATTTAAATTTTCATTATTTATATACATAAATATATATTTCATCTATTTTTCCTGTCCTCTATCTCATCATGTACAGTCTATATTCAATGACGTTTTTTTCATACTTTCATGTGATTTTCATTTTACCTAATTATTATACTATACTTTCTGATTACTCTATTTTCAATTTTTGTATGTTTATTTATTAATTATTGTTCTGAGCCCCCCACCACCGTTTTTTTGAATTTATTTTGAATTTTGATATTTACAATCTTAAGTCCCATGTTCAAATCATTAATTTATGCAAACTATTTCGAATTGTGGTGACTCCATTTGTTTGTAATTTTTATATTTATTCTACAATAACTGTGGACCATTCTACTATTTTTTAATTATAATTTTTAGGGTTCAATGTCTTTCCAATCGTGTTATACTGTGCATAATGTTTATTATTTGAGTTCATGTCTTTAGTTTAGTGACCATTATGATAATAATTCAGCGAATTCATGATTCTTGGCTCTAAAATATGCATTTCTATCCTTCTTTATAACATTTTTCTTCTTAACTATCATTCGTTTATTTCTTTATTGTCATGCATGCAAACTGCTAGCGGTTTCTTCAATTTTACTCTGGAAAAAGCAACAGACAATTATTGACAATGATTGAAAACATGTTTTTTTTTTTTATAAATGCCGATGTTCTCGAAAGTTTGTTCTTGCGAGTAGTGATTGTATAGCTGAATTAGTTTTCTTTCGAAGTTTTTTTTTTTTTTTTTAATATTCGCTAATACCCTTCCATAGGTTCACATATTGTGCTCCAATTTAATCACGAATTTAGTGATGATCAATTCTCGATTCTTCCGTTTCTTCGTGACTATCACTATGTAACACTTGCAAATAGATTTCTTTTTAACTCAACCTTTTTTTTTTAGTTAAAATACCAACTTGAGATGAAATTAAGTAGTATACCTAGGTGGGTTCTGGCCCACCTGGCTGACCGGGTTTGCACATCTCTGCTCTTTTCCTCACCACTGTCGACCAATCTGAAAATGATAAGTCCAGTTCCCCCACCACTTTCCGATCGACCAATCAGAAAAATCAAGAATAAATCGGAGTAGGGTTCCCCCACCACTATCCAATCGACCAATCATAGGTAGGCGGGTTCTGGCCCACCACGATCAAGTTCGGCATCGTGAATTTGCTGCTTCAGTAGCAACGTCATAGCGCAAGCGGTGCCGCGGCGACTTCCTCGCATCGCGATCCAATGTCGAATCCTCCCTTTGACTCGGCGGAGCTGGCGAGGTAGCGCTTCCCCCACTCCTGGGATCCACGCGCACGCTCATTGGTGCGCTGACTTTATTCAAGCGTGCGAGCCGCATGTACCGCGGAGTACCTCAGATGCAAGTGACCAAGTTTTCAAGCGGCTTCAGCGTCAGTTGCTCTTCAACGTCGAATGCTCCCTTTCACTCGGTGGAATTGGCGAGGTAGCGGTTCCCCCGCCCGCGGATCCACGCTCTCGCTCATTGGTGCGAGTTGCACGTACCGCGGAGTACCTCAAATGCAAGTGACCAAGTTTTCGAGCGGGTTCGCGGAGCAGCAGCAGCAGCAGCAGCCCTCGGAGCAGCCGGCAGGAAGTCGTCGAGGATGATGGTTCCAGGAGGTGGAGCATCCTAATCCTAAAGAACCTGTCAAGTGTGATGGGTTCAGGAGGTGGACCATCCTAATAATGTAGTACCTGTCGAGAAGCAGTTTACAGAACCTATCGAGGACGTGGAGCAATCGATAGGAAAGCTGATGGAACTTCTCAAGGAGGGAGACGGCCAATGACCAAGCCCTCAAAAGGGCTACCAATTATTTAACTCAAGAAAATAAGTTACATTACAAAATTACTAAATTTCAATACGAATCGGTTCTTTTCAGGATCATCCAACATATTTTTCAAGAAATATTCCTTTTCATTATGTGTATGTAGAAAGAAAGTTTCAAAGTAGGATTTTTAACACAAAACTTAGCATAGATTTTTCATGCGAAACCTGGTTGTATAAATACAAGTATCGAAGTTACATTTCATAATGGAATATATTGCTTGAACGGAACTATTCCCCAGGGAGCAAATTCAAAAATCATTGGTCCGTGAAAAATTAGTGGGAGTAAGTGTTTTTTCATTGATCTGTGAAAAAATGGTGAATTCTCATTTGCTGTAGAGAAGAAAAAAGTGGGGGTAAATTTTGAAAGTTTGGCTATATAAGGAGCTCGAATTCAGAGAGAGAATTCATTAGTTTCATCAATCTCTCGCTGAAAACAACCATCGAAATGTCTTTGGAAATGACTGAACTTGTCGGTAAAATAAAAATGTCTGACCTTGTACGTGGGAAAACCTACGAAATCACTGACATGTCAACAATCGACACAAGATACGGCTTGAAAATACAAGTCAGAATTAATACATCATTTGACCTCGTTCTACCATGAAAAATTTCCAAATTGATCTTAGAAGATGGCGAAGCTTACAATGACTTTCAAAAAAGTGCTGTAGGAAAAGAGACACGGCTTGACTTCCAATACTTTGCAGGGTCAAAACATCATTTCAAGCTAGAAGTCATCCCTGTGAATAGAGAATAAAAACAAAAAACAACAAAAAAAAAAACAAAAAAAAAACAAAAAAAACAAAAAAAACCAAAAAAAAAAACAAAAAAAAACCGGTCCTTTTCAGGACCACGAAATAGTTTAAATAGAAATATAATCATTACAAACTGAGTTTCTCTAAGTTACTGATAAACTTAACACTAGATGGCGTTTTATACGTTAGAAGTGGTGGGGGAGCATTGTATATTAAGAGTAATCCCAGAGCAAAGGTATCAGTTTCGTCGAAGAGCCGAAGCAATTACATTTCAAGCGACATAGTTGCGTGACATGGACTTCTCCAAATTGAACGCAGTCTCTCGCCTGGAGCACAAGAGTATGGCAGACCTCGACCTGAAGAAGACCTATCTGGTGACGAGGGTGGCCGAAGTCAAGACTACATATGGACCAAAAATAGTTATGACCCTTGATGGACAGTTTACTGTCTTTCTGCCTGACCGCGTTTCCAAGATGCTGTACGAGGACCCGAAACAACTACAAAACCTCAAAGAAGCCTCGGAGAAGACGGAGCAAGTCCATTTCCGCTACCTTGGTGGAAAAATGAACTCTTGCGAGTTCTTGAATTAGAAAAAGGTGGGAGCAGCAGCAGTTGGAGTGGGGAGAGGTCCTATATGAAGAGCGATCGCCGAGCAAAAGCATCATTCTCATCAGGACCTCGACGCCAAAACATCTCGAGTCAATATGAAATTCATCATCGATGTTCACGGCTTTTCTATGCCTGGCAGTGGAGGAGCAGACAAGTTCATAGTCAAGGAACTTGCCATCATCGCGATTGAACCAGCCAACGACGTGGAGACGTTCCTCTTCAAACCACCCTGCTCATGGTCGAGTCTACCCGCAACAGTCAAGGCTAAGAATTCCTGGTTAACCCGCAACTACCACGGCATTCCTTGGGCAGCTGGTGATGTACCGTATGACGAGTATAAGAACATCGTGAACTCTAAACTCAAGAACGCCAGCCATATTTTCATCAAGGGACGCGAGAAGAAAGGATGGCTCGAGGAAACCTTGGTCAGTTGGCCCATCATCATCATTGACTTGAAAGATATGGGCTGCCCATCGCTCAAAAACTTGCGAGTCTCAACCTGCGCATACAGGAACTTTCACGCTCCTGTCAATGGGCGTCACTGTGCCACAGAAAACGGTCTTCATCTGAAGATGTGGTTCTGGGAGACCTATGGCATCACCCCGTCAACGAGGAGATCTCTCGTACTGGTACGTCACTCACGATGTTTGAAAAATTTGGACACTATGGACATCGCAGAGCTGCCAATTGAATTCATCACTGGCTACCTGAGCAACGACATAGAATGCGCCTGGGAAAAACTTCCAGAGGAACTCCAGCTTGACTCGGAAATCGCCAGCTACCGCCGATGTCAGAAACATTGGTCTTCAGTTGGTGACGTCGTCGATGGACCACCTCCAATTGTTCGAAATTGTTATCTTTGTCAACGTTAAAAGAATTGTGAATGATGCTTTATGAATATCATAAAATATTGTAAAAATAAAAACGTGTACGATTTATTTTTGAATAAACTATAAATTTATTGTAAGTGGTATGTGTTAATCATTTTCCCCCCCAAAAAAAAAAAAAAAAAAAGTGTCACTATGGTCGAGATTTGAACTTACTTACCTTAGTATTTCCAATGCTTCATACGTTTTACCACCTCGACTATGGTGACACTTTTCATAAAATAGTTTTTAAATGATTCATATAATTTTCCTCATCGTTGGTTGTGGACATCGTTGGCTTTACTCGTCATTTAAAAAAGGAACGTTCTGAATTTCAATATCCCTTAAAATCTATTCAATGATTATAGGCATGAAATAAGAAGAATAAATATTCATTTTTGTAATTCCATTGATTCAAATCATTTCTTAGAGTCTAACAGTTTTTTCTGCAGTTTGTTCGATTCTTCGTTGGAATCTTACACGGTCTCGTGCAACTTGTTCCCATGAACTACGTCGAGCTTCTCTATACGCAAAATCCCACACGTACCATTCGTGTACTGTAGCTGGGTTACAATCAAACGTTACTCGCTTCATATTTTTCTGACAACGCCGCTGATTGGTTAGTATTCTATGATACGATCATGTACAATAAGACAGTATGCAGTAGTCGTGGCTAGGAAATTAGCACCTGATTCGAATTCAAGACGTACATCAACTGGACCAGTGATCAAAGAATCATTTTGCTTAGCACAGTCGATAACAATAAGAGGTGCATTTTCTTTAAATTGAGTTTTTCTTAACAATGGAGCATTTTTTCTGCCATAATAAGATGATTGAAAATTCGCATACATTTCGTATAACGTCGCAAACTGGTCTCGTTGAAAATCAATATTAAGTATTCCGTAAGGATAAGCTTGTGAATTTAAATATAATTTAATATCACGCAAATTACACGTATCAAAGTTGCTCATATTTCCGGTTCTCACATTTTTTCGTCCAACTTGGAATCCAACGATGACATACCTCGGCTTTTCCAGTTGAGTCGTTGTTTTTACGCTCCATACATGCTTTGTAGTTTGTGGCAACAGTGGATACTCGTAAAGTTCCCAGCTTCGGAAACTCATGGCTATCGTTGGATCAGTAGCGATGAAATTAAGCATCCGAATTTTCTCCAAGTCCGAAACTTTGACGTAGGGAATTAACCATTCGATTTTGCTAATGGTTATTTTGTACTGTTCCTCGTTCGCAGCAAGCTGTGTGATTACGTTGACATCGGTGTTGGCTCGCAGAATGATGAGTTCATGTTTGGCATTGACGATAACTCGTTGATAATTCTCAGCAAATCCAAAGATGAAATTCAGCGGAATGCATACATCAAAATATCCATTGCCGTTGTTTATAGTTCTTGTGTCGTCAACGATCCATCCAGCATTTTCCATCATGTCCTCTTGGGTGGGACTTTGTGCAATGTAGGCCTTCATCGTTGTTGTGAGACCAACATTCTTGATTCTTTCAATCTCGATGGCATTCAACTCATACCGTATTTCTTCAAACATGTAGCAGATGCCATTGTTCACAATCGATGTATGTTCAACAGCGGTCGTTCCATCGTTTTTCGTCAATCTTCCTTGTATATGCAGTGAACTTTTGCTTGGCAGCATATACGAATCTTGATTCTGGATACTGATGCGGATTTCGTCGTTGTTGTTGAACGTTGATGAAGCGTATGGTTGGTGTGCGTGAACTTCATATTGCGCTACTGACTCGTCGAAGACGATCTTCTTTTCGATGGATAACATGGTATAAGGCAAATTAGACAGCAAATCTTTTTCGGATTCTCAGACCGAGACTTTTCAGAAACTGGACGTTCTCTGGTGTGAGCTCTTTGAGAGGTTTGCGATGACTGATGGTTTTTGGACATGTTGCTGGACTTTTATACTCTCCGTGGACGATTCCCATTATTCACTTTTGACATGCAGTCTAATGGTGATAACTTCTCCTCGAAAATTAACAAGCTTATCTTCTTGATCAACAATACGGAGCTGCAGATGATGTATTACTTGTACGGTGATTGGCTGGTAAATGACGTGACTTGGCACTTCAACGATCTTATATCCTGATGGTACCACTGGAAAGAACTCGTGGATGGTATGAACTTTCTTCTCGTTTATGTACGCTCCTGTAGTGATGTTACATTCGACTCGTAAAGCGTTAACAGCAAGAATTCTTACAGGTGAATCAGACTTGTGTGTATGGTAACATTTGCTTCAATAATTCGTGAATCAAAGCCCAACAATTTACCAATAGAATTTATAGGTCGAAAATCAATACTTTTATTGCATCGAATTTCACTACGTAGTGTACTATTATTAGCTCGTAGACTCAGCTGAGTATCTTTTAGAAGCTCTTCTTTCAGAAATTTTTCTATATCATCCAACTCATAACTTCCTGAAGGTATTGTTATTACATCATCACCAATGTAAAATTTATTCTTATCCACATCAATGTTAGGAATTGAATTAAATGTCAAAAATTCCACCAGCCCTAAAAAGTACTTCTTTTGAGTTGACAATTCGATTGGTGGAAAATAATTTGCATCTAAAACAGATGTATCTCCCGAGAGCGTTAGTGTCAATGAATCCGCCATGGCTGTCGATAATAGACTGATGTATATTCACTCGCGATCGACGCTTTTATTCAGTAGAAACTTCAGGCACAGACGTCCACAGATGATCTCATTATAATCTTGATATTGATTGTGATTGTATTCGATTATGCTACCGACACCGAAGTAATTAATAAGTTCTCGAGGTGGTTGTAGATTGCCAAAACTATCAAAATACATGACTCGATTCCCGGTTTTTCGATAGGCGACCCAATGCGTCTCAGGACCATTTTTAGAATCCATATTGACAATGGCAGCTTCAGTTTTCTTTATACTCTTCGGCAAATCATTTCTCATGTACACTCCTCGGAAATGTGGAATGTAAAGAATTTTCGCATATTTCAGCAAATCTACATTGGTCAGTGGTCGGTTCGATAGCTCTACACGTTTTTTAAATGGAGTCTCAAGCCAGCTCCATAAGGTTTCAAGTACAATCCTTTTCCCACGCTGATCGATTCCATCTTGAGGTTATGTCGTTTTGATTCCTCCAACTGACGTTTGACGGCTCTGGCATCGTTGATGGCTTTAGCGATACTAGCAGCGCCACCTGCCAATGCTCCTGTTGCACTTAGTCCCGCGATGACAGGTAGTAAAAAGGCTGGTAAAATTCCTCCAATTTTGCTCGGTACAGGTAGTACACGAGGCACTCGAACTTTCTTCTTTCCTCCAGCTTCTTTCACCGCTGCTCGTGCTGCTTTTAAAGTAGACTGTACAGAGCCGGTAGCTTTAGCTGCTATTTTTGCAGCATGGATGACTTTTCTCAATGGAATCTTCTTCTTCTTCTTCTTAATAGACTTTTTCTTGATAGGCCTCTTCTTGATCTTGAAACCCATTCCAAGTTTTTCTTTGACACCCACGATGCTGGCTATTCCAAAAGCAGTTGTTTTTTCTCCAGTTCCAGAATCCTTGGCAAACACACGTTCGATTGCTCTTTTTGCAAGAATTTTATCAGCTTCGTGTCTCACTGATAGATTTTCACGATTTTTAGAACAGGTAATATCGTGCTCCCTGCAGGCTGCGTCGAGAGGATTTATTCCTTGATCTCCACGTGCTAATCTTCTAGCAAGTTTAGTGCCTGGACCACAAAATTGATAGCCAGGAATGTGAAGTTCAACAGGGAGCTTGTTTATGACCGTGTTCACAAGACCACGTCCTTTCACTCTCATTGCATGATAATGACTGAGCTTCAGGCTATATAAACCCCCCTATTTATAGTAACTCGAGTCAGTCACGTGCAACAAGTCATGGAGTTCAAATCGCAGAACATTAAACTACCTGTCGCTAACTTTGATAACGCGACAAGTAGAGAAAAAACTAGAAAACGTCATGGCCTGCTATTACCAAATACTGTACGCGCAATTATATGTGGACCATCAAATTGTGGCAAGACTAATGCTCTACTCTCACTCATAACACATCCCAATGGATTGAGATTTGAGAATGTCTATATTTACTCAAAATCTCTCGAACAATCTAAATATAAATACTTAAAAAGAATCATTGAACCGATCAAAGGTGTAGGATATTTCCCGTATAACGATAATGAGCAAGTTGTTAGTGTAGAAAAAGTCAACTCAAATTCTGTCATGATTTTTGATGATGTGGCGTGTGAAAAACAAAACAATATACGTGCATATTTTTGTATGGGTCATCATCGAGATGTATACAGTTTCTATCTCTGTCAGACATACGCTCGAATCCCGAAACACTTGGTACGAGATAACGCGAATATGCTCATACTGTTTCGTCAAGATGATATGAATTTGAAACATGTTTACGATGATCATGTAAACACTGATATGACGTTTACACAGTTTCGAAATTTGTGTGCATCATGTTGGAATAATAAATATGGGTTTGTCGTGATTGATAAAGACAGCGAGATGGATCATGGTCGATACCGAAAAGGATTCGACTGCTTCGCATCTATAAATTAGAGTGATCAGAATTATTATGCCAGTATTACCTGAACTTCGATCAAGGCGACATCATGCAGCGCAAGGACGTATTACATCATATCATCCAGGCAAGTGAAGCCATTCGCCGAAAACATCGTCTGCTGAAGCGTGGAAAAGCTGCCGTGGAAATGTCAATCAATGAAGTCTTCAAACCAATCATCAATCCACTACAGTCATTGGCACAAAAACGACAAGATGTAGAAATGAAAGAAGTGAAAAAAGAAGAAATTAAAGAAGAAGAAATACCTTTAGAGGAAGATAATAGTTCGAGCCCTCTGCAGACTTTCAGAGTTTCAATCAAACAATGAGTGACGAAAGTTTCACACCAAGTATGGTCAGCTCACCGGCTGTTATCACGGATACTCTAACTAAGTACTTGAGAATGCATAAAAATAAGACTCAACGTAAAAATCTGGATATGCTCTATGGAGTACGATTGCTACAAAATGGAATGTTTATTGGAAATTCGCCAATTAGTTTCACTGATAACACCATCCATGTGAGTAATGAAGGATTTCAGAAGACGCCAGGATTAATTGAACTCTTGTTCAAAAAAAAACCAAACATCTCTATTGTCAAAAAAAGTGATGCTGAAAATTACAAGAAAATTATTCACCAGACCTATGCCAATAAAAAGCATTATCAGGCTGATGAAAGTTTTCGTGAAAGTAAAGATTGGAAATACCTCACATATATTACTGATACAGAGAAAAAAGGTCAAGGAATGTTCAATGTAGCACATCGTGAAAGAAAAATAGACTATGTGCATTGGGATGACCCGAACGAACTTGCAGAACGTTTGCGACTTATTCTTGCATCTCAAGCTGCTGGAAACAACAGTCATACTAATGAAATAAATTCAATCATTGAAGAATTGAGAGAAGCTGATATTATATATTAGACAACTTGGAGCATCAGGCCTCATTCACAATCAAGACAATGGCGAGTGTAGACGTTTTCGGAAAACATCTGATCAAGAATCAAAGAATACGTGGCCCTCCTGGTGTTGGATTCAAAGTGACCCCTGAAGGTCATTACTATCTCCAGAATAAAAAATTAGTCAGCGTTGCGAGGGGCGACAATGGAACAGACGGCGCTTCATGTCAAAATATAATTGATTTCGAAGAAGTGATAATTTACGAAATCAGAAAGTTGGAAAAGGAATTGAAAAAATCGTTGGAAAACTTGGCTAACATGTATCAAAAGCATGTGACTGAAAACTCGGAGATAATTTTGAGAATTCAGAGTCGTTTGAAACGTATCGAGAAGAAAATATTCATCGATGTTACACCAGACAAAAATGTCTACGAATAAAAGCCAGCGTAACAACGAACAGCACCCATTAGCATCATGGAACTCAAGGAGGCTCTAGTGGAAGAACTCCATAAACCTGCAAGAAGAAATTACCGTCGACGTCATGTTAATATACGAGGATTAGATGAAACCTGGCAAGCTGATGTCGTTGACATGTCAACTTATGCTGATAAAGGCTACAAATTTCTGCTCACCGTCATCGAAGTATTCTCCAAGTACGCGTGGGCTGTGCCAATCAAATCGAAAAATGGACCTGACGTCACCGCTGCTATGAAGACTGTGCTCAAGGATCGTCAACCCAAGAATCTACATGTCGATCAAGGCAAAGAGTTTTACAACAAGGACTTCAAGACACTCATGAAGGAACATGGAATCAACATGTACTCAACATTCAGCGGAATGAAGGCATCCATCAGCGAACGCTTCAATCGTACTTTGAAAAGCAAGATGTGGAAACGATTCTCTCTCCAAGGACACTATAAATGGATCAACATTTTACCGGATCTAGTGTCAAGCTACAGTACAACGAAACATCGAACCATCAAGATGAAGCCCAACGATGTTAGACCAGCTGATGAAAAACGTCTGCTCCGTGAAATCTACTCCAAGAAATATGTCAAAGAGAAACGGAAATTCAACGTTGGCGATAAAGTTCGAATCAGCAAGTATAAGCACATCTTCGAGAAAGGATACACACCGAATTGGACAACGGAAATAATCACCATCGCTGCTGTGAGACCAACACAACCCACGACGTATAAACTCAAGGATTATCAAGATCAACCCATCGATAGAGGATTCTATACCGAGGAACTCGCCAAAGTCATGCATCCTAATGTATATCTCGTCGAAAAAGTGTTGCGCAAGTGTGGAAATAAACTTTATGTAAAATGGTTAGGTTTCGATAATACTCACAACAGTTGGATAAATAAAACAGACATGTAGTGACAATAAAACATTTATTCATATATCGTTATCAATATTTTTTTTCTTAACCTATCCCATTACATACATATGTTAAAGCAATTTGCTTTCCAGTGTTAAAGTATACAAAATAGTTGTGAAACGTGTATATCTAGTATTTACCTATAAGAGATTCATCTTACCAAACTCATGACTTTCATGGTCAATAAACCTATTCATCTACCTGCATTTCAAAATTACTAATTTTATAATGGCCGTGTGCCAAAGTATCCGTTGTGTTTGGTAAAATATACCTTCTGTCGTCGGATGGATTTAGCGCTAATTTTGCTTGTCTGATTGTCTGAATTTCGTGTAAGTGTGATCGAAAAAGATGTTGTGTGCGGTACTCTGTGGTATTGTGATACAAACAGTTGACGTAATCGATAAAATCTAATGTTTTCGCGACAACGGATGCTTTGACTCCCTTAGCCTTCTTAATCCTATCTTGACCTTCAACGCGCAAACTATACATTTTTGACCTTAAACCTACAAATTCAGTAATGATTTTACCATTACATTCGTCTTTCATGAGACCAACGACTTTCTTATTTTTCATCTCAATTCCAAATCGGTTATCGCGGTTATAATCGGAAGTATCGAAGTAATCTGAATTGTCTTTCATTAATTGATATGGATCAACATTTGTCAATTCATATATCAAACTGTCTGTATCCGTATACAAAAGTTTCGCGTTGGTCTTTGATCTCATGAAATCAAAATGAAACGCATACAGACATGTTTTTGAGAGATCGAGAACGCAAAATCCAACGTAAATCGGCTTATTCATCATGACTTGAACCCTATCGAGTTTGATCGCAACTAGATTTTCTTCGAAAATTACTCTCAAGTTGAAATTTGGCTTTGCTATGTAAGCTTCGGGACCGTAGCGCCCAGGCCATTGCGTCACAAGTTTCATGTCCATACGTTTTCTTACATCTTCCATTGTTTTGCCGTATACCGCGTTGTTCATTAGCTTGAACAAATTTTTTTCGAATTCATTTTTGGCACCCTTGCGCAACTCACTATTGAGATCGATGTAAGTTTGTAACCAATTCGATTGTTTGAATTTCAATATGCGATGAATTTTGTTCAAAATTAGGCCATGACTCAACGCTTGCCTTAAATTTCGATAATGAATGACGTATCGCGTTTTTGGCTCTAAAGTTGTGAGTAATTTAACGTCTTTTGATCCGGAAGGGGCTTTATGTTCAGGACAAAAAGGTAAATCATTATGATCGTCATGTAAGTTTGGCGGATACTCGAGATCCACTTCAAGGATGTAGCCTACTTCCGAGTCATCGGCTACGTTCCACTTGAAATTTTTGTCAAAATTTTCGACCCACTCAAATTGCCCGTAAGGTAGGTATTGAGTCATAGCCCAGCCGTACAAATTGTTTACGTCATAATACATAATAAATGTTCTGTCTTCTTGGGGGTCGTAGTCGCTATACGGATTGTTGGCACGTGAATAACGGTTGCTGCATTGGCTGACTCCACCTCGGATACCACGTTCAACGAAAAGGAGTTGGTCGATGTCAGTGAGAAGTTGGAGCTCGATTCTGGTATGTTGTAGCATCGCATCCCAGCTAAATCCTGGTAGCGTGTAGTAATGTGCCGGATCCAAGCTGTACACCCGCAAACAGCTCGCTCGAAAATTCTCAAAGACGTCCGCCAGGAGAAGAACATCCGTCTTGAGATAAAAATCTGAGTAGTCACCTAACGTCTGGATATCGAAATTGCTCCACACTGCCTGGGCATGACTGAAATCATAAAAATAAAAAATTGTATTCAATTTATCATAATGGTTATTTTCTCGAAAAAATTGAAAGTTTTGCTTACCAGTAGTCATTGACGGAAATGTCATCATCAGTCAGGGTGCTGTGAAAGGCCTCCTTGGGCGGCAGTTGACTTTCATCCAACCTTTCCCACGAATCTAGGTATTCGTAAGGGAATGAAGCTCCTGACCTTCTTGGTCAGGAGCTGGAGTTGCTGCTCGTTGAAGTTGGTAAATTCTTTTCTCACAATTGCCTTGTCTTCCAAGTAAGAAGCCAGCTTTTCGAGGGATGAGGCCATGAAGCGAAACGAATCGATGAATCGAAGTGAGATCTTGTCATCCTTGATGTTCTTGGTGAAGGAAATGTATCGCTCTATGGTTTGTGGTATTACGCTTACTCGTCCCTCGACGCATTTAGCGATTTTTTTTACGATAAGGTGACTGTCGTACCCAATCAAGTTGTGGAATATGATCTGAAATGAAAAAAAATTTCATGAGTGTTGACTCACTTAAATCTGCTTAAATTATACATTTTTAAATGAAAAAGAAATGAATGAATCTGTAAATAGGTTTACATATGGATAAAAAATGAATTAGGAACTATAAAATATGATCTGAAAAGAAAAAAAATTCTATAACTGATATCTCTATCGCATCTTCTTAAATTATTCATCTTCAAATGTAATAGAAATAAATTAATGAAAAGGAAGAATTAAATCATGATTCAATTAGTAAATTTTTTGAAAAGTTAACTTACGGGAATCGTGAGGGCGTCTTGTTATAGGAGATTACATTTGCCATGTGCGGCTCCTCTAAACTCCCCCGTCAAGTGAAAGTGGTCTCGAACTCTACCACCCCCCTTCTCGTCGGTCTTCGGGAACGGCTGCTTGCAGATGTGGCAATTTGGAGCATTGCGCCAAGACCGCTCTTGGTCCGGTGTCAGTGGTATCATAGGCTTCGGATTGTTCATCTTTTCTTTGACTCGGTGTGATAAGGCTACGAGCTCGTTAGAAAGCCATTGCGCTGGATCATATCCTCGAAAGCTCTTGTATAGGGATTGGTTCTCGTCGTAACTACATTTTATGTAATACCCTACATTGTACGCCTCGTGAATTTGAACGACTTTAGTATTTTCTTGACTTTGAGAATTAACTTTTTTGAGAATACATTCAAAGTCCGCATACACAACATACGGCACTTTAAGATTGTTTTTATGATTGGAAAACTTAATTTTATCTTTTCCCTCTTTTGGTAACTGAACACTGCATTTATTTATTAACTTAACTTCTCTTCAGTTCGAAAATGATGCAAGCATCTATCGCAAATGTGATATTTGCTGTTAGTTTTAAAAAGTTGATTAAATACCAAGCGAGAAAGGTTTTTGATCCAAACGTAATGGAATACCAGGGGTTCGCATTCACTTTCATCTTCATCGCCATCTTCATCGGTATAATAGTTTTGTATGAGAAGAAGATTGGCGTGTTTATCTTTTTTATGGTCAGTCACATGGATCGGTGCGACGATAAAGTCATTTTTCTTCTTCTCTAACACATACACATTCACTGACACATCATTTTGTTTCTCAAAAACTTTCGCTTGTTTTGGCACGAACGGAAACGAGAGTCCATGAAAGTTAAGTTCTCCGTCGTATTTCTGATAGTTGTAGAGACGATCTACATGTCTCCCAACTGGATGTAGCGCTGAAAGGATGGCCCATTTGAAACACTCATCATCAAAGTTTTTAATATTGACACAGGCCCGTCTTCTTCTGATGACTTCTGGGAGTTCTACGTAGGAGCTGCCACGCATCGGGTTATATTTATTCATATGAATGGCTAGGCTGAGAATTCTTCTGAGTGTCCATCCAGAGTCTTTGTGTTGGAATTCCTCCATATCTCGAGGTAGGCGATGCTGGACGCGTTGGAGATACCACTGCGACAAGTCCGTTGTCCTCATGATTGGAGACGTTTTGGTGAAAAAGCTTTTCACTTCAGTCACTTCTTCTCCGTCTTTGACGATAGTGAACTCGGCATCGAGTACAGCATTCACTTTTAGGGCATTTTGACACTGGAGAACTTCCTCGATCTTGTCGACGAAGATGGTTCGTGCCTCCTCCAGGAAGCCGTGAATATCCAAGTGATGTTTATTCACGATGAGTCCGGTTTCAAGATTGCGATTGAATGCCGTTTTGACATCTTCCCAGGAGGTTCCTAGGTCCCCACCACTCACTAGGTATCCACTCAACTCGCGAATGTAACTACGTAAATGTATAATAATACGACTACACTGAAGTTTCAGTTCGGGTATACACTTTAAGCCAAACTCTGATAGTTCCCGGATGCACGCGTCAGCATCCTCAATCAAGGCCGCGGCCTCGAGAGGATTGACAGGTCGCGAAGCGAGAAGTTGTCGTTGGCGACGCACTACTTATTTAGCACCGTTGATAGCCATTTCTAGACTGAGACGCGCGCTTGAAAAATTCTATATTTATATCAACTGACACTGGTACAACTAGTGAAATCTTTTTCGTTGTCGCGCTACAATGTTAAATCGTTCGAATGATTCCCTTCCTCTTCAAAAATGCCTATAGAACTGTAACCGTCATCGTTAATCTGAAAGCGTAGTCGAATTTTATATTTCAAAATTTAAAACGCTATAGCTTTCAAAGTCAAACAGATAAATTTTTTTTAATTGAACGTGAATGATATTTTCAACAAAGTAGTGAAAAATTTTGCACATTGTTGCTAATTGTTTCGAATGAGTGTATGGTAAATCATTAGTGAGAAGTATATAAAAAATATTTAATGTCGTTGATTTCTAGTTCAAGTTCTGGAATATCGAATGTTCGACAGAATTTTTCAAGAATTTCAAAATTATCTGGAACGACTATACTGATTAGAGCATCAAGACAAACTGATTCAAATTTTTCATCAAGAAACATTTTCGATACTTGATATAACTCTATGATTGTATCAACAGAAAAATTGGTAAGATCATGTTCGCAAGCATACAACCATTTCAGAAATATTTTTATCGTTTTGTCAGAAAAATCTCTAATGAAAATTCGATTCTCGAGCACTTCTTTCCATGAATGACTGAAAAGTATTTCAAAATAGATATTCCTTGCTGATAAAATACATTTATGAACTTCGAATTCACGATTCGGGGTAATTATTGTAAAATCACTGAGGTTCTCAATGTACAATAACTTTTTAAAGCTTTTCAAAAATGACGAATGATGTTGATCTGAAGAACGATAATCAAAAAACGTTCGTGGTGGTATATGATAAGAAATTTCAACTTGAAGCTGGATCAGATTATTGCAACCATTGGAATATTTTTCATTAATCAAATCACTTTCTAAATTTCCTGAATGAAATACATACTTGTACTGCGTGCGATAATCATTGATTACGGAAGAAACAATAGCCAAAATGCGCCAGTATTGATTATGATAATGCAGGCTGGTTTGACGACAATGAAGGGTAGGCTGTACTTTATTTTCTTTCACTTTTTTCACTGATACGCGAAATGTGAAACCAACATTAAAAATTTCTTCCGAAAACGCTTCCTCGCCAACTTTTTTCAAATCAAACTTTTCAGAAAAATTGATTGGTGCCATCATCGAAACATTTCAAAATGTTTAAAAACTTTTACGCTATGATATCACAGTATCATATTGTATATAAATGTCATCCTTGTTACAAAAAAAACATTTCTGTTAGTATTCCAAATGTTTCTAAAATATGAATTATGCCTAAACCTGACACGAACTAATTATTTTAAAAAAAGTTTTACAAATCACTGTTAAAGTTACACCGTTCCGCGACTGTTTCTTTTTTTTTTTTAGTTTAATGATTCGTGACACTCTCGAGAATAACTACGAACGTTTCAAAATTCAGTTTGTATCTGCCCGGAATCGCCTGAGTACCAGCTTTTATATATTCTCCTATTGATGGTATCGCGGTAGAAACTTCTGGATTATTTCAATAAAAAAAGATTATTCAGAGTTGGGTGCTCTAAACAGAATAAAAATATTTCGTAGAATTATACGTAATAGTCAAAAACAAGTGCCGCCATCCTCAACAAATCTTTCGACATAGTATGCATTAGGACAAAACAAATTTGAAAGAAAAAAAGAGAAGAAAAAAATTAGGCAAACAAGATTATTCGAAGTATGGTGAGAGTGTTCGAAAAAATATAAACTCATTTTCGTAGAATGTAATTTTTGGTAACAAATCGTAAATCGTGTACGAAAAATAAGACGCAATAGTTGATTTGAATGTCCAGATCGGTAAAAAAAACTGCACTTTTTTTCTTCTATTATTAATTGGGTTTGTATCAATTTTTTATTCAAATAATAATAAACATAATTAACAGAATAATAACGTATAAAATACAAAAAACAGGATACGTTTATTTGATGGGCCAGTAGTGTAGTATAAATTCTCCGGCTGAGGGTGGGGGGGGGGTTCAAAGACATAATTCATAAAAAAAAAAAATAAAGGTCGTCAAATGTCAAAAAGTTGATTTATCAGATCCTAAAATTGGCGCCCTTCGATTTGGCTTCGACCTTTTAACAATTATTAATAGGGGGGGGGGGGGAGAATTTGTCCTCGAAACCATTGTCATGTTTGCTCTAACACAAAAAATTTTCTCTTTCCTGGACCTGCGAAAAAGAAAAATTTTATACTTCGATAGAATCAATATATATCAATATATATAATATATAAATATATGTAGTAATCAAATATTCAAATTTATTTTTTCAGGTACTCGAGAAGGCTTTAAGAGGCGGGCAGAAGACCAGTTTTACCGAAACCTTAGAAAGTTTTCGTGCATGGAAGCCCGTGAGAAAATGGCTAGAATCTCGAATTAAATAAAGACAAAAAGAAGGATGGAGGTAAACCAAAATTTTTTTTTTTACGAATTTCTATAATCTTTTATTTATTATTTATTACATACCCTTAGGGTAAAGATAATAATAATCTTAACCTTATTAATTATCTCATAATTTAAACCCTTAGAGTTGGGATAATAATAAATGATTATAATAAGATATATTTCTTTTACATACAAGGAACTACGGCAGAAGCCCTTGAGCAAAAGGCAAAAATTGCTACAAAGCAGGAAGAAAATGTAGAATAAAATATGGACGAATGTGCGTTATTTTTTTTTTCTGCAATTTTTCATTTATTATTTATTAAATAGCCTCGGGTTGGTATTATAATAATGTGATAGATGTCTATTTCAAGAAACCATATGTAAGCACATTTTTTCAATCCTACCTAAATTTAAAAATGTAATCCGGCAAAAGTGACAAATATACATAAATACAAAGTAACCTATTTCAGAAAAGAGCAGAAGGAAAATGAACAAGAGAAGATGGACGAAGGTGCATTATTTTTTTTTTTCTGAAATTTTTTATTTATTAATAATTAAATAGCCTCAGGTTGGTATTATAATAATGTGATAGATTTCTATTACAAGAAACCATATTGGCACATTTTTTCAATCATACCTTAATTAAAAAAGGTACTATGAAAAAAGTGACTAATCAATACAAAGTTACCATTTCAATATGGAAACTGTAATTATAATATGTTGTATTTATTATGATTGACGAAATGCTTCTTTCGTAACTAGAGACTTCGAATGTATTTGAGCATCAATAAAAAAATTTAAATAAAAAATATACCCATGTTATTATTCAAAAAACTGACTACAAAGGAACAAAGTATTAGATTATAAAATTTTTACTCAATTCATTGCACTTTTATTAAAAAATAAATGTAGAATAATGTAATAAATATAAATGAAGTATATTTTTGGGTGCACTTCGATATTGTCCCAATATTATTATTCTTTTTTATTATATTAATAGGCGCAGTTTATTCTAAATTTTTATTATTTGTGATTATCATTTACCAATATGTATTATTTGCTATTATTTATTTTTTTTATTATTATTTATTTATCTTATTTAATTTTTTATTGTTATTGATTTACTTATTAAAGTTGTGGGTGAAGTTTGATATTGTTCTACTTTTATTGTTTATGAATATATTATTAATTTATTTCCTGTTATTTATTTTTATACATGTCTGTTTACAACTTATCTATTAATTTTTTTTACTATTATTCATTTATCTTGTTTCAATGACTTATTATTATTTACCATTTATATTTCACGTAATTTAATAGGTATACATTATTTTTTTATTATTTCTCCTTCATTTATTTATTCACTATTTATTATATATTATATTTTTATTCGCCTGGTTCATTATTGTTTTATTATTTAGAAATGTCTGTTTACTATTCATTTTTTTACTATTATTCGCTTTTATCTCGTTCAATGATTTATTTATTTACTTGTTATATTATCTATTGTTATTTATGAACTATTCACTATGTATTGGATTTCTATGTACCTGGTTTCATGTTTCGATTATTTACATTTTTTTTGACTATTTATGAATTATTTATTAACTTTAAATCTTGTTCAATGGTTTATTTATTTACTATTTATATTATCTATCTTTATTTATTCATATATTATTTTTTATTTTAATTATTTATTCCTTATTTATACATACACTATTTACCATGTATTCAATTTCCATGTACCTGATACATATGTTTCTATTATTTACTTTTTTTTCTGACTATTTATTCATTACATTATATGATTTGGTTCTATTAATTACTATTTTTTTTACTTTTTTTTATTATATTGTATGATACGGTTCTATTATTATGTTTTGATTATTTTGTTATGTATTCTAATTACTCGCAACAGGTGTCTCTAATTTCTAGAGACTCTCAAAGGGGAGAGGGCGTTGTAAATGAGAACACACTGAGGTCCGTTCGAGTTCCAATCTTTACAACTTGTATATTCATAGAAAACATCATTACAACTCAGGCCCGAATATCTTTATTAATCTGGAATATACCCAGAGGTACTTGGAACATTCGATTCTTCAGGTTCCCGCAAAAGTTCCTCTTCGGTGCCGGGGGACGGCGGGGGCGACGGTCCCAGAGTTCCCAATTCGCGTTCGGCCGCCCTAATCTGACTGAGAGCTTGCCTGAATGCGGGTGGCAAAGTTCTTGATTCTGTTCGTGACGTTGACGGTACCGGAATATTGTCGTTAGTGAGGTCTATCACTATTGGGTCGATTCGTGAACCCCCGTGGCTTCTCGCCGTTCCCTCAGTCCGGAAACTATCTGGTGTGCCTCGGTTCCTTAGGAATGGACCCCTCCTGGCAGGATGTTGAGAATTCTCAACCGGCCTTCGAGGAATCGGCTTGGCGATACCCACTGGTCGAGAGGCTTCTAGTTCAGTGGTGTCTCGTTCAGTATTCTCAAGGGTAGGTTTGTTCTCTCGAATTCCTATTTCGGGGTCGTCTGGTAACGGAATCTCCGATAGGGGAAGGGAGGGGTTGATGGTTTGATCCCACGGACCTTCCCGCTGAGAACGGAGTCCTTTTTGACTCTCTACCAATGACCTTATAGCCGACGGGGAGGGTCCAGTGGACGTCAGTGCACCTGGGGCACGTCCATGAAATATTTGTAGAGCGGCCCAAAGTTCCGGGTATCCTTTCCGGTCGAATTTTCCAAACCCGTCCCGTGGATGCAACCCCACAAGGCGCGCCTGCTTCCGGGCTTCCCCTAAGGTCGTATAACTCTCTGGAGACACTGAGTAAGGATAGGTAAGGAAGCGAGTGCTACTACACTTAAACGCAAATAAACTAGATTTCGACAAATCAGAAATTCAATTGGGTTTAACAACCAAACTATACAAACGAAAACTGAAACAAACTAGAAATTAAATTCGGTTTAACAACCTAATTGTACAAATAAAAACTGAAATAAATTAGAAATTCAATTCGGTTTAACAACCAAATTGTACAAATGAAAAACTGAAACAAATTAGAAATTCAATCCGGTTTAACAACCAAATTGTACAAATGAAAAACTGAAACAACTAGAAATTCAATCCAGTTTAACAACCAAATTGTACAAATGAAAAACTGAAACAAATTAGAAATTCAATTCGGTTTAACAACCAAATTGTACAAATAAAAACTGAAACAAATTAGAAATTCAATTCGGTTTAACAACCAAATTGTACAAATGAAAAACTGAAACAAATTAGAAATTCAATCCGGTTTAACAACCAAATTGTACAAATGAAAAACTGAAACAACTAGAAATTCAATCCAGTTTAACAACCAAATTGTACAAATGAAAAACTGAAACAAATTAGAAATTCAATTCGGTTTAACAACCAAATTGTACGAATAAAAAACTGAAACAAATTAGAAATTGAATTCGGTTCAACAACCAAATTGTACAAATGAAAAACTGAAACAAACCGGAAACTCAATTCGGTTTAACAACCAAATTGTACAAATAAAAACTGAAACAAACCAGAAACTCAATTCGGTTTAACAACCAAATTGTACAAATAAAAACTGAAACAAACCAGAAATCCAATTCGGTTTAACAACCAAATTGTACAAATAAAAACTGAAACAAACCAGAAACTCAATTCGGTTTAACAACCAAATTGTACAAATAAAAACTGAAACAAACCAGAAATCCAATTCGGTTTAACAACCAAATTGTACAAATGAACAGACCGTGAAAACTGAAGTAACGAAATCAACTTACTTGTGCGAGAATCCAAAAAAGACAGCCCGACATCTCGAAAACTCACAAGTTATATACCAACGAAAATCTCATTCTAATTGTCAGTGAAATTTAGATAGAGGCCCGAATGAAAAAAAATAACTTTATCGTACTAACGTTGAATCGTTTTTAAATTTGTTTTCGCAAAAAGCGAAAATCTCGCGTCGTTACAAGCTCGTAAATGATTGAAGAATTATCGAATATGAAATGACTGTAAAATTTGTTTTTACAAAAGTTGGGAATCCCAAGTTGTTATTAGGTAGTAAATGCTGAAAAATTATCGACTATTGAATTTGACAAAAGAAAGAAATAAATTTATCTTGCAAAAAGTGGAAATCCCAGGTAGTTAGCAGTTAATATCAAATTGAAAAATGACTGAGGGTTATTGAGTATTAATGGCTTGAAAATGTGTTATTGCAAAAATGGAATTTTTCAAGTCGTTGTCAAGTTACAAATGACTGCAGATTATCGGGTATTGAATTTGACAAAAGAAAGAATAAAATTTATCTTGCAAAAAGTGGAAATCCCAATGACTTGATATAATAGAGGAAAAAAATAGAATAATTGAATGCATGCAAGAAATGATTTTTTTCTTTGTCGGAACAATTTTTTAGAGTGAATATTTCTTAAGATTACTTTACTAATGAATTTGATAATTTTCATTTTCGTCCCTACTTACAAATCAAAAGTTTAACGTAATTCTGATAATGATTTCTTTTTTTCTTTCCAGGTTTTACTTATATGAAACACACATGTATGTATATATATATTTATATATATATATGTTGCAATAAAATTTGCAACATATAACATTCATCTCCATATGTTATCGTTTTCTAAGCCTAATTTTTTTAATTTTTGAAAAAAACTAGTAAGATTTGGTTTTGTTTCCTTCTATTTTTTTTTTTTTACAAATCATAAAATTAGTGAAAATGAATGCTAAAAGTGTAATTTCCACCTACGTGGTAGTGAGAGTGAATAAAAGTGGTCTCATGTTCGAAATTTTCCTCTCTTGTTGTTTTTTCTTACTTGGGTGTTCCACAGGCTTTTGGTTTTTCAGGGTACTATGCACTTAACACCGGTTTTTGAACAACGTGGTAGGGAATCGAAGATCCGGCGCTCGAAAATAAAAAAAAAAACCAGACTCCAGTAACGTTTCCGCTGCTACCAGTGTAACGTTTATATAAGTATGTATGTATGTTACACAATTTTCCGAGGAAAAATTCAGAGGGAATCTGGTTAATTAATTAACGAGGGCGTAATATTCGATTCCCTATTTATTTATAGTTTACCTTTACATGACGGCTGCTGGATCCAAAAAGCGCCAGAAAACGCGACAAAGTGATAAAAACGCTGAAGTAACAAATTTGGCATTTATTTCTATTAACATTCCGCTCAAAAAAATAGAATAATTGAATGCATGTAAGAAATGATTTTTTTCTTTGTCGGAACAATTTTTTAGAGTGAATATTTCTTAAGATTACTTTACTAATGAATTTGATAATTTTCATTTTCGTCCCTACTTACAAATCAAAAGTTTAACGTAATTCTGATAATGATTTCTTTTTTTCTTTCCAGGTTTTACTTATATGAAACACACATGTATGTATATATATATTTATATATATATATATGTTGCAATAAAATTTGCAACATATAACAATTTATTTATTATTATTTTACCCCAGGGCACACTCCATCCGTGCAGCTGGCAAGATGTGTCCATGTGCCGTGGCTGAGGCCAACTGTGGAGGTGGAACCCTAGCAAACACCCCGGTACCTAATCGGTACTTAAGCGGTACCTTATAAGGTACCAAATAGGTACCCCTTAGGTACCGGTTAAGTACTTTTCCAAATATCTTACTCCTTTTCATTGAAAATTCGTAAAACTTTTTTTTATCTTGGAAATGAAGTGTTTTTCTTTATTTTCCAGTGGTCAAATATCCGAAAAATAGTGCATTAATTTTAAAAAACGAAAATTACCATATTATAAAAATAATGAATTCCATCTTGAAAGAATTTCCAATTTGAAATTGTAACTACTCAACTCTCCAGAATTTTTGTCCTTAAGACGTCCTTAGGTTAAAAATAATGTAACGTGAATATTTATTATGATTTTGAAAATATCAAAGGCAATTTTACTGAGATCCTGAACTTTCAAATAATTTTTTTTTTATTTTACTTTAGAATTTTTTTTAACTACCGATTGCATTTATTCCAAAACTCAGATCATGAAAAGATCATGACTCAGAAAAGTGATTTGGATGTATGAGGGACAAAATTTTGTATGAATTCGGATTTCAGAATTTGACTTGAAAATTATTCTTTCCAATTATATCATTAGTAATGAAAATTACACTGTACGAATTTCTCGGTCAAAGTATTTACAGAGAAATCACGTGTCAAAATTTGCAATTTGAAAAGCACGATTTTCCTACTATTTTACTATAATTTCTATCGTATTTTCAAATTATTATCTAGCACCCAAAATCATGCATATAAAACCAAAAGATTTCGAGAAAAGCTTTTTGAAGATTAAAGATATTAAGACAATTAGTCTTTCCTTATTTCAAATTTAAAATGCTGAGTTTTTTCAAAATCATTGTTCTTCATTTCAGGATCAGAAATAAAGTAATTCAACTATATGACGAGATTTGTAGATTCTTCAAATTGCAATACATACAGGTATTCGAAAGTTTAAACATTGAACAGTCTAATTTTCGAACTCACTATTGGAAATATTTTTAAGAACCGAAGAACTCGATTAATTGGCGAAACGATGAGTTCTGAAAGAAATTTTGATATTTTAAAAGCCTTTTAGAAAATATATTTGTAAATGTCAAACACAATAGTCGAAATATTTTCATAAATGCCAAAAATTTTTTCAACCTTCAATACCTTCTTGATTTTGGCGATAGATTATGTATACGTACTCTGAGATATTTTTGAAAAGTTGTTTTGGTTTTGAAAATTTGAAGAATTTTCGCGACAAATTTTCTACTTAAAAACTATAACTCAATGGTTACCTTGTCAAATTATTTTGCAAAGTTCTTTTCATTATTTCATAAAAATTGCACATTGAATTTTATAAATGTAACGTTCCGATAAATTTGTGATTGCATTACCTTTGAAATTTGTGTTTGGTTGAAAAAAATTACAATATTAAATATATTTGAAAATACAATTAATATGAGTTGTTGACCAATAATTTTACATAACTAAATAGTCAATGAGAGGATTTTACATTAAGAAAATAAATATTTTCGCGAGCTTGGTAATTTTATACGCTCTAAAACTAAAACCTAAATAATCTGCCATTTATTTTTTTTCGTAACTTTTTGGTGACTGTAACGTCATTTTTTTATGATGTTTTTTGAAAATCAGTAAAAGGCGAGTGGCGAACAGAAAGGCGAATTTCGAGAAATTGTTTTCATTCTCACGAGCGGAACGCCCCGGGAAAATAAGAAAAACCGTCTCGACCCGACGAGAGCCATGAAAAACATTAGTGTCCTCCCGATGTATGTATTCAACTGGAGTTTGAAAAGCGAACTTTTGTCCTGTTTCGAATCCATAAAAGTTGAGCCTAATAATTCTCAGCGAATTAATTTTCCCATTCGTGCGACGCGAACGAAAGCGACGGAAATCGTGTCGTGGCATATCCCCTTTAAGGCGCGGAAATACGAGGGTAGCACACGAGTAGCAGTGCTAAGTGAATCACAGAGTTGTATGATTTTTGGAAAATCTGAGAAATTCACTCTATCTCACTCACTAATTGTAAGTTAACAGGAATTTAGATTCGAGAACCATTAAAACATCAGGTAACTAATTTTTTCGAACGAAAAAAAAACAAAACAAAACAAAAAATGCGAAAAAACAAAAAAAAAACATGACTCGATGCTTTTTTCATATGATACGAGGGTGGATTCATGGTTTTGGGAATCGACTCATGAAAATTCATAATCATTTTTTAGGTTTCGTCAGAGCAAGAGCACGATTTTTCCTCGCCATTTTGGCAGGTTCAACAATCAAGACGGATATTGTTGCGGCCACATTATTTGTTAAATAAAGGTAATTCTTCTTTGGAAAATGAAACTAATTTAAACTCATATATGTATTTATAATTATTTGACTGTATATTTTTGATTGTCCCTTGTTAAAGTAGCGAAAATTGGTTCGGTGTGATTTTCTTTTATTTCACAAGAATGATTATAAAATTTGATTCTCAAAATGAGGAACTTTAATGTGCAGATTATACAGTTTTTTATCTGCAAACTGAACTTTTGTATTTTTTAATTATGCTACGTCTAGAAAATAAAGAACGAAGTTTTTCGAATTGAAATTTTTCAATTTAATTTCGAGAGAATAAAATTGACAACAAGCAAACTTTCAATTATTTGTCTTTTCCATTTTTTATCCTTAGAATAAGCTTTTGATCTCCTTGTCATTTTTTATTTGAGCTCATTATTATTTCAACAAATTTCTTATGATTTTATCGTTTTCAATAATATAAACTATGTATTTTTAATCTTGTTTCTAAATTTTTCAAAGTCTGGAATTCAGGTATCATCAGAATAGTTTTCTTTCAAGATTTTCAAAAAGTGATACAAATAATATTGAGATTCTCCAAATCTGGAATTTCTGAATTTTTTACACTTTTTTTTTACGAAGCTGTCGAAAAGTAGAATTCATTGAATAAATAATCGATTTGCTAAAATTAAAATTTAGCTATGGAAACCCGAATAAGCAGTTATGGAATATTTAAATTTTCAAACTAAATTGATAAATTTTTATACTTTTTTTTTTTTTTTTCAAATAATAATTGCAGTCAACTTTGCCATTTTCGTGTCTCACAGAGATGAAAGTATACGAATCGAAAGATTTCCTAACTCTTTCAAGTTTTTTTTTTTTTTTTTTTTTCAAATGAAATTTCAAACTATTACATATGTACTTTTGAAAATTCAAGCATTTTCAAAGCCCATTTTTATCAAATTCATTTCCTTCCCTTCAATTTTTTCTTTCATCTGCCAGTAATTTATTTTTTCTACAATTCTAAAAAACGTGCTGGTTTTTTTTCTCTTTACATAAAGAAAAGTTTGGTTGCATTAATAATTCATTAAGTAAAATATAGACCGACCGAAATTTCGCTTACGACAAACCAAGTTCTCGTTATGATAACCAAAATGAAATTTTCATAACGAAAACTTTGGTTGGTCCATAATTTACTCAATGATTCAGTTGCTGGAATTAAACCTTTCTTTCCATGAAAAAAACGAATTGTAGAAAAATCTCGATTGCCTATCAAACGTTTCGTCAGATCAATACGGCTACGTAATTGATAATAACAATAGTTTACACATTTTTCCATAATTGCGACTAGTTTCGAAAAAGGAGTTTTTTAGATTAATTTCCAGTCACTGAGTAAGAAAATCACTGTCAAAGAAATGTTTTCAGAGAATCAGCAAAAAATGTGTTTCAAGTTTTTTTTCCAGTGTTTCCAGAAATATCAAGAACGCTCAATTCTTTTATCACGAAACATTATATCATTCGAAACGTATACTTGTTAGCTCTACAGTGATATGTTTTTTTTGTTAGTCTGAATAAAAGTTGATGAGTTATACGTGGCAAAAGTCGAAAAAAGTTGATTCACATACATACGTGTTCCATTAATGCCTGCATTCGATTACATAGATTAATGCTTGAAAAAGTGAAGGCATTAATGAGTAAGACTGCACACGAGAAGCTTTCAAAAAAAAAAGCTCAAAAAGTTGATATTTCTTCAACCTAAAACGCCTGAAACTAAAAAACTACTACATATTTCGATTGACAAGGACAATATATCACCTTAAAGCTAACAGGTATATCTATTGAACAAGGTAGATTTAATGTAAATGAGATTTATTGTTTATACTGTTTCCAGCAATAACTAATAAAAAATCCAAAAAACACATTTAATGTTAATATTTTGAAAGCGCTTTTTCGGAAAAATGAATGACAGTTATTTTTGTATTTCGCGACCCAAATTTAGTTTACGATAAGGCAATTTTTCACGAGGTACATTTTTCATGTAAACTAGTGTAATTTAATATTTTTCTAATAAAATAATAACAAGGTGGTGTGTCACTCGATATGACTGAACAAAATGACATATGGTATGTGTTACTAACAGCGGTACAAAACAGAACGCCATCCATTGAAAAAACCGGAAATTACTTAGGTGTACACCTGGTAGAAACACTAATTGTCAGATAAGTGTAGATAGCGCACTTGTCATGCGGTAGATAATACATTCGGAATATATTCGGAAAATTTTTGCTTAAGTTTTCCCGAACTTTATACACGATGAACATCGAAATTTTGTGTTGAGGGTTTTTACGACTAATTTTACCTTTAAATTATTCAAATTCATTGAGAATTTTTTGATTGCTAGAAATGTCACAGGTATAAAAAAGTACGGTGTAAAATATTTCTGTTTTTTATTCACGATTAT
Source organism: Platygaster robiniae (assembly GCA_028476575.1). NCBI lineage: Eukaryota > Metazoa > Arthropoda > Insecta > Hymenoptera > Platygastridae > Platygaster > Platygaster robiniae. The sequence goes on along the minus strand of CM052029.1, from coordinate 18,723,474 downwards.
CATCGACATTTTGCGGTAAGGGTTTAACATCTGATTTTACCTTGAAATAATTTGAATCCAATTTCGATGTACATCGTGTATAAAGTTCGAAAACTCTGGGAACACTCGAAATGCAATAGAACTATCCAAAAAAAAAATAATCACGGACTGATGTGCCCCGACTACGTACGCCCCTGTGAGGACAACTGAGTTGATGGCGCATTTCAAATTTCCCGCGTAGTGCATTATCTGAATGTTATCTACCGCATGACAAGTGTGTTATCTACACTTATCTGAAAATTAGTGTTTCTGATTTTCGTTTTTTAAAATTAATGCACTATTTTTTCGGATGTTTGCCCACTGGAAAATGAAGAAAAACACTTTATTTACAAGATAAAAAAAAAGTTTTACCTATTTTCAATGAAAAGGAGTAGATATTTGGGAAAGTACTTAACTGGTACCTAAGGGGTACCTAACTGGTACCTTAGAAGGTACCGCCGCGTTTGCTAGGGAAAACAGGGCTGCCAGATCGAAAATGGCCGAAAAACGTATAGTGGGGAAAAAGGGTGGGGGGGTTAGTCAGAAAAAACGTATAAAAACGTATCGACATCTGTCTCTTTCGCACTCATGCATCGCCCGGTAGTAGTTGTACCTATGTAGGATGTACTCTAGGATGGTTTATCATCTCTCTCTCGGCCAATGTATAATGCACTTATCTTGATCAGGCGCGAAATAAATTACATTTGAAACGACCATTCAGCTGTATTTGAAATACAAGAAGTTTATTCAAAATTCATTAGAGAATTGAGCGTAAATAATTTTAAAACAATATTTGATTGAAGGAAAAATAAAAGGTAAATTCAGCATTTCATTAACTTACATATTACATACATTATTTATCCTAAATAGACGACAAAATGTATTAATGACAATTGATCACAAAAATTTAACGTGTAAAAAATTTATTACGAAATATTCAACAAATAATTAAGACTATTGATTAAAATGGCACCTAGTAAAAAAAAGCTTTGAATTACCGGGTAATGTTGTTAAATCACGTTGACTATAAAAAATGTGATTGTAAAATATATAAAAAAAAACATATATATATATATATATATGTGGGTCGAAAAAGCTCTTTCAGCAAAAACTGAGTATTGCATTTTTTTTCAATATTCTCAGAAATATCATATTCAAAAATATAATCGAGTAATTTTAATGAATCTGAGGGTTGTGGCGCAAACCATAAGCAATTTTTGCAATCAGATTCGTCAAAAGTGCTTTTTCACAAAAATTCAAGCATTATATAGATATATAATCAAGAGTGGATGTATGAATTAAGCGGAAGGAAAAAAACATTTTTCTTGCTCTTTAAGAAACAAGTTTTGCAGTGTCTTATAAAGATTCGAGATCCTTATAAAGTTTTTTTAAGGATCGTAGTTAACATTGCATGTTGAAAGTTTGCAATGCGGACCAAAAGCGAATCCCTAGAGTGGATGTTATATTAAGAGCCTCATTCTAGGCACGATTCGAAAAACCTGAAACGAGTGAATCATTCAATGGTACATTCATCATTATTCAATTGAAACTGTCATAAATTTATTCAAATTTTCAACAACAACAAAAATAGAGTTTTTCTAGTCAAAAAGTTTTATTTTTAACAAAAATTTTGACAATAATATAATCATTTGTGATACATCGTTTTGCCAACTTTCTTGGAGAGTTCTTTGAAATTGAATTCATGTGCTTTTTTGTTTTTCGTCAAGGCAGACGTATGCAGTATACCTGACAAAGTTTCCATTGCGAGGGCGTTGCGTGTTTTTGTCTTGTTCAGGTTTATGTGGCTGAAGATCCTCTCGCGATTTGCTGAGGAATGAGGCAAAACACGAACTCTTCGGACAATGTCTGTTATCTTGGGAATTCAGGTGTTCCATCGTGCAATTTAGAATTTTCAACTTTCTTCCAAAATTCTTCAAGGCTGATGTCGTGGTTGAGCTCTGCGTCGAATGTCTCCAGAAGTAGGAGAAACTCCTCGTGAACCGCTTCGACGTCCATTTGAAAAAAACTTGCCACATCTGAGAGATTATTGAGATTCTTCAAAACGGATGGCTCCATGAAACCCAGGTGTTTCAGCATCAGGACACTTGGTTCTTTGAATGGAAATCTTTTGTAGATTTCTTTTCCCAGGCCAATCAAAAATGCTCTGCATGTCATTCTGAATTCGTCAATTTTTTGAACTGGATAATTCGGATTTTTCTTCAACCATTTTGTGATTTCGGATGGCAGCACTGGCCCAAGATCCAAATTTCTGAGTGGGACCCAATGTGTTTGGTTTTCTTCAGTTTGCGTGAAAAAGTGCGATTCTGGATCTTGGATTTCCTCCAAGTACATTCCTCTGACGTACTCTTTGTCCAAGTAGCAGCCAATGATTGCTTTGAAAAGAACCTCTATTTTTTTGTACAGTTCATGAATTTTTGGCTTCTCTGCCTGAAATTCTTTGTTTTTCGCACAAGCAAGTGTCAGTGCAAATTTCAAAAATTGCAAAAACCATTTTGTGAAGGTTTTGCTCAAAACATTGAAAATGCGCTGAGCTTCCGTGTTTTTCGGGTTCCGTGCTTCCACCTTGAAGTACTCAAAAAGACCATCGTATTTTAAGATGGTAACTTCAACAGCAGACAGTTGAGATAACCATCTTATTGCGAAAATTCGGAGTAACTTCCGCTCGGGAATATCCAGCAGTTTTTCGATCTCCCTCAGTTCATGTTGGCGTTTGCTGCTGTGTTTCAAATAATTGTATAAATCAGACAAAAGTTCTTGGACTTCCCGAGGAAATAACTCACAAGCCACGGAGATAGCTCGGGCCAGGGAATGACAGATACATTTCATTGTGAAGAGACACGGGATCTCTTTGCGCAGCAAGGCAGCAACTGACCTGTTGACGCCGAACATGACACTTGCCCCGTCGCTCGCGAAGCCCACCATGTTTTGATGGTAGTTGACACTGTTGTCTTCGAAAAATTTGACAATCAGATCATAAAGCCCTCGATGATCGGCTTGTGTGACCTGCCAAAAATAAAATTACTTGATAGAATCAATCTTGAACAAATTAACTTACTTTTTTCTATTTATTAAAAACCAATTTTTCTAATAATATAATAATCTGCCTTTTTGTTTTTAAAAAAATTGATTTACATTTATCATGTGACAATTTCATATGATTGTACATTTTTCATTTTTCCAATATTTATTTTGTTCTCATATATTAATACAAACAGACCAAATTTAAATAAATAAGAAACAATAAAACATTTAAGATGTTATTTCATTTTTCATTATTATTTTTCATTTTTCTAGAATCTTTTATCCTCAATACTTATTTTGTTTTCATAAATTGATAAAAATAGACTTAATTTCAATACAAAAAAAAAATAAAATATTTAAGATATTATTTTATTTTACATCGTTATCTCTCATTTTTCTAGCGTTTTTCTATCCTCAATTTTTTTTTAAGAGATAAATTAATTTTTTCATCAATAAACAGCAATCTCTTATTATGAGAATTCACACGATTGTCTTTCCAATAATTGGCATTTTTATTATGCGACGAAAGAGTCAAACATTGAATAAAACTCACCTCTAAAAGGGCCAGAAATTCATCAGTTACTCCTCTTCCACTGCTGTCCAAACGCACGCAGAGAACAAGGTGTTTGGAAGTAGAGATGTCTGTAGACTCATCAATAATGAGAGAAAAGTAACCCTCTTTCATTTTGACGAGTAAAAGCTCCAGGTTCTCCTTGCCCATGACATTCCGGATGAAATGAGTGCATTTAGTGCGATCGCAAGTAACCTGTCGCAAAGTTTCAGATTTGCACTTGATGCTTTTGATCAGCTCAGTCAACTCATCAGAGATTGCTATTGGCAGGTTGTTTTTGACGATGAACGCAGCGATTTTGAGCGACACTTCGTTGGCCTCAAGGTGAGAGTCGGCTGTGTCTTGAAAATATTTCGCCACATTACCTGCAGTTGCTTTTGTTTTTGGCTCTCATTTTTGGCGTGATTAGCTAGAGCTGTGCGTCCTGCATGTGCGCAAGTTCGAGGTTTCTCGGCTGGCTTGCACCATTTGGAGCAAAAAGAAAGAGATCCTGCAGCACAAATTTATATTTTAAAATTTGACGTCAAAAATTAAATACTTATTTATTAAAATTTTTTTAAGAACGAACCTGCTGTAGATTTTGTACAACAAGGAAAATCTGTCTCCCACTTTGGCATATAATGCTGAAGATTTCTGAAACATTTATGAGTATGAGAATGTCATATTTCAGAAAAAATTGATAATTTTTAAAAAAACATTTCGCAATACCTTTTCTTTGATCCTGCTGTCCGTTGTTTTTTGCTATTTTTCAAATCTGTTTTTGCTTTTCGTGTGGACCTGTTAGGACAAAAATTATCAACTTTCTAAACTGACCAGAAAACAAAAACAGATAACGCTAAAAACAAAATTTTCACTCACGTTTCCGAAGAAATTTCTTCTCCAACGTCTGATTCTTCAGAATTTTCTTCGTCATGATCATTTTCCGTCTTGCACTTGAATTTCAACAGATTTTAGAGTGAAAATATTTATTCTCGACTTGACTGCACTTGACAATGTAAACAAAAACATATGAAACGATGTGAAGTACTGTGAAGTATAAACATTGTAAACGCTGTTATAAAACCGTACTATCACAAAATTCACAAAACCCACAAAACCATAACTTATGGAACTGGTATGTCAGGCTCAATAAGGCGTATATGCGAAATGCGAGAGGGAGAGAGAGAGGGAGTACCATTGTTATATATCACACCTTGGCACACCTTGGCAGTGGTTGTGGGTGGAGAGAGAAGTCCGAAAATCCCTAGAAATATGTAACAAAAAAACAATCTTGTACCAAAAACGTACAAAAAACGTATTTGTCTGAAAGACGTACAATTAAACGTAGAGCTTCCGGAAACCTCTGAAAAAACGTATAATACGTTAAAAAACATATATCTGGCAGCCTTGGTGGCAAAGCCGGTGCCACTGCGCATTAGTGGTGCCAGTTCCTTGCAGCGATAGTTTTTGGAACGCCAGGAATCGCAAGGCCAGGTGGGACCAGTGCTCCCAGATATACGGAATTATCCGTATTCATACGGAATTTAGTATTCATGAAAAAGTTATGCGGATTTATATACGGATTTTCAGAATGGTACGGAATTAATACGGAATTTCAAAGAATTGTGTGAAATAAACTTTTTTACCTTTTTCGTCTATTACAATTTTATCATAACCCTTTTCAAATGAAGGTTTTACTGTGTTCACACGCACGCGCGCACTTGCTAGAGTTATTCCTGATCGAGATATAGGGATTTTAGAGATTTTCGGCTCATTTTGTTGGTACATAAACCAACCATACATAAACCAACCATAAAAATAAATACAGCAAAATGAGACGAAAATCCCTAAATCTCGAAAAGAATTGTATCTCACGAAAGTGCGATCGAATCAGATCGCTTGGTACCTATAATCAATTGAATAATCGATATACCATCGATGTTAAGTAAACTGCAAACTTCACACTTCACTGACTTCACACGTGTTCACACGAGAAGAACAAGAAACAAGAAAGAGCAAACTAGAGAAAGAATAAAAATGTCAGTTGCTTTTAAACTTATCCCAATAAATTGAATCAATAAATATCAAACATGGAAAACTCAGAAAAATCGAACATGGAAAATTCCGAGCCCGATAGTTCTGCAGGAAGTGATTCTGATGATAATTCGTCAGTTTCGACATCGGAACGTCAATCACCATCCCGAACAAAGTAAGGTTACTTAGGTTACGCACATGTTTGCTTACCCTGGCGGCAGCTAAAAAACCACAAAAAACCAAGGCTTGGTTATTTGCGGTTTTTTAGCTGCCGCCAGGGTATCGCGACTGAGTTGTTTTGGTTGATTAATTTTATTAACCTCATGGTGATTTTCAGAAAAATAAAAATAAATACAGACGATGGTGAGACTGAACGAAAGAAGAGAAAAGCCAAAAAGTAAGAGTACTATTTACTAGTTAATTATAGTAGTATATGGTAAATATAATGATCTGCGAAAGTAAATAATCAAAAATTATGATAATTATTAAGGAATTAATGATCGTGAGTAAACAATAGTATATAATTGATAATCAATTATACATATATTATAAATAATAAATTATTATTTCAATATTCTAATCTAATAATTATTTATATAATCGTATAATTATGTATCATTATTTCTATTGAATGTTATGCAGTTAAAACTGATAATGAAAGAAAAATTCTAAGTTTGAAATTTCTAAAAATCAAAAAAAATGTAGAAATATTAAAAAAAATTTAATTCAGTATATTTTAATTTGCGGCGATTTCTTTAAAGAAATTTTTTTTAATATTTTCAAGCTACGAGTCTAAATGTTCTTTTCAATAAACATTCTTAAAAATTAATTTTTTTGCATTGATGTACAGAAAGCTTGAGAAATAAATTTTTTTTTGCGATATTCGGCATGCACTATGGGTCAAAGAATGTAAAATTTGAAGTCGAAAACTTTTGTAAGCTTTCAGACTAAATTTCGAATGTAAATTAAGCAAGTAATATTTTGCTTTTGCAACCTCTAATTTTTTTTATGTTAATATATATTTCAACAATACCGTACGTTTCAGGGTAGATCAACGTTTTTTGTCAAGTTGGAAAAAGAACTTTTCTTGGGTGTCTGAGTCAAAAAAAGGTTTGTTTGACACTAATATGTTGTATTAAGTAATTCAAATATTTGAAATATTTCTATCTTATAAGCATTCATGTTTTACTGCAGACACGATACATTTTTACTGCAAAATGTGTGACAAAAATCTCAGCTGTGCAGCAGATGGCATCACTTCTTTAAGAAGACATGAAAACGGATCCAAACACCAAAAAATTGCCAATAGTCGCCCTTCAAAACAACCGAATTTATTTGATGTTTGCAAAAAAAATTGCAACACAAAAGAACGAGCACGCACATTTGAGCAACAATTAACCATGTTCATGATAAAAAAAAAATATCCCCATTGCAGTTTCAGATGAATTGATTGATTTCCTAAAAAAAGCAGATATCGATAAAGATGTTCAAAAAGAGCTGTCTTTGCACCAAACAAAATGCACAGCCATCATTCGCAACGTTATAGGAAAATATAGATTCGAAAACCTTGTCAAAATGTTGAAATCTAGATTGTTTTCAATGATAATAGATGAATCGACAGACATTTCAACTCATAAAAATCTGGTACTTTGCGTCCGCTTTGAAGATGATGGTGAAGTCCATGACGAGTTTCTCGCTTTGCTGGAGGTATTATATGTAGTATCATAAAATTTTTTATGCAATAAAATATTACCCAAAAATGTTTTTGGAATGATTTTGAAATGACAAATTTATGAAAATGTACAAATATTTGCTATTCTTTTAAATTTCTGTGAAAAGGAAATTCTTGTAAAAAGTCAATGATTTTATGACAAATTTTCAAGTCTTTAAAAGAACTAGTATCCCCTAGGGTTTGTGAAGCCACTTATTAGAGTAGCTGTGAAGGTCACTAGAAGTTCCTATTTTTGTAATTATCTTTTTGAAAACAGGCAATGAAGTCTTTGTAAAACTTTTTTTTTTTAATCTTTGTTTTCTTTCCAGGTGTCTGATGGAACTGCCCCCGGTCTTTGTTCATCAATCTTCCAATTTTTCAACGAAAATGAGATTCCCTACATCACGAATTTGGTCGGATTCGGAGCAGATACTACGAATGTCATGTTTGGTGAGCATCAGTCGGTAGCATCGATTCTCTCGAGAGAAGTGCCCAATATTTTTTTAATGAAATGTATTTGTCATTCGCTTGCATTAGGAATTTCATACGCGACGAAAAAGCTACCATCCGAGGTAGAAAAACTCATGACAGATATTTATAAGTATCTAAAATACAGTAGTAAGCGCCAGCAAGCTTTGGGAAAAATTCAAGTTATTTTAGACATCCCGGAGCATAAAATTCTCAAAATTTTGAAAATCAGGTGGTACTCTTTACGGTCTGCAGTTGAACTCTATGTTGAGCAAGACGAAGCTTTAGAAGTTTTTTTTAAGATGGAAAGTTCAATGAAGACCCAAGAAGCCAAAAATGCTCTTCCAATTTACTATTCGTTGAAAAACCCATGGAACAAATTATATTTGAAGTTTTTAAATTACGTTCTTCCAATTGTATGTCAATACACAGTTGAGTGTCAATCTAAAAGTCCAAAAATTTTCACTTTGTATTCCAAAATGGAATGTTTGTTTAAAACAATCTTATCAATGTACTTGAAAGAAGAGTATGTAGAAAACACAGACCCCGAATTCATTGAGTTTTTTAAGGAAACTCATGATAATCGAAAAAACTGGGAACCTTTGCGTGATATCGATTTACGGCCAGTGGTTGCTGCAGAGGTGGCGTCTATGCATCCTAAAACTCCAGCTCGCGCATTCGATGAATTTCGTACAGTTTGTCGAAGTTTCCTCATTTGTGTAGCTGAACAAATTTACAAACGTTTTCCATTCAAAGAACAGCTAATCAGAATTTTAAGGCAGCTTCAATTTTTGGAACCGATAAATTTCAGAAGTACGAAGAATATTGGGGAGGTCACCAATTTTTTTCGATTCAATGTTTTACAAATTCACTAAGAATTTAAGAAATTCAAAATTAATTTCAAAGACAACACCGAGTGTGATATGCAAATTTTTTGGAACAAAAAATTCCCAACTTATCAACAAGCTGATGGCACTTCAGAATTTCCATTAATTAAAAATATTGTCTCACGTATCTTTGTCTTACCACATTCCTTGGCTACTTGCGAGCGTATTTTTAGTTAAATTCATTTGAATAAAACCAAATTGCGAAACAGCCTTGTTAACGATACAATCAAAGGTGTACTGCATGGCAGAGCTTTAATGAGGGACAGAAAAGTGACCGAAATCGATGTTGAACCATTAAAGAAATTGATGTCAGCGAATATGTATTTGAAAGAGAGCGAATAATTTTTGTACAGCGATACAATTTGTATGATTGTTTAATACAAATGGTATATATAACGCATAAACTACGACTTTATTTCCCTAAAAAAACAGTTAACAAGTCTTATACTATATCCTCGTCATTTCCTATAGCTGATTTCGTCTCGCATAATTTTCTACTTAATAATCGTTTATTTATAGCTCTTATTTAATTATTGGTTCTCCAGTAATTAATTTGAAAGATTTGAAAAACGTTTCCAGAAAATTTCTAAGATCATTCTATTTAATAATGTGTGGGAAAATAAGTGAGTAAATTTTTGGTAAAGCTATAATACAATAAATTAATTTATTCAAAAATGTGAAGCAATTAGTTTGAAATAAAGGAATAATTGATTTAGTACGTATATAATAATCCATAATACTTGTCAAGTTATTCACTACATTTGAATTAAGCGCGAACTCCCCACTACAATCCTCCATCTCTGTCGCACTAGTTGTTTTAGAGGTATATGGATTTTATACGGATTTTATACGGATTTTTTTCATGAACGCTCCCCCCTTATATCCTATAAACTACGGATTTACGCCGTACCAACTCTGGGAGCACTGGGTGAAACCGAGGCCAGAGGGGAAAGCAATTTTTGTGTAAGCCGAAATAAATAATATCTTTATTCTTTAAAAGCAGCACTCAAAGAGAATCGAGAAAAAATTTTCCCAAAATTCGCAACACTTTTATTCAATATTATTAAATAATAATTCACGTTGAAATATGTACAATCGGAGAAGCTATTATAGTTGCACTTTTTTTCCATATATATTTTTATGAGAGCATGAAAAAAACGAAATTTCGGCAAGTTATTTGTGAAAACAACTTGTTTGAAAAATTTATAGATCTCCAATGTAAAATGAAATCGTCAAAAAAAAGCTATAAAAACAATTAGATTTCACAACTTTTCATGTTTCTGCACAATATTGTTTATCGATTCACTTTTTCATCATTTCAAACATAATAATATTTTCAATCTACCTTGAGCATATAATATGTCACGCACTATGACAATTGGAATAAAATAAAATTGTCATAGTGCATAGTTCATAAAATTGAAATAAAATAAAGTAAAATACTAGGATGTCATTTTTTCGCAGACTTTCGTGGTTATGAACTATTATTTCTATATTTGGTTCACTTTTTGATTAATGACGTTTTCCTATGTTTTTCATTAACCTCGCATTAGAAAAACAATGCCACTGGTTATGAAGAACACATTTTTTTATATTTGACAGCAGCTCGGGTTTCCTGCGTTTTCCATTCGGCTTACATTAACGAAAAATGCCACTGGTTATTATGAATAACACATCTTGTTTATATTTGTCAACAGCTCGGAACAGTTATATAAAATATATTTATTCATTCATTTATTTATATTTTCCCCAAAAATGGGCAAAAGCAAAACACAATGCTCAGCACAAAAATTAAAATTTCAAAAAAAGAAAAAAAAACAGCATACAAGATTAACATGATGATTGTTGATATGTATGATGATGACATATGTACGATGACATTTGATTCAAATCAAAAAAAATACTGAGCGCGTAATGCCGTGGCTCCATCTCTTAGAAACTCAAAGAGGTGAACAAATTTCAGCCAATCACCGGCAGCGAGGTGACGTCACACACGTCAAAATAAACGTGAAAATAAAACTTGTAGCCGAGACCACTCGAAAATCGCGACGTGGCCGCACGTGTGTGCGGCCACGTACGAAAGCTCGACTGTGATTGGGCAGCTGTATAAAACGAGCACGAGCATTGGATAACGCGGGAACGCCTTGCGCAGAACGTAATGTCTCGGAAAGAAACAGGGTGTCGAACTGTCTTGTCCTGTATTACCCGACAAGACAGTCTGACGAACTGTTTGATGCTCTTGTTGATTACTGCATATATTTAAAAATTCAATGCTCTAGAGTCTGAAACGCGAATTTCGATCTATTCTCGGTTATTTCAAAGATTTATAAAAAAATCGCATTCATTGTGGATGTATTTTCTGAAGTTCTTGTTTTTTCATATTTCTGAAAAATTTTAAAGATATTGTCGCGTTTTCTAGAAATTTTCTAGGTTTATAAATAACTATGCGTTTCCCTATACGTTTCTTAGAATTAGAAGCTCTGGAATTCAAAATATGAAAAATCGTAAGCATTCGTTGAGGTTTTCAGAAAACACTTTTTTCATAGATTCTTATATAAGGCACTTAGAACAAAAGGAAGAAAGTTATCAATGCCTAGGTAGAGTACGATTGAAAAACAGTTGGTGGAAGAGGAAGAAACAATTTTGCTCTACCTAGGCATTGATAACTTTCTGTCTCTTGTTCTGAGTGCCTCATATTACTTTTTGTATAAATCCGGAATTATTATGATTCAAATGATTTTATGATACTCTTATAAATATTTTACATATATTTTTAAAATTTCTTAATCACGAGTTAATAGATTTTCAGATATTCAGCATGCTCGAAGATTTTTACTTGTCCCTAGAGCGATTTTTAAAATTGTTACTTTCTACGTAATCCTACGTTACAAAAATTTTTACTTTTTCATTGAATAAATATCACTTACGTTTTCATGCATTATTTGTATAACTCGTGTTTTAATTATATTTTCATATAAGAATGTCATTGTTTTTACACAAAAACATAATTAATTTTATGCGAATTTCGGAAATTTTTTGAACCCCCAAAACCAACTGTTGCAAACCAAGAAACAACAATAAGATATTCCCCAAATAAATTATTCTCAATTAGATTATTCTCCATTAGAGCATAAATATCTAATGAATAAATATTTATCCTCCAAGGAAGGAAGATGATGATTTCGACGAGCGTGTGTTTGTGTCTGAGCGGAGCGAGAAGTATGTTATATTATGTACGTATGATGTACGAGTATGTTATATTATATTTTATTTATTCATTTTTTTCTAATATTTTTTTCATTTTATTTATTATTAATTTTTGTATTTTTTTATTTATAATTAATTTTTTCAATTTTTAATATATTCAATTGATGAAGACTCGTAACAACTTATAGTGGTAAATAAGGGCTGTACAAATCCGGATACGACAGTTGCTGCTATAAAATGAAGTTCCTACGATGATGTTATCAGTATCACCTGAACACTGCTTGAAGATGGATCGTAAAGATGTATGCGCCACATTGTCAAAGCTAGTGAAGACATCCGCAGGAAACATCGTCTGATTGATTTACTTTTTATTTTTTTTTTTTATTAATTAATAAATTTGTTTATTTATTTATATTTTATTTATTTTTTTTTTCATTCATTCATTTTTCATTTTCATTATTGTTATTATTATTGTTATTTAATTTTTTTGATTTTTTTTTCTGTATTTTATTTATTCATTCATTCATTTATTTTATTTTTTTTATTTGTTTTTATTCCTTTATCAATAATTATCATTATTATTTTATTTATTTATATATTTATTAATTGTTATTTTTATTTTTTTCTATACATTAATTATTATAATTATTTCATTTATTTATTTATTATTTAATTATTTTTCAAATTTATTTATTTTTTGTATCGAATTTCATTTTTTTTTATTTTTTTCATTTTTATTTTCGTTGATTTATTTTTTATTTATTAATTATTTTTATCATTATTTCAATTGATTGTTGATTTTTTAATTATTTCATTTATTTTTTCATTTTTTTTTATTTTTGCTGCTCGGTGTTCGAATTATTTTTTCCTTATATGGAAACATGGAATACCTATGAAATGTATAAGACCTATAATTTTTGGTAAACTCGTTGTACAACTATAAAATAAGTCTTGCTATTTGCACGTTCCGATGATGTATACACAACGTTTACATTTTTCTTTCCTTCATACTTCAAAAATAAAAAGTTACTGCCTGCTTCTTTACGAAACGAGTAATCATGAGCATACAAAATTCATTTTGGGGGTGACTTATCTAAAGATGTAAAAATAATTTTTCATCTTTTGGAAAAGGTGCTGTTACCCGTCTAAGTTATAAAAAGAATGTTAGCATTTTTGAAGTGTAAAAATTTAATTTTTAGGATCATGAACGAATAGTATTATAATCAAAATGAGTTAAAGATAAACGTCCACGTGATATAAAGTGTGAAAATCTTTGCCAAACATAACTTATTCACGATCTACTTACGTCAAAGGTTTTAATCCTGAGAAGATTCGTTTGTCTTCTGATAGAAGTTTTTGCAACTGGCACAAGTGGCAGCTGTCTTCATTTGGAACTTTACCTACGCAGAGATTAAGTATAAAAAGATTACATTTCAAAAAACAGATTAAAATAAGTTACATTTGCGCATAATTTTACAGTCTCGGGGAAAAGGAGAATGTGATTTGAGTAAAAAAATGTTGTAAAAAGATGAACTGTGAAACCAATCAGTGCTGAAAATGACTGCCAACAATAGTCACTGTAGAATGCTGAAAACGATAGCCAACGATGATCACTGTTGAAAACGATATGCAGCCATGATACCTGCAGAAAACGAGAGTCAGCGTCAATTTATTATTTTCATATTTATCACCTGTTATGCTGCATATTTCATGTGCCATGATTTTATAGTCATTCATGTAAAACTTTCACATTAACAATATTTACAATTGTGAATGAATGAATGGGGACCCATCGATGACGTCACGAAGTGAAGTATTGTATTGCTTTTTCATACGTTTCATTAAAATATCTTAAGCTTTTTCAGCGACGGTGGAAACGACGGTGACGAAGCGCTCCTGGGTAGAGCTTCAACAATTAAAAGCCGAGGCTCCAAAATCAAGCGAACCTCAGGCTAAGTGGGGCCCGATGGACAAGAAGGAAGAAGAATACTGTGATCCAACCGTGAGGAAGAGAACGCGACCTCGGTTGGTCACAAGGACGAAAAAAGCGTAATATACACGCAAACCAGCCCTTTTCCGGGCTAAAAAAAAACAATCCTATTCAGGGCCATGAAATGATTTCAATCGAGGAATAAAACTTTACTGTACGCTATTTACGTAAAATAAGTATGAAAATACGAAAATGAATAAATGAATTTCAAATCTTCATTACAACAGTTTTTAAATTTCGCGCTACTGACGTCATTTTGAAAATTTCAGCCAATCAGGAGAGGACAGAGAGTGGGAAGTGAAAAAGAGTAGGGGTGAGCACTCTTCGGGAGGAAGGGAGCACTCGACCGTGTATTCAGCTCTTGACGCTGGAACGCACGCCACGTTGATTCCATCACGCAACGGTGTCGCGCTACTAACTTAATGTTTTTCAGGTTCCCCAACTCGACGGAGGCTCCCACTACTACTTCATGTTTTCATGTCCCCGTAACCTTGAAATTTTTCATTACGGTTAATACTTTGATGAAACTGATGCCCAACTCGAGCAATAGCCTCTATTATAGTGTTTCCCTCACCACTAACGTCGACCGTGCTGCCACCACGTTAATACATTATATAATTCAATCACTTGTATTTTCGCATCATTTTCAGAAATTCTTGCAACAATTTTTTAAATCCATCAATTTTTTTTTTTTATTCAATTTTCAACAATTTTTTGCACTATTTTCAACTTTACAGCCATTTTTGAATGAAATTTTTCAAATTCTATTTTTGAATTGAAAGTAAGCATTAACTTTCGAATTGATGTCACTTTTCAAATTTTGCGCCTAATTTCAAATTCCCCACCATCTTGGATTTTCCTGCCAATCAGAAAGATGAAAGCGAGCGTGGTGGGGGAAGTGGGTGGGGGCGCAGCCGCTGCCGCACTTCAGTAGAAGGGAGCGCGCGACCATGTCATTCGGCTATTGGCGCTGGAGCGCACGCAACATCCGCTGCACCACGCTTAATGGCACGCTACGGTGTAGCCACTTTAACGTCTCGACAGAATTGATGCAGTGGCTCAATGTGTTAGCATACATCGATGCATACCCCCACTACTACTTTTTTATGTTTTTCAGGTTCCCCTACCATTGAAATTTGATATAGCGATTTTGGATTAATGATGCTCATGATAACGCTAATTAATGATAATGCTCATAATTACGCTAATTAATGATAATGCTCATGATAACGCGCATTAATGATAATGCTCATGATAACGCCAATTAACGATAATTAATTAATTATTATTTCAGTGGAGGGGGAAAGAGATTGGGGGATTACGTGAAAAAATTTAAAGGGGTGGGGAGTATTGGTTCCTCATCGGCTGGGTCTCGGCCCGCCAAGGGCCCCAGAACCGGCCTATCCTCAATACTTATAAGAAAAAAATTTCGGTCTTTTCGAAAGAACCTCGTCATCTTTCACTTTTCTTTTCAAAGCTTGTTTACGATATTCAGAACCGCTTAAGCGATTTCATCCGTCACTCATTTTCAACAATAATAAACAGACGATACTCTCTTAAATTGTTTTTTCGTGGTACTCTTTGCAAAAAACAAGTAATATATATAAAATATACACACAGTAGCAACGGTTATTCAATTGTTTAAAGACTTCAATATTATTCACCAGACATTTTTAAGCATACTTGAGCAGAATGCAGAATCAGCAGAGCACTGTCACAGGGAAAAGCATATCGTGCCAAACTGCGCCCTTACTGTTCACAGCTCGATTTAAGATTTTTCTGTCCCTGAAAATTTGCCACCCTAGGCAGCTGCTTCCGTTGCCGGTTCGGTGAATCCACTTCTGAGGAAATCCATAAATCACGAAAAATCTATGCAGGTGTCATCCTAAGAAATAAAGTTGACGTCGAATAGCAAACTTCAGATTGGAGATATTAGTAGTAGGGGTAGGCCGGTTCTGGGGCACTTGGTGGGCCGAGACCCAGCCGATGAGGAGCCAACACTCCCCACCCCTTCAACTTTTTTCACGTGATCACTCTATCCCTTTCCCCCTCCACTGAAATAATAATTAATTAATTATCGTTAATTAGCGTTATCATGAGCATTATCGTTAATGAGCGTTATCATGAGCATTATCATTAATTAGCGTAATCATGAGCATTATCATTAATTAGCGTTATCATGAGCATCATTTCTCCAAAATCGCTATATCGAATTTCAATGGTAGGGG
The DNA here is from genome assembly GCA_028476575.1 of Platygaster robiniae. NCBI lineage: Eukaryota > Metazoa > Arthropoda > Insecta > Hymenoptera > Platygastridae > Platygaster > Platygaster robiniae. Next base: position 18,707,339 of record CM052029.1, on the reverse strand, counting down.
GACCTGAAAAACATAAAAAAGTAGTAGTGGGGGTATGCATCGAGGTATGCTAACACATTGAGCCTCTGCATCAATTCCGTCGAGACGTTAAAGTGGCTACACCGTAGCGCGCCATTAAGCGTGGTGCAGCAGATGTTGCGTGCGCTCCAGCGCCAATAGCCGAATGACATGGTCGCGCGCTCCCTTCTACTGAAGTGCGGCAGCGGCTGCGCCCCCACCCACTTCCCCCACCACGCTCCCTTTCACCTTTCTGATTGGTAGGAGAATCCAAGATGGTGGAAATTTGAAATTAAGCACAAAATTTGAAAAGTGACATCAATTCGAAAGTTAACGCTTACTTTCAATTCAAAAATAAAATTTGAAAAATTTCATCCGAAAATGGCTAAAAAGTTGAAAATAGTGCGAAAAATTGTTGAAAATTGAATAAAAAAAAAAAATTGATGGATTTAAAAAATTGTTGCAAGAATTTCTGAAAATGATGCGAAAATACAAGTGATTGAATTATATAATGTATTAACGTGGTGGCAGCACGATCGACGTTAGTGGTGAGGGAAACACTATAAGAGGCCATTGCTCGAGTTGGGCATCAGTTTCATCAAACTAATAACCGTATCGAAAAATTTCAAGGTTACGGGGACATGAAAACATGAAGTAGTAGTGGGGGCCTCCGTCATGTTGGGGGAACCTAAAAAACATTAAGTTAGTAGCGCGACACCGTCGCGTGATGGAGTCAACGTTGCGCGCGCTCCAGCGTCAAGAGCTGAATGAACGGTCGAGTGCTCCCTTCCTCCCGAACAGTGGCCACAGTTTGGAAAAAGTATACATTTCAACACCAACTCGCTGCACGTTGGTGTATAGAGGAGGAAGGCAATCATGCGCGCGCCAGTTTCTCTCTTGCACTCCCAGTTGTCTCGGAACGTCTTGGAAGGCCCAAAAGCGCACGATGAATGCATATCTATATATATTAGAACTTTCCATTTCTAATACATTAGCCCAATAATGCAACAATTCGTTTCGGTGGTGTCGGCTGACTCTAGAGCGAAAATCGATCCGATCTCAATATTGAAAGATGCTTGGCGAGATTCGCCTAACTTACTTGGATCTTGAATGTCTGCAGTTGTTTACATATGTTCAAATTTCATCCATATATTACTTACATGATTCCAAAAAATTATTCAAATCGAAACGTTCCGAACATACACATTTTATGATATAATTTACGTAGTACATCTCATTTTTTTTTCGAATTTGTGATATTTATTTTAAAAATTTTCTGTTGTGTAACTTTCGGAAATTCAATGTACTATGCAAAAATTATTGTTTGATTTCCGTAGATCGCTATATTTTTCGCAGCGAATTTATTTAGTAAAAGAAAGATGGAGATCAAAAAAACATTTAATTGTGCATTCAAATTCAAAAATTGTTTATTCGTACTCACACGATGTTGTAATTTACACAGATAAATCCACTTTTAAAAATTTTTCGTTTATGATTGACTTACCAATAGTGATTATGGCCTTTGAAACTAAGAGTAAAAATAAACATGGATTCAACATTAATATTGCTGTGCATTCCTCGTGTGAAATGTGTAGTCACATTTACGTGAAATAACTATTTCAAATATAAATAATACAATATGAAGTTATCATTGTCACATATATACATTAGGTAAATCCACGTTCGAGAATTTTTTTGTTGACGATTGAGTTATCAATAGTGATATAATTTTACGGCCTAAGAAACTAACAGCAAAAATAAAAATGCATTAAACAATAATATCGCTATACGCTCGTCGTAGTTATTGTTTTATCACATATACGTGAAATTACTGTGACAAATATAAATTATAATAAACTAACGTTATCATAGCCACATATTCACATTTCCTTAGTTTTTAAAAAGAGACACCACTATGCATTCTCGTGATTATAATTATCACACATGAAAGGAAAAAAAGTTGATATAATGGAAACTTCGAAAAAATTGCTCTCTTGGATCATTAACATTAACATGCCGTGGTTGCAAGCGTGCGGTACAAAAATGCCTATTCGTATTTGCAACATAGCAAAATTATATTATCTGAAGACTGTTTTATTAACAAAGATTGCGAATTAAATGAAAGTGAAATATTTTTGTAATCGGATGTCGTAGATGGACAACATCTTTGAAGAAATTGTACTTGAGTGTATTTTTTGTGAAAATCAGTGATAATGTATTTCGAAAAATTCCGAAAATATGAGAAAGTAGAAAAAATAATGCTCGTTTTAGAAAATTTGTAAATCTATCCGACAATTTCGATCTTGTAAGATTCACTAATTTTTTAGCATCTTACTTTGCACTTATAAAATTTTTACAATCCTCCGGGTTGGATTTTTCATACATTTTATACATATCTTCGCTGAATAATTGTCAGAAAATGTTGTGACTTTTTTACTTGCAGAATTAGTCATTGATCGATGTGAAGTTGACAATTGAGAATCGAGAACAAATGTGTTAGTTTATGTTAGTTAGAGTTTAGGAGATAGAAAATTTGATGAGTTCACAATAATAGCGAATAATTAGATGTACTTTATCTGTTACAAGTTTTTTCGGGTTATCATTCAGGTTTTTTATGCTTTAACAGTTTCAACTAGGTTCTTCTTTGTTCCAAGGTTCAGTTTTAACCTTAGCAAAATCTTCAGTTAGCAAAATTTGAAAATTTTTTCATCTCAATCAAAATGAAATATTTTTTATCAATCGTTACATTCCAAAACGATATGATTCTTTATGAGTGTTTAGTTATTTCTATAGATTTTTTCTTGATGAATCGTAAGAAAATGTATAAAATTTTCTACCCTTCCTTTTCATGATCCACTGGCGCGTTGGGCCTAAGTGAATTAAGAAGATTAAAGGGAATTTATGAATAACTAGTTAATATAGACAGATATTCAGATATTTCTCCTTTTTCAAAAAAATTTGAAGTAGCAAACGATCCACCGACGTATTTGAAAGAGGAAAAATCAGTAAGAAGAGTTGTCCAAATATAATTAACCAATGAGATATTTTCAAACGCACTATGGGTTCAAGAGTATGTATGAGAAAACAGAATTCTGAATTATGAAGGCTAAAAAGTACAATGAATAGTTATTGTAGATTGTACTCGATCAAAATATTCAAACTGTAGTAATTAGAACAACAGTAAATGGTGCAAAGTTTTACGACAAGCCCTTAAAAAACGAGTTGTTTGAAGTTTTGAAAAAAAAAAGAAAATAAATAAAATGCAATAGCTCAATTAATGTTTGAATAAATAATAAATTATTTAGGAAACTTAATATCATATACAGTACATAAGTATGTGTAGGAATTGATATATATTTATCAAAATGTTAGATAGCAGTGGCAGGTGGCAGAAGGCAGTGTGATGTTTTTGGTGGTTGAAACCTCTCCCGAAATGTAGAAAAGATAGCCATATTTACGTTTTTTATATTTAGAAATTTTAGTTTATTTTTAAAAACCTGAATAGCCTGAATGTAAAACTGTTTCAAACAACACGCAATTAGAATTTTTTTGAAAGAACAATATTTTACTGTTGGGATCAAAAAGCCTAAACTGATCGAATTTACAAATTTAAACAGTTGAATAAAAATTTTAAATACAATCAAACGCTTAGATTATGAGGTTTGAAAGGTAATATGATCATTCTAAAAATATATATAAATTTCAAAATTTTTATTGCTAAACATGGAGAAAATAAAAAAAAGATACCCAGTATGTATTTAAAATAGTTATGTTTCCATATTTCCGAATTCAACTATAGTAATTTTCGCGAGGTTGCATGTCAATTATAGTATAAAAAACATTTTAAGGTTTATTTTTTCTAATTCTTAAGGTTCATTGTTGTTGACTGTGTAATGTGAACTATTCCATAAGAGTATTGTAAATAGAAAATGTGAGGTACAATTATGGACGATGAATTAACACTTTTTCAAAAAAGAAAACAGAAATATATCATAACCCTGGCAAAGTCTATGCAACACTTTAGCGTTGCATTTCCGTTGCACTTGTGTTGCACTTGCGTTGCACATTTAAAATCACTATAAAAACGATCTGACAAAACCCACATGTGCGACAATGCGATAAATCATGAATAAGAAGTATTCCCAATAGATAACAGAAGGAAAAACTTTGAAAATAAAGTTAAACGTTAAGAAATAAAAAAGAAAAAAAACATTATTTTTTTCTTTTTCTTTTTGATTTTACTCTTATTCTTGTCCAATAGTAATGTATTGTTTGTAAAATCAAATGAAATGAGATTCATAATTGTCCGAAAAAAATGATAATTTATTAACTAATACAAAGTAGCACATGTGATTTTGAGAAAACAAAAGGAAAATAATAAGTATTCCTCTTAACTGTAACGAGCGAGCTGTTAATCACCAACGATAATGTAGAAACTGTGGAAATTTGGGCGAGTACAACGTTGTTTTCGTTCTCGTTTCTTCTTATCGCTGGTTAATTTTAGGCTCACTAGTCCAGAGAGGACCCTAGTGGAGACTCCGCCCAAAAGGACCCTTGAAGGGACTTCTAAGAACTAAGAATGATCAAGGATAATGATAAAGCATATGAGTATAATTTTACAACATTCCATTTATTATTTCTACCATTATTTCTATTACAAGTGTCTTACAATTCTCATAAGTTGTATTCAAATCATTCATACTTAAAACCACACTTCTCCCATCTCTGCTAATTCTTCTTTTAACGCTTCTGAAGGATCTATCTCTTGAGCAGTAGCTTCTTCCCTTTCAGTTGTATTTAGTTCGTTAAGGCTAGATGGTTTTATGAGGTTGGTCAAACCCTCTAACTCTTGGTCGATCGGGCTTATTCTTAATTCATTGGTCTGTTGGTGACCACAACGCCCACAATTCGTGGTCACTCTCCTTTTTGGAGTCACTAACAAAATCCCGAACTGTCGCGACGCTTCTTTTGCTATCTCGTTGTCCAAATCTTCCAACGTGAAGGGAGTTTTGGGGTCTAATCTCTTGAGTATCCTCAATCGATTATACAAGTCCAAAATTCCCTTTTGTTTAAATACGTATTTCTTTTCACTTGGTTTTACCCTCTTTTGCCTAATTATACTTCTAATGGACCATATTAACTCCTCCACCAAAGGCACTGCAAGGGAACGAAAAACAGGGGATAATTATATTAAGCCTTCCTTTAAATATTCCTATCTCTGAAATATTTCCTCTCTATTACTCATTCTATTAAAACTCAAATCCCTTCTTTTAAATTCTAATCCAAAATCGCTCGCACAATAGTTCAAGTATCTGATTCTGAGTAAGTTCTCAAAATAACAGTTGGAAAGTCTCAAATCGAGTTGCCATGGAAACTGTAGCTCAAAAGGGATAAAACCCTTTCGCTCGATTCTTAACTTTGACTGTTAAAATATCTGATCCGCTTAGGTCACTTCAATTCTAATTCAAAAATAGCTTGTATAATAGTGTAAGTAATTTGATTTTAAGTAAGTTTCACAATAACAGTTCGAAGGTTTTAAATCGAGTTGCCTTGGAAACTGTAGCTCAAAAGGGATAAATCCCTTTCGCTCGATTCTTAACCTTGACTGTTAAAATATCTAAATTTGCTTACTTAAAATGTTTGATTTTCTTACTTTTTAAATGATATAATCCTCGTGTAGATGGATATAAGGGCCTGGAGTACAACTCCGGCGTTTATCTAAATACACTTGGTGAGCGATGAGGCTGTAAGAGTCGTCGTCAGGTCGGACTCTTATTAGGGCCCGGGGAAGAGAATTCTATCGTTTTAGGGCTTCCTTATTTGGCTCTTTGGGGAGCTTTGGAGGATTGCTAACTTCGAACTTCTTCGACTTTCTGACAAAATCCGCGAGCTTATATACGCTTTTCGGCAAAGCGTGGGATTTTGTTAGAAATGTAGAAGAGGAAAAAACGGGTTCCGTTTTGGCCGTCCATTTATTCATATTCTTATTATCAAACAATGTAATGATTCGTTTGAAAGAAATAAATGTTATCACGGGCCGATTTTAGCCCGTTCGCATCCGTTCGTTAGATATCGAAAAATGTGTGGAGCAATCGGTTGCAAAATGACGGTGATTGTGATAGCGCCGCGCTATCTTAATGTTCTCTAAAATGATCCCTGAAGAAAAAATAAAATATCTAATGCCTTCTAAATCCTTCATAGAAACTAAACCTTTTCTATAATATCATAAATGATGTTCTATAAAATCAGACGAGTGATTATACCTCGCTCGTCACATAACTCTAATTTTTTGAAAGCCTGTCAATCGATTTCTTTTCTTTCGTTTCGAATATGAATGTCAGTTTTGGGTTACATGAAAGGTAATTAATTTGATTTTTTATAAAAAATTACTTCTTTACAAAAAGTTTTATAAACGATTTTCATCAGAAATACTATGAATTATTATTTCTTTAAGTCTGAATAATCAGAGAATAAATACAATAGTCGAGCAAAATAACTTCATGGATAAACACACACTTTATGCTCTTATTATTTGAAACGACGTGTGCAACGCAAGTGCAACGCAACTGCAACGCTATATTGTTGCACTTACGTTGCACAAGCTTTGCCAGGGAAGTGAAGAAATAAACTTAATAAATGTAAAAGAGTTTACATTAGGAATTTAAAAACTCTAGTGCATGTGAACTTGAACTTTTGAAGTGAAGGAATCAGCAAATGAACTTGATGTTGTTCGATCTAAAACAATATTCAAATACATAGTTTAAATTAAACTACAAAAAAGAAATAAAGATGTTATAACAAGAAATTTAAAAGGTGGATGTGTCTTACTTTAAAATTTCGATTTTTCTCATTAAATTTCCGAAGGTTACATTTTATCATAAGACAGAAAGTAGGGAGTTTGTGTAATTGTAGAAATAATTATTATTTAACTATCCAAAATTATTACCGTACTGATTGATGTTTTCTTTAAAAAACCCTCCTGAATATGATTTGTGGGTGCCTATCGTGAGTATAAATAATTGTTGTAGGTTCAAAAAAAAGGAAAAATTATTGAACTTAAAACATTCAGAGAATTCTTGAAAAAGACGAGCTGACGAAATAAGTCGTTCAATGATAATTGAATTTTTTAAAAACTATTAAACTAGTAAGAGAATCCCACAACAAAGAATTAAGGATTGTTCATAAGCAATCAAAATTTTTATGTCATTTGGCTAAACGGCGAGATTTTTAGGTAATTTTAAGATGAAAATAATAAATAATATTTTTTCATATTTTCTAAAACGAGAATTATTTTATCTACTTTCTCATATTTTCGGAATTTTTCGAAATACATTATCACTGATTTTCACGAAAAGTACATTCAAGTACAATTTCTTCAAAGATGTTGTCTATCTACGACATCCGATTACAAAAATTTTTCACTTTCATTTAATTCACAATCTTTGTTAATAAAACAGTCTTCAGATAATATAATTTTGCTATGTTGCAAATATGAATAGGCATTAGTAGATAGGCTAGGGGGATATCGCCCCCCCCCACTCCTCGACCCATCGCGCCAGCGGCGGCGGTGTTCCGGGAGGTGGGGTGGGGGAACCATGCGCCTATCACGTCCCATCACGTGACTCCCCCGCCCCGCGGTCCCCTCGCAGGCCCCCTTCCCCTCGTCGGTAATGTAGAATTTCAAGATGTCGGCGGTTGGTGAAACAGGAGCGTGTCTACTATTAGTAAGGTTGGGGTGTGGTCGATAATACCTTCTATCGGTAATATCTCCTATCGATAAAGCCTTTTTTTCTTTTTTCTTTTTTGTTTTTTTGTTTTGTTTTTTTATTTTTTTTTTTTTTTTTAGTTTATTTCAGATTTTGGATACATTTATATATTTCTTACATTTCTAATAACAATATTGACAATACATTTAGACATCATATAAAACCTCGCAGGCGTTGAATTTCCCTCCGAGATGATGAAACTTCACTGGGTTCTTCGACTTTGCAGATTCTTTGAGTTGTATTAGTTCATTGGGATCTTCTCGTAGCATCCTGCAGATTTTTTCTGGCAGAAAAATCTCGAATTCCGAATCCAGCGTGATGATGAATTTAGGACCAAATCTGGTTGCAACGGAGCGAATTCCAGTTACATCATAGCTCCTGTTGATTTCCAACTCGGCGATCTTCCGCGTTGGGAGAAAACTCTCTACACAAGCAACTTTGTTCAGCTTTGTGAAGTCCATGCTGCTTGTCTGAAAATTTTCTTTAGATTGGCGCTTCGACGCTCGAGCACTCGTATTTATAGGGATACACATTTATGTGAGCGTTGACGTCATCACAGCAAGCTTCGACACGTTTATTTCCAGAAACGCTTACATCATCACATTCCTTAGCAATGATCACGTTCAAACACGCTTTGCTGACCTCGAAACGATTGAATAAAACTGTGTAGAAGTGATTTCATACTTTGATGAATGCGCAGACTTAACAACAACGATGACGTCATAACGACAAGTTTAAACACGTCTCGTAGACCTTGAAACATTCAAACAAAACTCTGTAGAAGTAATTTGATATTTTGACGACGTCATAACAACAAGTTTAAGCACGTTTATTCTCGGAAATGATAACTTTACTCTAAACAGGTTTAAGCCTGTGCTACAATTCTTGGAAAACTGATCACATCACATTCTTGAATGGTGACGTCATCATCTATTAATAGAATAGAACCTTCTCGATATGCTTATAGTTTTATTTGGGAATGTATTCTAAAATAAATTTGAAAGAATAATTTTTTTTTACGCAAGAGGCCCCACCCCGCCTAATGCTGTGAGACACAACCATCATGTTAGTCTCTCCATTTTTATTTCCAACACAATTACAATTTTGCTTGCTTACATCTAAAACAATTTTTTCGCATTGGCGGTGGACCGTCCGGAACGTCATCGATATACCCAGAATCGAAATTCCAATGTTCGTCACATCGCGTACAATCAATGAATTCTTCATCTTTTTTCAGTTTAAGCGCTAGTTTATCCCAAGCTTCGTTGATATAATTCGTTTGAAAGTAAAGTAAGTACTCTCGAGGTAGTGCCGCGATATCTTCAGAATCCAACTCATGTATGCCGTTTACGTATGAGAGTAAGGAAAATGATTTTTTCATCGATGGAACGTCTCCAAGTTTCTCCATTAGCCACATTCTGAGTCGACACGCGTTTTCTGCAGCGCAGTGACGATGTTGCACTGGTCGGTGATGTTTGTTAAACGGACACGCGGAGACTCGCAGCTTGGAGAGTGAAGGACAGCCCATTTTCTGTAGATCAATGATGTTATCAGAATCCGGACAGTTTCGCAACCATTTTTCTTTTTCCTCTCCTTTGACGAATATGAAACTGGCATCTGCGAGTTGATTCTACAGCTCTTCATAGAGTTTATCATAAGACACGTCTCCAGAATCCCAGGGAATACCATGATAATTACGCGTTAGTCATAAATTGGTAGCCTTTACTGTTGATAGTAAATAACTCCAGGCACATGGAGGTCTGAATAATGTAGTAACAACATCAGCGTAGCGCTCGAGTCTTGTGATCGCGAGCTCTTTCACAACAAAGGTAATTTCAATGAAAAATCCTTGAACGTCCACGATGTACTTCATGACGACTCTTGATACACTGACGCTTTCCATCGTATCATCATACATTTATAGACTCACCACCGACCAATGCTTCCTCATCAGATACGGACTGCAGAGTTTTACCTTCCCTCTTATATTTATTACTGTTTACATATCATAATTATACTTAAAACGAGTACTCATCGCTTATTGGCTGAATCTTAAATCTTTCTGCGCAAGACAGGATCCAGAATTCGGTCAACATTGGCGATCCGTCGTTGAAACCTACATCGATCACGAGCCGATTGTTCCCATGAACCTCGTCTCGCTTGTCTATACGCGAAATCCCACGCATACAGCACATGTACCGTAGGCGGGTTACAATTAAACGTTACACGCTTCATAGTTTTTTCACAATGCCGCTGATTGGTTGATATTCTATAATACGATCATGTATAATGAGACAATAAGCCGCGGTTTGAGCTGGAATATTCACAGATGATTCAAACTCTAAACGAACATTAACTGACTCCGTAATGAGGGACTCGTTTTGTTTAGCACAGTCAATGACAACGAGAGGGGCTAGATCCTTGAATTGTACTTTTGTTAACAATGGAGCATTTTTCCTACCGTAATAGGATGATTGAAAATTGGAAAACATTTCATACAACGCTGCAAACTGATTACGATCAAAATTGATATTCAGATTCGTGTAAGGATAACATTGTGAGTTGAGATAGAGCTTGATGTCACGCAAAGCGCAAGTATCAAAGCCACTCATGCTCATCTCGCGAGCATTCTTCCACCTAGTTTGAAATCCAAAAATGACATATCTCGGCTTTTCCAGTTGAGTTGCTGTTTTGATGCTCCATACATGCCTGGTAGTTGTAGGTAGCAGTGGATATTCGTAGAGTTCCCAGCTCCTGAAGCTCATAGCGATAGTAGGATCGCTAGCGATATAGTTGAGCATTCGAATCTTTTCAACGTCTGACACTTTGACGTATGGAATCATCCATTCGATTTTGCTGAGAGTTATTTTAAACTCCTCTGGAAATAGAGGAGCTATAACCGCTGTTTGTATGATGGCGTTGACGTCTGTGTTGGATCGGAGAATGATGAGCTCATGTTTAGCGTTGACGATGATTCGTTGATAGTCTTTAGCGAATCCAAAGATAAATCGCAGTGGGATTCAAATATCAAAATATCTATGATTGTCAACCAACAATCTCGTGTCGTCAAGAATCCATCCGGCATTTTCCATCAAGTCCTTTTGATCTGGACTTTATTATTTGTACGTTGACGAGGCATATGGCTGGTGCGCGTATACTTCATATTGCGCAATCGACTCGTCAAAGATGACCTTTTTCTCAATGAATAACATAGTATCAGACAGTGAATCGAATTCTGTAACCTAAACTTTTCAGGAACTGCACGTTCTGCGGTGTAAGCACTTTGAGCTGTTTGTGTCGACTGATGATTCTTGGACGGGATGTGTGACTTTTATACTCTCCGTAGACGATTCCCATTATTCACTCTTCACGTGAAGTCTAATAGTGATGACTTCTCCTCGAAAATTCACCAACTTGCCGTCTTGATCTACAATACGCAGCTGGAGATGATGTATTGCCTGCACGGCGATCGGATGATAAATGACATGACTTGGTAGTTCAATGATCTTATATCCTGGTGGCACCACGGGAAAGAACTCGTGAATAGTATGTACTCGCTGTTCGTTTATATACGCTCCTGTAGTAATGTTACACTCGACGCGCAAGGCGTTGATGGTAAGAATCCTCACTGGTGATTGCGATTCATATTCCACATTCGCAGCAATGACCATTGGATCGAAACCCAAAAGTTTTCCAATAGAATCTTTTGGTCGAAAATCGATTTGTTGATTGCATTTAATTTCACTACGCAGCGTGCTACTGTTCGCTCGTAACTGGAGTTCAATACCTGTTGGCAGCACTTTTTTCAAAAAACTCTCGATGCTTTCTAACTCGTAACTTCCAGAAGGTATAGTGATAACAATATTGTCAACATAAAATTTATTGTTGCCAATGTCGATGTTGGAGATAGAATTAAAAGTCAATAACTCAACTAATCCCAACGAATACTTTTTCTGGGGTGACAATTCGATCGGAGGAAAGTAATTAGTCTCCAATGTAGATGATGTCCTCGAGAGTGTTAATGTCAGTGTGTCCGACATGGCTGCTGGTTACCAACTAATACACACTCACACATAGTTGTTGCTTTTATCGAGTAAAAATTTGAGATACAAGTGACCACAGATGATTTGATCATATTTTTGGTACTGATCACGATTGTAATGAATTATGCTACCGACACCGAAGTAGTCCATGAGTTCACGAGGTGGTTGTAGGTTGCCAAAGCTATCAAAATAAAAAACTCGATTACCAGCTTTTCTGAAGGCAACCCAATGTGTTCCATGACCATTTTTATCATCCAGATTGATAATTGCTGCCTCATTTTTCTGTATATGCTTTGGCAAATCATTACGCATGTACACACCTCGAAAATAAGGAATTTTTAATAATTTTGCATATTTCAGCAAATCTACATTAGTGAGTGCTCGGTGCGGTAGCTCTATACGTTTTTTAAATGCAGTCTGATTCCAGATCCCCATGGTTTCAAATACAACCCCTTTCCCACGGTGACTGATTCCACTTTAAGGTTACGTCGTTTCGATTACTCCAATTGACGCTTTGCAGCTTTCGCATCGTTGATACCTTTAGTGATGCTTGCAGCGCCACCTGCCAGTGCTCCGGTAGCACTCAATCCAGCAAAAATGGGTAGCAAAAAAGCTGGTAAAATACCACCAATTTTTGTCGATACAGGTATAACGCGAGGCACTCGAACCTTCTTTTTACCTCCAGCTTCCTTAACTGCAGCTCTTGCAGCTTTCAAAGTTGATTGTAAGGAACCCGTAGCTTTAGCTGCTATTTTTGCTGCATCGATGACATTTCTCAAGGGGATCTTCTTTTTCTTCACCACTTTCCTGAGTTTCTTTAGCCCCATACCGAGTTTTTTCTTTACTCCCATGATGCCGGTGACGCCCAGTGCAACTGCTTTTTCACCAACTCCTAAATCCTTGGCAAAAACGCGCTCAATTGCTCTTTTTGCAAGCAATTGATCAGCTTCGTGCCTAGCTACTAGATTTTCACGATTTTTCGAATATGCGATATCGTGCTCCCTGCAGGCTGAATCGAGAGGATTGATTCCTCGATCCCCACGTGCTAACCTCTTGGCAAGCTTAGTACCTGGTCCACAAAATTGGTAGCCAGGCATATGGAGTTCGACGGGGAGCTTGTTGATAACGGTGTTGACGAGACCTCGTCCTCTCACAGCCATCGCTCAACTGAGCTCGTGGCTATAAATACCCTGTATTTATAGGTTTTCAAGTCAAACGCTGACAAGTCGTCATGGAGTTCAAACAACAGAATGTCAAATTACCTGTCATGAACTTTGACAGTGTGACAGAAAAACAGAAAAAATTCAAACGTCACGGAAAACTACTGCCAAATACAGTTCGCGCTATAATTTGTGGTCCTTCAAATTGTGGTAAAACTAATGCATTGCTCTCACTTATTACACATCCAAACGGTTTGAGATTCAAGAACGTTTACATTCACTCGAAATCTCTCGAACAACCCAAATACAAGTACTTGGAAAAAATCATTCAACCGATCAAAGGATTGGGATATTTCCCGTATAATGACAACGAAGAAGTTGTCAGTGTGGAGGAATTCAAACCAAACTCAGTGATGATTTTTGACGATGTGGCGTGTGAAAAACAAAACAATATACGTGCATACTTCTGTACGGGCCGTCATCGAGATGTGGATAGTTTCTATCTCTGTCAGACTTATGCGCGCATTCCTAAACACTTGGTGTGGGATAATGCTAATATGATCGTACTGTTTCGCCAAGATGACATGAACTTGAAGCATGTATACGATGATCATGTAAACACTGACATGACTTTTACACAGTTTCGAAATTTATGTGCGGCATGTTGTAAAGACAATTACGGTTTCATGGTCATTGACAAGGATAGTGAACAAGGTCGATATAGAAGAGGATTCGACTGCTTCGCAACTATAAATTAAAGTGACTCCAAGCTTGCAGCATTAGTATTACCTAAACTGTGACAAAGGTGACACCATGGAGCGAAAAGATGTACTACGCCACATCGTACAAGCCAGCGAAGCCATCCGCTGCAAACATCGTCTACTGAAACGTGGGAAAGCTGCTGTAGAGACGTCGGTGCTAGAAGTGTTCAAGCCAATCATTGATCTACTCCAGTCATTGACTAGAAAACCAATGGACCTGAAGATGGAATCAGTCAAAAAGGAGGAAACCAAAGAAGAATTACCTACAATGGAGGAGGATAAGGAAAATGATTTATTTGAGCCACGGAGTGAAGATTTCGAGAGCTTCAGTCAAACTATCGGCGATCAAACATTCTCATCAAGTATTGCCAGTTCTCCAGCTCCTGTTGACACTGTGAAGAAATACTTAAAAATGTTGAAAAACAAGACTCAACAAAAGAATTTTGACATGCAGTATGGAGTATGATCATTGAAAAGCGGTTCGTTTATTGGAAACGCACCAATCAGTTTCACAGAAAACAACATTCAAGTGGGAACTGAGGAGTTTGAGAAAACACCAAGACTTATCGAACTGATATTCAAAAAAACACCAAACAGTTTGATTGTGAATAAAGTTGACGTGGAAAACTATGAGAAAATCATCCGTCAAACGAGTGCAGATAGAAAAAATTATCAACCTGACAGGAGTCTACGAGGTGGTAAAGATATGAAGTATCTCACATACATTGCTGACAAGAAAGTAGGTACAGGTGTATATAACGTAGTCAATCCCGGACATGACATCGATTATGTGCATTGGGATGACCCAAACGAGCTCGTTGATCGTTTGCGACTCATACTCGCGTCACAAGCTGCTGGCAACAACAGTCACATCAATGAAATCAACTCAATCATCGAAGAACTAAGAGAAGCTGAGATTATATATTGAGGGGATTGCATTGTACAACTTCATTCGCAAGCTAGACAATGGCGAGTGTAGACGTTTTTGGAAAACATCTAACGAGAGCTCAAGGACTTCGAGGCCCTCCAGGTGTTGGATTTCAATTGACCGCTGAGCAAAACTATGATTTGATAGGAAAAAGGTTATGCAACGTTGGCGAATCGATGGAAATGATGGATGCAGTGAACCTCGAAGAAGTTCATAGAATCATCGGAGATGAGATTCAATCACTGAAACATGTGATTGACATTGTGACTGACAATTTGACAAAATCGCTGGAATCCTTGAATGATATATATCAAAAACATATGCTTGAATATTCGAAGCAGATTAACGTTATTCTACATCGTCAGCAACGCATTGAGGAAGCAGTACATATCACACCCGAAAAAAATGAGTTTGAATAAAAGCAAGTATACAAACGCGTCACCCTCATTATCAACCCAGACATTGTAAGGATGGATGCGAAAGAAGCTCTTGTAGAAGAGCTCCATAAGCCTGCAAGGAAAAATTATCGACGACGTTATGTCGATATGCGTGGAATTGATGAAACTTGGCAAGCTGATCTCGTCGACATGTCAACTTTTGCTGATAAAGGCTACAAGTTCCTGCTCACCGTCATCGATGTCTTCTCCAAGTTTGCATGGGCTGTTACTGTGAAATATAAAAATGGTCCTGACGTCACCGCTGCTATGAAGACTTTGCTCAAGGATCGTCAACCCAAGAATCTACACGTCGATCAAGGCAAAGAGTTTTACAATAAGGACTTCAAGGCACTGATGAAGCAATATGGGATCAACATGTACTCTACATTCAGTGGCATGAAAGCATCCATCTGTGAACGCTTCAATCGCACACTCAAGAGTCAGATGTGGAAAAGATTCTCCCTCCAAGGTCATTACAAATGGATCGACATCTTACATGATTTGCTATCGAGTTACAACGATACTAATCATCGCACTATCAAGATGAAACCTAAAGATGTTACGTCTGCAGATGAAAAACGTCTCCCCAAACGTCAGCAGGAAAAGTCTAAATTCAAAGTCGGTGATAAAGTCTGGATCAGCAAGTACAAACATGTTTTTGAGAAGGGATACACACCCAACTGGACTACGGAAATATTCACCATCACTGCCGTGAAACCAACGCATCCTACGACGTACAAACTCAAAGACTATCAAGAACAACCCATCGATGGAGGATTCTTCACTGAAGAACTGACGAAAGTCAAGCATTCGGATGTATACCTCGTTGAAAAAGTGTTACGCAAGCGTGGAAATAAATTGTTTGTAAAATGCTTAGGGTTTGACAATACTCACAATAGTTGGATAAATAAAACAGACATGTAATCAATAAACGTGTATTTGCATAAATTATGTGTTTTTCAATGAAACCTGTACATTCAACATGAACTCATTTCCGCACCACCATAGCCCCTCTAGGAATCGCGCGGGGTGGTAGAATTCATGGCACGTTTTGTAACGTGGTATCCCCAGTAGGCCTAATCCACGATTCATTCCAAACAGCTGTCATATTTTCTAGTTTTGCTTATGGTACGCTAATATTTACAATTCCTCGTCGACATCCATCAATTCTCTTATTTTATAGTGACCGTGAGCCAAAGTGTCGGTTGTAGTTGACAATAGATGACGCTTGTCATCATATGGATTTAACGCGACTTTTGTTTGTTGAATTGTTCGAATTTCATGTAGATGTGATCGAAACAAATGTTGAACGCGATACTCTATACTTTCACTGAACAAGCAATGTATGTAGTCGTCAAAATCAATTGTTTTTGCTACAACGAATCCTTTGACACCTTTCGCTTTTTTGATTTTGTCTTGTCCTTCGACACGTAAACTGTACATTTTACTTATTAATCCTACAAACTCTGTAATGATTTTTCCGTTCCATTCGTCCTTCATGAGACCCACAACTTTTTTGTTTTTCAACTCGATTCCGAAACGATTCGGTGAGGGATAATCTGACGTATCGAAGTGTTCATTGTTTTCTTTCATCATTTTGTATGGGTCAAGATTTTGAATTTCATAAATCAGACTGTCTGTCTCGGTAAACAGAATTTTCGCGTCTGTTGCAGGTTTCATTAAGTCGTAATGAAAAGAGTAAAGACATGTTTTGGATAGGTCGAGAACGCAGAAACCTATGTAAATGGGTTTGTTCACTGTAATCTCAACGCGAGCTAATTTAATTGCAACTAAATTCTCATCAAAAATTGTACAAGAGCTGAAGTTTGGTTTCGAAATCAAGGCTTCTGCACCGTATCGACCTAACCATTGCATGACTAGTTTTATATCTACACGTTTTCTTACATTCTCCATGGTTTTTCCGTATACAGCATTGTTCATCAATTTATAAAGATTTTTTTCAAATTCATTTTTGGCATTTTCATGCAATTCACTATTCAAATTAATGTAAGACTTTAACCATGGAGATTGCTTAAATTTAAATATTCTATGAATGCAACGTAAAACCAGTCCATGGCGCAGTGCTTGTCTCAAATTTCTATAATGAATGACGTAACGTATTTTAGATTCCAAAGAAGTTAAAAGTTTTGTACATTTTGAACCAGGAGGAGTCTTGTGCTACGCGCAAAACGGCAAGTCATTATGTGAATCATGAATTTCAGGTGGATACTCGAGATCCACTTCTAGGATGTAACCTAATCCGGCATCATCAGCAACATCCCACGTAAAATCTTGTTGAAAATTTTCAACCCACTCAAATCCGCCATAAGGCAAGCACTGCGTCATGGCCCATCCATAAAGGTTATAAACATCGTAGTACATTAGATACTTGTCCTCCTCTTGAGGATTATACTCAGTGGCGAAGTAGGGATTGTTGGCCCTGGCGTAACGATGGCTGCATTGGGAGATTCCTCCTCGAATCCCCCGTTCAATGAAGAGGAGCTTGTCAATGTCTGTAAACAGCTCCAATTCAATACTCGTATGCTTGAGCATAGCGTCCCAGCTGAAACCTGGCGTTGTATAGTAGTGCGCAGGATCCAGTCCATAGGACGCGAGGCAGCTGTCTCGAAAGTTCTCAAAAACGTCCGCCAGGAGAAGCACGTTAGTCTTCAGGTAGAGGTCCGAGTACTCGCCAAGCGACTGTATGTTGAACGACTGCCAGACTGTTTGAGCATGGCTAAAATAGAAAATGAATTTTTTTTCAAGTCTTTGAATAGAAAGATAATACGAAAAGTGATAATGACGATAAAAATTAAAATAGTTTATTTACCAATAGTCATTGTCGGAAATGTTTTCATTCGTCAGGTTGCTGTAGAACGCTTCTTGAGGAGGTAGCTGGGTTACCTCCAATTTTTCCCAAGAGTCCAGGTACTAATAGGGAAACACTCCTTTCTTCATGAGGAGTTTTAAGCGTTCCTCGTCGAGATGTGAGTGTTCTCGATGGATGATGATTTTTTTATCATTCTCCAAGTATGACGCAAGTTTATCCAGGGATGAGTTCATGAATCTGAACGAGTCAATGAATCGTAAAGATATCTTGCTGTCACCAAAATGTTTTGTGAATGAGACGTATCTTTCCATTGTCTGTGGAATTAGAGTGATACGTCCCTCGATGCACTTGGCAATTTGTTTTATCACAAGATGACCGTCATATCCACTCAGGTTGTGGAATATAATCTGAAAAAAAAAAAGAAAAAAAATATGTAATTCTCATAGAAATATTTTTTTCAAAGTGTTATTGGAAAAAATATAATGTCATAAAATCTTGCCGGAATAGAGAGTGCATCCTGGTACATGAGATTGCACTTTTGATGAGCTGCACCTCGAAACTTGCCCGTAAGATGACAGTGGTCTCTCACTCTGATTTGACCTTTCAAAGGTTTCTTGCAGATGTGACAGTCGACAGCTTCTCGAAACATCTCTTGCTCTGTAGAGGTGAGGAGTTCCATGGGTTTTGGATTCTTCATCTCCTCCTGGACTTGTTCCTTGAGTTTCACCAACTCTTCGGAGAACCACTGCGCGGGATCGCAACCTCGATAGCTCGCATAACGAGATTGTCCTTCATCGAAGCTACATTGGACATAGTAGCCAACGCTACAAGCCTCATGCGCTTGCACGACTCGAGTATTTTTTTCTTCGTTAGGAATAACTTTTTTCAATAAACATTCAAAATCCGCGTAAACGACGTATGGAACTCTGATATTGTTTTTATGATTGATGAATTTGAGAATGTTGTTCTTCTCTGTTGGCAATTTCACTTTACAATTATTTATTTCTTTACAATCAATTTCGTGAGCATTTAAATTCTCAGAATCTCGTAAGTAGTGAAGACACCGGTCACAAATCCAGTGTTTTTCCTTGTGTTTAGAAAGCTGACTGCTTACTAGATATGAAAGATTTTTGATCCAGACATAATGGTAGCGGAGAGGTTCGCTCTCATCATCATCTTCATCATAATGATTTTGTATGAGAAGTAAATTTATATGCCTGTCCTGTTTTTCTTTAGTGATATGGATAGGAGCGACTGAAAAATCTTTGTTTTTTAAAAGTATGTAGATATTGATGGAAATATTGTTAAGTTTTTCAAATAAAGAAGTCTGCTTTGGCATAACTGGAAAAGAAATTCCTCCAAAGTTCAGTTCTCCATCATATTTGTTGTAATAGGAAAGACGTCCTGGGTTTTTCACATTTCTTTCTACAGGATGTAAGGCAGATAAAACGGCCCATTTAAAACACTCATCGTCAAAATTTTGAATATTTACACATGCCCGCTTTCGCTTTATTGGTCCTGGTAGCTCGATGAAGGAACTCGCTCGCATAGGATTGTATTGTTGATATACACACCGAGACTCACGATCCGACGCAGCGTCCATCCGGATCCTTGGTGTTGAAACTCTTCGATCTTTTTCAACAATGAATCCCTGACGTTGGTGTCGAACAAGGTGTTGAGATCCGTTGTTTGGGTGATGCTGTCGCTACGAGTTTCGAAGTTTTTCAACTCTATGACCTCTTCATCGTTTTTTAGAATGATGAATTCACCATCCAAGGCAGTGTAGACTTTTAAAGCATTCTTAATCTTCAGACTTTCTTCCACTTTGGTAACGAAAATTTCTCGAGCTTCCAACAAAAACTTGGTAATGTCCAGGTGGCGTAAATTGATTATGACACCTGTGCGGATGTGTGTCTTGAAGGCGCTGTTGAGATCTTCCCATTTCACACCATTTTGCAGTCCAGCTCCAATCACGAGCGAACCGCGCAACTGGATTATGTAACTGCGTAATCGTTGGATGGCACGTGCACATTGAATTTTCACTACACTCGAGCTACTCTCACTCAATTCGCGCAATTTTTCGATTTGTGCTTTAGCGTCATTATTCAACACTGTAAGATCAACATCACCACCCCGAGTTAAAAATCTTTTTTGCGCGTTAATCACTTCGTACGCGGCTTTGAGTTTTGCTTCCGCCATTTTAAAAAAATTAGAATGTCACTCGAAAGTTCGACACTTTACTTAATCGTACCCGTTGGTAGACTGCCAAACTTGGAATTGAGTTTCAGTTTATATATTCCCACTAGCACTATTACCAAGTCTACCGCGCACTGTTGCCAAGTCTACCGCACACTGCGACATCACAGTTAATTCAGATAATCAAAAGTTAAAGATTTGAAAATCATCGATTTCTGAAATCTCTGAAGCAATCGTACTGTTGGAAAAATACATCGCAAAAATCTTTAAGCATTTTCATGTTTTCAGGAACCACATAATTGAGTATAAAATTTTCACAAATTTGTTTAATGTCGTAGCAAAGAAACATGTTTGGGGCTTGAAATAACTCTAAAACCGTTGTAATTGGAGCTTTGTTCAATTCCACTTCTCCTCTATATATAGCAGTTAAAAAAATTTCAATTACTTCACTCGAAAAATCATTAATAACAATTTGATTTTCTTGCACCTCCTTCCAACAATGTTGAAATAATGTTTTGAAAAAGTCACACCTCGCAACCAAAATACAACGATGAACATGGAAACTTCTCTCTGGAGTTATAATTATAAAATCAGAAAATGTTTCATCTGAAAAAAGTGTACGTAAATTTTGAATCACTGTGGAATTTTGTGAAGAAGGGGGTGAATATTGTTTAACATCAAACTTAATTTGAACATCAACTTTCAACCAATCCAGGATGATTGCAGGATCAAGATCAAAGCTCCAATTTTTTGGGTGAAATACAACATTATCTTCAGATATGTAAAGATATGCAGCTGACAAAATTTGCGCTAAAATACGCCATTGACGTCCGCAATATTGGTCAGACACTTCGCGGCACAATATACGTGGTTGAACGGTTTTCTGATCAATTCGAGTTAACTCGAGACGCCAACTAAATCCGCCGCAAAGATATTCGACTGTAGATAACTTTTCACTAACTTCTATATTTTGATAACGTTTGCTCAAGGTGATCGAATACATTTGATGGAAATCGTGAAGCGACTGACTGTTAAACGAGGCGCGGAATTTTTGAAATGTTTCGCGATGATGTCAAAAATGTGACTGGCTGATGTTGGGGAAATCGGAGGTTCTTATATAGCTGAATGATGATGTCACCATCGGACCACCCTGCTATGTAGGGTTCAAAACAGGATACGCGGACTAAATTTACATTAAAAGTGTAAGATAAATGATTGCATCACCCTGCTCAATATGTGTCAGGAATAAAGTCACGTTTCGAAAATCAAATGCTGAAGATAATAGCTTTCGAGAAAAATAAAATGAAACGAATTCTACGTAGTGTTCAAAACAGGATACGCGGGCTACGTTTGCACCGAAAATGAAAGATAAATTATTACATCACTATTGGACCACCCTGCTCAGTATGTGTCTGAAATAAAATCACGTTTCGAAAATCAAATGTTGAAGATAATAGCTTTCATGAATAATAAAATCAAACGAATTCCACGTAGTGTTCAAAACAGGATACGCGGCCTACATTTGCATTGAAAATGTAAGATAAATTATTACATCACCATTGGACCACCCTGCTCAATATGTGTCTGAAATAAAATCACGTTTCGAAAATCAAATGCTAAAGATAATAGCTTTCGTGTATAATAAAATCAAACGAATTCTACATAGTGTTCAAAACAGAATACGCGTGCTACATTGGAAGCGTTAGATAAATGATTACATCACCATTGGTCCACCGTGCTCGATAGGTGTCAATAATAAAATCACGTTTTGGAAATCGAGCTATGAAGATACTAGCTTTTGTGAATAATACAATCAGACGTTTTCTAAGCAGCATATAAAACAGGATACGTGGCTTCAAATGAATTTCCATCGTGTTAAAAGTTTTGAAAGTATATTTCAAGGATTTAAAATGCTATTCTTTTCATCGCTCTAAGAGATGAGGCGGCACGATGTTTACGAAATTCGAGCGCGGCTAATACCGGAAATGATATTCAAGAGCTGCAAGTCTCATGGTGTTTTCGCTTGGTAATAGATTCTCTAAATAAATTTTCATTCTTATACTGATTTCAATTGGATCAATCAACATACAAGTTCGATGTTTTTTTTTCTCGTAAGAGGATTTATAAATTGAAAAAAAATCTTTAATCCTGTTCAGTATCTTCCGAGATTTTATCCTGGAAACTTTAAAATACAAAATTTTTAAATATTAATGAAAAATATAAAAATACGATAAACTGAATAAAAAACAAAAATGAAAAATGAAAAAAAACAAACGAATAAAAATGAAGGAGCAATTAAATAGTTGTGCTTCACAGCAGGGTTGGGGAGGGGCCTCCTTGCATCAAAAAATTATTGTTTCTATTTATTTTAGAATATATTCCCAAATCTTGTAAAAATACTTGGTAAATTTCAGAAAATTCATGAAAAATTGTGGAAAACTCTCGTAAAATTTGAAAACATCGCGGAAACTTGCGAAACCACTCGGAATATTTCGGAAAATTCTAGGAAAATTACGAGAAACTCTTGTAAATTTTGGAAATATCACGGAAACTTGCGAGAAGAATCGGAAAATTTAGGTCAATTCCCGGAAAATTTGTATCACGAAAACTCGCAAAAACCTGGGAAATAGTGGAAAAACCTGAAAAAACGCGGAAAAACCTGGAAAATCATTGAAAAATCACGGAAACGTTGAAGGGCGAGAAATGATGAGAGGCGGAAAAAACAAAACAACAAAAACAAAAAACAAAAACAAAAAAAACGAAAACAAAACAAAAAAACAAAAAAAACAACAAAATAAAAAAGAAAGAAGAAAAAAAAGGTGTTATCGACAGGAGATATTACCCATATGAGGTATTATCGACCACACCCCAACCTTACTGATAGTAGATACGCTCTTGTTTCACCGACCGCCGACATCTTGAAATTCTACATTACCGACGAGGGGAAGGGGGCCTGAGAGGGGACCGCGGGGCGTTATCATGAGCATTATCATTAATGCTCGTTATCATGAGCATTATCATTAATTAGCGTAATTATGAGCATTATCATTAATTAGCGTTATCATGAGCATCATTAATCCAAAATCGCTATATCAAATTTCAATGGTAGGGGAACCTGAAAAACATAAAAAAGTAGTAGTGGGGGTATGCATCGATGTATGCTAACACATTGAGCCACTGCATCAATTCTGTCGAGACGTTAAAGTGGCTACACCGTAGCGTGCCATTAAGCGTGGTGCAGCGGATGTTGCGTGCGCTCCAGCGCCAATAGCCGAATGACATGGTCGCGCGCTCCCTTCTACTGAAGTGCGGCAGCGGCTGCGCCCCCACCCACTTCCCCCACCACGCTCGCTTTCATCTTTCTGATTGGCAGGAAAATCCAAGATGGTGGGGAATTTGAAATTAGGCGCAAAATTTGAAAAGTGACATCAATTCGAAAGTTAATGCTTACTTTCAATTCAAAAATAGAATTTGAAAAATTTCATTCAAAAATGGCTGTAAAGTTGAAAATAGTGCAAAAAATTGTTGAAAATTGAATAAAAAAAAAAAATTGATGGATTTAAAAAATTGTTGCAAGAATTTCTGAAAATGATGCGAAAATACAAGTGATTGAATTATATAATGTATTAACGTGGTGGCAGCACGGTCGACGTTAGTGGTGAGGGAAACACTATAATAGAGGCTATTGCTCGAGTTGGGCATCAGTTTCATCAAAGTATTAACCGTAATGAAAAATTTCAAGGTTACGGGGACATGAAAACATGAAGTAGTAGTGGGAGCCTCCGTCGAGTTGGGGAACCTGAAAAACATTAAGTTAGTAGCGCGACACCGTTGCGTGATGGAATCAACGTGGCGTGCGTTCCAGCGTCAAGAGCTGAATACACGGTCGAGTGCTCCCTTCCTCCCGAAGAGTGCTCACCCCTACTTTTTTTCACTTCCCACTCTCTGTCCTCTCCTGATTGGCTGAAATTTTCAAAATGACGTCAGTAGCGCGAAATTTAAAAACTGTTGTAATGAAGATTTGAAATTCATTTATTCATTTTCGTATTTTCATACTTATTTTACGTAAATAGCGTACAGTAAAGTTTTATTCCTCGATTGAAATCATTTCATGGCCCTGAATAGGATTGTTTTTTTTTAGCCCGGAAAAGGGCTGGTTTGCGTGTATATTACGCTTTTTTCGTCCTTGTGACCAACCGAGGTCGCGTTCTCTTCCTCACGGTTGGATCACAGTATTCTTCTTCCTTCTTGTCCATCGGGCCCCACTTAGCCTGAGGTTCGCTTGATTTTGGAGCCTCGGCTTTTAATTGTTGAAGCTCTACCCAGGAGCGCTTCGTCACCGTCGTTTCCACCGTCGCTGAAAAAGCTTAAGATATTTTAATGAAACGTATGAAAAAGCAATACAATACTTCACTTCGTGACGTCATCGATGGGTCCCCATTCATTCATTCACAATTGTAAATATTGTTAATGTGAAAGTTTTACATGAATGACTATAAAATCATGGCACATGAAATATGCAGCATAACAGGTGATAAATATGAAAATAATAAATTGACGCTGACTCTCGTTTTCTGCAGGTATCATGGCTGCATATCGTTTTCAACAGTGATCATCGTTGGCTATCGTTTTCAGCATTCTACAGTGACTATTGTTGGCAGTCATTTTCAGCACTGATTGGTTTCACAGTTCATCTTTTTACAACATTTTTTTACTCAAATCACATTCTCCTTTTCCCCGAGACTGTAAAATTATGCGCAAATGTAACTTATTTTAATCTGTTTTTTGAAATGTAATCTTTTTATACTTAATCTCTGCGTAGGTAAAGTTCCAAATGAAGACAGCTGCCACTTGTGCCAGTTGCAAAAACTTCTATCAGAAGACAAACGAATCTTCTCAGGATTAAAACCTTTGACGTAAGTAGATCGTGAATAAGTTATGTTTGGCAAAGATTTTCACACTTTATATCACGTGGACGTTTATCTTTAACTCATTTTGATTATAATACTATTCGTTCATGATCCTAAAAATTAAATTTTTACACTTCAAAAATGCTAACATTCTTTTTATAACTTAGACGGGTAACAGCACCTTTTCCAAAAGATGAAAAATTATTTTTACATCTTTAGATAAGTCACCCCCAAAATGAATTTTGTATGCTCATGATTACTCGTTTCGTAAAGAAGCAGGCAGTAACTTTTTATTTTTGAAGTATGAAGGAAAGAAAAATGTAAACGTTGTGTATACATCATCGGAACGTGCAAATAGCAAGACTTATTTTATAGTTGTACAACGAGTTTACCAAAAATTATAGGTCTTATACATTTCATAGGTATTCCATGTTTCCATATAAGGAAAAAATAATTCGAACACCGAGCAGCAAAAATAAAAAAAAATGAAAAAATAAATGAAATAATTAAAAAATCAACAATCAATTGAAATAATGATAAAAATAATTAATAAATAAAAAATAAATCAACGAAAATAAAAATGAAAAAAATAAAAAAAAATGAAATTCGATACAAAAAATAAATAAATTTGAAAAATAATTAAATAATAAATAAATAAATGAAATAATTATAATAATTAATGTATAGAAAAAAATAAAAATAACAATTAATAAATATATAAATAAATAAAATAATAATGATAATTATTGATAAAGGAATAAAAACAAATAAAAAAAATAAAATAAATGAATGAATGAATAAATAAAATACAGAAAAAAAAATCAAAAAAATTAAATAACAATAATAATAACAATAATGAAAATGAAAAATGAATGAATGAAAAAAAAAATAAATAAAATATAAATAAATAAACAAATTTATTAATTAATAAAAAAAAAAAATAAAAAGTAAATCAATCAGACGATGTTTCCTGCGGATGTCTTCACTAGCTTTGACAATGTGGCGCATACATCTTTACGATCCATCTTCAAGCAGTGTTCAGGTGATACTGATAACATCATCGTAGGAACTTCATTTTATAGCAGCAACTGTCGTATCCGGATTTGTACAGCCCTTATTTACCACTATAAGTTGTTACGAGTCTTCATCAATTGAATATATTAAAAATTGAAAAAATTAATTATAAATAAAAAAATACAAAAATTAATAATAAATAAAATGAAAAAAATATTAGAAAAAAATGAATAAATAAAATATAATATAACATACTCGTACATCATACGTACATAATATAACATACTTCTCGCTCCGCTCAGACACAAACACACGCTCGTCGAAATCATCATCTTCCTTCCTTGGAGGATAAATATTTATTCATTAGATATTTATGCTCTAATGGAGAATAATCTAATTGAGAATAATTTATTTGGGGAATATCTTATTGTTGTTTCTTGGTTTGCAACAGTTGGTTTTGGGGGTTCAAAAAATTTCCGAAATTCGCATAAAATTAATTATGTTTTTGTGTAAAAACAATGACATTCTTATATGAAAATATAATTAAAACACGAGTTATACAAATAATGCATGAAAACGTAAGTGATATTTATTCAATGAAAAAGTAAAAATTTTTGTAACGTAGGATTACGTAGAAAGTAACAATTTTAAAAATCGCTCTAGGGACAAGTAAAAATCTTCGAGCATGCTGAATATCTGAAAATCTATTAACTCGTGATTAAGAAATTTTAAAAATATATGTAAAATATTTATAAGAGTATCATAAAATCATTTGAATCATAATAATTCCGGATTTATACAAAAAGTAATATGAGGCACTCAGAACAAGAGACAGAAAGTTATCAATGCCTAGGTAGAGCAAAATTGTTTCTTCCTCTTCCACCAACTGTTTTTCAATCGTACTCTACCTAGGCATTGATAACTTTCTTCCTTTTGTTCTAAGTGCCTTATATAAGAATCTATGAAAAAAGTGTTTTCTGAAAACCTCAACGAATGCTTACGATTTTTCATATTTTGAATTCCAGAGCTTCTAATTCTAAGAAACGTATAGGGAAACGCATAGTTATTTATAAACCTAGAAAATTTCTAGAAAACGCGACAATATCTTTAAAATTTTTCAGAAATATGAAAAAACAAGAACTTCAGAAAATACATCCACAATGAATGCGATTTTTTTATAAATCTTTGAAATAACCGAGAATAGATCGAAATTCGCGTTTCAGACTCTAGAGCATTGAATTTTTAAATATATGCAGTAATCAACAAGAGCATCAAACAGTTCGTCAGACTGTCTTGTCGGGTAATACAGGACAAGACAGTTCGACACCCTGTTTCTTTCCGAGACATTACGTTCTGCGCAAGGCGTTCCCGCGTTATCCAATGCTCGTGCTCGTTTTATACAGCTGCCCAATCACAGTCGAGCTTTCGTACGTGGCCGCACACACGTGCGGCCACGTCGCGATTTTCGAGTGGTCTCGGCTACAAGTTTTATTTTCACGTTTATTTTGACGTGTGTGACGTCACCTCGCTGCCGGTGATTGGCTGAAATTTGTTCACCTCTTTGAGTTTCTAAGAGATGGAGCCACGGCATTACGCGCTCAGTATTTTTTTTGATTTGAATCAAATGTCATCGTACATATGTCATCATCATACATATCAACAATCATCATGTTAATCTTGTATGCTGTTTTTTTTTCTTTTTTTGAAATTTTAATTTTTGTGCTGAGCATTGTGTTTTGCTTTTGCCCATTTTTGGGGAAAATATAAATAAATGAATGAATAAATATATTTTATATAACTGTTCCGAGCTGTTGACAAATATAAACAAGATGTGTTATTCATAATAACCAGTGGCATTTTTCGTTAATGTAAGCCGAATGGAAAACGCAGGAAACCCGAGCTGCTGTCAAATATAAAAAAATGTGTTCTTCATAACCAGTGGCATTGTTTTTCTAATGCGAGGTTAATGAAAAACATAGGAAAACGTCATTAATCAAAAAGTGAACCAAATATAGAAATAATAGTTCATAACCACGAAAGTCTGCGAAAAAATGACATCCTAGTATTTTACTTTATTTTATTTCAATTTTATGAACTATGCACTATGACAATTTTATTTTATTCCAATTGTCATAGTGCGTGACATATTATATGCTCAAGGTAGATTGAAAATATTATTATGTTTGAAATGATGAAAAAGTGAATCGATAAACAATATTGTGCAGAAACATGAAAAGTTGTGAAATCTAATTGTTTTTATAGCTTTTTTTTGACGATTTCATTTTACATTGGAGATCTATAAATTTTTCAAACAAGTTGTTTTCACAAATAACTTGCCGAAATTTCGTTTTTTTCATGCTCTCATAAAAATATATATGGAAAAAAAGTGCAACTATAATAGCTTCTCCGATTGTACATATTTCAACGTGAATTATTATTTAATAATATTGAATAAAAGTGTTGCGAATTTTGGGAAAATTTTTTCTCGATTCTCTTTGAGTGCTGCTTTTAAAGAATAAAGATATTATTTATTTCGGCTTACACAAAAATTGCTTTCCCCTCTGGCCCCGGTCCCCCTGGCCTTGCGATTCCTGGCGTTCCAAAAACTATCGCTGCAAGGAACTGGCACCACTAGTGCGCATTGGCACCGGCTATCTATAATTAGTCCTCATTATGTCTAGGAATTTCGCATATGTACAAGAAAAGTTCGTTTTGCTTTTTTTTTGCTCCTACATAAAAACATGTCAAGATTTATATTTTTGCTATACTTTAAAACTTCAATTGAGTCAATGTAAAATGAACTTGGAAAATTACAAAATAAATTTCGTTTGATAATTCAGTATTTATAGAATAAAAATTGGTAAAATATCTTAATATTTCAACGGCCCCGAGCAGCTTATCTCAACTCGGGGCTATCGATTTGCAGAAAAATTTTTTAACTGTTCAAGAAATAAAATTTTTCAAATTATTTTAAAAGATTTAAAAAAAGTTTGAATCACTTGAAAAAATAAGTAACTTTTTGGCAATTACCTGTCTATGTCGATCAAAAAACCTCATAAAAAGATAGAATTTTCCCTTAGCATCAATGATTTATTTATTGCTTTGTTTGTAA
Source organism: Platygaster robiniae (assembly GCA_028476575.1). NCBI lineage: Eukaryota > Metazoa > Arthropoda > Insecta > Hymenoptera > Platygastridae > Platygaster > Platygaster robiniae. The sequence continues at coordinate 18,678,185 of CM052029.1, read as the reverse complement.
AAGTGTAAAAATCCGACATTTTTAGTTATTTCTTCAATTTTCTTAATTTTAGACGCAACCGCGATCGGCATTGTAGGAGACGTTCTCTTCAGTGATGATCTGGCTGAGTGGATGATTCATTGTGCGATCATGTTGCCAAGCATCATTATAAACGAAATGAGACTCTTGTTTTTTCACAGTCAAAAAGAGTAACTGTCGATGGTGTGCGATACTTTAACGCATTCTTGTTTGAAGAAAACTTTTGAATGGTGAAAAAACTTCTCGCGTCACGTTAGTCTATTCTTAAAGCAAAGGAGCAGTATACTACGCTTCATGCATGCTTTTTGGCGGTGAACCATCTGTTATGAACTGGCTAAACAGTTACATAACAAGCGGGTAAAGCTCGCTGGACCGGCTTGTTCTGCTTTTCCGAATGAGCAAGGGTTTGTTTGTGTACATGCAATTTGAAAACACGACAAACACTATAAATATAAAGGATCATTTATTCAAGATAAAACAATGATAACATTAGGTTCACACTTTTGGGCATAAATGTTTTACAATTCTTATATCGTGGCTTTATAAATTTCTTTTATATAAAGACTACAAACCAAGCAGGTTCGCTGGAGTGGGGGTATTTTCCCAATTAAGGTTTGAAGGTAAAGATTGTATCAATACATCAATCGGAGTCGGTGTATATTTTATGATAGGGACTAGGATACCAGATATGGGAGTCGGTTGATAAGGAGCAGGTTTCTTATAGGGTCTAATCCTGGGTTTGGTTCGCTTGGGTTTGGCTGTTCCTGATGGGGTTTTTAACTTTTGGATTGGAACGGATATCGGGACCGAGATCTCCGATGTAGGTTTTCTAGGGGACTTTGGTCGCGGAATGGGAGATGAGGTGATTTTAGGGGGTTTGGGGGAAGCAGTCATAATGCTTTTCGGAGCGAATAACTCCCTTACTGGTGGGAGTGGAGGGGGTCGAGGGATGGAAGATGATGTAACTGAGATTGCCGTCGGTTTGAGCACATTTTTCGTTTTTGAGAACGTTAGCCCGTTCTGGGGTAAACACCGTGGCGACAAGTCAGCTTTACAATGCAGAACTCTTCCACAACGGTCGCAGGATGTCCTAATTCGTGGGGGTTTTTGCGAGCAAAAACCCCCACGAATGTGGTATTACGAGCTACTGTCGTAGCGGTGTAGCGCGAGCAACTGTCGAGCTACGACAGTATCAGCGTCCAAATGGCTGTTGTAGGGGAATCCGGGTAATTGGTCGTTTGCATATTGTAGCTTGACCCAAAGTCCCAGCAAACGTTTGTTTTGATACAGTAACCGGGAGGAGTTTTTCCTCAAACTGAACGCTTTCGCCGCCCCTATGCACTCCCGAGCCAACTCCGGATTTCCTACTAATTTTCGAGAAAAAGAAACAAAATCCTGATTTTTAATTATTGTTTGTTTTTATTGGTTTTATTATTATCGTTTTAGTTTTTTTATCATGTTTAATCTATATCTCAATTATTATTAACTTCATATTATTGATAACTACTATTCTATCCCCATTTTTCTTGTTTTATTTTTTTGTTGCATGTTATCCTATTCCCAATTGTGTTCTTTACTCATGATTATAAATCTTTCATTATAATTATTCTTGATTTAGTGGTATTATGTTTTCACACAATCGTTATGTTTCCTATCGTTATTTTTTATTTTGTTAATAATTTTTTTTTAGTAACATATTTATATTATATTTAATATAATTGAATACATATATGTAATATATTTAAGATTTTAATTATGATTATTTTAATCTTTCAATACTGTTATTATTATTTAACTTTACTAATAGTTGTCATTGTTTAGTTATAAATTCATCGAACGTGTTATTCGTAAAAACTTTAGTGGTTTGATTTGCATGTAATCCAGTTTTGAAGTCTCCTAAATAAGCAACCTAGCGACTTGTCACGAACCTACGTAAGGAGTCTAGGCGTAGTGACAAAACTTGTCATGAGCCCTTAATTCCATGTGACAAGGGTTGTCGGAATTTTCACCCTTAGTGACTAATATACGTCAAGCAGGGGTACGGGTTGCTTATTTGTTCAACTTAATGAATCGAGTGATATTAAAATGAGCCTAAGCACTTACTCTTCAAGTAGATGACGACTGTGCGTCCCTTGTGCTTTTATATCCTTTTTCCGAAATAAGTGTAAACACACTGAACAGTGACGACCATGCGTCTTCGAAATTTAACAAATAATTGTCTAACGGGCAGTCGAATTCGCGGTGACGATAAACGTCCTGTGCGAGGGTATTTTGACGACAAGCGTCTGAGAAAACAAATCTATTTGACGACTCTGCGTCTGATTTGAATCTGTTCTTGCCCAATTTCACGCGCCTTTTTATAATCAAAAGAAACAAGAAGAATCCCCCTGGAAAAAAGTGGGGCAATCGCGTTTGCAAATTTTCGTTCTCACGCTCCTTCATCTTGTCTCCCACAAGATGAAGGAGCGCGCGAGCTCAGCCTTGACCGAGTCTCTCACGGTGCATCGCTGCGCTTTCGCTGAGCGAGCGCTTTTCTGCTGAGCGCAGCTTTTCGGCGACCGTGAGAAACAATCGTGAGCGAACCCGCGATTTCGCGTCTCGCGGAATATAACACATCTTTTGCTGAAAAAGGTAGATTTAATGATAGGAAAAATACAGGAAAAAGAGTAAGTCAGCACGAAAATTCTGAAAAACACCAAAACTGCTTAAGATCTTTTGAAGATAGAGCAAGCACTCTAGGTAGAATTGGCCAGTCTCTAACAACTAAATATAATGAACTTTGGTTTACTGGCAAAACGTTTTAAAACGAGTTGTTGCTGTGATTAAAATTTTAGCTTCACGTGAATTACCTTTTAGAGGCCATGACGAGAAGTTTGGTTCTATACACAACGGTAATTTTTTAATGTCCTTAGAGCTAATAGCTGAATTTGATCCTTTCTTGGCTCAGCATATTTCTGGATTCGGAAACAAAGGTTCTGGTATTTCTGGTTATTTGTCAATAACTATAGGTGTAGAGTTCATTGGAATCCTTGCTAGTAAAGTGTGAGATACGATACTTCAAAAAGTGAAGGATGCAAAATACTACTCAAGACTATATAATCTTGATATAGTATAATTAAATACTACTCAATTATCGTCGATTCTACACCTGATTGATATTTCACACGTTGATCAATTGTGTGTCATAGTGAGATATGTAAAAAATGACACTCCAGTAGAGCGCTTTTTGACATTTTTAGAGAATGTAGGTCACAAGGGTAAAGATATGGATATTGCCATAATTTTAACTTTAGAAAGTTTAGAAATCAAAATCAAAGATTTTCGAGGTCAGTCATCTGATACAGCAAAAAATATGTCAGGAATATATGTAGGGCTTCGGCAACTTATCAAAAATCGTAATGAATATGCTCAGTACGTTCTTTGTGCTGCACATTCTCTTGATTTAGTTGGCAGCCATGCAGTCAAAAATTGTTTAGCAGCCGCTGATTTTTTCAACGACCTTCAAAGTTTGTAACTTTTTTACAGCATCTACCAGTCGTTGGAATGTTCTCCAATCGTGTTGCGAAAAGTCTAGAGCAATTGTTCTAAAGTCTCTGTCAGGAATACGTTGGTCTGTTTGTAATGACGCTACTCATACTCTTGATAAATATTACATTGAGGTACTTCAGGCTTTGTACATAATAGAAAACGATGTTTCACAAAAAGCTATAACACGAAGTAAGGCTAAAGGAATTCGACTCCGGTTTGAGTTACTAGAAACAGCTTTAATGCAACGTCTGTGAAGTTTACTACTTTCAAAGTTCAATTCCATTAGTAAAAAATTACAAACTACGCAAACTAATATTAATGAGGTTGTTTGGTTGTATAAAAATGTTATTCAAACTGTTAGTGATGCAGTGAAAATTATGACTATTATGAAATGAAAGCATTAGAGTTTTCAATCAACCAAGAATATGAAAATCTTGTATAGAGAGTTAAACGTAGGAAAATCTATAGTGATGAAAAAAAAATTGGAGAGGTCACATTGCTTGGCAGAGATGATTTCAGAGTTAACACATACAATGTTATTATCGACAATTTACTGTCTGATTTACAACAAAGATGCCTAATGTATGAAAAAATTCTTGAAAAATTTTTTTGTTCTTATGGAATTTGCGAATTTGGATAATGTAAATATTCGTGAAAAAGCGAAAATTTTATAAGAGGCATTCGAGCAAGATATGGAAACATGCATTGCAGATAAACTCATCCATTTTAAAGCTTATCTTTACTCTGCCGATCAAAACTTGAAGCAGCTCACACCAATGGGAACATTCCAATATTTCAAAGCAAATGAACTTCACTTTGTATTTTTCATTGTCGATATTGTATACAGAATGTTTCTCTGCGTGGATGTCACAAACTGCAGTGGTGAAAGATCTTTTTCTTGCATGAAGCGCGAAAACAATTATATCAGAGCAATGATGCGACAGACTTGCTTGAATTCATTGGCGTTACTAACTATAAAAAAGAAAATTTTCCGCTCGTTCGATAGTAATAAAATAATAAATGAATTCTTCACCCAAAAAGCACGCCGTTAAAATATATAACAAGTGAACAATCTATACTTCGCACTATAGGTGTTCATTTTAGAAATGGAATCAAAAATTACTATAATTTGTAATAAATCAAAGTGCTTGAGACCATATACCGAACGGTCGAGGGGAGAGAAAGCTCGAATATTTTTCAAGCCTTCGGTAGAAGTTTAGGCTTGGTTCGATCACGATTCAAGCCAGTACTCCTCGCGTATCCTACTTTAGGGTTTGGGCAAGCCTTGCGCGCCCGGCCCAACTCAATGTGTAGTGAGTTCGGACATAAATTGCACGCTCGGCTTGGTCTCGAGTTCAAGCAATTTGTCGCACGCTCGGCTCAATCTATAAAATAGACGTATAGGCACAAACTCTGTCTCGAACCAAGCCGAGCCGCGTAAACTGATATAATACGACCCACACCCGAAACACTTTTTTCACACTGTATACCTGCCTGACGTACTTAATATCGTTACTCATCAGAAAACTATGATCATATAATGAAATCAAATACATAATCATTCCACGGTTGCTGTAATAAAATCTCAAATTATTATATACCTCACTTAATTGCATGAAATCAATCGATCGGAAAAGTTCAAATTTTAGTGAAATACATATCATATTTATATCTAAATACTCAATATTACTGTTGAGCAGATGAACCTAAACAATATGAATGTGTTGAATTATTAATCTTTGATAAATTATTATAACTTTTTCCAAATGATTTTGAAAAACTATTCTAATTATTTAAATAATAATCTTTCAAATCAGATATCATATTTCGAATTAAAATTAAAGATTGATTCAAATATGTAATATCTAAATTATACGTAAATCTAGCGTATGATGAAAAATAAAAGCTATTAACTTTTACTCACATTAAAATAATATCGTACCTATATCGAAATTAAATTCTTACGTGAAAGAATATTGATATGTAATTTAACTGTCAAAAATTTTTTAACTTTCCCAGCGAACAGAGAATCTTAGCTGATGATTCGTTACTTGCAGAATGTTTTACTTTTTTGAATAAAGTTTATCAGCTACATATTAATGAAGTTTCATCTCAAACCGTTCAAGTGAATGGTTTTAAACCTTCTCTGTTAAAACTGAAAAGTCTGTTAAAACCGAAGAGAGACGGATTTTGTCGTTTTTTTGATTTTCAGTTGTTTTTTGTATGTCGTTTTCAAAAGTATTTGTCATATACATATACTAGAAGAAAAAGTTCCGTTAAAAAAGTAATTTTCATTGATTTTCCACTCTGAGCGGTAAATACTAGTTAATCTTGTCAACGATTCTCTTTTTTAGCGAATGCATGGAGTTCAATATTTTTGCAATAAATTTTCTTACTATAATTTCAAAATTTTTTTTCGTATTTTTCTCCGTGTATTAAACAAAATACGGTGTATGGGAATTACAATTTTTCGAAGTCAGATTGTCGTTTGTACAGTTATTTCTATGATTTTTTCGAAAATCTATATTATTGAAAATCGATTTAAAATTTAATTCTAGAACATCGAATTCCAGGAATCCAGGTTATTCTGAAAAATCCGAAAAAATACACTTGATATATGGTAATACAAAGAAAAGGTACAAAATCTTATAAATACTATAAAAAAACGAAAGTACAAGAAATCTATAAACACCAAAAATCGATATACATATAATTTCCTCAAAAATCTATTAAACTACTGAAAATCGGCTAAAATTTTGATTCCACAATATCGAAATATTAAAAATTAACATCCTCCTAAAAAATCTGGAAAAATGTACTAATCCATGTACTAATCCATGTACTAATATACGAGAGGGGACCCAAAAGTAACGGGAATTGTGTTACAACTTTTTTATTGACAAATTTTTTCACACACAATTTTTATCACCTTCAAAGTAACCCCCATTGACTGTAATACACTTGTTCAATCTTTTTTTCCAGTGTTCAAAACAGTTCTGAAATTCATTTTTTTCAATGTTTTTTAAACCTTCCAGCGATTTTTGTTTTACCTCTTCTACAGTCCCAAAACGTTTTCCTTTCATGTCCCTTTTGAGTCTAGGGAACAAAAAAAAGTCACAGGGGGCAAGGTCCGGTGAATAGGGGGGGTGAACAATCGGTGTCATGCCGTTTTTGGTCAAAAATTTCTTCACGGACAGCGCTGTGTGGGCAGGTGCATTGTCGTGGTGGAAGAACCAATCTCCTGTGCGCCAAAGATCCGCTCTTTTCTTCCGGATGTTCTCCCTCAACCTTTTCAAAACCTCCAAGTAGAAGTGTTGGTTGACCGTTTGGCCTGGAGGAACAAATTCTGCGTGCACAATACCTCTGCAATCGAAGAAACAAATGAGCAATGTCTTGATGTTGGACTTCACTTGGCGTGCCTTTTTTGGACGAGGCGAGAGAGGTGTCTTCCATTGGCTTGATTGCTGCTTTGTTTCGGGGTCGTAGCCATAGCACGATGATTCATCGCCAGTTATAACCTTGAGAAAAAAATCTGAGTCTTCATCCAACTGATTTTGCAGCTCAAGACAGGCCTGAAGTCGACGCTCCTTTTTATCTTCGGAGAGAAGGCGAGGAACAAATTTGGCTGCAATCCTCCTCATGCTCAAATCTTCAGTTAAAATCCCCTGAATTGAACTCCATGACAATCCAGACATCTCACAAAGTTGATTGATGGTTCGGCAACGGTCTTCATGAACAACAGTGTTGATTTTTTCAATGTTTTCTTCCGTTCTTGAAGTCGAGGGACGCCCAGAGCGAGGTTGGTCTTCTATGACATCTCTTCATTCTTGAAACGCGAAAACCAGTCGTACACACGCGTTTTACTCAAAGCATTATCCCCATAAGCTGTTTTCAGCATCACAAGGGTTTCCGCGGGTGTTTTTCCTAACAAAAAACAAAATTTTACAGCCGCGCGTTGCTCTCCGCACTCAGCCATTTCACGTTTTCGCCGAAACGGAAAAAGTCGTTTCACTAGAAAAATTCTTACGGACGAACGAATGCACTCACAGCAAATGAACTTAGCACACTGACTTGGGAGAGTAGCAGCTTGGAAGAGAACCAGTGAAGAACCCGATCCCCCCCTCCGTGGTCCCCCCACCGCCTAATTCCCGTTACTTTTGGGTCCCCCCTCGTATATATACTAATTGATACATATATACTAATTGATTTCGAAAGAACAGCTTTAAAATAACGTTACGTAAAAAAATACCGGAATCACTTGAACGATTTGAGATATATGAAATGGTCTCATAGTAGTAGCTATCTTAGTGTGAAAAACAGTAATGATTTTATTTAAAAAATTCCTGAGAAATTTAGTGTTGCCTCGATAATAACTACATTACCATGAATTTTTTTAAATTAATAGTAACACAAACGAAAAATTAAATTTGTTTCATATTAAAATTGTTTTCTCTTGAATCTTAACAGATTGCAATCCGTTAGAAATTTTCACTAAAAAATTTTTACTATTAACAGATGAATCTATCAAATCCAGCAGATCATCTGTTGCTTATAACAGTTTTTTGTAGTGCTCTACAAATTCAATCTGTGCATTTTCCACAGATTACATTGTGAAAATTTGAACACGGAAATCTGCAGAATACAACAGGCAATCTGTTGAATTCAACAGATTCAGATTAAGAGAGTTAGAAAAATACTGTTTCGGGTATGGGCGTATTGGTTGGGAGTTTGGCTTGGTCTCAAAAAGAACGTGGCTGAAATCATGACCGAGCCTAGCGTGCAAAAGCAAGCTCGAACTCGAGATCGGTCCAAGCCTAGATTGCTTGCCCGAGATTGCTATCGAACCAAGCCTACGATACTTAACCAAACCCGAAAAGCAAGCCAACAAAACAGGGCGACCCTAACTCAGAGATTGGTCGGCGAATGCAAGTCTTCCTCAAATTGTTCGCTTGCTTAGGATCACATCACCAACCCGTACTTGGACAGTGGGCGGGTAGGCAGAGAAACGATGGGCATTTCGGGTAAAGGAAATAGAAAAGCTTATTCACATTCAGACGTGGGTATCTTGATTTCGGGTAGAACCACCGAATGCAGGTCTCTAGTACCTATAAGATGATATATTCAACCACTTGTGTAAAACGAATCAGTTTCATTTTAAATTTAATAACTAAAAATACGGCTCACGTTTCAACAATGAAGGTAATGTTACGTTTTCAATTGTTCTACAAACCTGCAACTATATACATATGTCATTATCGGCTGAGAGAAAAAAAATAGAGTATCAGTGGTTAATCAAAAGGCCAGGCTAGTGTGAAAAATACATCAATCGGGCTGTCGAGCGCTTTTTTGAAGCATAAAGTTGAAGTTAAAACATTAAAGCCATTTTAACCTCAAAACTGACATTTTGACGTGACTTCTCGGTTATTAATGCGTAAAATACTTCTTGTAACAGGCATAGATGTGCAATTTGGCGAAACGGGTAACAGACCTCAGCTTCACTTCTGTCCATTATCTTGCCGTTTCGCAAAATTCGCACATTCGTGCCTTGCACGTAATGTACTATTTCATTGTGCGCGCACAAAATGATCGTGTTTTGCCGGCCGCGGATAGAGCGTAAGATGCCCTTTTTCGAGCTGTGAATGGAAGTAAAAGAACCCATGAAAAAAAAGGTACCAGGTCATCAATTATTCCACAGGTCACCATTTATTCCACCGACTCGAAAAGGGGCACCAACGCTCAATCCGTGACGCAGCAAAACACGCGTATCATTTTCCGCGCTACGATGAAAAATATAGTTCATATCACGAGGGAGAGTTTTTCCACGCGCGATGGCAAATTCTCGAAACTCGTGAAATCATGGCTCCCTCGATCCGAGAATGTTGCCGTCGCGCACGAAAAGACGCTGCTCTCCCTCTTGATATAAAATATACTATTAATACACTGAGAAAAATATATATTTGCTAATAAGTGCGTATATTTAATGTTAAGATATCGTATATTTGCCGATGGCGAAAGCGATATCTAGTTACGCGAAAGATATTCTCAATTTCAATATGGCATCTCTGATCTATATAAGTAGAGTGCTACCACTATAGGGAGTCAAAACAAATGACGTCATCCCGCGTCCGTCGCAATCGCTTTTCCAGGAATTGGGGGTTTCCGGTCTTTGATGTTCGCCGCCGGGGGGGGGGGGGTCAATCAGCTTGATTCGTTTTTCATCTCGAGGAATTTTTTTCCAGGAAGAGGGGAGGGGGTATATCAGCGTTTACCGGCAATATCAAAAGGGTATCATGCTACCACCGGACTTTACCGCGTGGCATCTCGCGGCTTCAAAATGGTATCATCTTACATCGTGGCATAAATTTTTGCTCGACGCTTCAAAGTAATCCCCTCCCAACTACAGCGTAAATAATCCCCCAGAATACCACCCCCCCCCCTACTTCTTTCATCATATTCATTATAAATTGACTCTTTTTTTTACACTCGAGCCAGTATTACAGTTCAAACGTTATAGAAGTCTGATATGCCGAGTGAGACTGTACTGAAAAGTCGTTTAGAATTCAAAAAAAGACTTGGTCGTCGAATCAAGAACATTATTGATTTGAAAAAAATTATTCTCGCGTTAGAAAGTGACAGAGACTTGTGCCGAAAGATTTCACACTTAAGTTTGTGGACTTTGCCTTAACATGCAGAGCCGACTATACTTTTCCTCGGTGTTCGACATCAATAGTTCACGTTCCAAAATTCTACGTGTGGGGTCGCGTTTGGACGAAGATGGTACTTTTACGCCACAAATCGAATTTTTCAACAATAAAAATGGGAAAAGTGTTTATCTGGACATTGTCGAGTGGGTAAAACTTGTTGAAAATTTCAAGAAAATTTCGTCATATTTTGACTCATCGCGCGACCCTGAAATACGCAGCGTTCAGCTGAGTCCATCGTGCAAAGTAACGCTGGAGTCCACCTTCAACAGTAGATGCGTCGTGTTCTCCAAGGACGAGAATATGATATATATGCAGGATCCTTCATTCTGTTGTGTGAGAAGAGAAGAGGATTGCGTGAAGCAGCAGCTCGAGATTCTCTGCGAGGCGAAAAAAGACGGTGAACTTCTGATCCAGATGCTGCGCGATGCCAAGGGATACAGCCTTTTTCTGCGTTATGAAACAACGAAAAGAACACTCGAAGAAGACGAACGTGAAAAATTTGATTTTTACATCAACGAATTCATGTATCTAGACGATGAGTATGTAATGTATGTTTTGAGAAATTCGGTTTTTCCATCAACGAAATCATGTATGCTGACTATGAGTACGTAATGTATGTTTTTACATGAAAAATATACTTTCACAACGAAAAACGTTCGAACTTTACGAATTTTTACGTCAATGAATTAATGTATCTCGACGATTAATATTTAATACTCGATTTGACATGAACAAAATATACTGTCATTGTAAAAGTATTTGCAAGTTATTATTATTATTACCCCCCCCCCAACCCCAAAATTTTTCACGTTTTGATATTTTTACCAAATTTTGTTTCGGCGCTTGCGAAGATAAAAAACACGAATTTATGAAACCCTTTGTTTATTGTCGAATTGCAAAAAAAAATATTATACCTTATATGATGCATCATCTTAAAACAAAATTTATCGTTAACAGGTTTACACAGTACCGGTACGTAATGATAATTATGAGCAAATATTCATAATTATTCAAACATTGATAATTTTGAATAGAACCACCGTAAGCTAAAGGTTCGAAGCTCCAATCGTAGACACTTGATTTCGTTTTCACATTTTTCATAAGTGAATCGTAGAATTCTCTAACAATTCTGTCGTTGTCGAGAAGATTTTCAGAAAAGATTGAATTGAATCGAAGCAAGTCGACACCAGCACATACAAGAAATAGAAAAATAACGCAAAACTGCCCACAAACTTCAGACATATCGCTTTGTAGTTGGCGAGTGTTCAAGGTATAGTATTTGCAGTTTGATCCAATTCGCTCGATATGGCTCTTAACGGTTGGAGCAAGTCCGTAACTGTCAAAGTAGGTTCCTTGGTCGTTTTCCCCGACGTACATGATGACCCAGTGACTGCCTGGTTTTCGGTGGCCATCAGTATTAACTACTATCGCCGCAGGTTTCGTCCACACCTTCGGAATCCGATCCGCGGAATAAACACCAACTGTACCGGTCAAGTTTAAGCGAGATAAAGCTTGCAATATATCCAGGCTGTTCATCGGCTTTTTTTCGAAATTTCGCTTTAAGCCAGTTTTTCAACCGGTAAGCGTAGTTTAGCGCGCAAACCGACCCTTTGCGAAAAACGTGCAAATAGCAATTCTCGTTGGACGGAGGTAAATTTTTAAATGCTGGACAATCGTTCCAATCTTCCAAATTTATTATATCCTTTGCACTGATAGTCTCTAAAAATTTCAACTTATCCACACCTCTCGTGTAGATCCGATCAGCGTTTTTGATAATTTCTCGTAAATCTGAGTAGAGCTGCTTACCCAAGCAGTGTGCTCGGATCTGAAACCGAGACACCTACTTCCACATGCGTACGGCGAGCTGTCCGTGTGAGGAGGGATGAGTGCGACGAGTCACGACAACGTCCGCGCCGTTCGCACTTCTCCCCGCTTTCCCGGCGCCTTTTTTCTTTCATAGTCGTCGCCAAGCATTTCATTCCCAATTCCTATTCTTAACCAGAGAATCAATCTACTCGACGACGCAAAGTGCAAAATTTTTTTTTTCTTTTTTTGTAAATAATGATTTTGTTTTCTGAAAAACCGTGAAGAAATTTTTTCATGTGTTACACTATAAAAATTATGTTTAAATTCTATAAGATGAATGAGACATTAAAAATTGGGTTTAGAGCCCTTTTTGAGGTAAAATCATGCAATTACGAATATTTTTTGCTCAAACTTCTTTTTTTTTTCATTAAAAAAAATACAATCCGAAATTATACATACACTTTATACTTTTTTTTTAAATGTTCAAACATTTTCAGGTTTTCGAATAACTTTTTCGGTCGTGCAGTAAAACAAAGTTCACGTTTTTATTCAATCACATTTTTGTATGCAAGATATGTTTTATTCTATAATTACAAAATAAAACAAGTCACTATTTACTGGAAACGTTCCGGTGGAAAAGTTTTCGCCAAAAATCAGTTGAGTAACTTAAAAATTTCATGTTCTACAACAAACTTTGTTTCACACGATATAAAAAACTGAAGTGAGTTCAAAAATGGAAAGTGTTCAATACTTGATGTCTCCAAAACTGGAACATTATTTAAAATTTTCAACTTCAATGTCACAGTTGTAATTATGTTAAATCTCACTTCAGTTTTTTCGTTCGTAATTTTTTTATCTCCAAAGAAAGTAGGTACTTATAACGAAAATTGACATTTTTAGATTTCAAACTTGGTCAACATATTCTCGTAAATTATTAAATGCACTCACAAAAATTTTCTATATATTGTATTTGACTTATATAGCACGTATTCAAGCCGCATTAACTGAATGATTATTGCAAGACGGAAACGCCTTATTTTCCGCAAACAAATTTTATCAATATATAAAATATATGCATTAGATTAATGAATAAGACTCAATGGGAAAAAATTGAACTATGATGTTCATAGTAGCATATACTCATGCAAATAGCAAATGTTTGACACACGCTTCAGTCACCTATGTTTGCGATGAAAAAGAATGATTAGTCGTTTATGCATCTTTGCGTTATGAGATTGTAGGTATTTTATTGTGGGACTTATAAATGGTTTTGCACATTAAAAGTCAAATCGTGTGTCGGATAGACAATCCGGAATCAATAATATATACTCAGTCACTTATACGCATTTTGTTTGAGGACTATGAATATGACTAAGAGGAACCTATGCATAAATAAATATACAAGTTTATTTTTTCAATGAAGAATTAAGTTACAGACAAGGAAGCACACATGAGTGTTGGCATCTTAGACGATGCTGTCGCCGGGCCACGTTCATGTATAACCAATTGATAAGATTTATAGCACATACGTAGTCCGAATTTTCGGGCATTTGGTAACAATTTGGTAAGAAAGGAGTTTATTTTTTCCAACACACGGAAGTTTCAAATTTCATGATAGGTTTTCGGAGTACATGCTGGTTTACGACTTGCTCGAGGTTACAGTTCAGTAATGGAATTTTCATTTTATTATTTCTTAGAAAATATGGAGAGAGATTTTCGTACCCAATCAGGGAACGAAATCCCTACTTTTTCACCTACAATCTCCAATTAGAAACTTAAATCCCTACTTTTTAGCTTCCGTCCCCCTTTTTTACAATAGTTTATAAAAACCCTATGCTATGGTTTGCGCCAGTTAACTTGTGTCAGAGAAATCCTCCGCTTCTCAGCTACACAATTTTTTTTGGCATTTAATTTATAATTCCAAATTAATTTTTTATTTTCGGTCGCGTCGCGTTTTTTCTTCAATTCTTCAATTTCTTCATTTAACTTGTGCTCCCTTTTTTTTCTTTAACGTACACTTTATCATTTCACTCCGTTTCTTTTTTTTTTAGTATTAAATAAAATGTCTATAAACAGTGTTCATTACTTTTTGCCCTCCCTCGACATATTCCACCTTTAACTGGTACCAGCACCTCAGCAGCGGCGGAACCGTATTCGAGCAACTTGAACGAATTTTCAACATTTACGAATGTATGCAGGTATATTAAGAATTTTCTTTCTCAATCCAGCTTGTTTGTATCGAAATAGAAAAATCATATTTTGAATTTTCAAAATATTCTTTTGAGTAGCTTTCATTACTATGAACATGTTTGAAAAGCTATTTTTTTATGATTTTCGATTTTCTTTGTGACTTACGAGTATGTTTTTTTTTTTTTTAATTTTCGTTAGGAACTAGACATGTTGAATAATAGTGAGGATGCAAACGCCACAAACCCCTCAAACTCCCTTATTGACTCCTTTCTGGGACAATATCAGTTTTTCAGACGCCATGAAGAGGATAGTAGTAGAATTTTCTGTACTACTTGCAATCAAAGTTTTAAAGTGACGCGTTCGAGGAACGTGAAAGTCCATTTGGAATCAAAAAATCATTTGAAGTATTCAAATGATAATCATGTGACAAATCGTACAAGCCGTAATTTTTCATTGAAGTGGTTAGAAGACGTCCGCTTTAAATCTTGGTTGCAAGTAGTACCCAACGATCAATACAAATTCCGTTGCACTGTATGTCAGATTGATGGTTCTTGCAAAGGAGGCGTTGGCAACATTTTGCGACACGCGGAAAAAGAAGAGCACGTTTCAAAATGTAGAGATGGGGGTTTGATGACTGTCGATGATATGCCTGCGGAAATTATATATGAGTCCGGGAAGGCGTTCGAAGATAAGTTAAAACAGCGGGAAATAGAGTATATTCAATTGGGAGTTTCAACCAACACGCCATATAGAACGTTGCCAAAATTTTTGAATTTTTTTCAAAAGACCGGACCTGCCATCCTTCAAAGTATGACCGCAGGTGCAACGAAAGTTTCGGGTATAGTTAGAAATGTTTAAGCGCCATGCGAAGAATCTCGATTAGTCGAAATTCTTCGCAAAACTCAATTTTCAGTTCACGTCGACGAGACAACTGATCCAAACGGTTCTGTGAAGTGGATGACGTTTTTGGTAAAATACGTTGATGCAGAAACTCTTGATTGTGCGGAGAGATTACCGAAACTTATACAGTTAGATTCAACAAAACTTAATTCAGACAGGATTTTTACGGTTTTCAAGAGGTACATGACCGAAAAAAACATTCCTTTTTCAAATATTTTATCCGTTTCCTGCGATAACGCTTCGGTCATGGTGGGGTGCAATAGATCTTTCAAAACATTAATGCTTCGCGAAAATCCATTCATCATTTTTATCCCATGTGTTTGCCACAAACTCGCGTTAATTGCTAAAGATGCTTGCGAAAAAATCCCTCCGTACATTGAAAAGCTTCTGTATGCAATTGTTCATCACATGAACAGTACAAAACGATCGGAGGCGTTCGCGCAGATCACGAAATCTCTTCAAAACAGGGAGAAAATCATTCTTGATTACGCGAAATCGTGATGGCTGGGTCGTCATGTTTGCATTGCCAGAATACTGGAATTGTACCCTTCACTTTTATATTATTTTCATGAATTGTGTTTCACCGAAAAGAGTACAATTTTCGATCAAATCAAAAGTCAGTTAGAAGATCTGCGCACTAAGGCTTATCTGGAATTTCTCGGTTACATTCTTGAATTTTTCAACAAAATAAATTTACTTTTCCAACGCAAAGAAACCAAAGTTCATGAGCTTCACTCGCAATGTCTTCAATTTTCGAAATCAATCGCCAGACATTTTTTGAAGGAAGTTTTGCTGCCCTTTTTCATCGAAGGGAAAATCGATTTTTCTTCGCCAACGAATCAGAAGCCATTGGACGCGGTAGATTTGGGACCGAATTGTAATGATATAATCGAAGATTTGTCAAGGGATATGGAAAGTAATGGTTCAATCATCAAAGAGATTCGAGAAAATTGCTTATCTTTTTATGTTGAAGCCGTGAAAAAAAGTTTGGAAAGGCTGCACTACATTCGCGATCAATTTTTTATCGATTTGACTGTTTTTGGCGCAAAGCTTGCTATAATTGATGGAAGTAGAGACGTCACTTTTTGTAATGTTTGGAATGTTTCGGAAAAGTTTGGGGAATATGACAAAGCTGCTTTGAAAAGTGAATGGCGATTGCTTCACCGTAAGTTCGTTTCCCAACCAGAATTAGACATGCTCTCTTTTGATAACATGTGGAAGACAGTTCTTTCATGCAAAGATTCGAAAGGAAATAATGTTTTTCCACTTTTGAAATTGTTAGTTGGGTGCATTCGCTCCCTGCCGCATTCGAATGCGTCTGCAGAAAGGGAATTTTCTATGCTCCCAGACATCTCGACTAAAAAGCGAAATAGGTTTTCTAACGAATCGGTAAGTGCTTTAGCTGTAGTACAATCAGCAATGAAGCTGAGGGAAAGGTCTGCTGAAAACACCACGTTTGAGGATCAGTTGTCGTTGATGTCGGCAAAGAATGTGTATGAACCGCCAGAAAAAAAAGGCGAGTCTTTTGACTTTGCACCCGGACCGTAAATGAATGATGAATGCTTTGTTCGTCACAGAATTCTGTGTGTGCTTCCTTGTCTGTAACTAATTTCTTCATTGAAAAACCAGACTTTATATTAATTTATACATATGTTCCTCTTTTCCAGTGTTTTTTTCTTTCATAAGCAAGTAAATGTGAAGTAAACTCTGTTTCGAATTTTTTTGTACTTGATTTCAATGAGTTTTAAATTACACGAAATTCCTATGCAAAAAATATCCCTTTTCTCGTAAATAAAAATAGCGTAACTAAGACGAATGTTCATATAACGGGCCATTTGAGAATTGTAGCTCATTAAAAGTATAAGCTATGTATTAAAAAAATTCAGCTTGCAATTTAACAGTGTCAATTTTTTTTTATTTTTTTTCCCATCTTATTTTATTCAAATTAAATGTAAAATAGGGACATTCATCTTGGATATGCCAAAACTTGTATATGTATATTGTATATATTTTATAAATGTTCTATCTATCTAGATTAAACATTGTCATATTTGCACTGTTGCATTTATAAAAAAGGTTCAATATTTGTTTCATAATCAATATGATTTCATGCGACATAGTAGTAGATTATTGAAAAAAAAAAAAAAAAAAATGGCAGAACTATTTTTCGTCTGTGTACCCAGATAACACAGTGATACACGAATTTAACAAAATATAATCTGCATTATGATTGATTATAATAATGAATGATTTTTCAAAGAAGCGTTGGGAAAATCCTATTTTGTTGCATACATAGAAAATGTGCTTTGTGGTGTCGCCAATAGTACAGCACTTTATCCATAGTCAAGCCTTTTTTTTCAATGCTGTTTTGATGTCACAATTATGCACCAAACAGAAAAACACTTCTGTTGGTTACAAGAATACGCACTGAGAAATTAACTGGAGATTTCACTTTAACAGTCCTCAAACAAAATGGGTATAAGTGACTGAGTGTATGTTATCAATTCCGGATTGTCTATCCGACACACGATTTGACTTTTAATGTGCAAAACCATACATAAGTCACACAATAAAATACCCACAATCTCATAACGCGAAGATGCATGAACGAATAATCATTCTTTATTATCGCAAACATAGGTGACCGAAGCGTGTGTCAAACATTTGCTATTTGCATGAGTATATACTACTATGAACATCATAGTTCAATTTTTTTCGCGTTGAGTCTTATTTATTAATCTAATGCATATATTTTATATATTGATAAAATTTGTTTGCGGAAAATAAGGCGTTTCCGTCTTGCGATAATCATTCAGTTAATGCGGCTTGAATACGTGCTATATAAGTGAAATACGATGTATAGAAAATTTTTGTGAGTGCATTTAATAATTTACAAGAATATGTTGACCAAGTTTGAAATCTAAAAATATCAATTTTCGTTATAAGTACCTACTTTCTTTGGAGGTAAAAAAATTACGATCGAAAAAACTGAAGTGAGATTTAACATAATTACAACTGTGACATTAAAGTAAAAAATTTTAAATAATGTTCCAGTTTTGGAGACATTAAGTTTCGAACATATTCCATCTTGGAACTCATTTCAGTTTTTTATATCGTGTGAAATAAAGTTTGTTGTAGAACATAAAATTTTTAAGTTACTTAACTGATTTTTGGCGAAAACTTTTCCACCGGAACGTTTCCAGTAAATAGTGACTTGTTTTATTTTGTAATTATAGAATAAAACATATTTTGCATACAAAAATGCAGGGGCGCCAGAAAACCTGTTGCGTGTGTTGATTGCTCAACACGCGTAGAAATTCCCCATGCGGAATTCACCACGGGAAATTTCTCGCGCTTTTCTGTAAAATGCCCGAAAACACTATCCGAAAAATTGTGAAATAGATAGTGACTACTACTAACTTATGACAAAACAAAGTAACCCAGTGAACCTGTGAGCTATTTTTTCAAGACTTAAAAAAATTTTTTACCTTTTTTAAAGCTAATGAGCTCGCAGACTACTTGCCGCGAGCTCATAGCGAGCTTTAAAGGAGGTGAAAAATTTTTCGGAAAGCGTTGTAAAAAAAAACTTTCTCTATGAGTTTGCATTGAGTTTTTATTGGAAAAACGAGAAAATTTTAAAAAAAATCGCGGTAAGCTCACGGCGTACTCGCAGCGAGAGAGTTGCGAGCTCGCGGTTTCGCGGTTAGTTTGAAATAGGGAAGAAATTATGAACGCTCTGCGAGCTCACAGGTTCACTGGGAATTCCTAAGCTTGTACATGAAAATTCAAATGCAGAAAACCATGCTTTTTCAAATCCAATAGATATGTACAGAAAAGCATATTACGAAGTGTACAATCAAGTTCTCTAATTTCTCTGAAAATTAGGTTCGGAAGAGATTCAGCTAAGTTTTTTCGGGATCTTGAGGCGTTTGTACTAGGCGATGATACGCGAAGTGATAAAATTATCACGTTTTATGAAAATGATTTTCATAAAGATATATTTCTCAGTAATAAAAACACATGTCTAGATTTGGCTCGCATCAAGGAAGTAAAATTTAAGAATCTTGGGAAAAACGTAATTTTTATGCAAGAAAATCCATGGTGTAAAAGCCTTGTCCCTGAAATGAGTCAATTCGTGAAGTTATTATTGACTACTCCCGCATCTTTTTCTTCAAATGAGAAAAGTTTTTTGACTCTAAAAGACTGAAATCATATTTGCGCTCTACTATTGGTCAAAAACGATTGAAAAATGTTGCAATTTTACATATTATTCATCACGAGCTAGCGGAAAAATAAGATTTGGAGCAAATTATGAATGAACTCATTGTTGAAAACGCGAAAAGAACAAACTTTTTCGCTTTGTCAAAAGATTCTCTCTGAATTTCTTCAAGTGAAAGTTTCATTCGAATCAAGTGTATAGCCTGAAAATCAAACTCGAGTGAAAATTTCACTCAAATGGAGTGAAATTTCACTCGACTTGGATGATGCTCCACTCAAGAAAAATAAGTGGATTTTTTACTCACTTTTTTCGAGTTGAATCACACTCGAATACGAGTGAAATTTCACTCGAACAGAGTGAGATTTTCAGTCAAGAATTTAATTTGCAAGATTTTCACTCGAAGCGATCTACAGAGTTGTTGCTCAATTAAAATGATCGTCAAAATTTTAATATTTATTAACAAACCGAAAAATAGCTGTTCATACGATTCTTGAACAGTTTCATAATAAATCATGTCCTACTTTAAAATTTCGACTTTTAAATAGGCACCCTAACCCCTCTATCATACCTTGGGGTGAAAAACTCTTAATTCACCACCTGCTTTTGTGGTTTGAAAAATTTCCTCACGGTTTTTCAGAAAACAAAATCATTATTTACAAAAATGAAAAAAAAAAATTTTGCACTTTGCGTCGTCGAGTAGATTGATTCTCTGGTTGAGAATAGGAATCGGGAATGAAATGCTTGGCGACGACTATGAATGAAAAAAGGAGCGGAGAAAGCGGGGAGAAGTGCGAACGGCGCGGACGTTGTCGCGACTCGTCGCACTCATCCCTCCTCACACGGACAGCTCGCCGTACGCATGTGGAAGTAGGTGTCTCGGTTTCAGATCCGAGCACACTGTACCCAAAACGTTCCCCTCGAACCACTCGATTCGGTGATGATGCTTGGTGAGGTAATTGTTTTGCACGCGCTACGGTTTTGATAATTCTTGAAAGGGGCAGGGAGGAGTGACGATAACATGCCTAACAAAATATTTTTTTCTGAATTTACGGGAGAACGACAATTTCTTTCGGTATAAACCGACCATTCTCGTCGCGAAAAGCTTGAATACCGATGACGAGATCCATTGTCTACGATATTAGGAGCGTAACTGAAACGCGATTGAAGCGTTTCAATCTTTTAACGCTTTCGATGAGTTAGCGGTGTTAGGGAAAATGAGTCACTCCGAATAATCGAGCGTAACTTGTTGATTAGCATCAATCTCGATCACACTGTCATTTTCCGCATAAACGATACAGTTTATCGTTGTCGCGAGGTTTTCCCCGAATCGAACCTCGATCCGTACACTACCGTGTTTAACCTGATTCCAATGGAAAGTATCGTTGGCGGAAAGGTCGGGTGTTAAATCGAAAGCAAATAAGCAATACCCGTTAGGGTACTCTGCGCGAGATATTTCATTACCTTCATTTGAAAAATGTATACCCGTTCCTGTAAAAAGTGTATGGTAAGCATTGACGTAATGATTATTCGTGAAATCGGGTTGAAGCGGTTTTGAAGCGTCAACGTACAGTGACAAGTAGTTAATTTTATAATTTTGAAAATTGAACGGGTTTAAAGTACGATCTCTGTTAAATGCTTTATTTTCAACAAAACCTAGAATAACACGTTTCGGTAGCTGCCCCAAAATAACGTTATTAATATGGTAGTTTCCCCCTGCACACCGCTGTGTATAGTTATAGATTTAACTTCAACACGCGTCATTGGATACTTTGCAGTCGTTTTAGCGAGCGCTCTAGCGTGTCCGGGGAGCACTCCAGGACTTATTGTGGCGCGTCTAACGAGTAAAATAGCTTCTTCAATTTTTACTTCGTAAAAACCTGTAGATCCATCGAAGAAAAAGAATCTCGCAACCTAACGAGTCTCAAAGTCATTTCCACACCGTTTATCAGATATTTTTCTTGATTGAAAACGTCGCAATGCAAATGACCAATCATGTCTACGGTCAAGTTTTTAAAATATTTTCGACTTTTCACTAAATTATCGTTAGCCGTACCCGCATCATCCATCGAACCAGCTTTATCAGTCTCCCACAAAACGGTGCCCAAGTGTGCTTTTTTCGCTGCCGGCCCGTAATTTAGCAAGGTTTCAATGTACGCTCGATAAACGTACGAATTATTTGTAGGAGAAACTGGTTTTTGATTAAAAAAACATCAATTTGGTTAAAGAGACTGTGCAAAAAGTTGTTCGTAGTTCCTACCTTATCTACCTTTGTCGGATCTTCCTTATTATGGGTATTTTGTTCAAGCTGAACTTTTAGGCTCAACATTGTATGAGCCAAACCTGTATACTCATCGCCCGAACCAGGGACAAAGAATTGAATCGGGAAATCGTCGGTAAGAGAGGAAATTGGTTTGTGATTCACCCATTGAGATTTTTCGATGGTTGTTTGCGTAGGAGGGAGTTGGAAAAGCTCGAGCTCCGATTTCATACACTCGCATGAGTGAGCATGTAGGAAAGCCATTATTAGTCGAAAATATCACTAATCGAGCTTTTTTTCTTTTTATTACCTAATCTTTTCTTCAAAGTATTTTTGTTACTTGATTTTTTCTTCAAAGTGATTTTCTTCCTGATGTTTCGCGGTTTGCGACGATTTCGAGAATGAGTTATTTTTTTCCGCTTAGTCTTTTTATACCCTGAACCCTCCATTAATTTTTCAATTTTTTCATCAGCTTTGCGTTTGAGGTTTCTCCCAGATTCTTTGAGTCGTGATTTTAGAGATTCGTGAAAAGGGAGACCATCGTTGGCTACATCTGTAGCAATATTTACTCCTGCACTGAGGACTTCCTTTCCAACAGCTCTAGCGCCTCGTCTTATCAGAGGTAAGATTGTGCGAAACAATCCACCTAGAAAAGATCCGATCCCATGTCCTCGTTGATACGGTGCTCCTACGTAAACTCGATCAATCCCTCGACCATAGCCAATCTGACTTTCGAAATGCTCGATGTAATCAGTTATGATTAATCGATTCGTTTAAAGTGAAGCGCCACTGTCAAAGTTCCGTACTCGAATGGAATTGGCTTTCCGAATTGATCCCTTATATTTATTTCCAATGTTTGAAAATTTTTGTTAATCAGTGGTAAATCTTTGGGAGGAGAAAAGTGTACAGTTCTCATCGTCCCGTAATTGTATCAATGCGCATCTACGGGCACGATGCGTAACAAGGGTCGTCATCTGTAATGTGACACTCGCATATATCCGTGTAAACAAACGTTATCTGCGGCAACGCGTTATATAACGACGCTGGATGTTTGGAATAGGGAGTGCCTTTATCATTCACTTTTAAAGTAGGTGTATCGTGAAACCCAAAAATTTTCTGCAAAGCTGGCGGTATACTTAATTCATAATTCTCCAGACATGTTTTACTACAAGTTTTTTCTAATTTGACGTAACCACCGTCGGTGATTGAGAATTTTATAAATTTTTTTAATACCGGGCCTGAATTTAAGCTATTTATCAATTCTTCTACTTTATGATAAACACCAGGATGCAAATGTACATCATTGTAAAAATTTCTCTTGTTTGTATCGCGAATATACAGTTTGGCATAGAAATCTTCAATTTTGTGATTAAGGATGTGTAAAAAAGTTTGGGGGTATTGAATTTCAGTGAGTCTGACCACCCAATCACCATGTAAGCTAACAAACTGTGGTAACTGAGTCGTGAATTTTGACGTGACATTGTTTGGAAAGTGCTACTGCTACATGCTACTGTTGCTCGGTGAAACCATGTAAAATTCGTTATTCATTTTAAACGTGAAACACGGGATAGTTCTGGTTCGTAAAAAATACCATCAATTTCTTCACCTTTCAAATCTTTCAAAACATATACGCAAGGATAACGCTCGTTTCTCACACGGAAAATTTCAAATATTTCCTTCGTCCACTGCCCCTTGCAACCTTTCGCAAAGGCAGCTTTCGCGTTACTGATGCGAACGCGGTCACCTACAATGTATTTAGGAATTTTTAATTTACTCTCATTAATAAATCTTTTGAGCAAGTTGGTGTAAACTTGTGCAGAATTTTGCAACAAAACGTTGGCCGGAGCCATCTTAATACTAGAGTGTACGGAACCATTGTAATTTTTTACAACTTTTTGTAACACGTCAATGTTAACGTTTCGTGTTTTTATGCGTCATGTAACGCCATAAACGCACTTTGATCGTTCTGATAACGCGTTCGACCCTATGACGTCGGGGTTCCTTGCTACTCGAAAAAAAATTTTACGTTTTTCCAACATTTTTTGAAACGGTTCTCCGAAAAACTCTTTTCCTCTGTCGCTTTATAATTGTATAGGAAAACGTGTACCACTACGAGCAAGAATCCGTTAGAATGCGGCGGTGACTTTGGAGCTCGTCTTATCTACAAGACACTCGACCTACACGTACTTGCTAAGTACATCTATCGCGACTAATATATAGCAAACCCCATTGTTATCGGCTTTTAGGGATTTCAAGTCAATTAAATCAATTTCCCAGACATCGTCAATGTTTCGGACGTTGTAAAAACGTCTAGGATATCTCCTTATAACAGGCTTATGTAACGTGTACGCATCTTGAGCTTCTAACCAATGTTCGACTCGAGGTTTCGTGAGCTTATCGCGTAGCGCGTATTGAAATTTGCTCTTGTTACCAGAATACGACGCGTTCATTCAGGTTGTAAAAATTTTGTCTTAAAAGATTCATTTTATAATCTTAATCTCTACAACTGTTTTTGGGTTGATTCTTCTTCTTCTTCCGCAACAGTTAAATTTTCATCCGTATTGTGATCATGCAAATGTAGAGAGCCTTTACGCCAGAGATCGTAATTACCGATAAACTCTTGCAGCACACCAGCGGTTCGAAGAGCTCGTATAAACTGAACGCGGCCTATCGGGTTTGAAGTTTTTCTAGCTCTCATAGTGTCGTTGACGAGATCGATTATATTTGAGCGCTCAACTACTCTATCATCGATAGTGACTCTACCTATTCGATCCCATGAAATTTTCGGCCCTGCAGAATTTTGTATCCATTGTATGAGATTCAAGGCTTTTTTGCGAAATTTTTTGGGTATACTTTCGGTTATGACAGAAAAATCTAATCGCTCAGGTTTTATTTGATCACTTTTTATATCGTAAATTTTTTGTCGCCCCTCGTCAATAACTCGTAGATAACGTTGCAAAATCTGCTGGTACATTTTCCATTTTTCATCTTCATCTATATTTGACGAGTTTAAAGTTTCACTCATTTCAACATCCAATCTGCTTTTTTCATTACCGGGAGTTTGGCCCGATTTTGGAGGTTGATTGATGTTATTAACGTATTCTTGAGGTACCAAAACCATCTTTTTAGCGAATATCATCACTTGAAAATTGACTTTAACACAATTTCGAGAATCGGAGCAATAATGTATGGAATGACCCCTGTCCCACGCTGAAAAATCACTTTTCTTTTTTCGTTCCAAGACCCCTTATTTTCAGCTAATCGTCTCAAGAGTTGAGCGTGTTTTTTCAAACGCGATTTTTCGCTCTTTTTCAAAGTTATGTTACCGCTCAAAATTTTCAACGCGTATTCACAAATGAATTTTATTAAATTAACATCAGCCTTTGCAAGTAAAGCTTTTCTTTGTTCTTTATTTAAATGACATAAAGCCTTCAATATAACCAGTTCTCTAATAGAAAAAGGTGGTTTTCCCGCCATTACAATCAGATAACTGGCATCCAAACTTGCACGTCAAGATTATTTATACCTATCCAAGGCACGTAAACGTAATTATATTGATCATCTGGAAAGATACAGGTTCAGAAACGAAACGATTCAGGAGTAGATTGTTTCAAATCGATAAACAAATACCCGTGCGCTGTAGATGTCGCCTCTTGGTAAATTTTAGAGACAAAGCGAGAATTTCCAGGACACACTTGTCGCGCTAGATGATTAATTTGAGCCTCATCGCGAGGGTTTTTGAATATTACGATATAGTGCGCGTTTAACGAAATATCTCTCTGTCCTCTACCTTGATGGAATAAATTTTGCGTAATATAAATTACACTCAAGTTTCTGTGATGACTGCCTTTTGTAAATAAATCAACCACGCTATTACCCAAAGATTCGCGCATCAAATCATCAAGAATTATTAGCTTTGATTTGTTATCTGAAAAGTCGGTATTTTGCGGAACACCTTCGCGGAAAATTACGTTATTTTTTCTATATTCCTCGTACGCTCTTTGCCACTCCGAATAATACAAAATGATATTCTCAAGCTTTGAATCACAGAGCAAATTTAAATTTTCGATCAAACGTTTAGTAAAAATTGACTTACCGCAACTAGAAGGACCAGCGATGACAAGAGTGAATGGGTGTTGCAGCGTCAGAGACATTTAGTGGAATGAATGTTTCAATTTCTTTTATCGATTTTATACTTGATTTTTAAATTTAGAGATTTAAAAAAAATGTCAGTCGTCATGGTTAAAGTTTTTGGTAATAAATGCATGATATGAAGAATAGAGAAATCAAGAAAAAATTATGAATAATGAAATATTTATCATACGCAGAAATACATCGTCATTGTTGTATAGAGTTTGTTAAAATAAATGTTGAACAATATTTTTTTATTTTATAAACTTTCGGATATATAAATAACTGCATAGATAGTTTTATTCTCTGTTAAAAAATAAATTTGATTTAATAAACTTTCGGGGGTATAAATAACTATATAGTTTTATTTACTGTTAAAAAATACTATGATTTTATGAAATTTCGGGGATGTAAATAGATGGTTTCATGTGCTTAATAGTAATATCTTAGACTATTTTCAGAACTTTGAAAGCATTTTTGGGGCGAAACAAATGCTGGGATCCCGTAAACGGTCTTCGTCACTAACAGGGTGTTGTCGGGTAACTTTTCCGATTTTTTGTTCAGGCCTGCATCACTAGCCTCCCGCGTTTGGATATTGAAGTCGCATGGAACTGACTCTTCGCTAGGACAATTCGTATTTTCAAGAGTTTTATCCGGGACCGTCAGTGCGAATTTTTTAAGCAAGAAGCCTTTGGCTGTTTTGACTCGTTCTTCGTCCTCGAATAATTTTCGACGGTGTCCCCGTTCACGCGAACAAACCCATTTCGCCACGTTGGTTGTCATCGCGGTATGCACATCAATGGTTCTTGTCGTCTGAAACATAGAGTAAGGCAAGAGTTTAACCGGCGTCATAAATTTCAACTGGCTACGACAATGAAAACACGCGAGCGGTACGTATCAACTTACGGTAGCGAACTATTCGCGATAGCGAACGACCTTGCGCGGGGAGAGACGTCCGCGTGCGTAGGGGACGGCCGCGTGCGCTTCGTTGGGCCCCGCGGACGCGGGTAGGAGAGAGATCCGCACAGCGTTGAAGGTAAACATTTGAAGGCGTTAAAGATGACCATAAGGCAAGAAACCGAATTCATTGTTTCGTCGTCTTTTCACGCTATTTGCTACAGTTTTCTTTTCCTCCCAGCGAGTGTCGACGCGGTGAAATGTATCGCGACGGATCGCGTTACGACTAGTAATTATCGCTTGCTCTCGCTCCTCCTTAATAAAATCTGAGATCGTGTCCAAATTTATCAATTTTGAGTTTTCATAATCTAAAGTCACCCCTTTGACTTTGCAGACGCTACTAGTCGTACCATCCGGGTTTGAAACGATGTACGCGTAAAATTTAGGGCCACCGCTGACAAATTTAGAAATAAATTTTCCTTGGCCTAGTTCTTCTGTTGAATCTCCGAGAAAATTTCCAAGTGGTGGCTTGTATTCGTGTGGATTTCCGCGGTCGACGTAAATTACGCTGTCCATATCGCAATAAAGTGCTCGTTTTTCCAATTTTCTTCAATAACTGTACAACTTTATCCAAGCTTGCGCTGTTGTATAGCTCGCGATAACGACGTTGGTTATTGGCGATGGTTGCACGGCTTCGTCTCGGATGATATGAGATACGTAGAGAGTGTTATGATTTATAGGGATGATTCCAGTGATCTCGGTGACGGGGCTTGTTAATAACGCTATGAGTTTTTGTTGACTTCGAACAATTTCGCATTTTGGTAGGTTTTCTCTCATGCAAAATTTTCCTCAGAAAGAATTTCAACACAATTTCGCGACTGATCTAAGACCAGGGTTCTTTTGTATATTTTCTCGTTCGAGTCGGATACCTTCGATCGCCTTGTAATCTGAAATGTATTTTGTTTTTGTTCTTCGTCGGTACACTCTTCGGGCCAGCAAGACGCTTCTTGTTTGATTTTTAAAAATGTGTTGATGTATTGTACAAAAAGACCTCCTTCACGCGTGGAAATACTTGGGAACATGCTGATGCGATCGTTGGGCTTTTTTCAAACGGGCAAAGATTGACGCGGTCCAAAAAAATTTTCCGAAAAGATATACATGCTTTTCTTAGAATATCAATGTTTAAAATGCAATACTTGACAATTTTCTCTTTAAAATTAAACCGGTAATTTTGTTCGACTCTTTACGCATGCCAGTTCAAAAAAGTTTCTCGGCTTTTGGTTTTCATCGAATCTGGATCATAAAATTTCGTTTTCGGCATAGGACCATGGTAATTTTCGTTTTCGGGTGTATTAAAAAGATGCGGAAAGTAACCTTTGACTTCTTCGAAACCAAAAGACTTTGGTAAAGCACTTTACCAAAGTCTTAGCATGTTAGCACAGCATGTGGAAAAAGTTGAGACTGTCGATGAAAGTTGTTTTGCCAATTTTCATAGACATGATGTTATTACCGCTAAGTGTTAATTTGGGTACTATTCGAGAACCATGTTTTTCGACAATGGATTTTAAAATAAACTGACTGTCGAATCCTTTTGCGTTGTGGGCAATACAAATAATTTTTTGAAATGATGTCTTTCCTCTTATAATGTTATCTACAAACTTTTCAACGGGGGATTCCGAAAAAATTTGTTGTCTTATCCCGCACATATTGCACTGTCGAGTCATATCATGGTCCTCGATGCAAAATTTACAAACTTGTTGAGATACGCAAAGGTTCGGTACATGAACGCGTGTTTGATTATCGAGTATGACGTTTTGTTGTGTTTCGAAATCATAAAAAATTCACAAGTGGTTTTCTTCTCCATCGAACGGTTCCACATTTTACATAAAACACTGATGATTAATGTTTGCGATTTTTTTACAAATTTTGCACTTGACGGTTCTGCAAACATGGCTTTTCTCGCTTGTAAAGGTAAAACATTCGTTACAAATTTTTATAGAGCTGCATAAGCTGTTACCTTTCGTGTTTCTTTTTTTGTGATTATCGAAACAAGGACGTCCGTAAAATGAACGATTACAATTATTGCATGATTGAATTTTGCGAGTGGGATCACACGCTGATATCGTTTAACATTTTGGACATTTGTTGGAGCATCGGTGTTCATAAAGTTTAGAGTACGATTTGTTGCAGAGAGAACAAAAATATCTCGATGCCGAAGCCGCAATCAAGTTGAGGATAGGTTGATAATGTTTCGTACGTTTGTAATACATTATATGTAGCGTATGCTCCACGCGACCGTTGATATTTGATACGAAACATCGCCCGTCGTACAACGCGGCGTCACCATTTCCAAACGTGTCAAACTCGTTAACAACGATAGCCGTATTTAATCGAGAATAGTATTCTTGAAATTTTTCAATCTCGCGGAAACCGCAATCATTTTCAGGTATCGTTACACCAACCTCGCGAATGAGTATGTTTGCTTTTTGTTTTTGCAAAACGCACGAACCAAACCTAATTTTTTCCCAGATTTCGTGTAATTCTCCGCATCCTAAAGTTCCGCGTAACGCGTGCGCATAAGCGCAGACTAGAGATCTCGGAAGGCACAAGTTGTCGTTATTCGATATTGTTAGAATTGATCTTTCTCTACATTTTCATGATTGAATGAAACTCGCACGGATCCGGATCGCGATTTTACAATATACGTCGATGCTTCAAAATTTTCATTTAGACGAAATTCAGCGTTGCTTTGAGTAACTCGCTCGACAAGATTCCAAATGTCTGAGAAATCGAAATCTTTGACTTGTCGGAAGGAAATTCTAGCACCTCCTTTTTCAAATTTATCAGAATTGAATGTTAAACCTACGAAATCGTCGTTATTAGCGTCTTTCGTGAAATTTTTTTGTAATTGTTGAAACGCGTCATGTAACCACTCGATCGGATCGGCGTCTTCTTCTGGCTCGTTGATTTTGATCGCGTACGCGTCACCTCTCATTTTAAACCTTTTGAAATATCGCCTTGATTTTGATGTAATTGTAATTTTTCCCTCGTCTTCATTTCTTCGTGTACCATATTGTTCTATTTCAGAGAAAAAATTTTCCAAATCCCCCAAATCGATCAATTCGCTATTTTCTGCTGGGATATTGTTCGTCCAATTTTCGTTGAAAATTTTGTCGTGGGATGTCGTGGCTTCAACAACGTCATTGAGAAATTTATCTTATTCGGGGGTTTCGTCATTCGTAGAGTTTATAAAGTCAGGGAATAACAAGCTTTCTCCTATATCACACAATCCCGATAAATTTTCCTTTTCGGTAATTTCTCCATCGTCTTCATTTCTTCCTGTACCATATTGTTCTATTTCAGAGAAAAAATTTTACAAATCCCCCAAATCGATCAATTCACTATTTTCTGCTGGGATATTGTTCGTCCAATTTTCATTAAAAATTTCGTCGTGGGATGTCGTGGCTTCAACAACGTCGTTAAGAAATTTATCTAATTCAGGGGTATAATCGGTTGTTGGAACTATAAAATCTGGGAACGCTAAACCCTTGTCTATTTTTTCCTGCATATTTTCATCACTAACCTCGAGTCTAACTTCCTCGAGAATTTGTTTGTCGATGAGACTGTTGATGAATTCAACGCCATCGTCGTTCTCGTCGTCCTCGTCCTCCACCAAATCCTGCCAGGCTTGACGGACCATGACGAACTTTTCTTGCATTTCCTTGAGAGTGTTGAATGCCCTGCAATGAGAAATTTGTCTCGTCGTTGCGACGTCGAGTGCTGCTTCCAGAATTTCAAATTTTACGAAAAATTTGAGTTGGTGTAGACGATCAAAAGTTCGGATACAACACACTTCAAAGATTTCCTTCACTTTCACCAAAGCGTCACTGTCCGAACAAGATTCCAAACTTTTGAAAAATTCTTCATCACATAACTCGCACACTGTGTGGTCTCTTTTACAGGCCGCGAACGCGATTTTTCGTACGATTTCTACCAACATTTTGACACTTAAGCTTTTCGAACAAAAAACTAGAGTGAAAAATGTTAATTTATGATTTGACACGTCAGCAAAGACCGACTCGAGCGTAAAGAAAACGTTAATTTATACTAAATATCTCAATAGAGCGCATCTCCTAGGAGTGGGGTAGAACGAGATGCGGATCTCAAAGCATACCTTCTTTCGGCGTTGACGATAGAGCTTTCAGCATAAAATTGATATGTGCCGACAAAGAGCCTCATATTAAATAAACAAAAGAGAGCATCTCCTAGATGCGGATCTTAAAACATATCAGTTTCGTTGACGATATATCTGTATAAAATTGATATCTGCCGACAAAGAACCCAGAGCGTGTCTCCTAGATGTTTGAATGCTATGATGAACTTTTGATTTTTTTTTCATTAATAAAAAGCTAGAATAGGTATGGTGACTCTTGAAACATATCGGTTTCCTTTCTATAACAAAGGGTGGCGATATGCATAAGATCGCACAATGCAAAGCTCGCCGACAACATTGGAACCTAATCCCTTATAGATAAGAAATAATAAGTTCGAACCGTTGCACCTAATAATCTTTCCTCAGTGCGCTCTCGGGATCGCAACAAAATCGCGCGCGCGAAAATTTTTCTGCCAAAGTTTCGCAGGTGTGTTTTTCGCGAGTGATTTCGTGAATTTTCCGATTACTTTCCGCTACGAATGTGAGGGGAAAATCGAGGGAGTTTTGGGGAAAAAAGATTCTGGGGGATATTTACTACGATCCTCACCTTTTTTCTATTTCAAAGATTTCAATTTTTCAAATGGAGTGCATAAAAATAAAATATTCCAGCCAAGACCTGCCACCCGAGGAAGAGTACTCGGAAGAGTCCGCGGAAGATTCCGAGGGGGAATGGGTGATGGAATATCCTAATTATGCGGCCCCGGAACTTCCGAACGAACCTTTTGAGGGTGAGGATTCGGACGCAGAAATGGCCCAAGCGGAGGCCAATGCGGTCCCAGAAATACCTGAAGATAGGGGCGCCGAGGTGGAGGGCGATGGCGTCGCTGTTCCCGAAGTTCGGGATCAGCCGGAAGACCGGCCGGAGGACGTTAATTAATATTAAAAATTTTTAAACTGTGTGTGTGTGTGTGTGTGTGTGTGTGGTGTTAGAATAGACATAGAGGACTATACCAGGATAAGGAGTGTATTAGGAGAATTAGGAGTGCAAGGAGAATAGAAGGTCAGTAATTTTGTATTTGGAAGGGGATTAATTGGAAGCGTCGGGCAAAAATTTATGCCGCGATGTAAGATGATACCATTTTGAAGCCGCGGGATGCCCCCCCCCCACCCTTGGAAAATATGCCGCGAGATGCCACGCGGTAAAGTCCGGTGGTAACATGATACCCTTTTGTTATTGCCGGTAAACGCTGATATACCCCCCACCCCTCTTCCTGGAAAAAAATTTCTCGAGATGAAAAACGCATCAAGATGATTGACCCCCCCCCGGCGGTGGACATCAAATACCGGACCCCCCCTCTGGAAAAGCCTAGAGGAGCTCGGTGGAAATCCCCCCCCCCCCGGCAATTAAGATAATAATAACTC
This sequence comes from Platygaster robiniae, assembly GCA_028476575.1. NCBI lineage: Eukaryota > Metazoa > Arthropoda > Insecta > Hymenoptera > Platygastridae > Platygaster > Platygaster robiniae. The sequence continues at coordinate 18,645,960 of CM052029.1, read as the reverse complement.
TATAGGCGGCAAACATCAAAGGGATCCCCCAATTCCTGGAAAAGTGCGAGAAAGTGGCCTACCCTCACCCCCGGCGGCGAACATCAAAGACCGGAACCCCCCCCCCAATTCCTGGAAAAGCGATTGCGACCGACGCGTGATGACGTCATTTGTTTTGACTCCCTATAGTGGTAGCACTCTACTTATATAGGACAAGAATCGGTATCTTAATAGTTAGGATATCGCTTTTTCATCTGAATCTTCCGCTTCTTTATTTCAAATTGTCCAAACTTCACGCAGACTTATGTGTGATAACTAAAACTTATTAAGAATTTAAAGCTGTTATACATTTCATTTCGACAAATAGGTGAAAACGTGACGGAATAGTATTGGGCATCACACCAAATGTTTATACGTTGTCGACAAGGATTACTCATGATAAACCAAGTTATATTATATTTGAAAGAACCGTAAATGAATGAAAAATGAATATCGCACAGCTTTGTCTCAAAGATATTCTTTTTGAGTAAAATATTGATTTGAATGTATTAAATGCACTTATATTTACATGAATGCATTTACGCTTTCGTCATTTTGAAATTATTCAATACATGTTTGAGGCTCAGGTGATGAAAACGCATATATTCTGTGTTTTGAACTGTAAAATTTTATTAGTTCTTATTATAACTTACAAATACAGAGCGAAAGGAAGATTATCGATTGACATTCAAGATTGTCATTAAAACTTATTACGAACAACTTAAACTAGATCTCTTCGCGAGATGAAAGTCCGCCCATCTCCTGAAACGTGAGAAGACATGGGACGAAGGAAACGTGTAAAATTAAATTTGAGTAACTCATAGGAAGTTTTGTAATCAACAGTTACTTCATAATTTTTTCTGTGATTGTTGAATCCAAGAGTTTTTAATTTTTGCAGACAAAAAACGAGTTATTTCTATCATCTACTCAATTTCTATCATCTACTCAAAATCAAAAAAGTTATTTGAGCATAAAATCTAAGAAATCGGATTAGTTAAAACTTGTGAGCTAAATAACTTTTTTGATTTAGAGTTTTGTAAAAAGCGGCAAGGACTTTTTTAGTCAGAAAAATATGAAGAAAATTTGGGAACGATTTGTTTCCCTGAATTCGACCCCCACTCGTCGAGAGAATGCATTTATTGTTTAAATTTTTGGCTCGAATAACTTTTTCAATTTTGAGTTTTTTAAAAAATTTCGAAGGAAAAAAAGTCTCAGAATTTCATGAGAAATATTAGGTTTTTTTTGGCACAGGGAATCGGATACGCCCTGTATAAAATATCAAAAATTTTCATTCAAAATTAATTCTCGAAATTAGTTTTAAAAATTACATTTCAAAATCAAATTCCCCACTTCACGCAATAATTAAAATTTCAATTACGATTTTTTTGAATTAAAGCACGGTCCAGAAATTCAACATATGTATTCTGAATCTAAGGATTACCCTGGTGAACGAGTTATCACACTTTTACCACACTTAAATGCGGTAAAAGTGTGGTAAAAGTGTGGTAGATTTTTTTCTATTTAAATCAACAATTGTAACACGAAATAATGCTTTTAAGGTAAAAAAAGATACTCTGTTTACGTGGAAAGGTATTTGAAAGCAATAAATGTTTCCAGTCATGGTAAATAAGCCTGTAAAAGTTTAATGAAAACTTGGTGGCGAGTAGCTTTTGCGCATGCGCCATGAGTACATTCCTGTCGTGGCACGGCCACTGAAGTAGTTACCGAGGGGCCACAAGGCGCTCCTGCATAGATGAATTTTCAATGTGAAATCTAATTAAGATTGAATTTGAATTTAGAAATAATATAAATTTTTTATGATAATAATTTTTCTAACTATTTTCTAGTAAAAATCTTATAACTGGCTAAGTACACTGTTTTACGATAAATTTGATGTACCACATAATGCTTATAGCAGTTTTTTTCTGCCATTCTTACATCTATACCTTGAAACTTATTTTCTGAGTATGTAATTTACTTGAAGACTATAACTTTGCTGCCTTTGGAATGTACGTTATGACTGTGATGACAGCCTATACAAATTTTTTATAAAATTCTCAACTATAATTCCACTTATGTTAATAAATGTACTTTTTATTATTATTTATACAATCATCCCGGCATGGATCCGCAACTAAATTCCCCTAGTAATTTAAGTTTTTTTTAAGTTTTCGTAAAAATCCTTAATAAATCTAGGTATTTTTAGTAAAATTCCGCTTTTTTTATAAAGTTTCTTCACAAAAAGAGCAATTTTCTATGAAGTTTTTATTAGTTCCAATAAAGCCACTTTTTAAAAACTTTACAAAATCTTCGTAAAATGACGACATTGTTATATAGTAGATTTTAAAATCTACTTTTTAAAGATTTTGTCTTATAAAGATTTTATGAAGTTTTTATGAAGTGACTATAAAAAATAATAAAAACTTTATAAAACATTGCTCTTTTTATAAAATAGCTTTATAGAAGAATCGGAATTTCATGAAAAATACCCAAATTTTATAAGTAGTTTGATAAAAACTTTATATAAACCCTAATCACTAGGGTCAAGTGATCCGTTCAAAAAACTCTAACCCGTACGAAATAAAAAATATAATATATCTAATATTGTGTATTTTGATTATGATGTACCATTAACTACAATGATTAATTATAAAAAACATAATAATTACGCATGTATATATAATAATGAAAAGGAAATTAATTATCATGAATGAAATCACTGTTCGGTATTTTATAAGTGTTAATGATTTTACATATGTTATAAAAAACTTTTATAGGTTGTCAAAACGGTCCTTAAGTACATTTTAAACACAGCGAAGTTATGATCTTCAAGCAAATGACCAGAAAATAAGTTTTAAGGTAGATCGTATAAGAATGGTAGAAAAAAACTAGTATAAGCATTATTTGGTACATCACCTTGGAAATAAACATAAAAATTATAATAATAAAAATATTTTATTACTTTTACATTATGATTCGATTTTATTGGATTCCACATTCAAAATTCAGATATGGAAGAGCGCCCTTGGGCCCCTCTCCGTAGATCCTTCAGTGGCTGTGCCACGAATGGAATTTACTTATGGTGCATGCGCAAAAGTTATTCGAACTTTTACATCAGGTTTATTATTAAAAACTTGACAAGAAATATTTTCACTTAAAAACAGTACGTTTGGTTGAAGTTATATTTTTAGAGCATGTTAACAAAAATTTGTCAAGAATATGTTGTTTTCGAAAACATGTTAGAGAGTTATTCCATGACCTCGACATGTTTTACAAAACGATTTTAAAGGCAACAATTGTTAAAAAAACCCCCTGCGAGATTGAAATTATGAAATTTCTTACTTACTTTGACATACAAGCATACAACTGTTAAATATTGATGAAAAAACGATTAATTACCAAAATAAAATCCACCACACTTTTACCACGCTTTTACCACACTAAAGCGTGGTAACTTGTCCACTAGGGTGAAAAAGCCAATTAAGAAATTACGTTAAGAAATCAAACTTATAACTTTAACAGCTGAAAAAAAATTACATATTCACCAGATTTTTGTTTGAGTTGTAATTCTTTCTATTAGAATTTGGAAAAATTTAGTCAGCTCGACATCGTCTTGCACAAGGAACTGCAACATATTAATGTCTGTTATGCCAACCTCTGGAAAAAAAAAACTTTTGTAAGCATGTATCAAAATATTTATGATTTACGAAATGTTTGATGTTGATTTATTCAAATATTTTTTTAAATCAATAAAATTTCTAAATGAGTTCAACAAATTGCTTTTGAAATGGATAGTTATAAAAATAACTAAGAAGCATATTTTTGATTTTGCTTGAAAAATTTTCATTTTTTATAAAATTTTTTTAATAATTTTTCTTATTTTCTAGATAAAAATTTTGGCATTCACCATTTTTTAAATAAGTTAGGGAATTTCAAATCATACTAAATGTTTATCCAATTTTTTTTGTATAAAAGTTTAGTCAACGTGCAGTTTTCAAAAAAAAAAAAAAAACATGTAGCACAAAAACCGTAACACAGGCTGACAAGATTTCAGAACCAGAAACCAGAGTATACTTTTCCGAAGGTTTTAGGTGCACTGAACAAGAATCTGACCTCAGAATTGCTCCATCACCTCTGGTTTTCGAAATATTTTAAGCTAAAAGTACGAAAATCGCGGTTTTTGCCAATATTTGAGGTTATGTAGCATAACGATTTTAACTCTTATTGTAAAATCACTGCCAGCATCTTAAAGTACAAGCCTTTCTCTTTCAAATGCACTTTAGTTTGCTCAAATACCATTTTTTCCCTTTGAGATATTAAATATTTAAGTTTGGAATACACATCAATTTCTCAAGTTTTGTACACCTTCACGTTTAGTAAACACAAGATGTAGAGTGACAATTCTGAGAAACGATAGATGTTTTACGGGTATCGAGGCATCGTGGAATCAGAATTAGCTATCAGTTTTGCAGAATTTATTAGTTAAACCAATTTGTTTAAACAATTTATTGCACAACTTTTGGTGTTGGCGAAACAAACACCGACATCAGATCTTTTGCAAGAAATATGTTCAAAATAGTATTGGTCTATAATGCATTAAGGTTGTTGTAAACAAATTATATTAAATAAAATAAATGTATCAGTCTTAATGAGACCTTCGAAGTTCAACAGCTCTAATCTCTTACAACTGTTACTTACGGCTCTCGGCCGGGTCCAGAGTCATGAAACGTGTACGGTGCGTTGTCGACTCTTTTTTTTTTAATTATTATCTGATGCACATCGTTCTATTGATTATGTGCTCCTTTGTTCTTTTCTTTCTTTACTGTATTTAATTTCTTCAATTTTTTTACTCATTCAAACTAATCTTTATGATAGCCTTAATTATGTTCTCGATTCTTTCGAACTCTTTATGATTTTGTATCTCTCTCCCTATTTCTGCACTAAAAGCTCCAACGTTTTCTGGTAAGTGTTCTAAGTGAGAAAATAAAGGATGCAATTTCAAACTCATTAAGCACCCCAATTTTTGAAAATGAGATAACATTGTTGAAACAATAGCTTTATATTCTTTATCCCGATGGTTTCCTAAAAAGTTGTATAGAACCTTTTTAAAACTACGCCAAGCATTTTTCTCTGTTCTCGTCATAGATTTCTCGAACTTATCATCTTTCATTAGTTTTCTGATATCAGGCCCTACAAAAACATCTTTTTATGTCTCAAAAAACCAGATAAAAGGCATCGAAAAGTCATTAACAAAATTAAACAATACAGCCGGATGTCGCCTAAGCGAATGCTTAATGACTGCGACAAGATAAGACTGCATCAGTCCTTATATGATCAGTCAAGTGGGAAAATTTGGTGCACGAAAAGATGTCCACTAAAGTACGAAACTAAAATGATCATTTAGAAATGATCATTCATCAAAAAGAAATGATCATTGGATGATAAATGATCATTTATCTAATAGAAAACTTATGTAATGTCTCGTTTTAGCGTCGTACTTGACTGGATATTTTTTTCGGCGCCAAATTTTCTCACTTGTCTAATCAGATAAGGACCAATGCGGTCTTATCTTGTAGGGTAAAGGGAGGGAGAGGCTCCATAAGAATTGTAGGCACCTTGGTGGGGTTCTCTCGCTCTTTGACCGCACGGCAAATCGAATGGTGGGAGAAGGTATGGGTTCAGAGTGTTAGAGAGCTTTATCTCGCTTCACATAACCATTTCACGGTTTGCTATTTGTACAAGGTAGGCTTATACTGCATCGTTTTATACGTTCAAGTTGCAATTCAACAAAAAATACAGTGTCTAACGAAAGCCAGACTTCACGAACGTCTTGTTCAGATAAAACTGACATGTTTTTTATGTTTGCGGAAAATTTGAGACTTCTGATTGTCGTAGAAGTATCAATGATTGGGAAAAAGCTAAGTACTTAGAATGTTACAATATACCTATGAAAAACTTATATAAACTATGGGTACCTCGATCTATTTGTAATTCTTGTCGAATGAATTTCATTAAATGGAAAGAGGCAAAAAAAGATGCAATTATTCAACCAGCTGTTTGGCGTGAGCCTAAGAATTACCATGATGACTTTTACTTTTGTGCATGTAGTGTCACGGGCTACAATAAAAAAATAAACATAACATTGTTTATCCTTCCGTTGAAAGTGTGACCCCAGCCGTAGAAGGAAAAATAGAGATTTCAAAAAATACAGATTCTGATTAAAGTGATTTTGAAGAAATTGTTACTAAAGGCAATGAAAAAGAACGTGAATATGAATGTACTTCGGATGACACAAATCCGATACTTTTTGACCAAAATGATTTAGACGATCTTATTCGTGATCTTAATCTTCCTAAAGATTCATCCGAATTACTAGCTTCAAGGCTGAAAGAAAGAAATTTATTATTACCTGGGACAAAAATCACTATTTACAGAAAAAGACATGAAGAATTTTCGAAATATTTTGCAAGAGATAATTATATGGTTTACTGCAACGATATCAAAGGACTTGTAAATTTTTACAAAACAGATATGTATGAGCCAGCAAATTGGAGGCTTTTCATAGACTCTTCAAAAGAAAGCCTTAAAGCTGTATTACTCCACAATGGCAATGAGTATGCAGCAGTTCCTATAGCTCATTCAACTATTTTAAAAGAATCCTATGAAAGCTTGAAATGGCTTTTGGATTCAGTTAACTACAATTTGCATCAATGGCGTATTAGTGGTGACTTTAAAATGATCAATCTTTTAGTTAGTTTGCAATCTGGTAATGTAAAATATCCATGTTTTTTATGTCTTTAGGATATTCGTGATCGACACTCACATTGGATACGAAAGGATTGGCCAAAAAGGTCAGAGTGGAAGCTTGGTTCACAAAATGTCATACACAAAAGTCTTGTCGATCTCGAAAAAATTTTGTTGCCACCACTTCACATAAAACTGGGATTGATGAAGCAATTTTTGAAAGCTTTAGATAAGGACGGTAACTGCTACAAATATATCAAAACTACATTTCCAAACTTGAGCGACGCTAAAACTAAAGAAGGTGTTTTTGTAGGGCCTGATATCAGAAAACTCATGAAAAATGATGAGTTCGAGAAGTCTATGACGAACACAGAGAAAAATGCTTGGCTTAGTTTTAAAAAGGTTGTATACAACTTTTTAGGAAACCATCGGGATAAAGAATATAAAGCTATTGTTTCAACAACGTTATCTCATTTTCAAAAATTGGGGTGCTTAATGAGTTTGAAATTGCATTATTTATTTTCTCACTTGGACTACTTCCCAGAAAACGTTGGAGCTTTTAGTGAAGAGATGGCGGACTATTGCTGGTCTTCGAAAAGGAATGCTGTATTACAACATCATTCTCGAAAGTCTCAAAAACGATCCTTCGAATGTAAACGAGAAAGTTTCCATAAAAAAAACAAAATATGATTGAGAAAAGTTCATTTCATTTTGACGAAAAGTAAAAATGATTGGCGAATTATAAGACATACTCCGAAATCAGAAATAGTCTAAAAGTATCGAGAACATCATTAAGGCTATCATAAAGATTAGTTTGAATGAATAAAAAAATTGGACAAATTAAATACAGTAAAGAAAGAAAAGAACAAAGGAGCACATAATCAATAGAACGATGTGCATCAGATAATAATTAAAAAAAAAAAGAGTCGACAACGCACCGTACACGTTTCATGACTCTGGACCCGGCCGAGAGCCGTAAGTAACAGTTGTAAGAGATTAGAGCTGTTGAACTTCGAAGGTCTCATTAAGACTGATACATTTATTTTATTTAATATAATTTGTTTACAACAACCTTAATGCATTATAGACCAATACTATTTTGAACATATTTCTTGCAAAAGATCTGATGTCGGTGTTTGTTTCGCCAACACCAAAAGTTGTGCAATAAATTGTTTAAACAAATTGGTTTAACTAATAAATTCTGCAAAACTGATAGCTAATTCTGATTCCACGATGCCTCGATACCCGTAAAACATCTATCGTTTCTCAGAATTGTCACTCTACATCTTGTGTTTACTAAACGTGAAGGTGTACAAAACTTGAGAAATTGATGTGTATTCCAAACTTAAATATTTAATATCTCAAAGGGAAAAAATGGTATTTGAGCAAACTAAAGTGCATTTGAAAGAGAAAGGCTTGTACTTTAAGATGCTGGCAGTGATTTTACAATAAGAGTTAAAATCGTTATGCTACATAACCTCAAATATTGGCAAAAACCGCGATTTTCGTACTTTTAGCTTAAAATATTTCGAAAACCAGAGGTGATGGAGCAATTCTGAGGTCAGATTCTTGTTCAGCGCACCAAAAACCTTCGGAAAAGTATACTCTGGTTTCTGGTTCTGAAATTTGTTCAAATTTTGTCGGCCTGTGTAATTTACTGTTTTTCAAATATTTGCACTTAAAATTTCGGCCAAGTTGAATGTATCGAAAATGATTCACTCGCGAAAATCATGTGAAAAATTTTTACAATTTCGACTATGTTTCACTACCTGCTGTAATGATACCGATTGTAGTTCTTCAAATTTCAGCGGGATAAAAATTTGAATAATGTGCAAAATGCAAACATTGCAAGGAAGTTATGACAATTTAACCTTTATATGTACCATATATGTAGGAAAAAATAACCAAAGTATTTATTGTAAATTTACATCAAATACATCAAACGTGATCAATAACTTGAAAACTTACCCATTAGTGTTGGGAACATATAAGTGAGTCCTCAGCTATCTACAATCTCCTCCAAATTCATTTTTTTTGCAAATTTAACTCTTACAAAGTTGACACCTCCCCAAGTATTAAAAAACACGACGTGCTTTTGTTTTTCTGCGGCGCGGAAACGAGCAGGAAAGCGAGGATTTCTGTAATAGCCTCCCAATTCTGATATATTTACTATTAATATGCCATTTCAACTAAAAATAAAGCATAGTTGAGCTGACCATTTCTATTTTTTTTATTTTATTTTATGTTGTTTTGCATTACACCAACATTTGTTTCATGAAAAGGTCGGAGTATAACAGGAAGTTTGTTCGAATTTTATTAACGGAAAATGACGGTTTTGACTTGTTACGATATATCATTCTTGAGCGAAGTTGGAAGATTAGAGGTAATTTTAGGTCTATATTTTGTTACCGTTAACATTTATTTTTTTGCCACGACAAAAGTGATTCAAATATGTCGCAGATTTACTGGAAACACTATTTGACATCATAGGGATTGTTTCAAATTAGATATATTATGATAGTTCAGATACAACGTTAGATATGAACGTATGTTTTTAAAATGATGCAACTGAATAGAAATGTTGACAATAAATATTTCTTTTTCTCAGTGTGCAAAAGTTTGAGTTCATGCATTTTTCCGTAAAGAATGATATTCATTAAAAAAACTCGGCCTAAATAATGCACAAAAACATCATGAAAGTTGTATATATTCTTGGAAATTTACAGACACGCTTTTTCCATTATTGAATGAGATTCAGTTTGCACAATACTGATTTAGTAACCGATTGTTACTCCCAAATCATGTGTTTCTACTGTATTTAACGGTAGTTTTGTTTCATACTTTTTAAAGTAACAACTTTTTTATTTGATGAAATAGATAAAAAAAAAAAGAAAAAACATCTGTACAGTAAATAAAATATACAATAGCAATTGTTGCATCACTTTGCATCTATTATTCTTTGTACAAAACAGTAATTATGGAATTCGGACGAATTTCATCCGTCGCTTAAAAAAAGCACGCGACGAAATCGACCGAGAAATAAATACTGTGAATATCTTTTCCGTCTCTGTCTAAGTTGTGCTGTGTAACGGGAGTGTCTCTCTATTACCTATTGTGCCGCTCGTTTCGTCTAACTTTTACTACCTGCCTGACGTTTATGGTCCCTCAATGAATACTATTATGGTTTTTTTTGTCAGCTGATTCTGAAAATCCCAATCGATTTCCGAAAGACCCCGATCTGCTCCGATCGCATTGTTGTCAACTTGGTAGTAGTGTTGGGAGATGAACATCTTTATTCATAATCAACATGGCGTTTTTCAAATATATGATGGCAATCATGGTCATTATGGCAATGAGGCGCGATCGCGCGATGTAAACAGAACTAAACAAAACAGTCAAAATTTTCATGACAATTGGTGACCAGCGATACCCTCGAAACGCTGGTACAAGGCAATAGTTATGCAAGAATTAGGTAAGAGTAAGGCAACGAATTTATTTACAAAATTATCGGCTATAGTCGATTTTTTTCGATAAGGCACGATTAACATATAATTTTTTTGTTCACAATAATCATAAACGCTAGCATCCTGCGTCAACAACCATAAAATCTACCGGCAGGTTTGGTGTCCTTAGTGAATGGACTTTTTTACAAAGTTTTTATAAAATTTAGCTGTCTTTATAGAAGTTTTATAAAATTGTGCATCTTTATAAAGCTTCGGAAATTCTTATAAAGTGTTTTATAAAATCTGTCCAAACTTTATAAAGAACTTCATAAAAACTAAAAAATCTTATTAAAGCTCACCAGGATTTATGAAACTGTGTGAGAGAACGTGTTTTCTTCGCACTAAAATTTTGTTTAACTGAACATAACCTTAAACTTGATCGAATTTTCTTCGGCAGTTCATAGTTCATTATCATGATTTTTCAATTACATATTGAGGGTTATTAAAAATAAGTTTTTACAATTTATGTGATCAATAAAACGAGTTTTGAAAGTTGATAGCTAGTCGTCAGTGAAAACCTTTAACATGAAATAAGTCAATTTTGAGTTATTTTTTCGTGTTTACGTTTCGACCAGAAATTGATGCAGCAAGTACTTTATTCTGTGGGCTACAATGAAGCAATAAGATAACGACGTAAATACCCGAAAAGTTTCTTTATTCTTAGACAAGTTTACAAACCTTAGGTTCTCACACTGTATTACATACGTCGTATAAAAGCAATATTTTAAATATTAAAACATTTAACGTCAGACCTGATACATATATGTAACAGGTCTCATGTATATACTTCGCATGTGTACATTTTCGAGTACGCTATAATTACAACGAATTTCCATAATTTTTGGGTGTTAGACACAAAAAGTCGTCTACCCTTATCATTTTATGCTGAACATCCTTAATATTAACAACCGTCAAATTCGCACTGTTTTCTACTGGAATTATGTGTCAAATCTTGAATTTTTCCTCTACATTGTACGTATAGCAAAATTGATGTACATGCAAATCGTCTATCGAACAGTACATTGACCTTGCCATGCTGACAATAGTGGGGGTTTGAAGAGTTGATTCTTTCTTTTGAAAAAAAAAAAATATTCGTCCAAATGCTAATTTCGAATTGGAGTTGGTAAAAAGAAAAAATGTATTTTCCTTTTTCAATCTTTCATCATAAATTTTGGCTGAGAAAATTTCATTATTAATTTTTTCTCTGCCATAAATATCAATAGAAACCAATCCTTCCTTCGTAATTTTTTCTGAGTAAGCTAGAGGTACACAGAATTTAAACTGATTGAAAAATTTGTTCTTGAGGCAAACGGGATTTTTTCTGTTCAATTGTAGCGTTCTGTAACCATTATATAACTGAAGAGTATTCATAATTTCTTTCCCTACGTTCCGTGTTCCGTGCATCATTCTCAATGTGAAGCCATTAATATTTTCATATAGAAAAGCTGAGTTAGCTCACAATGGGCCCCAGCGTCGAACGGTCAATGGTAGGTGTAACAAAGAGTGAATGTTATATCGATAGTGCTTAAAACTGTACAATTTACCAATATCTCTAACAAAAGAATTTAACATTAATTCAGCTGAATTCAAATCGAGTGGAAAAATTCTTTCTGATAACAAAATGTTCATACTAGCGACTAACAACAGCCGGTGTTGGTAATATTTCACTAAACTAAATTTTTTGAGCCCTACTGATGAATAAAAAAGTAACCAGGATCTCAATTCTTAAGCTTTTCATTTTGAGAGGTGCTTCAAACTTCGAGGTAACCTTTGGAGATAATAAGGAGGCCTGATTTTTTGCAGAAAGTCATCAAATTCGTTCAACTTGTCACCAATGTACCATGGGCCTTTAACGAAAAACCAAAGAGTTGTTATATGTAAAACAACTCCTAAAAGAACACTATGCATGTATTCAGGAAACACAAATGTACTTCGACCAAAAAATGGAACATCTTCATGATAGATTTTTTTTTGACGCCAGTTGCAGTAATTTTTTCACTTTTGTTTTTTGGACAGACGTTAATCGCTCTACTTCGGTGACTCGGGATTTTCATAGAATCTTTTGTGAGAACAAAAGATTGAGAAAAGAAGATGGTTTTTCATGGTACAGAAAATAACTCTTTCTCTTTTTTTCCTCGTTTAGATTAGGATTTTTTTCACGTTGTCGCTCACAATTATTGCAACCTAACAAACCATTGTGCTTTACTACGCCCTGCAAGTCGGCGCGGACTGGAGCGTCAACTACCGAAAGTAGCACGACTACATTCGAAACGTTTTCTTCCTTTGAGAGTGGATGGACCCATTTTACATCCCCTTTAAAATAAATATCTAACAATGATTCCACGAAAGGCCTTAGAAATTCTGGTTTGTAAGAATCCGCACCAAATTCCGATCACAAAAGTGAATATTCTCCTTAATTTTTGCGGAACGTTCCCGACGGTTACAGTTAATGGGCAGAACCCTGCATTTGAACTTTTGCATCGACTAACCCTATCTGTAGATAATATCAAGATCGAGTCATACTTGCTTTTGAGAGCATTTTTTTCTTGATATATTCAACCCCATCATGTAAATCTGAAATATCAGTAATTTTTTTTTATCGTCATTGCACTCGTCGATTACTTGCGCTAAATTTCGTTTTTCAAACAAATGAGCAATAAATTCTTTCAAAGAAAACCCATGAAATTTCCCACTTTCAGTATTTGATTGGCATTACTTTGAGCAAGGTTCATCAGACTTCGTTTTTCTTGTAAAACAGGTCTTACAGAAATAAAAATCTTCTTGAGGAATGATTGTCGCATGATTTTCGATGAATTTAAAAAGCGAATCAATGTTTTTAGGCATATTATTGTTATGGGGCAATATCTTTTTGTGAAACCGTATATCATCCTCAAGAAGTTTCTTTATTTTCTGTGTTTTATAAACATTTCAAACACTTCAAGCATTTATAGTAGCACCTTCGTACAATTTCTCGTCTCCTTCCTCGTCATCTGAATATAAATCTGAGATTTTATCGTCTTCATCGACCTCTTCATCGCTTTTGAACTGGTACGCCGGTGAACGTCGAAAGTCGATCTCTTAAGTTCATTGTCGAATCTTTGCAAATCACAAGGACAATTAATTTCACGAAGTTTTTAAAATTATCTAACGATGAATATGTGTACGTGTAACTTTGAAATGATTTAGGAGTTTTTAATAATGAATTGAAATTAGGCGAGTCCAACAGAATTACTATTTTAAACATTATGGGCCTCACGACTTTCCAATAAAATATTGTCTGCAAAATTTATTCGAATTACGAAATGTCCAGCACACAGTGTGGATATTTTGAAAACAATGTTTGGAAACTTTATGTCACTTTTAATTTTCGCGATTTTATTTAAGTTGTCAAACTGATAAAGATTTTTCTTAGTTAAATGTTTATTACTGCGAATTTCCATAAAAAAAGGTTATAATGATTACTATCTTGGTACTAAATATTTAACTTTTCCATATTTTATAAAAATTTGTCTAGCCCACGAATATTCCTTTAAATTTTCAGGTACTCTTCAAGTATTTCTAATTTTGATGCAAAAACATCCTGCATGTTCAGAAAAAACATGATTCTCAACACAATATACAAAATTAATTTATTTTTTTTTTTTGAAATTCCTCAGAGTTTGTAATTTTTTGAACACTATTAGGCGAAAAAAAAATTCCGATTTTTAGAAATTTTAAGCTTATATCAAAATATTAAATGTTTCCAATGATCATGAAGAAATGTTTAACTCAACAGTAATTTTTCTAATTTTTTGATGTTTTTTATAATTTTTCAGATTTTGATTTAAAAATTTCAAGACATTGTCTTGCGTATTTTGACGAAATGAAACAATACACTATCTCCCCTCCCGCCGAAAAAATAATTCATTTTACTATTAACCTGGAAAAATCATGTTCTGCCATCCCCGTGTTAATTGACATTAAGTTAGAAAAACTCTTCGGTAGACACACTCTCGACATTCAACGTAAGCATATTTTCGACATCAGACTCATCAACGTCCATGTACACAGCCGTTTCATGACCAGTATGAGATGTTTTGTCTTCTTCAATTTTTTCATTCTCTGTAACCATAGACTCAAATACATCTTCGCAAGATGATTGAGAGGACCGGATGCATACGGTTAATAGTTGCAAGAGCAGCTGGGAAGTGGCTGAGCACTGATGCCATCGACCAAACCCTTAAGGCGGATTTACAGCCTCTGCCTACTCGATGCCTATGCCTTGCGGAATACATTAGCAGCGGGCAACGGGCGGCCGACAACGAAGCAAGGCCGGAAAGTAGGGGAGCAGAGAACCCCTACCACTCCGAGTTTCTTCCTACTCGCAGCGTGTTCCGATTCGGGTTTCTTTCACGGAATAGACCCAGCGGGCACGTAATATTTTGGGACTATTTTATTTCGAATATGAAATAGTTTCCATAATCTTTTGGCGGTCTCAGCAGCTTTCTTGCAAATTAAATGCAACGCATTTACGTGCAAACGTTTGAAATTATGCACGGTTTTTGATTATGAAAGCGTTAGCACTTTTCATGTAAATTGTTGTATATACCGCAGGGAAATAAACGGCCCTTTATTTCCCCTCGGTGTATAAAATACGGTACGCTCCTCGGAAATAAAAATATTGTGTCCGCGGAACGTAATGTACTTTTTTTTTTATGATTCAGATATCTCAATAGTTAAGAAAAAAAAATATTTTTTCATCCTTCTATAATTAATTCGAATGCAAGAAAATGATGACGAGCATAAATTTTTTGCTGTGAAAGTTATTATACTTGGACATTGTTCAATTAAAAATTAGTTTCACTTATCATGAGATGTTACATAGTTGAAAAATTGATTAAGTTGATCCAAAATTTGAATCCGAAAAATGTATAAAATATAATTGATTTAGCGAGAGACTCATGCTCGTTTTCATTTCCTTCTATTAAAATGGATAACAGAAGAATGAAAAAAAAATTGTTTTCAAACTATTGAGATAACTGAATGATTGAAAAAACAGTTTACATAAAAAGTATAATATTCCAGCTGACAATAAGGATATGGACCATGGAAATAAAAAAATGAAATCAATTATGGCAAAGAACATATCGAATAAATGCACTCGAATTTTAAAAAGACTAAAAAAAACTCCATAAAGTAACGAGGATTTCAATAAAAGGCTAATAAGTATAATATGTAGTGAGTTTTTATGGTATCGTGGTAAGATCGTATGAAAATACGACTTCACAGATAGGACATTTCCACACAATAATCGAGTAGCAATTGCAACTAATCAACTTATTCCCGGTATTTTTAAATCGAACAACTCTTTGCATGATTAAAAATAAGATAACTATTTTGCAGTTTGTTTACTACAAAGACGTAATTTTTTCAACATTCCTGAACTGCGGCAATGCTGAAAAAGAGATCAATAGTACTTCATATCTATGAAGTAAATCCTCACTGTACATTATAACACACATTTTGTCCGTTTTTTTAGAAAGGACTGAAAATTCTTCGAGGTTCATAAATTTCCCTTACAAACGTTACCGCTGCTTCAACATCGTCCTTGAAGTTTAACAAAAACTTTCCTTCTCGTACCCCGAAAAAAAGTGTCCATATATTTTTAGTTACGTGTGACGTACACAAGAAAATTTCTAAAACATTAATCAAAGATTTGAAATTAACAGAAATCGTTCTTAGAGATGTACATTTAAATTTTGACGAATGTAAAAAATTTTTTTTTTTTAATATGAGATCAACTTGTTCCAGTGACATGCTCAAATTTTTTTCTGATTCAGAAAGATTTTATTGAGATTCGGAATATCTCGGGATTTAGAACTTATAGCATTGTACGTACTGTAATGATCAAGCAATTTCCGTATATTTCAATGTTCGATTCGTCAAACTGTTCCCGAGTTTTTTGACAAAGTTGAAAAAAACTTTTTCCCAAAGATTTTCAAATCTCTCAAATGTTAAACTGTTTTTCGTGAAACAGTGAATTTGTGATTTTTTTGAGACTTTAAAAAATCATTTCAATTCGTTTTAGAATCATTATATTTCAAACTGTGCCGAAAATCCCTCAGAACTTTTGATGACTGAAAACTACCTTTTTTTATCTGCGCCCTTCCACCATCAATTTTGTTTACTTAGCTACGGTTAAATGTCCAAGAACCTCACTTTTGAACAATACAACATTTACAAACATTCTATTAAAATAAAAATTCTAACGAACTCTACTTACGCAATAATCTTTCGCAAAATAGCAATAATTTTAAAGAGTTGATTCTTTTTTTTCCACATTTACATTATTATTAAAGACTTCGTAAAAATTTTATAAAGTGCAGATTCTTTAAATTTCGGCTGACTAGAATTTTGTCAAACTCTGTAATGACCAATCAAAAAATGAATTACATTCTTGAAAATATTGCTCTAATGTAAAAGCCTATTTTGCTTCTAAATATTATTCGAATTTTTATTGTAAAATAACGTTTCTGAATTCAACAAATAATATTGTTTAATTGTTAGCTCTTGAAAAGGCTGAATAAAGTTTCAAGATTAATTATAATTATATAATTCTATAATTATATAATTATATAATTACATATAATTATATATATCAATGCTTATTCTTCATAAAAGATTGGCTCTCGCGGCACGTTTATATCAAGAGAGTATTAAGAAATTAATGTCTACATCAACGAAATTTACACAATGTATAGTTTCGTTTTACACGTTTCATGTTACAAGTAAAGGCTGAACTAACAACAGAAATATTTTGACACGTATTAGAAACCATTTTCTCATAAATAGGTCGTAAAAGTGGTCTTTTCTCGGTACGAGTTGCGCAGGGCCTTTCTTCATCTGCTGCAATAAAGTAGTTTGAAAAAACATAAGAAAACATGACGTGCAACCACTTCGATTTTAAACTCTGAATTTTAGGTGCTGCTTCAAAAAACATCAGCTTCATACAACAGTTTCCACCAAGGTCGTACACATTTTATGCATGAATCTGCATCATGTTTGTACAAATTACTGTGTTTTTCTGCCGACTTTTCAGTATTTCGGATTTCCAAGATTGCTTACATCTAAAATTTTTTCTGATAGATCGAAAATTAATAAAAATTCTTCTCTGAAAACATCTCATTTTTTCAAGGCTTCAAACACTGAATATTTGGAAATCGGGTGTGATTTGAATTTTTGTGTCCTGCCGCATGGACTCGTGTTCGAACGTAAGTCACTGATCTTGCAGGGTGAAATTGTGTTCCGTCCACCAGTGCTTCATATGGTTTTCATCTGGAAAAAAGTATACCCTTACTTCGAATTTTTTTTGGGCGGCCTTCTAACATTTTATTTTTCAGAAACTAACACGCCAGTACAATTTCGGCAGCGAACTAAGAAACACCGTATTTCGAAGTTTTCTGTGATTCCGGATAATCGATTTACTGTGACGTTATTCGTGTTTAAATTTCATCCGAGTTCAATTATTTACGTGTTCATCCAAGGATTATTGTTTGCTACACTTTGCAGTTTTTGGCATCGAATTTCTACTCGGTAAGTACAAAAATAATTTTTATATTCACTTCCCACTTACAAAAATGTGACTTTTCAAGTTTGCTTCGTAATTATATGACAAAAGCTTGACAATGGTCAGATGAACTAGATTTGGTTTCCAGAAAAGTAGGGTAATAATTTTGCGAAAAAGGGTTATTCGCATGGGTTTTTGCTTCCCAATGTATACATTAGACATGAAGTTTTTTGTATTTTCAACTATTTTCGGTTGTAATTTAAGTTGTTTGCATGTTTTTTTGAATCGAGTTTTACCATCATTTTTCATAGCCTTATATACTGTTTCGTTCTCTTACACATATCATTCTAGTTTTTTGTTTTTATCCAAGAGTATATACAGTTATACTGAACGGAATCAATACATTTTTCGTAAAATGCTCGATTTCGAGTAAAACCTCAAAAACACACATGTTGCAAATAACGATTACTAGTAAGAAACGCGAAAGTAATAGTGTTGGAAATAGCTATTACTCGATGGAAGCTTGGCTTTACAATTTTACTAAGATGTTTCAGTCATTGAATCGAAGCATTGCTGTACATGAAAAAATGACCACCAAGAAAAATATGAATTTTTTCTCAGTGTTACGAGTTTGACTTATTTTTATCTGAATGAAATAAATAGTTAGCGATTTTCTATTAACTTAATGCTCTACTGATTCTTACTTTTTTCTATGATTTGCATGTACAATTCTTCTTAGAAGATTATGAAAGAAGGAAAAAGTGGCATTTAATTATCCATGCTTAATTTTGAGATACATGAATATTGCTACTCAATTTTTGCAAATACGAGTCTACCTTACTGAAACGTAGTGGCGAAGCTACGCTTTAGAGGGCTGTGGTTGGACTTATGGGAAGCGACCCCTCGAAAATAAATTTACTCGTGCTTCAATGAAACTTCACATGCAATCCGAGAGTATTGGTTTATGAAAATTTGTTCAACCCGCACATGTTTTCATTCTGTGCGTCTTAGAGATAATAAAAATTATTTTTGTAATTTGAAAATTGGAAAAGAATTCTTCATAATCGAGAAGAGTAACTACTTTACTTATAAAGATAGTTTTTATTTCCAAATTGCGAATTTCTCGATGAGTTAAATATAACACTGTAGTATGTACTTATAACTATGGATATGTTTATTCAACTCAATATCTTGATAAATTTGCAGTTCTAAGGGAAGTAAAACATTTTTTGGATATGACATTTTTTTTATTATCGTTTCGTAATATTTAATAATATTTGGACATTCTTTTCGTACTGACCTAAAAAGGTTTAAATTACCTATAAAATTATATAATTTACTTAAGAAAATAATGACTTTAAGAATCGTTTTATTTTAACGAACCCAAAAAATCATCAATTTTTCTCATTTTTTCTGCGGATTCTGATGATTACAATAAATTTTATACAAACTTACATTATTAGTCGGAACCGAAGGTAAATGAACTACTTAAAGAAATTAATCGCATAGAACTTTTTTCGATAATCAAATTAGTGTTTGCTGTTTATCAAATGCATCATACAGGGTGATTCAACATCACCTAAATAACCGAAAAATTTAGATTTCTTATGCAATTTTCTGACGTTATTTCCTTTCCCACATTTCACAAAACTCACTATCAAAAAAGATATTCAAGTTTGAAGTTTAACTAATGAACACGCTCCTCCGAGGCGTGGGTATAAAAATCACGGACCAAAGTTTAGCGAAATTTTAGATCCATATTTTTCGGAGTTAAAAAGTCCTTCGCCACTTTTTACAAAACTAAAAATCAAAGGAGATATTCAAGTCAGAATTTTTAGCCAATCAGGTTTCTCAAATTGCAAACTCGAATATCTTTTTTTGATTTTGAATTTTGTGAAAACTTGCACAGGACTTTTCTACTCAAAAAAAGATGCACAAAATTATGGTAAATTTTTGTCCATGATTTTTATCCTCACTCTTTGGAAGAGCGTGTTTATGAGTTCAACTTTGAACTGGAACATCTTTTTAACATTGAGTTTAGTGAAAAATGGCAAAGGGAAAAACGTCTTTAAATTGCATGAAGATCTAAATTCTTTGGTTTTTCAGGTCATGTTGAATAACAATGTATTACATTTTTGTTTACAAATTTTATTGGTACTAATAATAATAATAATAAAAATAGAATATACTTTAATTTTTATCAATAAATCATTTATTATATCTTAACATTAAATTATTGAAAGTTAAAGTTATAGCAAAAAAAATAAAATTTAATTGGAACTTCAACTTACTCGCAATTTTCAAGAAAATTAAATCATCTTCAAGTTGAAATTACATGAAAATTTAATTAATACAAATTCAAATGATTCTGATTGAAAAGAAATGATGAAAAAAATTTTACTTTCGAAATAATTAACAATGTCATATTACTTTCAAATTCATTTCGATTTTCATACTTCATTGAAATTTATCAATTTAGTTATCAATTAATTTTGATTTCTTATTTTTAGATTTCTTTTATTAATTGAAAACTTATTTAAGAGCACAACTTCAACTGAAAATTTCAAATTGAATTAATTCAATTTTACATCATACGGGAATTGTCATTTACTTTGAAGTCTAAAAACATTATCTTCCATACTCTTCAACACCAATAATTAATTAGTTTCTATATATATTTACGCCAATTGTAACATAATGATTTCAAACAATGTTCTTCCATCGAATGATAATTTGCAGTTGATACACTTTAAAAGTTATTTAAAAATCGAAGCATTCAATATTTCAGGCTTTTCGATTGACGTAATTTTCGGGAGAACTTGCTAAACTGAGGGAAAATATGCAATTTTCAATTTTAGAGCATCAGAGAAATATTTCTATGAAAAAACGTTTTCTCTTTATCTCCTCAAAATGAGCAAAAGGAAAGTATAAAATAAGTTCATAGAAAAATGACGATGTGCAATTAGAAAATCGAACTAATCCCCAGTAATTAAAAAGACAATAATACTAGCATCGAGGTAGTTTAAAGATCACAGAATGTCATGAACAGGTTAAATTTTGATTTATCTTTACTTACTATTTTTCTCGGCAAAATATGTTTTTACAGACTAGCTGATTCTGATTTTTGAGGTCATTGTAGTTCAAAATGCTGATTTTCACTATTGGAAAAACATATTTTTCTCAATAGCGTCATCAAAGTTCGAGTTTTGACGTGTTAATTTGTTCAAATAGAAGCATTACCATTGTGTAAGATATGATTGTAATCATTTCTGAACTACAAGATCAATTTATGAATCCCAACAATAGTCACCGCATGAAAGGTGAACCGCTTAGGTCAACTTTCATACCGAGTAGTACGGAGAATTCGCAAAATACTGGTATATACCATATTACAAGCCTCATTACATTTTTTAATGTGCCGCTGTTTTGAATCACGCGAGTCACTTTCACAAATCCCTAAGTATAATCACAGTTTTTTTCATATTCCAGTCTTTCAATATGACGCTTTTGCAATGTTTTTGTTGCGTTTCTCTACAAATGGCTAGGCTATTTTGCAAACCTATGTTACTCGGACAATTCTCTTTTCGATTTTTGCACCAAAAAAGCTTGATTCACAGAAAAAAGTTAATTGAAACTATCATTATTTCGATTCACATTCAGTGGCACGGTTTTGTTTCCTTACATAATAGTATTCCACATGCATTGCACTTCAGATATCTGTAGCAATGATGCCAATTCGAGGCATGACGATGCCACGGATGAAAAATTGATTCACGCCGTCGAAAATCGCCCTCCGCTGTACAATTTTCGAAGATCAAAAGCCAGCGATCTTTATCGAGAGAGACTGTGGCATGAAGTTGGCTTAGAAGTTGGACGTAAGATATTTATTTTAGAAAGTTTCGGTTTCTGATATAGGACTAAGTTGACTATATTAAAAAAAAATTTCTATTCGTCGCTTTGTTGACATTGTTGATGTCACTTTTATAATACATATTTATCATGCTAACATAAAATTCTAGCAAGCCGCTATCTACAATAGTCACTTTATGTAAAAACCAACTGAAAACTTAGAACAATTATTTGACGATGGAATTAACGTGAGTACTTTACACGATGTTTACATAAAGCTCACGTTAACAGTTTATTACATTGCATAATTAAATGAGATAAACTTAAAATCAACTGAAAAAATTACTCTACTAGGGACAAACTTATACGTTAGCTTGATTTTCACATTATGTACACTGTTAACGGAAACTTTTTACAGAAACTATTCACGTAAACTTGATGTAAAAAGATGTAAATAGTTTGTGAAAACTATATACGTAAAGTTGACATGCACATGCGTACTCACTGGGATGCAAATTTTACGTAAACATGCATTCAAGAGAGTAGAGCAATAATTCCATGTCTATTTACAACAATAATAGTCAAACTCAAATGTCTCAAATTTTATAGGTTCTGCTATTTACTGTAAGGAGCGTTTTAGAAGACTCCGTGACCGGTACAGAATTTCCCGAAATGAATCACGACACGCGCGAAGTGGTTCGGGGGCGCTTGAAACTCCTCAAGACAGGTTCGCTGCCTCCATAGCATCTCTTGAACCTGTCATGAGAACAAAAAAGTGAGTTTTCACTTGTAATACTATTTTTGTCCGCTCCTTATGTAACTTTCAATTAATCTATGCATTAAAGTTTAAATGTAATTATAATGGGAAAAAATTGTTACCGTCTAGCAACAAGTACACCATTCGATACATTTCCCGTTACAAATCATTTTGGTTATTCACTACGGCAAATCATACATTTAGTAAAAGTCATTTTCCCTTGAGCTGCACATTCGCCGTAAATTTTGCAGTTGCCAAAAATTCAGAGTACACCTGGATATTTATCCAGACATCTACAGTACGACCTCTGGATAAGGCACCTCTGAATAAGGCGCCATCCCCTCAAATACGCTCGAACGCACTCGAAGGCTTCCCCCACCTACTAATCTTCGCGTTACCTCTGAATAAGGCGTTTGCTGTAAAAATCCACCTTACCTATGAGTAGGGCTCTTGAGATGAAAACGAATTTGCTTTCAAAATTAATATACGGAGCTTACGAATATCTACATAAAATAAATTAATTATTGCATACACGATTATTTTCATGTAAGATGCTTACATTCTTCGCCATTAAAAAATTGTTATTATTATTATTATTATTATTATTATTATTATTATTATTATTATTATTATTATTATTATTATTATTATTATATTTATTATTATTGTTATTATTGTTATTATTATTATTATTATTATTATTATTATTATTATTATTATTATTATTATTATTATTATTATTATTATTATTATTATTATTATTATTATTATTATTATTATTATTATTATTATTATTATTATTATTATTATTATTATTATTATTATTATTATTATCATGATTATTATTATCATCGGAAGGGTCGTGTAACGATTAATCACGTCAAATTCGTTCGAGAAATATGTATTTTTGTGTGGAAAAATTCTTACCTGTTTGATACATATTTTTTTACTATTTATTGAGAAACAGCGAGGATTCAAAATTCATTCAGCTATTGTGAATGAAAATGAAACAGTGCCTAAATGAAGTGCAAAAATGAATAGATTTATATGTATACAGGGTGTTTCACAGTTCGCGGAAATCCTTAAAACTGTGAATTATACATGTAATTACAAGACGATTTTTCCTTTACCATCTTCGACAAAACTCAAAATTAGTAGATAGGCTATGCCGATTCTAGATACCCCTACTCCTCCACCCATCACGTGACCCCCCACCCCTCCCCGGCCCCGCCCACTCCCCCTCCCCTGCGCGCTGATTGGTTCACCCCTCCCCTCCTGGCCCATAGGTCCCGCCCCCTGTGCGCTGATTGGTCCACCCCTCCTCTCCCACTCCATGGGTTTTCCGCGATTTTCCGGATTTTCCCTAGATTTTCCCGAATTTTTCCAAACTTTTCCGCAATTTTTCTTATATTTTCCCTAGATTTCCCCTAGATTTTTCCGAATTTTTCCAAAATTTTCCAAACTTTTCCCTAGATTTTCCGGGTTTTTCCATAGAAAAATTGCTGTCAACAAAATGGCGGTCGAAAAAACAAGATGGTGGCGGTCGGTAAATTACCTGTGTCGGTAATAATCACCTGCAGTCGGTAACTATTACCTATGGTAGGTAATTTTAGGAAATTTTTTGGTTTTTGTATTTTTATTTTTTTATTAATTTTTTTCTCAGTTTTTAGTTACATTTTTTTTTTTTTATATAGAAACAATTTCGTTACATAGTGTTTTGAAATACATTCATTTTTCCAAAGTGAACTCGCAGGCGTTGAATTTCCCTCCGAGAAGATGAAAATGCACTGGATTCGTCGACTTGATGGAGAGGTCAATTTTTTTTTAGTTCCTTCGGATCTTGCCTCAGAGTTCCGCAGATCCTTTCTGGTAGAAACACCTCAAATTTCTCATCCAGGGCGATGACGAATTTAGTTCCAAATTTAGTGTCAATGGATCTAATCCCAGTCACAGGAAAGCTTTTGTTTACTTCCAACTCGGCAACCCTCTGCTTTGGGAGAAAATTTCCTCCACGGGCAACTTGGTTAAGCTTTGAGAAGTCCATGTTGTTTGTTTAAAAATTGTCTTTGGAATGACGCTCCCGCTCAGAGTTGTCATATTTTTAGCTATGCTACGCATGCGTAGACGTGTGTGAAAGATTTATCAATACGCATGGGCAGAGGTAGTAAACGCGGATCGTCCAATCGTAGCGCGCGAGAGTGGGGGATTGACCAATCAGAGCATGCGATGACGTCATCACGACAAGTTTAAACACGTTTATTTTAGGAACGATTACATCATCTCCACAAGTTTAAACACGTTTATTCTAGGAAATGATTACGTCATCACATTCCTGAAAGATGACATCTACTGCGCTATACATATTTGACCCTGAAAGTTATTTTTAGAACGATAACTGCGTAAAAGACGACAAGTCTTACATAAAAATTCTAGGAAACGATGACGTCATCACGACAAGTTTAAACACATTGATTCTTAGCAACGATTACGTCATCACATACAATGATGTCACTTTATTTCAAGTTTTACTGGGGAATAAATTACAGTAAAATAATTTTTTTGTGCAAGGGGCCCCACCCCGCCCCTTGCTGTGAGACTCATCCATCATGTTAGCCCCTCCTTTTTTATTTAAAAAAATTACAATTTTTCACGCTTACATCTAATACAATCTTTTATCATCGGAGCTATGCCAATACAATCATCAGACGTCGAATTCCAATGTTTTTCACATCGCGTAAAACCAACAAACTCAGGACCTTTTTGTAATTTTGACGGGAGCCTTCCCCAAGCTCTATCGATACATTTTTGTCGAAAGTATGATAAAAATTCTCGCGGCAATTCAGCGATATCTTCAGAATCCAACTCGTGGAGGAAGACGGTGTATGAGAGTAGAGTAAATGATCTCGTTCAGGGACGGGCAGGCAATATCCATCAAATCGATGATGATTGCATTTGTGTACTGCTTTAACTATCGCTTTTTGTCCAATCCTTTGACGAATATGAATGTAGCGTCCTCAAGTTGACTTTGCAGCTCTTGATAGAGTTCCTCATATAGCACATCTTCAGAGTTCCAAGGTACACCATGATAGTTTGTCGTTAGCCACAAATTGGTCGCCTTTGTTTTTGGAGACAAACCATCCCAGGCACATGGTGGCTTAAATAATGTCGTCAGAGGGTCAGCGTAGAAGGACTCAAGCCTTAACACTGCAAGCTCCTTGACAACAAAGGTTTTTTGTATGGAGAAGCCCTGGATGTCAACGATGTACTTCATCTTGATGTACTGATACTCTCTGACAACTCCATCGCCTTTTACATCTTCTCCCCCACCACCACCACTACCAACTACTTGAATCTCTCAGACTTGACGGTTGACTTTTTATCTTTATCATCCTTTTCTTTTTTGTCCAGCACAGGTTTATATTTATCCGACGTTTTATCTTTGGACAAAAGACATCGACGATCATCGGTTAACTTATCCATCGCGACTGACGATTTATCAAGTTTGAACATTAATATATATATATATATATATATACCTTTTTATGTAGATTTTCACACACACACACACACTCATACATTTTATAGTTTTCTAACAACGCCGCTGATTGGTTGATACTCTACAATTTTATCATGTATAATAAGACAGTACGCCGCAGTTGCAGCGGGAAAAGCTGCAACCGATTCAAATTCGAGACGAACATCAACTGGTCCAGTAATCAATGAATCATTTTGCTTTGCACAATCAATAATCACAAGAGGAGCATTGTCTTTAAATTGCGTTTTTGTCAGCAATGGAGAATTTTTTCTTCCATAATATGACGATTGAAAATTCGCAAACATTTCATACAACGTCGCAAACTGGTTTCGTTGAAAATCAATATTAAGATTTGTGTAAGGATAACACTGTGCGTTTAGGTACAATTTCATATCACGCAAATTACACGTATCAAAATTACTCATGTTTTCGATTCTAACATTCTTTCTGCCAACTTGGAATCCAACGATAACATATCTTGGTTTTTCCAACTGTGTCGAAGTTTTAACGCTCCACACATGCTTAGTCGTTTGCGGCAACAGAGGATATTCGTAGAGTTCCCAGCTTCGGAAACTCATAGCAATGGTTGGATCCGTTGAGATGTAGTTCAGCATACGAATTTTCTCCACATCGGAAACTTTGACGTACGGAATCAGCCATTCCATTTTACTGATTGTTATCTTGTATTGTTCATCGTTCGCAGCTTGCTGTAGGATGGCGTTCACGTCGGTGTTGGCTCGGAGTATGATGAGTTCATGCTTGGCGTTGACAATCACTCGCTGATAGTCTTCGGCGAATCCAAAGATGAAATCCAGAGGAATGCATATATCGAAATATCCATTGTTGTTGATCAATTGTCTGACATCGTCAACGATCCATCCAGCATTTTCCATGAGATCTTTTTGGTTAGGGTTTTGCGAAACGTAGGCTTTCATTGTAATAGTCAGACGAACGTTTTTCACTCTCTCGATCTCAATAGCGTTGAGCTCGTAACGAATCTCTTCGAATAAGTGAGCTATACCATTGTTTATTATAGACGTATGCTCGACATTGGCCACGCCGTCAGCTTTCGTTAAACGTCCTTGAATATGCAGCGAGCTCTTGCTCGGCAACATGTATGAGTCCTGATTCTGGATACTGATACGAATCTCATCGTTATTGTTATACGTTGACGATGCGTACGGCTGATGCGCGTGCACTTCGTACTGTGCTATCGTCTTGTCGAAGACGATCTTCTTTTCGATGGATAACATGGTATCAGACAAATTAAGCAGCAAATTTTCTTTGGACTCTCAGACCGAGACTTTTCAGGAACTGAACGTTCTGTGGTGTGAGTCGTTGAAGAGGTCGGCTTTGACTGATGATTTTTGGCCATGTTGCTGGACTTTTATACTCTTCGTAGACGATACCCATTATTCACTTTTTACATGTAGTCGTATAGTGATAACTTCACCTCGAAAATTCACTAGCTTTCCACTTTGATCGACTATGCGCAGCT
The DNA here is from genome assembly GCA_028476575.1 of Platygaster robiniae. Classification (NCBI taxonomy): domain Eukaryota; kingdom Metazoa; phylum Arthropoda; class Insecta; order Hymenoptera; family Platygastridae; genus Platygaster; species Platygaster robiniae. The sequence goes on along the minus strand of CM052029.1, from coordinate 18,618,510 downwards.
GTAGATGATGTATTGCCTGTACGACGATTGGATGGTAAATGACGTGATTTGGCAATTCGATGATCTTATATCCTGGAGGCACCACTGGGAAGAACTCGTGGATGGTGTGTACACGCTGCTCGTTTATATACGCCCCTGCCGTGATGTTACACTCGATGCGTAAAGCGTTGACGGCGAGAATTCTCACCGGGGAATCCGACTTGTGCGCGACGTGAGCTTCAATGATTCTCGAATCAAAGCCCAGCAGTTTACTGATAGAGTCCTTGGGTTGGAAATCAATCTCCCGATTACATTTGATCTCAGTGCGTAGTGTGCTACTGTTGGCCCGCAAACTCAGCTGAATATTTTTTGGAAGTACTTCCTTCAGATATTCCTCGATGTTTCCCAATTCGTAGCTTCCAGATGGTATAGTAATGACGTCATCACCAACATAAAACTTGTTGTTTCCCTCGTCAATGTTGGCTATGGAATTAAAAGTCAACAATTCCACTAGTCCCAAAGAATATTTTTTCCGAGCTGACAGTTCGATAGGTGGAAAGTAGTGAGCTTCCAAAACGGATGACGTCCCCGAGAGCGTTAATGTTAATGAGTCCATTGTCACTCGTAGACTGATGCGTGTTCACACCCGAGCAATGCTTTTATCGAGTAAAAATTGTAGACACAAGTGACCGCAAATGACTGATTCATAGTTTTGAAATTGATCGTAATTGTATTTGATTTTGCTACTGAAACCAAAATAGTTTAAAAGTTCACGAGGCGGTTGTAGATTACCAAAACTGTCGAAATAAACGACTCGATTTTCGGTTTTTCTATAGGCTACCTAATGCGTGCCAGAACCATTTTTATTATCCAAATTCACAATGGCGGCCTCATATTTTTTCGGACCACTTTTTGGTAAATCGTTGCGCATAAACACACCTCGAAACGATGGAATTTTCAATAGTTTTACATATTTTAGTAAATCCATATCGGTGAGTGCTCGGTTCGGTAGCTCTATACGTTTTTTAAATGAAGTTTCACACCAGCTCCCCAAGGTTTCAAGTACAAGCCTTTTCCCACGGCGATTGATTCCATTTTGAGGTTATGTCGCTTCGCTTCATCCAACTGTCGCTTGGCGGCTTTCGCGTCGTTGATGGCTTTTGCAACGCTAGCAGCGCCACCTGCCAAAGCCCCTGTAGCACTCAGTCCGGCAAAAACAGGTAGTAAAAACGCGGGAAGAATGCTTCCAACTTTGCTCGGTACAGGTAATACACGAGGCACTCGAACTTTCTTCTTCCCTCCAGCTTCTTTCACAGCAGCACGTGCAGCTTTTAGAGTTGATGGTATGGATCCAGTAGCTTTTGATGCTATTTTTGCAGCATCGATGACTTTCCTCAAAGGGATTTTCTTCAATTTCTTCTTCAATTTCTTCGATTTCTTCTTCTTCAAACCCATTCCAAGTTTTGGCTTGACTTTCATGATGCCGGTAACCCCAAGAGCAGCTGCTTTTTCTCCAACTCCGGAATCCCTGGCGTAGATACGTTCGATCGCTCTTTTTGCGAGGACTTTGTCAGCTTTGTGTCTTGCTGTTAGATTAGTATTTTTCGAGTACGCGATATCGTGATCTCTGCAGGCTGCGTCCAGAGGGTTTATACCCTGGTCTCCAGGCGCCAATCTTTTAGCAAGCTTGGTACCTGGCCCGCAAAATTGGTAACCCGGTATATGAAGTTCAACAGGGAGCTTGTTTACGAGAGTGTTGACGAGACCGTTACCTCTCACTGCCATTGCTCGACTGAGCTCGATGCTATAAAAGTCGAGTATTTATAGGTTTTCCAATCAGACGCGCGCGAGCAGCCATGGAGTTTACACAGCAAAACGTCAAGTTACCAGTCATTAACTTTGATAATGTAACGGAGAAGCGGGAAAAAATAAAACGTCATGGAAAGCTGCTACCAAACACGGTTCGCTCTATAATTTGCGGCCCTTCGAATTGTGGCAAGACCAACGCTCTTCTCACGCTCGTCACGCATCCTAACGGCTTGAGATTTGAAAACGTGTACCTCTACTCAAAGTCGCTCAATCAGCCCAAGTACGAATACTTGAAGAAAATCATCAAACCTGTCAAAGGTGTGGGATATTTTCCGTATAGCGACAACGAAAAAGTCGTCAGTGTGGACAACGTCAAGCAAAACTCTGTGATGATATTTGACGACGTGGCATGTGAAAAGCAAGACAATATACGCGCATACTTTTGCATGGGACGGCATCGCGATGTGGATAGTTTTTATCTCTGTCAGACTTATGCTCGCATTCCCAAACACTTGGTGAGAGACAATGCCAATATGCTCGTGCTGTTTCGTCAAGATGACATGAATTTGAAACATGTTTACGACGATCATGTAAACACAGACATGACGTTTACACAATTTCGAGAACTGTGCGCGACCTGCTGGAACGACAAGTATGGCTTTCTCGTCATCGACAAGGATAGTGAAATTGATCAAGGTCGATACAGGAGAGGATTCGATTGCTTCTATAAATTAAAGTGATTCAATGATAATTGCATCAGTATCACTTGAACGTTGCTGAGGGTGACACCATGGAGCGTAAAGATGTACTACATCAGATTGTGCAAGCCAGTGAAGCTATCCGACGCAAACATCGTCTGCTAAAACGTGGAAAAGCTGCTGTAGAGACGTCGGTGCGAGAAACGTTCAAGCCCATCATTGATCCCCTTCAGTCATTGACTAGACAGGATTTAAAGATGGAATCAGTGAAAAAGGAGGAACCTAAAGAAGAATTGCCTACAATGGAAGATACATTCGAGCCACAGAGTGAAGATTTCGAGAGCTTCAATCAAACGGATCAAAACTTTGCACCAGACATGGCTAGTTCACCAGCCGTTGTCGATACTGTGAAGAAATACTTGAACATGTTGAAAAACAAGAATCAATAAAAGAATCTGGACATGCAGTATGGAGTACAGTCATTGAAAAATGGGTTGTTTATTGGAAACACGCCAATCAGTTTCGCAGAAAATACTGTTTATGTTGGGACTGAGGAGTTTGAGAAAACGCCAGGACTCATAGAACTGCTGTTTAAGAAAATACCAAACAATTTGATTGTTAATAAAATCGACGTGGAAAACTATAAAAAAATTGTTCAGCAAACGAGTGCGGATAGAAAAAATTATCTACCTGATAGGAGTTTGCGTGGTGGCAGAGATTTGAAATATCTTACATACATTGCTGACAAGAAAGTAGGCACAGGAGTTTACAACGTAGTCCAACGAGGACGAGAAATAGATTACGTGCATTGGGATGATCCGAACGAGCTCGTTGATGGTTTGCGACTTATTCTCGCATCTCAAGCTGCCGGAAACAATAGTCATACCAACGAAATAAACTCAATCATCGAAGAATTGAGAGAAGCTGGGATTATATATTAAAAATCTGCGAGTATGTAATCTCATTCGATAGCTGGACAATGGCTAGTGTAGACGTGTTTGGAAGACATCTGGTCAAGAACCGAGAAATACGTGGGCCACCTGGTATTGGATTCAAACTGACTCCTGAAGGTCATTAAGATCTCCAACATAAAAAATTAGTCAACGTTGCAAAGGGCGATTATGAGACGGATGGTACTTCGTATCAAAATATAATTGATTTTGAAGAAGTGTTGGCAACTGGGATGGAACAGTTGAAGAAATCGTTGGAAACCTTGACTAACATGTACCAAAAACATGTGACTGAAAACGCTGCAATAATTTCATCGATTCAGAATCGTTTGAAGCATATCGAGAAGGAAGTGTTCGTCGATGTTACACCACAAAAGGACGTTTACGAATAAAAGCTCACGTACACACACGCACCATTCACTACCACCATGGACCTCAAGGAAGCACTGGTAAAGAACTCCATAAACCTGTTCGGAGAAATTACCGACGTCGTCATGTTGATATGCGAGGACTAGATGAAACATGGCAAGCAGATCTCGTAGACATGACCACCTACAAGGATAAAGGCTACAAATTCCTGCTCACCGTTATCGACGTCTTCTCCAAGTACGCCTGGGCTGTACCAATAAAATCTAAGAATGGTCTTGACGTCACTGCTGCTATGAAGACTGCGCTAAAGGATCGACAACCCAAGAATCTACACGTCGATCAAGGCAAAGAGTATTACAACAAGGACTTGAAGGCCCTCATGAAACAATATGGAATCAACATGTACTCTACATTCAGCGGCATGAAGGCATCCATCTGTGAACGTTTTAATCGCACACTCAAGGGCAGGATGTGGAAACGATTCTCCCTCCAAGGACACTATAAATGGATAGATATTCTGCCGGAACTTGTATCAAGCTACAATGCAACCAAACATCGAACAATCAAGATGAAGCCTAAGAATGTCACCGCAGCTGATGAAAAACGTCTGCTTGATGAAATTTACCATGTCAAGCAACAGAAAGACAAAAGGAGATTTAACGTTGGTGACAAAGTCTGGATCAGCAAGTACAAGTACGTCTTTGAGAAAGGATATACACCAAACTGGACAACGGAAATATTCACCATCGCTGCTGTGAAACCAGCACATCCTACGACGTGCAAGCTCAGAGATTATCAAGATCAACCCATCGAAGGAGGATTTTATACCGAAGAACTTACCAAAGTGAAGCATCCAGATGTCTACCTCGTCGAAAAAGTGCTGCGCAAGCGTGGAAATAAAGTCTATGTAAAATGGTTGGGGTTTGACAGTGAACACAATAGTTGGATAAATGAGAAGGATATGTAATCAATAAAGAATACGAAATATAGAACAGTTGTTTTTATTTACCAAAACACGCATACATAATAATAAATTTATAACGCAAAATTCATTTCCGCACCACCAGAGCCCGCTCGCATAGGGTGGTAGAATTCATGGCGCGTTTTTGGTGACGTGGTATCCCCAGTAGGCCTAATCCACGATACTATCTAAAAAGCTATTTACTGTTTTGCCTAACCTAATGATATTTACAGTGCCTCGTTGACATTCATCAGTTCCCTTATTTAATTAGAGCAATAGTCATTGATATTTACAATTCCTCGTCGACGTTCATCAATTCTCTTATTTTAAAATGACCGTGAGCCAAAGTGTCAACCATATTTGATAAAATGTATCTTTTGTCGTCTGATGGATTTAGTGCAAGTTTCCTTTGTCGGATTGTTTGAATGTCATGTAAGTGTGATCGGAAAAGATGCTGAGTGCGGTATTCAGTAGCATTGTTGTACAAACAGTTAATGTAATCGTTGAAATCCAAAGTTTTAGCTATAACCGATGATTTTACATTTTTAGCCTTTTTTATTCTATCTTGTCCTTCAACTCGCACGCTGTACATTTTACTGCGAAGCCCGACAAATTCCGTAACTATTTTTCCATTACATTCGTCTTTCATGAGTCCGACTACTTTTTTATTTTTCAACTCTATTTTAAATTGGTTGTCCGCGGGGTAATCAGAGGTATCGAACTAACTGGAATTTTCTTTCATCAGTTTGTACGGATCCAAATTTTTTACTTCATAGGTTAAACTGTCTGTATCTGTATATAAAAGTTTAGCGTTTGTCTTTGGTCTCATGAAATCGTAATGAAATGAATAGACATGTTTTTGACAGGTCAAGGACACAGAATCCAATGTAAATGGGTTTGTTCATGGTGACTTGAACACGATCGAGTTTAATCGCCACTAAAGTTTCTTCAAATATAACTCGCGAATTGAAATTTGATTTTGAAATGTATGCCTCAGCACCATAGCGTCCAGGCCATTGTGCAACAAGTTTCATGTCCATACGTTTCCTAACGTCTTCCATAGTTTTACCGTAAACCGCGTTGTTCATAAGCTTGAACAAATTCTATTCAAACTCATTTTTTGCAGATTTTCGCAAATTGCTGTTCAGATCGATATAAGCTTGAAGCCAATTGGACTGTTTAAATTTCAGAATTCGATGAATTTTTCGCAAAATCAGACCGTGACTCAAGGCCTGCCTCAAATTTCTATAGTGTATTACATAACGCGACTTTGATTCTAAAGTTGTTAGTAATTTGGACTGTTTTGAACCGGGAGGAATTTTATGTTCCGGACAAAATGGTAAGTCATTGTGAGCATCATGTAAATTTTCAGGATAATCAAGATCAACTTCGAGAATATACCCTTCTTTCGAATCATCAGCTACGTCCCAATCAAAATTTTCATCAAAATTTTCTACCCATTGAAAACCCCCGTGAGGCAGATATTGAGTCATAGCCCAACCGTATAAATTATTGACGTCAAAGTACATGATATATTTACTATCCTGCTCCGGGTCATAGTTGGCTTCGAAAAAGGATTGTTCGCACAGGAATGTCGACTACTGCATTGACTGATACCTCCTCGAATACCACGTTCAATGAAAAGTAGCTGGTCAATGTCTGTCAAGAGTTGAAGTTCGATCCCGGTATGTTTTACCATCGCATCCCAGCTGAATCCAGGTAAGGTGTAATAATGGGCTGGGTCCAGGTCGTACACTCGCAAACAGCTGTTCCGAAAGTTCTCGAAGACGTCAGCGAGCAGAAGAACGTCGGTTTTGAGGTATAGGTCGGAGTACTCGCCTAGAGTTTGGATGTTGAAATTGTCCCACACTGACTGAGCATGGCTGAAATAAGAAAATGTATTATGATTTTTGTTCTAAAAAATTTAAAAAGTTTAAAAATAAAAAAATTACCGATAATCGTTGTCTGAAATCCCTTCATCCGTCAAGGTACTATAGAAGGCTTTTTGAGGTGGTAGTTGTTTCTCCTCAAATTTTTCCCAAGAGTCGAGATGCTCGTACGGAAACACTCCTTTCTTCATAAGAAGCTGAAGATATTCCTCTTCGTAATTTACAAATTCCTTCCTGACGATTGTCTTCTCCTCCTTATTCAAGTAGGAAGCCAACTTATCAAGGGACGAAGCCATGAAGCGGAAAGAGTCAATGAACCGCAACGAAATTTTGTCCTCTTGGATGTACTTTGTGAAGGAAATGTATTTCTCCATGGTCTGTGGTATGAGGTTGATCCTTCCTTCGACACATTTGGCGATTCGTTTTATGATAAGATGACTGTCGTATCCACTCAGGTTATGAAAAATTATCTGAAATCACAGTTAAATATCATATGATTGAAAATTGTTCGAGTCCATTTTTTTTCTCTCCGAAAAATATATGTATTGATAAAATTTACCGGTATCTTTAGAGAATCTCGGTATCGGAGATTGCATTTGCTATGAGCGGCACCTCAAAATTCTCCCGTTAGATGGCAATGATCGCGTACTTTGGTGTCCCCCTGCTTGTCGATTTTCTTGAGGAAAGGCTGCTTGCAGATGTGGCATTTTTGAGCTGTACGCCAGGCCTGTTCTTGATTCGATGTGAGCTGTTTCATTGGTTTTGGATCATCCATTTTTTCTTTGACTCGATGAGATAGAGCTACGAGCTCATCAGAAAGCCATTGTGCTGGATTAGGTCCTCGAAAACTCTTGTATGATGATTGTTCTTCGTCATAGCTACATTTCACATAATATCCTACGCTGTGCGCCTCATGGATTTGTATTACTTTAGTATTTTTTTCACTTTCGGAGTCGACTTTTTTGAGAATGCATTCAAAGTCGGCATATACAGCATACGGCACTTTGAGGTTATTTTTCTGATTTTCGAATTCGATTTTATCTTTTCCTTTTTCAGGCAACTTGACTCTGCACTTGTTTAATCCTTTACAATCAATTTCGTGTGAGATGAGTTTTTCTTTATTATAAAAGAAATGTGAGCATCGTTCACAAATCCAATTTTTATGTCCATGTTTAGAAATTTGTGAGCTCACAAGCCTAGAAAGATCTTTAATCCAAACATAATGAAATATCAGTGGTCCACTTTCCTGATTGTCTTCATCATCTTCGTCAATATAGGCATTCTGTACAAGGAGAAGTTTGACGTGTTGATCCTTTTTGTTTGTAGTCATATGAATCGGGGCAACTATATAGTTTTCTTTCTTCTTTTCCAAAATATATACATTCACTGACACGCCATTTTGTTTCTCGAAAACTTTAACTTGTTTTGGTGCGACGGGAGAAGCGATTCCTTCGAAGTTCAATTCCCCATCGTATTTCTGATAATTGGAGAGATGGTTCACATTTCTCTCAACCGGATGTAGCGCCGAGAGAATCGCCCATTTAAAACACTCATCGTCGAAGTTTTTGACGTTCACACACGCTTTTTTGCTCTTGATTGATGGAGGTAGATCGATGTAGGAGCTGCCCCTCATGGGATTGTATTTGCTTATATGAACGGTAAGGCTGATGATCCTACGCAACGTCCATCCGGAATCTTTTTGCTGGAACTCTTCAATGTCACGAGGTAGACGATCTTGAACGTGTTGGAGAAACCACTTTGCCAGGTCCGTAGTAACCATTATCGGTGCCGTTTTTGTGAAAAAGCTCTTGATTTCGGTCACTTCTTTATCGTCCTTGACAATGGTGAACTCGGCGTCGAGAACCGCGTTGACTTTCAGTGCGTTTTGTCTACGTAGAACTTCTTCGACCTTAGTGACAAAGATAGTTTCCGACTCCACCAGAAAGTCGTTGATGTCCAAGTGGTGGAGGTTAACAATCATCCCGGTTTGTAAGTTATGATTGAATGCCGTTCCGACATTTTCCCAGGAGATTCCGAGGTCTCCACCGCGCACTAGGTATGCACTCAACTCACGATTATAACTGCGTAAGTGGATAATCAATCGCGTACACTGGAGTTTCTGTTCCGGTCTACATCTTTGTCTAAATAGCATCAACTCTCGAACATTCGCGTCGGCTTCCTCGATCAAGGCCGTTACCTCGAGAGTACTGGCCGAACCCGCAGCCAAAAGCTGTCTTTGTCGACGCACTACGTCTTTAGCACCGTTGATAGCCATGATGTTCGCTATAAAACTGAGTTACTTCGCGTGAAACACTGTACTTATAGCATGTGACTGTAGCGCGACAACGTAGCGCGACAAATCGTAGCGCGACAAACCGTAGCGCGACAAACCGTAGCGCGATAAACTGTAGCGCTCAAGTTCGATACTTTATTTGTCAGTTTCGTCAGTAGACTGACTCTTTCCGCGTGAAACGTCGCACTTGTAAATGTTGGCGCTGCGATCGATCACCCGAACATTCACGAACTTAACCGAAAATTGTCGAACATTCACGAACTTTGCCGAACGTTGTAAATTGTTTTCAATTGTTTACGAACGTTTCCAATTGTTCACGTACGTTTTGAAATTGTCTACAAACGTTTTCGATCGCACACACTGTTGCCACGTTGACACACTGTTGCCAAGTCTATCTGCGCGCACTGTCTGTTAAAATTTTCTTGTTTTCTCATACATAAACCTTTTGAATGAACAAACTGTTTGTTTTCCTCCTCGAAGTAGAAATTTTCCTACGTCAGCAATCTCGGCTTCGATTCTCTCATTAGGAAAAAAAGTGCAAAATTCTTCAATGATTTTGAAATTCTCAGGGACGGCTCTGTCAACAATTGATTTTTCACAAATTTTTCGAAACTCAAAATTTAGGAATAAATCGGCCGCGCTGTATGACTTTAAAACGATATCAAGACTTTCCTTGTACAAATTAACACTCCCGGTATACAAAAATATTAAAAAATGTTTAAATAAAAAAAAACTCGGGAAATCGTTTGATGTTCAAGTGATTCTCTCCACGGATTCGCGAATAAAGTTTCGAAATATCCCGATCGCGCCGCGAGAACCGCACTGTGCACTCTGAACTGACGGGTTGGAGTTTTAATTTTGAAATCTGAAAGATTTTCCGTGAAGAATAAGTTCCTCAAACTTTTCACAAAACCGTCGAGTTTATAAGTTTTCTGAGAGTCGAAATCTCCCCTCAAGTGGTAGTATATTCCGAGGCTTATTACAAATCTATCGTCTTTCAGTGGTTCCTCTTCTGAAAGTTTATATTCTCCACTGTCGAGGTGGAAAATTTTCACATATTCGTCAATTCGCGGTAGGTGTAAGTTTTCAAGTATTGTTGCTGCACGCCACTCGGATAAACTGTCAACACGAGCACTACAGTGAACAACGGGTTGCAACTTCTCGTTGTCTGTTTTGCTCACAGTAATTTTCCACGAAAAATAACAATCAGTCTTTACCGCGCACTCGGTACCAATTTCTTTTAGATTGCCACATAGAATTAAATCAATCGGAGCCATATTCCAAGTGGATAATAAAGAGATTCGCGATGCCGTAATCGCGACTGACTAATGATGGGAGAATTGGGTGGTATTATATAGAGGTAAGGTGACGTCATCGTCAAACCTCACTCCTCAACATGAGTCATAGGTAAAATTAGATATTGACTAAGGGAATTGAGCTATAAAGATTTGTAAATAATGGAATCAAATTACTTCTACACATAAGACAAAACAGGATACTCAGGTTACAACTGTAAACAAAATTATCAAATGATAACTGTGCAGCGAAAAACGCTACGATCATATTACATCTTGGGCCGGAAGTTGATTTGTAAACAAAGGTCATAAATTTGTCACGATCAAAGGATACCGCTGTTGGAAATCACCAATGAGATTGAATTGCATCTACGTCACAATTTTTTCATATAAACACTTGGTTCTATATTTATCGATTCTCAAATTACATTCACATCCGGAAACCCGATACTATAAATAAATGAGGCAAATTTTATCGCAGTGTCATATTTTTAGTGTTTTCCTAGTCTAAATAATAACATGAAATTTGTCGATTCTCAAATTACATTGACATCCGAAAACCTGATACTATAAACAAATGATGTAAATTTTATCGTGGTGTCATATTTTTAGTGTTTTCGTAGTCTAAATAATAACATGAAATTATCCCACACTCGAATTATGTAAGCATAAATAGTATGAATATACAAGTACTAAACTTTAGTGAAATTAAAAAAAAAAAGTGTCTTTAAGAAGCAATTGCTAAACCTCATCTTTTATAAAATACAATACATTTGAATAATAGATTGATAAATTTTTAATTCATCCGTTTAAAAATGGATAAAGCATCTTATCGCGAATCATATATAATGCAAGCATATTTCTTGTTACATGTAATAATCATTCATATATTTTTGAATAATGTTTTATATTGTGGTAGGTTTCACCTTTAATTTCATAAATAACTCTTTTATTTTAAATCAAACGATGATTCATATGAATGGGAAAAACGAATCTAGTATATTTTTGAGATGGAATTTTATTATGAGTTTAGTTAGATTCTTTGATTGGAAAAAATGATTTTTGATATTTTTCTATGTTGGCTGTGTGTAACACGTTTTCACGAGATCTTAGGAAATGTCAACAGTTCTCCGCATTGTAGGAATGTATGGTCTTATTGCAGCCCGAAAATTTTATAGGCGCACTTGAGATTATACTGCGCCCATTGTTTTGGATACGCTAGAAAAGATAGGGTACTCGGACTCTCGCGTGAGGTAATTAGGACCTATGGTGTTTATGAATTTGCGGGCGGTGTTCAATTTCAACATCCAAATATCTTTGGAATAAAATTGGTTCGAGCATAATGCATATTCTTTTTCAATCTCAGTCGTCTAAAACCATTCATAGAAATCACTTCTCGCCTTTTGACTCAAAAAATATTATAATATAAAATGTATCCCTCATTTTTTTTTTCGGGAGTGAAAAGTTTTTCCTACCTGAAAAATTTTACGATTTTTCAAATGAGGCGTACGTTTTGATAATTGTACGCCTCATACAATCTTTGCTGTTGAATGGGTTGCAAAATACCCATTGGATACTCGGGGAGGAGTACGTGCTCGTCGGCCGATACTTCATTTCGGTAAGTAATTAATTGTGGTTAGTGAGAATTTTTCTTTTCCGTTGTTCTTTGAGGATGCGCGCGAGTGAAATAGGGATTTGAGTCGGGTTAAGGGGTTAGTACACAGTGACGGTTGCATTTTTAGCGTTAAGTTCGGAAATTTCTACATAGCTCGATATTTCTGTAACAATGCTTATTATTTAATATTTATTTATACATACACTCGAGTACTTTTTCATATTTTTTTTTTTTTATTGTTAAAGAAACGGGAGCTCGATGCACTGAGACGCTTGTCGGTGGTAGAGAAGATCCGAATCGACGTCGCTAATTTAAATGGAGTAATGGACACGAGCGATACGATAGAAAAAGAAATAGATAATTTGAATAACTTGATGGTCAAAAATAATGAAGAGTTTTCGGAACTTCAGGAGAAGTTTAGTCGATTAAGGATGAAATATCAGCTAGAGATTGAAGCCTTAGAATTAGTTTGTTTGAATGTGAGGATGAATGCGAGTGTGATAGAATATGTGAAATATTGTTATTTAAAGAACGAATGTTTGACTGGAGTGAAAGTGCGCATGATTTTTTTTGTTTGAACAATCGAGAAGACTCTGTAAATTTAAGTAAACGAATGATTGAAGAGCGTCGAAAGCATGAATTTCTAAAAACAACAGGTGTATGGACAAATGGGTATATGAGAGAAAAGTATGGCGCAGAAGAGTAGATTTGAGGAATTATAAGTATATATATGTAATCATTATAAAAAAAAAAAAAAAAAAAAATGTAACTCAAAACTGAGAAAAAAAATAAAAAAACAAAAGCCAAAAAATTTCCTAAAATTACCTACCATAGGTAATAGTTACCGACTGCAGGTGATTATTACCGACACAGGTAATTTACCGACCGCCGCCATCTTGTTTTTTCGACCGCCATTTTGTTGACAGCAATTTTTCTAAGGAAAAACCAGGAAAATCTAGGGAAAGGTTGGAAAATTTTGGAAAAAATCGGAAAAATCTAGCAAAAATCCGGAAAATCTAGGGGAAATCTAGGAAAATTTAGGGAAATTTTTGGAAAAATTTGGGAAAATATAGGGAAAATCCGGAAAATCGCAGAAAACCCATGGAGTGGGAGGGGAGGAGTAGACCAATCAGCGCACAGGGGACGGGACCTAGGGGCGGGGAGGGGCGGGGGGGTCACGTGATGGGTAGAGGAGTGGGGGTATCTAGAATCGGCATAGCTCTTCTACTAAAATTAAAAAAGATATTCAAGTTTAAAATGTAACCAATGAACGCGCTCTTACGATGAGGAGGATAGAAACCAGATACAAAAATGTATCGAAAATTTTCCCATATTTTTCTGAATCTAAAAATTCTCTGGCACTTTTCACTAAACTCAAAATTAAAAAATCTGTTCGAGTTTGAAATCCAACAAATCTGATTGGTTGAAACTTTTAACTCAAGTATCTTTTTCGATTTTGAGTTTTGTGAAAAGAGGCGAAGGACTTGTCAACTCTGAAAAATATGAAGGAAATTTGGGTAAAGTTTAGTCCACGGATTTAATCACCGTTTGTTAAAAGAGCGCATTTATTGTTTTAATTTAAAACTCGAATAATTTTTTCAATTTCGATTTTTGTGGAAAGTGATAAAGGGTTTTTCGACTGGAAATTACATGCATAATTCACGGTTTTCAGGATTTCCGCCAACTGAGAAACACCCTGTATATGTGTAGTAGAAAGCGTATGTATATGTAAGAACTTTGGATGAGTGCCTTGAAACGTCCTATTCAGAGGGACGGCGCGTAAAAAAGTCTCGAAGAGCGGAGGACATTGGTGAGGATAGTTCGTTTCACGGAAATATTATCTTCTCCTCTTACCCCTAGGGGCGCCCTATCCAGAGGTCGTACTGTATGTACATCCTATCTATTACCGTAATATGATACTGTATATTTATTTGACAGAACTATTACCAACGTGCCAAGAGCTGATCCTAAAGTGAACGCCAGGCCAGGTATAATTTACATTCTTACTAACTTAATTGGATACTCACTCAAAAATGCTTTATATACTCTATCTTGACCTATATTTCAAATATAGCAATAAACAAATAAAAAAAATTGAAACTTTTTATGGAAACATTACTCAGCCATTTTGTTAAAAAAAAACCTATCAACTGGTCACAATGTAACTCTTTTGCTCTAGCTCTAAAACATTCATTATGCCAAAATTATCTAACGAGTCATACTTTTTTTAACGTAAGTTCGATGTTAAATTCGCAGTTGTCAACTACATAAGGCAGGGTGCAGCGGCCACTGAACCATTCGCATCCCTGGCCTATGGCATTGAAATGCCACAGGCAGGGGTGCGAAGAGTGGTCCAGGAAGAAAATGTCTATCCTCCTATTGCCGCGCCTGCTGCGCCCACTGCGCCCGCTGCGCCCGCTACGTCCACTGCGCCCGCTAGGCCCGCTACGCCCGCTGTGCCCAGAACGAGTCCGGTTGGTCTTGTTGTTCGTCACCAACAACAAAATACGCCGGACGACCCAGTGACCCCCAATGGTGACGAACAACACGACCTTGACGTGCCTGATAATCGGCAAAATGAAGATCGAGAAGCAAATTTTGAAAATATTGGCCACCTGGTCCACAAAATGATTATATTCCGTCACCATCAAGAAATAATCCGCCTCCATCGCCACCAAGAAATAATCCAGGAAATATCGACAATCACAACATTCATCCCGAACTCAATGAGCAAAATATTATTCTTCCACCGTCAAACCTCCGAAACAATAGTCCTGGATTACTGATTGGCAACAATATTCCAGCGTTGGACCAGGATGGCCGCCAACCAAGATTTGATGCCGGCAACTAACATCAACCTCCAAGTCCCAGGTTACACATGCCAATAAGGAACAATACTCCGGGTAACCAACCCGACCAACGTCGTTTGTTTCCACCCCGAGAGAACCGCCCTCGACCGTACGTTATCCCTGGTGTTCGGAGGCAAGGTAATGTTTGTGGTAACAGTTGTAAAATTATCACTTTTTTGTGTGGTCAATATAAGGGTCATTCAATCAAGATTCGATGAGGTCGTCACTGACCGTATCACCGATTCCTCTCGAATTTTTGTAATTAACACAAAACTTTGATCGAAACTATACTTTTTTTTTTATTTTTGGATAAAAATCTGTTTTTTACTATAAATAATATAAATATTATAAATGATAAGAATCTTATATGAATTTTATTCTTGAATTCACTGTCAAATGAAGAGTAACTTTACTTTTGTAGAAAAAAAGTTGAAATCTCTATTTCTCATAGAGAAATGTTTGGTTTTCTATAATTTTTTTGTTTATATTAAAAATTGTACGTACTTTCGGAACAATGGATTTAAAATATTTCTCGAAGCAGTGTTGATTTGTAACAAGCGTTAACGAAAAATGTATGAAAACATTTATATATTGCATCATTTCTTTATGTTTTCTCTTTTTCTTTCCTGAATTGGTAAAAGTACGAACTGCGCTCTGCAAAATTCATTACATAAAAAACCGTTTCATTCGTAAGTAATAATTTTCTGTTAAATTTACAAACAGTAATTTCAGAGTGATGATGTGATTTCAATATACAGGGTGTATCAAAAACTACGGAGTATAATTTGCCTCATTTCTTTCAAGATTTGTCTAACACTAACAGTCCTTTGGCACTTATCACAAAACTCTAACTCAAAAAAGATATTTGAGTTTGAAATTCAACAAGTCTGATTAGTTAACACTTGTAACTAGAATATCTTTTTGGATTTTGAGTTTTGTGGAAAGTGGGAAAGGATTTCTCGACTATAAAGAATATAAAGAAAATTTCGGTTAATTTCGGTCCATGGCCATTATCCGCACTCGTTGCAGGAACGCGTTTATTGGTTCATTTTTAAACTTGAATATCTCTTCTGACTTTCAGTTTTGTAAAAAGCGGCAGAGGGCTAATATTCGTAGAAAAATCCGAAAAAAAACTAGGCAAATTATCCTCCGTGTTTTTAATACACCCTGTATTTCCACTCGTCTTCATTCTAGCATTCTGTAACACATTCCACAATATAAAAATATATAATCAAAACGAAAAATTCTTATTTTTATGTCGAATCGCTCTGAAAAAACAACATGCAATCAAGTTTTCAATTTGTAAAGCGCATACACTGAACTATACTTGTGCATCTGCGTACGAAATTTCCAATGGAAACTCAAAATTGTTTATGACGTTTCTCGTCAAAATCTAAATAAAACATGGTGTTTGAAAGCTTATTTTAACTTTCTGTCTGAAATCTCAATTTGACACGGTGTGTCAAATTGCTCATGTTCTATTGATATAATAAAAAAATTAATGAAAATTTGTTGATTGTAAAATAAATATGACTTTCGTGAAAGTTGGCAACACTGGCGAAAAAACTAGTTATTTCTCTAAATCTTATTCATTTATAATAATATAAAAATTTCCAATATATTTTTTATTTCATCAATGAAGATGTAAAATGTTGTGAAATTTTAATGTTTGATGAGGGTTACTCTCTACATCTGTATAAGTAAGAAATAACCGACTCTCAGTGCGATCCCATAGATAGTAAAAGTGAAAGTCTGTTAACTAGGAATCAGTGAGATCGTACTAATTGAAATACATGAATTTATACTCATTTGATCAGCGAGAAAGTGAAATTCACTTATTTAACCAGTGAAATCACATATTTTCCCTAATTTTTAGTGTGAGGCACTAAAATATAAGTGGTTCTGTAACTCAGAGAACAGATCGGTGACATTCTTACTGATTCAGATTTAAAGAGTATCAATATCAAAGAAAAAATGAATTTTTTTTTCCACCGATTTACATTTTGAGACTTACTCTAAGCTCTGAAATAATAACTTCAAACTGCAAGAATGTCAGGCTACATTTTGTACAATGTATCTAATCATAATATCAAAGATATTCTAACTGTTTTGAAACAATTTTTTATGTTTCATAGAAATCCCGGCCGTTGAAGACGACGCATTCCTTGATGCAGCCATGCAGTACGGGAATAACCGAAGACGTAAGTCGATGTATTTACACAGAAATGTGTTTGGCAAATCTTTCTCCTCAATATTAGTTTTTGAACTTTCATCGTTCCACCTGTATCGCCTCTGTAATGTCATAATACATTGTTCTGTCATTTTAAAGTAACACTCATTCTTAGTAAAATCTCACTGATTGTAAAACTAAAAGTTCAATCATTAGAAATAAGTGATATTGAAATAGGCATGAATTACATTCGGGTGAGTAATACTTA
This sequence comes from Platygaster robiniae, assembly GCA_028476575.1. Lineage (NCBI taxonomy): Eukaryota > Metazoa > Arthropoda > Insecta > Hymenoptera > Platygastridae > Platygaster > Platygaster robiniae. The sequence continues at coordinate 18,601,365 of CM052029.1, read as the reverse complement.
TTCGATCAGCGAAAAAGTGTAATCGAACATCATGATCAAATATTGTCACTGATTTTTCAGCGTTTACCACTGGAATATTAGTGGTTTTGTGAAACACTGAATATGTCAGTGAGATTCTTACTACATCATATTCAGAGACTTTACTCATATATAACATTATATATTCATTGAAGAACAGTCTGACTTGTGAATAGAAAATCATTTGCTATATTTAAGAATAACTACTTTCACACGTAAAAATAATTTTTTTCTGTAATGACTCTTCTAAACTGTCTCATTGTAATTTTTTTTACTGCGAGCAAAACAAGTAACTTATCGCCCTTCTCTTCCTTGCGCTTTTCTTGTATCATATAAACAAGGGCAACTTTTTGAACTTTAATCGATATTCGTTTTTTTATTAGTAGAACTTTTCAGTGTATAAGATAACAAAATTGAAGTCATTGTAAAAAATATAAGCTGACGATTTTAAAAGAAAACTAGTTGAAAATTTATTATACTTGAACAATGATACATGTTTTAAAGAGGTCGTTGGTCGTCACAATTTGACCGAGCTTCACAGATATATAAACTTTACTTCCTTGTAGATTGTCTTTGATTTTCCATTTATTTTTCTGAGATTTCAATAGAGTGTAACATATTAATTTTGAAATAATTAAAAATTATACTAATTGTTTAAATGTTGCGCTCACGTAATATTTGAAGAGAAAACAAGAATACCTCAAAAGTTCTGTATACATATACCTATTGATCATTTTTTTCTTGGCACACCTTTCTGGAAGTGGCTTTCATAATTCGCGATAAATAAAAATTTTAATTTCTAAAATGTTGCAGAATACAATCGGCCTCAAAATTTAGATGCTGCTGGGCGCAATCAAGGTCTGGTAGAGCGAATGGAAGAGATTGTTGGAATGCGACCTCTCGAGGCTCTAGATACGATAGATATGTTTTTCCGAATGTACTGTTATCTAGTAAAACAGCTCCCTCATCAAGTGCAAGTCGGTTTCTTAGTAACGTTAATGGATAATATCAGACATTTACATGCGCGGTACGTGTGATGCTCCTGTGCATGTCTCATTTACGCTCTTACACACAGCTATACATGTTTCCACACGCAGTCACACACGCATGAACACTCGTACACATGATTTGAGTTACTTATTCTATAACTTCGGAATCCTGATACTTAGATAATTTATCGCGTTTCCTCCTTTGATGTAAATTGACGTACATCACAATGTACCCTGTTTTGAACGTATCGCCGAAGTAGCTTGTCTACTTACCTCTCCTTTTCATAGGCATATGTTATTACATAGGATATTAAATAGGATATTGGGACTTTCTCCTACGTCTTACGATATATTGCATCTTGATGGTTGTTGTATCATTTTCTATAAACAAGAGCTTTAGAAATATCGGAAAACTGTAAAAACCATGTAAACAAAATAATTGACTTGACATTTTTGTAAGTAGTACATAAATTTCTTATTGTTAATTTGAAAACGCTACAGTATGTTCAATAAATGGAAGCAAAACACGGTTTTTTATTGAATGAATCATTTATTATCTTTACCTTAACGTAAGGCATCGCAACACTTTTTAATATGGGCACAAAATTCTGACTTCTATATTACAGTTATATTCCGTCTTTACAGTAAAGGCAATCATTTCCATAATACATTGCAAAATTATTAGGCCTCGAGAAGTTCCAATAGTACATGGGTGATTTTGTTGTATGACAAAAGTGTCACACACTTGTATGACACTTACATCACATACGTCCTACATCTAATTTTGCACTGTTATCAACATTTAACATGATAGAATAAAACAGTTTCGTATACAAAATAGAACCGTACCAATAGACTTAAATACTCGTTTCACTTTTAAGCAATTAAGTAACAATCATCCGAAATAAAGATGAATTTTTTGAAAAAAAAATTAATCATTTTCATCAATGGCAGTAAAGTTTCGATATACTTGTACAACAATTTTACTTTTATACCTTTTCTTACTAATATCACAATACAACAATTATATCTACTTTATACATATCATGTGATCTTCTTTGAGTGTAAGTATTGAGAATCTCAGGTATAATCCGCATTGAAATAGTACATTGTGAGTCAACTTATAAGTTTGCAGAAAAACTTGTTAGTGTCCGAATTTTGGTTACATCGTATATATAAATTAGAATAAATTGACACTCACAATTCCTATACTTTTTATTTCCTTGTGAATATATTAACCAGACAATAAATTTACTAGTAGGTCGAGAACAATACCTTGTGTTGAAATTGCACTTATTATTGATAAAAAATTTTCCTGATCATCTTGGTAACGATATCCTCATTCGTTTTCTATGTAATAAACATGAAGGTTTCCTAAGAAATAGGAAAATTTTGACCAATACACATTTTCAACGACACTGAGATAACAAAATTTCAGTTTTCAAAGTAAACGATATTACTCTAAGGTTCCAAAATCCAAAATTTATCAGCATTTAGATATAATATAGAATTATCACAATATTGAGCTCAATTCACCAAATCGCGGACCGCGGTGTGGGAAATTATACGCTATCGAAGTGAATCTGCTGGTGTTTGTGTTTGTTTGTGTGATTGTGCTGGCATGTGCTTATTTTTCTACCACAGGTATGTTTATTCAAGATTATATCTACGAAAATATTATATTTACATTTCATGACTACAGTATATTACATTCCTAGGACGGTAAAATCATTTACCATTGTGATGGTTTTGTCCGAGGCGAAGCCGAGGACTTTATTCACACAAGTGAGGATGTTTACATTGATATGATACTTTACATAACGAGTACGGTAAAGACACTTTTGTACCATTGAGCGGTACGGTAAATAGACTTTACGGTAACGAGTAATAGAAACTTAATTTATTTCTTATTATACAGTGCTTCAGTTTGTACGTCGTATGTTTAAATATGTATATATTTCGTAACAACAAAAATACTTTCTTCCTTCACTAGTGTGGAAAAATTTTTTTTAAGGAATCTGAGGGTTACAACGCGAGCCGAAGGCGAGCGTTGAAATTAGATGAGTTAAACAAACTGTTCTACACTCATCAAGAACAGTATTTTATTAAACAATGCGTGGATATGAGTTTTGCATTGCTCGAGCGTGTGGAAAGTTAATTTTTTATTTTAAGAATTCCATGTAATTAAAATTTCGAAAATAGTATGCTAAAGAAAATCATCACTAGTCGAAACGAGTAATTTTGACCCCTGAATACTGATGGTTCAAATTTCAATCAAAGTAATTGAACAAATTCAGAAAAGTCAATGGAGTTCGAAATTTGCGAAGTTTTCAATAACAATACTAATGTTAGCTTTGCAACCTTTTATTATAATTTTAAATATATTGTACAAAATTGAAACTTTTTCTTTTAAATTTGTATTAATATGATTCTGATTTTTAAGAATATCGCGAAAAATTCTGAATCCAGTATCTACTATTTGATGTGATAAATCACAAAATCGAAGAACTTTTTTTAGTTATTTTAATAACATAATACACAAATTTCAAACTTTGTAATGATTTCGAATTTTTTAACCGCGGCTTTGGGTGATTACACTGCAAATTTCGGAAGAAAAAGGAAATAATCAGCAAGTTTCGAAACCAGTGATAGTTGTGTACCTGAGTTTCATTAACTTGATTGAAAAATCAAGAAATCGAGCGAAAAATCTAGAAATCAGTAACGAAAGTGAAAATTTGTAGTTGTATCGAACTTTCTGCTGATCCTTGTAGGATCAGCAGAATCGCGCAATCTCACGTGATCTTGTAATCTCGCTAGCAAAATGGCAAATGAAAGTGACAGTGACGATTTTTTGGACGGCACTCCACCAGAATGACACTCGCTTTGCGTTTTCATCAAAAGTTATCGCATCGCTCTAGAATGACGCGCAAAACGAAATTTGAGAGCATAAAGTATCATATGCACGTTGAAGCTGGCATAACATACTATTTTACTACAATTTTTTTTATTTCATTACATCGTGTGTTTTCGAGTTCATCGATTAAAGAAATTATTTTATTTAACTAATTTGGAGATAACTTGTTTGCGTCTGACCAATTTACAGTACATATATGTATTTTAATTTCCATATACTTTAAGTGCATGAGTCTCTTATTTTCACATTTATCATCTTCATTATCAAGTGAATGTACATAAAAATTTATGTATTAGATCTCATTTCATTTAGTAAATTTCTATGAAAATTCAGATAAAGGTTTGTATACACAATGCAAAAATCTATTGTAAATTTCTTTTGACAAATTTTTGCAAGTGAAATAGAACCTTTTTCATATAGTCCTTGAAAGCACTGTATGGAAAATCATGGAGTCCAAAAAGCCTTGTTATAGTGTTATTGGACATATAATATTAAGTTGAGGAGAGTAAAAAGGTACGGCCATCCAAAAACTCAAAACCTCGTAAAATGATATGCCCCGGAGGTCAACTGACGTGTTGTGAGTTCTTCCAGCGAGTATATGCGGAAGTGAGTAATCCAAGATGCCACACAAGGTTTCTTTAGACGATAGACCATGGGCACACAATGAGGAATCTGCAATTTTCAATTCACTAAATAACATGTTAATGTCAATATCAGAAAACTTTACAAACATCAAATTCCAAATTTTCAGAAATCCACATTTAAGAAACATGAAAGATCATAGTGTTTAGGATGAGAAATGTAAAAGTTTAAAATCGCATATTTTTAAAATTTAAATATGGAATCCAGAAAAGTTGAATTTGAAATTTCTGCATTTTAGAATATGCCAAATAAATACACACTTTTTGAGTTGTGCCTCATGAGTTGAAATATAATGGACCACTTTTTAATAGTTTGTTCAATATTAGCAGTTGTTTATTAGTTTTTCATTAAATTTATGATTCATAAAAATTTAAACAAATGTATTCAAATTTTGAAATTTGAATACAAATTTTGAAATTTGAATACAAATTTTGAAATTTGAATACCAATGTCTATTCAAATTTCATTAAATTTAAAGAAGTAGTACAAACATTTGATAGAAGCACTCCTGGGATTGTCAGTTCATTGGGAACTTTTAAGAGTCAGGATCAAATTAATTTTTAAGATTTAATAGAAACGATTGCAGTAAAATTTGGAGTTGTATCGCTGGTACAAAAATGAAGTATATTAAAATTAGAAATAAAAAAATTCAAAAGCCTCAAGCTCAAGTTTCTATTTTCAAATACAGTAAAGAAAGAATAAAAAAAAATTTACAATATTATGAATTTGTTGGATTCAAAAAGAATATAACAAATAGGTTAAGTTGTATAATTGTTATTGAAATTTTTGCAAAAAAACAAATTACTTCAATTTTATTTAAAAATAAAAAAACAGACTTCCAAATTTTTGATTTCAGCAATTGGAAAAGTTTGACATATACACATATCCTATAAAAAAAATATCTATCAATTTATAATTTTAAAGGATATACAGTCACTCATTAATGCCTTTGATTTTTCGAACGCGAACCCATGTTTTCTACATTTTAAAAATTCCACATTGTAATTAAAAAAGTTCCTAAACGAAATCCTGCAATTTTCTTGAAATTTATGGAAATTATATTCGAAGAATTTCATTAATAATTTAATGTAACATTCAAGTAATTCACATAATTTCACTGCGTAAAAATTTTTTTTTGTGCACTTTTTCAACTTCAAAATTGCACTTTCTAACCAATTTTCTAGTTTTCATGATTAAGAACATTGTATGCACAGAGCAGCAAGAAGGGAATAATACGAGTAGCACCATTTCCATGCACCTCATTTGCAAACTGAGGCGACGCCAAGGTCGGCAGTTATTCCTTCTATTCGATGTTTCAAATCTATTTTGTCATTGAAAAAGTACAAAAAAAGAAACCGAAAAACTATACATTGTACGTCTCATGTCATTACTCAATTCATCATACTTACGAAGGACGTTGGTGAAGCAGCTATTCTTATCAAATCCTCCAGTCTGCTTTTTTCTTGTTACACATTCAAGGCAAAATAGGAAATATACACTTGCACTATGCTGCCACTCTAAACATTAACAAAATATTTTACAGTGCGAAATTTGCACCACCATTTTCAATCAATTTGTTGCACTTAATTTACGTGTGCCGACGAATTTAATATAGCAATATTAATATTCAATACGACTTAACGATTACGATATCCATCATCGATCGATATCGATTTTTCAACCCGCGAAGAACTACGAAAAAGTACGAGCAAATTGTATAGAAATATAACGGGAATTTTCTCTGATTTTCCCGAACTCATACAACGTAGTACAACGTCGTGTATAATGTGAATATTTTATTACACGTGTACATCACATAATAAATTAAATAATTTAGTGAAATATTTTGAAAGTGATAACATGGATTTGGACGCGGTGCTATCCACTTGTTATTAATTTTAATAGCAAACCGATAGCAAGCCGATAGCAGATCGGTAGCAAGTTGATAGCAAGTCAATAATATGAGAAAAAAAGCCTCATTTTTCACAGAAAACACCTACAATTTTAAAGAAAACACCCTTAATATCTTTTTCATGAATTATCCTTATTATTTTCACGAATTTAGGCATGATTATGAGCATTGATTTCATTTTATTTTTCACCGACTTCATTCCCGTAGAAAATACATAAATCATGCTTAAATTCGTAAAAATTTTAAATTAAAAGAACAATTCATAGAAAGGCTGCTTAGAGTGTTTTTTTGACATTGTAAGTATTATCTGCAAAAAATGAAGCTTTTTCCCCTCATGCTATCGACTTGCTATCAACTTGCTACCGATCTGCTATCGACTTGCTATCGGTTTGCTATCAAAGTTGATAGCAAATCGATATCACCGCATTTGCTAGGGTAAAAAGTATTAATCGACTTTGTTTATGCCAAATAAGTTTTTCCAGTCACTTTTGTGTAACTGTATGTACTACATTATTTTTAATTATAATAATTCAATTCATTCGTCATTTGATTATTGTAATTTAGGCTGTTTTCGGTAGTTATTGTGTATGACATTATAAATAATATATTCTATGTAACTGAGTGATTTCACTTGTAACCTATAAATAATACTCAATCATTATAAACCCTACCAATTAACTGCAACATATTTTGCCGCTTAGTAAGTCAAGCGATAGAAAAAGAAAAATAAAAGTACATTGTGTACTAAGGAACAAAAACAGCTGATTTGAATGAGTGTGCTCCATGATACTCATGGTACTTTTTGCCTCGAAAACATCGAAAATAAGTATTTTCGGACATGTTGAGAGAGACCATGAAGATTAGGGGCACATATTTGATATTTCTTGTGAATGCAAGTTGTGTAGTGTAATTTATAGTATTTAGACGAAGTATTCAGACGGAGATGCGACTCGGGCGCGGAGTGAGGTGCAGGGGGACGGCGTCACGGGCGGGCGACGGTACGTTGGGCGGGAGACGGGAATACGGGATCCAGGGGCGGGATCCCTGCTGGGGTTTAATAATTTTAATATCATACATGGATATATAATTAAATACTTACCTAAATATATAGAATTTGTTACTTTCATTTAGTAGGGGGAATAATTAAAAAACATTAATCAATCAATATTAACATTTGATTGATTATTGGGCACCACTTATTAGAGAAAATATTTATTGCATCCTAATATTTTACGAATTCAGTTTTTATTCAGGATTATGACTATTTTGTAGGTGAAGTTTCTGATATTTTTTGACGATTCGAACATACTTCTCATCAATCACGAAACGCGTGGGGAACATTGTTTTTTAGTGTCAGGAATACTGACTATCACCAAAGAAATAGAGTTCTTTGCTATCATTAAGCTTTCTTTATTGTTGATGTCATTTATTTATTTCATTTTTGTTAATTCATATCTGTTCCAGAAGCTCGGCATATTCCTCATATTAATGACCTGTAATTTAAAAAAAGTTTTTTGAATACCTCGTTTTTTTGATTCATATTATTTTTTATTTTTATTTATTTATGGTCACGTTCTAGAATTGTTATCAAATTTTCAGAATTTGTTTTCAAAATTTTTCGAATAAGCATTCCAGAATTTGAATACTTATTCAATTTTTTCTCGAATTTGAATTTCGGTTCAATTATAACTAAACATTTTCATTCATCAAGATTGACATTTAATTAAATTTCATTGAAATTCAATATTTAATTGAATTTAAATAAATATTTTTATTTGAATACATATTTTGAGAACTTGTTTCCAATAATGAGTTTTAATCTTTTATATAGATAAAATATATTTTTCATAGTATTTTTGAATCTGAATAGATGTTGAATTTCAGTAAAAAATACCTCTATTTATTCCAAGAATTGTTCAAATTGGAATTGAAATTCAGGAAAAATGTAATTGTTCTTTCTATTTGAATTAAAACTCACTTTATAAATAAATCATCTTACCTGCGAAGTGAAGTAATAAATTAAAATATGAATTTAATTTCATTTGAATATTAATTCACTCTAATTTAATTGAAATCAAAAATCGAATTGAATACAGGGTGCGCCATTTCTTATGTCGGTATTGTAACATTGAATAACTTAAACATTTGACAACCGATTTACTTGACTTCACTTGTTTTGGAAACGTCAATTCAGTACAATTTCAACCATGTATCGCTTCACACCAAAAGAACGCGCTGAAATAGTTACTTTGTACATTGAAAATAGTCGTTCAGTTGTGTTAACTCAACGAGCATATCGTCGAAAATATCTTGGCAAACAGGCACCATCTGACAACACTATTCGTCGTTTGGTGTCGAATTTTTGTGACCACGGGACAGTGAAAGATCGCGAACAACCCGTTCATCAACGACCAAGACGTTCAAATGAACTGATTGAAGCTGTCAGAGAGAGCGTTGCCCAAAACCCAAAAGTTTCATATCGTCACCGCGCTCAGCATCTCGGCATCAGTGGAACCACTCTACGGCGCATTTTGAAAGATGATTTGCATTTGTTTCCGTACAAAATGCAATTAACACAAAGAATATTGCCTACAGATCATCCACGTCGCTTGGAATATGGACAAACAATCGCTCGAATAGTTGATACTGAACCTGATTTTTGGAAGCGAATTTTAATGACCGACGAGGCACATTTCAAACTTTCTGGAGGCGTTAATAAGCAAAATTGCCGCATTTGGGGAACGCAGAATCCACACGAGATCCATGAAACGCCATTGCATGACCAAAAAGTTACTGTTTGGGCCGGCGTTTGCGCCAAAACCATCATTGGTCCTTATTTTTTCAAAGAGAACCAAACGATCGATGGAAACCGATATCGGTGGATGTTGGCTCACTATGTCTGCCCACAAATGCGTGAAAAAGGTCTTGAAGATTACTGGTTTCAACAAGATGGTGCGACCTGCCACACTGCGAATCAAACAATCCAGTTTCTGCAACGAAAATTCCCTGGACGTCTGATGTCAAAAAGAGGCGACATTGAATGGCCACCCAGATCTCCAGATTTGACCCCTCCAGACTTCTTTTTGTGGGGTTATTTGAAAAGTAAAGTGTACGCCAGCAAGCCGCAGACCATTGAAGAGCTTAAGGAAAATATTCGTGCCGAAATCATTGCTATACCACCCGAGATGCTCGAAAAGGTAATGGAAAACGCCGCAAAAAGGGCATATTTTGCTGTGAACAATAAGGGCGGCCACTTGATTGATGTTGTGTTCAAAAACTAGTCTAAATAAATTGTAAAGGACCAAACTAAATAAAAATACCTCATTTACAGAAATCGGTTGTTTTTTTTTCAAGTTATTCAATGTTTACATGCCGACATAAGAAATGGCGCACCCTGTATTTATTTTCAATTGAATTTGATTACGCATTTTTGGGATTTTTTTAGATTAATAACTTTCAACATATTGTATACATATATTCGACAAAAGAACCAACCTTCATTGACAAATAATTAATCACTCGGCGCAGCTGTCGGTTAAAAAACATGAATACATTTCTTTAAGCTCGGAGATACCGCGCTTCACCCACTATTTGTGCATTTTTCAGCCCACCGGGTTAAGAAGTGAGGAAGTTCCCTCTGGCTGTAGACACTGCGCATGCGCATTAACTTCAGTCCTTCAGTGCCCACTTGTCCTAAACACGCCACTTTTGTTTCTCGAAACTTGCCTAAAAATGCTCATTTTCTATGTTTGAGAGGCAAAAATAAATTTGATTACATAGTTTTTTTAAGGTCACAGTTTTTTGCAATAATTGAATTGTTTTTATAATCTTTGAAATTTAATTTCACTCTAAAAAAAAAAAACAATTTGCAACTCTTTACAGGCACATCTAATTACAATACACTAATACACATTCGAGATGAGGAAAAGAAGAAAAAAAAACTACCCCTATAGTTACTCCTACCGAAAGCGTGCCTTTAGCTGACAGGACAAACAGAGATCGACGTGTTGCAGCTACCAAGCAACGGGAAAAAATGAAGTCAATTGTGGGACAATTAAAAAGCCACCAAGGGAAGCAAAGCAAAAATGCCTTCCCTACTCCAGTAATTTTCTTCTTTTTTTTATTAATTGTTTTCTTATTTCTCTTGGTAAAAATTTGCTAATTGACTCAAGCTTTTTAGGCAGTTACCTGATATATTATTCATAACATGCTCAAATGTTCTTATGGCAAAAGTTAAAATTAATGAATGATATACTTTTAAATGCAAATGTGGACAATAAATCAATTTTCGCATTGTATTTTTGTTCAGCAAATTAGTTTTTTCATCAATGTTACAGGTGGCGAAAAAGGCGAAAGGCAACGTCCAAGCAGATAGTGAAATTCTAACTACATCGCATCGGCAGCAATTGCAAAGCCAGTTAAAGCACCGGGATATGAAGAAGTGCTGGGTAACAGACCCAAGTCTGTTACCCATTTTGCCTATGAGTACATCCGTACTTGTTAACGTAAGATATTTTTTGTTACGATAGCCGAAAAGTCACTTCGTCACTTCAAAGTTAGACTTTTGAGGTAAGAGTAACAAAAAATATTTTTTGACTAGAGAAACTTGATAACACACAATAAAAAGTGGTTGAAAAATGTAGTGAAAAAAATTTAGATTATGAGAAACCAGCTACTTGAAAGTTTGAAATAAAAAAATTATCAAAAAAGGTATCACTGTATATCTGGATAAAGCGTTTATTGAATAGTATTATAAGCTGACGATTCTCAACACAACTTATTCCGCCTTGAAAAAAAAAATCGTATTGATGTATTTTTCGTTCAATCATTGTTTTTTCAAAACATACGCTTGCATAATTGAGATACATTCTAACTACCCTGGCAACTTTGGTGCGACGCTATCGCGTCGCAGTACCATCTTACTTGCGTCGCACTGTTTAACAAGATGAGAAAAAGTTATTTGAGTATAAAATTGAAAGAAGCCTTGCTTAATCAGTACGTGGTACTTTTTTACATCTGCTATATTGCAAAACACGCCTGAAAAATCGTCAATTCAGCGTTTTTCAGTCCACCAAATATCGCGCATTAAATATCGTTGACACACATGTTTAACGATGATTTTTAGTATTGTATAGAGATAGAAATACATTTGTCGGGTATTAAAATGAAAAGGAAAGTATTTTTATTTCCATTTTATTTAAATTCATCAATTAAAGGGTATACAGAGGCATTAAGTATTTCATTTTTGGTGACCCAATCTATATTTTTTTTTAAATTGAGAAGTGCTGTTATCTGCTCAGCCAATCAGTGGATGGAGCCTTAGAGTCGTCTGCTTTGCCAATGCCACGCGTATGAACTTGGCGGGAAAAATTCGAAATTCAAATATGCACTTCCCTTGAAGGATTTAATGAAATTGTTCTGTATTTCTGTACGGGAATGTGTATCGAACCATACAATATATTTATTTCTATACACTCATGGAGCAGACATAAAAAAAAGAATTAAGTAATAAATCAAAAGCAAGATACAAACGAAAATGGGGTGCTCTTGATTCAAATATACTAAAGCAGTTTCGCGATTGGCTGTTCATCGCGATTATCAGCGATCATCAAACATCGATGTCAACATCGATCGCTACATATCATCAACTGCCATCAATAATCTGCATCAATCAGCATCAATCATCATGGTGGACATGGCGATGGTGTAAGTTGTCAATGAAAACAAAAAAAAAAAAAAAAACCACTGAAAACAACTATGTCATGATCACGTCGTGAACTCCAATTTCAAGTTTTTTATAGAAATCATTTTTTTTTTTCAAACAAACATACGAAAAAAAACCTTTAGTAGAGAGAGTACAATATTTTTTTAACCAAATAAAATATTTGATATAATTATGATATATTGACATGCAACAATTTTTTTTCATGATATCGAAAAAATTCATCTCATGTTTTCAGAATTATAGATTCCGTGCCGATTTTGGTGAACCAACTTTATTTTGTTATTGGTCTGGATTTTTACGTTTTATAATTAACACTCCGCGAAATCCACGAAACGAGAACTGTCAGCACAGTTTAAAATATTGTGTGGTTAGGTACACATTCCCGTACAGAAATACAGAACAATTTCATTAAATCCTTCAAAGGAAGTACATATTTGAATTTTGAATTATTCCCGCCAAGTTAATACGCGTGGCATTGGCAAAGACATTGGCAGACGACTCTAAAGCTCCATCCGCTGATTGGCTGAGCAGATGACAGCAGTTCTCAATTTTAAAAAAATGTAGGCTGGGTCACAAAAAATAAAATACTTCAACGCCTCTGTAGATCCCTCAATTAATGAATTTCACGTGATTGATGATCCGAAATGGAAATAAAAATACTTTACTATTTATTTCGATACTTCATTAATGTATTTCTATCACTGTACTATACTAAAAAGCATCGTTAAACATGCGTGTCAACGATATTTAATGCGCGATGTTGATTGGATTGAAAAACGCTAAATTGACGATTTTTCAGGCGTGTTTTGCAGTATAACAGATTCAAAAAAGTAGCAAGGTTTCCTTCAATTTTATACTCGAATAACTTTTTTTCATCGTTCTAAACAGCGCGACGCAAATTAGACGATACTGCGACGCTATAGGGTCGCACTAAAGTTGCATTTTATTTGCCAGGGATAACATGCAAATTTTACAAAAGGGAGATATGGATCTCACCCTCTTTTCTTCCAAGCCTTCGAGCGCGACTTCCGACGTCCTAACAGCGATACCTTCCTTATTTTATTGGGGATCCCCTTTCTGTTACATAATCATAATTTATTTTGTAAATCATTTATAGAACAATTTTTTGCCTTCTTTTCTCTCTAAATTCCTTCGGGTAAAAGTTCATTTGAAAAAATTGATAAAGGATTATCTAATTTTTACTATCCGAAAAGAAAATATTAGTCTAAAAATTACTATTTCAAATGTTTTCATTTTTAATAATCGAATTATATCATTTGGTTAAAAACAATGCTTCTCCGAGAATTCAGCGTGTACTTCAGGGTGGTAATTAAAATAGGCATGTGAAGTTTTGATGGCAAGTTTCTTAAATTTTTTCAAAACTATTGAATAAAAACCGCTGAATTGTCTCAGATTTTAGAATAACGTTGATTTGTGTCTGTAGAATATTTTTTCGCCATTTGAACAATACAGAATTTCGTCCAAAATACAGTCTGTAAAGTTTTTTCCAGGCACATGGATTGAGTTGAAAATTCATGTAACAGTTTTAATTTATATAAAAAATAGTAAGTTGACAATCGATAATAAAAAAATTTGTAAAAATTACGTTTGTTCATCAAAATCATTTTATCTTCTGAAAAGTATTATTTTGTCAATTTTTCGAATTGTAACTTTGTGAATAATTGAAAATTGATTTTGGTATGACAACGAGAGGTGCGCCCCAGTCGCTAGTTGGCACTTTGGTGATGATTTGTGCGCTCTCGAAGGCCTGTAGTTCCCGATCGACTTGGTCTGCCAAAGTATATGGAACTTCTCTCTCTCCCTCTCTCTCTCTCTCTCTCTGTGGAAAATCGGCTTGGCTCCCTCACGTAATTTCAGTGAAACTTTGAAGTTTGGGACACAGTCAATTTTCGCTTTAAAAATATATGCAAATTCTGAAAAGATCTCGTTATCATTGATACTCTGAATCGATAAACCTGGATTTGCGTCCTTTTTATTTTGATCTATGGCGCATAATTCGATGTTGAAGCGCCGAATCCATGTTCTGCCGAGAAGTGCGGAATATTTGTCTGGAACAATGTAGATTTCTTCTTGTCGTATAACGTTGTTGCATTCGACGTTGACTTCAATTTTTCCGTCAGAAGCAAACATGTCCTGGGTGTATGATCGAAATTCAATTGATGTCGGTATCAAAGGTACCTTGAGGTTCAGTTTTTTGAATTGAGTCAGCGGTAAAAAGGTGTAACCTGATCCAGAATCTATCTCGAATTTTGTTGGTATTCCTTCAATTTTCACAGTGATGTGAAAACGTTCGTTGTCTTCCAATGTATGTTGATTTTGGTGCACTTTTTCGATGTGAAATGTACCGAAGTCCCTAGCTTCAAGTGTCTTGGTGATTTGACGAGTCGCCCGATTCTTTGTATTTTTCTTCTCAAGTAGAGTGCGAATGCAGACCTTGGCAACGTGTCCAATGTTGTTGCACTTTGAACATCTGAGTTTTTTCGCATCAACTCTGCACTCATTAGCCCTATGATTATTTAGGCCACAACGAAGGCACGTTCCGTCCAACCCTACTGACTTCAAGTCAATTTTCGACTTCTGTTGAAACCGATGCTTAGAAAATTGTTGATGTTGGTTCGTTTTCTCTCTTTGTTTATCGAAATTTTTCTTCTTATCGATCCTGTTGATGTTGGTTGATGCAGCTTGTATGAACGTAGGAGAGGTTGAAAATTTTTGCGACAATTCTTTTGAGTCAAGTTTCGATGTTTCTAGCGCGATTGCTTTGTCAACAATTTCGTTGAATCCGAAAAGTTCGCCTTGCAGTAATTTTTCTCTGATTGTATTGTCCCGTAATTATCGTATGAATTGAGCTCTGAGAAAAATATCAGCGATTGATGTTTTATATGAGCATAGAAATTCGCAGTCTCCTATTTCTGCTCTCAGCCCTGCAACGAATTCTGCGATTGTCTCCTGTTCGGACTAGTATCTGGACAAAAATTGATGTTGAGCAACAAGGACGTTCTTTTTCGGTCACAAATGTTTTTCTAGCAACTCTATTAATTCGTCATAGCTTTTTTCTTCCGGTGGAGTCGGGGCTGCTTATGTCGAAATCGTATTGAAATTTTCGCACTAATTGAATTCAGCAATAATTTTGCACAGTCTTCTTTATTACTCCTAATTCCTTTCATTTCAATGTAATTTTCAAACCTCAATTTATCATTCCGGAAATTTTTCTTTTTCGCATCGAAATTTTCGAAATTTGGTAATAAAATTGATTTTTCAGACTTTGAAGTTGTTTCTTCTTTCGGCGTCTTTACGATTTCTTGTTGCTGTATTAGAAGTTTTGATAGCAATTCCTATTGTAGTTTCATGAATTGGTGAAATTGATTGGCGTCTATGATGAATCAGTTGATTTGAATTTCCCGCTTATGGTCGTTGATGTATTGATGTTCGATGGGTCAATCGTCGATAGTGAGCTTGTTCGAAGTCGATGAATCGATCGTGGTATATTGATTTATCCCGGAAAAAAGGTTATGTTTTATGCCCAATCAGAAAAAATGCTTTTCCCCATAGAAAACTTAAATTCTCATTAGAATCCCCATTTATTAATTGTATCTTTCATTTTTACTGTCGGAAATGTGGATCGACCTCACCTCAATCGTTGTCATTCAACTTTTGACGTCATTGAGGTTACGTGTTCGACGGTTGTTGCCGCTCGCTTCGCGTTGTATTTCGATGATTCCGTGGTGGTTCCTTTTCCTGGTTCCTGTCAGAAGCGTTCCCCGAGTAACTTTTTTCACTTCAATTGTTTCAATTGAACTTTTGGCAAGACAACACGTCATTGAGGTTACGTGTTCACAGATTGTTGCCGCTCGCTTTGTATTTCCATGATTCCGTGGCGGTTTCTTCTCTAAGTGACTTATCGGGAGCGTTCCCCCAGTTATTCTTTTTACCTCGTCGCCAATTTGTTGTATCTTTATTTCGATATTGTTGTAAAATAACGGGACTTGAAATTATCAACACCGATTTCTATTATTAATTGTGTGTGTATATTCTTAACATCTCATATTATTCATACATAAACATATATACATAAGTTTCTGAAACGCGAAAATGGCGGTAATATTTGAATCGTTCGGTTTGAGATGTAACAGTTTGAAAAAGGGTAAGTTTGAACTGTAATACTTAACTTAATTCTTTTAGATTTGAAAAAGCAGTTTCATCATTATTTGTTTTTTAATTTGAACTTTGCTGCCACATTTTATAAAAACTGTTGTTCGTTAATTGATTCTTGAATTCTGGCTTGGAAAAATTCAATTTCCTCCAATCTAATTTGAGTTTTACTTCGTTATGGATTTTAAATAAATTTGCAAGAAATTTTACTGATTCGGAGGACTCATCCGTGCTCGTTCTCATGAGAGAATTTGCAGCACGAAAAACTGTGACATGTTCATAGAATTAATTTGTTTTTAAATTTAGTCGTCTTATGAAATCAGTTATAGCGCTGACATAGAAATTTAAGCAATTTTGACGAAACTCTTTTTCTTCTAATTCGAACAAACTTCTGATTCGGAAAAATGGTAATCATGTTCGCGTTACAGATTTTTCAAATAAGTGTCTTGATCTTGGATATTCAAACCTTTTTCTTGACAGTATTTGTTCACTAAATTATTGAGCACGACAAAATTATTGCGAGAATGTTCAAGAAACTCTTTACAGTTGTCTCCAAGAGTTACTTTTCCTAAATATAAAGAAGAGTCGTTGAAATCAATATGAATCGATTTTTAAAAGTAAACGATTGATTCTGGTAAAAAATTTTTTGCGTACTTCACGATCAGCTCCAAAGCTCTTCGATAAACTTTTTGAATTTTTGATTCAAGACTTTGAAAAAAAGCAATAAAACAATTCAATTAATTGAGCATGTATTCGAGAAATTTGAGGTAAGCTTTGAATTTTGTCTTGAAGGATTGTTCTAGTAGTTTTTGAACACTTTTCATGTCTGATGAAAGTTTCTCAGAAATAATGGATTTCATACAGTCGATGATTGCTTCAAAAATGCGCTTAATACATTGATGAAAACTGAGTATTGTGTTTCCGCAAAGTTTAACAATTTTAATACTTCTCGACATGCCATCTTCTGAAAATTTTTAACAGCTTTGTTCGCTTAATGCTTGAATTAAAAAACTGTGATTTTTCTAATCAATGCCTCAGTTTCTTTCGAGATGGCCTTGAATGCCTCTATTGCTGAAAATGCGGAAATGTGGCAAACGCATGGACAAAGGATGAGATTTCGACAAACTTTTTTCAACCCTGTAAAAAAAATTTCTGAAACCTGACATTATGCTGGCACCATCGGTTGCTAAAAAACGTATATTCAAAAAAAGGAATTTTATTTTTCAACCAAAAATTTTTGAATTGTAAACAAAGTTCGTCATGTTTCCCTTTTGTCGCGTCCAACTAAAGGGTATGGAAAATGTTCGACATTCAATTCACCTGAACAATGAAAAAAGACAGATAATGTTAGAAAAATATAACTTTACAAATTTAGTGACGAAAAATTAATACTACTATCTACAAGCTATCAAACAGTCGAGTCATGTTTTTTTTTTTTTTTTTTTTTGTAATTTTGAATTTGTAAATTGTATAGGATTTGCGAAAGAAATTATTTCTCAATATTATTTTCCGTGCGTTTCAAATTAACCGGCGCAAACGCACAAGGTTCATGTTTTTCAGCTCAGTCGTAGATTGGGCCTGATTACATTATTTGATGCATGCTTTATGCTGTAAACATCAGGTTTTCCATGAAAACTTGTTTTTTATAGTGTAAAACATGTATCCTTAAAGAAATTGGGGATACAACGTAAAAAAAGCCGCGCCCTGACTCTACCTCTGTGGTGGTGAAGAAAAGACCTCAATAGATAATGGCATGCAATTCAGAAAAAATACACATATAGTATACATGTCGTTTTCTGATGGGGGTAGTCAAATATCATCAGTTCTCGTGAAGCATTACAAAATTCGAGAAAATTGTAAAAACTGCATTTGTTTAAAAAATGGATAAAAATTTATTTTTCTTGATTTTTTTTCCTCAAATTAGATGATGCTCCATTTTTGTTGTTGATTTGAAAAAAGGTAATTTCTCGGAGCCAATTATCTACTATAATTATTTTTATGACAATAATTATCTATTTCAGCGACACATGTGCGTGGAAATTTTTCATTCGCAGTTCTATAAAGAACAATTACTCGACTAAATTCACTAATGTCAGTTTTCATAGAACTTGCGAAGGAAAACTCGAAAAGGAACAAATGGAAAAACGTCTTTTTGGTTTTCCGAAACAGAATTTGGGCCTCGAAATTTCCTTGGTCATTTAATCGCTTGGATGAAGAGAAAAAAAAGGTACCCTTCGACGCTGGAATTTTTTCGAAGGTCTAGCCCAACTTCGACCCCCCTACCTACTCCCTCCAGTCGCACCGATCGGCTCCGTTCTATTCCCCCCCAGCCAAAAGCTGCGATCTCTGCGACCGAGTTTGCATCACTGGTTCAAGCTTGCTTTTACACGCTAGGCTCGGTCATGATTTCAGCCACGTTCTTTTTGAGCCCAAGCCAAGCTCGCAACTAATACGCCCATACCTGAAACAGTATTTTTCTATTCTCTTAATCTGAATCTGTCGAATTCAATAGATTGTCTGTTGTATCCTACAGACTTCCCTCTTCAATTTTTCACAATATAATCTGTACAAAATGCACAGATTGAATTTTGTGAATGCAAAAAAAAGTCTGATAAAAACAACAGAAAATCTGACGAATTCGACATATTTACCTGTTAAAAGTACACATTTGTCAGTGTAAATTTCCATCATATTGCAATCTGTTAAAATTTACCAGAATCACAATAAAACTTCCCTGAAAAAAAAAACTGTTCTTCAACCAGTTAAAATACTTCAAACATTCTAAATTCAGTTACTTTGACAAGTTGTAGAAAATTCCTCTTTTTTCTTCGATACGTATAAATTTGAAAGTAAAGTTCACATCACTCAATAGTTTTTGCTATTCTCAGGAAATATTATTGCACGATTTAACTGAAAATTGGGCCATAACATGATAATATAATTTAATTATAAACCATAGGAAAATATTTTCATCCTAAGATTAATAACCATAATGTTATGCTATTTATTCCTTCTCGACGTGGTACTTTTTCCATACTTTATATAAAAAAGTATAGTATCATACTACGTATGGACAAATTACCATAAGTTCTAGAAGAATATTCTTCTAACTTGGTATTATCATAATTTTATGGCAATTTTTCTATTGCTATTTTAACATTTTTTCATACAAAATGTATGGCTTTAAACCTTTTATAAAAAAATTGTTTAAGGTTATAGAAGAATTTTTTCCTATACGTGAAGTTCTTAGGGTAATTTATAGTTCGAAAAAATTATGTCTACACTGTAAAAAAAATTGAAATTTTCTACGTCTTTATGTTGTATCTGTTTTCCATACTTCGTAGGGGAAAGTATATAACTATACTTCAAATGATAAAAATTCTATAATGTACAAAAAAAATGTTTTCATACTTCAATCAAATATAACGTTTAATAATTTTTTTTTTCTCTATGTACTACATAGTATGTAGTACACTACCCATGCTTTGTATCAGGCGCGTAGGCAAAGGGGGTTTTGCGGCCTAAATCCTTTCCCAATTCACATAAATAGTATGTTCTGTAGCTAGGGGCAAAAAACGCCGATTTCTAACGAGTGTGAGGATTGCTGCCTGAGCGAAGCGAAGGCGGCAATCACACGAGTTCTAATCGGCTGTTATTGCTCCGAGGTACAGAAGATACTTTTTGCCTCGAAAACATTAAAAATGAGCGTATTAAAACTGTTTCGACATGGCAAATGAAGTAGTGAAGGTTAACACGGAGGCTGAGAAAAATTACAGTCAGCAGGGGTGAGGGGGGGGGGGGGCATTTAGTCCGCCGGGTTCAATTCGGCGGGTTAAAACTACCTCCCCCCCTTTCCCTGCCGACAGTCATTTGTCGACAGCTGCGTGTTGGCCTGAAATACTCCATTTGTGTATGTTGGAACGTGTTTAAATACTCTCATTTTTAATGTGTGAGAGGCAAAAATTAATTTTTATGTAATGTAAAAATAGGAAGATATGAATGATGAATGAAATGTAAATTTAAAGAAGTATTTTTGATAAATTATAAAAGTTAAAATCAACATACATGTACTCACTGAAATCCAGATAAAATGAATCCCAGATAGCAAAATGTACTCACAATGCACGCACTCGGAGTGCACGCGTGCGACGCATCTGGCCTTACACCAGCGTCCGCATATGCGTCGCAGTTGAGGTGCATACGTGCGACTTGTTAAAAAATCCACGGTGCATGCGCGGTTTACTGTGTACAAAAAGCGCGGGGAGTTTCGAATTATAGGTACAGATATTAAAGAAATATTACGTGTGGCATTCCAAAAAAATTATATAGTATTTATGTAATTGAGAATGTTTTATTATTTGTGTATAACATTGGTTTTACAGAACCTTTTGGTCTTACAAAAACATTCCTACAATTCCATACGTAGTGTAGTACAATGAAATTCAAAAACAATACACAAGTTTTCCAAATATCTAAATAAATTCGACAATTTTGACATGTTATCGGAAACATGTAAAGTATTTAAAGCGTATTAAATTATTACAAATAATGAACATTCAGAGTATTGAAATCATATTAATTCCCATGGATTTCCGAATTCAGAATCTTTACAATTTGAGTGGATTCGAATATAGAAAATCTTGAAAAATTATCAACGAATGTCATGCATTATTGTTCAAAAATTCGAAATTATGTTCCAGATTCCAAAAATCTTTAATTTTTGGATGATGTTAAAATTGTAGTTAATTGTAAATACTTGTAAAATTTTGAAAATAACAAACGTTTGATTCATACTTGTAGTGTACGAAATTTCAAAATTTTCAGGAATCATTTATGATTTTTAAAAATTGCTATTGCAAAAAACGATGTCGGAAATTCTATAGAAATTTTCGGCAACTTAAAAAACTAAATATTTTCAGAATCATTGAGTACCTCAAAAATCGAAAACTTAATTTACTTTTGGAATCCTGAAAATTTTTAAATTTTCTGGAATTTATGTAACAAATGATAACAGTTTCGAAATCATCCAGGGTTAAAATTTGTAAAAATACAAGTACTTAAAAATTTTTTTTAGCGTTCTATCCCAAAAACGTAAGAAATGTGATTTTTTGCCACCTTACAAAACTTCGAGCATGCAGTTACTATTTAAACTGTGTAGTTTCCATATAATGAAAAATCATAAGAATGATAATTTTTCAAACCACTACGAATTTTTAATATGAGATATTTTCAACATTTAAAAAAAACATGAAAATGAAATAGTATATTTTGTACCGCGGACCTGAGGCGTGGCTTTTGTGCGAGGACCAATTTATCTGCCGAGGCGTAGCCGAGGCTAATATTTGGTCCGAGGACAAAGCCACGTTCACGGTCCGAGGTGCAAACGATACTTTTTGCAAAACACGTGAAAAAATTGTACTTGGAGGAGTTGTACGGCCGCGTTGAATACGCCCATTTTCGATCGGCAAATGTTTCAGTCAAGTACAACTTTTTTTCGCGTTTTGCAAAAAAAATTTTTTTTTTCCTTATCAAGCGTACTGCAAATTTTAAAAATTCCGATATTCTTACGAAAATTATTAATTTTTCACGATTTTCAAATTCAAAACAATGCACAAATCACAATTTACATGTTATAATGTAAATGTCAAGTTTCCGAATATCGAGGACATATATGTTATAATAACATATTCAGGTGTCAAATTTTGTTTTTGATTTCTTCTATTGGAGATATATTAAAAGTCATCCAAACTTTGCAAAAATTCTAGAGATGGTAAAAATTTTTTTATTTGCAAATTCTTAAACTCGAAAAAACTAAAAAGTACATATTGAAAAATGTCTTTAAAGAAAAATGATCATTCTCGAAATGAACGAATTTTCCCGATTACGATAGTGCGAATTTCAACATTTCGGAAACGTTCGAATTCGTTAAAAGATACAGATGAGTAATAAATTTTCACAGTCTAGAAAATCCTAAAAATTGTTATTACTTACAAATTTTTAGAGTGTTTAAAAATGCCAATGAATGTAAAATAATACAATTAGTGTTTTCGTCTTTTTCAATATGCGGAAATCGGTTGATGAGAGTTGAGAAAGTCTTTGGAAAACAGTAAGAATTGGGGATATTGTTAAATTTATAATCAGTTTCCATAATTGTTACAGTTATTCACGAAACATTAAAGATTCCCAAATTTCATAAACTTGATAACTCTTAGACATAGTCTGAGAATACTAACTTTGAGAAGTAAAAGTTTTCCAAATGAGACAAGTTACTGCTTTACGATTTCATAAAAAATAAATAAAAAGGGTAACGAAGTTCAGTTTTAGTTATTGATCCCGTCGTTTTCTTCGCTCCCTTCGTCCTTGGACTCGTCATCTTCACTTTCTGAGAGCGGATCGAAATCAATGTCGGTTACCCCCAGTTTTTCTGTGAGTTCCAAAATTTTCGCAGCGATGTCATCGGTGCTCTCCAAACCCGGTAATATCTTCTTATGTTTCTGTACGTGATTCTTCTTCCCTGCATTTTTAAATCGTTGTTTTGTGGCCCTTTAAACTTCTTTTACGTCATTTTTAAAGTTGTTTTGTCCTTGGGACCTTCAAAAGGGCACTGTATCGCAGCAACTGTAATAGAAAAGAGTTATTGATACGTTATTTTAATTGTTAGTTATTATTCGTTGCTGACGCATACTTACGTTATTACATATTTTTGTGTCCCCAAACGCTATCTTCCCTTTTGACCCATCCTACGTTAGCTGAGTTGAAACAAACTCATCCGTCATTAGTTGCTTCATCGCGCAGTTCAGAAACTCCCGGGCGGTCGATCCACCCAAACTTGTAAAATGCTTGAACTGTCAAATATAAGTTTACATTTAAAATGACAAAAAATATCAAAAGTGAGTAGGTCCTCTTGATGGTATTCGTCATACTATATATGTTGCAATACATTTAGATCGAAATTGAAAAAAGGTGTGATTTAAAAAGCTCCGATCGCCGCCATGCTGCTATGACGTCACTAGCCTGGGTCCTGTCAAAATGAGTAATAGAAAATATTGAAACAATGCAATTGTTTTACTATCTTTTTCCTAAATTAAATAATTTTTTATTTTTTTCCATCATTTAAACCAGAAAAATCTCTGTCGTTTTTTGTCTTTAAATACTTTGTTAAACATAAGTACAGGCTAGTGACGTCACACCAGTTACGGCGCGTTTCACGGCAAGTTAAAAATCGCAATATATATTCGCTGATTATAAGAAATGTATCCATCAAAAATTTTAAATTTCGAGGATCACTCAAGATTATGACTAAAACCAACTTTTGAACAAAAAAAATCGAATTTTTTTTTAAGCGAAAACGTATCGGTAGAAGTTAAATGATGTTCAAAATATAGTGAAAAATGGTCGGTACATTTTGTAGTCGAAAAAAATTCAGAGACAAAGGTGAAGAGATACCATGTATGTAATAGCACTTACTCCATTCAGCACATTTTATCTAAAACTGAAGACTTTAGTTATTTCAAAAACAGGAAGAAGTGGAGCGCTTACAATTTTTTCGCGGACTTCGTCGTTTTCTTCTTTTTCCAATTTGTTCAATTCATCAAGGGTTGACAGAGGTAAACCATTTAATGGTTGAAGTAGAGTTCTATCGAATTTTCTTTCTCCGACGCGTTGTGCTTTGACAAGAATTTCGACACTTTTTTGTAATTCCGAATTGGATTTGATGATCTGCTCGTTCTGCGTTTTCAGTTCCCTTGAAAAAATAAAAACCTTTTTACATGACATGATAGCGAAATCGAACACCCTATTAAACCGTTGGAAGCACTTAGGTCATTTTAAAAGTATTCTTTAACTTTATATGAAGTTTAACAACTACGAACTTTAAGAGCATTATTATTTATTCATGTTTTTGAGATCGAACCTCACTTGATTTCATCATTCATGGTCTTGAGTAAATCAATCATTTGCGCGCCCAATTGTTTGTCGAGCAAGGGTGACGAGTGATTGTCATGTGATCGGGCATGTCGGAAAATGACGCATCCTTTCTTCGAGGCGTGTAAAGTCTGTCATTCATTGTAAGATAATAGGTACATGTTAATAACTTTGATATGATGAAAAGTATAATAATGAAAACAGAGTTGTATCGACTTCTTATAACGGTCGGTATGATTGTGACTTGCTTTGCTGAAGCAGAAGCTGTGTTTGGTTGAGTTTCTCCAATTTTATCCATGGAAGACATCCCTTCAGGTGTTTCCGTTGTGGTCTTTAGGCTTGAGGTTTTTGACGGCTTTCTGCCCGCGTACGGCTCGTGGACCAATTCGGCAGATTGAAATTTTTGGATGTGCAAGAGGTTATCTTCGCCTATACGTAGAAGTCTTAACATGTGTCAAATTCAGTTTTTTTAACTGGGATCGATTTCAATTTTTTTTAAAATTCGGATTTCTTTACTTTTATAAAGTTATAGATTATCAATTATCTTACGCATTTTCCTGTTTCTTGAAAATGCTACCCCTTTTTAAATACCTTTATTCGTCTGAATTTAAGAAACCTTTTCGAGTATGTAAAAAACTTGTGTAAACCAAATGTCACATGTTCACACTGTCGCCGTTACCTGCATTGTTTCGCGATTTGCCGATGGCAAAGGACTTCTGTATGGAGCTATATGACGGCACACTTTTTGCACCTCTGAAAAAAAGTAGAGTGGAAAATGAATCGAAATTATATTGTAGAAAGGGAGCTTACATGAATAATGTCACGGTTTTTTGGCGTTTTTCAGACCCCCCCCCCCCCCCCCACGTGTCGCGTCGCAGTGTGGAATTTAAAAATGTGAAAAATTTTTCATTTAATTGAATTTAATATTGAACATGATGAAATATGTATGGAAACGGGTTTTTTTAGTCGCTTTTCGATAACAGAAATGATTTCCTCTTCTTTCTCCGAACCATCGGAATCCACCCCTTCTGGAAAAACTTTGTGACATCACATTTCCGGGACCCCTCTCCTCCCCCTGTCACGAACTGTCACAGATGAGCTGACCTCCTCCCCTAAGGCTGTGACATAATTTCGAAAAGCTTGTATGTACATAATTGTATGTACATAATTCAGCACATTTATACGTACTGGCTACATGGTGATTTGTTGTAGAACGACGTTTTTTCGAAATCAAGAACGACGAACTCGGTTGCAGAAGTTGTAGGCATGGTTGTTTTCTTTTTTGCGACATCAGCCATTTTTTCAAGGTTCTTCAATACGTCTATCATAGCACTTCGCTTTGTAGACTTTATCTTCTTCTTGACAGATGGCATCTCCTCTGTCGAACTGGTATTGAGTCTAGGTGGATGATAGCTTGGACGTCCGCTTCGAGTTTCGGTCATTAACTTTTTCACATTGTTCGGCATCTTAAGAGTTCTGCAGACAAATCAAACATTCGAATTCTTGTACGTTGTTTGATAGTAAGAATGAGTTTGAGAATATTTTAAAGTTTTACGATTTACTATGCACAGCTGGGAGACGCATCCATCTACTATTACATGAAGTAAGTACTGTGATGGGGCGGAAGTGCGAAAGGAGTGAGAAAATCGACGTAAATAAATTGATCGTCAAGGATATTTTCTTCTTCTCCTTCGACTGGGCTCCATTTCGGCATCAAATAACATTTTGCGCGAACGTCCCTGAGATTGACAATTTCGATATCTTCAGGCAATTGGCTGACTCTATGTACGCCAACAGTTTCCGACGACATCCCAATGTTGTAAAAAGGTTCTGATGTTTGGAACTTTCTGACGAGGAGCCGCACATTTTCTTGCATCCTGATGATATTTTTGACAACGCATATATCCGAATTTCTCAGCTGGAGACAACAGTTGCGACTGTCACTTTTTAAGTACGAACTTGTCAATCTGAAGTTTTTCAAACTGTTCACAATGTTGAGCAAGAATTCCAGCAGGGAGTAGACCTTCGACGTTTTTTTTTGAAAACTTGAATGCAGTATCATCGTTCCGAGGCAAAATCATCAACTTGTTCCGCTCGCACACTCTTTTGTAAAACTGTTCCAGATTTTGTGCAGGTTTGCGTTGTACGTTCCGGAATTCAGGCATGCTATTCTCATAGCAGAAGGCACTCAGAGAGTCCAGTGGTCCATACCTTCTCACGTCATCGACGATGTGCAGAAGATTGTGGGTGTTGTATGACAAAAATCGATTTCCGTACAGCTCTACTGCAGCTTCGACAAAACCCTCTAAAGCTGCTTGAGAAAAATTAAGTTCTTCCTCTGTGACATTTTGTGAGTTTAAACATCTAGTAACCCAATGAAGCGACAAAAAATGATGATACTGATCTTCCGGGAGCACTGATGTAAGAACAACAGGACCGATGTAAGCAAAAATTGCCTCAATTGAGTTGCCTTCATTTTTGATGCTTTAGAGAGGAGCGACGGATCGCGGTTGAAGTCCGATGGACAATACACTTTCATCAACTCCATTCGCGAATCTACAATTTGAAGCTGACGTACTGTCAAGCGACGACATGCAAAACCTCCCATCACGAGTGCGGATAACGATTTCAACGTGACCCCTAACTAAATCAGATGCATGCTTTCGGAGGGAACTTGAGTTACCAAACCTATTATTCCAGAAAGGGGGCTAGGGCCTTTATGATGATCTTCATCGACCATTTCTCGATATTCTTCGTCAGTTCTTGGGCGATGCTGAGTCCCAATGAAAACGGTTGTCCGATCAAAGCGGAATCCTTCCACCCAACATTTGGAGCAGGCGTGAAGGGAATTGTGTCCAAAATGAGGAAAAAAGCCCCAGTAACCACGTCTGCGATGAACAATCGGATTTGGAGAGGCAGCAGTCTATTGTGAATCTGTGTACCACCTCCGTAAGTAAGTCTGTCAGTTCGATGAGAAGTGGTTCCATAAATTCTTTGACGTTCGTTGGCTTCTTTTCACTCAGGAAAACACCAGCAATTATTGGTCTTTTGTCAGCAATATTAATAATGCGATATTGTAGCGGCCAAAATTGTTTTCCGCCACGTCTGTGCAGTTGCCCACCATCCGAACTCAAATCAACGATGATTCGTTCTGGGAGGAGATGATCAGGGATGTTTTCCAATTTTTTCTTATTGTTTTCACAAAACCTAGATGGATGTGCGCTCCCCCAGCTCTTCTTTGTACAGTATTTCGGACAGTAACAGTTAGTGTTTCAACCACAGTTCTGGTATCCTTCGGCAAAGATGGCAGATTGAAAGGATGAGCACGCAGCATTTTCAGAATAACGTTTCCTTGAGTGTGATTAAGCTTTAGTGGTCGAGAAAGCATTTTTTAATGCATTTCTACGTTCTACGACAAGATCGGGAATTTCGGCATCGATGTTTCCGTCATAGTCATACAAATCATCATCTTGTTCGTCTTCCTCTCTTCCTACGTGATTGTCATTTTCAGGTTCGTCATCGTTTATCGGGTTCTCTGGTTCGTCATCATAAACGTTATTTTCAGTTACATTTTGAGGTCCGTCATTATTAATGATGTTGACCGCTTCTCCGTTGTTCAAGTTATTTTCAAGATCGTCATTGTTGTCATCATCAACACGTTCATCAACATTTATGTTTTTTTCTGGTTCGTGATTGTCTGCGTTATCATTTTGTTGGTCGCAGTTCAATTGCTCTTCTCTGGCAATCAAATTATCCCGGATAACGGCGAGGCGGCGTCTTCTTTGACGTAAGCTTATTAATGGGAAAGATTGGTATCGGTTGGACATGGTTAGATTTCAGCTACAAGTTCGGAACCGTCAAAACAGACTGAAACAAACCCGTAAAAAAAACGGTCCTTTCAATTTCCAAGTTTTTTCCTAATGCCGTTTACGCAGCAGCTCAAAAAGTTGCTTATTCCCCCGCGCGTTTGAATTTGAAGGTCGCGCCGAAATGTGTGCCGGTGCGTGTGGGTGGGATGTGTGGGTCATGGAAAGCGAGAGTGAAGCGACGATTGTTCGCTGACTTGCTTGAAATGTCAATGCCAATTTTTTGTCACGGGTGTGTTTTTCGCGAGTCGCGCAACTTGTTGTTGTTCGCGATGTGAAACGCGCAATTTTTCGGTTCTTCACACCCTAGTAGACATGTTTACGGAACGTTTACATGTTAGCGTCCGCAAATTAATGTGAAGTTTATGCAAACTCTTTGCGTAAACCGTTTATGTAAACAGTTTGAACGAAGCGTTAACAGTTTACACAAAGTAGATGTAAACTTTATGTTTACGTAAACTGTTCATGTAAACAGGTTACATCTAGCAAGTTCATGGGGGAAAGCGGATACCTATCTGATAGGACCCGCTACTAGGGACCCTAAAATTCCCTAGGCCGGGAAACGTCAGATTTCTTATACCGGTAATGCGATCGGTGCCGTGTTGGATAATCGTGCCCGCGATTGTCAAACATAAAACAACATAGCACACTCGGTATAAGGAACTTCTCTCCCCCCTCCCACCGAACATCACCAATGTATGAATACCAGAATTAATAAAAATGGAGCGAAATTTCGATTCAGAAAAAACTTGATGAAAATAGTGAGATACAAAAGTATTGAAATCAAAAATGAATTAATATACAAGGGAAATATTTTATTGTCAAGTAATCTTAAAATAGCTACAAGGATTATCTTGAATTAAAAAATCGACAAATCTTAAAGAGAAAAATAACCTCAAACGTAAATAAATCATAGCGAAAAAAAGGATTCAAATTTATTTAATGATACAGAATTATATTAAAATGATCAACAAAAAAAAAAATTTTTTTTAACATCAATTCTTACAATTTCATATGAAATTCAGATACAATCAACTTTCTAAAATTAAAGTTTCGTGAAAATATAATGATCTCAAAAATAAATGTAGGTTAAAATTAATTCGTGGGTGGCTGTACAATAAACAACTTATTTTATGTTATTGATAATTTTTGTGAAGACATCGAATTTTATAATATAAAACGAGTTTTATCACTTAGCTAAGATTATTGGTCTGGATTGCTTTACAATACCATATACAACGGATAGATAGCTTGAAATGAAAATCGGTAGTGAACAAGTTCGACTTAATGCAGCTTTCCGTGGAAAACGATATCGAATTAATAATTACTAAAATAATGCGAACACCACGAAATTTGTATGTATTGGTTGAAAGTTACTGACGAACTTTTTCTATTATTGAATGTGATTTAGTTTAAGCAATACTGGTATAGGACCCGGGTAATTTTGATCCTTATAAAAACTTTACCATAAGAATCAAACTTCTTAGAAGGTCACCTTATGAAAATATTATAAGAAACTGAAATTTTTTGTAAAGAATTGAGCTGAAAATTTTTATAAACTTTTTGTTCTTATATGATTCAATCAAATACATAGTTATAAAAAATTTTAATTTCATTCAAGGTTTCCATAAGGTCTGTAAGGTGCACTGTATGAGATATTGAATTCTTATAAAAAATTTCGTTCTCTTATAAGTTTTTATAAAAAATAAAGTTACTAAAAGAACTAATTGTTGCCTTTTAATCGAGTGTCTCTACATCATTGTCAAGAAGTTGAATCACAAGTCTAAAAGTTGTCACTTTTTTAATTGATAAAATCAATAACATAAAAACATGCAAGGAGTCTGAAAATGATACAATGGCAATTGCAATTATGCCTCGGTAACTTTGTATATAAATGAGCGATTTATATGGAGCTTGACGGCAGCCCACGAATTAATTTTAACCTACTTTTATTTTTGAGATTATTATATTTTCACGAACCTTTAATTTTAGAAACCTGAATTTCATATGAAATTGTAAAAATTGATGTTAAAAAAAAATTTTTTTTTGTTCATCATTTCAATATAATTCTGTATCATTGAATAAATTAGAATCCTTTTTTCGCTATGATTTCAAGATTACTTGACAATCAAATATTTCCATTGTATATTAATTCATTTCTGATTTCAATACTTTTGTATCACACTTTTTTCATCAAGTTTTTTCTCAATCGGAATTTCGCTCCATTTTTCTTAATTCTGGTATTCATACATTGACAATGTTCGGTGGGAAGGGGGAGAGGAGGATTTCACTTCTTTTTTCATTTAAAGGAAAAGTTAATCGGTTCGAAAAAGTTCTGGGGCCAAACTGAAAGTGGTGTTTGTGGACTTATAGAAGGACTGCTCTTACCCTTCCTATTGTTCTTGACAAAACGATAAGAAAACAATGTAAAAACTCTGAGTTTTATTCCTACCCCAATTCAAGCTTTAGCATGAGAAACTTAGTATTGGCACATTTTAAATTGTAAATCAGTGGTTATTGATTTGATGCTATGCATATAATAAGATAAAGATAAGATGGATATGCTTTTTATTGTTTTCAGGGGAACAGTAAAAAATCTTTTAGAAAAATTATTACATCCAGTCTGAATTGGTCTGAATAATTAAAGACACTGGTTAATCTAGTAAAATTACTTAAAGAATACAGTAAAACTGTCTCACTAAGCCTGTTACTTCTACTACATAGTCACCTGAAAAATCTTCTGCTCGGAGAAAATCACCAGTTGAAGTTGTGTCGCAAAATTGTTCAAATTATGGCTTAAGTTTGAAGCATGCAAACGTTTTTCTTAGTTCTTTTGGCCTGCATATTACGGATCTGGCATCCAGTTCGCAAAGTAAAATTATTTTAAATAAAATTACTACATATTCGCTGACAATTGAGAAGTTCTTGCAAAATGGATACAATGTTAAGAAAAGGTAGTGAATTTTCCATTATGTAAAGGAAGTTTTTAAGCCATATTCTGCATCTGACTTTATCACATAAATAGATCTGGAAAATTTTTTAAACGTTATTATGAAGATACGTTTTTTAAAGATCTCACTATAAATTGTAGAAAAATTTCCATATTCCTGTGAGGATTCTCATAGCGTATGGAAAATTTTCCGTATCTATTTATGGAAAAAGTTACATACAGAGTATGGGTTAAAAACTTTCAATGCTTGTATGAAAAATTCTCCAAATTGTTCTAACAATGTATGCTCTATTTCATACATTGTTGGTTGCCAGGTCAACAAACTGTAATGTAATTGCTATAATATAAATATTTAAATATTGTTACAGTACTCTGTAGGAAGGTGTACTATTAGTCACTCGCGAAGCAAACTTCGAACAGTGTCCCTAAGTATCGATTGTCGTTTTCTTTCTAGCATAAAAAAAACATAAGCTCGTCTTTGTTTAGTAGTGGTATAGCACTACGACTTGGAAGGACTCTATAAACTTTCGAATATGTGTTTTATGAATAATAAAACCAAAATTGGCCTAGCGATTTGAAACAACAAGAACTATGTACAGTACAACCTCTGAATAGGGCGTTGGTTGTCTTTTTCTATTTCCATTAACGCCTTCTGAGTATGAGTAAAGACAGAATGACGCCCTATCCAGAGGTTGTACTGTATATGCATCTGTAACTTCATGGAACTTCAATTTCTTAACTATCTGCTAGCAATATTAGTTGAAGTTTAAACAGTTTAGTTTTAGAAAAGGTGCAAAATTTGTAATCAGTAGGCAGGAAAGCGAAATAAGCATTGCATCTTGCGGACGATTCCATTGTTCTAGAAATGTTATGTTGAAGCTCATATAATAAAATTATTTCAAAAAGTTACCACCGAACTTATTATCAGCGACCCGGAAAATCATAAGCAGCATATGCAACTCGCAAAATTTTTCATTTTGCAAATATTTACTGAAAAAGTAGAAATTAATTTTTTTTACGAAATTGATGTCAGATCTGTAATCAGTGTATCAAACAACTATAGCAAGCTAATATGCATCTTTGAAATAATACCATTGTTATAAGTGATTTGTTTGAGCAAATATTTTAATCAATGAATTATGCAAACATGGCACAAGATTCATGATCAGCGACACAAAAGACCATGAAAAGCAAATGCATCTTGCAATCACTTCAAATTTACAAGCAACTGCTAGAAAAAAGTTTCAACAAATCAGTTTTCTAGATCTGATGCCCTTTTCTGATCTGGGTTCCAAACAAATCTAAAAAGCAAAGGCAGGCACATTGTAAACAACCAAATTTTTTATTCAGATTTTGTGAAAACTAATAGTTGCATACATGAATTTCCCAAACCTTTTCCTCTCTGCGGCAATCTTTTAAAATATTTTTTACATTTCGAACAAAATTTAACCGAACTATTGTTGTCTCAATGAATTCAAATTCGTCTACTTTAATTCTTAATTATATAATTGAACCATATTTTAATAATTGAATTTTTCTGGATTTTTATGGGTGCCTTAATCAAAAAATTATATTACATATGTTTGTTAAAAAAGACTATGAATACATTACTAAGGTTTCGTGTGGTTCTAACGAAACCTTCTGTATACAAGTTTTGTATTTTCCGGTGAAGAAAATCATAGAAATGAGAAAAAATTGCAAATACTATAATAAAGTTTTGTATATCAGTGTTTGATAAAAAAAAAAAAAAATTACTTGTGGTGAGGTTCGAACCAGTGACCTTGCGATCGCGGGGCGGGTGCTGTATCAACTATGCTACCGACCCTATAGAACAAAGTGACCTATCAAAGAATCTCACCGCACCGCATAAATTTTTAAAAATATTCTTTGCAAACTAATGGTCGTTGCGATGTAATATTTTACGCGCGAACTTAAGAACAAGACAGAAAATAGGAACAGCAAGACAGAGAAAAATACTAGAGAGAGACTGAAGATGAAATCCACGACCGCGATTAAACTTACTGTCGGTAAGCGCTTCTTTATCGGCAAAGCAGCATCTCGCGGTGAAAAAATGCGATACCAGTTTTTTTTTTTTCAGAGGCTGAAGACAGGACTTAAGCCTCTGATTTCTTTAATCCAGAAAGTTTAGATTTTACATCTAAATTTTTTACATCGATAATAAAGACGATGCAAAAAATAAAACAGTCTAATTATACAAGTTCTTTATTATTTACAGGTATACCAACAAAAATTTCATTATCAATAGCCATATAAAGACATACTTATTTTCTTTATAGACAGGGTGGCCTAAAAAGCAAGGAGAATAATTTACCTAAACTTTCTTTGTCATTTTCTAAGACAAACAGGCCTTCGCCACTTTTGGCAAAACTAGAAATTTGCAAAGGTACTTGACTTCAAAGTTCGTTAATCAGTACGCTCTGATTTGTCAACTTTGAATGTAAATATTGTGACGAGCGAGGTTTTGCTCACTCGTCTATATTTTTATTTTTACAATAATATGGTATGAGGAAAAAAAGAAAGACAAATTCAATGTTCTATAAAATGTTTAAGGGGAAGCTATTTTTCCAAACGTTAAGATAGCGCGCGACAATATCAAATCGCTTTGACTCGCCGGTATTGATAGTTGATGACGCTAATAATATTAATTTTTGGGCAGGAAACGATTGGACGAGAATCGTTCCGTAAAAAATGATTTTCAGACGGAAACGATATGCTCATATCTTTCTTTTAGACAATGAACCATGATTAGACTTTTTACAAAAATGATATCTAACGATTTCTTGCAATTTACACCGGATACAAACGAACGAAAAGGAACCCGAAACGAACGAAAAACGTTCGGTGAGTACGATTTTCAGGCAAAAATGATAAACAGGTCAATTTTTCGAATAATGAACTACGATTAACACTTCTTTCTTTCTTCGGTATATAAACCAAGCAGTCGTGGCCGAACTTTGGCACTCACACTCCCAAACACTTGTATCCCGTATAGTTAATAGTTTACATAGTGAAAATTTATAAGTTCAAGAGCGTGCGGAAGTATAGTTCTCAAAATTTACTCGAAGTTGTTGATCTTAAAACGTTTTCTGAATCTATATATATTTTCTGTTCGTGAAAAGAGTGATTTTCCTAAAACAATCGATCGAAGGTATGAGAGTAAAAATTATTAATAATTTATTAAAAATAAGTGAAGTTATAAATCAACACACTGTTGTACATTGTCAGAGCCATATTATTGTCATGTTAATTGTTTTGTGAATAAAAACTTCAGAAAGGATTCGTAATGCATCGAATATTTTGTATGAAAAGAGTATTTGAATAAGATATAATGTTAATTTTATCATTTTGTTAGAAAAGTCTTTTGTCTTGATTGATAGATCAAAATGTAAATGATTGTATTCAGAAGTGACTGTTCATTTTATACTAATAAAGTTAATGTTTTGTAAATTGAAAACCATCCCTCAAAAGCATTTCTTTTCCCCTGGTCCATAAATATATAGGGAACCTAGGGTCGTGTAGGGCAGAGCCTGCTACAACGGTCCTAATCTGGACGAGTTGGCCTACTTTCGGGATTTAAAAATCAACGTTGGTTTTCTCGAATTTGAGTCCGCTCGTCACAATATCTTCCCTAATTTAGAGTTTTCTCAAAAGTGGCGAATGACTTTTCGTCTCGAAAAAAAAAAAAAAAAAAAAAAAAAAAAAACCGAGAATACGGCTAAAGAAATTGTTGTTGGTTTTAGGCCACCATAATAGAGGGTTGAAAATAAGATTAGGTTTCAAAAGAGTTAGAGAATGAATTGAAAAAGTATATTTTGAGAACGATGAATGAAATTTTCGAAATTCTCTAACAGGGTGGGCTGAACGATTAAATGGAAAAGTGACCGAGGAAAAATTTTTCACTTATAAAATTAATCATATCGCTTCGAATAAACGCCGATGTTGCAAAAGAAAAGGTGAAGAAACAGAAAGTTGTAAAAATAAGAAGCTGCCAAAAAAAAGTCCATCATCAAAGTCATTGCAATTAGGTACCACATCTCACTTTCGAAAAATGAGGAGCTTACATTTTTGTGTTATGAATTAAAAAATTGTGAAAACTGCACATATCCGTTACTAAACGCAAGCTTTTATTTTTTCATTTTCAGATTAGCAGCAGCTTCTTAAGAAGCAGCACGAAACAACGCAAAAAGACGATCGTCAATAGCAGGGCTCCTACACGACATTGAGCAAAATTACTACGTTTTTCACGCTACTTTTGACCACCAGTCGCGCTAGTGTCGCCTCAATGAAACAGAATGTATATCTATATATAGCGATTAGCGCGCTCTGGTGGTCGAAAGTAGCGTGGAAAACGTAGTCGCGAATTTAACACGGTCGTGTAGGAGCCCTGGTCAATAGTACGACGAAAGCATTAAAAACAAGCTAATCTCAAACAAAACAAATCACTATATATTACACTTAATTTGTTTATAAGAATGTTGATCTAGGTGCCTTTTCTCAGATCGCGTCACGTAGGGAAGTTGATCTCAAACAACAAAAATTACTATGTATTACGCTTAATTTGTTTATAAGAATGTTGATCTAATAAAAATAGAATAAATTAGACGATTTTAATGAAATTGAGTTTCGATTACAATTATCGTAATCGGATTAAAATCGGACGGGAAAGGAGGCCGATAAGAAGTCCAAACTTGGTCTCTTCAAAGCCTCCAATGCTGCAAAACGCGTAATAAGTGCAGTGTTGGAGGTTCAACGAAGGTTCAATCTCAATGCACTTTGTATATGACTGAGCTTCCTTTACGGCCTCCTTTATAATTTACGTGAGGTTGAAATGGAGTTCAGAGATTTCGACTCGGGTGGGTGCACCGGAATAAAAGTAGCGCTCTACTTTTTGGATTGCCGAAATACATGTATCGAAATAATCATGATTGAAAATCGCCGGAATACAAGTAGCGCGCTTCTTCAGGATTACCGGAATACTCGTAGCGCGCTACTCCAGATTATTCAAATACATGTATTCCCGAAGTGCATTTTTTGGAGATGTACTCAATTACAATTAATCAAATATTCATGATTGGATGATAAAAAGTATTTATTAATCAGTAATCATGGATTATTAATTTTGCCCATCTATGCTGACATTTTTTTGCCCTCTAGAGCTGACATTTTTTTTAAATTTTAAACTTTTTTGTGTAGTATTACTTTTTTTATCACTAAGTTGAAAAAATTCTTCAAATTTTCATTTTTTACGTTATCCTAGCAAAACATTTATGATATCTCTGTTCGAGAAAAAATTCTTCGAAAACTAATATCATTGTTATATTTGAGTTAGTAAAATACAGAATTCTGAATTTCAGTTAGCTTTGGAAGTGTAAAATATATACTTTTCTCAGATGCGGAAAAATAGTTGGAGTCCAAATATCTGGTGGCCGAACTCGACGGAAATCAATATATAAATCCCCAGTGGGAAAGAAAAACACTCACTGAGTTAACACAACACTTGAGGGTTTATTTGAAATACAATCGTGATGGAATTTGTTATGCTTATCCACAAGATCGTGATGAAATAAAGATCTTTTCAACAAACACAAGATCGCGATGAAATAAAGTTCTTTTCAGCAAACACAAGATCGCGATGAAATAAAGTTCTTTTCAGCACGTCGTAACTCGTCAATAGATAGTACCCGAAATTCGCAAACGCAACTGAGCCGCCTTCGCTGAAATCCACACCTCTTTATATTCTACAGTCGAGTCGCAATTTTGCTCTATCTCTAGCGGAAAATTTGCCTGGGACAAAAATACAGGCAGGACGTAGATATCACTTTATCAAGGAAATCGTAGAAACTACCGGATGGAGACTTTGTTCAAAAAATGATAACTTCTGAAAAATATAATTCACAAAATGATACAGGCATGACGTAGGTATCACTCTTTCGAAATAAAAATCTATCTATAAAGTCGCAATTTACAATTTCAAAGAAGAAGATGATAAAACTGGCAAAAAAAATAGCGATTTCGAAATAATGCTTGAATTTCACGATAACAATTTTGAAATAGATAAAAGTTGCAAAAATAGCAACTTCGAAATGGGCTTAAATTACGCGATAGAATTTAGGAAAATTTTTATATTTTATATTTTTTCTTTTTTTCTTTTTGAGTTATTACATACCTCCCCCTTTTTTTAAACGAGGATTATAAAATTTTTTATATATATGAATTTTTTTTTTTTTTTTTTTCAAAATAAATTTTATTCTACGAGTTCTCAAAGTTTCCCTTTTCCTACAATCTATCTCGTAATATACTTCCTGCTCGACGTCTCCCTACTAATACAAGAGGATTAATTTCATCCCTCACTCTTTCATCTTGGCGCTCATTCACACGCATCCCTATGTCTTCACGTAGAGGACGGTGTATTTCCTCTATTCTGTTAACAAGTTCGATACCGTCATTTTGACGATTTCTATCCTGACTGCTTCTTCTAATACATAAAGACCCTTTTTACTTTTTCGTTGAAAAAACATCTCAAGATGACATAAAGTACGACAACGGTAGTAAACGCGTAACAAAAATAAGTTGTGACTGATATCCGTTGTTTCAATTCCGTGTTTTCTAAAGTTTCGTCGATCATCTTTGAAATTACATATAACTTATCACTAGCTACTCCTAAATGTTCTAAATCTAAATTCATATTCGGAATCTTAGCCAGTTTTGGTAAATTGATGGATGCAAATTTCTCTTTCAGTCCGTACTCATTGAGAGATAAATTCAAGGGTAGTAATGTTACTGACACATTACTTTTGAAATTACTGTTTGCAGAAAGAATGCTATTTGGTGTAAATACCTTGCAATGAGGTAATATTTCCAAAATTCCCGATTTTGCAAGCTTTTCATCTCTGGCTAGGCTTCCTATACATTTTGTAGTAATGTGTAATTCTACCGGAGTAACAAAAATCCACGCATTTAGGTCTGGGAGTTTGAACCAGATTTTATCTCGAATCGTGACTAAACGGGTATCGCAAAGTTTCAGCTCAGGTTGACCCTGTTTAATCAGAAGGTCCAATTCGCACTTTCGTAGTTGTACATTCGAGATTGGCTTCTTTAAAGGACACGAGTATTTATTTATCTCAACAATCAAACAATCTTGCTCATTATCGAAACGACCATAGGTGTTTCGAGTCTTTGACACAGCTAAAAATTTACTTGTCGGTTGTATGAGAAGATACAAATCTTCATGATGATGTAAAGGACTACTTGATAGAAGGTGTAAGTGGTACTTCGTACAAGTGGGTTAGTGATTATAAAGACGATACGATCCGAGGAAAAGTATGCTTGTAATTTTACTAATTTCAGTAACGTATGGGCATTTGACAAGATCAATGGTACAGGATAAACGAGTCCCTCTGGTAAATTTTTTAAAGTCTTTTGGAGTTCTTACACAAATTGGGAGAATGAAATTATACTTGGGTGAAGAACGTTAATTTTTAGAAAAAGAATAGAGTTTATCAATGAGGATAATTCATTTCTTATCTTTCCGCACAGAGAGTTTAACAGGGAAATGTGTACTATGATTTGATTTTCATATTCAATACTGTTAAAATTTTTTGAAATATTCTCTGACATTTGATTCATTATTTTCAGATTTTTATTAAGAGCCTTTGGACTGATCGAACATTAATTATAGATTCATTGAAGTTTGTGATGGTCGTTTTTACAATTTGTATCAGTTCTTTTAACAATTTACCCATTTGATGTTCTCCTTCGTCTAATCTACTAATGGCTTTCTCATAATGGTACGCGTCTTCATCATCTAGGTTACCTGTTATAGTCTTTATTGCTGATCCAAGAAAATTTATTAACCCTCTCTTTCTTCTTCGTTCACGATTTCCCAAAATGTTTTTTAGTTCGCTCTCTTTTTCTTTTAAATCAGCAAGAGAAATTTTCATAACCTCCAACGAATTTTGACATGATAGAGTTGTCGTTCGAGCGCACAGGGTGACGGTTTCAGTTAAGAAATCCTTTGCCAACTGAATTCTTTCATCGATGTTTTTCACTTCAAGGTACGTAACAAGTTTCCAAGTATTCGAATAGAATTTCAATTCTCCCCTATTATGGAAATAAATACCAGGGGTGGTATCGAAACGATGTATCTTGTGGTTATCGGCGTAATTTATTAGAAAAATTCTGAAAAATGATAAAAGTTTCTATCAGAATTCATTTTCTTTTATTGAATTCATTCTTGTTTATATTACGGACATGAGCCCTTTTTATAGAGTCAGTATTTACAGTAACTAGTTTCCTACGTTTCTGTATTGTAACATTTACAGGTGATTTTATCTCGACAATTTTATAAGGGCCTTCCCAATCTGGGTGTAATTTTCCAGTTAATGGGGAACGAAAATAAACTAGATCTCCAGTTTTGTATTCGGATTCCTTAGAACTTCTGTCATAATATTTCTTGTTGGTCATTTTTGAATTCATGAGATTTTCTCTTGCGATTTCGCGTGACTTTCTCATTTTGAGAGTGAGGTCGTCTAGATAGTCGTCGTATGTATATTTGAATTCTGGGTCTTTTGTTATCGAAGTAGGTAGGATTGGTTGATCGCCAAAAATCGATTCGTAGAGCGAAAAGTTTGTGGATGAATGAACTGACGTATTGTAACTATACATAGCGAAATTAACCCAGGTGTCCCAGTCATTTTTGTCTAGATTTATGAAGTGTTTCAAATAGTCAGCTAAAGTCCTATGACTACGTTCTAAAGCTCCATTAAGGGGGAACACCACTATAGACGCTCTAAATCGTCAGTCAACTTTTTGCGTGGATTGAAAAAAAACTATCAATGTTATGAGCCTAAAAATTTTATTGGGGGTACAAATAGATATGAAAAATATGTTAAAAAAAGTTTTCCGTGAAAATTCGGGTCCAGGTGTCGTATATCATCGCGCAAAGTGAAGGCTGCTCTCGTCGAGGAGGTAAACGGTGTGACACATAGACAGTCAGGAAATACTCCTATAACATAAAATGAATACAAATTATTTTCGGAAATGTGTCATATCGTCCTTGACGTTCTCCGATTTTGAAAAAAATTTTTTTTCAAAGTTACAGCGTAAAAATGAAAAAAAGTGTTTTTTTTTTCGCATATTTTTTGGAAAAATTAAGGAAAAAAAAAATGTTTTTTTTAAAAACTCTTCGTCAAGGACTCGAGAAAAGTGTTTCTAACAACTGAAAAAAAAAATTTATGAAAATCGAAAGAGAAGTTTTCAAGTTATTTGTCACACCGTTTTAAAAACATGGTTTTCGGGAAAACGCGTTTAAAGTTTTTCGTTTAAAAAAATGTATTTTTTTTTCACTTACCCTGAAAAAAAGTCAATCGGCAATACCAGGTGCGTACATCAGTCCTTCCGATTCTTCGAATAACTCATTTTTCTTCATTCTTTCCATTCGAGCGATGGTTCGGGCTTCCTTCGACTCTTTGGCTGTGGCGTGCGCCTGCTGGCTCAAGCATCGTTGGTCGTGACCGTCGGCAGTCAGCTTGCATCTCGGGCCAATGTGCAATTCCAGGATCTTCATTAGCAATAAAGTGGCCGAATGTCCTTCATTTAATACTAACGCGGCGATATAAGCGGCAATTTTGATGCTTTTCATGCCACAATTGAGGTGTTTTGGAGACATCCGCCAAATGCAAGCGTTGAAACTTTCATTTGGGTTTTGTGTGAAACTTCCTAAACATCTTTCTAACAAAGTACCATCTGACAAACTTTCGTAGATTGGGAGCACATGTTTTTGAACTTCGGGGTGTAGCGGAGGGGGATGCACAAAATTTTTCGTTGTTTTTGTCGCTTCGGCCACGCGCTATTCGCACCAGCTCTCGAGACCTGCTGGACAGTATTGGTGCTGAGGCTTCTTGTCGGTCGAAATCAAATGGAAAAACGTTGCGAGGACAGCGTTTTTCATATTTTGAAGAGAATCGCCATTCCTTCGGATCGCGAGGCCATAATAAACTGTAAGTTTATTTATCAAGTCGTTTGTCCATTTTGCCTTTGCCTCCTATTCTCTCTCTTTTTTTCAAATTCCGAAGCCTGCTACCCATTCGTTTAGCGACGTGTCCGATGTCTTCTTTTTTGAAAATTTCGAAATCAGGGCCATAGGGTTGTGCATCCGCGACAGACTTGTAGGTTTTCGAATCGCCATCACCCACGTAATTTCTATAACGCACTTGAAATTTTTCTTCGGACTGGGAGAACAGATCCACGACGCTGTCCACCTCCGTTTTTCCTGCTGAACCTTGGTGATTCGCATTGCACTCTTCACTATGAGTTTCATACCACTCGTCAAATTCGGATTCGGTAGTTTTTGCACGTTTCAGAGAACAAGCTTGACAAAAAGCACTAGGTCAATGACCTTACCAGTAAAATTTCCAATAATGCTCGTAACGCCAAATAAAGAGTTAAATCCTCTTTTTTTCCAAGAGCCATCACCACTAACCGTTAGTTCATTCTCAGGCAAATTACGCGTTCTGTTTTCTTCTTTCTCCTCAGCCACTGCTTTCCGCGTCAATGTCATAAAAGCCACTTTTGCCGCGTCATATATATGTTCCAGGATACGCGTGTACGATACATTTGACAGTCCCGCTCCTATCTCCATGAAACCGCTAAAAAAGTTCAATCCAGCGTGTGAAATCCCCAAAAGTTTCATGACAAACACCATCCTTCGATTCACTTCATATCCGTTATTTATAGAGGGACATGGCGGAATGTTTTCTTAGCCACATTTTAGCACAATTTTGAAACCGAAACCACGGCAATCACTTTCGGAGAAATGCACAGTTTTTCCACATTTTCGGCACACCATTTTGTCTGAAATCGCACTAAAAACAGCCGCGAACTGAATTATACGATAAGCGAATCCAATATCAACCGCAATTTTTTCAGTACTCGCGAATTTCATTTTTTTCGCGCTGGCACTCGGGCAGGGTTCTTCACTTCTATCTTGTCTGTTTAATGGAACACGTTTTTTTCGCGGTTTCGTTAAACTACGAACAGAATTAGATCTCGATCCTTTCGAACGTCCCATTTTTCCGTATGCTTTTTAAATGCTCTCGATATAACGTTAGACAACGGACTAGTGCTTAGGACCGAGATTCATCTAAAAAAAGTTTTCTATTCACACAAAAATCACCTTATCTACACTAACGTACACCTACGAATGAAAATTATTAGATTTCCTGACTTGTTTGTTCATTTTCTTAATGATTCAATGCGGCGAATAGCATTCTTTCAAGAGATAAATCGATGCCTCAAAGATAAGAGCTCCGGAGCTCGAGCGCGTTGAGAACAAGTTACCTGCAACGCGCTAGAAAATAAATCGTCGATCCCTCAGTTTTTGGAATTTCGGTCTAAAATTTTACGAGAATACTTTCGAAGAGTTACAGAATAAATTCATGCAAAAAAAAAATCAATTTTTTAAAAAATCTATAGTGGTGTCCCCCCTTAATTGATGGTCTGTAAGGGGCAGTACGGATCTTTTTTATCTTAAGGAATTCGTGACTTCGTTCATCAAATTTGACATAAAATCAGCCCCTTGGTCTGTAAGGATTGATTCCGGGATTCCGAATTTGCAAATGTAGTCAATGGTAAGTTTATCTGCGATAGTTTCTGCTTTATGATTTGGAATTGGGTACGCCTGCGAAAATTTTGTTAGATCATCTTGCAAAGTCATAATGAATTTATTTCCATTCGTTGTCAATGGTGATGGTCCGACAATGTCTAAAGCAATTTTCTGAAAAGGTCGATCGGAGGTTGAGGTGATTTGCATCGGGTGTTTGGATTTTTTTCTCACGAGTTTGTTTTGTTGACAAGATTTGCATGTTCTGACGTATTGGCTTATGTCATGTTTCATATTTTTCCATTTAAATTTACTGCGAATTCTTTTATACGTTTTCTGAAAACCTGTATGTCCCGACATGGGCAAATCATGGTATTCTTCGAGAATTTTTTGGATTTCTTCTTGTTTTGGTTCGACTATATTATCATGAAAAACCTTAATCGTTATTTCAGTTTTCCTGAAAATGTACCGCAACATGGCACGTATCTTTTTCCAGTTGAGCATATCAAATCCTTCTCCAAATTTCGGAGTAAACAGGGAATTTTGTCGGTCTTTCAAAAGCAATTCTTTAAGTGTTTGTAAAGTATCAAATAAATCTCGATAATTTGTTTTCTCCCAGTAATATCTTTTTGCTATCAAGTAGAACACGTTTTTGTCTCCCGATTTTAAGCATATCATTTCATTTAGTGAGGGTCTTTGATTTTTTATTTCTTCCATATTACCGAAATTTTCGAGAAAGTCACGAGCTATCCCCTCAGTCGCGATCAAATCTTGGGACATAATTACCGCATAGTTCTTTCCGTCTTCAGACAAAATTTTCTCGTTTGATTCTTCGATCTTGTCGTAATTGATTAGAGAATTTTTTAATTTAGATAAAAAGTTATCATGTGAATCAGAAAATTCTTCGGCGCTGGTTCTGCATAAATTTGCAGCTTCTGACTCTTGTGACGGTGTATCTATCTTTATTCGACTTAATGCATCGGCGTTCGAATTCTCTTTTCCTGATTTATAGCAAATTTTATACTGATATTCCTCTAAAGCAAGTCGCCAACGTATGAGCCTCGATCCAGGATCTTTGACATTAAAAAGCCATACCAAGGGTCTGTGATCGGTAACTACCACAAACTCTCTACCGTACAGATAAAGTCTGAAATGCTTAACAGCCCAAACAATGGCAAGGGTTTCTCGTTCCGTCGTGGAGTAATTCGTCGCCGCACGGTTCAACGGTCTACTTGCGTATGCAATAGACAAATCATTTCCGTCTTTTATCTGTGATAGTACGGCTCCGATAGCGAATTGACTCGCGTCGGTTGTCAACCTGAACTCTTGGTCCCAAATTGGGTATTGTGACAGTGGTTCGGTCGTGAGCGCTTTTTTCAAAAGTTCAAAAGAGTGTTCTTGACAAGAAGTCTAAGTAAAAGCAACATTTTTCTTCAGAAGGTTTGTCAAAGGCTTAGTGATTTTGCTAAAATTTTCAATGAAACGGCGGTACAATCCTGCAAGACCTAGAAAAGATTTAATTTCACTACAATTCTTCGGTCTTGGAAAGTTCGTTACCGCTTTTATCTTTTCAGGACACGGTTTCACTCCATTTTCAGTTATGA
Organism: Platygaster robiniae; assembly: GCA_028476575.1. Lineage (NCBI taxonomy): Eukaryota > Metazoa > Arthropoda > Insecta > Hymenoptera > Platygastridae > Platygaster > Platygaster robiniae. The sequence continues at coordinate 18,557,029 of CM052029.1, read as the reverse complement.
CATGTCCCAAATATCGTGCTTCAGCTTATAAAAAGTCACATTTCGTTGGTTGTAGTTTCAAACCGTGTTTTGCTAGACTTGTAAATACTTCTCGCAACTTTTTCGAATGATTTCTTAAATTGTCTGCGTGAACAACGGTGTCGTCGAGGTAGACCATGCATCTTTCCCCAAGACTGCCAATTAAAACCGTTCTCATAAGAGTCGTAAAAGTACGTGGAGAATTTTTCAGGCCAAACGGCATTCTAGTAAACTGAAAATGCCCGTCGGGGCACGAAAATGCTGTTTTTTCAGCGTCGTCTGGGTGCATTCTAACCTGGTGGAAACCTGAGGCTAAGTCTAACGTTGTAAAATATTTAGAATGTCCGAGTTGGTCGAGTATGTCCGAAATGAGAGGTAATTCTTGGATATTTCTTACTGTAATTTCGTTCAGTTTCCTGCAGTCAACAACTATTCTCCATTTCCTTATATTCGAAGCGTCATTTTTCTTTGGTACGACCCATAAAGGGGCGTTCCAGGGAGATAAAGATGGTTCGATTATCCCGTCATTCAACATTTCTCTAACTTGCCTACTAACTTCACTCTTATGAACTTCTGAGTATCTGTAGGTCTTTGCTGCGATAGGTACGTTAGAGGTTGTGTGAATCCGATGCATTATCGTATCTGTCGCCGTCAGCTTGTCACCGTCTAGGTGAAATATATGATTAAATTCTTCACAGATATCTCTTATCAGTTGAGCTTCTTCAAAATTTAAATGATCAAGACGTAAGGCCTTCTGTAATTTTTCCAGACGCTCTGACTTAAAATGTTCTACATCTGTATCGATTTCCCTCAAATTTAGTTCTACTTTGTATTCTTCAATTTCGATTTGTGGTTGTTTCAGGGTTTGTTCTGTCTCAGTCGTGTTCAAAATCGTAGTAATTGCTTCACCATTTGTATTCACCGTTACCAAACAGTCGGGTAAGAGAACACCTGGTTTAATTTCCCCCCTAGTTACGATACCTTCTTTTATCTGAGGATTTACGACTCGAATTGGAATAGTCATTTCAGAAAAAGCAGGAATGATAAGGTCTTTAGGGTTTTCAAGATGAATTTGAGTTTTCGGGTATTTCTCAGATAGATTTCGGTCGTTTAATAGAGCGTTCTTTGCCATTTTATGTTCAATATCCGATTCCGGTAAAAAGGGTTTATGAATATACTGAATTTTTATATTTCCGTTTGAAAATTCCAGTGATTCATTTTGATAATTTATCTTTACTTTATTCTTGATACGTAAATCGTTTCCTATAATGCCAGCAAACATCAAGGGGAAATCGTCATTTACGATATGAAAAATCGAATTTATGAGGGCATTATTTACCAATAAATCAAAATAACAGTAACTCAGAGTTTAAATTGAATTTCCTGAAAATCCAGTTAATAAGATTTTGAAATCCTCAAACGCTTCTAGTGGTCCAATAAAAAGCTCAATTTAATTATTGAGATGTCAGTACCCGTGTCCAATAGAAAAGGCAATGAGTTTTTAACCGTTTGCAAAGTTTCGAGTAATATGTAAGAAGTCGTGCCTAAATTTGCTTTTCCTGTCTCGTTTTCAGCATGAAAATCGTCGTCCTCAGGGCGGCACTGTTTGCCGGGGACGAGAATTCGTTTAAATTCACGGGATTACTCTGAATATTTCTGGAACTATTGATTCCAGCAGTGTGCTGTCTTCTCAGATTGTTTGTCTCGCGAATCAGGCAATCATTTATGTGATGGCCAAATTTCTTACAATACGCGCAAGTGACATTACTCTGTGCTTTTCTCGTGTTGTCGGGTAGAGAATTGAAATTCCGAACGTTTGATTCAGTTTTCATTTGAAATTTTGGATGTTTCGAAGGATCTTTACGGAAACACTCGAAGGTCGCGTGTCCCGCACGATCGCAAAAGGTACAATGTTTTGCACTTCTTTGATGTGTTTGTTGGTATCTTACAATCTCCGTTTTCGATTTCAACTCTCGTTCTTCAACAGTGGCATAGTGAATTGCATCTTCGAGATTTAGCGGTTTCATTGCCTTAACGATAATCCCTATATCGCGATTGAGACCCAAAATAAAAACGTTTAATGCTTGTGATTTTAACATTTCTACGCACGCACTTCATTTCACTGACTCTAAGTCCGCGTCGAGAGCATCGGTCAGTCTGAGATATAGATTTTCTATTCGATAAAAAAAAGACAAGACACTTTCTTTGTCATTTTGGCGACAAGAACTCAATTCCAATTGCCATTGATTGAACGATCTTCGATCGTAATAAACATTTATCAATATTTCCCTCAAACTTTCCCAAGAGGTCATTTCTCTGTTTCTCAACAGGGCCCGTGCGTTCCCCTTTATTTTAGTTTGTATAATAGTAAACAACGTTTCCTTCGAATTTTCTTCTACAACACTAAGGGCTTTATCGGCATTATCAATGAATTCATGGATTTGAGCTTTGTCCCCATTAAAATCGCTCAGCATGTTAATCGCAATGCCCAATTTCACCTTATTCGCCATAATGATCGGTTCTCCTTCGATTTTCAAAAGGTTTTCACAATCAGGAATCATTTCCAAGTTACTCACATGACAATAAGAATGAATTTAGGGTGCATGGTGATCCAGAGCCTAGTCCGTGACGTAAGTTAAAGTAGTTCCTCTCGAAGTTTTATGTTGAGCTGTGATTTCTATCTTTCTTTCAAAATCCAGCGAAGATTTCGGGGTCGTTAAGTTCTTTCCATCCAAGATTTGAGCATAAGTATTTGAATTCTTTTTCAAGATTCCGTACAAGTTTTGTTGTTCTTCGGCGGAAGTTGCGTGATATTTCCAACTCGCGTCTCGATTTTGCATAACAGGATGTTGTTAATATCCCACTTCTGACACCATTTTGTAAAATATATGCCTTTCTCAGACGCGGAAAAATAGTTGGAGTCAAAATATCTGGTGGCCGAACTCGACGGATATCAATATATATATATCCTCAGTGGAAAAGAAAAACACTCACTGAGTTAACACAACACATGAGGGTTTATTTGAAATACAATCGTGATGGAATTTGGTATATTTATCCACAAGATCGTGATGAAATAAAGATCTTTCCAACAAACACAAGATCGCGATGAAATAAAGTTCTTTTCAGCAAACACAAGATCGCGATGAAATAAAGTTCTTTTCAGCACGTCGTAACTCGTCAATAGATAGTACCCAAAATTCGCAAACGCAACTGAGCTGCCTTCGCTGAAATCCACACCTCTTTATATTCTACAGTCGAGTCGCAATTTTGCTCTATCTCTAGCGGAAAATTTGCCTGGGACAAAAATACAGGCAGGACGTAGATATCACTTTATCAAGGAAATCGTAGAAACTACCAGATGGAGACTTTGTTTAAAAAATGATAACTTCTGAAAAATATAATTCACAAAATGATACAGGCAGGACGCAGGTATCACTCTTTCGAAATAAAAATCTATCTATAAAGTCGCAATTTACAATTTCAAAGAAGAAGATGATAAAAATAGCAAAAAAAAATAGCAATTTCGAAACAATGCTTGAATTTCACGATAACAATTTCGAAATAGATAGAAGTTGCAAAAAAAATAGTAATTCTGAAATAAAGCTTTAATTAGAAGATAACAATTTTGAAATAGATAAAAGTTGCAAAAATAGTAATTCTGAAATAAAGCTTTAATTACAAGATAGCAATTTTGAAATAGATAAAAGTTGCAAAAATAGCAACTTCGAAATGGGCTTAAATTACGCGATAGAATTTAGGAAAATTTTTATATTTTATATTCTTTCTTTTTTTTTTTGAGTTATTACAGAAGCTTACATGGAACCATTTGCTTTCTTTCTACATTTCAGTCTAAATTTTTGATCATTTTATATATTTTTTTATTTACTTATATTATCGTGTGCACTTTTTTGTAATTCGCATTTTTATCACTGACTATAATAAGTTTTTGTGGTAAATGTTTACAAGAGTTATTTTTGTCAAAAACATCGTTTTCATTTTTTTTTTTTTAATTTCCACTTTATGAAATGCATACATTTATAATTATCTAAATTTCTTAAAGTGGACCTTTTCATCGAAGTACTAGAAATTGGTTCCCCCGATTTGTTCTTCATTTTTGCAACATACCTAGAGGGTAAAAGCTTCCATAAAACTTACAGTTTTTCGGAGCTACTCTTCATTCAATCTCAAGAACTAAAGCTCGAAGGGGTCTGAAGAGGTCCGAGGGGTCAGTGGTGGGCCTAGGTAATAATGGGGAGTTTACGGGAACTGAAACCTAGAATGTTAGGAATGTGGGAAACGAGAGCCGGAACGAAATTATGAATCGTAGTAGAATCAGTAGGGAAAAAATTTTAACTGCTTGATAGGCGCATTATATGTATTTTGAATCGTAAAGTTTTTGGCAGATTTTTGTCTATTCACTTGATATAGAAGGGGTAAAAGGTACAAAATTTAGCGGGATGGCTGGAAAACACATTGCTATAAGGTTTTTGAGATAATGAGCCTGGTTTTTAAAGTTATTGTTTCATTTAAACAAGCGGGAAAAGTTGAAAACAATTAAGTTAGTGTAATGCAATATTTTGTAACCTCGATTTTTATACACTTTTTATAGAACTTATCATAAAATCTCGGTTTTTCAGATAAATTTATCCTTTTTTTTATGAAGTATATTTATAAAAAGAGCAATGTTCTATAAAGTTTTTGTAAAGTCACTCTATAAAATCTTTACACATTGTAACTATAAAAACTGATGAAAACTTTCCAAATCAGTGCTCTTTTTATGAAGTGACTTTATAAAAAAAGCGGAATTTTATTTAAAAAATCGAGTCTTCGTAAACCACGGAAGTGGCTTGAAAAACTTATAATTCAAAAAAAAAAAACCGCAACTTTTTTGTTTAATGCATAAGGATGAAATACTTTTTAATAATCTCACTCTTGGGCACTTGTATTTTAAGTGGGAAAAAATGCTATGCAAAAAAAATGAACCATTTTCGAATAGCACTAGATGAAAGATGGCTGTTTTTTTAATCAATATATGAAGTTCTTCCACCCTATCCATATTAGCTGCAAATGACGATGATTTTCATGCTGGCAATCGATATAGTGTTCATGTACAGTAAATTTACCAAATCGACAAGTGACCTTGTAAAATGTTATTCATTACCTTCAAGGAGTGAATAATTGATGTCTTGATTTTTTCGTAAACGTAATGGACTTAATAATATTACACTGTTTCCAAATATTTACGTTAATTCGAAAAATTACTAACGATTGCGGTGCAAAATACGGTTTTGTGTTTATTCGGCAAATGTCAGAATTACAAAGAACCTTTACTGTTTTCTGATGTCTTGTAACTAGATATGTTTACATGAAAATTTGACATCAATTATTCACCTTATGTAGGTGTTCTTCTGAATTGATGTTCTGAATGTCAATTTTTTTTTAAATTATATATTACGTCACATTTACTCTCAGAAGGATCAAAAACATTTGCTCACTGATAATAATCTTAATTTATTATTTCACTTCATGATTGATCCAATGCTTTTTCTAATCGCTTACATTGTTGATTCGATCGTTACAGTTAACGAGTATGCGACTTTTTTATGAATGTTCCTTTCCTAGCATACGGACATATTGTTCTGAAGTCACTAACAACTCGAAGCAAAAACTTGAAGAGAATGACAAAAACTGCTTTTGCGATTTATCATACGTGATTTGAATATATTATATCAATCGCCAACATTTTAATCATCGGCATTTGTAGTTAGTGAAAAGTAACTTATTTCGTTTTTTGTAATGATAAGCTTGATTTCAATGTTTTATTTTTCATGAAATTTTGCCAAAAATTTTTAAGTAATCCAATAGTTCCAATGAAAATAAATGAATAATTGAACCGCCGGAAAGCAAAACCGAGTGAACGCTCGGACTAGTAGGAAAGGGGCGGAGCACCGCGGCGCAGAGGAAGAGGTAAACGCCGATAGCGAAAATTTTCAATAGATTCTTTAAAATGTTAACCGCGATATCTTCGAAACTAAAAGAGATTTTTTCATGAAATTTGGGCACGAAAATTGGTTAGGCTATAGCGATGCTGTCAGTATTAAAAAATATTTTTTTTTTACATAACAATAACACTGTGCGACAAAATTGAACTTCGGGTCTCCGATCGGATTGAAAATCACAACATGTATAGAGTCCGACCCCCTGATCACTTCTGCCAAGGCGTTTTTCAAGGTTAGCTCCAGTTTTCAATAAGTAATTGTTCATTGTTTTTTAAATTTATTTCCCGTAATTTTCGGCAGATTTTCATGAAAAGAAAAAAGTAAATATATCTACAAAATCTCAAAAATCTATTGACACTACTAATTCTTTGAAAAAAATTGCAGTCGCGAAGTCAAAAGTTGGATAAGAAATCATTAGCATATTTTCTCGGTATTCCGAACGCTTGCTGGGTCACGTCCCGCTGAGACCCAAATCACTCGTCGTTCGTAGCGATGAGTACAGTCAAATTCAAGATAACATAGTTTGAAAAATACGAGATTCGAAAGAAATACGAAAATACTAACTTCATAAACACCTTTTGGATCCTAATGCCTCTTGAATCCGACTGTACTCATCGTTACGAACGACGAACGATTCGGGCCTCAGCGGGATGTGCTAATGGTTTTTCATCGAACTTTTGACTTAGCGAACGCATTTTTTTTTTAAATTAGTAGTGTCAATGGATTTTTGAAATTTTGTAGATACATTTTTTTTTGTTTCATGAAAATTGTCCGAAAATTACGGAAAATAACATTAAAAACAATTAACAATTATTTATTAAAAACCGGAGCTAATCTTGAAAAACGCCATGGCAGAAGTGATCAGGAAGTCGAACTCAATACATGTTGTGATTTTCAGTCCATTCGGGGACCCAAAAGTGAAATTTTGTCGCACAGTGTAATTATTAATGAAACATTTACAATTTCCTCGAAAAATGGCCTGAAAATTCAGCACTTTTTCAAATCAATCAATCAATAATTTTTTTAAATAAAAAAAAGTGTTGCTGTTAAAATTTGATAATAATCGATCGAATATCATTACAAATTACGTAAATAAACAATCAAACGCTTCGCTACCCATGGACAAGACGAGCGTAAGTGACTGAAGTTGGGATAATGAAGCAATTATAAATATATCAAATATTTATTAATAATGTTTTTACTTTAAAAAGCTCGTTTACATAAAATAAAACAAACAAAATATTTTGATGAAAACTGCATTTATTAAAATGATGGGCATAAAAAATTATTTTAATATCATATACCTCGTAAAACACTGCCAAGTACAGCATATAAAATCAGTATGCTCCGTATTTTGAAGTTTCAGATTATATTTGAAAGAGAAGTTTAGCGTAGGAACATTATTAATAAATATTAAATCTATTTAAAATTGCTTTATTATCCCGACTTCAGTCACTCACGCTCGTTTTGTCCTCGGGCAGCGGAGCGTTTGATTGATTATTTACGTGATTTGTTATGATATTCGATCGATTATCATCAAATTTGAAAGGCAACACTTTTTTCTTATTTGAAAAAATTATTGATTGATTAATTTGAAAAAAGGCTGAATTTTCGTGACATTTTTCGACGTATTGTAAATGTTTCATTAATAATTATTGTTATGTAAAAAAACAATATTTGTGACGCGGTTTGTAAAAAGGGACCTAACGACCAAAAAACAGTTTCGAAAAAAACGTGTTTAAAGTTTCAGTCTCGAAAGCAGGTAAATAGATGCGTATTCGTTCCTTTTTTTTATATTTTCTATTCTATTCTTAGACGAAATAAGCGTGAACTAGAAGATGTCATTATTGATTCGACACAATGAAAATACAAATTGACCAGTCCCCGATTGACCGTTAGGTACGGACACGTAATAGTGTAGTAGCAAGTAAAGTGAGAGAGCGATGCTTAAGCCAGAAAAAAATTTATCCTGAGCTCAATTTTCATCGTAGAAACGTGAGACTGGCTGCAAATGAAAGATTATTATTTATTCCACTGACCCATGTAAAAATCTCAAAATCGAGGTTTTGGTCGTTAGGTCCCTTTCTAGAAACAGCGTCACATTTTTTATTACTGACGGCATCGCTATAGCTTAGCCAATTTTTGTGCCCAAATCACATGAAAAAATCTCTTTTAGTTTCGAAGATATCGCGGTTAACGTTTTAAAGAATCTATTGAAAATTTTCACTATCGGCGTTTGCCTCTTCCTCTTCACCGCAGTGTTTCACCCCTTTCCTACTAGCCCGAGCGCTCACTCGATTTTGCTTTCCAGCATTTCAATTATCATCGATCGCATCAAAAAAGTTGTGATTTGAAAATTTCCGCCGCAAATTTGCAAGACAAAGGGTTTTTTATTCCGAAATTAGCAACATCTGTAAGGTGATCTATACATTATGAATATCGATTACATGAAAAAATAGGTACTGTTATGTTGTTAGTGGACAATATTTGAAAATTAGCGGATGATGAATGTCACAAGAGGAATATTGAAACAGTGAAAAAGATAATGAAGTTATACCCAACGTTTTATTGATAAATATACAGGGTGTATGCAATTCCTCGTTAAAAGAAAAAAAAAAGTACATCGTTCCTTGTTCAATTTAAAGTCGAAAAGTATTCACGGCGTCCGCTAGGGTATGTTCTACTTCTCACTTTTTACTGATCTCCTCTGCTCCCCTCCATCCAAGGATACTGGAAGAAGGATGCCCGACTTATCTGCTCAAAAAACGGTCCGTATATCGTCAGCTATGTGGGAGGAGTTTCTTCCATTCAACTAACGAGCGCAAGGAATGGAGATTATATAGCTAAAGAGAGAGGAACAAATGGGAACAATGATGGCTCCTTCCACATCGCTGACCGTATGCTTGCCACTTTCACTGTGGCGAGTCGGGCATCCTTCTTCCAGTATCCTTGCCTCCATCGTACCACGAGCTCGATTGACGAGAACCGAAATCACTGAAACTAATGATGCTAATGATCTAGGTCTCCGGAGGCCTGCATAGGGCCCAAAATTTAAAAACGCCTTGTATCATATTTCGACAAACGCTAAAAACGAATATTATGACTGTATCCATATATATAATTGAAGTTGGTGTCTATCAAAAATGAAAGCTGTACTTTATACAGAATATACCTAACTACTCGCAAGAAAAAAAAAACGCAATTTTTCTTATTCAATTTCAAGTCAAAAAGTCCTTTACCGCTTTTGATAAAATGGATATAAAAAAGTTATAAAGTCAAAAATTAAAACAATAAACGTGCTCTCATGACAAGTTGGGGTAGACTTCACGGACCAAACCTTTTCTAAATTTTTTTAAAATTTTTTTCTCAACGAATCGCAAAATTCTTCACCACTTTTCACAAAACTCAAAATCAAAAAAGAAATTTGTCACAACTTTTAACCAATCAGATTTCGCAGATTCTACCATATGCTCAAATCTTTTTTGATTTTGAGTTTTGTGAAAAGTGGCGAAGGACTTTTCAATTTAAAAAAATTAAATGAAAATTTACGAGAAGTTTGGTCTGTTAAATCTACCCTCACTTTTCGAGATAGCACGTTTTTTGCTTAAATTTTTAGCTGAAAAAACTTTCTTGATTTTGAGTTTCATAAAAAGTGGTAATGGACTTTTCGACTTTAAATTAAACAAGGCACGATGTATTTTTTTTTTTTTTTTTTTTTAAACGAGGAATCGCGTACATCTTGTGTATATATCAATAAAACTTTGGGTGATTTTAACTTCATCATCTTTTTCACTGTTTCGAAATTCCTCTTGTGACATTTATCATCCGCTAATTTTCAAATGCTGTCCACTGAAATTCAAGCCATTTTGAGGACCACCCCATTTTTGATGTATGTAAGGAAACTTGGATACAGCGAGTTTGTGTTTCTATCAATATCAATATTTTGTCATTATAGAGGTACAATACTTATACATTATGGGAGAACCTAGGCGTAGTGAAAGAGGACTGTACCAAAGCTTCCGAAGTTCTCACCCAGAATCACGCCACAGTGAAAAAGAGACCACATCACGACTGTGATTTAAAAAGAGCAGTTGCTAGCAAAGGTGTGTACAAATTGAAGGATGTAACAATTAGTTTTTAATTATTTTCAACTCTTACATGCGAAAATAGTATTATATAGCAACTCCAAAACAAGGAACAAGAATAGGGTAACTTTTTTTAAGAATCATAAAAAATTTTTAGTAGAAAGAGAAGGGCCTCTTAACATTTTCTAGTCGTAAAAACTAGTTACATAATGTAACGGCTAAATTTTTATTAAAACATTTAGAATAAAGCCTTAGACATAAAACAGTGTTTAACTGTGTTCAAAAAAAATTTTTCATAATCGGCTCTTAAAATGAGTGTGTTAGGCTGCTCGCGGATTGAGCGTAACATTCCCCTTTTCGAACGGTGAATGAATAAACTCCGGTATTATGCGAGAGGCCACACGGAGAGAAATTCCAAGCTATCGTTATATGAGAGCTCCATAGACTCAGAGGGTAGAATCGAGCATAGGAATAAAGCTAGCAAAACAAAGACCCGACGCCTGGTACCATAGGCGTGGTCTATGGACGATTCGTTCGTCACAGTATAAGCGGCTGGATTCATACGTTAGAAGCTTGGAATCTCCCACACAACGATAGCGTGCGATGCTCCACCTAATAATAGCTCGGAATTTTTTTCTGTGCACCAGTTATATTCCACCGAGTCGAAAAGGGGAACTACGCTCAGTGCGCTGTGCGTCAAACACACTCATTTACGCGCCTACCAAGAAAAGTACAGTACGTATCACGGGGCCAGAGCCTTTTCACGCGCGACGGCAATATTCTCGGAACGAGGGAATGCCGAGGGCCGAAGGCCCGAAGTAATCCCACGAGTTTCGAGAATGTTTTCGTCGCGCGTGAAAAAACGCTGCTAGGCCCCTTGATAAGCAGTATACTATTTTTTATTCATTAAAAGACGATTTTAAAAGAAAGTTGCAAGTAATTCGTTTTATCCAACCGGTCGAGTAGAACAGGCCACCTATTTGAAGCCATGTAAATACATGCTGGTTACGATTTATATCTTTTATTCTGAATAATCAAACATTATAAATACGAATGGGAGCCAAACATGCTTTTTTATAGATGATCGTTATAATATATGTTGTTTTTTTACATGCTATTCAGTTTTTCTACTTTTTTCTTCTTTTAACTTTTGGTTGCTTCTTTGGTTTTTGCGCCCCTTTTTTTCATGTAGTTCCTCTCGTTCACCGATTTTTTATTTTATTCAAAAACATACTCGGGTTACGTCAGCACCGCAGTTTTCCCAGAATTAGCCTGTTTGACCCAACTCGAACTTTATTCGTTCAACTTTAATTTTTTTTATTCTACGTGGGCATTTTTCGAGAATAACTTGTCAAAATGCGCGTAAAGAACTACGTTATAAGAATTACAATTAACTTACCATAAAAAAATCCATGAAATAAGTCAAGCGTTAATTGAAGCATGTTTAAACGTTGATACACCGAGAAACTCTTACAGCTGCTGCAAACATAAATCGTCGACAACTTGATAATGCTGTCGCACGCATTCTTACTATTCCTGTCATTACGACACTTATAAGCTATCTCGTCAAAATCCTGCTATAACTCGTACACATTATACTCTTGCTAAAGCAATATTATTGTTGATGCAGCACTACGGGTTTTTCGGTGTAGAGAAATGATGGTAAACTCAGGTTAAGTTACGTTTGAAAACGGTCGAATAAAAAATATATGAATTTTTGCTAATAAAGTTTTTAGATTACACACAAAAAGTTCATTGTGTTTATCCTTGCGTGGCAGCAATAGTTATTTAAATATACAGGTGGCCAGTTTTTTCCGACTCTCTCAGTCAGATGCAGTTAACATAGATTTTTAATACAATAAGTATAAATAAATACATGTTTAAAGATTTTTTCAAAGAAAAATGCTATTATCATCATAGTAGTCAATATTACATACCATACTACAATACGATTTCAGAAATTCTAATAAATGTATGAAAAAAAAATTACTACATATTATCGAGTTGAAAAACACTGTCAGAGAGTGCACAAATTTACTTAACTGCAAAGTTATCAAATTCTCTTTGATTCGAGTAGCAATATTTTGACTACTGCTTCAAGTGAATCCTTACCCGATACGATTTGCGACTCACTTGAAAAATTTAAAAACTCACGAATCTGACGTTAAGCATATAATTTATTGCATTTGAAAAAATTGTGTAATATCGACATGTGATTGATAAAGTACAATGAACTTCTACTTATCTGGAATTCTACCTATCTATACTCAAATTTCGCCCCTCTCTTTTCATTTGTGGCGAGGAACGAAAAAATGTACCTTACAGCACCGAAAATCGAAAATGAGATATGCAGTGATTCTGAATGTAGAACACTTTCCCCGTCGAATGAGCCCACTCTTGAATTCATCAGATGTATTTATTATATAAAAATTCGGCCTCAAAGTTAACGTAAATCATGGCCAAGTTTCGCATCAGGGGAAGGACCCTTCTCCCTCTGCTTACAACTGGTCCCGCGTTTGAGCTACCGAAGTTTTTTAGAATTCGGACGTTCCCGATCAGTTCCCCGCAATAATCTCAAGTAATCTGTAAATTTTACGATTCACAATGAAAAAGAGATAGTCAGCATCAAAAATCAATGCTCGGTTTCCAAGTTTGACCTTCGAGATGTGTGGTGGAAAGGGAAATATTCGAAGGGGAACGTTACTACCTGCTCGAGCAGCTGCACGGAGAGAAGTAAACCGTAACCGTTACTTTTTCGCAGTAGCGGTTACTGTCTGGCAGTAATGGTTACGGTGGTGCCAACAGTCAGTCGTTCATGCTAGAGCAGCGACCGCTACTGCCGTGCCAGATAGTAACCGCTACTGTGATGAAGTAACGGTTACGGTTTACCTCTCTTCATGTGAAAAGGACCTTGTCTTTTAAATCTCGTTTTTCTCAAAAAGTCGTGACGTGTTGTAAGGTACATTTCTTCGTTCCACGCCACACTTGATTATTTAACGAAAAATGAAGTACATTAACATAGGCATTTTTAGCGTAACATCATCTACGACTTGATTCATTAATTCGATTTCTTAATTGTTTTTCATTTTTTTACAATCGTTTCTCACGCTTTTTCGTGTTTTCTTATGATTCTCTATAGTTTTTTGTTACATTATCATGATTTTCTATCATATCCAATGACTTCTACTAATTTTACAATAATTTTACAATAAATTAAGGATTTCCAATGATTTCAACAATGATCTGAATGTCCCAGGCAGTTGTTTATAATTTTTTATGATTTTCTAATTATGATTCCATAGTTTTCTGTGACTTTTAACGGTTCATTATTGTTTGGTATCGTCTGTAATGGTTTCTAATAGTTTTCCAAATATTTCTCTAACTTATTACGGTTTTTCGTCTTTTTACCATACATATATAATTAACCATGGCTTTTTATCATTCCTGCATACATTTCCATTCTTTCAAATACGTTATAATTATAACCCCGTTTTATCCGCAAACGCCATTTTAGGAGTAATGTAACTCCCTGAAAAATTAGCTCTCTGTCGCCTGCTATTATATGTGACTTAATCTGTAGAAATAAAGGAGTTAATAATAAAAACTTGGTTTCGAGAAACTCGTGTTTGAAGTTCCTGTTTCCCATTGCACAACCGGAGTATATATTACGAGAAAATAAATCCTGTGCTCAATTTTTATCATGAACACGTGAGACCGGTCGCAATTGAAAGATCATTCTTTTTTCTATTTTATTGTATGTATATCTCAAAATGGTGGTTTCCGTCTCAAAATGGAGGTTTCCGTCGAGTTTCTTATTACATATCGGATTACATACCCAGTCGGCAAAATAGTTTTCATTCATCTCTCTGAAAGCTTTATTTGAAATCTTACAACTTTCTGAGAGCTTACAGAAACGTCTCTGAGAGGTATTTCTAAGCTCACTGAGATCCTTCAATTCGCGTTTTTCGGTAACAATGAAAGATGTATGAGAGCATTCAGAAAGGATTTTTGAATTCCTTCTGAAAGTTATTTGTAACATTTCTGTCATGTTACGGTATACTCAAAATGAAAGCTTTCTGAAACGTTACAGAAGGCTATTATTTTGTGAGAATTTCATTACTATGTTAGATGTCAGATGCCTGATAATTGAAAGATTTTAGAGGGCTTACAAATACCTCTCAGAGACAGGGCCGGTGCGAGGTACGGGCGAGCCGGGCCCCCGCCCAGAGCGGCAAAATTTGGGGGCGGCATTTTGCGCCGCCTGAAAAAATGGATTTGGTTTTATGTAATGAAAAAAATTCCCCTGGCATGTTTCAGAAAACATGTACTGTATGGGGCGCCTTTTATAAGCGCCTCTTCATAACTTATTTTCGTAAAGTCTATGACAAACATGACAATCTTTTTTGAAAGGCGCTGTCTAAAATTGCCACTGGCGCCTTTTCTTATATAAACATATCGTTTCTTTATGCATGCTGCCTTTGTTCTATGCATAGATGCAGGAAAAGTTCAAAAATTCTAGGTTTTTTGAGTACGGAAAAATACATTAGTCTCGATCTCCGGAGAATCCCAAATGGGATCATTTGTTTTCGGCCGGCTACCTGATATAGTCTGCATACAAAAATATTATTGAAAAACGAATAATGCATGTTTTCTTTTGAAGAATGGAGAAGCCCATCCTAAAAAATTCGATAAGCTTTTCATATAAAATCTCTCATTCCGTCTTATTTTGGGGGAATTTTTTCGTTTGTCAAATCACATCAGAATAATAAATACGAAAGACACTATCAGAGTAAAATAAACATATCTATTCATTTCCATTGACTTCCTGTATTTTTTTTTTTTTTTTGAGATTTTTGACGCTTGGGATTTTTTCGTGATATACCTGACTACTTGAGGAATTCGAAATATGTAAGGGCTCATCGCCATTCTAATCGCATTTTTCACTACTGAATATACCTGGGAAATTTTTCGAAAAAAATTTCATAGTGGGAGGATGACATTGAATTGGGAGGCATGAGCCAACACGAGCTGCGAGCAGTGCAGTGTGTGATTCGGCTCCAGTATGTCAGTACTTCCAAGTACTTCAGTAGTTGAACATAGTTAAAGATTCATTGTGCTAGACCAAATAATAAATTATAGCATGTCTGAAAAACGTAAAAAAGAGTCAGGAGCTTTCTACCAAAGGAAAAAAAAGCTCAGGAAGCTGAAAACCAAGCATTAGTAGTCAATTTTTCCAAAGTTTTTCAAAAAAAAACGGAAATCTCTTACAAAAAGGATAATGAAGGTATGAGCTTATTTTCAATGCTGACATTACATTATCACGTCGCATCAGGCGACGTGATAAAATCCGGGGGCCATAGGAACTGAAATATCCACAGTAGTTCTAAAATTATATAAAAAATCTAGTTTTTTCTAAAAAATTTTTCCAATGTTGTGATTCTTTGAATTCCTTTTATTCGTTTAATTTCATTCAAACATTTTTTATCAGATAAATCGATTGAATGTCAAGTTCCGGAAGATGTTTCAAATAAAACATAAACTATTCCTGAATCACCACTACTTTAAGAAAGGGGAGATATACTTGAAAATTGTGGGCTGGATCCTGCTACATGGCCAAATCATTTAAATAAATAACGCCCAGCAAACTTTTTTAGTTTCTCGTGGACCAGTGAACTTGAATGCGAATGCAAAGTACCAATTTCCGTCAAATGATGAAAATCGTCATTTTTCTCAAGCATGTGTTGAGAAGAAATTAAAAAATGGTGAAACTGTAAAAAGATCTTGGCTTGTTTATTCAAAAAGTTCAGATAGTACATTTTGTTTTTGTTGTGAGCTCTTCAGTATATCTAGTATCACTTTGACTTCAACTGCATTCAAAGATTGGAAACATGTGCATGAACATTTAAACAGTCATGAAACAAGCCAAAATAATTTGAACGCATGCATGACGTGGATTAAAATGTCGAATAGGTTACGTACTGCTACCACGATTGATGCAGATATTCAAAAATCAGTAGAGGCTGAAACAAGATACTGGCAGAATTTGTTACAACGTCTTTTATCTATTATAACATTTCTTGGAGAACAGTCTTTAGCATTTCGAAGTTCTTCTGATAAATTATATAAAAGAAACAATGGGAATTTTCTCAAATTAGTTGAATTGCTCGCACAATTTGATAATTTCATGGCCGAACATATTAGAAAAATCCAAAACAAAGAAGTTCTTGTCCATTACTTGAGTAACTCAATTCAAAATCAGCTAATTGAAATTGTTGCTAAAAAAGTGACATATTATTCTGCTTGTTAAAAAGGCTAAGTACTATTATATAATAGTAGATTGTATACGGGACATTTCTAAAATCGAGCAAATGTCAATAACTTTACGTTTTGTTGACATAGATGAAAGTAATAACGTTCTTATCCGTGAACATTTCCTCGAGTTTTTGCCCGTTTCTCTAACTACTAGTGAAGCTTTAACTGAATCGATTGTAGAGGTTTTACAAAAATATGGGCTTTCCATATTTTTTTCTTAAGTCGTTTGGACCGAGTTTTTTCAAGTTTTTCATCGTTGATTCCAGATTCGAGATCCGATGCTTCTTAATATTTATAATCTTAATATTTTAAAAAGTTAGTCCTTCGCTTCAATGTAACTCGCTAGAAAATTGAAAATATTTTTTTATTAGAAAACAATATATACCATTTCACAAACAGGTTTTGACTAAAGATCGAAAATTTCAGGAAATCGACGTAGTTGGAAAAATTAAAAGCAAATAAAATAAATAAATAGAAGTTTGCATCTGATGGATGAAACATTTCTAATTAATAAATTATCAATTTTCATATCTATCAAAATTATTTTGATAAAAAAACTTGCAAAAAAATTGATCTTAGAATTATTTAACAATATACTGATGATTGTATTTGTCATGTCAAATTTGAAAATAAAAAAATTACCAGAATTTACAAAAATGACAAATGTGTATTAATGGTACATATACATGTATATAAGAAATCTGATTGATTGAAATTTGCGACCCTAATATTTTTTTTGATTGAGAGTTTGGTGAAAAGTGGCACAGATATTGTTGATTCAGAAAAATATGAAGAAAATTTGAAAAGTTTTGTCCATGAAGTCTACCCCCGATTTTATTCTAGATAACAAAACAACCTTCTTTGAAAAGCGTATTCACGTTTTCACTATTTTATTTAAAAATATCTAAAATATCTTATAACTTGATAACTATATATCTTATAACTATAAACAGGGCCGGTGCGAGGTCTTTCGGCGCTCCGGGCAACATCATTTTTGCCGCCTTTTTTTAGACCGACTAAAAGATGAAAAGCTCAATCACCCTCATAAAAATACGGCAAATGATCTTTATTGTCAAGTTTATTCTCTATGGTATTTCATTTTTAAAATAGAAACACGCAGTTTCGAACATTAGAACACGTTTTGATATAGTTTTGCTATAGTACAAATATTTTCATCGGATTGAAATTTCCATAATTTTTGTGAAATTTTACTAATAGAAAAAATAAGGCAAAATTAAAAAATCTAGAAATATTTTAAGCAGCAGCTTCCCAATTATAGGGTCAAAGGTTATTTAAAAAAACAGTGAAAGTAAGATTTTCCTATTAATGGGGAATTCATTTATTCTAGAACAAAATGTTTTTCAAGTTACAAACGGATTTTTCCGAATACATCTACATAAAATTAGCTTTTCGAGCTTTTGCCTCAGCAAACGCTTTGAGGACGTCCGAAAAGTCCAAGTTTTTTGCAAACTCACTTTCCATTGATATAACAGCAAGTCCTATCAATCTTGTTTGGCAGATCGTCGAACGCAAGTAGTTTTTTATCAATTTTAATTTTGAAAAACTGCGTTCTCCACTTGCTACTGTAACAGGCAAAGTCAACAAAATACGAAGAGCAACGTTTGGCGTGAAAAATTCATTTCGAGCAATATACTGCAGTGCTTTCAGTGGAGTTGTCTTAGGTTCTATTAATTGTGAGAGAGCCAACAATTCGTTGTACAAATCCAAAGCATCGATGTCTGAACTTTCTTGGGCAGTTAATGATGCGGCCAAATCTTTGCAATGTTTAAGAAGATCCTGATTCGAAAAATTGTCCTTAATCATTCCAATATTGAACAAAAAATTAAAATTATCTACATAGGCTTCTGACTGCTCAAAACGTTGTTCTACAGAGTTGATGGCCTTATCCAATATAGTGTAAAAACACTCGATTTTGAATTTTTGTTGTGGATCATTGATTGACTCATCCGGAGCTTCATAGGAAAACATTCTAGTTTTTTTACGAGGTCGAATGACTGTTGATTGAGCAAAGCACGTCTCGCATTCGAGTTCTTCAGCCATTTTTTTTTAATCTTCTAAAATTCGGTTGAAACCACTATCTGATCGGTAATCTTTGAGAAACAATAAAGCCTTTTGAAGTTCACGTACAGTTTGTGAAATTCGCAATCAACGTTTTGTAAAGCTTTGCTTACCAAATTAATTTGATTTAAGATTGTATGCCACAGGACAGTAAAAACACAAAAAGAAAACTTTTATATTCTTAGCCAACGACTCTGCTTCACTACGAACATCAGCTTGAAATGTTTGGTCTTGACTGATTTCAAAAAGCGCGTCATATATTTACCCTATTGAATTGAGAAACGGATTGATTGCGTCAATTCTGCTTTTCCATCTTGTTTCACTCAGGGGCTTGACTGATAAGCCATTACCTGAATGTTTTTTTTAAAATCGACCAACGACGAGTAGAGCCACTCAAAAAATTATAAACGCTTTGAACAGTTGAAAAAAACTTGACCCCATCTATCGTAGATTTAGCCGCATCATTAACTTCCAGGTTAAGGGTGTGAGCGTTACAGGGGACAAAAAAAGCCCGACTATTCAATTGGCGAATACGATTCTGTACACCTTTTTCTTGCGCTTTCATATTTGACCCATTATCATATCCTTGCCCGCGCATATCGGTAATGGAAAGCCCATATTTTTGTAAAACCTCTACAATCGATTTAGTTAAAGCTTCACCAGTAGTTAGAGAAACTAATTTTTTTCGATCCCAATTTTCTTACATTTTGCCTGTGGAGTCTACTGGTTGATGATCGTCTCTTCGATAATTTTGTCGTTGCTGGAAGGTTGAAATCTTGCGTTATTTCCAGAAACCCAAGTCGATAGTAATACGCGGTAATCATCCTTGGACACTCTACATACGTCGAACGAAATGTCTTTCAACTTTTTACTCATCTTTCTCAAACAAGAATATAAAGGAACGATTGTATATAGAGCATTATCAGAAACAAGTGGATTATTGAATTTTAGTAAGTTGCTAAGTTTTACCGAATTCGGCAATTTGATGCAAATGGATTGAAATGGATTTATGATTGACTCGATTTGCTCCGACTGACGAGATTGAGATGTGACAAAAAGTGACTATTTTGACCAGGGGGCACAAGCTTCCCATAAGAACCTATAGCAATTAAAGTTTTGCGCTACGCCATCTGAGATCGCGCTCGACTAGGGAACTAGCAGTGGAGAGTGGGAGTTTCCGCGCGCGATTTCAACTAAAAATTTAAAAATGCCAGTATATATTGGCATGTGCGTGAGGATCTACACACACAGATGCATCCACATTATATCCCGTATCCTTACCCCTACCTACTAAAACGACTGCCAAATCTAGTGGCAGCTTTCCCCCTGATTTTTACTATATGTAATAGCAAAAGGCAGTAGCACAGTAGCACTTGCATGGCTTGCAGGTTCATGCAGGTACAGGTGCTTGCCGGTACTTGCATTGCGGGGGGCGGGGGCAGGCACAAAATAGTGCAGTAGGGGGTCAGCTGATGTCATCAGCTAAGGTCAGCTATAGCATCAGCTGATGACAGCTGATGATGAACAATAGAAGAATAATATGTGAATGTATAAATATTTATCACTGAAATTCACGATAAGATCGACGCGAAGTGCGAAGTACTGTGCAACAATTTTGATACCAAAATGAACTGTGGGGAGTGAATTGCGCAATCAATTAAATACATGTAAGTACTGCTGGTGATTGCTCGAAGTCAGGGTTTATTATAGGTTGCAATAGAGTTAAAAACATGATATTTTATGTAATACTCTGTTATTAATTGCTTACAGTCGCTCGCTTGAATAAACAATGGAAAAAACTAATAATGACCGAACCGAAATTCGTATTAAATCTAAAGGGTATCAGCGTAAATTAGCATTGCAACGAACACAAATAGAATGGGATGAGATTTTCCGAACAACACCGCCTGAACCTCAACTAGAACCTCGACTTGAACCTGAGGTTTCTGAAAGCTGTATGAACGCGAATGAAGCCAGCCAAACTCGAAGTGAAAATGTTTCTTGTTCAGGTAATTAATGAATTATATAAATTATTACTGAAATGTTTATTTCCCAGAATGACCAATTACTAGTTTTTATTATTCAATATCTCGACTTAAAATAGTCCCATTGTTACAATTTGTTATTATTCTTTACATGATATTTCATTTTAACATAAACAGGTTATGAACTTGTTTTTTTTTTAAATTCAATCTTAATTGAAAAAAAAGCAATTAAAAGATTTTGAGACTGCAAAGTTTTTTTCCCTTTGTTTACAACAATCAATATTATTCTTGACTGGTCAACAATCCTTGTTTGAAAACTACAATTTTTCAAAGTCGACGTGCCAATTTCAGTTATTTTTATGCTTTATTTTTTCAAAATTTTATACAACTAAAAATGGTTCAATCATAAAATTTGTTGTTTCAACTCATAAGTAAAAATTTATTTTAATAAAAGTAATTTGCGGAGCTGAATGAATTTCCTGAATTTGTTAGCCTATCAAGAAAAAATTTAAAATACGAAAAAACCCTGAAATTTTCTTTTGTTTTTCAAAAATGTTATTAAAAAAATTATTAGACAGCTAAAAAACCTTATTAGAATATTTTCAACACATCAAACGAAATTGCAGTGGTGTGATATTAAAAAAAAAAAAAATAATTACCTGAAAATTTGTCCATATTGATGGAAAAAGGGAGTCTTTCGTTGGCCGAAAACACTCATAATCACTGCCACTTTTAAAAAGTTGTATAGGACTTGGTATAACCGGTATAACCACTGATCCTGCTTCTCTGCTTTTACGAAAAAACTTTTAAGATTCCTATCAAAAGTTAAGTAGAAATTTGTTATTAATTGCATTTGAATCATAGCTGGTAGGGTGTCAGTAAAATAAATTAAAGTAAAGAATAAAATCGAAAAGAGTTTAAAATTATAAAAGAAAAAAAAAAATATATTTGAACACCTAATTTTATAGTAAGGGCCGTGAAGTCAGTCTATGTATAGTCTTCGTGTGATGAAAATAGTTTTTGATTATATTGATGAATGTTATTCATGAATTTTTTTAATATTTTATTTAGAGTATAAAAAATTATACTTTTATTGTATACTATTATTTCTGTTTTACATACTATGGCCAAATGAACGTTTCACAGTATTTTGTTTAGTCTCCTTCCTAGTTTTTTTGAGTACTTTTTTGCCGGGCATTATTTCCTCTCCTTTCTTGAAATCATCAATTTTACTTTGTTTCAGTTAATTTCTCTTAACTGGCCCACTCGCGATTAACATTATTGGATTTCACCAGTTTTTTGCTTCCTTAATACACACCTCCCCTCTCTTTAAATGACCGTGACATTTATCGAAGCTGGGGAATCCATTGCAATCTTGCAATAAGCTGGCCGTTTCCCGTGATTTTCACTGTCGCAATTTTGTTCATGTTTGCAAAATCGAACAATAGAACAAGGGAACTGCCAAATACACAAGATGAGTCACCTAGCAGCACTAACAGCAATTCCGGTACGTTATTTCCTGCAAAGGACGATGCAGATTCATCTGGGTACAAGGAAAACCTATGTAGCGAAGATTTTGTCGAGGATGTAGCTAAATGGATGCGTCGTCATAGTACCTCGAAAGATGCTAAAGAAGAACTTTTACGAATTTTAAACAAGCACACGAACGTGAAATCCCCGAAAGATTCACGTACTCTTTTGCAGACACCGCAAAACACTGCACTGCAAATATTATGTCAAGGACAATACTGGCACAATGGGCTAGAAGCTGTTGTTGGTAATATTTTACGAAAACGCGAACAATGCGGAAAATTAGAAAAAAAAGAAATTAACGTATGAATGGTGTTGATTTAGGAAAATCGTCCAATAAATGTTTATGGCCCATATTATGCGCTGACGACGTTGTGAAAGAAGTGGATGTAATAGGAATATTTTACGGAGAGGGGAAGCCAAAAGATTCAAATGAATACTTACGTGAGTTTGTCAATGAAGCTATTCAGTTAGTTAATAGCGGTGTGAATTTTAAGGGGGAACATTATTGTTTTAGAATATGTGATGCGCCGGCGAAAGCATTTATTCTGAAAATTGCCGGTCACACAGGATACGGTTCTTGTACGGAATGTCGAATCCACAGGGAATATATTGCAAATACTGTTTGTTTTCCAGGGAAATGCGACAGAGAAAGGAAGGATGATGATTTCGAGCAAATGAAATATAACTTTGATTATCAAACTGGTCAAACAATTTTGATAGAAATCCCCTTTTTAAAAATGGTTTCTGGTGTACCGCTTGATTACATGCACCTCATTTGTTTAGGTGTTATGCGGAAATTGTTAAAATTGTCGCTCACGGGGCCAATTAAGAAAGGAGTGCGTCTACCAGCTACGGATGGAGATCGAATTTTTGAACTTTTACTCAGTTTTAAGCAGTCAGTTCCATTCGATTTCAATAAAAAACCTCGGAGTCTAAAGGAATTTAAATTTTGGAAAGCAACCGAATGGCGGATGTTTTTGCTCCATTCGGGGCCTGTAGTTTTGCGAAATATTTTTCGATTTTGCGAAAAGATTTGTATCACCATTTTTTAAAACTTCACATTGCTGTGATAATTTTAGTAAGTCGTTCTCTTTCTGTTTTTGGAAAATTGGTCAACCAGGCAGAAAAACTTCTTTCTAAATTCGTTTTAGATTTTGAGGTTCTCTATGGCAAACAATTTATTTCCTACAATGTGCACAAATTGTTGCACATTTCAGACGATATTAGGAAATATGGGCCGCTTGATGACTTTAGTGCGTTTCCTTTGGCGAATTTCATTAGAATATTAAAGAGACTAGTTAGGAAAGGTGAACTGCCGTTACAACAGATTCATCATAGAATTGTAGAAAAAAAACTAACTTCGACAATTCACGATCAGAAAAAAAATAATGAAGCATATATATGCATGTAATATTTATTTATGTAAGCCTCGTATAAATGGGATCGTTCCTAGTGAATTTCACGACAACAATACTCAATTCAGACGCCTTTGTACGAGCCAATATATTATCGACAGCAAAAATGATAAAAATAATATTGTGAAATTATCAGCTGGCTCTGTATTCAAGTATTGAATTTCTTGGAATCTCAAAACGTCGCTTGTTGTCGGAAGAAAACTTGAAATATTGCGGAATTTGTACGAGAAACCTGTTTCGTCATCATTATTTAACATTGACATTGTGAAACAGAGTCCGCAGATTCGAACCTGGCCATTGTCTGACATTGTGGCCAAAATGATGAAATTGCCGAATAAGTTAAGTATGGAAAAATTCTATGTGACGTTTCCTATTCTCCACACAACCAATTGAATAGAAAATAACGTATCAATGTGGTAGGCTTTGAATTTTTAGTACGTAATTTTAGAATGTAAAAAAATATGTCAAAAAATAAATTCATGTTATGGATGATAAATAAATACAAATTTTTGAAGTCTTTATAAAGAATTATAATTAATTTGGAATATTACCAAAAGCATATACAAATGAGACACTTTTGGCAGAATAATCTGTTGAACCTAGCATTCAAAAAATCGCTCTAAAAGCTTATTGAAAAATATCAATAATATTAGATATTTGTTTTATTTTCTCATTGGTCATTTTCATTGACCTTTCTGAGAGGTTTCAAATGAAACATTTCTTGTGAAAGCTCCCAGTAAAGTTTCAAAACCACAGTAAATGCAATATGTCACTAGTCATTTTCACCGACCTTTCTGAGAGGTTTCAAATGAAACATTTCAAATAACATCTCCCAGAGATACTTTTTCAGAAATCTTTCAATTGAAACATTACAGAAGTGTACCAGACATGTCTTAATCGAAATGTTTCAAAAAAACGATATCAGACATCTTTCTCGACCATACCATACATTACCATATTTATGAAAGCTTTCATGCCGACTGGGTAAATTATTATTTTTTACGGCAATTACTTAGTCCTGGAATTTCACTTTTTTTTATTGATTCACCACATGGTGAAAATTTGGGAAAGAACCACTCATGATGGGAATATTTTATCATTTTCTTTATTCATGAAACTTTTGTGGAGAATTTCTATAAAATTGACGACACCCAATAGAATGTAGTCGATTTTATACTACTTTGGAAATATATTTAAGAAATTAAGAATTATAAGAATTTTTATGGGTTGAAACTTTATTAAGTCTCATTAGGTTTCTCTAATTCTCTGGAGTCTCAATAAGTAAGTTTTATCTTTTGAAATTCTATGGTTTATCAAATTTTGCTGATGTTGAACAAAACAAGTGTGTCAAAACGCCTTCAAATTGATGCAGATTTAAGTCATATTTTCTAAGATTCTTTCAAAAGTAAAAAAATATGTCATTTTTATATCCTGTATAATAATTTACGAAAAATAGAAAATAAAGATATTGAAAAATTTTTTTCCACGGCGAATTCAAAACGACAATATCTTGGACGGGCTTGAGTAGAAAACCTAAAAAAACAAATGATCCCTAAATTAATTGATCAGTATAAAATTTCTGTTCTCTGGTAAATGATAATCTTCAATCCCTTTGCTTAAAATTTTCAATTAGTTTTCCAATAGCTTTGTTGGGTTGTCTAATTGGAGGACCAATCAGGTTTCTACTTTGAAATTCAATTGGTTTGTCTTACAATAATAAGTTTTTCAAAAGCTTTTGTCACAAATGAAATTACTCCGTGAACCAGGACGAACCAGTGGGCTCACAATGAAGATGATTAATTGTACTATCTATGTATCTATCTACTACTTTTTACGTCATATGATGTCATAAACGTTTATAAACATTCGTAATATTCAAGGCTCGTCCTCATTATACTGTGTATAAGCCTTGAATATCATTTTTTGCAGTAGATACGACGATACACGATAAATTTAATTAAAAACAACGAATACTGAAAAGCAAAAACACCAATACCAATTTGGTTGTTATGATAAAAACAAATAACAATATTGTCAGTATTATAGAAACTGAACTGACGTAGATATTTTTGCTTATAAGTTTCTCTCAGTTTTTGGTGTTTTCAATCAGTTTTATTGCGCATCGACGTGCCTGCTGCGCAAAATGATATTCAAGGCTTGTCACCGGTAAGCATTCTGGATATCATATGACATAAAAAATAATAGATAGATAAATAGATAGATGGTATAATTATTTATCTTAATTGTGAGCTCACTGTGAGACTTATGGTTCACTAAGTAATTGAATTTCTGACGAAAGTTTTTCAAAAAATTATTCTAATAAGACGAACCAACTGGATTTTCAAAAGGAAAATGTGATTAATTTTCCTATTAGACAAAGCAATTGGAAAAACGGCCACTTTTCCAGTTGGTTTTGGAATTGAGAAACCGAGTGGTGAACCAATTGGAAATTTTCAATAGTGTGCCGAAAACTTGTATGCGACAAAGTAAATTCAATAATTTAATTTTTAACGTAAAACTGTGCATAAATGACTTATCACAGCTAAAAAAGAAATTCAGACAAATTTTTAAAAAGAATCTGAAAAAAGCTTTGGTGCATAAATTTGAATAAATGTTTAACTGAATATTTGATTAACTGTTTAAGCACAGAAAGTGTTTTTATTTTTGAGCTTTTTGAATTCTAAATTTTTTTAACTGATTTTCTCAAGGAATTTTCTTGAGAAATTTCCTTAAGAATCGAAGAAATTACACCAAGAAATCTCCTGAAGTAGTTTCTCTGAAGATTTTTTTTTTAGCTGGGTTACTGTGAGACGTTCATCTGATTAATCATCCTGTTGATACAAAATTACACAAATAATTTAAACATAAGGTTCCCTACAATGAAGTACGATGAAATATTATTTGTATTGAAATTATTTAGATGTTATTAATTTATTACATAATAATTGATATTCAAGTGGCTATTGAAACATTACAGACGAATATGAAAAGTGGGATTTTTCGACGTATAAAGATCGATCAGTATTGTTTTAAGATTATAATGAACGTTCGTAATTAGCTAATTTTTGGTTCTTGTCTTCCATAAAGGATATGTTTGTTTGTAACTACTTCATTTTTAATTCGAAACTTGGTTTGCTGGGCGCTTCAATTAAAAACTTCGACAGTTGAATTTAACTTGTTTCTAATGTGATTTAAAGAAATCACAATGTCAGTGTACTTTTCGTTTTCTGATATAATAAGAATTCTAACTGTGATAGGAGTTGAAGAGTGTGATCAAGTCTGGTCAAACATGGACGATGAAAGTCAAAGAAATGATGACTTTTGGCAAAAATTATTTGCTGCTACTGGCTTTTTTTTTGACCTCTCATTCTTCTGAATACATTCTTCATGAATACACATTTTTTAATGGGACATGAAAAAAATTTACTATAAATAACAATAAATAATTTCTAATACACCTGCTTCAATAAAATAATCCTTAGTAAGACGGTTTCTCCGCTTTATCGCCATTTGTCTCCGTTCGGTGAAGACTCGACAAAAAGGCGACATTGTGGGGAAACTGAAATAAACACCTAAAGTAAAGCACTAAGGAGAAATTTTGAGGCGAATTTCGGTTTGAGAAAAAATCTTTAATCTCTAAATTAACCAGGAAGTAGTTTTATTGTATGATTCGAAACTTTGAATATTTGTCATGCTCTTTTATATAAAAATCGAGAAAAATTATTGTTTCTTTGAAAACATCTATACATAGAAAAATCGAAAAATCTGTATTTAGATTTTATTGCACAATTTTAAAAAACCATGCAAAATCACTACGAGTTTTTATCTGAAAATTGATATTCGCCGTTTTGTCTCCGGTTAGGCGTTGAAATGTCGCCATCGATGAAGACACCGCGGTGCAAGACACCGTAGCAAGACCATCTTGCTACGGGAATCGAAAAATCCATTAGAAAATAATAATATGTGACGAGCGAGCCGCTGCCAACTAACGATGATGATGAATTTTAGAAAATATATGTAGAGTGTCCCAACTGACACCAACGTTGAGTTTTCTTGTCCTTCCACTTTCTGAATGGTTAGCCGCGATTCGCTTGTCCAGAGAGGACTCTAGTGAAAACACTGCTCAAAAGGACCCTTAAGTTGTTTTAGGCAGAGGGTAATTAACAACAAAGATCCATTATGCTTAAATCCAGTAAAACTGGAATTATTATTAGATCAACCAGTTTACAATCCTCAAATCGAATACATTACAATAATACAGTAAAAAGTAATCATTACAATAAAAGCCTTGTCTTATTAAAATGGCTAACTCAATTCAACAGCACCTCAAAACCAAATCTCTCCCATTTCAGCTAAATCTTTCATCAATGCAAGATGATTTATGGTTTCAGAATTCTCCTGCCTACAACTGTGACTCGGACTTCTATAAGGACTCGTCGGGGATAGTTCAATTGTTTGGGACGTCTTTTGGACTCTAGGAAGCTGTTTCGGACGTTTGACGGCAGAATTTCTCCGACTTTATGCTAAAAAGCGCGAGCTTATATACCATTTCAAACTTGGAAAACAACGATGGAGGGGAAAATATCAGTCTTCCTATTTTTTCGTTTCGGCACTTTTTCTGCTGTTTGTATCCGGTGTCGATTTAGATTATCCGTAAGTTTCTATGATTCGTTCGTCTATTTCCTATCGTCATTTGTCTTTAGTTGCTGGTCGTTAGCGTTAGTAAAGTGTCGATTTCGATATCGGTGTCATGAACTTTTATATATGAATCTTTATAAAGAATATAGACGAAGGAAAAACCCCTCTCGTCACAAATACTTTTACAATTTATTGTAATTTTAGAAAATGACAAGATACGGCTTACCAATACAAGGGTTTTTCGAGCTTAGATTATTTTTTCGATAACATCGCAAACTTATGATGACATATTATTAAAAATACAATTCAAAATTTATCCATCTTTTACGTGAGATATAGACGAAAAAATTTAATATGAAAAAAAAAAAAAACAGTAAGTTTTGGAAAACAGTGATATCGTCTTTATTCGAATTTGAAAACGTTTCATATAGATTTTGAATTAAGTCTCAGATAAAATTAAGTGGAAACCCAAAAGATAAATGTGACCAGAATTTCTCATCATG
Source organism: Platygaster robiniae (assembly GCA_028476575.1). Taxonomy (NCBI): domain Eukaryota; kingdom Metazoa; phylum Arthropoda; class Insecta; order Hymenoptera; family Platygastridae; genus Platygaster; species Platygaster robiniae. The sequence goes on along the minus strand of CM052029.1, from coordinate 18,528,459 downwards.
ATTTTTTATCATCCTCTTGTTTATATTTTTAATGAGGCGTGTTGATGCCCTACTAACTTCGATCCTTATAGGGACCTTAAAAGGTTTTTATAAAGAGACTTTTTAAGAACCTTATAAGGTCCTTATAAGAATCTAAATTGGTAGGTTATGAAATAGTGCAGGAAGATTTTGAAAAGCTTACATATCATGTTACATCTTCGATTGAATTCTTTTGAGAATGAGATTAAGAATTATAATATCGAAACCTTTCTAATATGTCCGTAATAATAACCGTATGAGTTTCGAAAGTAATGAATAAAATTTTTTTTGCCTAACTTACTATGACTGTGAAAAAATTTTTATTTAAACGACACTCGCGAAAATTCCTAAATAAATTTAGAAATAAAATTTTTCAAAAGATTTTACTATTTATCTTGTGACGAGCGAGGTCTTTTTACTCGTCTAGACTTTATTTTAACAAAAATATTTCAACTATCAAGTTCGTTCTTTTTACAAAAGCTATTTTCTGAAGTATTAGATAGCGCGCCGCGATATCTAAATTATAATGACTTCCCGACGCTAAAGAATGTTACTCACTAATAGCAATTAGAGAATCATTTCTGGTAAGTACGATTTGATACCCTCTTTCAGTTTTTCAGTATAAAACAATTAATTTATCTTTCTTCGACCATTTAACCTCCGATTTAAAACTATTTTTAGAACTTATATCAATAAAACGATTCCTGTTTTCAGACCTTACTCGCTTAGTCATACTACTTTTAAAAGCATTTCGACATTTTCAAAGAGAGGTAAACGATTTCTAAATTGTTAGTCATTTAACTATTTTTTTTTACTTTTATCTAATGACGACCGAATGAAAACGCCAAAAAGGGAAACGAAATTTTACCCCACTCCTTTTCTTTCAACCTCCCCCTCGCCTGAAAAGCATATATAAACCTCGAATTTTCGAATAGAAGTCAGTCGTATCCAAACGATTCAACCCAGCTCTCCCAAAAGCAAAAAAACCGGCTCTCCTAAAAGCCAAAAACCAGCTCTAATAAAAGCTAAAACTAACTCTCAATAAAAAAAGAAACGCTGAACTATTGGTCTTTACAAGTAAACCACCTATTTTATTTTGAAACCAACTAAATTCCAAAGCTAAAATAAAACTTATTATTAGTAATAAACGTCTATTCCATACTATGTTTTGCACCCCTGACTTGGTGATGAAGTCTCGCGACTTCATCCACATATAGCTTCCAAATGACTCCGAGCCAAGGAAAACAAGACATGAATATGGAAAAGCGTCAATAACTAATAAAATGAACCACCATTTTACCATCTTAATAAAAGAAACAATCATTTCATTCAGTTCTACGATATAAAAGATTTCTATACTCCCTAAAAACCAGATTCAAATAAAGGACGATCTATTATCAGAGATATTCTTTGTTCTTTCCTTTTAGTGAGCTCTAAAGATTTTCAAGCATATATACGAGGGTGCGAGGCTGATAAAAGAATAAGAAAACGCGAGTCCATTCAGATTCTACCTTCTCATCCGTGCTATTCTAAATTCCAAGAAAACCTAGATGCAGATTACAAATATAGAGACTTAGGTAGGAAAGCCTTCCAAAGGTTCAGGATCACTCACCTGAGGAGACCTCGTCCCTTCTGGACAAAAGAGAGAGTGCAGGAAGCAAGAAAGAACCTTTTTAGGGAACCTCCTCAAACAGAAAAACTAGAGGATCCCCAGATTGCGGATGAAGAATTTTATAACGCTATAAGAGACGATTTAGAAGTGAGGGCGGGAATTTTTCAAGAATATTTATTAAAACTAGAAGATCAGAAACGGGAAGCTCCCAAAGGATTTTCATGAATCATTGAGAGAAAGATATTTTCCTGCAAAGCCTCCAGAGTCACACAAAATAAAAGATAATTATTGAAAGAGATAAGCGACCAATTTTGGGTTAAGAGTTTGTATTTGTAAAAGAAAATTATAATAATAATGTCACTTTGTGACTTCAAATTGTAATCCAATGTGTTTTTATTGAATCCCTGAAACATTCTCCCGACTCCCCTTAAAAAAAAAAGAGTCGGACGAAAGGGTCACTGTAGGCCGTAGTCTACAGAGGGTCCTTTCCTTAACGATGAGAGCAAGGAATAACAATTCCTAGGCCCAGAGCCTAACAATACGAAATATTAATAATAATAATAATAATGTCAATTTAGATATTCCGAGTCTCGCTCGTTACAATCTTGAAAATAATTTCAAAAAGACTTCAAATTAAACCATTCCCATGAAATCACTGTGAAACGTTCATTTATATATAATTAATGAAAAATTTTACGAGTAACTTTTATTTCAATTTTGAAAGATTTCGAATAAAACTTTACAGTGGAGCCTCTCAGAAATGTTTCACAAACAGAATCACTTAAACTGTTTACAAATAATTTTCACTGACGTTCTTAGACCAAATAGTACATGGACTTTGTTCGGTGCCGGAAAAATTGACCCCAACATAGGAGCGTGTAGTAACAGCCGAACGGCAAGCGATGACGTGAGATACTATATCTGTATATATAGATGTACTATATATATGATATTATATATATAGGTATACTAATGAATGTATAAAGTTGTCGTTCGACTTTTACTACACGTTCAATGTTGGGGTCATTGCGTCATGTTGAATGCTCAGTCCATGTACTTTATGGTCTAAGCTGAAGTTTCTGAGAGGTTTCAAATTAACATTTCCTATGAAAGCTGTCAGTAATCTTTCAAGACCACTGTTACTGAAATGTGTCACTAGTCATTTTCACTGACATTTCTGAGAGGTTTCGAATGAAACTTTCAAATGACTTCTTTCAGAGATACTTTTTCAGAAATCTTTCAATGGAAACATTACAAAAGTGTACCAGACATGTCCCAATCGATATGTTTCAAAAAAACGATATCAGACATCTTTCTGGGACATAACCATATTTCTTTAATAATTTATAATAAGCAGAATGAAAGTATAATAAAAAAACAATAGTTTTCAAATATTGGCATTAAAAAATTTTTTTGTCACCGAATTAACCCGTAAAGTCTATAGAATACGTTCCACTTCTAGCGATCATGGGTATACATTTCCTTCAAAAGTTCAACCAACTGAAAAGTTTGGTGCGTGAGGTGCGCACGTGCACACGCCGAGTTTTAGACTGATGCGGTACTAGAGCCAACCGTTAATGAATGTGTACTCATTTTCGTATTGCATAGTCAAAAAACGGATAATATATATTTAGCAGCTTATATACTGTATTATTGTAACTGTAATTAACATAGAAATCAATCAATATTAGATTTTTTCTAAGTCTCTAGCGTGAATTGTGAAGATGTGTTTTTTTACTTAACGAAAACTGTGAAATGAATTTTACAATTTTATAATTCTAATAGTATATGAGTTCCTCTTAAAATTACCAGTGTTTGAAAAAATTTAATAAAGTAGTCTGTGCTTTACACAATCATTTTAAGGAATCTTTAAAAAATCTCAAAAAAGACTGGCGAACATGTGTGTAGACGTCGTTAATAATAATGTTTCTTTCATTCAAACAAAATTTTTTAACAAAATTTATTTTTCTGAGAATCGGCTATACTTTCTGAGTATATTAAAAATTATGGCATCAAGTTGTTTTCTAAAGGTGTTTTATGAAAACTTTCAAAATGTCTTTGTAAAAAGCGGTTCTTTCATAAGAAATGCAATGATTTTGTAAAAGGATTGATCAAGATTAATATAGAGACCCTGTAGGGTCCAACTTTCATAAATGTATGAAAGTTGGAATCACAAGGGCTGTCATTGAAATTTCTATTGAATATACATTGCATACTTACCTGCAGGGATGAAAATCTCAATATTATTGGGATTCTCAGTTATTTAATATCCATATACCGATATATCATAAAGATGTTAATGGTTTTTCACAAAACAGTTCTCCCGTAGATGCTTTTAGTATTTTGGGTAATTTTTCAGTACTACAAAAATTACAAGGATTTTATGATATTTTTAAATATTTTTAAGCACAGATTTATGGTTCCATTCAGTAGAATTTCATTCAACGTTTGAAAATTTCATAATAATTCTTATATTCTAAAGAGTCATGTCAGTTTGAATTATCGATATTTTTAAAATTATTCGTGTTTTTTAGTATCCACAGAAATTCTTAGGAATTTCTAGTATTTCCACAGATTACTAGTACTTTTTAAATAAGTATTGCCATATAAGTGTCAAGAACTTTGCGCTTAAGAATCCAAAGCTTTTTCAATGTATCGTCTTTGAATTGATTATTCAGAAAAACAGTATCTTCATAAAATTTTATTTCTTTCAGGATATTTCATATTTCTTCAGTATTTTTACGTTTTGAAGGATTTAAGGTATTCTTATGAATCCCGGTATGTATGGATTTCTAGAATTCAATGCTTGAATTATTGAAGTTTCTTAGATTTTTAGTATTTCATATTTTTCAAGTAATTGTACATTTTTCCGTATATATAAAATATTATAGGATTTTTTTTTCTTTTTTTATCGTTTCCTTAGATTTCTAGAACGAAGTTCTCTTGCATTTCAAGTTGAAAGTATGTCAATCGTTTCGATAGACTTTTCAAAAAACGTAGTAGATGCCAAGCACTTTTAGTTTTTTTCTGCGTATTTTTTAATAATTTTTACGGTTTGCAGAATTTTCTGTTATTTTATTTTATTTCTATATAGGTTTCTAGAATCCGATGCTCTATAATCAGAGTTTTTTTATTTGCAGATATTCCATAGATTTTAGAAAAAAACAGTACCTTTCACAAGTATCTGAAAAAATTATCGAGTTTTTAGTAATTTTTATTGTTTTTTGTATTAGTCTCGTGAGATTTTTTTCAAAGTTTTAAAGGTTTCCCATATTTATAAATATTTTAAAAGATTAGTCAAATATAATGCTTTTGGAATCGATACAGTCAACGTTTGATTAACGTAATAGATATATCGGGAAGAAATATTGATATTCCAATTTATAAACCAAGTCCATACCTATTCACCTGTAAAAATGAAAGCATTTTTCGCACATCTCTCTTTACATCACTCGACTCGTAAACAATAATAAAGACATTTTGCTTAGGTTACATTCACCTGTTATATGTGCCACGGCGTGTTGACATTTGTAAATGTTGTAACGCGGCGAACATAGGCCTATTAACGTTTGATTAATCGAACCAGATAAACGAATTGGAACGAAGCAAAGGCATTCATGAAAAATACTGTACCAGCGGCGGGCCTAATGATAATTTGTACCTGGGCCCTTCAGACCCGCGGTACGACCCCTGAAAAAAATCGGTCTCATGTAAAATTACAGAGAAACATGAGAAAAGAAAACGACAACAACTAACACAATAATGAGGTCAATAATAAAAAAATATCAAAAATAATAACACTTATAATAACCACAATTATATCCTCGCATAAATACACAAACCTCATTCCACAGACCCGTGGTTCGTAAAACAATATCAAAAATTATCTCCGAAATATTCAAACCATTCTAAACACCCTCAAGTCGCTGATCATTCAAAAATATAAAACCGTTGCTCGAAGGACCATGTAGGCTTTTTTAGCTACCTCGATTCTTCTTCTGGATAATATGTATGTTTTGTCTTGATCCTTCTATTTCTTTGCCTTGTTTTTACAACATCCACAATATGCTTTCATAGAAATGAAATTCCTTGAATTCCAGAAATCTCGCTCTTTATTATTTTCGCAAGATTGCTGTCATTTCTGATTTTAACAAAATAATAACTTTTTTAAACCTGAAACAAGCATATTTATAATTTAACGTCATTTCTTCTGGGCTGACTTCAACAACTATAATGAACAGTGAATAAAAAAGACCTATCTGAAAAATATGAATCTGTTTGTTTTTAATATAATATATTCTTATATACTGTTCGAAAGAGCATATAAATGGATACAAATTTGCTAGATAAATCCATTAGATGATCTACCTCAAAAACAAAACAAAAATAAGTCCTTTTTTCTTTTGGAAGAGTCTGAAATTGGGAAAAAAATGTATTCGTCCGTAAATAAAAATAAAAATTCCACACACAGACTTTATTAAAATTTTAAGAAGAGTCGTAAAAATCGAAGTTAAAATGCCTTGTTGACTAGGCTTCACAAAAAAAAATTTTTCATACATATTTTTAATGTTTTAACTATGAGAGAACAAAGGGTTTGTTTTAATTTTATTATAACACTATTGTTTCATCTCAGGGTTCTGTTAGCCCCTTACATAACTGAAAAAGCACTTTAAAAAAGATTAACGAATCAACTAAACATATGATATAATTTATTTTTCGAAAAATAATTTCACGAACAAAAAGAAGATGTCATGTGAAGTACCAGTACAAAGTTGTACTGGTATTTCACAAAGTGTAAAAGGTTGAACGAATAAAGTTTGAGTTAGGTAAAACAGGCCAGTACGTTTCTGAATCAAAACAAAAAATCAACGACTGAAAGGAAGTCAAATAAAAATTCGGTGAAAAAACCAAGAAAGCAATCAAAAAACAAAAAATGATAAAAAATGGGAAACTAAAAAATTTGCAAATAAGCTGTTACAACTGAAAAACTGCGTAGGGGCCCATTTTACCCAACTCTCTGTAAATATAAGAATTTGACAAAAAGAAATTAGAGATTTTTTAGCTCTTCCATTATACTTTGGTAAGTCTCATCGGTGAATTTGACTAAATCTATCAAATCAGGAGGAGCCACGGTTATTTTATATTTACTAACCGAAATATAATCATGTGAAGCTCCTTCTCTATATTCAAATGGCCTTTCTTATCAAAATTGTACCATTGACACAAAATTCCAATTTTTTTCTTATTCCCTTCAATATTCGCGAATTTGATTGAAAATTTCATATTTTTATGTTTTGCCTTCCATGTAACTAAAACCTTATGTGAATCTAACTTAACATTTGACACTTTTGATTTTTTGAAAAATACACCAATCACCAATAAATATTTCATCACAAACAATCGGACAAGTTATGTGTAATGAGTTCGAGATACAAGAAATCGCAGAGAATTTTTCATATTCTGAGCTTTTCACTCTTTCAATGCGATCGCTACTTAATTTAGATTTATTATTCAGTAGCCAGCATATAGATGTTTTTTTAGCGACGTGTTCTTTACCTTTGCATCAGCTACTACCGTGCACTGATGATCGGGTGGTAGGTTAATTTCAGTTTCTAGGGCGGTTGGTAAGCCTAACTCTCCAGTTATCCCCTTTAAAATTGTTAGATCGTCGCTCATTCCGTTGTCAATTGCATTTTTTTCAGTTAATTCTACGTTTTTATCCCAAAGTATAGCATCTTCTTCACCATCGGAATCATTTCTTTTATCAAGAGCGCAAGGGTCAACATGATCAGGAATCAACAAATTGCGATATTGTTTACTATTAGCTTCTTTGATGTTTACTTTCATCCCTAATGTAGTTACAGATTTGAGTACAGAGTTCTAAGCTTCTGCAAGTATTACTTTTATGATTGAAGCAGTAATTAATTTAAGAGTAGGAGATGAAAGTTTTTCGTCTAGAATTTCTGTAACGTCCCTACGAAGGGCTGGGTAGCGCAGCCTTTCGGAAACGTTGAGTTTGACCCGGGTCCTTGATTTCTCCACGAACTTAGCGTAGTTGAGAGGGACCGGGTAATAATTAAAATCGAAGTTGCACGTCACATATTTATTACGACATATTACGTACAACGCTCTTTCATGAGCTTACTTTGGAAGACCGGGACAAAAAGCGAGTGAGCCTGAAATCGGCTCGTATTTTTATACACTTATCTACTAATATGGCCACCGGAAATAGTGCCGATGATGTTTCCCGAAAAAAAGAAGCTTCTAGAACAATCCAGAAGCTTTGAAAGTACATTATAATTGTTTTATGATTATTCCGTTTCCGACATGTAACATTCAATAAAAGAACGCAATTAGGTGCCAGTAATGACGATCAAATGGCACCCGATAGCGCTTAAACTATAATGTGCTATGTCACGTGCTCGGGACGTGACAATTTCATAGTTAGTATTTAAATGCCGGGTCCGTGAAAAAAACAAATTCTCTTCTTCAAATTTGAAATCAGTGACGGAAATATCGGCTTGTAATTGTATGCGTTGAATTCTGTGGATTGCTTCCAAAAGTGTGCAATTGACAACAGTTGAACATGTTGTACTTAACGATCTTAAATTTCGATAAAAACTTTCGCATTGTTGACTTACGAACTGCCAGGGAAGAAAATGTTCGATAGAATTTCTTTCGATACAATGGAAAGCAAGATTCAATAATGCGTGGGCATTAAATTCAATGCACAGATAAGAATTTGTTGTTATGCAGTTATTGCTCGAGGAGTAATCTGATCGATGTTGAAGCCATGCTCTCCACAATCGCAAGAAAAATACACTATACCATACCATAAGTAATATATTCTATCGAAAAATGACATACTTTTGGAAAGAAAGGAAATAGTCACATAATACATGATTTGTAAATAAGCTACAGTCCCATCGCTGCTTGAAACGTGCAATTTCAAAAAATGCCATATTCTTGGATCATAGATCTTTATTAAAGAAGCGAAATTCATTTTGTCTTTAGGTGGTATATCACAAGGAGAAAGCATATGCTTATCTTTAGATATACTGTCTATGAGGACGGTCAAATGTCCGGCAGAAACGCATAAGTAGTAGTATGTATCTTGTGTGCAAAGGAATTCCGGACATGAATGAGCGTGAAATTCTGAAAAATCTGTAACCTTGTTTGAGCATTGAAAAATCAGGTTTTTCTGTACCGATGTCAGATTTTATGCGCATTGCTTTCATCAGTCTCGAATCTCCATCCGAAGATATGCCGAGTACTGAAATACCATGTTTGGATAAAACTTTAACGGTGTAATTCCAACGTTTCAAAACATGTTGTGTATCGAATTTGTTGTCTGTTCCAAATAATGGTAAACAAAAGGCGGAGCATCGTCTTGTATAAGTTGAGCCATCACGGTATACAAAGAAGATGCCGGGGTGTTTTGAAAAAAATAATTTTGTATTACTAAAGCGGAAGTAGCCGGTAAAGAATAAGCGATAGGCATACCATTATTTGAAAAGGGTAAAACGAATCCAATTATTTGATTACTATTATGGTCATATTGTACTCGTGACGAAATTCTAGTAGCATCTTCACTTAACCAGACGAAAGATGTCAAATATCTAGCTCTTAAAAATTCTTTAAGATCCTCGACGCGACAGGCACCTTCGAGTAATGTGATTGCATTTGTACTTATAGCGTGACAAATGGTACTAACATGTGGAAAAGGCAGGTTAGCGGATAATGTGTCGTACAAGATTCGTCCACCCACGAGAAAAATATAAGTTGCCATTAGTTTCATAGCATTTTCATATCTGTACCCGCCAGATTTGTACTTAGATTTTTCAATTGCACATCTAACTAACATTGATAAAAAAGTGAACTCATCGCGTCCTACCGACTTTGATACTACAGTTTGGAGTAATTGCTATTGCTGTACGTTCTCGATAGACGTGTTCATTGCTTCGCCTATCATTGTCGTTGGCGTTTCAATAGTCGTATATTGCTGCCCGTATAATGGTAAAATTGGCTCGTTTGTTGATCCATCCTGTGTTCGTCAGTAACAAATTTTTTGGCCTCCCTGTCGCGTTCCTCATCTCCAATTAGTCTTTTTCGTGAATTTTGCTTAGAAAAAATATTGTTCAAATTTAATAATTTTACATAACATTTCTAAAACAATTTGTTATTGTATGAATTGCACTTACATTAGTCAAAACTCCGGTTTTTTGGTTTTCCGAGGAATGATGCTAGCAGATGCCTGGTAAAATTTGAAATTATCCATCTCTTCAATCCACCTGAGCCGTTGTCAGTTTTTTTGAATGAGTATTGGGATTAGCAAATGGGACACGTAATTCTTGCCTTATAAATGATCAAATTTTTTTCCGCATCAGCTGTGCTTTCAACGTCAACAGGAATGTCACCTGATAGTATCCGCAAATCATTTTCATTGAAAATGGCAATCTTATTCTTGATGATTTGATTGAGTGTCCGTTTGAGTCGTTTGATTTCTGCCTCATTATTGGCCAAAAGATGTTTGTCAATTTTTTCATTTTGATCAGTACATGTTGCATCTAATGCGTGACTTAATACCCAGTACTCATCTGGTTTAGACTTCACTTTGTCGACTAAAGCAAAAATCAATGTTTTTTCTCCGGGTAAAAAAGTAAATTCTTCTGGGCTTTGATCTTTTCCGTAGTAATCTCTCATGTTTTCATTGTCAGAGTCTAAGTATTTCTTCATTTTTTGTTAAGCGAAGACCTCCACTTCAGTCAATTTATCTTCATTCAAAGCAACAAAAGAAAGTTGGTTGTCGTAAGATAGGAATGACAAAATATTTTTGATGTGTGGCTTTATATCGCAATAAAGCCTCACATCAAAATTTGGCAGGAAAATTGTTGACCTGTTATCTCACAGGGTCACCAGTAGTTGAACAATTTTTAAATTTCTCACGGTTTAAAGAAAGTTCTATGTATTTTTTAGTTTTGGCGATTTAGTGAATGTAAGATATTTTAAGTCTTTATGAGATTTCATGTCATAGAAACATCATGTTGCAGTTACAATTCAAAATATCTTATGACATTAAACACTCCCGAAAAATTTGCATCGCCCACAGCACATGTAAAACATACACCTAAACTAGTCAAGTTTCACGAATTGGGAATTTTCGAAAATCATACATCTTGATTCTCGGACATCCGAAATCCCTGATCACGTAACTCTCTAGCATTAAAATTTTTTCCCCTTTTTTCATTTAAATTTCAAATGTATGTTGAAGTGTTGGTCACAAATTTAGTGGAATTTGAAGATTGTGTGAGCCGCATTATGGTTTATTGACATAAAAATTTAAAAAATGTGAAAATTTTCCCATAATGGATAAGATGTATCAAAAACATTTTTTGTGAAAAAATTTATTAATCTGTAATCATGTTTAGAACTTTAAACATCTATTGTTTTTTAGGTTACATACATTTTCTTCATCTCGAAATTCGATACATTTTTTTATTGTGAAGAATAACATTCAGAAAATCTTGAAGTTTTTAAAATTTTTTTTTTAATTATCAATGCTACAAGTTTACTCAATCTTTATGTATTACCTGAATTTCATAATCTTGAAAATAAGTTACCTATTAGGATGACTAAAATACACAGTTTAAGAATTTAACTCAGTTCTAAGTAGTGAGCAAAGCCTTTTAATTTGGTAGATTCTCGTTGATAATTACAATTCATGCAGCCCACAAATTTTAGAATTTTAAAAGCATTTAAACTTTATGAAAACTTTATTCACTTCCACAATGAAACAATAAGTAAGGTAACCGCAAAAAAATTCAATACATTTATTGTATATTTTCTACATACTTTCTTCGGCTATGGCTTCACCAAACTATAGACATTAACTCGGAAAAGGGAAGTGCAATTTTCTTAAAGATTTCAATTGTTTTAAGAGTAATAACGTGGAGACCATACGGCAGATTTATTAAATTAGAAATTTCGCAACGAAATTGCTGCCCTAGAAGTTTTTCGTTTTTTTTCAACGTTCATAAGAAGGGTAGTAAGGTTGTTACGTTTTTTTATTAACTATGATCGTTAGAAAAACTCGAAATTTCTCTGGAAATTGAACTTTCTTTTGCAGTGAACCGCGGACCCTATATAACTCTTATGAAGTTTCCACTTCCTCTGAGGTGGCTTTCTTAAAAATTTTATAAAAACTTGAATTATTAGTTACTATTTTCATGATATATTCTAAATCGATTAATTTTTTTTGCTATTATTTTGAAAAACGTTTCTTTAATAAAATTTGATTGCTCATATACAGTTTACATGGTCATACCTCAAAAATTTGGAAGTTCAATAAGACTTACGCGTTCAGAACCCCTTGTCGAGTTAACCTTCAAACAGTAAAAGGTAAAACCGCAAAAATCGGTACCAAAGCATAGCCCTTAACTTAATGGTATTGATATTTTAGAATTTAAAAAAAGTAGACTTTCTAAAAAAATATTACACACTTGCATAATAGACCAGTAAACTGTGCTACCACGCGGAAACTCAATACTTAACAAAAATGATGTTTTATTAACTTTCTCAAGATTAACAATTGAACTAAGTTTTCAATTATTTTTTTTTTTCGTAGAATTTAAAAAACATTAGTGAATTGTTTGACGAGCAAAAAAAAATTAGTGCCTCGTCCAGTACCCGTTGTAGTTAATGACCTCTCGCAACCTTCCTGGAAGCGAGTGCACGAGCCTATGGCAAAGGCTGTCATTATCCTGAATACCTACCTCTCCATGTTTCAAGAACATACTGACGCAAACTTTCCTTTGCTCGATACTCTCCGCTTATTCTGCCTTTTTGCATAATAGCCCACAAGTTCTCGATGGGATTCAAGTCTTGCGTTTAAGACGGCCATGGAACTCTCTCAAAATCTGGATTTTCTTCAAACCAATTTTGCACCCTGGGTGCCCTGTGCACTCCGGAATTGTCTTGCACAACCACCAAGGATGGTGGGATAATCTTCTTCTAACATCATTGCTCTCACTTGAGGCTTCAAGTTTTACTCTAGAAGCGTGACATACTGTTGTGCATTTAAGCGACCGCCAACTTCCACTAAGTCACCTGCTCCTGCCACAGACATGAATCCCCAAAATCCTAACGTTAAACGTCCACTATGTTTCTTTTGTACAACATATTTTGGGTCCGTGGCTCTCTTGAGAGGGCGCCAAACAAATTTTCTTCCAACTTCTTCTGAGGAAAAAGTTTTTTCGTCGAGGAAGACGTAACTGTTCCAATTGTAATGGGTCGCAATAGAAAAATAATACTCGATCCAGAAAAGTCCACTCGAATGGTTTATTTCACACCGTTTCTTTCACCGTGACTTAGAAATACATAGTCTTTCGATTTCGCGACGAACTACAAATTTCCCGGACTTGCACTTGCTCCGCGAACTCTCGATAAAGTCTATTACGACTAACTCTTGAAATGTTCCTTACAGTCTGCCCGCAACCGTCTTGGCCGCTTCCTTAAATACTATTTTTTTTAATTGCCGAATACATCGTATCGTTTGGAATGGAAAAACAAGAAAATTACATCATTATACTATACGTTCATTTTTAGATAGAAGTAATTTACATCCCCTCGAAGAAATAGCTTTTTGAAATAGTTGCAATCTTAATCGCATTCTACCGGAAATCTCTAGCTCTGATGTTGCGAAACGTCTGAACAAAATGGCATGTAATTTTGAAAACAATTTGATGAAGAAAATGAGAACTACGTGACTTCGAAAGGTTAAATTTTGAGCAATGTTGAATCTCCAGGAAAAAGAAACGAAAATAAAACTAATTTAAAAATATATATATTAGTCGGCACATTACCAATGCTCAACTGGCCAATCAACATTTTGCTCTGCGTACTCAAGCCGATGGATTCTATTGTCTTCGGTTAAAAAACATTTTTTCACTGGCCGCCGACAAAAAATACCCATCTTAGAAAAAGAGAATTATATTGTACTTTGAAAATATTTTCCAAGTTTTGGCATTGTAGACAATTTCAAAAATTTTCAGGCTAAAAGCGGTCATTTTTTAGTTACGTATTTCGGTATGTATTTCTAGTCCAGCCCTGATAATCCCGTGAAATATCGCAAGGTATAAAGCAGGCCTGACGAGAGTGAAGTGAAGGGGGGACTCTCCCTGGGCCCGGTGAAAAGACTGTCAACGCATACTCTTACCAGGGCCGGATTAAAGCATTGACGGTAGTGGCTTTTTCTTTTAAAGAAAAGAACACTTATTATTTTAATAACTGTAAATAACGAGGTTTTTTTGTCAGAGATTAATCACGCTTGTGCCATATTTCAGAATATTTACACAGGGGCTTCCCACGGCCCCACATTTTTCCCCACGGCCCCACATTTTCTCTCGATGGAGCTGGTAAGTAAAATATTTAACAGTGTAATATATTATAGTAATGTTCCCTTGTGAAAATGAACTACAGAACTACAGAGAACTACGTCCATTTTACTACAGGGAACAACAGGAAATTATGTAGTTCCCTGTCGTTCCCTGTAGTAAAATGTACGTAGTTCCCTGTTGTTATGTAGTTCATATTCACAAGGGTAGGGGTGAATTTTTATGAAGTAGAAGATGTGGATATATTTTTTTTTTTTTCTATAAGTTGTTTGATAGTAAACTTTAATTTTGCAAGTAATTGTTATTTAAAAGTTAAAAAAAATTAATATAACAAATCTGACAAAAGATTGATCACAAGCGCACCTGAAAACCATGGAAAATATATGCATCTTAAAAAAACTTCAATTTTTCATTAATTGTTCAAAAAAAGTTTAAACTAATCAATGTTTGTCATAATTTCTTTTTTGAAATTAATTACGTCGTTAATTTATTGAGTTGATTCTATTTTGTCAAATCGTTTTATTTAAACGTTGAAGATGATAAATATACCAATAAGTTAATTGTTAAGTTCGAAGATAGTAAATGAAACTTGAGAAAAATCAAAGTCGATCGAGATAACGTGAAAACATAAGAAACAATGTGAAATCATAAAAATAACGTGAAATCATATGTAATCATCGAGAAGTCATTTTGAAACGTCGTATAAACCCAGCGCGCATTGACACACTATGACTTCACCGCGTGTAGTACACGTCTGAAATCATTGAATTCGGTATGAAATCTGTTGCCGAAAATCAGTGGCAGTCACTAATGTAAAAAACCAGTGCGAATTTACTTTTTGTTTCACGCGCTTTCAAAATGCCGTAAACAATAAAGTAAATTTGTAACGATTTTTTTACTTTCACAACTTTCATAACTTGATTGACGGTATGTAACTCGTTTATTAATGTATTTTTTTTTTCGTTGAATTATTATAAAAAAATGAAATTCAAAAGAATGTGAGTTCTGAAATCATAAGTAATAAGTAATATAATGAATAATAAATAATAATATTATTACAGCTTTCTCGTTCAAAACGAGTTATTTATAAAGGAATAAAGAAATTATTTTAGTAAAATGTGTTGTCGACTAGGAATTTTCCTTTGGTATCTATATTTGCGAAAATATTTCTATATAATTGCATGTTAGTTTTCTACAATGAGAAAAGATTATTGTGGTTTTCACTAAAATATATTGCGATTGATATTCAGTTTTAAAAACCGCACTTTTTGATCGAATTTTCTTATTTATTGTACTATAATAATCGCAAATATTTGCGAATTTCGTCAATATTTGCTATAAATATATTAAAGTATGGAAAAAATTTCATCAAAAAGTGCAATATTGGAGACTGAACCACTATTGCGATACATATTTTATGGTAAAAAGTACAATATTTCATCTTAGGATATAGTTTTCAAAGTAAATTCATCTACATGAATCAGAAATACCAGAATCCTAAGACTTTTATATTTATCGCCGATAACAATAATTTCTAAACATGAATGTGAACATTCTGTTTCGCAGTTGCTGTTATTATATTGAATAACAAGCGCAGTAGTAAACTAACTTATAGGTTTTTTCTTCAAAATTGGAAAAGCAATTTTTGAAATCTGAAATATAAAGATGGGTAATTTTCACCTGGAATTGCTAGAAATCTTTTTGATCATTTACATTAAGTTAATTTTTCCATCGGAATTCGGCCATGGCCGGTAATTACTGACCGGAAACGAGCTCTGACGGTAAAAAATAATTAGAGACTTTAGCAAATTGACCATAAATGACAGTAATTGAACGTCAGAAATTATGTAGAAATTATGTAGAAATTATGTAGAAAAAACTGTTTACACTTCACTAACTTAGTATAGGAAATATCCTAAGGTAATAGTTGATCACAATTATGGTAACGGTATGTCTCATTATATTTTTGTTACTATAGAATTAAAAAGTATTTCATCAGATTGCATTATTCAATATTATTTATTTCAAAGACCTATATAACGACGCGATGCAGCTAAAGAACTCTGAAAAAGGGAGACCTTTTCAAAACATCAAAAAATGTGTAAATACTAGGAGCAGTTTTTGAAGCCTCATATCTTGCTGTAAGGAAATATCGAAATTTAGTCACATCTGGCCCTTAATCGTCGAAATCAAAAGAGCTAGAAGACGAAGAAGACGAAATTTATGAAGAAGTACCTGATTCTCCAGGTACCACAGACTCTGAGACAGAAATTTAAGGTAATACTGTGATAATACTCTAATAAATTGCAGTATTTTGCCTAATAAAACGTCATCAGCATGTCTTATTATTTGTTAATTTGATACAGTACGTGCCGACATGTATGGAAAGTGAAACGTATTGCTCTATACCCTCTATTCAACTCTATACTGCTTTATACTCCCTGCCAGCGAGATAATGCATCTGGTCTTTACGAATTTACGTTATCTCCGAGCATCTCCCTAGACAGCCTCCAGGAAGAGAGTGGCGGTTGTGGCGAACTCTCCCTTGCTGATTGGCTGTTCAGATACGTAGCAATTTTCTACTAATACATTTTCATTTAACTGTATATAATCAGGGTCCTATTTCTGAATACAGTTAAATGAGAATGTATGTTAGCAGATCACATACAGTGAAATGAGAATGTATTAGTAGAAAATGGCTATGAATCTTACCAGCCAATCAGAAAAAGGCGAATTCGCTACTCTCTTCCTCAAGGCTTTCTACATCTCTTTACTTTTTTAAAGCGCGGGAAACCCACTCCCACGACTCAGATTGAAGGGTGTCGTAGCGTATTCCTAAAATGTTTCAACTAGGCCTGCAGCAGGCTCTTAAGTGTCTTACGTATAGTAATGTCACCTCCCCATGCCCTTCATTCCTCAGCGCGAAACAGATGCATTCTCTCTTTAGCCGGAGTATACTTTTGTGATCAAAATAAAAATTAAACAATTATTTTATTCTAAACTTAATAGTATTCTGATAGAAAATGTCCTGGTCTTTTAGGCTACGTAGGCTTTGCTATGATCTAAAATTGCTAGCATAAGAACTATATTTACCAAAATTTAAAGTAAATTTAGTATTTCAAAAATGTCAACACAAAATTCAGTGAAATTTGAAAATAAATATATCGAATTCCCGAAGCCAGTCAGTATATTCAAACTATTTCATTCATCGAAATTGGATTTCATAATGTAAGTAATTTGAGTTCTTTGACATTGGGAATCCTGAGTATAATATTTATGTAGTGTTTTTTTGTTAATGATGCAATAAAAAATTGTCGTTTTCACCTTTAAAACTTCCACACGGAGAAAAGTCTACACTAACATTTACTCCTTTCCACACGACTCAGTCGTATATCCGAAAAAGTCGAAGTTAATATCCGACAAGTTCGTGTCGCAACACGACCATAGACATTAAAGTACATGGACTGCTATTTGACGAAATTTCGTGGCAAAACATAGGAGATAGTACTTACGTCTAAGCGAACATATCCGACGTCGCCCAGAGATCCCGATTCGTTTTGACAGATACTTGACAAATTCATAACATTGTTTATTTTCTGTCGTGTAATTATTTCAGCGAAGTATTCACTTCAAATTTTATCGTTTTACGTAAAAATACAAAATGAGCAACTATCGCATTACTGCATCGTGTGCGGACCCGCGAGGGCGAACGAAAATGAGGGGAATGAGGAAAATGAGGATGTGTGTGTTTGTGTATGTATTTATATTTATATTTATATTTATATTTATATACCTATTAAACACTACAGTTGCACATTTTCCTTTGAATCAAAAAGTATATAAAATACATAAGAACATTAGAAAAGTAACGCCCTGCACTACATACTGTTTGATTAATAAATTGTAAATATTGTTTTTGCAAGACACGCAAAAAAGTTGTACTTCGAGGACCTGTATGGCCGCATTGAACAAACGCTTCACTTCGCCTGGCAAACACTTCACTCCCTGAATACACACACTGAAGCAAAAACACACGCACTGACGTATTGCTCCAGCACGTGTCTCCAGGGACTGAAACATTTACCGATCGGAAATGGGCGTATTCAACGCGGCCGTACAACTCATCCAAGTACAATTTTTTCGTGTGTTTTGCAAAAAGTATCGTTCGCACCTCGGACCGTGGATGTGGCTTTGTCAGCCACGTCCACGTCAGGTCCGCGGTACAAAATATACTATTTATAAATAAAGTGCCCGGGCACTTTCCATTACGAGACTGAGTCAACCGTTTCGTGGCGCTCAGCGACTAGAGACGGCACTGATAGACGTTGGTCCTATTCCCTATGTTTTGCCGAGGGAGTTTGCTAGGGTGGATTGATACATGTACTTTAATGTCTATGAAGGCGCGGCTATTATGTTCGACGGCGAGTTTATTCGAATGTGATAGAAAGTTTCTGCATGCGCAAAACAAAGTGGGCATTTAAAAAAAACCTAATACAAGTAATCTTGCTTAAAAAAAAGAAAGAAAAGAAAAAGAAAGATTAATAGAGTTATTTTTTTTATTATTTCAGTTTTTTGGTGCAAATAGACACTTTCTATCACAATCGAACAAACTCGCCGTCGAACATAATAGCTCGTGTAGTCTATGAACACGACTCGTTTGTGTCATAACACGAACCATTCTTTTTTTGACATCAACCAGTCGTACTAACCACACGAACGCCAATAGAGTATAGTAGTAAGTAGTATTGTAATAAGTAGTGCCATCACACTACTCTTAACCTCTTTGCTTTTACTACTTACTACACTACTGGATCTCGTTGTCCACGGGACCACGGGACTCGGGTATATAACGCCGGGGTCAAGTCGATGAAATTAAAAATAATTTTAATACGAAGTGAGCATGTATATAAACAAAATGTGATTATATATGGAAGTATAATTAATTATATAAGTTATAAAATAATAGTATATTACTTAACACGAAAGCAAACCCTCATTTAACGGCCGAGGCCGTCTTGGCGGCCGAGGATGTCAAAGGGCTTGCTTTCGTGTTATGTAAAATGTTTTATGCAAAGGCGAAGGCTTTTCGGGTTTTGTTTGAAGGTAAAGCGTCCATGTTTGAAGGTAAAGCGTCCATGCTGAGCACCGCCATCAGCTGAAACAACTGGATGCGTATGCGTGTCACGCGCACGCGCACACCCATGCGCAATTAAAAGGTGATTGATTTTTGGAAATTGGCTACCGCTGAGAAATTGGCGGCCCGTAAAATGACACGTACCGTAAAGATATCTTGGCGCGTCCACTTTACCGACGACAAAACACGAAAAGCGTTCGACTTTGCATTAAAAGTTATTTAGCTGATTAAAACCTAAGCGAAAAGTTTATTTTGATTTTCTCATTTACCTTCAATTTTTTTTAAGAAATCGGAATAAAAATTTTCAAGTCCAAAAATAGCAAAAATACTGTTTGAGCACAAGAAGTGTTTCTTTTGGCTTTCTCGAACTTTGACATTTTTCTTCCGATTTGATCAATGAATTTTGATGAACATAATTTTTTCCCATTCCCAACAAAAAGCGCCGGTAACTTGAACTTTTTCCTGAAGAAATGACGTTCTTTATTTGACGATACAAATGACTGTACTCGAATGAATAACATAATATCTTCACGAAAAAGCTAAGTCAAAGCCGGTATTAACAAGGCTCTTCTCCGCACCTCGCCGCTTTTCAGATCATCCTTGTACCTCCTTCCTATGCCTAGAATAACGTTATCGATTATTCGACCTTGAAAAAACTACAATTCCTTAAGAAATTTCTTCAAGGTAGCTATTAGCTACGTTCATTTAAATAAAAAATGTACATATGGATATGAATAAATAACGTGTAGATTTATATGAATTTGTAAATAATTGTTATATTACATTTTTTTTCTCCTAATTTTACCATTGCATTCATGCGAAAAAATTAAGATGGGTAAATGAAGATTTTAAACGAAAATGAAATGATATTTTTGCATGGCACTCATGTAAATTTTTTATTGATGAAAAGTATATTCATTATGATCGATTTTTCCTTTCGTTCAGATTTTTCCGTCGGGAACGCTTAAAACATTCGTGTGGCCGGCAAAACTCATTCATGCAGTCCACACAATCCAGTAATGTAATAACAGTAAAGGGTAGTGTGATTGCACTACTCATTACTCTATTGGCATTCGTGTGGTTGGCACGACTGGTTGATGTCAAAAAAAGAATGGTTTATGTTGTGACACGAACGAGTCATGTTGCGACATAAACTAGTCATTTATTATGAACTTTGATTTTTTTGGGTACACGACTGAATCTTGTGGAAAAGAGTAAATATTATTGTAAACTTTTCTCTGTGCACTTTGGAGAAGAAGGAAATAGGGGTTTTCTACCTTGTGGCTTCGTTTTTTATACAGTATTTCGAGGATGAGTTGTAGGGAAACCAATGATGTAATTGAGATGCGGTTTTTTGCATTAAATTTATTTATTTTTATACTTTTAACACGAATTTCGCTGAAATTTTGAATTTCTCAGATTTGACCTCGATGTGCCCTCGTAAGAGAAATACATATTAAAACGGTCAACACCATTCAGCCTATGAAAGCCGTGAGTAACAAAAAAACAAAAATTATTTTGTTTTTTCATATACTTGTCTACCGTTTGAAACAAGCTTTTTATAAATTTTTTATTTAAACAATTTTTACAGCTCTTTTTGACCCTGGAAACATGGAATTAAAAAAAAATCTTTAAAATACTGACAATTTTGCAAAAATGTTGAATTCTACAAATTCCGTTTGTCAAACGATAGCCAGTCATTTAAAAACTGAATCACATTGATTTTTTTTTTCTGACGACTGTAATGCGCTGAATCGTGTGAACCCTTTTAATATGCATTTTTCGTACGGGGGCATTTCAAAGTCGAGTTGGAGACAGTCAAAATTTCAGTAAAATTTGTATGAAAAATATGAAAATGAATAAGTTAAATGCGAAAAACCGCACCTTAATTGCATTGTTGGTTTTCTTACAATTCATACTCGAAAAACAGGGTTAAAACAGCCTCAAACCCTAGCAAAGGTTCGGGGACGCAAGCACGACGCAAGGAGGACGGAACTCCGTCCTAGACCTTCCTAGCGTCCCGCTTGCGTCCTCCTTGCGTCCTTTGATGAAATTCTTGTAAGTTGTAGACTAAAATATCTTTTTTGCAAAACACGCAAAGAAGTTGTACTTCGAGGACCTGTATCGCCGCATTGAATACGCCTAATTCCGCCCGGAAAACGCTTCACTCCCTGAATACACGCACTGTAGCAAAAACACACGCACTGACGCATTGCTCCAGCACGTGTCTATAGGGACTGAAGCATTTGCCGATCGGAAATGGGAGTATTTAACACGGCCGTACAAGTTCTCCAAGTACAATTTTTTCGCGTGTTTTGCAAAAAGTATCGTTTGCACCTCGGACCGTGGACGTGGCTTCGTCCTCGGACCAAATATCAGCCTCGGCTGCGCCTCGGCAGATAAATTGGTCCTCGCCCTAAAGCCATGCCTCAGGTCCTCAACACAAAATATGCTATTTTTCAATTATATATATATAGAAAAATAGTATATTCCGTATGAAGGAACAGAAATGAGCATTATCACAAGTGTGGAGTTTTGCGAGCGAGCGTAGCAAGTAACCGAATCGCATGAGTGTAATGCGAGTAAATGCTCTCTAATAAGAAGTGTATTTTTCATGTTAGCATGTTAAAAATGATTTTTCATGTGTTAACTTACTGAAATGTGAAAATATAAGTTCGAAGACGCGACGACGATATCGCTGTCTTAAGTTGCCGGAAAAAAAATCATTGTACATGATAATGGTCATTGTATCATTGGTCTGATTATGGCTCAAGCTGCAAAAGATCGTAATATGACACGTAGAGAAAGGAACTTAGCGAAAAATTTAGCTATGTATCTACCTGAAGTTGCTTTTGGCTTGATTGCAAGACACCCAGAAGAAAGAGCAATAAATCACCATGCTGTACCAAATCTTCATGAAAAAGAAGGACACGAAAACCTTGTGGAACTGGGCCATTTCAATGAAGAAATTCACGATAAGGATTTTCAAAACAATATCGTGCACGATGAATATCAAAATGAAGATGGAGAATATGAGAATGGCGACCTTGGGAATTACTTTGGGGCCGCAAGCGGAGATGTGCGCGACTCAACTGGACGGAACGCATCGACCGCTCCGAGCGCAGACTGAGTTTTACAGCTAGGATGGCCCGAATTGAAGACAGAGAAAACAAAGTCGCCAACCATGAAAATTTTTGGGATGAGGAAGGACAACTCTACGGCTCTGGCATTGCAGATTAAATGATAAGCTTGTTAAATTGTGTTTTATCCGTCCTTTATTTTCAAAGGCGTTTTCCCGAAAGTTACCTTTTTCAAACTTTGTGGCAAGACTTCTATCAGTAATTTTTGTGAATTTGACCAATTTTTTTTTACTTATTCAGAAAACCTCTCTCTAGGATTCTCCGAGTACGATTTTCAAAATTTTGTTCTATTTGATCTCAACTCCCTCCAATAAGTCCGAAAACGTAGTCAAAAATAAAAAGTTTTTGAAAAACCGTGCAATTTCGAAAATTTTGAAAATAAAAAAAATCGTACTCGGAGATTCATACCCAACGTAAAACTGAGAATAATTCTTTTTTACTTTTTTTATTTTAGACAACTGTAAGGGTAAATGTTGTACCACAAAGTGGACTCGAACATTTTCATCGGTACCAGTTAGACCACTTCTCTAGGGCGCAGAACTCGATACGCGCCAATTTTATTTCTTTTTTTTTCGCGTTTAAGCATGTACGAAAACAATAAAAGAAAAATTATTTAATTATCTTCCATATTTTCCTTACCATCCATTCCCGAAAATAGACTTAAATTCCGCGAGCGTAAGTAGGAACCTTAAAAACGTGGAAAAAGCGTAACAAAACGTATCCCTAGTAATGTGTAATTTTATGATTCTCAGAAATCTTATAAGATTACTGAAATCCCTGAGATGTTTACCCTTTTCTTAGATGGAACGATATAAAGCCATGTAAGATTTTTGAAATCTTATATGGTGCCCATATATGCCTTATAAAAACTTATATGGCAAACATAAGATTTATGGTGACATAAGATTTCCAGTCTCAAAAATCTTAAAATGATGAAATCAGCACGAAAATGACTTGCTCATATTGATTTTCTCGTTATTAAAATTAATAACACATGAGCCGAAATACATAGAAACTCAAGCATGGCGGACCAAAAACATATGACATGTATATTGATCATTTGTTATTTTTTTTAAAAACGAGAAAATTGGCAAAAGCAAGTCATTTTAGTGCTAATTTTATCATTTTAAGTCATGCTAAAAAAAGTTTTAGATTTTTGATTTTAAAATCAAATAAAAATCTCTATGGGTTCACGAAAATTCCCTATGAAATTCATTTTGAGCAATTTTATGGAGAATGTTAGTAAGTTTATACAGGATTTAATCTGATTTCGAATTTTAAAAAATCTCAAGTCCTAGAGTCGGGTTTTACACTGGGAAAAATCTACATTAGAGCAGCATACAAAAGTAGAGCCTAAGTAGAATTTTTCTACTACACCCTACTGCGATTGTTTAGAGCAAATTTAACAATAATGCGCGAAACATTTGAAATATACTTATCGATTTTTACAATATTGCATTTATGTATTATTATATTATGTTATATATTATATATTACCAGGTGTACTCCTAATTAATTTCCGGTTTTTTTGCAAATTAAACACATAATTCCAAAAAAACCATAACCTTTATTTTATTCAAAGTATTTTCCATCCCTTTCTACACATTTTTCCCACCTTTCTGGTAAATTGTGAATTCCACGCCAGTAAAAATCATTGCCTTTGGAGGTGAACCACTCGGTGAGCCATTTTCGTACATTTTCGTACGAGTCGAAGCGCTGCTCAGAAAGGGCATGGCCCAATGAGGCAAAGAGGTGGTAGTCGGATGGCGCCAGGTCTGGTGAGTAAGCCGCATGATCAAGCACTTCCCACTTGAGCCTTTCCAGCGTGTCACGAACGACTTTCGACTTATGCGACGGCGCATTGTCGTAGAGCAAAATCACCTTTTTCTGTCGTTGTTGATATTCTGCTCGGTTTTCCACAATGGCTCGGCTCAAATCTTTCATTTGCTGTTTGTAGCGAACGGCATTCACAGTTTCACCAGGTTTCAGCAGTTCAAAGTATATAACACCGGACTGGTCCCACCACACACACAGCATGACTTTCCGACCGTAACGATTTGGCCGTGCCGTCGATGTCGATGCTTCACCTGGACTCGCCCACGATTTGTTGCGCTTAGGGTTCTCCAGGAAAATCCACTTTTCGTCACCAGTAACAATACGATGCAGGAAAGACTTTCTTTTGTATCGTTGAAGCAGCATTTCACAGGTCACTTTTCGATTCTCCATTTGTCTCTCGGTCAGTTCATGAGGCACCCACTTTCCACACTTCTGAATTTTTCCCATGGCTCGCAGACGTTTGGAAATTGCTTGCTGTTGAACTCCCAACGCATCTGCAAACTGTCGTTGCGTTTGCGTGTTGTCTTCATCTAATAATGCTTTCAATTCGGCGTCATCGAACGATTTTCGCTTGCCAGAGCGTGCGGCGTCGTTCAGGTCGAAATCTCCATTTTTGAACTGTCGAAACCACGTTTCACATGTTCGAAGTGTTAATGCACGATCACCATAAACTTCCACAAGCGCACAGTGGCTCTCGGACACTTTTTTCCCCTGATTGAACATGAAAAGCAATGCATGGCGCATATGCTCAAAATTCGGTACAAAATTCGACATTTTTGAAGCGCAATAAAAACTTACTGGAAGATTTTTTCGAGAAAATGTCAACGCAGTTTAAGCACTCGATATGACTGAACAATATAACATATGGTATGTGTTACCAACAGCGGTACAAAACAGAACGCCATTCATTGAAAAAACCGGAAATTACTTAGGAGTACACCTGGTAAATCGTCAAAATAGATTTCATCCACCTTGTTCCTCTAATTGAGCCACATTGTTTCAGCTTGAAAAGTTGAAAGAGAGCGAACTGTTTCCATCGACGATGCATGTGTCTTCCTAAATGAGATCAGGCGTTTTACCAAAAAGAATTCTTGGTCGAAGCGAGCTGATGCATACAGGTATACAGTTTAAATGATTTGAAGGAAAACATTCATTAACTGTCAATAAATTATGTGATGCTTTGAAGTTGGAGGGGCAGGAGGGGTAGGCTTAGCGTCATGATCAATGTGAAAAGTATACGTATAAAAAGTTTCAAAAAGCGTCATGGAAGGGGAGAGGTCAAAATTAATGGAAATTTTCGCCATGTTATTTAAGGACTTCTAATTTCATATACGTGCAACATTAACGATTTGTGAAGAGAGTACACCTATCGAGAAACAAGCATCGTACATGACTCACGCATATTTTGTGCATGTCACATGGATGAGCGTTTTCACAATCGGTCGGTAGAAACATTCATTGAGCATTCTTCCAACATGCATGCTCCGTGATCATGTTCCTTTGATGCGTAACAAGATGTAAAATTCGGAAATGTTACGTGCATATATCATGGTTTTCCTCTCGGTTCATGAGGACGTGCATGAGGTATGCGCACAGCATTAATGTAACATTAAAAATTACAAAAATGATTCATGTATGCAACATTCATGTTTTCCGCTAGTGTCATGAATGGCGCATACAAATACGGTTTTCGAAATTACTCAAGAAATGCCACTTGCGTGCAACATGTATGTCTAGCTATGCATGTTGTACGCGTGACCAACCCATGCTGAACATTCATGAACCTCAAATGAAACATTCATGATCATCCATGCATGTACAATACCAGTTACATACGTGTTCCCTGTATATCCCTTGCATGCAGCATTTATGCAACATAAGAAATGCATACATGTGTTGCCATATATGGTAAATGCATGTTCCATGCATACTTTTTTTTTACGGGAAATTAAGGAAACAGGAACACGATAAATATCTTGACAGTGAGAAAAATTGATGGGACTCTAAATCTGGAAGGTTTTTCTTTTGATTCATCTCTTTGATAATATTTGGAATCCTCCCTGCGCTGATTACGGTTTTTTGCGCAACCCCGGTGAGAGAAATAATAAACCCCAGAGCTTACGATCCAGAAAATCCCACTCTTCAGGTGATCCGTTTCCGGCTACGGTACCTGCTTCAGCAGGAAGATGAGATCCGTAGGCAGCGGGGAATTCTGGAGGCAAATCTAAGGATATATGCCGAAACACTAAATAGGCCTCCTAACGCTCCTCCTAGTGATACCAATCGCACGGAATGAAACAGGGGAAAAAACTTTTGTAGAGGTTATCCACCGAAAAACCTCGAAAATCCGAAAAACATTCAGGAGGAAATAAGCAAACAGGGCAATAGAGCAAATAGAAGACAACTAAATAGAAGACGAAAAACCGGTAATTCAGAAAATACAAAACCCACAGAGAAAGTAGGGAGTACGGGAAATGCATTAAATGACGACAATATATTGGATATCGTATTTTTTTATAAATGAAATTTCTAGTTATCAGAATTCTTTAGTTTACCGCCTGACCCGAATGTCGACAGTATTACTGGGTTGGATCATGGTGAAGTAGACGCGCCTGACGCAATACGGATCGTGTCATTCGATCAGCAAGAACTTGCGGAATTGATATTTTTCATATTTTTATTGAATAATCAGGTCATTAGGTGAGTGATACAAGAATCCGAATATTGCAACATTATATATGACGACCAACAACAGATTAAATTCAGTGAAGCTGTAAGACGGTGGAAATTGAACTCGACTAGACACCTTGAACTTGAATTTTATGAGTTCAGGACATAGCGCGAACCTTGATAGAAAGTATAACTAGGAATATTTTTAACATATGGGGTTAGGAGTTGTGGAAAAGGATAAGAAGAACTAGATTGCCGTTCGAAAGTTTAAAAATCAGAGTTTGTTGTTTCAAAAAGGGAAAAAATTTAGAGAATAATTTATGAATGAAATAAATCAATAATTAATAATAAATTATGATGTATATAGAGGAAGAATTTTTATTGACCCGCAACGAGATAAAAATACACTATTAAATGCAACAATAATTCAACTAATCAAATTATCAAATAGAAAGGAAACAATCTGTTGAGTGAGGTTTGACATGATGACGAGAGGTTTGGAAAATCCTTAATGACTAGCCCCCAGACTCCATTAACCCGTAGTCAAACGGTTGGTTTTTCAGAATCTGAAAAGGGTGAATTATAAATCAGGGAATTACCTAGAAACCTAAGGAGAAGGGATCTTGAGGTAAAAGATAAAATTAACATAGGGAATAAACCGGGGATGTTAGAAAACAATAATTTACCGGATAAAAAGGACAATATGGCTGACATCGACGCTAGGGATCCTAATTTGGGGAATGGAGATACGTTATAAAATTACGGGATGTAATAAATTTAGTTCCTGTGTTTACTGGAGAACCAGATACTGGTACGTCCTATAAAGAATTTGCAGCAGGATGTATGGATGCGAAAAATCTTTTGCCAAAGGATGCTGAACATGGATTAGCCCAACTAATAAAGGCATGGGTGGGGGGGGGGAGGCACGCCAGATTACTCGGGGAGCACAGTTAAACACTATTGACAGACTTTTAGAATCTTTGAGAAGTATTTGCGCACTTTTAGAATCGACAACGGTCCTGCTTGGACAACTTGGCAGATTGTGTCAAGGATACTAGGAAAGGGTCGTGGACTATTTAAATAGAACCAAGGATCTTGGACGACGTATACGTGACGCTCATACGAAAATTGAGGGTGGAAATTTGACAACGGAATAGATTAATTCAATTAATCTACAGATTCGTGAAGAGATTGAAGCTGAGGTATCTCATGCTTTTATATTGGGCCTTTGCAAGGAGTGTTCTTATGGAACCGACTCAGAAGTTGCAGAACTTCTGTTCAGAAGAACCGATGTTCTTATGGAACCGACTCAGAAGTTGCAGGAAGCAGGTGAAAGGACAATTAAAATTGAAAGTCAATTACTCGCTCAGGAATCTTTGCGACCTAATAACAGTGCGAGTTTAATGATTAATTGTGGATTATGTGGTGGTACTGATCACACAAGTAAACTACGCAATGTCTTAAAGAAGTTATCTGATTCGAAATTAAACGTTCATGCGCAGAGGTTCAAACAACGAGAAGATAGAAACATTGATACTTGCCAGATTTGTTACAAGAAGGGACATAGGGCAACCCAGTGTAATTTTTATCCTCGAAATCAGGTTCAACCTATCAATTATGTGGTACCACGATGTGACATTTGCAAAAAACAGGGTCACACTCGAAAAACATGTTCGTTTCAAACGCATCCACCAATTTACACACAACCTTTGAGCAGAAATAAAAATTGAAACAGAAAAATCAATATTGAAACATATAAAATTGAAAATTTGAAGCAAAGAAATAAAGCTAAATGGAAAAAAAAACGTGAAAAGAAAAATGACGAAAAAAAATGTTCGGTTATTGTGCCTGAAGATAGAGCGGAAAAGTCCAAAGAGGTATTGAGGCTAGGTCATTTAGATGAGCTAGTAAAAAAAGAAGTACAAGCTTTATGGAATGAAGCGCAGATTGCTTTATGCTACCTGGAGAAAAATTGACCGCAACACATATTCTGACACATGAAATCAGAACAAACACGGGAATGCCCTTGACAACAAAACAGTATCGGTTTCATCATTGAAGAATGAAGTGAATCGACAGATAAAAGAAATGTTAGACAATGATATTATAAGACCATCCTTTAGCCCTTATAATAGTCTCATCTAGATTGTTCCAAAGAAAAAAGATAGGGAAATCCTAGATGGAGATTAGTTCTAGATTTTCGAGAACTCAACGAACGCACAATAGACGACAAATTTCCACTGCCTCGTATAGAAGAAATACTTGAACAGTTGGGAGGTGCTAAATATTTTAGTGTTTTCGACTAAGCGCAAGGTTTTCATCAGGTCCCTTTATCTGAACGGGATGCGCATAAAACCGCTTTTACATTATTTGGTCATTATGAATATGCTAGAATGAGTATGGATTTGAAGACAGCTTCAGCCACCTTCGCCCGACTCATGTCAATTGCTCTATCTGGACTAATTGATGAAGAATTATTTGTATATTTGGATGACGTTATTCTTTACGCAAGAACACTCAGTGAACATAGAAGAGAATATTTAAATTTTAATAACAAAAGTAGAACAGCAAATTTAAAATTACAACCCGAAAAATGCGAATTTTTAAGACGAAAGGTTATCTATCTGGGACATAGAATTACAGAAAATGGAATTTACCCAGATCAAACAATTAAAGGCAGTTTCAGAATTTCCTAGACCTCAAAATACGAAAAACATTCAACCGTTTTTAGGTTTGGCAGGTTATTATAGGAGATTCACTGTAAATTTTTCAAAAATTGCAAAACCCTTGACCTCCTTATCGCAAAAAGAAATTTCATTTGTCTAGGAAAAAAAACAAGGAGATTCCTTTCAAGACTTGAAGTCTTTACTTTGCAAAGAACCAGTTTTGCAATATCCTGACTTTGAAAAACCATTTATACTGACACAGATGCATCTAGACTCGCTACAGGGGGAATTTTATCCCAAGGACCAAAAATAGGTCAAGATCGCCCTATAGCGTACGTGTCGAGAGTTCTAAACAAATCTGAATAGAAGTACAGTACATATGAAAAAGAAGCATTGGCAGTTGTATACAGTGTCAGTTATATAAGTATAAATCGTAAATTTTCGTTTCCATAAGTATGAAGACGAAAATTTACGATTTGCACGGATCACAAGCCATTAGTATATCTAAGCAATTCTACCGACCCCACGTCTAGACTTTTACGATGGAGACTCAAAATAGAAGAATTTGACTTTGACGTCGTGTACGAAGCAGGAAAAACGAACGTTAATGATGACGCATTATCAAGAAACCCTGTTATTAACGAAGATCAGGAAAATAATTTAGGAATGGATAAAAAAAATAGCAATAATGCAATAACGACGCTCTAACAGGAAAAAAATAACTAAACAAAAAGACGAAGAACTACTCGAACTCGAAAATTAAGAGGATAGATTAAGACAAAAGAGACCACAGAATCCGTGTATATTTACTTCCTGAGATATTGACATCCATATCTCCCTTGGAAACCTTAGATTCCGAAGTCCATGGGAAATACCTGAAATTTAATAGAAATAAGAAAGAAACCCAGTAAAAAAAGAAAACAAACGAACAAAACCAATCAAACGAAATACAATCTTTTCAAAAAACTTAGTATTTATATTGTAGGACCGTTCAAAGTTAGTCACCGAAATAGCAAATATGTTCTTACATGACAAGATCTATTGAGTAAATACGTCATTTGTGTACCGATTGTTAACTTAACGGCACCAACAGTAGCCGCAGCTTTAGTATAAAGAGTATTTTGCGTTTACGGAACACCAAAAATCATTTTAACAAATCAAGGAACCAATTTTCTCAACAGAGTTACGAAGCGTTTGGCCTCCATTTACAACAACGACAGCATTCCATCCTCAAACAAATGGTAGTTTAGAACAATACCATAGTACGTTCATTAATTATATAAAATCTTTCATTGAAGAAGACGCAGAATGGGACAAATGGGTCGAATTAGCCACCCTACATATAATACTAGCGTGCACACGGTAACGCAGAAAACCCCTTTTAACGTTGTGTATGGTCGGATTGCACTTATCCCTTCTACACAATCACTTCCGAAGTATGAAAAATTAGATACATATGATGATTATATAATAAGGCTTTAGCACGTTTGCATGATTTACAAAAGAAAGCCAGAAATAATCAAATTCAAGCTAAAGAAAAAAACAAGATATTATATGATAAGAAAATTCAACTCGCGATTTTCCAATCTGGTCAAATTGTTTTCCTACGAAAAGGGGCAAAAACGGGTAAATTTAATAGTCCAACAACTGGACCTTTCAAAATAGTTGAAGTTATAGACCAGAATAGGGTCCTTTTAAATCTTGGAACAGGAAAAGATCGTTTCAGCGGATAGGCTTATTATAACACGAATAAATAATGAATTTAATCCATATTAATAGGATATGATATAAATAGGATGTGATATATATATAGCAATTTAATATATATAGATTTACAATTATAAATAAGTGACGGATTACATTATGATTGTCATTCGCTGAGAGATTTGATAACCTGAAAGGTCATCTAACTAATTAATTATTAATGTTAAAATCCATCGTCACATTTAATAGACTATGTAGAGTTAATACGATTAAGGAGAACACAAGGAAAAAAAAAATTATGAAAGTAAAAGGAAATTTTTTTTCATAATTATGTTTATTAATGTAAATGAATAGAAATTACGGATAGGAAATATTAGGAATAGTTAGAATGAGAAGTTAGAATTAATTTAAAACCCTTATTAGGGATTCAAGATGCTCCTGTTGGTATTAGTCTGCGCAATACCAACTGTCATGGGACCATTGGTTACGACTGCGGCACTTCAGGTTCAAATATTACCAGAATTTCTATTAAAAACGTTAGAGACTGCATAATTCCAAAACCTCAAATTAACCAAACGAAGACCTACTTACAACTTTTACAAGTCATAGACTTCAAGAATACCCATGTCTATAAATCCAAGATCGAAATAAGTAGACATGTTTTCATTTGTGGTGCATTCGATCACATAATGACAGTAAGTTACGGCTTCTTGGAATACTTACTAGACCCAACCCGTGAACAATGTCTACAACTACATGAGACAGGTCATCACAATTTGGGTAAACTAACTCTGGACTGAATGGAAGGAATAAATCAACTACCTACAATGCAATGCTAGCAGGAAGTGTAGACAGCACTGGCAATTGCAAGGGCGAATCATACTCAAACGTCTATGGATTCTGGAAGAAAGCAGTGGTCTAGGAGGTTATCAAAATAACCCTAAAAGACTACACTGCCCAAATGTTTGAACAGAAAAATAAAATCATTCTCAATGCAGGAACGCCGTGTTTATTAGATCGATTGATTACACTGCATCAATTACGAGGGAAGTTACGCTTTCTAGAACCTTCAACCCAAAGATTCCTGTAATTACGACCACTACGGAGTTTTGTTCGAGGGAACTGCAGACAGGATGATGGAAGAGAGAGATCATTTCTCGGAGACGATTTATACTGTGGTACAGGACGACATTACATTCACCTTGGCAGAAAAGCGTCGAACTCGAATTTGCGGTTATGTTTTGATACACATGAAACACCTGAAACTTTTAATAATTGAAGGTAATCGTGGTACATTTTTCAAAACAAAAACACCGATGGATACGCACAACCTGGACATATTCACCTATATCAACTCAAAGTTTGATTACGTGGAGAAACATCTTCGCGCACAAATTAACGAGTTGTACCATAATTTACTCGTTCAACGTTGTGAATTGGAAAGACAGATTATCAAAAATATACAAAGTATAGCTACATTTCAAGCTGATGAATTTGCATATAACCTCATGAAAGGCCCAGGATATTTGGCTTTTCTAAC
This sequence comes from Platygaster robiniae, assembly GCA_028476575.1. Lineage (NCBI taxonomy): Eukaryota > Metazoa > Arthropoda > Insecta > Hymenoptera > Platygastridae > Platygaster > Platygaster robiniae. The sequence continues at coordinate 18,495,747 of CM052029.1, read as the reverse complement.
CGGTGAGGTAGTTCAAATAAATAAATTATTAAAATGCATTCAATTAATAAAATACATTCCAGCCGAAATCAGAATCAGGCAAACCAAACGTTGCTATCAAGAGCTTCCGGTCAAGAGATACAACGAAAGTCTTTTCTTGACACCGAGGACACACATTTTGAAACGTTCTGGCACTGAGATACTTGCAATACTTTGCTGCCGACCATGTATGAAATCGATGGACGCTGGTATAAAACTAACCCCCATATCACTGAAGTCCGAGAACCAACATCAATGGATCCAAAAGCTAAAACCACATGGGAATATCAGAATGCAGGTGAACTGGCAAAAAGTGGAATACACACCGAGTAGGAAACAATAGCCCTAAACGAAAAAATAATGTTTTCACTGGACAGACCCAGCATCCTGAATATAGTTGCACGCCACCTTAAAGAGAAAATGTGGATATGAATGGATTATCCATCCTTGGGTTTTTAGATCCCTTTACCATCGAAACCCTAGCACAACATACCTAGGGTGGATTATTTGGTACCTTCACGACCTTAGAAAATTGGACTGCAGGATTTTTAGGAATCTACATTATAATAAAACTCGCAAAAGGAATTTTCGATGTGATTCTTCACATAATCTCACTATATGGTACCTTCGGATTTACTTATTACTTGTTTGCCAGTTGCTGGGGATCGCTGACAAATACACTGCTCCATTGGGAGAAGAAAAAGTCTCGGAAGAAAAGCCCCAACGCTGAAGATCAGAAGAAAGACCAAAATATTCCAGAACACCAAACTGTTCCGATTGTTGTAATCAACAACGGTGAAAGCCAAGACATATACGCGACGATAGCCTCACGAAATGAACATCATATTCTACGAATATACGGCGAGGAACATTGTAAAATACATTCAATTATATTCATACATTCCTATTATGTTCTGATATTTTTGGGTAAACTTATATTGATCGAATCTAACTATTAGGCAAAGGGCAGAATGATTAACTTAACCACGGCAGAAATTACCAGAGCAAATACAGTGGATATTTTATACCTGATGGATAAATAAAATAAATAGAGAAATAATAATACTAGATTACATGTATTCTAAATTCAGAATAGGAAAAGTTAGAAAAAAAAACTGATGATAATAGAATAAGTATAAAATAATATAAGATATTTTAATACATGTTGTATAAACAACATGTACTCAAGGTTTAAAATGAGGAAAAACGAAAAACTAGAAAAGAAGTGAACACGAAAAACATATTCATAACATAATATACATAATTAGGGAGTATTTAGTAGATTAATCAAATATTATATTTTTATTGAATTATCGTTGTTAAATTGAGTGCTATAATTGCTGCTTGATTTAATATATTTAAAATAAGTAACGATATGACTTATGGTACATGAATAATAAAAAATATTTTTTTTATTGAAATTATAATATACCTTAAACAAAAAAAAAAACAAAAAAATGAGTATTAATTGGGCAATCAGAAGAAAGAAAATAGTCAATAAGATTTAGAATTGAAACAAAATAGAAAAAGAGAAAGGAATGTGGGGACGGTTTAGTTGAATTCTCATCTACTTCTCTATTTAACCAGCTATTAAGAGTTATTAAGGATAGACAGCACAAGGAAAGATCTATTCCTATTTTCGAAGATATTGAATTGTATGAAGTTGATAAATTTTTTTTCACGAAACAGAATACGTGGGAATTTACTAAGTACTCAATATCCCATAGAACAAATTGAACAACGATAATGCTGATGAAATAAATTTTTAATTTTATAATAGGTTTATGATTAGCACTTTAAAATTTAATCGCTATTCAGATGTATAATTTTTTGTTCCCCTTCGTTTAATTACGTTTAAGCATATAAATTTTTAAACTAAGTTACAGATACTACTCAAACTACAAGAATACTAAACAAAACATTATCAAGGAAAATATGAATGTTTTGTTGTGGAAAATTTCCAAACATAAGAATTTCATATATAACATATATAAAATTAACGACGGATGGTATCTTCAATAAAATTATACAATTTGATGACCGAAAAACTGGCATGACCTTCGGTTTTGCCAAAAAGCCATTTTAAGACAAATTATCAGAGAGTATATATATATATATATATATACATATATTTTTCCCCCTCTCTTTTAGCATGTAAAAAGACAAGTTAATATATCAATAAACAATCAAATAAACAATTTAATGAACAATGAACTATTACCTTAACGAATGATCTTAACTGTTACAAGTTGTAATAGAAGAAAAAAACATACAAACCTTATTGACTAGACAAATTTTAGGTGATTCATTTATTATATGGATATAAGAATCGAATATTTTACAAAACAAAGAAAAAATCGCTAACATTTAAATTCAAAATTTAATTGAATAAATCGAGTAGAATTCTGCATGCCTGCTGGTGCCGAATTTTCCCCCTAAAATCTGACAAAAAAATCTCGGAGGTGTTTCACGTCATGGAAATGGATTATTTGAGAGAAAATTGTTATTTCTTGTGAAGCGATCTAAATGAAAACTTTATCTTATTTTTATATTATTTTGTATTTTTTTACAAAAAAAAAAAAAAAAAAAATTAATTCTTTTTTGTCAATAGAATAACAAAAATAATAATCTTGGCTTTACCTTCAGTTAACGAGCGCCTAATCAGTACGGATCTCCGAACCCCTGCACCACGACATGGGTTTAATATAACATCAATGAGCCCAACGTTTTTTTTTAACATCAATTCAACATGATGAAATCAACATTTAGCCTAATTCTAGTTTAGCTTAATTTAGTTAGTAAGAAATAAATGTAAAAACTATGAGTTCTATTCCTACTTCAATCTAAGCCTTAGCTTGAGAAACTCAGTTTTGGCACATTCCAAATTTTAAATCAGTGGTAACTGATTTAACGCTATGCATATGATAAGACGAAGATATTTATTGTTTTCAGGGGCACAGTGCAAAATCTTTTCGTAAAATTATTACATCCAGTCTGAATTGGTCTGAATAATTTGAGACACTGGTTAACCTAGTAAAATTACTAAAATAATACAGTAAAACTGTCTCACCAAGCCTGTTACTTCTACTACATAGTCAACTGCGAAATCATCCGCTCGGAGAAAATCACCTGTTGAAGTTGTGTCCCAAAATTATTCAAATTACGAATAAAGTTTGTAGCATGCAAACATTTTTCTTAGTTCTTTGGCCTGCATATTACGAATCTGTCATCTAGTTCGAAAAGTTAAATTATTTTAAATAAAATTACTACATATTCGCTGAAAATTGAGAAGTTCTTGCAAAATGGATACAATGTTAAGAAAAGGTAGTAAATTTTCCATTATGTAAAGGAAGTTTTTAAGCCATATTCTGCATTTGACTTTCTCACATCAATAGATCTGGAAAATTTTTCATACGATATTATGAAGATACGTTTTTAAAGATTCCTCTATAACTTGTAGAATAATTTCCATATTCATGTAAAAATTCTCATAGCGTATGAAAAATTTTCCGGATCTATTTATGGAAAAAGTTATATACAGATTATGGGTTAAAAACTTCAAATGCATGTATGGAAAATTTACCAAATTTTTTAACAATGTATGTTCTATTTCATACACTGTTGGTTGCCAGGTCAACAAAATATTATGTAATTACTATAATATAAATATTTAAATATTGTTACAATATTCTCTAGAAAGATGTACTATTAGTTACTCGTGAAGTAAACTGCGAACTGTGTCTCAAAGTATCGATTGTCGTTCTCTTTCTAGCATAAAAAAACATAAGCTCGTATTTGTTGAGTAGTGGTATAACACTACGACTTGGGAGGGCTGTGTGAACTATTGAATATGTGTTTTATGAATAAAAAAAACCAATTTGGCCTCACGATTTGAAAAAACAAAAACCATGTACAGTACAACCTCTGGATAGGGTGTCTATTTTCTTTTTTTATTTCCAATCACGCCTTATGAGTGTAAGGACAGAATGACGCCCTATCCAGAGGTTGTACTGTATATGCATCTTTAACTCCATGGAACTTCAATAACTATCTGCTAGCAATATTAGTTGCAGTTTAAACGGTTTAGTTTTGGAAAATATGCAAAATCTGTAATGAGTTGGCAGAGAAGCGAAAAAAGCATGTGCATCTTGCGGATGATTCTATTTCTAGACATAGTCTGTTAAAGCTCATATAATAAAATTATTTCTAAACGTTACCACCGAATTTATTATCAACGACCCGGAAAATCATGAGCAGCATATGCGACTTGCAAAATTTTTCATTTTGCGAATATTTGCTAAAAAAGTTAAAATAAATTTATTTTCGAAATTGATGCCGGATCTGTAATCAGCGTATCAAACAACTATGGCAAGCTTATATGCATCTTTGAAATAATACCATTGTTATAAGTGATTTGTTTGAGCAAATATTTTAATCAATGAATAATGCAAACATGGCACAAGATATATGATCAGTGATAGAAAAGACTATGAAAAGCAATCGCATCTTTCAATTGCTTCAAATTTCCAAGTAACTGCTTGAAAAAAGTTTAAACAAATCAATTTTCTACGTCTTATACCATATTTCTGATCAGGATTCCAATAAATGTAAAAAGCAAATGCATATCATAAACAACCCAATTTTTATTCATATTTTGTGAAAACTAATAGTTACATACATGAATTTCCCAAATCTTTTCCTCACTGCGGCGATCTTTCGAAATATTTTTCACTTTTCGAACAGAATTTAACTCGTATTGTTGTGTAAATGAATTCAAATTCGTGCACATTAATTTTAAATTATATAATTGAACTATTTCTAAATAATTATATTTTCCTAGATTTTTACGAGTGTCTTAATCGAAAAATTATATTATGTATGTTAAAAAAGAATATGAATACATTATTTCGTTTTTTTGTGATTCTAACGAAACCTTTTATGTACAAGTTACGTATTTTTCGGTGAAGAAAATCATAGAAATAGGAAAAAGTTACAAATACTATAATAAAGTTTTGTATATTGTTGTACTTGAAAAAATAAAAAAATAAATTACTTCCGCTGAGTTTCAAACAAGCGACCTTGTGGTCGCGAGGCGGGTTTCTTGTCCACTACACTACCGATCCTATAGATGATATTGACTTTCTAAAGAATCTAATTGCGCCGCATTCATTTTCAAAATATTTTTCGCAAACTAATGATCGTTGCGATGTAATATTTTACGTGCTAGCTTCAGAACAAGATAGAAAAGAGAGACAACAAGACAGAGAAAAATACGAGATAGAGACCGAAGATTGAAATCCACGACCGCGATCAGACTTACTGTCGGTAAACGCTTCTTCATCGGCAAAGCAGCATCTCGCGGTGAGAAAATGCGATACCAATTTTTTTTTTGTTTCAGAAAAAGCCTGAAGACAGGACACAGAACATCCACGCTCCGAAAGTAGTATTTGTATAATTATCTCAGTTGACTTTGACAGTTCTGTTTTTTCTCGGGCGTTTTTTTTTTATTGATAAGAAACATAAAGAATCTGTTTTATTGGTCACAACTCTGAAAAATTAGACTAATTTGTAGAATTTTCGAAAATATATTCATAAATTTTGCAGATTGTCTTCACTATTTTTCTCACTGTATGCATAAAATTGTTTCACTGTTTACAATTTGAAAAGTTTTTTAAATTACTACAAATCTTATTAAGTAATTATTAAGTGGTTATTGACTTGGGCAAATTTTGATAAAATTCGAAACATTCATAATTTTTTGTATGAACTTTGAAACCTTGAGTATTTCGAGAAATTTAAAATTAGCATGAAAAAATGAAAAAATCGTCGATAACTCTGAAAAATTCGAAAAAAGCAACACGTCATCTTCTTCATACATTCTGTACGCGTGATGATAGAAATTCCTGTGAAATATAACTTGAAATGCAGGCAGGATAAGAGTTTAGGATTTATTTGCATACTGAAAGCGTTGCCTCAATGTCATCGATTTTTAAACTTTGCCGATGGCGAGAGAAAATCACGCTTCCCGATAACAACAACAATGCGTGTTTCTATTGAGAATGTAAATATTTGTTCAAATTCAAAGCCGAATTCCATTCTAGCACGTGAGGGCTAGTAATTAAAAAAGTTTAGCACTAAAAAAACTGGATTATATTATAGAACAGTTGAAAGTTTTATATAGATGATTATACGTTTTTAGTATTCACATATATTGTTAACATGAATTTGATGATGCAGATTCAAATACTCGATACCTAAAAGCATTTTTATTAAAAAATTTGTCTTAATAATATATTTGTCTTAATAATAATAGAGCTTTGTACATAATTTCTTTTCGTAAAACAGTTGCAGTTACCAACAGCGAGCTGTTCGAAATTTTTATAAAAAGCAATATTATTTATAAACAGTAATTGAAAAAATTAAAAAATTTTTTCCAATCGTGTTGAAAAAATCAGCACGATCAAGTGTTGATTTTTTCGAATTTTTAGAATTATCGAGGATTTTTTCATTTTTTCATGCTAACTTATAATTTCACGAAACATTCAAGATTTCAAAATTCATGCAGAAAATTATGACTGTTTCAGATATTATCGAAACTCGCCCAAGTCAATAACCACTTAATGATTATTTAATAAGACTCGTATTAATTTAAAAAACTTAATCTTGCATATTATTGAAAAAATATTAAAATGAACACAATAATCTATAAATTTCATGAAGTATTTTCTAATATAAAATTTTACACATTTTTTGACATTTTCAGAATTATTGACAATTAAAAAGCATATCGTGTTTTTTACTTTTTTAGAATATTCAATATTTCACACATCTATAGTGCAAAGGATACAAAGTTTCGAGATTCGTAAAAAATATGTCAAAATAATATGAACGTACATTTTTTGTAACTTTTTAGTATTTTTCAACTTTGTCAGGCATATTTTTATTAAAAAAGTAGAAATTATAATCATCCAAATTATAGTCATCCATATATTGGCAGACAGATCTGACAATTATCTGCAACGGTCCTTTGTATCACTTTGTATACGGTAGTAAACGGTAGTAATGGTCCATATACGGTGGTCCGTATATACGGTGCCCGCGCGCGAAAGATCTCTCAGCGCGCATGCGTGTAGGCGTCCAGAAGTAATGAATTGTTTTTGCAATTAAATAACTACTTTTACAACACTTTGTATGTTTTTCTATGAGATCACAAATTGGTCATAAATCGGACTGTATTCAATAGCCGATTGATGAATTTTTTCACTAATTTTCACCTAGTGTACAGCTGCCTTGACGTCGAGCTAGCTGTTCACGAGAGGGGAATTTCTTGAATAAAAACTACATATAATTGCCTAAAAATTCCATTTGCTGCTCAAAAATAGCCCATAATTAGCCAATAAATCTGATATAAAAATGGGTATGACTTTCTATTGGTGTACAGCCGCCATGACGGACCTGATATGCGTTTACGTATCTACTCCTGTGCGAGAGAGAAACGAATTGTCCACGCTCTTCTGTTCCCGATGCGCCTCTCTCTCAAGCTGGCCATATAGAAGTATAATATATATGTTGGAATCTTAATATTTTTATGAAAAAAATCTACTATATAAATCAAATAAATTATAAATCTGAAAATTTTGCGGTTTGAATAAAGTGGCAGAAGAATAATATATACTTTAAAAAAAATTGCATAAAAAATCTATATAGTTTTCGGCTGTTGCACTTGACTTTTGGGACACCTTGTATAATAAGATTTTTTCCCTTGTTTTTTACATATCAAAATCGTCAAGGAAAAAACGCATGAAAATTTATTTTGTGGAATTTATTTTCTCAAAAAAATCAACCCGAACAAAAATAAACATAAAAAACAATGATCACAATCTATTCACCACGAATCCTTTTCATGTATAAAATTAATTAATAAAATTAATAATTAATAAATTCGTATAAATTACCACTGACACATTTTTTTAATAACGCTTGTATCAATAACACTAAAGTAGAGAGCTACCACTATGGGAAGTCAGAACAAATGAAGTCACGAGGGGGGGGAGGGGGGTAGGCTGCTTTCTCGCGTTTTTCCAGGAATTGGGGGGGATCTTCTTCTTTGATGTTCGCCGCGGGGGAAGGCATCCTGCGACATATCCACGTTTTTCCGGGGAGTATCCGCTTTGATGTTTGCAGCGCGGGGCGAGGGGAGGTTGCGGCACATCGCGTTTTTTCAGGAATGGGGGGGGGCTCCGGTATTTGATGTACGTTGGGAGTTAGGGGCTAGTGGCAAATCCACGTCTTTCCGAGAAGGGGGGGGGTCATCTTGCAAGTATAAAAAAATACAATACAAATAAACAATAAAAAATAATAATAAAAAAAAACGGATACAATACAAAATTTACTCACAGCTAATCGCAAACACGCATACAGATTTTCAGTTTTCAAAAGTCGAATCCGGCCAACGGGCCGGACAACACTCGCCGATTTGCGGCTCCGGCTCTTCGACTTAGTCCGCGGGATTTGCAAAAAAAGGGGGGAAAACTACATCATTTGCCTCGGCCTCTTCTATTTCGGCATCCCATTTTTTTTCTTCCTGTACATCATTATCCTCCATCACTTCCGGAACTTCGGCGGGCGCGTGATTCGGATATTCCATTACCCAGTCCTCTTCATCTTCCTCTTCTTCTTCAATCTCTTCACCTTCCTGTTCTTCTTCAATCTCTTCACCTTCCTCTTTAATTTCTTCCGGTGGTAGTCCTTCTGGATAAAACACATTTTCACCACAATTTTTCGAACGAAATGTTTGGATTAAAAAAACGTTCGCGTTCGCGTTCGCGATCCCGAGAGCGTACTAAAGAAAGATTATTAGTTACAGCTGTTCGATCGTATTATTTCTTCTGTCTAAGGGATTAATTTCCTATGAGCTTCTTTGTCGGCGATCTTTGCATGGTGATCGCATACCAGTCTCGAGTTTATGCATATTATTAACTTCTTTGTCATCGGTAAGAAACTTATACGTTTCAATAATTTCGGTTCATTATACCCATTCTAGCTTTTTATCTATGAAAAAATATGCGTCAAGAATCACATCTAGGTTCACCCATTAATATAATCATCTTTTTATACCCCACTCCTAGGCGATGTGCTCTAAGGGTTAAATTTCTATCAGGTTCTTTGTCGGTGAATTCTGCACCGTGTTCACATATCGGTGTCGATTTTACCCATCTTCTCACTCCTTTGTCATCAAAAAGGAATTTATATGTTTCGCATACGCATACAATACAAGCATCTTGTTATGATTCGTACCCTCACTCCCAGGAGATGCGCTCTTTTGTTAATATTCTATGAGGTTCTTTGTCGGCAAACATAGTGTTCACATATCAATTTTATGCATCTCTGTCTATCTTAATGTAGATATGTACCCCCACTCCTAGGAGATGTGCTCTATTGAGATATTTAATATAAATTAACATTTTCTTCATGTTTGAGTCAGTCTTTGCTCAAAAGCTGTCACCTCAAAAATGTTATCAGAAATCGTACGACAAATCGCGATCGCGGCAGGTAGAAGAGACTCTGCGTGCGTGAATTGTTTGATGATGAATTTTTCAAAAATTTGGGAAATCGTTCGGACGCGATTCAAAAAGTAAAAGAAATTTTCGAAGTTTGTTGTATTCGAACTTTTAACCGTCTACACCAACGTAAATTTTTCGAGAAATTTGAGATTCTTAAAGCGGCACTCGACGTCGCAACGACGAGGAGGATTGAGTACTACCAGGCATTCAACGCCCTAAAAGGGAAGAATTCATCAAAGCCAGTCAAGCCTGGCAGGATTTGGTGGAGGATGAGGACGAAGACGAGGTGGACGAGACGACAACCTTGAATTAATCAACAATTTTATCGAAAAAAGAGTTTTAGAAGAAGTAAGACACGATGTTAGTAATCCCAATGGTAAAAATATGCAGGAAAAAATTGACCCGAGTTTAGTGTTCCCAGATTTCATAATTCCAACATCTGATGAAACCCCCGAATCAGACAAATTTCTCAACGGTGTTGTTAAAGCCACGAAATCCCACAACGAGATTTTTAACGAAAATTGGACAAACACTGTTTCGGACTCAACGGGTAGTCAAAACCAATTTGATGAGAATTTGCCAGCAGAAAATGGTGACTTGATCGATCTGGGGGATTCAGAAGATTTTTTCTCTGAAATCGAGCAATATGGTACCGGATGAAATGAAGAGAAGGCAAAAATTACAATTATATCAAAATCAACGTAAAACTTCAAAAGGTTTAAAATGAAAGGTGATGCATACACGATAAAAATCAACGAGCCGGAAGAAAACACCGATCCGATCATGTGGTTACATGACGCTTTCAACAATTACCCAAAAATTTCATGAAAGACGCTAACAGCGATGATTTCATAGGTTTGACATTCAATTCTGATAAATTCAAAAAAGAAGATGCTTGGATTTTTTTCCGACAATTGAAAGATTTCGATTTCTCAGACATTTGGAATTTTTTCGAACGAGTCACTCAAAGTGACTCGGAATTTCGTCTAAATGAAAATTTTGAAGTATCAACGTATATTGTTAAATCGCAATGCGGATCGGGGCGAGTTCCATTCAACCATAAAAATGTAGGGAGAAGATCAATTCTGATAATATTGAATAACGACAACCTGTGCCTTCCGAGATCTGTAATCTGCGCTTATGCGCACGCGTTACGTGGAACTCTGAGAACATGAAATCTGGGAAAAAATTAGAGTAAGTTCGCGTGCTCTGCAAAAACAAAAAGCGAACAGACTGATAAATTAGGCAGGTGTAACGGTACTTAAAAATAGTTGTGGTTTCCGTGAGATTAAAAAATTTCAAGACTACTATTCTTGATTTAATACAGGTATCGTTGTTTACGAGTTTGACACGTTTGGAAAATGCGACGCTGCACTGTACGACGGGCGATATTACGTATCAAATATCAACGGTCGCGTGGAGCATACGTTACATATAATGTATTACGAACGTACTGAACATTTACAACCTATTCTCAACTTGATCGCGACTTCGGCATCCAGGTATTTTTATTCCCAATGCAACAAATCGTATTATAGGCTTCTTCAAGATCGATGCTCGAAAAAATGTCCAAAATGTTACGCAATACCAGCGTGTGATCCAACTCTTGAAAATCAATCCTGTGAGAACTGTTATCGTTTATTTTACGGACTTACTTGTTTTTAAAATCACAAAAAAAGAAACATGAAAGGTAACAGCGTATGCAACTCTATAAAAATTTGTGAAGATTGTTTCACTTTTACAAGCGAAAAACCATGTTTGCGGAAGCGTCAAGTGGAAAATTTGTAAGAAAATTACTACTATTTATCATCAGTGTTTTATACAAAATGTAGAACCGTTCGACAGAGAAGAAAATCATTTGTTCATTTTTTATGATTTCAAAACTCAACAAAACGTCATGCTCGATAATCAAACTCGCGTTCATGTACCGAACCTTGGCGTATCTCAACAAGTTTGTAAAATTTGCATCGAGGACCATGATACGACTCGACAGAATAAGACAACAAATTTTCTCGAAATCTCCGTTGAAAAGTTTGTGGATTACGTTGTAAGGGAAAAGACAGCATTTAGAAAATTACCTGTATTGCCCACAACGCAGAAGGATTCGACGGTCAGTTTATTTTAAAATTCATTGTCGAAAAACATGGTTCTCAAATAGTACCCGAATTAATACTTAGCGGTATCAACATCATGTCTATGAAAATTGGCAAAACAACTTTCATCGACAGTCTTAACTTTTTTCACATGCCGTTAAGCGCATGTGAAAGAGAAGAAGTCGAAGGTTACTTCCCGCACTTTTTTAACACACCCGAAAACGAAAGTTACGATGGTCCTATACCGGAAACAAAATTTTACGACCCAGATTCAATGAAAACTAAAAACCGAGAAACTTATCTGAAATGGCATTTAGTAAGAGTCAAACAAAACTACCGATTTAATTTCAAAGAGGTAATTGTCAATTATTGTATTTTAGATATAGATATTTCTTTTGGAAAAATGTTTTTGGATCGCGTCAAAAAAATTCCGTTTGAAAAAAGCCTAACGATTGTATCAGAATGCTCCCGAGTATTTCGGCAAAACTTTTTGAAGCCGGAAACAATAGGCATAATCCTACACGAAGGATACGGCCACTCTGAAAATTTTTCCCACGCGTCCTTAGAATGGCTACCCTGGATGGAAAAATCGCTGGATCGAGGCATCATTCACACAGAAAATTCAAAAGAATATCGTCTTCCTGGCGGAATCCACGTCAACGGATATTTTAAAAATGGAAACGAAAAAAACGTTCTTCACTTGATGGGATGTTTTTGGTGCGGGTGTCCAAAGTGTTTCAAAATCAACATGGACTTTACAGACGATAATATTTCTGAGTCGATGGATCTGAAGTACGAACGAACACTGGCCATGAACCGAAGAATAAACTTACAAACTTTCCGTCAAATAGGAATGTAACTGGAACGAGAAAAAAGTCGCAAATCTGCAAATCAACGATTTTCTGAAGAAAAAACTACCAGCAATAAAAAGACCTCCTCTAAATCCACGAGATTTATTTTTCGGCGAACGCACGGAAAATATGGTAACGTATCACGCAGCGGTAGGACATGAAAAGATTCAATACGTTGACGTCTGTTCGCTATACCCTTGGGTTTCAAAATATGAACAATTTTCCGTAAGTGATCCTAAAATTTTTGTGGGAGAAAGAGTGTCTCGAGCTGTACAGGCGAGATTACGATGTAAAATCTGAAATGAAGGACTCGTTTCATGAACTGTACTACTGCCAAGAAATCTGTACCTTCCGATTCTACCTGTCAAAATGAACGAAAAATTAATGTTTGCATTATATCGTACATGCTGCAAAGAAATGAGCCAGTATCCTTGCACGCACAACGACCCAAAATATCAAGAATTTACTGAAGTTTAAATAGCAGACGAGTTACGCGAAGCCATGGCTCATGGTTACATTGTCCGCAGTGTCCACGAAATTTGGTCTTACGAAGTTACGTAATACAACCCTACCACGCGTGATGGAGGACTTTTTGTACATACATCAACACATTTTTGAAAATTAAACAAGAAGCGTCTGGCTGGCCCGAAGACTGTACCGATGAAGAACAAAAACAAAAATACATTTCATATTACGAAACGATCGAAGGTATCCGACTCAAACGAGAAAATATACAAAAGAACACTGGTCTTCGATCAGTCGCAAAATTGTGTTTAAATTCTTTCTGGGGATAATTTTGCATGAGAGAAAACCTACCGAAATGCGAAATTGTTCGAAGTCAACAAAAACTCATAATGTTATTGACAAGCCCCGTCACCGAGATCACTGGAATTATCCCTGTAAATCATAACACTCTCTACGTATCACATATAATCCGGGACATATACGTGCAACCATCACCAACGTCGTTATCGCGAGCTATACAACAGCGCAAGCTCGATTAAAGCTGTACGGTTATTTAAGAAAATTGGAAAAACGAGCACTTTATTGCGATACGGACAGCGTAATTTACGTTGACCGCGGAATCCCAAACGAATACAACCCACCACTTGAATATTTTCTTGGAGATTTAACGGATGAACCAGGCCAAGGAAAATTTATTTCCAAATTTGTCAACGGTGGTCCCAAATTTTACGCCTTCATTGTTTCAAACCCGGATGGTACGACGAGTAACTTTTGCAAAGTCGAAGGAGTGACTTACAATTATAAAAATTCAAAACTGAAAAATTTCTACACGATCTCAGATATTTTTACAGATAAGCGAGAGGAAGCGATAATCACCAGTCATAACGCTGTCTGCACTGTAAAAAATCACTTCGTTAAAAAATTAGCGGGTAGGGAATTATTTTTGTACTCAGTATAGTCTATTACACACGAGCTAGGAAAATAACGAGAGGCGGGAAAATCGACTACATTCAGTTTGGTTATTCAAATTCCTAGTAGTGAATTAGCTATCCGGTAGTAAAATATCGATTCTCAGTTTAGGAAACATTCCCACATACACTGAGTGCAGGTTTTTTACCATCCCTAGGAAATAACGATGCGTTTGTAAAAAAATAGGCGGGTCGTAAATCGACGAGAGGTTTGTAAATATTCTACCGGACATAAGTAAATAACTAATAAAGTTAGTCCAAATGCTATCAGTGAGTGCAGCGATACAAGTGAGTGACAACTTCGCCATAACAGTGGAGATATTATAAAAAAACAAATAAAATCATTTTTCTGCATTCTTATTGTTTCTTTTTTAAATTAATTTTCTGGATGGAGAAACGTTAAGCTATTCGAAATTGTTTTATGACACCTCGAATGTGCAGCACAGAATGTAGTGAGTATTTTTTTATTAAAATTCATAGGTTATGCGTCACTCAACCATGTAAAAAGCATTTTTAACTTATAATAAATTGTGTCCATCGATGTACTGATCTGTAAATATTTGACATTTTTTTCTTCCTACTGCAATTATAGATTACCTGTAAAAAAACCATTCACATACTTATAATAGTACAATAAATTAACAACCCTCTAATAAAATAACCCACTTGTCAAACAACTTTCAGCTAGTCAAACACATTTCCAGCAGGAATTTTCAGAGCTGCTCGTTAATTTCCTACCCTATCGTAAATGAACGATCTTGGTTCGGTTTTTTACGACACTCAGTGTAGGTCGGATTGTTTCCTAAACTCAGTGTCATTATTTTCCTACAAGATTTTTGACAGTGCGCCGCGATACATTTCACCATGTTGTCACTCGCTGGGAGAAAAAAAAACTACTAAATAGCGTGAAAAGACAACGAAACAACGAATTCAGTTCCTTGCCTTATCATCTGTAACACCTCCAAACGTCAAATATTTACCCTAACCTGCGCGTCCGAGCGAACCTCTTTCCTCCGCGGGGCCCGACGAAGAGTACGCGGACGTCCATACCTCTCCCCGCGCAAGGTAGTTCGCTATCGCGAATAGTTCGCTACCGTAAGTTGATACGTAAAGTCGCGTGTTTTCATTGTCGTAAGCAGTTGAAATTTTTATGACGCCAGTTGTCTTATTTTACGTTTCAGATGACAAAAATCATAAACATCCGCGTGCCGATGAAAATTAACGTGGTACAATGGATCACTTCGCGCGAACGCGGAAAGCATCAAACTTTATTCAAGGACGAAGAACAAGTGAGATCAGCTGAAGCTTTCATGCTTCAAAAATTCGTACTTACTGTCCTGGAGTTGACTTCCGAAACTTCGAATAGTCCTATCGAATCAGCGGTTCTAGAAAGCTTTGATATCGAAACGCGAGATGCATGCCCGAACAAGCAATTGGAAAATTTACCTGACAATTGGTAAGAAAGTTTTCGGGACTCCAGAATTTGATTCGACCCAAAAGTGTTACATAGATTTTAGGAAATAACTAAGATATTACTATTAAGCAAATAAAACCATCTATATTTATGAACCCGAAAGTTAAATAATTATATTAACAAACTGTATACAACCACGACGATGTACCAGGTGTACTCCTAAGTAATTTCTGGTTTTTTCAATGGATGGCGTTCTGTTTTGTACCGCTGTTGGTAACACACACCATATGTCATTTTGTTCAGTCATATCGAGTGCTTAAACTGCGTTGACATTTTCTCGAAAAAATCTTCCAGTAAGTTTTTATTGCGCTTCAAAAATGTCGAATTTTGTACCGAATTTTGAGCATATGCGCCATGCATTGCTTTTTATGTTCAATCAGGGGAAAAAAGTGTCCGAGAGCCACTGTGCGCTTGTGGAAGTTTATGGTGATCGTGCATTAACACTTCGAACATGTGAAACGTGGTTTCGACAGTTCAAAAATCGAGATTTCGACCTGAACGACGCCGCACGCTCCGGCAAGCGAAAATCGTTCGATGACGCCGAATTGAAAGCATTATTAGATGAAGACAACACGCAAACGCAACGACAGTTTGCAGATGCGTTAGGAGTTCAACAGCAAGCAATTTCCAAACGTTTGCGAGCCATGGGAAAAATTCAGAAGTGTGGAAAGTGGGAGAATCGAAAAGTGACCTGTGAAATGCTGCTTCAACGATACAAAAGAAAGTCTTTCCTGCATCGTATTGTTACTGGTGATGAAAAGTGGATTTTCCTGGAGAACCCTAAGCGCAACAAATCGTGGGTGAGTCCAGGTGAAGCATCGACATCGACGGCACGGCCAAATCGTTACGGTCGGAAGGTCATGCTGTGTGTGTGGTGGGACCAGTCCGGTGTTATATACTTTGAACTGCTGAAACCTGGTGAAACTGTGAATGCCGTTCGCTACAAACAGCAAATGAAAGATTTGAGCCGAGCCATTGTGGAAAACCGACCAGAATATCAACAACGACAGAAGGAGGTGATTTTGCTCCACGACAATGCGCCGTCGCATAAGTCGAAAGTCGTTCGTGACACGCCGGAAAGGCTCAAGTGGGAAGTGCTTGATCATGCGGCTTACTCACCAGACCTGGCGCCATCCGACTACCACCTCTTTGCCTCGTTGGGCCATGCCCTTTCTGAGCAGCGCTTCGACTCGTACGAAAATGTACGAAAATGGCTCACCGAGTGGTTCACCTCCAAAGGCAATGATTTTTACTGGCGTGGTATCCACAATTTACCAGAAAGGTGGGAAAAATGTGTAGAAAGCGATGGAAAATACTTTGAATAAAATAAAGGTTACGGTTTTTTTGGAATTATGTGTTTTATTTGCAAAAAAACCGGAAATTAAATAGGAGTACACCTGGTATTTCTGAGTACATTAAATATTGATTATACATACTTTTGTCTCGATTACTTTATTCTTCATATCATGCTGTTAGTACTAAAACTTTAACCATGACGGATTTCATTTTTTCGTAAATCTCTGAATGAAAAGAATAAAATCAATAAAAGAAATTGAAAGGCATTCATTTCGCGAAATGTCTCCGACGCTGCAACATCCCTTCACTCTCGTCATCGCTGGTCCTTCTGGTTACGGTAAGTCAGTTTCTACTAAACGTTCGGTTCAAAACTTCAACTCAGTCTGAGATTCGAAGTTTGAGAATATAATTTTGTATTATTCAGTGACAGAGAGCGTACGAGGAATATAGAAAAAAACGTTATTTTCCGCGAAGGTATTTCGCAAAATATTGACTTTTCAGATAACAAACCAAAGCTAGTAATTCTTGATGATTTGATGCGTGAATCTTCGGGAAAAAGCGTGGTTGATTTATTTACAAAAGTCAGTCATCGCCGAAATTGAAGTGTATTTATATTACGAAAAATTTATTCCATCAAGGTGGAGGACAGAGATATTTCGTTAAACGCACACTATATCGTATTATTTAAAAACCCTCGCGATAAAGCTCAAATTAATGATCTAACGTGACAAGTGTACCCTGAGAATTCTCGCTTTGCCTCTGAAATTTACCAAGACGCGACATTTACCGCGCACGGGTATTTGTTTATGGACTTAAAGTAATCTACTCTTGAATCGTTTCGTTTCTGAACATGCATCTTTCCAGACGATCAATATAATTACATTTACGTGCCTCGAAAAGGTATAAATAATCTTGACGTGCAAGTTTGGATGCCAGTTATCTGATTGTAATGGGGGGGAAACCACCTTTTGCTACTAGAGAATTAGCTATATTGAAGGCTATATGCCATTTAAATAAAGAACAAAGAAAAGCTTTACTTGCAAAGGCTGATGCTAATTTGATAAAATCTATTTACGAATGAGCGTTAAACATTTTGAACGGTAACATAGCTTTGAAAAAGAGCGAAAAATCGCGTTTGAATAAACACGCTCATCTCTTGAGACGATTAGCTGAAAAGAAGGGGTCTTGGAATGAAAAAAGAAAAGTGATTTTCAGCGTGGGACAGGGGTCATTCCATACATTATTGCTCCGATTCTTGAAATTGTGTTAAAGTCAATTTTCAAGTGATGGAATTCGCTAAAAAGATGGTTTTGGTACCTTAAGAATACGTCAATAACAGCAATCAACCTCCAAAATCGGGCCAAACTCCCGGTAATAAAAAAAGCAGATTGGATGTTAAAATGAGTGAAATTTTAAACTCGTCAAATATAGACGAAGATGAAAAATGTAAAATGTACCAGCAGGTTTTGCAACCTTATCTACGAGTTATTGACGAGGGGCGACAAAAAATTTACGATATAAAAAATGTTAAAATAAAACCTGAGCGATTAGATTTTTCCGTCATAATCGAAAGTGTACCCACGAAATTTCGAAAAAAAAGCCTTCAAACTCATACAATGGATACAAAATTCTGCAGGGGCGACAATTTAATGGGATCGAATAGGTAGAGTCACTATAGATGATAGAGTAATTGAGCGCTCAAATATAATCGATCTCGTCAACGACACTATGAGAGCTAGGAAAATTTCGAACCCGATATTCAGTCAGCTTTCAGTTTATACGAGCTCTTCGAACCGCTGGCGTGCCAGAAGAGTTTATTGGAAATTATGATCTGTGGTACAAGGGATTCACTAATTATCGTTCGCGAGTACATTCTCCCGAATCGTTCTCTGACGTGGGAGAAACTAGATCGTGGCAAACAATAGATTTACGATGAATGTTTTGTGACAAAATTTTTACGACTTAAAAGAAATAACATCATACGCGGGTAGCAAGAGTAGGTTACAATACACACTGCGGGATAGGCTCACGAAACCAAAAGTCGAACAGTGGTTAGAGAGTCAAGACGCATACACGTTACATAAACCTGTAAAAAGAAAATATCCGCGACGTTTTTATAACGTTACAAGCATTGATGATGTCTGGGAAATCTTTGATAGATTTTCGATCACTGAAAGCAGACAATAACGGTACTTGCTACATTTTGGTAGCGATAGACGTGCTAAGCAAATATGTGTGGGTTGAATGTCTCAAAGAAAAGACAAGTTCAAAAGTCGCCGCCGCGTTTTCGTGAATACTCGCGTGTAGCGGTACGCACTTTCCTATACAACTTCAAAGCGATCGAAGTAAAGAGTTTATCGGCGAACCGTTTCAAAAAATGCTGACAAAACGTACAATTCTTTTTCGTGTGGCTCGAAATCCTGACGTGAAAGTTAGTATTGTTGAACGAGTCATAAGAACTATAAAAGAAAGATTATGGCGATACATGACTTACAAGAAAACCAATCGTTACGTTGACGTGTTACAAAAAGTTGTGAAAAATTATAATGGTACAAAACATTCCAGTATAAAAATGGCACCGGATGAGGTTTTATTACTTAACGCGGTCGAGGCTCGCGCTCGTCTTTTAAAAACATATAGGGAGGGTGGTCAGATGAAAATACCTAAATACTCTGCGGGTACTCGTGTACGTATCAGTAATTCGAAAGGAGCCTTTGCAAAAAGTTGCAAGGGCCAGTAGATAAAAGAGATTTTTGAAATTTACAAGGTGAGAACCGAATGTATGTTGTAGATTTTGAAAGATTTGAAAGATGAGGAGATTGACGGTATTTTTTTCGAACCCGTGTTTCACTATAAATATGAAGGACGAATTTTACATGGTTTTACCGAGCAGCAGTAGCATGCTGTACTTTCCAAACAATGTCACGTCAAAATTGACGACTCAGTTACCACAGTTTATTGGCTACATGGTGATTGAGTGGTCGGACTCACTGAAATACAATACCCCCAAACTTTTTTACATATGACAAAATTGAAGATTTCCATGCCAAACTATATATTCTCGATACAAACAAGAGAAATTTTTACAATGATGTACATTTGCATCCTGGTGTTTATCATAAAGTAGAAGAATTGATAAATAGCTTAAATTCAGGCCCGGTATTAAAAAAATTTATAGAATTCTCAATCACCGACGAAAACTTGTAGTAAAACATGTCCGAAGAATTATAAGTTAGATATACCGCCAACTTTGCAGAAAATTTTTATCTTTCACAATACACTCACTTTAAAAGTGAATGGTAAGAGCACTCCCTATTCCAAACATCCAGCGTCGTTATCTAACACGTTGCCGCAGATGATGTTTGTTTACACGGATGTATGCGAGTGTGACATTACAGGTGACGTGCAAACACCCTTGTTACGCACCGTGCCCGTAGATGCGCGTCGTTACAATTGAACGGCTGAAAACAAAACTCGGCAGGGCAAAAGTTTTTACGTAAGACGGCTTTAAGCCCGTCAGAATGTAAAATTCGGCTATGTGTTCTCACAAATGAGAATCGGCTAAGTCTCCTTTGACGTGAAAATCGGCTGAATATATTAAATCCGTAAAAGCTGGTAGAAAAATTCTTCCACGTTAAAATCGGCTAAAACATGTGCTCAACGTAATCGGAAATTTTTCTGGCCGACTGAGAACGGTATGTTCCCAAGCAACAGCTTTTTCTGAACAGCGTTTAGTAGCATTCGTAACAGCCGATTTTTCTCAATGTTTTCTTAACTTTCCTGATCAGTATCTTAACACTTCACGTAGATTTTCTTGAGAAAAAAGGTATTTCTTTTCTTTTGGGTTTCTTATGAGCTACCAAAGAGTTCATAACATTTTCTGACCGAGTTCTCAACGGCGGCATAGCAGTTCTCAATTCAACGTACCGTAAGAAAAGGAGAGTGGAGCATTCTCTTCGAGTTCTTTGCATAAGTCTTCTTAAGAAAACCGAATATAAAACGATCTGCGCTGGTTGTTGGGAACATCTGCCGATCGCACGAAATTTTTTTAGAAATTCAACGATTCTATCAACTTGTCGACCGTCTCGCGTCTTTATATTAAAATTATTGAATAAGCGGCTTTCCAGTGCTAGCGCTGAAATACGCTAGAGTGCAGTTACACGCAGGATTGGACAAGTGGTCATCGATGCAATCTTACACCTGGGACGGCCGAGTTCAAATCTTACTCTAACCGAACATTTTTCCAGAGTTTTATTCAGGAATACATTTCATATGTCGTTACTAAATTGTGTTTTCTTTTCATTTCAGATTATTAATAACATTTTTCTTATGATAATTTTTTTATGTTAAGTTATGGAGTTATTTTTTTTTGTTTCCGGAGGTTTTCTGAATAGCTAGGTCAGAATTCCTGGAAAAGCCACGAAAAAAAGACTAATTTTTTTTTTTTTATCGAAATGATGAAAAAATGATAGGATAGCACTGACAAACGGAAAAAAATTAATTTTTTTTTTTAACAGTTTATTGTTACATGAAGTTTTTAGTTACTTTTTAAATAAATACATTTTCCAAATAGATCGATAAACCTTTTTGAATTAACCTTTTGGGATTGACAGGAAAATATAATGCAGTTAATAAAATTACTGGAAAAATTTGCAAAAAAATTTCTTCACATAATTTTTTAACAACTTTTTTATAAACAAATGATTTTTGTGAGTGTTCTGGACTTTTTAAAAATCTGAAAAAAATTACAATATATAAACAAACACTGAGGAATCCAAATCCGTTTAGAAAAGTTTGGAGCTGAAATTATTTCTGAAACTGTAATTTAAAGAAAGCTGCGCGGCGTGCCCTGTCTATTGGCTTGCATTGCACTGTACGCCTCTCGCGCCATTTTAGTTGAGAAGTGTTCAAATTGAGAGTTTTTGATGATGAAGGATGAAGTAATTATTATGTTCGTACGACCCGAATAGCGATTTTTTTATTTAACATTTAACAATAATCAGGCATGACAAAATTTTTAATTACAATAATTTGTAAACAACTAAGTCCCTCGATGAAGAAATGATTTTGCATGCAACACTTGTTGCATCAAAGGGTATGAAACAATGGTAACTTCGTGTTCCTTTGATTGTTTCTACTTTTTTAAAACGTTTCTGTAATGCTTTTTTTTTGTTTTCATGCTCAATGTGGGAACAAAATTCAAAGACAAAGTTTTCAAAGTAATTTTAACCATTCAAATAATTGGCGAGGAATCGTTATTTGATGGTCGATTGGCCGTTGCAAACTTGCACTGTAAGCTAATCTTTTGACTGTCCTTCCCACGCCATCACAAGCACCTTTCCCGTGCGAAATTGCGAAAAAGTGCCATTCAGTTTCAATATCGAACTCTTTCTTGTAATACAATAAACTGGACAAAATTAACTAATTTTTTTACTGAGCTGCGCAACCATCAGAAAAAAAATAATTATTTTAACTTTTTCATTTCCAAAAAAAAGTTGCAAGTGATTAATCATTTTCTTATTAAACAAATTAACTACATACGAATCATGATGATTATTTTCTAAAATCACGACGATGATTCATTCACAATTATTCTTCAAGTTTGTAATAAATGACGTAAGATGCAATATTGTCTGATCATTTGACCAGTGGTAAGCCTGAATTGCGTCTTGTATCTTGAAACTGTAGTTTTCGGCAAAGTCAAGAGTCACCAAAAATTGTCCTTCCTCAAAATTTTGTTTGGCTGATACCAAATACTTAGCTTGAGATTTGGAGATGTAATCATGTTTTAGGTAAAACAGCATTCCATTCTCCAAATTTTTCAAAAATTCAGAACTTATTTCAACTTATCTACAAGTTTACACCTGGAAATACATCAAATTTTTGAGATACTGATTTTAATGTTTGACATGTAAGGAAGAAAATAAATAAAAATTCAAAATTCACATGTCAGTGTAAGTCCATTGTTTAGAACTAATTTCAGCAATTTTTTTTTATTTAGCTGATTTCGAAGATTTATGGATATCACAAAAAAATTCGGGCACTGATTGCAAACCAACGTATTGCAACTCTGGTTCGAATAAGGGCACAGCATTTTTTTTGTTAGTTCAGTAACAGAATCTTTTTTCTCATTTTTTTCCAAAGTTCAATTCAATCCATGAATTTTGAGTTTCATGTTTTGGTGGATTTTACAAACGCAAACGTTATGACTTCCACTACATCCAACAACTACGCAATAATCTGGTTGTAGTTTTGTAAATTTCGAAAGATTTTCGTATCTGGATACTTCATCATAAATTCTTCGTACAAAAATTTTGAATAAAATTGTAACAGCCTTTTCTGAACACTTTTTTTTCCCCATCGATCATCATTTAAATGCAATCTTTTTTCCCTAGCATAATGCGACTATGTTCATCTGATTCGTAAAATTGCTTGACATTTTCGAAAACAGTATTTGATGAGCAACGCCTAGTTTTCGGTGTAGGTGCTGCACCAAATCCTGATGGTTGACGAAGTTTTAAAGCAGTTCTAGCCATATAACGATTAACGCCCAAGAATTTATTAATTTTCGCTTCATTCCAATCGAATGGCACAGTAGTTATTATTTGCTTTTTTTTTTTTTGAATCTGTTTCTTTCTCTAAAGCAATTTTGATTTCTTTAGACACATCAGCTTCTTTCTCAACGTTTAACATGATTAAATCTTTGTTGTTGATTTTTTCACTTGTAGACGTAAGAAATTGATCTAAAAAAAATTGTGATAATTTTACTCATTTATTCCTTTGTTCGTTTAAAAAATCAACTTGACATATTAAATTGTAGAACTAAAAAACTTTTTGTACAAGTAAATTTTTGCTATAGTATTTGCTAAACACTTGCTATAGTATTTCCTCGATTAAAAAGAATCATTATATAGCAACTACTGCAAAACATGTTGTAAGTTTTACATTCAAAATCTGAATCATCGTCGGATTCGATATCGCTTGTCATTTTTGCATCTGAGGTTGAGTTATGAGTTGATTTAGAAACTGCTTCTTGCATCAATTTGGGCGAAGAAACTCTTTTTCAGAATGCTATTTCTGCGTGTGTTGCAAATATATTATCCAATTCAATTTGAATAAATGAAATTCCACGTATCACTCATTTTTCTGATGCCTTTATAAACCCAAGAATGTTTTTTTACATTTACTTAATACAGCACTCGTTTGGATTTGGCATCTTGGATGATTGACGAAAACTCAAAAACTGACGAAAATCGACTAGAATTCGTAACCCACTATTTAAAATTTTACGACGAAATTCGAGAAAAAGGTTACTTATCTCTAGATAAATGATGTAGAAAAAGCGGGAAATACAAGAAAAACCATGAGCCTTTGAAATCGCCAGTCATCGTCAAGGAGGTCAAAAAAATCTCCAAAAATGCGTGCATAAATTGAAGGGCAAATAAAACAACGTAGATAGCGATGCACGCCAATAGACGGGACACGCCGCGTAGCTTTATTTAAATTACAGTTTCGGAAATAATTTCGGCTTCAAACTTTTCTCAAGAGATTTGGATTCCTCAATGTTTGTTTATACATTGTAATTTTTTTCAGATTTTTAAAAAGTCTGAACACCATCAAAAAATATTTGTTTATAAAAAAGTTGTTAAAAAATTATGTTCAAAAATGTTTTTGCAAATTTTTCTAGTAATTTTATTAACTGCATTATATTTTCGTGTCAATTCCAAAAGGTTGATTCAAAAAGGTTGATCGATCTGTTAAGAAAATGTATTTATTTTGTAAAGACCCATGAAATATAATTTTCCATTTTTCCCTTTACTTTGAACTTATTATTTTTTCTTGCAACTTTATCAGTCAATTTAACTTTTATTTCGAACCTCTATTTTGCAACTTTTATCATGTAATTTAACTTTTATTTCGAAACTCTATTTTTGCAACTTTATCAGTCAATTTAACTGTTATTTCGAAACTCTATTTTTGCAATTTCATCGTGTAATTTAACTTCTATTTCGAAACTATTTTTGCAACTTTATCAGTCAATTTAACTGTTATTTCGAAACTCTATTTTTGCAATTTCATCGTGTAATTTAACTTCTATTTCGAAACTCTATTTTTGCAACTTCATCGTGTAATTTAACTTCTATTTCGAAACTATTTTTGCAACTTTATCAGTCAATTTAACTGTTATTTCGAAACTCTATTTTCGCAACTTCATCGTGTAATTTAACTTCTATTTCGAAACTCTATTTTTGCCACTTTTATCACATCCTGTTTTTCCTTTTTGGGTTTTTCCCCCAGCGATAGGCGCCAACTGCGATTAAAAGACCTCGTATCAGGCAGTATATAAAAGGCGTGAGTTTCGGAGCGCTTTTTCGAACTCGAACTCAATTTCGTTTAGTTGTTCGCGCATCCCGTTACCAAATCCTGTTCGCGCATCACGTTACCAAATCTTGTTCGCGCATCACGTTACCAAATCTTGTTCGCGCATCACGTTACCGGTTCTGACTGTTCGTGAAATTATGCACATGTTATCAAACTCTCGTGCACTCATATGTACTATATAAACCTTGGTGAAATTTAATAAATGGAAGAGTGTTTTCTACAACTTGGAATTGTGTGATTGTCTGCGTACCCGGGACTACCCAAGTCCATTACATTGGTGTCAGAAGTGGGATTGTGTGATTTGAACTACATAGTGAAAATTTCTGCCATAACTGCAGTCACATATGTTCACACAAATCGGGGATCGCCAAAACATTTACCGTGTCTGCTGCGACAGACACGGACATTTGAGCAATTCTGAAGTGAAATACAACGTTACCACTGCATAAATTCCATACCAACATGAGGAGTATATGAACGGGACCTGGGGAAATTATCAAGTAAGAAGACTCTACTAGACAACGACCTTGCTGGAATTGGAACTCTAAGGAAAACATCCGACGGATCATCATGCGACGTCAAATAGCGGTACTTCTGTGAGTTGTCAAAACAGAACTTTTATGAAATGTTCGTTAAAATTTTCGAATGCTGTTACGAAAATTGGCAGAGCCAGGATAATTGTATTAGTATAGGACGTTCGTGAAGATTTTTGCAATTTCGGTTCATTTTCGGGAATTGAGAATGGCGGAAAATACTAAATTATCTATTGCGGAACGCATGCTCTCGACCTTCGATGGTCAAAAACGATACCTTTATGAATTCGTTGACAATGTTGATCGGGCCATGTCAATCGTGAATGATGAAACAAAGATCGTTCCAAATCGTACAAACTAAAATAAAGGGAAATGCAAGAATGCAGCTCAAAACCCGAACTTTTCCGGATTGGACGTCACTGCGAACTCAATTATTTAAAATTTACTCTGAGATAAGGTCTCAAGGTCAGTGGCAGCTGGAAATGTCCTCGTGTAAACAAAATCTAAAAGAGAGTATTACTTCTTACGCGACGCGAATTGAAAATTTACTTGTAAAACTAACAGACAGTTTAGATGACGACTTATCTGTTGCCGAAAGGGCTGCATGTACCAAATTGCTTCAAGAATAAGCCCTTCATGTTTTTATATCGGGCCTTCAATTAGAATTGCGTCTTTTTGTAAAAAGCCAGAAACCCAGTGACCTTGAAGCGCTATCTCTATTGCACTCGCGGAGGAAAGTGAGGCTAAATCGGGTGTCGAAATTGCGAAATTTCAGACTTTAAATACGAAAGTAACCAAGCATTGCGACCTTTGTAATCGTTCGAACCATGCAACGCATGATTGCTATTTTAATGAACTGCGTCAAACCCATGGCAATGTTCAAATTAAAAAGGAACCGAACGTTTTTCAACAACAAGTCGTACACTCGGGATATAGAGATAATATGATTTGCCATTATTGCAAAAAGGTAGGGCATCACATAAATCAATGTGAAAAACGTGCACTCAACAATTCCCGACGTTATCAAACGAGTTCTTCACCAAACAATTCTGTCCATTTAAACTCCTCTCTTTCCCCGGCAACATCTGCCAGGCCGAGGGAAATTTCGCACATGAAGGCAGAACAACATCAGTAAACCCTGGGATTACCACATACGTGCCTCTTAGGTTTTTGCAAACAGACCCTAGCGTTCTCCCATTTTCACTTGATACTGGTGCCGATGTTTCATTCGTTAAACTCAGTTTTGTTACTAATGGAAATATGGTTTATGAAGATATCAAAATGGAACTGAAAGGGATCGATGGCCCATGTTTTAAAACCTTGGGATACTGTTATTTTGATTTATGCTTTGGAGCTAAGTCTCTGAAAGTTTTGATGCATATTGTCAAGGATGATTTTCCCATAAATTTCGCGGGAATACTAGGAAAATTGATTATAAAAAGGATTTTTTGACATTTCAGGAAGGTTCTGTTTCAATGCTTCATATGAGAAAACCCTTGCAACCCGACACCGAGATAGAGCGTTTGATGTTGAATATTAAACTTTTTGATCTCATTTCCGAAAATGATAAAAAGAATTCAAAAACCGATCATTGCGTTCCTTTAAGTCCTGGTGGAAGAAGTGAGGTCAGGGATTTATTTATCATTGGTCCACGATCGGAAACTGTTGGTTTCGTCCACGTCATCAATAATGACATGGTCGAAGGCATAATCGCAAAAAAAGAATTAGTTGATGGGCTACTTTTACCTAATGCGTTAGTAAAAGTTAGACCTGACGGGAAAGCTTTGACCTCCTTTCTTAACACCACAAATAAAGAGATTAGAATCGAAAGACCTCGTGTAGAATTAGAACATGTAGAGACGTTAGCCAAGGAACTGAGAACGCTCGATAGTGATGGAAATTTCAATTCAAATCGATTGAAAAATTTACAAGATTCATTAAGACTCGATCATCTGAATGAGGAAGAGAAGGAATCAATTGTTGGGTTATGCCG
The DNA here is from genome assembly GCA_028476575.1 of Platygaster robiniae. Lineage (NCBI taxonomy): Eukaryota > Metazoa > Arthropoda > Insecta > Hymenoptera > Platygastridae > Platygaster > Platygaster robiniae. Next base: position 18,468,111 of record CM052029.1, on the reverse strand, counting down.
CGAATACAATCATATTTTCCATCTACAAGGAGATAAATTAACTTGCACTGACACTGTCACACAGAGAATCCATACGAAAAGCGAAGAACCAATAGCCGTGAAAACTTATCGTTATCCAGAGGTGTTTAAGGATGAAGTTAATCGGCAAGTTAACGATATGCTGAGAGATAACATCATAGAACCTTCTATATCGCCTTGGAATGCCCCAATTTGGGTGGTTCCAAAAAGGGCGGATTCTTCTGGACAAGAAAAATTTCGAATCGTAGTTGATTATCGCAAACTGAATGAAATTACCATTGGCAATATCCAAGAACTTCCTTTAATCTCCGAAATTCTCGATCAAATGGGACATGCAAAGTACTTCACGACTCTTGACCTATCTTCTGGTTATCATCAGATAAGAATGGATCCTGCTGATGTAGAGAAAACGGCTTTTTCATGTCCGATGGGACACTTTCAATTCACACGTATGCCATTCGGCTTGAAAAATGCTCCGAGAACATTCACCATTCTAATGAGAACTGTCCTCGCCGGAGTCGTTGGAGATCGCTGTATGACTTATTTGGACGACATTGTAGTCTTTGCAGATAACCTTGAAAATCATACACGGAAATTGCGACAAGTATTTGAACGATTGTCAATCCACAGTCTCAAACTCCAACCTTCTAAATGTGAATTTTTAAAATCAGAGGCAAGATATTTGGGTCATATAGTTTCTGAAAATGGTGTACATCCTTGTTCCGAAAATGTCAAGTCAGTTACTGATTTTCCAAGACCTGAAACTATCAAAGAGGTTAGGTCATTTTTGGGTTTTGCTGGATTTTATCAGCGGTTTATTGAAAAATTCAGTGACATCACGAAACCATTAACGAAATTATTAAAAAAGGATGTACCTTTTGTTTGGACGAGTCTTCAAGAAGAGTCTTTCGAGAAATTGAAGAACATTCTGACAACACGACCTATCCTCCAATTTCCGCAATGGAATAAAGAATTTCGACTCACTACAGATGCAAGTCGCCTTGCAGTACGCCTTGGGTGCAGTCTTGTCTCAGATCAGCGATGGGAAGGACTTGCCAATCGCTTATGCGAGTCGTACCATGAACTCTGCAGAGTCAAATTATTCCACTACTGAACGTTAACTGCTTGCAATAGTATGGTCAGTGAAGCATTTTCGACCTTATCTTTATGGTCGCGAATTCTTGATTGTCACAGATCATGCCCCACTCAAATAGATCTTCAACGTGAAAGATCCTGGGTCACGTCTCGTACGATGGAGGCTATCCTCGCTGAATATCAATTTAGGATCGAGTATCGAAAAGGGCGCGAGAATCATGTTGCAGACGCGTTGAGCAGGATAAGGGTTGTGACAACAGAAAATCGACTGAATGATTTAACACAAATTCTTCCGATTGATTCAAAAATTTCAGAATCGTATAATAAATTTTTGAAAACCTTGCAAAACTCAAAGATTCAGTATGAAAACATGGAAGAATACGATGAATCAATTTTTGAAGGTAAAAATCAAAATCTTGCGGTTTGTATGTCTTGTGATTTGGAACCAGATAAGGGACCTGGAGTTGAATTCCTCGAAAAATATGGTCATTTGAGGGAATTAGAAACGTTGAAACCATCAATGAATGAAGTCGTGTATTTGAAAGCAAACGACGATAACGTCTTTTACCAGGTGTACTCCTAATTAATTTCCGGTTTTTTTGCAAATAAAACACATAATTCCAAAAAAACCGTAACCTTTATTTTATTCAAAGTATTTTCCATCGCTTTCTACACATTTTTCCCACCTTTCTGGTAAATTGTGGATACCACGCCAGTAAAAATCATTGCCTTTGGAGGTGAACCACTCGGTGAGCCATTTTCGTACATTTTCGTACGAGTCGAAGCGCTGCTCAGAAAGGGCATGGCCCAACGAGGCAAAGAGGTGGTAGTCGGATGGCGCCAGGTCTGGTGAGTAAGCCGCATGATCAAGCACTTCCCACTTGAGCCTTTCCAGCGTGTCACGAACGACTTTCGACTTATGCGACGGCGCATTGTCGTGGAGCAAAATCACCTTCTTCTGTCGTTGTTGATATTCTGCTCGGTTTTCCACAATGGCTCGGCTCAAATCTTTCATTTGCTGTTTGTAGCGAACGGCATTCACAGTTTCACCAGGTTTCAGCAGTTCAAAGTATATAACACCGGACTGGTCCCACCACACACACAGCATGACCTTCCGACCGTAACGATTTGGCCGTGCCGTCGATGTCGATGCTTCACCTGGACTCACCCACGATTTGTTGCGCTTAGGGTTCTCCAGGAAAATCCACTTTTCATCACCAGTAACAATACGATGCAGGAAAGACTTTCTTTTGTATCGTTGAAGCAGCATTTTACAGGTCACTTTTCGATTCTCCATTTGTCTCTCGGTCAGTTCATGAGGCACGCACTTTCCACACTTCTGAATTTTTCCCATGGCTCGCAGACGTTTGGAAATTGCTTGCTGTTGAACTCCCAACGCATCTTCAAGCTGTCGTTGCGTTTGCGTGTTGTCTTCATCTAATAATGCTTGCAATTCGGCGTCATCGAACGATTTTCGCTCGCCGGAGCGTGCGGCGTCGTTCAGGTCGAAATCTCCATTTTTGAATTGTCGAAACCACGTTTCACATGTTCGAAGTGTTAATGCACGATCACCATAAACTTCCACAAGCGCACAGTGGCTCTCGGACACTTTTTTCCCCTGATTGAACATGAAAAGCAATGCATGGCGCATATGCTCAAAATTTGGTACAAAATTCGACATTTTTGAAGCGCAATAAAAACTTACTGGAAGATTTTTTCGAGAAAATGTCAACGCAGTTCAAGCACTCGATATGACTAAACAAAATGACATATGGTATGTGTTACCAACAGCGGTACAAAACAGAACGCCATCCATTGAAAAAACCGGAAATTACTTAGGAGTACACCTGGTATCTTTTCACAAAGAATAACTTTTGGGATAGAATAGAGTATAAGAGTCTTTTTGTCACTTTCAATACTTCGAAAGAGATTCTTAAGAAAAAAAAATTGGGGAGTATTTGTGTAGAAAAATTCGGTAGTTGCTTTGACCGTTTACACTGGAAAAAAATTCATGCAATGCTTTCTTACGAGTTCAAAGATACGAGTATCACTGTCAAAATCTTCTCAAATCGTATAATCCAACCCAGTGATGATCTTATTCCCACGATATTGAACGAATGTCATGACTCATCAATCTCAGGACATTCAGGATTCAATCGAACGTATTCTCGGATTCGGAGCACTTATAGGTGGCCAAATATGAAACGCGATATAGCTGAATATATAAAAAGTTGCAAGCTTTGTCAAGAGAATAAGCTGGTTCGGAAAAGAAATAAACATCCTATGCTTATCACATCTACTTCGTCTCGTCCCTTCGAAAAATCTTCTTAGACATTGTGGGACCCCTTCCCTTGACTGAAAACGAATTCTCATAATCAACGCGAACGCTCAATTCTACCGCGTTCATCAACTCGATTATGCACCGGGAATTTTCAATGACAAACTGGGGGAAGCAACGATTTTCTTGAAGACATGGAAAATGATAACATATTTGGACTTGGCACAAATCGATGAGAAGATTAATTTGATAAAAGAAAACTACGCCGTAATCGTTGAATTATGTAAAAGCAAAGGAGAAAAATTTTCTTGTAAAACATCATTTGAAGTGTTTCAAAAATTAGTATCTGACATGACCAATACTGAATCCATTTTGAGAGACCTTCTTGGACGACCTCCAAGTAGAGAAAAAAGGGGACTTGTGAACATTCTGGGGTCAACTATTAAATTCTTTACTGGAAACTTAGATAACGACGACGCCAAATATTTCGATCATGCTATAAAACATCTTGACGAAGAAGAACTAGCGTTAGGTCATCTCCTTAAAGATCAAATACAAGTCGTAGAATCCACCATAAGTAATTTTAATGACTCAATCACGAATGTCAACATTGCACAGGAGACTTAACTACAACATTAAAATGATCGCTAATTTGACGAATCTGTATGATAATGAATTGTTCGACGTCAAAAAGAATGTACTAATCGAGAACCATGTGTCATTTTTGAATTTTCTCTGTGAAAGGGTGACACACGAACTTGATGATATAACTAATTCGATAGGATTTTCAAAAGAAAATTTTCTACACCCAAGAATAATGTCTCCATCTCAATACATCGTAGAATTACAGAGAACTCTCAGATTTTTACCTGCCGGTTTAAATTACCCTCTTAATCCTTCAATAGAAAATGCTCACAGTCTTTTAAATTTTGTGACTATTCAAACTTATTATTCACGCAACCGTCTTGTCTTTATTATACACACTCCTCTTACGTCTGAAACAATTTTTCAACTTTTCCACTTAATACCTCTGCCAGTGCATAAAAAATTGGACGACTATATCTTTGTACAACCTTATAACAAATATATTGCCATTTCCACATCAAGGACCACGTATATTTTGTTCGATAGCCTCGAGGATTGTAAAACGGTGTATAGCCAATATTTTATTTGTAAAATTGAATAAGAAGTGAATACTGTACTCCCCACGAATCCTTGTGAGATCGACTTGATGTTGAAAAATGAAGATAAGATTCAAAAAAATTGCGACGTTCGATTAGTAACGATAAATCAAGAAATTTGGCATAAATTACATGACAAGAATGTTTGGATATACGTATTGAATCTTCCGACTTCTGTTACGATTTCTTGTATGTCTGGCGATCCTATTGATAAAATTTTATATGGGGTAGGCATCCTGGAATTGTTAGAACATTGTCACGCGTATACTCCCGAGACTATGTTGACGACAGATGGGTCATTTACCTCGAACTTCACGGTTAAATTGTTGAAATTCAATATATCCATTGATAGGGAATCCGTTTATGAAAAATTACATACTCTCAACTTGAATAAGTTTCGCAAAATATCGAAGGTTAAAATAAATCTAAACAAATTGGGAGTAGCCAGCTACAAATTGAATCAAATCGAGCGGGAAATCGATCAAGTACTAAGCGATCAGGAAAACGAGAAGATAAATTCGTTTTGGAAAATTGGTGCCGTTGCCTCATTTGTAATAATGATAATTGTTCTTATAATTTTAATTTTATGTTGGAGAGAACGGTATACGTTGAAACATGAAGGACAAAATAATATGAGATTAATACACCGACTAATACCGGGAACCTTATGCTTATATTGTTCAAGAAGACATCGAACCGCTCCACATGTTTCTGACTCGTCGAGCGAAGATATGAATGTACCTACACGCGCTATAACTGATGATACAGAACTGCGAAATCTGGTCAATGAAAGGGCCCCTTTGTACCCAGTTTTACAACGTCGTTCAGAAAATTCTATATGCGAAAGAATGTAATGATAAGAGACATAGCATCAAAAGTGTAATATGGTCAATCGAAGTAGTACGAAATGCACTAAATCAAGACATAAAGAACCATTTGTATAATAGAATCAAAGTTGGCGTCAAAACTACCAACTTTATTAAAAGGGGGGAGGTGTGTAAAAACCCATGAAATATAATTTTCCATTTTTTCCTTTACTTTGAACTTATTATTTTTTCTTGCAAATTTATCAGTCAATTTAACTTTTATTTCGAACCTCTATTTTGCAACATTTATCATGTAATTTAATTTTTATTTCGAAACTCTATTTTTGCAACTTTATCAGTCAATTTAACTGTTATTTCGAAACTCTATTTTTGCAACTTCATCGTGTAATTTAACTTCTATTTCGAAACTCTATTTTTGCCACTTTTATCACATCCTGTTCTTCCTTTTTGGGTTTTTCCCCCAGCGATAGGCGCCAACTGCGATTAAAAGACCTCGTATCAGGCAGTATATAAAAGGCGTGAGTTTCGGAGCGCTTTCTCGAACTCGAACTCAATTCCGTTTAGTTGTTCGCACATCCGGTTGTTGTGATCCACAGGTTGAGAAATTCACCAAGAGAAACTTGTAATAGTAATATCGTATTTATTTGTAGTCTTCACAAGAGTCTGAACAATAAGAGCCCCATTCGCTTTAGAACTCAATGCTTTTATACATTTCGTAGTAGAAAAAAAAGGCGTGACAAGTGGCGTGGTACGATGCTCGTATGACATGCGTCGTCCAATCAAAATTTTACAGATATTGATAATAGTGAACAGAAATATGCATTGTACCGATAACTGAAATCGAAAACGGATAGAAGAATAGTCACGAACGAACAAACAAATTTAGGAAGTGATTTAGGATACAATCGAGTTGATTCAGAGAATCTTTATAGAAACAATTTCGTTTCGCAATATAATATAATGTCTTCAAAAAGGCTGATGCAATATTCCTAAATATTACATAGGAAATTTCAGGTTTACAACACCGTTACCAAATCCTGTTCGCGCATCACGTTACCAAATCTTGTTCGCGCATCACGTTACCAAATCTTATTCGCGCATCACGTTACCAAATCTTGTTCGCGCATCACGTTACCAAATTTTGTTCGCGCATCACGTTACCGGTTCTGACTGTTCGTGAAATCACGCTCATGTTATCAAACTCTCGTGCACTCATATGTACTATATAAACCTTGGTGAAATTTAATAAATGGAAGAGTGTTTTCTACAACTTGGAATTGTGTGATTGTCTGCGTACCCGGGACTACCCAAGTCCATTACAATTTAAAAAGTAACTAAAAACTTCATGTAACAATAAACTGTTTGAAAAAAAAAAAATTAATTTTTTTTCTTTTGTCAAGTTATTAGGATGTTATTTGTCAACTCATCATTTTTTCATCATTTCAATAAAAAAAAAATTTGTTATTTTTTTGTGGCTTTTTCAGGAATTCTGACCCAGCTTCTCAACAGCCAGTTAGCGACGCTTCCGTTGCATTCCTTGAAGCAACCTTGAGAAGCTGTTGAGAAATTTTTTGAAAAAACCATTTGGTTTCTTGAGGATTTCTCAACAGGATCTTATCGCATACGATATGAAAATGTTACGAATGCTACAATACAATGACAAGGGAAATTCCGCGGCCCTTTTTTTCTTAACAGATACTAGTGGCGTGCCACTTAGGCAACGTTGAGAAAAAGCAGATTCTGTTAATAAAGCCACTGGAGGAGCTGTGCTGCTTGGGTTAGGCAATTCGTCCCAGGTATTGTGACCGTCAATCATCAAAGCTCCAGGTCATATGGGAAGAAAGAGAACAATTCTTCTGTTAAGATCGTGAAATGAAAATATTTGATTCTTTCCGACGACGGACGTTCGATTTCACGACACTATGATGTTCATAAAAAGGACTATTAAAACTTCTTTAATAGTATTTACCTGATTTACCTTTTGTTCGCAAAATCGTGATTATATAGATATTTATTCTAATTCAACTTTCATGTGAGTAATACTACGAAAAACGGGTGTATAAAAAATGCTCATGGTTTTTGTGGACACTAAAGCGTTTAATAGTCGTAATGCAATTTATGTGGATCACACAATTTTTTAACTTGTTCTATTCAGTGTCGCTTGTTCAGCTTCCTAAGCCGTAATCTTTTGTTGCGTCATTGTCTGATCGTAGCCTGTCGTAAAACGACCGGTAATTTTCATCTATGTGAACAATTAGTTCATGCAAGTCATTCATTTCAACCTGTGTCATTAAATTATCAAACCCTATTAAATAGGGATTTGCCTCTTGAAACATTTATAGGAGCATCTTCAAAAAACTATCAAACAAAGAATCAAAAAGTTAATTGGCCAAAAATGCAGAAAATTGTGTACGATCGTGAACAGCCTATGACGATATTCTCGTACAATTATGAAGAAAAAAGACAGCAACGATGTTAAAAAAAAAGGAGTGTCAGAGGAGGCTTTCAAAGAAGTCGATTTACCTTTGTTGTATCCTTTCGGTAATTTTTTTGGGGAAACCAATTCCATTCGAGTTACTTTGACGGTGACGCTTCACTTTAAACGAACCGATTAATTATGACTGATTATATCGAGAATTTCAAAGGTCAGATTGGCTATGGTTGAGGGATTGATCGAGTTTACGTAAGAGCACCGTATCAACGAGGACATATAAGTGGATCTTTTCTAGGTGGATTTTCTCGCACAATCTTACCTCTGATAAGACGAGGTGCTAGAGCTGTTAGAAAAGAAGCCCTCAGTGCAGGAGTAAATATTGCTACAGATGTCGCAAACGATGGTTTCCCTTTTCACGAATCTCTAAAATCACGACTCAAAGAATCTGGGAAAAACCTCAAACGTAAAGCTGATGAAAAAATTGAAAAATGGATAGAGGATCAAGGTATAAAAAGACTAAGTGGGAAAAATTCCTCATTTTCAAAATCGTCGCAAACTGCGAAACAGCAGAAAGAAAATAACTTTAAAAAAAAATCGAGTAAAGAAAATACTTTCAAGAAAAGATTAGGCAATAAAAAGAATAAAAGATCAATTAGTGATATTTTCGCGTAATTATGGCTTTCCTACACGCTCATTCGTGCAAGTGTATGAAATCGGAGCTCGAGCTTTTCCAACTCCCTCCTACACAAACAACCGTCAAAAAATCTCAATGGGTGAACTACGAACCGATTTCCTCTCTTACCGACGATTCCCCGATACAATTCGTCGTCTCTGATTCAGGTGATGAGTATACAGATTTGGCTCATACAATGTTGAGCCTCAAAGTTCAACTTGTACGAACACCAATAGTAAGGAAAATGCGCAAAGGTAGATATAGTAAGAGCTGCGAAAAACTTTTTGCACAGTCTCTTCATATCTATTCATACGCATATCGAGCGTACATGGAAATCTTGCTAAATTAGGGGCCGGCGGCGAAAAAAGCACATTTAAGTGCCGTTTTGTAGAGACTGATAAAGCTTGTTCGATGGATGATACAGGTACGGCTAACGATGTTTTAGTGAAAAGTCGAAAATATTTCGAAAACTTGACGGTAGACATATTGGCCATTTGCATTGCGACGTTTTTAATCAAGAAAAATATCTGGTGAACGGTGTGGAAATGACTTTGAGACTCGGTAAGTCGCGAGATTCTTTTTCTTTGATAGATTCTAAAGGTTATTACAAAGTAAAAATTAAAAAAGCTACTTTACTCGTTAGACGCGCCAAAATAAGTCCTGGTGTGCTCCTCGGACGTGCTAGAGCGCTCGCTAAAACGACTGCAAAGTATCCAATGACGCGTGTTAAAGTTAAATCTATAACTACACAGCGGTGTGCAGGGGGAAAATATTGATAACGTTATTTTGGGGCTGCTACCGAAACGTGTAATAACACGTTTCGGTAGCAGCAGCATAGTCTAGGTTTTGTTGAAAATAAAGCGTTTAACGGAGATCGTACTTTAAACCCGTTCAATTTTCAACTACTTGTCATTGTACGTAGACGGCGTTCAATTTCTTTCAAAACCGCTTCAACCCGATTTCACGAATAATCATTACGTCGATGCTTACCATAAACTTTTTACAGGAACAGGTATACTAGGGTGATTCAAAAAAACACTTTTCTTGAATTTGAACCGGTATTGGCCTGAATTATTAAGTTAAAATTAAAAAATTTAAAATTTGACATCCTCGATTAACAAGTAAGACTGACACTTTACAATAAATGAGCCTTTACAACTTTAAAAATTTGATAACAGACGGTTTTTTGATTTAGCAGCAAAAACATGTGGTTAATCGGCACTAAGAAAAATTCGTTCAGCCGAATAGCGTTACCATCAGTATTCGCGTTTCATCATTTTACAATGAAAAAAACCACCCGTAACAGTGCAACAGCTGCAGCAAATGAAGTCATGAAATGTTGGAAGTGTCTACATATACCAACTCAAAACAAGGACAAAATTGTCAAGAAAATAAATTTTCGTTTAACTGTTGGTGAAATTTGAATAAAAAAAAAACAAGAGAAAAAGCAAAAATGGTGAAACAAGAAAAAACCAGCAAATGTTTCTTATTGGGATGAAAAATTTATTCGATATTGCGCATTATGGTGCGTTGAATATCATACAAGAACAAAAATCAAAAGATTTTTTAACGCTGCAAAGAGTCGAGGGGCGAAAAGGCAACACCATTTTTTTGAAACGCGTTTTACCAAAATTAAAAAGTTTGAAAATAACGAAAAAAACCGAACCTACAAGAAACGTCAGCACCTGCGAGGACGAAATAATGCAAGATGGACAAATTTCTGCGCAAACTTCAGAAAGTGAAGAAACAGATACAGATTCAGATTTTCAAGATTCTCGCTTTCATTCAAAAACTACCAAGAAAGAAAAACTCTTTGATTCAAAATTAGCAGCAGTTCTGTCAAATGACAGAACAAAAATTAGCGACAGAAAAGCAGCAATGATGTTACCAGCAGTGGCTCACTTTTTAGGCCATGAAGTCAAGAATTCAATTTCAAGTTATCCGACAATTCGTCGAGAACGTGAGAACGTAAAAAAGGGCGTGAGCAAAGTGCTGCTGAAATCAGAAATTCTCTGCTCCTAGAACCACCGTTGACGATCTATTGGGATGGAAAACTGCTTCCTTCCAGCACGTCTAATCATTATTGTACACTATTATGGCTCAAATCACCTATATCTCATCAATTACTGTCACTATTTCGTATTTTTCAGGCAGTGGTCGATCAGAAAGGTTGCCTATTATTGTAACAAGTAGAACAGGACATGAATAACTTATAAAAATTCCAGCATTGAAAAACGGAACTGGTTCAATGATGGCAGATGCTATTTTTGAAACATTGCGTGAATTGAATATGGTTGAAGATGTTGGAGCCATGTCCTTTGACACAAACGCGTCAAATACTGGTGCAAAAAATGGCGCATGCATCGGTCTACAAATGAGATTGAAAAAAGACTTGATTTACCTCCCATGTCGACATCACATTTTCGAATTAATACTTGAATCTGTTTTTTCAACTTGTATGGGACCATCATCAGGGCCTAATGTAAGAATTTTCAAACGATTCCAAGAAAATTGAAAAAATATCGATCCCAATCGATATTTGTCTGGTATTTCCGACAAAGACATTAAACTTCCGCTTTAACATAAACGTGAAAAAATTGTCGATTTTGCGAGGCACACGAGTCCAAGCAATCAAGAGATGACTGCGGAGAATTTTCGGAACTCGTTACAGTATTTTTGGTAATGTACACTCAAATGTTCTTTCGAGAAATATCAGAAAAAACATTTTTTTACTGGCGAACCTCAAACATCAACCTTCAAACTTCCAGGACTAATGCATAATGCTCGCTGGATAGCAAAAGCTATTTACTCTCTGAAAATTTACATATTTTGAGATCAATTCAAGCTCACAGTCAATAAAAAGAAAGCTTTACGTCGGATTTGTATTTTATCAATTCAATTTATATATTCATCTGGTTCCAAGCTTCAGATGCAATTTGTGCGCCCAAAAATGACTTGCAAACATTGAAAGAACTTGAACTTTACAAAGCAGTCGATTCCCAAATAGCTAATGTTGCAATCCAAAAATTTTTCCGTCACATGTGGTATTTGTTGGAAGAGTTGATATGTTAAGCATTTTTCGATACTGAGGCACCTGTCGAAACGAAAGTGAAAATGGTTGAAAAAATGAACGCAGATTAAGGATCGTGCAGAGAAATAACAAAATTATACACAAATCGAAACATTATTGTGATAATTGCCCCAGAAAATTGCCGTGAAACGAGTCTTGAGAAATTTGCGACAAAAAACAGCATTCGATTTTTCAAAATTTTGAAAATCGAGGCCAACTCATTTCTTGGCAAAAATGTTTCCGGATGGTTCAAAGACTGTCATTACAAAAAGAGTTATGAAGAGTTATTTGCAGAAATCTCAAAGTAGTTAACGACGTTGCTGAGCGGGGAGTTGCATTGATCCAAGAATACAACTCTTTGCATAGCAAAAATGAGCATGAAAAACAAAATCTCCTTTTGAGTGTAAAAAACCATCGCAATAAATTTCCGGACGCGAACAAGAAAACTTTTTTGGGACAGTTGAATGCCAACAAAAAAATATAACCATTTTTCTAATGGCAGAAACATACCAACAAGTTTCAAATTTGACAAATCCAGCTTAATTCATTTTGAGTGTAACGAATGGCAATATTATTTAGATAAAAAATATTTTTAAAATACTTTTCATTGTTACTATCATTACTGCAGTTCACAGGTGAACCTCAAATATTTTAAGACCCGATTGTGGATTTTCTTTCCATTGAAATAAAACTACTATTTAAGCATTGATATCTGGTAAACAGGAGTTACATTTATGTTAGCGTTGTTATGTTAAAGTTAATAATAAAATAATGCTGGAAAACAACAAACTTACATCAATCTTCACTAAACTTGACGATTTCTTTCATATTCTACTATATTTACAACAAATCTTAACAAAATTTCCTAATATGAGCCATAAATATAGTCAATTATGGCCGATGACATAATTTCTAAATATGAGTATTGGGTTTCTGTTTTCGATTTGTTGTTGATGACAACATATATTGTTTAGCAAACGCAGTAGTACACTGAATCATTGACGAGTTTTTTCTAAAAAATGAAAAAGCCATTTATAAAATGCGAATTAACATGATTGGTGATTTTTACCTAGAATTTTCGGAAATCGTTTCATAAATTACGTTAAGTCATATTATCTCATCGAAGTTCGTCCATGGCCGGTTATTTATGACCAGAAACGAGCTCTAACGGTAAATTATAATTGGAGAGTTTTAAAATACCATGACCTGACCCATTTTTTCCTGACCGGTAAACTCACATCACCGCTCTGGTCGAACTTGATTTCGGTCAGCGAATGCATTTACTTGCTTGAACTTGGCCTGGGCATTTAGGGGCTGCCATAACCTCGTCTCGAGTGCATAAACGAGCATGCAAAGCAATGGCGTCTAAAGGATCTTATGAGTTAAACTCAAAAACTGAATATGATGTTCAGGGATCGGTCAAAATTCTTCAGCATAATCTGCGATTTTTTGATAGTATAGTTAGGTTAGTTTAAGAAAAATTGAGTCAATCGACTCAATCAAAAAACAAAAATCAAAAAAACATCTTTCGTTGATAGGGTGAAGAAAAAAAAAACGAAGAATTGAAGCGTAGTTTCGCGCACTTTTTTTCTTTTTTGTGATTCAACACCGAGAAAACACTTGAACACTTAGAGTATGGCACTGTGTCATACGTTGAGAGTTTGACGCTTACCTTACCTTCAAAGAATTCATTCATACCTTCTAAGGTTCTAAATATGGCACCCAGTCATACGATGAATGCAAGAATTTGTAAATTCTACGTACGAATTTGAAGTCACTTTGTACCTTGAAAGTAGGCAGCGACATACATTAAATTTATAGCGTGAACTGGCTATTACCTGAAACGTAAGATTCCCATACTGCAAAAGTATGGTCTTCGAAACGATTTCCGAAACAAAAGCCAAACTTGCTCAAAATTCAAACCCGCTTAAACTCGTTCAACGCATGAATATCTCTACGAGTATAACACTTTATACGTTTGGAGTATGTGACGCAGTACACGAAGAACGTACGAAACTTTTACACAAGTATAATCAACATACTTTTTGTATATGATTGTGATCGTGCCGTTAAGGTCGAAAATTTCTGCATGAAATGCTTAGAGCTCCTACGTTCGATGTACGATTGGGTCGTGCTCCAGTGGACGACTTTACCATGTGAGAAGAGTTCGAATTTTTTCCCGATGTATGTGAGCTGAAAACCCTCACTTAAACAAATATGGTGGTGGTAGAATGAAATCAAGAGGGGAGATAAACAAAAAAGAATCAGCCAGAGAATTCGCGTGCAAGAAAAAATTCGAGAACCAGAGTATATAAATATGGCAGAAATTCGGTATGTGAATTGCAACTTGATTGCAAATATCTAATTTGAAATCTGGATTGAGAGAATTCCCTTACTCCTTCCTAAATTATGCACGATTCGCTCCATAAGAACACGTATAAATCGACGCATGTTTTGGAATTTTTTGTCTGAAAAACTAAGTAGACAGAATACTTGTAATTCAACCCACACTTTTTTTTTTGATTAAGTTGACATGTTGTAATTTTTTCAGAAACATTCCCTTATTATTGTTTACGCGCTCATAATACCTTAATGTATTGTATTTTATTACCTTTCACTTCCGCTTTCACTTCCGCGGAAGTGAAAGGAGAGTATGGTTTTCGTTGTGAGAACGAAATTTGTTTCGGTAATTTATTTTTCGCTAGAGCAATGAAAATTCTCATTAACACAACGAAGTGATTCGTATCGATGTCCGCGTGACAACGAAACAAGTTTTGTCGCGTAAAAAATTTTTATTTCGTTGGGTTAACGAAATCTGTTGCATTTAAAAAGTCCTTTCGCTGCGCTGACGAAGCGTGAGTTACAGTAAAGAAAAAATTTTTGACCTTATGGTACTGAATCTATGTAACAATGAAAACGATTCTTCATGTGGATGGTACACGTTTGTTGATACAAGTAAACGATTTTCTGTTCCAAAGAACTTTCATTTTCTTACTGTTACGAATAATGGCAACATAATGATTGGTTCGCGTACGATTCAACAAAGAACACAGATAGAGCACTTTGCCATAGTTTCCTAGTACTACACAATACAGTTCTTTAGTAGCGTACGTGGATGCTGGCTTGTTGCTGGTGGCTTTTTTAACCCTGGCAAAGGCCCGGGAATGGAGTTCCGTGCTTTTTGCGTGCTCTTTGCGTCTTTTTTCCTTTCCATGCTGTTTTCTTAGCAGTTATTATCAAAATCCCATACATTTTTCCCGGAAATTGCTTTGTGGATTAATGTTCTTGAAAAATCAATTTCGACCCAACAATTTATACATAATTGAATTTTCTATGCCAAAATGACTTTACACAAATTTATCCGAAATCTTCCTTATTGACTTTTTTGCTTGACAGTTATCATGTGATCACAGATTTGATTTTTCGACTTTTCTAATTAATACATGTAACAATACAATTATCAACTATATAATAACAGAGAAATTGACTTTATTAATTACATGGATTCTCAGAAAGAAGACATTTCAGCTTGAAATTTAGGAGAATTTATCAAAGGACGGAAAAGGCACGGAGTTGAAACGCAATAAGCATGGAGTTTCGTGCTTTTTGCGTGCCTTTTGCGTCCCCGAGCCTTTGCTAGGGAATATTCACATTCGATCCTCACAAAAGGTAAATTTTCACTAATAATGCCCTGGCAAACCACTGGCAAACCACTAATTACATTGCCAGTTACATTCCTTTTGTGCAAAAAAGTAATGTAATCTCGGAGTCACGTCTCGCTCGTTTAGATTTCCGAACGAGAATCATTAGAACGATGAGGATGCTCATTATAATGAGCGTTCGATTTTCGGGTATCAACGACCCTCAAGAGAAGCTTTCTCGAAAAAAGAATAATCTTAGGCTATTATATTTTGCGAATCCGAAATAATCTTAACGATTATTTCGAAAAAGGATGCTTGCAAAATATTTCTATTGTAAAGCAAAATAATCTTAACGAATATTTCGAAATGTTCTATTACTAGGCGGAGTAATCTTAATAGTTCTTTCGCAAAACTGAGTATTGCGAATAATGACTGAATTATTTTGACTTTTTGAGCAGAAGCTGGGTGGGAGGAGTTTTTAGGTATACATGCCCGTGCATTTTTAACGAAAAGCTAAGTCACTTTTGCCTTCGACGGAAAAGCCTCCTGTCTCTAGCTGGCCCTCAAGCTGCTTGCAGCCCTTGCCTCTACCAGGTGTACTCCTAATTAATTTTCGGTTTTTTTGCAAATAAAACACATAATTCCAAAAAAACCGTAACCTTTATTTTATTCAAAGTATTTTCCATCGCTTTCTACACATTTTTCCCACCTTTCTGGTAAATTGTGGATACCACGCCAGTAAAAATCATTGCCTTTGGAGGTGAACCGCTCGGTGAGCCATTTTCGTACATTTTCGTACGAGTCGAAGCGCTGCTCAGAAAGGGCATGGCCCAACGAGGCAAAGAGGTGGTAGTCGGATGGCGCCAGGTCTGGTGAGCAAGCCTCATGATCAAGCACTTCCCACTTGAGCCTTTCCAGCGTGTCACGAACGACTTTCGACTTATGCGACGGCGCATTGTCGTGGAGCAAAATCACCTTCTTCTGTCGTTGTTGATATTCTGGTCGGTTTTCCACAATGGCTCGGCTCAAATCTTTCATTTGCTATTTGTAGCGAACGGCATTCACAGTTTCACCAGGTTTCAGCAGTTCAAAGTATATAACACCGGACTGGTCCCACCACACACACAGCATGACCTTCCGACCATAACGATTTGGCCGTGCCGTCGATGTCGATGCTTCACTTGGACTCACCCACGATTTGTTGCGCTTAGGGTTCTCCAGGAAAATCCACTTTTCATTACCAGTAACAATACGATGCAGGAAAGGCTTTCTTTTGTATCGTTGAAGCAGCATTTCACAGGTCACTTTTCGATTCTCCATTTGTCTCTCGGTCAGTTCATGGGGCACCCACTTTCCACACTTGTGAATTTTTCCCATGGCTCGCAGACGTTCGGAAATTACTTGCTGTTGAACTCCTATCGCATCTGCAAACTGCCGTTGCGTTTGCGTGTTGTCTTCATCTAATAATGCTTGCAATTCGGCGTCATCGAACGATTTTCGCTTGCCAGAGCGTGCGGCGTCGTTCAGGTCGAAATCTCGATTTTTGAACTGTCGAAACCACGTTTCACATGTTCGAAGTGTTAATGCACGATCACCATAAACTTCCACAAGCGCACAGTGGCTCTCGGACACTTTTTTCCCCTGATTGAACATGAAAAGCAATGCATGGCGCATATGCTCAAAATTCGGTACAAAATTCGACATTTTTGAAGCGCAATAAAAACCTCCTGGAAGATATTTTCGAGAAAATGTTAACGCAGTTCAAGCACTCGATATGACTGAACAAAATGACATATGATATGTGTTACCAACAGCGGTACAAAACAGAACGCCATCCATTGAAAAAACCGGAAATTACTTAGGAGTACACCTGGTAGAGTACCTCTGCTGAAACCGTCGCTTGCAAAAAGACTCTCCCTCCCGTAGCCTAGCTTGACCTGACGAGGGCCATTTGCTCCCCCAACCTGACCTATACCACTGACCGAAGTAGTACTTCTGGTCCGATAGATCGAGATTGGATAAAAACAAGTAAATATAACTTTTTTTAATCTTTTGTTTGACCTTATTTCGGATTCATTTCTTCCTATAAAACCTGTGCTCGATGATAGGAGAAATACCTTTCCAGCTTCAGATCCAGGGCGATCTGGCACAGACTATATATGGAACAGAGTGAAAACGATCAAGGTACAAAGGGCCAATATTTAGATTAATAGAATGAATAAGAATGTTAAAATTAAAATATATTAAATACCTACATGAAACTAATTAGATCTTGGACACAGCGATTATTAGAACCAATGATAGGTCATTACTATAATAAAGGGTCTTTTAACAGTGTATCAAGTGAGAGAGTTAATCTAAGCAACCAAGGAAAGCGCTCGAAGGAATGGGCTTCGAGCACCTTCGGCTCAGGAAACAGCGTTTAGGAATAAGGGTCAATTAGGACTTTGGGTTTAATTGAGGATCTTGAAGGGTTTTCCCCTCGATCAACGAATAACCCAAAGTGAACTAGATGCCCGAGTAGCCAGGTATGTTAGTGAGTTGTACGGAGTACCACTGCAAGCGACCGACCAAATTATCAACATCACCTGCACTAAATGTGGAGAGCAATCAAGTTATACTAGGAACCCTTCCCAGTCAAGAAAAAGGAAAATTTCTGATAAACAAGAGCCACCCAACAATGCCAGAAATTGGGAGGAAAAGCTAGGCGAAGATTTCGATAAGGCTTTCGACTTTTGCGAGGAAAGCTTCAATGCGATGTTAGAAAAGGAGATACTAGAAGATTTGAAACCTCCCCCTCCGAGATTACCTGTGTTGATATAGACTTGCCAGAGTCACACGCTAGCTTTGCGTTAAATATTGTAAAGAGTTGTATTTGAATTTTGCTGATGTTTTATTATGAATAAAAGCCCAAAGGGCAATTAAAAGTTTTTCTCAATCTTTTTCTCTTGATATCCTCTCAACCTTTTGGACTCCTCAAACTTCAAGGGTCACGCAGGGCGGTAGCCCCGCATTGGTCCTTTCCTCCGTACGAGTGCGAGTCATTACATCGTTGGATGCTCAATAAATGAGTTCGATCGTTACAGTAAGCTGAAACGTCGATTTTGAGCGTATTAGATTATAAATTTCCAATTTTTTTTCAAAAGGTTCATAGACGTTAATTTATGTGTAAGAAAACTGTCGCAAATCGATTAATAATATATATTTTATAATGAAGAAAAGCAGTATGCCGAGCACGTAAGATATCGATAATGCGATGTGTGCGGGATATTTGAACGGGGAAAAAAACGTTACCGACAGAGTCGAATAATATATTCTTAATCAGACAAGTTAAATTGCCTATTATTTGGATATGTATTTTCAATTTCTCATTAATACAATTAAACGCATTATAAAACTTTGAACATCAATTAATTACGTCTACATATATTAATAAAAATTGAAATTTTTTTTGAAATATAATTTGATTAAGATGAATAAATTTTCTCTCGAAACATTTTAACTCTACAAACATTCAAAAATGCATCAGTATGAGTAGGTATCTGGATGTAGAGTAAAATTTTACAATCAATATGCAAAGTTGTTTTCATCAAAATCGTATTTTACTTGATGAACGTTCCAAGTAGACGATTCTACTGTAGGAGTTGTAAGATTGAGCTCTCAATCGAGATTTGTCTCCTTTTCAAATAAACATTTTTATTCAATTGCATACATGCAATTACATACATAAAATCATCGCATCCATATAAAGTTACATACATAAAATCATTAGACCACACTTTTATTTTTACGATAGTTCAATCTATTGACTTTTCTGATCGAGATGCAATCTCAAAAGAAGTACTGCAAAATCATGTTTAGAAATTTATATAAATTTGAATAAGAAGAAAGAATGACTTGAGTCTTATTTACACGACAATTTTTACACTCGTCACTATACTAATTCTTGGTTTGTTTTCTTTCATCGTTATTCTTAAATAACATATTCTTGTGGATTTTTCTTTTTAACAGTTACATTGTACTTTTTATTATATGCGACGCGATCTGAGAAAACTAACTTTCAGAGGGGAATGGTTAGAGAATGCTCGGGACGTAGAAAAAAAGAGAGTTTAATCACGTTCAAAATAAAATATTTCATGGAATCATATTAAACATAAGGCAAAATAAATCTGTTTGTGCAGGTAAATAGATCATCCTGAGAACTATAAGAAAATGTCAAACCCCGAAACTTGATTTTTTCGACACTAGGTCCTTTTTTTCAGATGGCGTCTTATATATTTGTAGCTAACCAGAAAACTTTATGACTTTTGTTTTTTAAATAAAGAATAAATTACTTCAATGGTTTTCATTGACATAGCACTGAATTTTCATTAAACAAAAAAAAAAAAATTTAAACACATCAAGAGGCAGATCCTTCAACACGGTGACTTCTGGTTCATAGAAAGGATGATGAGATAAGATGATGCTCAAGGTAAATATAATCTCTGTAGTCTCTATCATCCGGAAGTTTACGTACAATTCCATGCTCGTCGCTTCGTTCTGTAAGAAATATCTAATGTCAGGTTTTATGTGCGAGTAGACAGTAACCGCTATTCGATGACCAACCATACCACGTCCATCGAAATGTCGATATGTTCCACCTCTGGTCGGATGCTGTAGTTCCAGCAAATGAAATGTTAACCCAGAGAGATCATCTGAAAAAAGATATATATAACTAAATGCGATATCAGAAAAATATGACTTTTTTTTCGATTCACCATTTTTTCGGCGGATTTTGATAATAAACTTCTCATTGTTCAATATAAATAATGGCATTTGATCAAAATCGAACATCATTCTCAAATTATGTGTATTTTTTAATTTCATCACAATTCCCAACAATGTTCAAAAACCATCAGCTCATTTTCTTAAGATTTATAATTGCGATTTCGAAAAAATAATTTTACTTGGAAAAATATTCACAAGTAGTTGGCAAACTAAAAGCAAATGAAAAAAAGCTTATTTATTGGAATCAAAATCGGATTAGGAAAATCTTATATTTATTTTATTATTGTGTTGGGAAATTCACTCTAGCGGTAAGGGATATAAAGAATATACGATAAAAATAATTGATAACTCACTGCAGTACTGGAAAAAAAGGAATTTTGAGTCGATTTTTATTGCTAATTTTGATAGCAAACTTCCAATAGTTCAATATTAAGTATGGCATTACATTGATATTCAAACTAATTTCAACAACCCTGGCAATCGGGTGGCGACGTTAAACGTCACTGAAACGTCGCCACGAACGTCGCCACGAACGTCGCCAACGAAAATGTTGAAATAGTGGACTAGTGGACAAAGTCCACTAGTTGTCCTATAACGTTTGCATTCGCACTGAAAACGATGCCAACCTAACTTTCAGCGAAATTGAAGCAAAATTCACTCAAAGTTCGTTCCGCCAGTCTAAAAAACGATTTATGTTAGTGAATTTTAGCTTAAATTTTGAGACAAGCTTTTTTTTAATCAAACAACAAATACAAAAATTAGAGAACAATGAACATCGATTGAATATCCTGTGATTTATTAATGCATTATTCATGTAAATTCAACTCCACCTTTAGAATGTTCATTGGACAATTATTAAGTTTAAATCCAACATTTTAACCCAACTCTATGTTTAGGATGTTGATTCCAGAACTGATTAGATAAATTAATGTTTTAGATTTAAAGTTTGGTTTGGATGATATCAATGATTAAAATAATTCATTAAGGTAAAATTGATTTCCAATATCAAAAATGAATGAGAAATCACAGTGGCCATAAAATTTTTATTTTAAAAAATGAAAACAATGTTCGATAAATTGAAGAAATACAAAAATTGATACTTTCTATTTTGAAAAATAAAAGCAACTTATAATTCAACATCTCGAAATTTCACGAAAAAATGAGTAGTTTCATACCCATGAGCTTAAATTATAGTTATAGCTTCTTGAAGTGCCGTAGTTTTGTTGACCATGTACTCGACAACATCTAAGTCTTACAATATAAAAGGATCAATTTTCATGCTGTTTCCGAGGCAAAGGAATCTGCATGCTTCAGACTTAAACATGTTCTGTTCCTGAGCAACTGAAATCCATGGCACGGGTTCTGGTCCAATAGTATCGGCCTTGACGACTTTTTAAATTTTCTTCTCGAGCAACTGAATCACTGTTTGCGTCATAACCAGGAAATTTGAATTTTTCTTCCTTCATAGTCCCAGTTGTTATGCCTCTTATTGTAAAGGCTATTCCATTTTTCTAAAGTACAAAAATTTCGATTAAAATTTGTTTTTTTAACATTAATTTAAATTGGTAATAAATTATTGACACATAAAGAATGTTTTTTTAACCAATTTTACTGATACACGGAGAGACTCTGGCACGAGCAAATGAAAGATTTTTTTTCAAATGACACGAGCCACTGTTGTGAATGCATCGAGCGATCAGTGCAATGACATCAGTGGCTCGTGCCATTTGGAAAAAAAATTTTTTAACACTAATCGCTCGTCCCAGAGTCTCTCCGTGTAAAATTTTAATACTGTCAATCTATGTAGCTCAAGTTTCTAACGTTAATATTAATCAAACAAATTTTTTTTAAAAGTCGATTTACATATTCTAGATCTATTTTGATTAATGGCTGGTAACACGGGAAGTTAATTTTTCAGAAAAAAAAAACCATATTCAACATGTCGTTGTGGAATTCTGTATTTTCCACGATATTTCTTTTTTTTTGTGAACGAAAAATTAATTCAGTGTCCTTGGCAATTGTCAAAATAATTAGGACCGTTACTAGCATTTTTTACCGCTACCAAAAACCATTAGAACACTGAAAAAAAATGATTGATCCTACTAGCTTTGCGGTTCCCGAAACCATTTTCTTTTGCCGCAGCATTGATGGCAAAAGATGTGGCACGTATAAAGGAATTCATTCATTCCCAGTATATTCCACAGTGTGCCTTTGTGTTGGGGTAATCGGTTTCCACCATAAGCGCACTCATCGATTTGAAACTCCGCAGCAAGTCTTCATATGAAGATTTCTCTTTCAAGCACAACGCTAATTCAACCGCGAAAATGTCTTTGGTTGTGATGCCTTCCACAAATTGTACAGGAATACCGATTGATCCAGGAAGGATTTTGTAGAAGTGGGGACGTACGACTTCGTCATCTTCGTGTCGTACTTCATCATTGCTGTTCACATTATCGTCCAGAGGATCCATATCACTGTCTATTTCATCTTCGTCGTCATTTCCGTCGCTTTCTTCGTCGTGCAGATCAGACTCTGGATCTTCATCGGTATCCATCGCAGAGTCGTTGTCCGGAATTTTTTCTTCTCCTCCTTCTTCTCGGGCATCGCCGTATATCCTCGGTTCAATTTCAGCCACTCTATTACGATTATGAATTCTACTGCCGCAGCCTTTTCGTCGATCAAATCAGCAGCTATTCGGCAGCTACATTGGGCGGAAAGATGTCAAGTTGAACTCCGAGGCTTCGCCTCGGAGTTCAACTTTATACGAGGTGCAAGCGTTCGCTTGCGCTCGAGGTACACATACTATTTTCTTCGATAGCGGAGTGATGACGCGAGTTTTCGTGATAAAAAAAGATAAAATGTAATAATAATGAGTAATTTCTTAAGTTAAGATAATGTTGATGTGTCATCATGTTGTAGGAGAAGGGTAAAGCGGGTGGCAGGGGGCGCGGGGATTCGGGGGGACGAAGCCCTCCCGATTCAACAAAAGCCAAAATTCAATTGCATAAACATTAGACAATTACTCTTGGAAAAACAATTTTTTTCCATAAAACTCCTCCTAAGACTACCCCTAAAAAATTACCACCGAAAAAAACTTCTATGTCCACCATGACCACCATGACCGCTATAACCATGACCACCATAACTGCCATTACCATTTTGACCACCATGACCGCTACGACTCTCATGACCGCCATGACATGACCATTATGACCACCATGACCGCTAAAACCACAATGACCGTCGTGACCATTATGACCACTATGACCACCATGACCACTTTCTCCAACATGATCACAATGACCAAGAACACAATGACCACCATGACCGCTAAGACCACAACCGCCATAACCACCATGACCAACTTGACTGCTATGACCACCATGACCTTTACATCCTCTATGACCACTATGACCATGACAATCATGACCACCATGAACACTAAGACTATGACTACCATGACCGCTATGACCACTATGACAGCTGTATGCATGACTACCATGACCGCTATGACCATGACTGCCATGACCACCATGACCACTATGACCACCAATTTTGTCCAACATGACCACCATCAAGACCACCAGAACCACTATGTCCAGCCTAAGCACCGGCTAGGAAGCCTAAGAAGCACCGGACCGGCTATTATCCGTCTAAAACTCGTAATGAGTGAAGTGGCACCACGTATAATAGCGGGGCCGAAAAGCGCGTTTCATGACTTTTATTACTCGCATAGCCGGACAAACGAGCGCTATTCCTTGTAGTTTGAGCGTATAATAGACGGGTCGCGCAGTCCGTATTTTAGACCGTGTCCACCCGGCTATTATACGGTTTTGCACCATTGCGCATGCGCAATGATGGAGCAGATTATTATGATGGCGCCAAAACGTGATAATAATCAGAATAATTACTGCGCATGCGCGTTGGTGCAAGACCGTATAATAGCTAGGTGGACACCGTCTAAAATACGGACTGCGCGACCCGTCTATTATACGCTCAAACCACAAGAAATAGCGCCCGTTTGCCCGGCTATTAGAATGATAAAGTCATGAAACGCGCTTTTCGGCCCCGCTATTATACGTGGTGCCACTTCACTCATTACGAGATCTAGATTTAGACGGATAATAGCCGGTCCGGTTCTTCTTGGGAGTATCTATGGGACTTAGTAATCATTGCATGTACGCATTCCTGACCATTCCAGTCTTCTCTTCCCCCTCCACTTTCACAGACTGGCAATCACGCATTTTCTGTCCTCCTTAGCGGACAGAAAACGAGCGTTTTCGGTCCGCTGTCAAAGAAATATATTTAAAAAAATTCATTCGTATCAGTTTCTTGTAAAATGTCGGGGAGATCGGGGTGAGATTTCGTTTCGCGTATTTTAATAGTAATAAATATTTTATATCAATGTATGAAAGTCATTTTAAATGCATTTTCTGTCCTAACCTAACCTGGTACGTGTGGCAGTCTCTTAAAGACTCAAAAACTTGTTCCAGCCATTCAAAAACCTTTGTTTGTCCTCGTTATTCCTATAGAATTTTCAGGGACTAGTGCATGACAGACACTAGCGCGTGTTCCGGAACTCCCACATTTACCTTACAGATCTAATTTTATGTTTAGAGGAATTTCGATGAAAATTTTCAGAAAAAATAAAAAACAAAAAAAAACTGATGTTTGAAAAGCTTCCCTCAATTTATAACCCTTTAAAGTCGACTTTTGACTCCAAGAGCCATAGATAACAATGCAGGTAGGAGTTAAACTTACACATTTTTTCACAGAGCAAAACTCGTCGAAACAATATTTTTTCCGAAATTTTGATGTGAATTTTCAACCCCTCAAAACGGCGGGAAAAAAGTGGCATTCG
Source organism: Platygaster robiniae (assembly GCA_028476575.1). NCBI lineage: Eukaryota > Metazoa > Arthropoda > Insecta > Hymenoptera > Platygastridae > Platygaster > Platygaster robiniae. The sequence goes on along the minus strand of CM052029.1, from coordinate 18,443,266 downwards.
AAGGTTGCTTGTGGGATCACTGGTTTTTGACAACTCGCCCCTTATCCCCACTCTAGATCAATTACGATGGCCTTGGCCCTATAAAACACAATGATGCTTGGACACTTGCTTTGTTTCACGGTTTCGAAGTCATAGTAGTCATAATTTAGCAATGGTCCTAGACCCCCTGCCCTTCATTCTATAAAAAATGAATTTAGGGGTTGGTCGATACGAAACCTCAAATTTCGTATTATAGTTACCTACAGAATCTATAGTAAAAGGATTTGATATGAATAGTTTTGTCATTCATCAAATGAAAATTGGATTTTACTCTTTTTATAGAATCAGTGTTTATGTTGAGGGCAAAAAATGCGAAAATGTAAATTTTTAACAAATTGTAGAGTTTCGATGCATTACGTAAATAAAAATTTACGATTTCATTAATTATAAAGTTCATATTCTTTACATGGTATGTTTTAATGATATCAGAGTTTTGCTCATTGTATTCTTATCTTGAAATATTAATGTGATACAATGAAGTATTCAGATTGTGAAATGTCCTTTTGAATGCACAAAAATTGTAATTTAAATAAAATTACAATAAGTTATTTAAAAAAAATAATTGAGCTAAACCTTAATATATAATAAAATTTTAGAGAATTCATTAGAGTCTATATGAAATAAAAACGATAAAGAGTAGATATAAAAGCAGATGATGAGATCGCGATCTTTCGTTCTTGAAGATTATCGATTATGCAATGAAGTTACGAAAGTTACATTTAATACAGAATATTTGAAGGGGGGGGGGGAGTAGACAATTTGTGACTAAGTGGGACACAGAGGGCTGTTAACTCCCCCTCTATCTGTCAAATGGATTTTTTCTTCTTGAAACCACACAATTCCCCTAAACAAATAATTACATTCAACATCAATTTTGTAAATTTTGAATGATCAGGCTCTTACTTAAAAAAAGATGCGAAATTTCACGACCTTCGAAGATTTCGAAATAGAGTTTCTCCGCAAAATTTCCGATAACGTTTGAAGACAATGTAATATTGTAAAAGGACTCCAAAATCGAACCAGTATTTTTGTAAATTATCTTGAATATTGTAACGATAAACGTCTAATGGAGGTTGCTCGATAAATTGATTTGATTGTACCTCAAATTTTTAGGTTCAACGTATAATAATTTCTCTAGTTTTAATACTAGATTGCCTCAATTCGAATTTCAATCTGGTTCTTTGCAAAGACTATAAATACGGCGATGAAATGGAATGATCTAATTGGTACTTTGTAGTTTTTAGAGTCTTACGATGAAGAAGTTCGATCTTCTTGACTAAAAAGATCAAGATGAGCTGATTCTTAAATTTTGTCTACAGTATCTGTATAAAAATACTTTGATGTTAATTGATTAATTTTCTTACGTAATTTCGGGAAGATTGTATTATATTTTAGTCTGATAATTGGATGGGCAACAAAATTTTCGCCTACAATCGAATATTGATTAATCAAAAAAATTTTTTCTTCAATAGAAACTATGTATGAAAAACACGTGATTTTCCGGGTAAAAAATACAGTAATACTTCAAATTCGTGAATATCGAAGCCTTCGAATTTTTAAAACAAATTTTTTCTTCGTACGTTGAAAACATTTCTTGAATATTGTAATAATTTGCAAAATAATTTCAATTAAGAAAAATAAATGAATATTTTTTTTCTTTTCTTTCGTTGTTTAAAAAGATTTTACTTTTTTTTTAATCCTTATTTCTCATTAGAAAATTGAAATATTTCAAGAAATATCGTATAAAAACGTTCGGAATTGTACGAAATTCATGAATAATGTAGTAAAAATATTTCATGTAGCGGTGTTGAATTTTTATAGCGTAAAAATGAAGCAGTGTAAAAAACTTTTGAGTAAATATTATTCATATTGCATCATTTTTATTTCATCCCGTTTTTTTTTTTTTTTTTCATTGATTGGCAAAGATATGAACTACATTCTGTAACGTTTCGTCCGTATTTGAGAATTTTTTTCGGTTTTCCAGCCTATCATTCACAATTAAGTTCAGTGATTATGAAATTTCAATATATATTTTTAATTTTCTTGATCTTGAGAAACTGTAATACGTTCCATTTGATGATGATATTTATTCTAAACTAAAATAATAAACAAAAAATACCTCACTAGATATTCAACGGCTCGGAATACAACTTGAAATCAAGCTGTCACGTGGATCACTAAGATTACTAAATTAATAATAATCACTCATATATACATAGAGTTATCACTAGGTGGTTATTTATTTAATAAGAATTCTTTCGTTCCTATTTCTTTGAAGCATTTTATCACATTTTTATGTTTTTATAATTCTGAAAGTAGGTCTATTATATGTATCGGAAAAATGTTCAACTATGGGGTTATGTGATATCGTCATCAATTGTTCGTCCAATATTGTAAATTTTCTAAAAAACTTCCCTATATTTTTAAGCAAAATAAATACATACAAAAACGACACTTTCTGTTTGATAAACTTCTACTCTATTTATAATAAAATAAATTAATTATCATGTTCAACGTGCTCAAGTTCCAATGTTTTTTCGGTAAACAAAAACGCTTTTTGACATAATACTATTTCTTTTTACATTTGGGTACATTGAATTACTTTATAAAAAAAAAAGATTTCAATTTTTACAATGTTATTTAGGAAATTTTTTGAAAAATGTATGTTACATTAGATGCCGAGTAATAAGTCACAAAAAAGTAAGTAGCCTGTCATGAACAAGTGATCATGAAGTATCAATAATTTTCACTTTTCTTGACCTGAAGACACTGTAGTATGTCCCATTCGATAATAATGTATATTTTCAATGAAAATTTCCTAACTTGATTTTTCATCACTCGGGATATGACATCAATTTTTCGTGCATGTCCTTTGGGAATAACTTTAATATGTATATTCACTCGCGTTGTCCTGGTTTGATTGTAATATTTATTTGCATATTGTTTATAGAAAGTGTGACTATACTGAGTTTATGTATTAAAATTCATGAAATGGATTTAAAACGCGAAAGTATTCGAGAAACTGATTATTAGTTAAAAATTATTGGTGCATATCAGATATTTTGCTGTATGATATCATACGTTAAAAAATACTAAAATTTATGAAATTTTTGGAATACGATAGCGTAAATTAAAATTCCCATTCTTTTCTCAAGTAATTCGGTGTATCCATGTTTAAATGAAATAGTATAATGACGAACACACCGAAAAAACATTGCAAAGTGAGCCCGTTGAAAATGTTGAATAGTTTATATAATTTGAAATTAAGTAAAGGTTCCTCAAACATGAAATATGTTTTTATATGTATTTATTTTTCTCTAGAATATAAAGAATTTTTTTAGAAAATTTAAAATATTGGACAAAAAAATTGATAACGGTATCACATAACACCACACTTGAACATTTTTCCGATAGATAATAGACCTACTTTCAGAATTCTAAATAAAATATAAATTTAATAAAATGCTTCAGAGAAATGGGAACGAAAGTATTCTTATGAAATTATGCATGATTATTATTATTTTAACAATCTCAGTGATCCACGCGAAAGCTTGATTTCAAGTTGTATTCCGAGCCGTTGAACATCTGGTTAGGAATTTTTTGTTCATTATTTTCATTTAGAATTAATATCATCATCAAACGAAACGTATCACAGTGTCTGAAGATAAAAAAAAATGAAAATATATTGAAATTTCATAATTACTAAACTTGTTGATGGGAGGCTGGAGAATCGGAAAAAAATTCTCATTTACAGACAAAACGTTTTGGCATGTAACGGTTTTTACAGAATGTAGTTTATGTCTTTGCCAATCATTAAAAAAATAAAACGGGAAGAAATAAAAAAATTATGCAATATGAAAAGTATTGAACAGCGCCGTTAAAAGATTTCATGTGGTCCACCGTTGAGAATTTAAACGTGGGAGCATTTAGATTTCTGAATCGAGCGTTTAAAAACTGGACGAAATCACATTGATTTGACGCGATTTTCATTCTAAAGGATCGCCGTGTAATTTCCGAACGATTTTTTTCTCAGTGTACATTTTTCGTTTAATTACTATGACATTTTTTCAATGAGAAGTTTACAAAACATGCATGATGGTACTTTAAGTGACTAATAATCGAGGTATTTAAACATAAGTTCGTAACTATAATTAAAATATTTATATTACCGTCTAAAACTAACACAAGTAATTGCAAAATGTTCGGAACGAAATTTGCAAAGAATTCAATTTTCAAATCTGAAGTGTTTTAAACGAAAATCGATTGTAAGCAATGTTTTGCCTAGTTGTGATATTTGGGGGAAATGGGAAGGGTCTCGTCGTGATATTTGCCCTCATGCATCAAGATAATTATAAAAAGGTAGAGCGGAAGATATGAAAGAACCGGCCTTCTCTTTTTGCACAGCTCGCAAAAATATTATTTTGACTATCTCGGTTTTGGACATAACTATTATTAATACGTGACGTTCCAGCGTCAGGAGAAAGGGGGCTCCTGGGTCCAAAAAATCAATATTCAGATTTCTATTGATTCTGATAGATCAGACTTTCCCTTATCAGAACAAAAAAAAAAAAGGAAAAATTGATGTTTTGGGACCCAGTCCCCTTTCTCCATTCCACGTCCCATATTACTATTATTATTATTTCATTCTCAATGCACATGAACCCAGTAACATTATTTACATTTGCCATGGAAATTGTATTTTAATCTGAATCGTATCTTTGAGATTTTTTTTTGGAAATATGAATTCAAATTAAAAAATGAATTTTTTAATACAATGATAAATATTCATGATAAATGTTAATAATGTTACTGCGTTAATATGTATTAAGAATTAAATTATAAAATTATGTGGAATATAATATAAATAGTAATAATACTCTTGCAAATCAATGAGCTGTTTAGAGAAAATATGTTCTTTCTAATCTTCCGCATATGCTTTTCACAATTTTCCGAGGGGCTACTCACTTCCGAATCACGCTATTTTAGCGTACGAGGACTTGAACTTCTTTAAAAAATAACGCTTATAAGGAGCGCACTAGACCGCACATTAGCTGAGCACTGTAAACTCTATAAATTTAATTAGCGCGTTATACAAATCAAGTTCGATAATGTGAGCCTTAAATTTTAGTTTTCGAATCATGCCCACAATGTTGACAGTGTGTATAGGGTACAAATAACGCATATAACGCACGAATCTTGACGAATCCGCACAATACCGCTCGGGCGCTCGCCACTCGCAACAGTGATACAAAGCACCATAGTTAGTATATCCGACAGTATGCGTCAGGGAAAACGTCGAAACCAGAATAATTTATTTCAATTTAATATAATACTATTGAAGAATATGCATGACAATGTACTACAAAAAAAAATGTTCCGAAATCATAAAGATCTCAAGAATTTTATGTAACTTGAAAAATTGTAGAAAATTGAATAATATTTTATACAATTTTATGGATTTCAATCTTTATTATTCTTCAGAATACCCAAAGCTAAAGTTCTTTTTTCATTTTCTCGAACCTGTACAACTTAAGAAGCTAACTATCTGGATTAAGTCTGAAATATGAAAAGTCAGAAACGAAAAATATAGTAAGACCTCAAGGATTGTCAATAATTGTACAAAATACAAACAATTTTTGTCATTCCAAAAAGAGTTGACATACTCGGTAAATAATATTATGGTCATCACCTATCATATTCTTTCGAAATGCCTACATAAAGTTTTATACTTTTTTCCAATTTCGTATTAAAATCAGTGGACCTTGAAAAGTATGAACTAATGATGAATCATGTTTTTGAGTTTGTCAATTTTCATGAAATTTTGAAGGTTTCTAAATAATTGGTGTGTTATGTTCGGAAATGTAAAAATATTGAAAAATTCTTAAACATGAAAAAATTCAAAAATTATCAATAATTCTGAAGAATTCAGAACATAAGTAAAGTATGAGAAAATATTAATTCATCTTGCCGATAGTGTTCATTGTTACATTTCTTTGATATAAATAGTATAATTATTTTTTCGTAAAAAAAAAACATCTGAAAATCATACAGAAAAATACGAACTTACATAAAATCTTTATGAGTTTCGAAAATTTTTTCTAAATTTTTGACGTTATTAAATTTTTTGTCATTGAAATTTTCGAATTCTCGAAGAATAAAAACAACATTAAAATTTTGTTAAGATCGTCAATAATTCTAGAAAATTCGAAATATTTGCTGAATTCCAGAAAACGATTATAAATTACTTCGATCTTATCTTTTATCATTTTTATTGGTAACATGTATACTTTTTTTGTTTTCATGTTTTTTTCTATTTTTCAAACAAAAAATGAAAAATCTAACTAACTAAAAACTTCAGGTATTCTGTGAGGACTATGTGAGATCTTTCTAATGACGCGTTGCTTTGTGCATAATAAATCGAACAGAATATTTGTTGTATGTTGAAAAGTTTAGCTAGCTCTGCGTTTACCTCACTCGTAAAATATTTGGCGTTATCTGAAATACTGCATTTTGGTGGTCCAACTTGACAAAATATTTTTTCTACAAGTACTTTTGCTATTGTTTTACTGTTGATTTTTTGTACTGGAATCACGAAACTGTACTTAGTTAGCATACACATTGCTGTCAGTATGTACTGCAATTTAGTTTGATTTTGGTTGGGTATTGAAACTGGTCCATATATGTCAATTGCCAATCTTTCGAATGCATCTGTTCCTCCCTCCGTTAGTACCATTGGCATCTTTGTTTTCACTCTCATTAGCTTTCTAATCTGACACCCTTCACATGTTCTCACAAAATCTTCGATTTCCTCTTTCATTCCCATCCAGTAAAATTCCGGGGCAAGGCATGCGTGTGTTTTATACATTCCTTTATGCCTATATATTCCACCATATGCTTCACTTATAAGTTGCTGTCGCTTTTCTGTTAGAGGCACTGTTATTATCTTTTTGCAAAAAATGACATCCACGTTTTCATTCAGGAGCGCTGTCGTTGTTTTTTGAACAAATTGTGATCAATTTGCCCCCTGAATCATTTCCGGGTCGTAGTTAATTGCGATGCTCGTGAGTTTATTTTTTCTTATTGCTTCCTTCAATGCTTGTACCGCTTCATCTAGATCGCTATTAGACGGGCGATTTTCTGTCCAGTCTTTTACTGCTATCCCGATCAAATGTTCTGTTCCTCTTTTTTTTGTAGTTGTTTTTCCCTGTTTGAGATCGTGCTCTTCAAGTAACGATGTCGAATCAGCATAGTCGACCGGGTTTCAAGACAGTGCGTCGGCTACGACATTGCTTTTACCACTTCGGTAGGCAATTTCGTAATCATACTCTTCAAGCTGAATTCTCCAACGCATCAAGCGAGGGGCCGGTTTTTTGGTTCTTGTCAAGTGGCTGAGCGGACAGTGATCTGAAAGGAGCTTAAACTTCTGACCAAATACGTATGGTCTGAATTGTTCAACTGCATATACCAGAGCTAAAGCTTCTTTCTCTGTTGTTAAGTAGTTCCTTTCTGCTTCATTCAGGGATCTCGACGCATATGCGATTGGTGAATCTTTCTCGAGTTCCCCTTGCGATAACATTGCACCTTTGGCATAATTGGAGGCATCACAGCTGATTGAAAATGTTTTTGTAAAATTTGGCAGTTGTAGAATCGGCTTAGCTGATAATTTACCTCGTAATGTTTCGAATGCTGTTTGGTGTTCGTTGGTCCATTTGAATTTACTATCTTTTCTGAGCAGTTGGTGTAAGGGGTGCGCTATCTTGGAAAAATCTCGAATGAATCTTCGGAAATATCCTACGAGGCCTAGAAACGATTTAACCTTTTTTTGGTTTATTGGTACTAGGAAGTTTTTGACTGACTTTACTTTCTTTTCGTCCGGCTTTACCATGTTTTCCGATATGTGGTGACCCATGTACACGACATCCTTTTTCAAAATTGGCATTTTTCGGGTTGCAAAACTAAGTTTGCTTCTCGAAGCCGTTGTATCAATCTTTTGAATTTTGTCCTATGCTCCTTTAGGCTTTTTGCAAATAGGATGATGTCGTCCATGTACACCAAACATTCCACGTATATTAATCCAGATAGCACGTGATTCATCATACGGGAAAAACATGCCGGGCTAGTTTTTAGTCCAAATGGTAGACGTTTAAACTCGTATAATCCATCCATTGTAACAAAGGCTGTCTTGTGTTTGGTGTCGGGGTCTAACGGTATTTAGTGGAATCCGGACGCAACGTCGAACGTACTAAAGTATTTTGCTCCTCCAAGCGAATCGAGTAATGTTGCGATTTTTTCGAGTGGGAAATCATTGCTGGCGGTAGTCAGCAAGAGGTGAGGGCTCGTCCCGCTCCTGTTGCACCGCCAAGGAATATTTACAAAAAACATCTGAACCCTACCCAAAAAAAAATTTTCTTTCCCGGTTCTTACCTTCGTTAGAACTTTATTCTGGTACCAATTTATACGTTTGAGATCCTAAGTTTATGGAGAATCTCAATCCAACATCTGTTACCCCGAACTATGAATACATTTAATTAAAATCGTATAAATAATTTCACACCACAACTTTTTTTTTGTTATGAAAGTTTCGTCCGAACATACCCTCCGTCGATTACCCTCCTATGTAACAGCTACATTACCAACCTCACACAATCAAGTCAAGCTACGTACTATAGTTTGTTTTGACAGTTTTGATTTTGACTTGACGCATTTTGACGTTTGACGTTTCATCGGTGGGATTATTGTTTTTCAAACAGTACAATCAGATAAGTAAAATATTTTCTATCGAAAAAGCTTATAATTTAAAGCACTTTTTCCTTTGTTGTTTTTTTTATTTTCAGGATATCAACCCCCGGTGGAGTAAATATGTGAATAAACTCCTGCGTTAGGATTCATTCTGATGATGTGCAGGATTAATTAACATATGTTAATCAATCCCAATGAAATAATTAACAACAACTAAATGAGGTTAGTTATTGTGCATTTTCGTTCATGTTGTTAATTAGTTGTTGTTTTAGGAAAAAAATAGTCCTATCGATACTTACATTCAAATAATCATGTATGTGTATCATGGTTTATGTAAATCATAAACCATTTCTTTATTTACTAAAGAAATGGAAAATTCAGAAATGAAAGTTTTGCAGTTTCATTCTAGTTACAGGGAAAATATATTTGTTAATAAAATAGTATTCATTTTATAAATGTAAACAGAAAATTTATAATTTTTTTTTAATCGCTGGCTTCGTCGATACGACCAATGCAACTATATGTCAAAGTGTTGTTATATTGTTTTTTTTATTCTCAAACTTTTTTTATGCTGTAATAATAGTGTAATCATCGTCTTATCGAGTAATATTTTTAATTGCTGGATGCGTCGAAACAAAGTTACAAACATATTTTTCCTGTAATTACAAAAAAGTGCCGAAAATGTTTCATTTCTGCATTTTCCATTTCATAAGTAAATAATAACTCTTTATTTATATTTGTTTTTATATATTTTTATTTTTTTAAATATAAAAGTAGTTTTATGATCCATTTTGATTTTTTCGTAACTATTGTATAAGTCAATACGACTATATTTTTCCTGCAACAACAATAAATCCCAGAAATTGTTTGATTTTTTAAAAATTGTCTCTTATTTAGAAAATCAGTAGTCATTTTCTAAATTTCAATGTGAACAGGAAATTTATAATTTTTGTTAATGATTGGATTTGTTGCTACGCCTAATGCAACTACATATTGTTATTATTGGAAAAAATCACAACTTACCTGTTCACTCAACAATGTGTAAAATAACAACAATCGAATGCATAAATTCTTTTATTTATATAACCTAGTTATAATTCAAGAAAAATATAGTCGTATCGAATAATCCAGCAGTGAGAAAAAAAAATAATTGATTATATATTTTCTGTCAAATAAATCAAGTCACTCTTTATTTACTAAGGAAATGTAGAATGCAAAAATGAAAGTTTTGGCCTTTTTTTGTATTAACAGGAAAAATATATTTGCATCAACGCATCTAGCAGTTATGGTAAAAAGAAACATGGTCCTACAAGCTTAATATTGAAAAACAATTGTTACCATTAAAATTGGCTTGACAAACATTTGTCATTGCATATTTGACAGTATGAAAAAGATTTAAGAATAGGAGAAAGAAATAAGATGTTATTAAAATACAGTTATAATAGTCGTATCGACAAATTCAATCGAAAGAAAAATATCTTGACTTATCTGTTCACTTTAGAATGTATAAAATAACTACTCGTTTACTGAATGAAAGTCACATTCTATAAATTGAAAAATTTTTGCAATTTATTGAAATTTTGAGAGAAACGTAGTCATATCGACCGGTCAAACGATTCGAGAAATATATTTCCCATAAAACTACAATTAATTACAGAAATTCTTTCATTAATATATCCTTGTTCTTATTCTGTAAATGAGTAAATATCTTATATATTTGAAAGTGAATAGATATGGTATGATTTTTTTCCAATAATTAGATTTGTCGATACGAGCAATGCAATACCACTATATTTTCCCTAAAACAATCAATCGCAAAAATTGTCTCATTTACATGGCCTAGTTCTTATTTAGTAAATTAGTAGTCATTTTCTAACTTTAAATGTGAACACGAAATTTATAATTTTTTTTTAATGATTGGATTCATCGCTACGCCCGATGCAACTATATGTAGTTATTATTAGGAAAAATCACAACTTACCTGTTCACTTAAAAATGTTTAAAATAACTACTCTCACTGAATTAAAACTAGGTTATAAAAATGAAAAAATTTTTGCATTTGATTGTTGTTTTGAAAAAAATATAGTCGTATCGAACAATCCAGCGGTGAGAAAAAAAACATAATTGATCATATACTTTCCGTCAAATAAATCAATTGACTCTTTGTTTACTAAAGAAATGTAGAATGCAAAAATGAAAGTTTCATCAATTTTTTGTATTTACAGGAAAAATATATTTGTATCAACGCATCTAGCAGTTAAAAAGAAAAATTGTCCTACAAGCTTAATATTGAAAAACAATTGTTACCATTAAAATTGGCTTGACAAACATTTGTCATTGCATATTTGACAGTATGAAAAAGATTTAAGAATAGGAGAAAGAATTAAGATGTTATTAAAATATAGTTATAATAGTCGTATCGACAAATGAAACCGAAAGAAAAATATCTTGACTTATCTGTTCACTTTAGAATGTATAAAATAACTACTCGTTTACTGAATGAAAGTCACATTCTATAAATTGAAAAATTTTTGCAATTTATTGAAATTTTGAGAGAAACGTAGTCATATCGACCGGTCAAACGATTCGAGAAATATATTTCCCATAAAACTACAATCAATTACAGAAATTCTTTCATTAATATATCCTTGTTCTTATTCTGTAAATGACTAAATATCTTATATATTTGAAAGTTAATAAATAAGGTATAATTTTTTTCCGACGATTGGGTATGTCGCCACGACTAATGCAACTATATATAGTTATTACTGGAAAAGATCACAACTTACATGTTATATATTTTCTTTTTTATAATCAAAACTTTCTTATATTGTAATGACAATGTTATTATGTTATTCGAATACTAATATGTTCAATTTATTAATTTAGCGATCAATTCAATGAGTGGAAATTAAATATTGCCAATAAAATACATTTTTCCAGATGTGCAATTGTAAAATCAAGTTGAAATAAAAATGATTATATCAAAAAGCAAACATTTTTTATACGGCATGATACATGCATAAATATATATATCATGTAATCATAAACAAATAAAATAATATATGAAAAACTAAAGACTTCTGCATCAAAAAAATTTATTCAAGTTACAACCTTCATTACAATGTTACATTTACAATTCAAAAAATTTGAGACATTTTTAATTTTCCTTTCAAACAGTTGTCGGAGGGTCACGCTTGTTATCCCAGTTTCCGTCAAATCGGTTGCCGCAAAACTGCCATATCGACTTTATAAATTCCAAACGTTGGCGGTAGAAATTCGATCTGGGTCTGCTCCGGTGGACTCTCCCACCTTGGTGATTTCCTGGGTTCCTCCTTAGGCCGTTATTCGTCGCAGTATTTCGGGCTGTTTGGGTATCAGGCTGGTTCGCCCTTTGGGTTTGTCGAGACCCCATGTCTTCATTTACCTCATTTCTTTCAACAATTTGTAGAAGATGAGGCATGAGGGCACTCAACTGCTGGAGTAGAGGATGCTCTTGCAAGGCAGGCTCATTCTGAGAAATAGAACGCACTTGGTGCAAGACATTCTCAGACTCCTCCGATTGACTTGAACCTGATTGTTCATCAATAATTTCCTGTAACTAGATAATTTATAATGTGAATTTTGAATTGAAATTTATTTGTTTTTTCGAAAATGTTACTGACAATTCTGACAAGAAACACATAACCTCACTGTTTTAAAATCTCGATTTTATGTTTACTGGTTAAATTTAAGTTACAATTGCAAAATGAACAATTATTGTTCATAAAGAAACTTACCTCTCTCATTTCGATTTCATCACCGTTCGCCATTTTTCGGGTGCAAAAAGTTCACTGGTGTAATCACTCGTAATCAAAGCGAATCAAAGTTACTGATAATCGACGGTACACTTGCAAGCGCGTCTATGCGTAGATTGTACCGCGCAGCAATTCAGTGGGGGGCAATCCTGCGCAGTACGACCTACGCATCTGTGGCGGCTACGTATGTAATACTTCTATATGGCTATATACTTCTATTCTATATGGCTATACTTCTATTCTCGCATGCATGACCGTCGACAAAATGGCCGTCCGGAGCGGCCATCTTGTGGTACAACAAGTGATTCTGATTATTAATGTGAATCATCGACATATGGTGTGAATAGATCGCGCTCGCGAAAACAGAATCTCGTTCCGTATCGAAAATATAAAAACACTAGATTTGCCTTTACGCGCTTCGCGCGTTTATTTTACCGGATGAACTACACTGCTAAAAATTTCCATTCGGAATAACAATTTGTTTTTCAGTTAAATCACTCATAAAAATAGCAATTTCTCCAATTTAATTTATATCTCCAAAACAATAATTAACTACTAAAAAAATCTTGGTTGTATATTCTAATTTGAATTTCCCGCGCTCAGAAATCACCTTATCGTAATTTCTTATTAACTACATATTGATTTAAAATTTTTCCATTACTATCGATAATTGGTACCACGTGGCACAAATTTTCATTTATGAAGATGCTAGAGAGAACAAAAAATATTGCGAACTTCATTCAAAATTCAAAAGCCTCGCACTCAGATTCACAGCCGACTTATCGTCAATCAATACTCATAACTCAACACCTTAAGTCGTAAATCATAATGGGTACCCTTCATAAATCAAAATGGCTACCCTCCATGAAGTCATTTCCTTTTTCTCTTTAGGAGGATTGCGTTTCAAATACAAAGTTTGTTCCGAATTTCTTTCTGAAGTTGTTTGATTAGTTATTATTCCGGTTCTCCAATTTGTATTATTTTATTAGTTCCGTGAACAAGTTCATTTTGTATCGATTGCAGATCGATGTGCATTATCGTGTAGATCGTAGTGTGTTCTCAATCGAAATACATGCAAATTTAAGGAAACAAAGGTTTTCTTCAATTTTTGGGTAAGTACATTGCATCTTTTATTTTTCACCATACTTAAGTACGGAAAAGAGGTTTGTTTATAATGCACTTTACGAATAACATAAAACATAGGGTGGGCGATCATTAAAAAAACAATTGATTATTTTTCTTGGTATTGAATCTCAAACATCAAGGTGTTTAAATCAGTAATATTTGTATATTTGTTGGTTTGGGTTTTTCGATATATATGTTTAGTCAGCGTCATGTGACCGCATAGACTTATACTCCTATACTGCTTCTATTTGCAACATGCTGAAGTAGACATTAGGGTGCCGACGTATATATTTTAATTCTCATAGTACCATCGACATATAATACGTATTATTCTTACCAGGTGTACTCCTAATTAATTTCCGGTTTTTTTGCAAATTAAACACATAATTAAAAAAAACCGTAACCTTTATTTTATTCAAAGTATTTTCCATCGCTTTCTACACATTTTTCCCACCTTTCTGGTAAATTGTGGATACCACGCCAGTAAAAATCATTGCCTTTGGAGGTGAACCACTCGGTGAGCCGAAATTTTCGTACATTTTCTTACGAGTCGTAGCGCTGCTCAGAAAGGGCATGGCCCAACGAGGCAAAGAGGTGGTAGTCGGATGGCGCCAGGTCTGGTGAGTAAGCCGCATGATCAAGCACTTCCCACTTGAGCCTTTCCAGCGTGTCACGAACGACTTTCGACTTATGCGACGGCGCATTGTCGTGGAGCAAAATCACCTCCTTCTGTCGTTGTTGATATTCTGGTCGGTTTTCCACAATGGCTCGGCTCAAATCTTTCATTTGCTGTTTGTAGCGAACGGCATTCACAGTTTCACCAGGTTTCAGCAGTTCAAAGTATATAACACCGGACTGGTCCCACCACACACACAGCATGACCTTCCGACCATAACGATTTGGCCGTGCCGTCGATGTCGATGCTTCACCCGGACTCACCCACGATTTGTTGCGCTTAGGGTTCTCCAGGAAAATCCACTTTTCATTACCAGTAACAATACGATGCAGGAAAGACTTTCTTTTGTATCGTTGAAGCAGCATTTCACAGGTCACTTTTCGATTCTCCATTTGTCTCTCGGTCAGTTCATGAGGCACCCACTTTCCACACTTCTGAATTTTTCCCATGGCTCGCAGACGTTCGGAAATTACTTGCTGTTGAACTCCTATCGCATCTGCAAACTGCCGTTGCGTTTGCGTGTTGTCTTCATCTAATAATGCTTGCAATTCGGCGTCATCGAACGATTTTCGCTTGCCAGAGCGTGCGGCGTCGTTCAGGTCGAAATCTCGATTTTTGAACTGTCGAAACCACGTTTCACATGTTCGAAGTGTTAATGCACGATCACCATAAACTTCCACAAGCGCACAGTGGCTCTCGGACACTTTTTTCCCCTGATTGAACATGAAAAGCAATGCATGGCGCATATGCTCAAAATTCGGTACAAAATTCGACATTTTTGAAGCGCAATAAAAACTTACTGGAAGATTTTTTCGAGAAAATGTCAACGCAGTTCAAGCACTCGATATGACTGAACAAAATGACATATGGTATGTGTTACCAACAGCGGTACAAAACAGAACGCCATCCATTGAAAAAACCAGAAATTACTTAGGAGTACACCTGGTAACAGAGACGATTCAAAAAATGATAATCAATCTGTCAAAGGTGATCTAGATCAGATTAATGTTGCTATGGATGAATTCAAGCAAATTGATGAACAACTTCCCGAAAAAGATGTTGCAGATTAAGAATCTGGAATGAATGTCGATCAAAAAAGAATTTTCAATAGAATTACTAAGGCACTTCAAGGTGGACCGTTGAATGCTCCAATTTTAAGGTTATACGTCAGTGGAGAAGGTGGAATCGGAAAGAGTTTTCTCATTAATGCTATAAGATGTTGGGTAAACAAGTTTTAGGAAAACGAGTAGCAGTTACAGCCCCTACTGGCATAGCAGCGTACTCTATAAATGGATTAACTATACACAGAATGTTCTCTTTGCTTGTGGAGCACGGTAATGTGCCGAAATACCGATCGTTGGGCGATTCCGTATTGGAAAAATTGCGTGAAGACCTGAAAGACGTTGAAATTATCATCATAGACGAAATTTCGATGATATCGAATGTGCAGTTTATGTACATTCATAAAAGATTATCTGAAATTTATAATACTGAAGAGACCCCAGATGGTTAGTTTGGTAAAAAACATTTTCTCCTTTTTGGCGATCTGTTGCAATTAGCACCCGTAAAGGGGCAGCCTCCATTCAAGTCGCTGTCATCAGATGATATTCATACACTTGCCGATGTATTGGAAATATCAATTTGTGGACAAGTCTCTTTTAATATGATGAACTGACTATCAATATGCGTCAAAAAGGAGATACAATTCATAGAGATATACTGAAGAAAATTCGCGTGGGTTATACGACTACAGAGGATCGGAAAATACTCGAAAAGAGGAAAATTCCTTTTCATGAATCGACGGTAGAAGGAAAATTAAATGAATTGTGTAACTACGTTTCTCACCTTTCCTCGGATGCTATTTGTATATTCCCTACGCGTGGTATGTGTTGAAAAGTGCAACAACAGTTCTCTCATTATAGAAAAATTCAAATTTAGGAATCATTTGTAATTTGTTACTCAGTTTCCCTTTTATTTGAAAATAGTCAAATTTAGATTATTCAAACATATCATTTATGTTTCGACTCCTCAAATAGTCGTTTTCACGTAACTACTAACAATAGTCGAATTACAATATTTAAACAATCGTTTTTAGGCTTATTATGAGTTGTCGATATTTTCGACTAGCGAAATAGCCGAGCTTTAATTACTGGGAGTACTCATCGTAACTGTCGATATTTGAATAACCATTTCTAGAATGAATATTGTGCGTGAATCTTATTGTTCTTTTTTTGGTTTTCCATAATATCTCGTCAAAAACCCTAGTAGTAATTCTATTGAATTACTACTAGGAATTACTTCGCAGGAATTCTATTGAATATACAGAAAGTTAATATTGACCGACATTGACGTGGAAACTTCAACAACGAAAGAGTACAATATAATGATTTGAATGGCAAGAAAAAATTAGAGAGCCTACAAATGTGTATAAAAATCTTGAAGTTAAAACTCAGTAAGCTTACAGCGAAAAATACAACTCTTAAGTTGATTGTAAACCTCGTGAAATTTTATAGATTGCGAAATATATCCTTATCTAATACCTAAAATCACCATTTTTTAAGAGTTCAACTATTAAAGTATCTATTTTTCTTAGATTCTTCGTTCAGTGAATCATTTCTCCTGTACCTTACATTCTGGAGTTCAAATTGCGAAATTCGAGTGAAAAATTTCAGTGAAGAGTAAAGAAATAACTATCCATGTATCTGATTAGGGAACGAATTGATTCACGTGTGTTCGAAAGAATTAATGTTTTTTTCATAACTCATTCAAAATGATTGAACAAAAACGTCATCTTGATCGTGGAAAAATTGTATTATTATTCACAAATTTATAACTACTGTAACAAAATACCGCTTTCGAATTTCTTGTCGCAACGAACAATTTTTTTCAAGTTAAGATATCTATTTTATAAATGTAATAGTAATTTTCAGTTCTATAAATATCTCAAATTATTCCTAATGAACTTCATAACCTCTGACAGTTAATTTGTTTTAACACTGATGCCTTATATAAACGGTCGAGGCATCTTTTACACCGAAGTGCGATTCGATACACACTACAGTATATACAGTGCGTCATTCTTTACTTTTGGGCGGAAAACGACATATTGAATCAGATTATTTTTATACTGATTTCGTTACCATACATGTACTTTTGTATTATGAATTGCTAGAACTGTGAATACGATTTTGCTTATTTTTTTCTTTTTATGCTGCACAAAATAAGGATTTCCATATTTGCCTATTTTCATCTTCGTGACTGTTTTTTTTCAGATAATATTGCACTCACATTACGATGAATACCTTTAATTTAACTCCTAAATTGATTTAAAAATATTTTACAGGTGTCTCCTGATGCTTTTTTTTTCAGTAATTACTTTTTTTTCGAATACACGTATGAATTATATTTACTTTCAATTATAAGAATTGAGTTCTTAACTCAAAGAATAACTGAATTTCGTGCAAAACAATAACTGATTTCATACTCATTTCCCACTAACTCGAAAATTCCATGTATAGTAACTTTCCTGATTCCATGCAACAGTAAATTTCACTCTTCATGATTACTAATATTCTCGTGGTGTAAAAATCTAACATTTCAAAATTTGTCCACTAACTTAAAGTGTGATTTATTACTTATTTCATAATAGTATTTCCGGAAAAATGTTTTATTTTCCACTTATTCATAAACTAATTGTAAAATACGTTCCCTGTAAAACATGTAATAGTAGATAAGGCAATTTTCACGGCTAATTTCATATTGATAAAATGTTCTTTGTAAGCTCAAACGTAACAAATTTTGTATGCTTTTTTTTTAGATTCTTTTATGTGCATGGTTGCCTGAAAGTCTACAATCAGTAGGGCAAGTAGTTGGAAAGGAGTTTTCCAAAATAAAAATGAATATAATGATACCAGATATCATAATGAAGCCTGTGCTCTTCATCATATTGATGACAATCTTTTTCTGAAAAAAAGTTTGCAGCCATAAAAATGAACCAGAAACACTGTTCGACCCAGACGATTCACATGAACAAGAAGTATACGACATCTAGAAGATAAAACAATTGAATCATGAAGAAGCAGTGCAATCTATAGAAAGTATTTTTCGCCGACAGAAATGATAGAAATGGTTGACAGGGTAGAACTACGACATACCCTGGAAACGATACTTAAGATTGTTTAACAGTCTTGTCGGGTGGTTGGCGAAACCACCGATGAATTTTAGAGAGTTCTTCGGACCATATTTATTTTTATACTCAGGTGACCAACATTTATATCGAACTACTCTATCGGAGAAACATATTTACCAGACACAGCCTTCGAAATGGCAAGATCATTGATATCAATTGGAGAAAGGCTCCAACATTATGATGTCGATCTGAAGCTCGATTTCAACGAAATGACGGTAGATAATAAAATAAAAAGAGGCGATGCTTTATGGCGAGGAGAAGTTAGAAATAAAACTGATATAGAAAATCTTTTGAAAACTACAACATATGCAACAGGGGACCGTTTTGTTTCATTCTCGAAAACTGAGGATGCTGCACTGAAGTTCACAGAATTTCCGAACACATTAGAAGATTGTCAACTCAGGGTTATGTACAAGTACTCGAACCCTGGGCCTCTCTATCATTTGGATATTGCTCGAGCACTATCTTCTAAAAACCATGAAAACGAGGTTATAATCTACCCGGGTATGGAATCTGAAATAACTGACAGTCAAGATGTAAGGGATGGCCAAGGAAACATAAAATATTAACTCATTCATATCGTTACTAAAAAATATATCATTTATGATAAGTGGAGAAAAAACAACTACAAAATATTAAGGAGTTATTACAGAAGAGCCTGCAAAATGTCCAGATTTAGGTCTGCAGCTCTTGAACCACAGGATCCTTCGGGATCTTCGGGATCACTTTTGCAGAAAGCACTCCGCAGGGTCGTGCCATTTTGCATTGATATCTGTTGTGTTGAAAACTGCACGTTGTCGAATTTTAAAATGTTGAAAAACGTGTAATAAAATGTAGTTGTGTAAATCGTAGCACTGTAAATTGAGTTAAAGACAAACAAAGAAAATGGCCAGCGTCGATTTTTTTGAAAATATATTCTCACGATCGTTAAATAAATCATAAAATACAGAATATTTCTTAATTACATTCACGTATTTCCGCAATTTTGTTCCTCTTCTGAGTTTCTTCTCTTTGATCATTTTTCAGAAATAACAATTTAACAAATCCAGAGTAATTAATCGTTATCCCTTTTGTCAGACATTGTGGGCGCAAAAGTTTTAATTGCATTATATCTATTCTAAAAAACATTTTTGTTAACTATACAATACATTTTTGTGGAATGATTCTTGTTAGATTAGTCTGCATTAACTATTATTAAAATAACGGTTCATTGTGTGTTTGAGTCTTTAAGTCATTGTAAGAACGGGTCGGCCGACCATTGCACTCGCGTCATTGTTCCTCGCCATCGCCGGGCCGGCTTCTTTTCTCTCTCACGCTCTGTGCCTGATGGACTGAGTAGGTGGGTACAGTGGGGGTAGAGGGGTGGGAGTTGGGCCGGGGTAGGGGCTTTTGGGCCTCGGCGTCGTCAACCGACGGGCTCAGGCCAGTTCAGTTCAATTGTTTTCAGTACACTACACATTCGTGTCTATTTCAACTCACTTCAATCGTAATAAAGACTCTCGTTGCCGCATCACGAGTTTACTTATTTCATGCCCACCCCAAGTCAAATTCATTTGAATTCCACAACATTGTGCATTTTTTTTGAGACTATATTAAAAATTTGTTTTCGTACACTTCTGTAAAGAAGGTGTTTTTTATAGTTGGGAAAGCACTAATTAAGCCTGCAAATCAATGCCCTTCCCTAATTTGGTGTTAGGGACAGAGAGATATAAAAAATCATTTTAATAATCTTTACACTATTTTGAGAGTTCTTTAATGACAAATTTTAGCATAATTTGAGACACTTGTTCTTGATATTTTGATGAAGTACCTTCTCTAAACAACAGAAGTAATAAAAAAATTTTCCTATAACGTGAACTGAATGTGTGTATTATGTAATATTCTGTATGAATACAGAAATGTTACAGCGTATTGCTGGAGAAGAAATTCATTTACTGGCTAATGACTCGATAGATTGCAAATCATATCTTAAGAAAAAAGTTGATAAGGCTTTACAATTTGACGAAGAAGATATGTCTAGATCTGGCGGACTTCCTAGATCAATATCTATCAAGATTGGAGCTAAAATAATGATCACTAAAAATATTGACATTTCTTTGGGACTGGTTTACGGTTCCATTGGCATAATTAAGTCAGTTTCCCGTGATATTTCAGGTGATATTGAAAGTGTGACGATCATTTTAGCATCGTCAAAAAATGAATGCATCATTAAACGGTACCCTCTGAAATTTGAAATAATGGACAAAGCTTATGTCATTCGAAAGCAGTTCCCCATGTGTTTGAGTTACGCTATTACTATTCATAAATCGCAAGGTCTCAGTTTGAAACAAGCAGTAATAGATGCAGGTAACAAAATGTTTGCCGATGGTCAAATTTACGTTGCGTTTTCTTGAGTCACAACTCTCGAAGGTTTACATATTGCCAATTTCGACCCATCGTGGGTGAAAGCGAGTGGAGAAGCAATAGTAGAATATAATAGATTGAGAAAAAAATATCGATCTGATCTGCCCGAGTTTGAATTACATACAAATACGGAAACTAGAATGATTGATAATAGGTGGTTCCACTACGATCAACCGGTGAGAGTGCAAGAAGCTGAACAAAATAATGTTCCATCTCATATAACGATAGATGTAAGGGGATCGACAAATAACGATGGAGTCTCCTGTTATGCCAACGCCGTTTTGCAATGTATTTTTCACTGTCAGCCAATGAAAAGTCAATTAATGACTCTGCCGCCTGATCACGTGTTGCGAAAAGCTTTACTTGCGTATTCTTCGAAGATCAAACAAGTCAATGTTTTTGAAATTAGGCGTGTTACTGGTGAAAAATATGCTTTAAATAAACAGCAAAATGCACGCGAATTTATTACTGATCTTCTCAATGTGCATACTTTACGACGAATAGTCGAATTCAAAGTCAAAGATTTGAAAACATGTGCCAATTGCAACATATCTACATCCGAAGATGTAGCTTGCACGACTGTAATTCTCCCAGTTGCAATAGCAGAGAAAAAAACTGTGGATCTTCAACAACTTTTTGATGAAGTTTACAGCAAACGAGTGAAAAACTCGATGTGAAATGTATTGTTCAATGCGGAGGCGAACATACATTTCAGCGAATGAACGTGGAATCAGTTCCATTGGTTTTAGTAGTCCAACTAATTATATATCGATTGAATAGTTTGAATGTATTAGAAAAAATTCGGAAATATGCAATTAAGGGCATTCCAAACGCTATAATTAAATTTAGAGGTAGTTCTTATAAAGTTACAAGTGCAATTTTTCACACAGGAGCAAAAGAAATACTCAAGGGTCATTATTTTTGCTATTTAAGACAGTCTAAGGGTTGGATAAGAGTAGATGATGAGAAAAAATCATGGCCTTATAATGCCAAAGAATTGCATACATTATTTTTACAAAGACAGTAATATATTTATTGTTGCGTTGAGTACTTCTACCATCGTTTGAAAATCGTGTATTCTTAATATAGTTTTGAAATACTTTTACGGAAAAGAAATAACTTCTGATTAAATTTATCTTCAAAATTAACGTTGAATTGTTGGAAATCGATATATCAAATTTAGATAGGTATAGAAAATACGATTTGAATACTGGCAGTTGTTTAAAAATTTACCAAAAAATATCCATATCCCCCAAAAAAACATTTTCAACGTAAAATTTGAAGGTGAGAGCTCTAGTCTCAAAAAGTTACCAAAAAAAAACCAAATCTTTCGCATGCTCTCCGTCAGGGCTTATCTTCATTAGAATAATGTATGTTATAAGGTTATACAGGAAAACGTTTCTTATATAGGTTTTATAATATATTGAATTCACTACATCATCATACATATCATTTCACTTTTAGTAAATCTGGACTCAAGCCTTTCCAGTCACTCACCTGCCCGGTTTTTCTGACAAATCTGTATTTGCAAACCTTGAATAATGAATCTTGTTGATTAATTTTTCTAATATTATCAAAGACAAAATAACTGTTTATCAGAAGTTAAGGGAGGCTTGAGCTGGTATTCACAGTGTATTTTATATGCAATTAATAGCAATGGAAATATTACTGTATTCGTAAGTACTAGTAAATAGAAGCAGGGGGAGGGACGGGGTGGTGCTTCTGAATTATTCGTATTTATATGAACAATGTATAATAGTAGTCGAAATCACAGGCCATATTGGCCATTGCAAGATGAACTTTGAGATGGCGCTTCCAAATTATGCGTTTCAAATTTATAATCGTAAAAAAATTATATTGAAATCATTACTACGATGACAGGAAATAAAGAAGAGGAATAAAGAAGCACTTCCTAATTTTTTATTAAGAATAAAGTAGTAACGGTAATATGGTAAATCTGATTATACTTATTACAGAAGCAAGGGTGGGAAAGGGATAATGCTTCTGGAATAATTAAGATACATGCAAATCCTTAATTACAAACATTACAACTTACCGCTGCTGCAAGTCATAAAGCCGGGCAGGTGAGTGACTGGAAAGGCTTGAGCCAGATTTACTAAAAGTGAAATGATATGTATGATGATGTAGTGAATTCAATATATTATAAAACCTATATAAGAAACGTTTTCCTGTATAACCTTATAACATACATTATTCTAATGAAGATAAGCCCTTACGGAGAGCATGCAAAAGATTTGGTTTTTTTTTGGTAACTTTTTGGGACTAGAGCTCTCACCTCCAAATTTTACGTTGAAAATGTTTTTTTTGGGGTTGTCCCTTACAGTTTTAAGGTTTAACTGCCGGAAGTCGATAACCATTCTATATTTTCTCTCGCCATTAGGACCTGGTTTTGGCACAATCCATACTGATGACGCGTAGGGACTTTTTGAGGGTTCAATAACGTCGTTCTTAAGCATTTCTTTCACTTGGCGTTTTATTTCTTTGCGCTGTACTGGTGCAAAACGATACTGGCACTTTGTCTTTACAGGGATTTCGTCCGTTGTTTCGATTCGGTGTGACACGGCGTTAGTATGTCCCAGCTTTTCCCTTCCTGAGTGAAAGTTATCTTGAAATTCCGTCACCAATTCTTTTACATGCTCCTTTTCGATGTCGTCCAAGTTAGAGAGATCAAGTTTAAATGAAACTTCCTTGCAACGTTCCCTTGTACATTGCTCAATTGATACCTTGGAGATGTTTGCTTTTTTCTTGCATTCTATGATTTTGTCTTCACTGAACAATTCCGATATTCCGCTTTCTTCCAGAACTTCCTTATTATTTGAACCTCGTGGAGTTCTACAGTTGGTCTGGCGCATCGTATTTCTTCTTCGCTAGTATTGATTGCATACACGGTGGCAATTCCATTGTCAATGGTTACTAATGCGTTTCCTATATGTACGTCTGGCCCGGCGTTCATTTTTGGTATATAGCCATATTTTAAATTTGAATCTAAAATTCTGACGGTGATAAGTTACTTACTCGCCTTACAATTAAATATATAGTTCTCACATTATTTACTTCTAAAAAAAACTCCATTATGATGAGAATCATCAATTATTATCGTGAACAAATATGTATTATCACATATCTATACTGATTTTTAAGATTGTCAGCATTATTTTCTAAAATTATTGTGCAATGGAATCTTGTAATCATTATTTTATTTCAATTCAGTTAGGAATACTAGATGAAATGTGTGACTTACTTCAAAATTTTCCATTGTTATATTTTAGAGCAAAATATGAGAAAATGAGATTTTTATTGTAGATTAATTTTTTCACATCAAATTTTTGAGGTTAGCTTGACTTGAAATCACAAAATCCGATTTTTGTTTTTATTATCATAATTTGGATATTTAAACGAAAATTTTACAAACGATTTTTCATTTCAACATTAAAATATTTTTTTTTTTGTTTTCATTATAATAAAATTTTGTAAAATATTATGTTTGGCAACTCATATAACCACATTTCTTTCTCTAAAAAATGTAGACTAAGGTAACATGTTTCGGGGTGGTGATTCTATTAGCCTGTATCCTGAAGATGACGTTGAGATTACTGGGGATATTGACGGTCCGATGAACCAGCCATCTGATATTTTTTACGACCGTTCCCAGCAACCGCTTAGGGAAAGTGCACCGGTACCTGGTTAAGTTTTAGAATCTGAATTTTTTATTTGATTTTGTATCATTCAGTACTTCGGTGGTCTAAATTGCCGTCTTGCGTCTTAAACGAATTCAAAAAATATCGTAATCGACGATGGGTTTTTACTTATTTCGTGGTTTCAAATCTATCACCGTCAAGTGAACGTTACAATTGCCAAAAAAATTTTTTCCTAAATAACTGGCGTCTAATTGCTACATAGGAACGGTTTTTCATAACGATATTGTCATTGATGAGAACATAGAAAATATCAATGTTCGCGAAGTCGAAATACGTCCCCTACTGTGGGATATGCGTCTCAAGAATTATAAGCGGTCAATAGATTTGAAGGCGCTTCTGTGGCAAGAGGTGTCTGATATAGTCGGAGGTAGGTACAAAATTTCATTTCTGTTGATGAATCTATATTGTATAATATTGACAGTATTCGACGAGAACTTATGTTACTGCTTTTTTTTTATAAATTCTGAGTAAGCAAAATGATGTTAAAGCGACTTAATTGATCACCTCGTAAAATAGTTTTTTACATAACTCGGACTTCAATTTTATATCATATTTACGAGTGTAAAGTTTTTGGACCGAGGTAAAGCTGAGGTTTACAATCACACGAGTGAATGTATAATTTGTGTCCTTGTTACGTAAGATATTTCATGTACCGAGGGCTGGAAAACGAGTTAAGAGAGTTTGAACTAGACGAGAACCGAGTTTTCTGTGCCAAAGGTACATAAAAGTTCTTGTGTCATTTTTGAAAACTGTATGTTGACTAATGCAATAGAGGAAATTCTAGTTTTGATATGGTTCGCTATGAAAAAAATATTGATCAATTTCAGTCTTGATTGATGTGAAAGTAAACGATTGTTTGATTATAGCTAGTAAATAATCTCTCTGGTCGCTTACAAAATTTCCCGACTCCAGATATTCTTCTGTCCAAGATGTTTCATGACTAT
Source organism: Platygaster robiniae (assembly GCA_028476575.1). Taxonomy (NCBI): domain Eukaryota; kingdom Metazoa; phylum Arthropoda; class Insecta; order Hymenoptera; family Platygastridae; genus Platygaster; species Platygaster robiniae. The sequence continues at coordinate 18,417,635 of CM052029.1, read as the reverse complement.
GTCTGAGAACAAGACCGAGAAAATAAGGCTTACTCTTGTGATCCTTTTTATTAATAATTCAGTAATCACTTAAATTAAAAAAAATAATAATTGATCCTTATACTTCAAAGCTTAATTATTATTTTATGTTCTATTTTCACGCTGGGTTTGAATCATTATGTCATAATTCTGTATTATGAGATATAGAATTCTCACGATACTCCTTGAATGTTATCCAGTATTGTGTGATTGTGATGATAACCATTTTTCCAAGTATGAACTTTATCTTCCATTTCCTTGATACATTTCATACTTGGATTTAATCCGTGTTCATATTTTGTCCTTGATAGATTTTTATATTTCTTCTGAAATGACACTTAATATATATTTTCTTTGTCATCTTAAATATAATTTATAACTATGATTATACATGAGGGTTATTTTTTTTTTGTATATATTGCTTCTTATTATTATTGTTTTTTATTTTATTTCATTTTTTTTTTTTTTATCCCATTGTAAACCCGACACCTTTATAATATATTTATATTTCTACTTTTCATTGATTATATTTTGCTCATATCATTTTTGTATTCATTGATATTTCATTTTTTTTAGTAATCAATAATTGTCTCGTTTTTGGAAGAAAATTCCTGGTGAATTTCTAATTTCATGAACTTTAGCATCTTGCTGAGAAAAACCTGTATAATTTTCAATTATCTTCATTTTTATCCAATAATATGAATTTTGAAAAATTTATTTTTGGAAAATGGGCCTTCTTAACTCTTGCCATTGGAATTGTTCTTTCGATTTTGTCTTCATCAATTATAACTACACAATTTTTATCTTTATTTATTTTTATGACTTCGTAAGGACCTCGATATTCGTCATCAAATTTAGTATTCTTTTCTGTCAAAGTATCGTTTTGCCCTAATTTTTGAATCAAAAACGTTCGCAGCTGCATCTGCCCTGAAACCTTGTAACCTAGCTGATAATTCTTCAAAATATTCATCATATGTTGTAGCATCCCTGATTGATGGTATTGATGTCATAATTCTGCATTTTTTTCCGTAAACCAGCTCAAATGGTGTATATAATGTACTTTCATTTTTAGCCGTATTGAAAGCCCACGTTGCATAAATCAAATATTTCGTTCACTTCTTTTCTCTACTAATAAAAAATTTCAAATACTCTGCCAATGAAGCATGACTTCTTTTTAATGAAGCATTTCCATGAACGTAATAAATTTGTGGCGACGCACTAAGGATTCATTTTGTTAATTATTCTACGATTTAACAATGACTTTGAAGCTATTATATTTGAAACGAATTAGTACTTAATTATCATTTCGAACCTTCCAGATTCTTCCATTCATTCACATCTCGAACTTTCTAGACATTCCCATTCATTCTCGCATTTTCCCATTCATCTAGAGAATTCCATTTTCCGAAGAGTCCATCAATAAGGGTATAAATAATGGGTCCCAAGGCCCACTCAGTTAGTTAGTTCGTTCCGAGAGCCGTACCTGAAAACATCATTACTCAAACGCTTATCTCGGTCTTTGTCACGCGCTACGAAAACGATCCTTCGCTGTAACCTAGTATTCGGTTTTGAATAAAGTATTTACTTTTGTAACACACTTTCGATTTTTGTGGTCAACCTTCCCGCAATTGGTGACCCCGACGTGATCGCAAAAGGTGCTCGACGACGCGACCGCGAACATTTCCTACCGTGACCTCGAAAAAATCGCTCAGTGCGATTCGCAGCGCGTGTGAACAAGTGCGCGAAAATTTCGACGACAAGTGCAGTGCGCGAGTGCAACCCGACGTTCCTTTTTCGCGTGCCTCGACCGAGTGCACCTGTTTCGGCAACCTGGACCCCTCACTTCTCAACAACTCGCTCATAACCGACGACGAAGACGAAATGCCCGGCCCCAGCGACCAGAGCATCCACGCCGTGGGAGTGCGAATTCCACCCTTCAACGCGGACGACCCGGAGCTATGGTTCGCCGTCGTGGAGAAGAGCTTCCAGGCATCAAAAATCACGCAAGATGCCACGAAATTCGGTTATGTGCTAGGCGTTTTGGACCAGAAATACCAGGTTGAAATTCGAGACATCGTCCTCAACCCCCCCCGAGCAAGACGCCTATACACAGCTGAAGACGCAGTTAATAAAACGACTGAGCACCTCTCAAGAAAAAAAGACGCTCCAACTTCTTGAAAAAGAAACACCTGGGGACCGCAAGCCGTCACAGTTCCTCAGGTATATTCGGGACCTCGCTGGAAAAAATGTACCTGACTCAATGCTTCGAACTATTTGGATAAGCCGCCTACCGCAATCAATGCAAGTCGCCCTAGCAGTACAAAAAGACGCCGACCTTGACAAACTCTCCGAATTCGCCGACGCCATCGCAGATGCCATAAGCTCGCCTCCTCAGATCGCCGAAACCACCAACTCCCAGAACATCAACGCACAGATCGACGCCCTGCTGAATATGAAAATGGCTCAACTCACACTCAGCCTACGACAGGAAATTTCGGCCCTCGCTGACCGAGTTTCTCGCAGTAGAGATCGCAACGACTTCCCCGACCACGCAAGGTATCGCTCACGCTCCTCGTCTCGTCCTCGTTCCTCGCAACAATCTCAAAGCGAGTTCTGCTGGTACCACGAAAACTACGGCAACCGTGCAAGGAAGTGTCGTGAGCCGTGCAAATTCAAACAGGGAAACGAACTGGGCAGTCATTAGACGCGGCAGAAAAACAAAAAAAAACGGAAGCCAAAAAACGAGCCGCCTGTTTGTAAACGACACAACCACGAAACTCCGATTCCTCATCGACACCGGCGCCGACCTATGCGTTTTTCCCCGCTCCCGCATCGCCGGACGCCCTCAACGCTCGACATACGCCCTAAGCACCGCGAACGGTTCCGAGATCGCAACTTACGGAGGGGTCAACTTAAATCTGAACCTCGGTTTACGACGAGACTTCCCCTGGCGTTTCATTACGGGCTTCTCGTTGACCTACGAAACCGGCGCCTCATCGACCTCAGCACTTCATTAATCACGCCTGCCATACCTGCCGACAGCTGCACAGTGCCTCAAATAAAAGTTCTGTGCGTGGGTGGGTCGCGTTATCACCAGCTCCTGCAAAAACACCCTGGTTTGACACGGCCCAGCGGAATACCCAACGAAGTCAAGCACAACACGGTTCACCATATTCACACGACACCCGGGCAACCCGTCTCCTGCAAACAACGAATGCTCGCCCCTGACAAGTATAAAATCGCCAAAAAGGAATTTGAGATGATGGTCAAAATGGGCATCGCACGACCCTCGGATAGTAGCTGGTCTTCGGCATTGCACCTCGCACCGAAAAAAGATGACGAATGGCGACCGTGTGGCGACTACAGGGCCCTGAATGCGCGCACCACCCCTGACCGCTATCCAGTTTCACACATAGAGGATTTTTCCCAAGGCCTCGCGAACAAGAAGATTTTTTCGAAAATCGACCTGATACGCGCATATCATCAAATTCCTGTGGCTGAAGATGACAAAAAAAACCGCAATAACGACCCCCTTCGGACTGTTCAAATTTCCGCTCATGAGTTTCGGACTCCGCAACGCGGCGCAGACTTTCCAACGTTTCCTCGACGAAGTTCTCCGGGGCCTCGACTTCGCCTACGCGTACATCGACGACATTATGATTGCATCAGAAAACGAAGACGAACACGAGAATCATCTCCGTCAAGTTTTTGAAAGACTCGAAAAATACGGCCTCATAATCAACGCGTCAAAAAGTGTTTTTGGGGCACGCAAAATCGGGATTTCTCGGATACCAGGTCGATGCCACCGGAGTCAGGCCACCAGCGTCGAAAGTCGAAGACATCCTAAATTATGAAAAACTGAAATGAATCAAGGCGCTACGCAGGTTTCTTGGGATGATAAATTTCTACCGACGATTTATTCCCAGAGCCGCCGAAATCCAGTCACCGCTACACGATTATCTGCGCGGCAACGACGCCCGTGGTAATAAGCCGATCCCTTGGACGCCCGAAGGAGACCAGGCCTTTGAAAAGTGCAAGTGCGCTCTCGCCGATGCGACTCTTCTCTCTCACCCGGACCCGGCACTCCACCTGGGACTTTTCACCGACGCCTCCGACGCGACCATCGGCGCAGTGCTTCAACAACACACGACCCAGGGATGGCAACCACTCGCATTCTTTTCTCGTAAATTATGCCCCGCACAAACGAAATACAGCGCATTCGACCGAGAGCTACTCGCAATCTACAAATCGATTCGTCAATTTCGTCATATGCTTGAAGGTCGAAATTTTACCATTTTTACTGATCAAAAACCTCTCACTTTCGCCTTTCGTCAAAAACCAGAAAAATGCTCGCCCCGCCAATTTCGACACCTAGATTACATCGCACAGTTTACGACCGATATACGCACGCCACATTTCTGGAAAAGACAACATAGTCGCCGACGCCATGTCCCGCATCGACGCCATTTCCGAAGGAATTAACTATGACGACCTTGCATCATCTCAAGAAAACGACGAAGAACTTCAGAAATTCCTCAAACCGAACGGGCCACTACAAATCAAACAAATACTAATTCCGGGGTCGACGAAAATGATCTATTGCGACACGTCAACAAAAAGAGCGCGCCCATTCGTGACACAGCCTTTCCGCAAGCAGGTATTCCGGTCCCTTCATGGATTATCACACCCCGGCGCACGTGCCACGACGAAACTGATTACTGAACGATTTGTCTGGCCGTCAATTAACAAGGAATGCAAAACATGGGCCAAGGAATGTATCACTTGTCAAAGGAGCAAGATCCATCGCCACACGCACGCACCCCCAGGGAATTTCGAACTCGCCAGCTCTCGTTTTGAGCATATCAACGTCGACATCGTAGGACCGCTGCCTTATTGCCAAGGATTTCGCTACCTGCTAACATGCATCGACCGGTTTTCCCGCTGGCCCGAAGCTTTCCTAATGGAAAATATGACAGCGGACACAGTCGCGAAAACCATCTTCAACGGCTGGATCTATCGATACGGCGTTCCGCTACGAATTACAACCATCCAAGGACGTCAGTTTGAAGGTGAAATTTTCAAATCCCTCTCCGATCTCATAGGCTCAAAACACCTACGAACTACAGCCCGGAATCGAACGACTACACCGACAACTCAAGTCATCATTAAGGTGCCACGAAACCGAGGATTGGGTAGAACAACTTCCCGTCGTCCTCATGGGTATACGCGCGGCTTGGAAAGACGACCTAAAAACAACAGCAGCCGAACTCGTCTTTGGAGAACCAATCCGATTACCTGGAGAATTCCTCGCCGAACACACATCTGCCAAATCGCACTATCCGACACTATAATAAACTGCCTCCGCCGATACTTCGCAGAACTCAAACTCAAGCCGACCTCGAACCACAGCAACAGGCCAACTTTCGTTTTTAAAGACCTACCCGCATCAACACGCGTTTTCATCTATCGCAACGCACCAAAAGGACCCCTAGAAAACCCATATGAGGGGCCTCTTCCAGTCATCTCCCGGCACCCTCGACATTACGTCGTCCAAATACGTAATCGAGTGGTACCAGTTTCTGTCGACCGATTGAAACCCGCCTACACCGACGTCGAAGAACCTGCCGACCAACGAGAAAACCCTGGCCGACTGACGCAAGAGAATGGCAACCCTCCTGATACACCACGAAGCCCGTCTCACGAAAGCCCGACGACACGTTCCGGAAGAAAAGTCAGATTTACCCTGCGCTATCAGCTTGAACATTATTCAATACGTTTTTTTTTGTAAAATTTCGTGATTTCATCACTGGCAAGGGGGTGATGTGGCGACGCACTAAGGATTCATTTTGTTAATTATTCTACGATTTAACAATTCAACCTATTATATTTGAAACGAATTAGTACTTAATTACCATTTCGAACCTTCCAGATTCTTCCATTCATTCACATCTCGAACTTTCTAGACATTCCCATTCATTCTCGCATTTTCCCATTCATCTAGAGAATTCCATTTTCCGAAGATTCCATCAATAAGGGTATAAATAATGGGTCCCAAGGCCCACTCAGTTAGTTAGTTCGTTCCGAGAGCCGTACCTGAAAACATCATTACTCAAACGCTTATCTCGGTCTTTGTCACGCGCTACGAAAACGATCCTTCGCTGTAACCTAGTATTCGGTTTTGAATAAAGTATTTACTTTTGTAACACACTTTCGATTTTTGTGGTCAACCTTCCCGCAAATTGAACAAAAAATCTGCTCGATTTCAAATATTTTTACCAATTCTGAATTTATAGAACTTGTAAAATATTTAGCATCGTCAGAAATAATATACTTTGGTGTTCCCACTTGTAAGAAAATATTTTCAGTTAAGGCAGTTGCAATCGTTTTACTGTCAATTTTTGAAACTGGAATTGCAAAACTATATTTTGTCAACATACACATTGCTGTAAAGACTACCGTGGTTTCGCTTGCGGTTGATGAGGCGGTGTAACTGGACCATAAATGTCTATAGCAAGTCTTTCAAAACTGTCATTCCCACCCTCTGTTAAAAACAGGCATTTTTGTCTTAACTCTTGTGAATTTCTTAACCTGACGTCCTTCGCAAGATCGAACAAAATCCGTAACTTGTTCTTTCATGCCATACCAATAAAATTCTGAAATTAGTTTATCATACGTTTTTGTCGTGCCTTTATGGCCATTAATACTTTCATGGACTTCTTTTATTGTTTGCTGTCTTTTTTCTAATGGTGGAACTTTGAAAATTTTTGTACATAAAATAATGTTTATTCCCTCGCCCAGAAAAAGTAATCTCATTTTTGAAACGAATTGTTCCCATACCGCTGCATTCATAATTTCTGTATTCTTTGTAATTGCGAATTCTTTAATTTCCAAATCGACTAATTTTTTCTTGAAAATTTCCATTGCATGATTGACTTCTTTATAATTTGGTTGTTTTTTTCTTCCGATTATTTAATAACAATTCCAAGATAGTATAATTCTGCTTTTTTATTTGAAATTATTTCATTTTTTAATGGGAAATCTTCTTTATTGATTTTGATCATTTTCTTTTCTAATAAGTGCTGTATTGTGTTTGTATTTAATGAACCATCGTTTGACAAAAGATATACAACATTTGTACTTTCTTGTAAAGCATTCTTTTTGGAAATCCTGCAAGTGCCCCTGATTTTCTTGCTGGTTAATTAAATATCCTGTTTTTTTGATTTTTGAATAATTTGTTCTGTATGATTTTTATTCGTGTCTGGTTTTTTAGTCTCCATCTTTTAAATTTGATTTGGATTCATAAAACAAAATGTAAACCTGCAAATTATTAAATTTCTTCGGATTCGTTCTGGAAACTATTTTATCGTTGAATGTGTAATAATTTTATAGGTGCCGTTCTGGCGATAGTTAAATAGTGGCCACTAGCCGAATGTTTACCCTCATGGACAATCGCAGAAATCATCTTATATTGAAATGTCGCTTCCTTTCCAAACATCTCACAGGTAATATTAATGTTCATTTCAAATTTAATGTGCTTATCTATTTTATTCCCTGAATTATCCAATCTGTTGAGTAAAAGACAAAGAATTTTTGGTGGTGTTTCCAGGTGTGTCTGAATCATAATTGGAACTTTTGTTTTGCATTCACTGCAAGTATAATCTACCTCATTTTTATTTTCTGGTTCAAAATATTTTTTGATTGCTTCTACCGTATCTGATTCTAATATTGGTAATTGAAGTTGATTTATAATTGTTTTTGTGGTAAATTTTAAATTACATTTTTTGCAAAGAATTTCTGTTCCCATTTCAATATTGAAAAGAAAATTGATAAAATTTATTTTCAAAGAATTTTGATGTCGTTCTTTACATGATAAAGTCATTTTCTCAAGAATATATTTCAAAATTTCATCAGCGTCTCGTTGTTCACCGGGAATTATTCCTGGACAATAATTATTTAGTTTGTCTCTGTCATAATACAAATAAAACATTCGTTCTTTATTTGGGTACTTTTGTCAATGCAAATCTTAGTATCCAAAAGACAACAAAAAAAGTTGGGACATGAAATAATGCCTGCAATATACTATTCAAATAGCACGCGTTACCCAAATGATAGAAACCTGACCCCACAGGAAGATCCTCTTTCCAACCAAGTTTAAAAAAATTTTCTGTACTCGCATTGTCATAAATTTTATTTCCCTGAATATTCATTGAATTCTCTAAATTTCTCTCAGATATTCTTAGATAGGCCCCGGGATGCACTTGACCGACCGGTTCAGGCGTTTCTTTTTCTAACGGGATATTATCTAGCGCACCCCTACCTAATGATTCGTCATAGCCTTAAGGGTCATTCTTAACTTTAAATCTTCTTTCGTCTTTGTCCGTTCCCTGCTGACTTTCGATTTTAATCATTTTCGTCTTATCCTCTTCAATTTAATCCACGATTTCTTTCGTCCTATCCTCTTTAATTTGATACTCCGATTGTATTCTTGATTTTTCGTCAATATTTCTTACATTTTCATTTTCAATAATTAATTGTTGGGTCATCTTCTCATTTTCTTGATTGTTTGTCAGTTCTTTGAAATAATCCAAAGATTTTTCTTTTACTTTGTTCCCATGCAATGCATCTTCATTTTCTTGCATTTTTCTTTCAAGGGTTCCTTGACTTGAGAGTTTTCATTGTTGCCAATTAAGTCAAATATCTCATCATCAATACCAAAGTCATTCACTTTCGAATTTCTCAACATTTTTCTTTTCGTTTTTATTTTTTCTTATATAATTATTATCATCATTTTCATCATTTATATTTTTCATTTCATCATCAGTACCCTTATATGCCTTTTTGCTTTCGGTACCTTCATTTTCTTTATTTATATTTCGACAATTCGAATCTTTTTCTAGACTTCGTTTTTCATTTAGATATTTTCTCAATTGACTTCTTGTTTTGAATCACTCCAAGTCTTCTTTACCCTCGATATCAGTGTCCTCCGATTCCACTGATTCATATGTCCATCTTTGTTTCTTTTTACGTTTTTTATTGTTTTTGGGACATTGGCAACATCTATTCTATTTATTTTTCACTTCCATTTAATGTATCATATTCCCAGTACGTTTTGTTACGGTCTCTAGGTAAGTTTCATCGTTTTCGTCAGTCCTTTCACTTTCATAGTACTAATATTTCTTTTTAACCTTTTTCTTTCCAGATTCTTCTAACTCTTGTTACTTCAAATGAATCATTTCTTTATTTTCCATCTCGTTATAGTTCTTATGATAATTCATAATATTCTTTTCGTTATTTTGAAAAATTTTATTCTTAAATTTTTGTTTTTGGGCTTCCTCTATTTTTCTTGTTTTATTTCGAGCTGACATTTCACTATCTGTGCTATTCCTAGTATGAGCTCTTTTCTTTGCTTCTGCTAAATAAATGTGTCCCTCATTTTCACTTTCATTTTCATTCTTTTTTTTCTGTTCTTTTACATCTGTGGGGTTCCTAGAAAGTGCATCTGTTACAACATTACTTACTCCAGTTCGGTATGCTATTTCATAATCATAATCTTTTAACAAAATTCGCCATCTCATCAATCTCGCTGATGGTTTTTTAGTACGTATCAAATGACTCAGTGGGCAATGATCGGAAAGCAATGTAAATTTCTGGCCAAAAATATAGGTTCTAAATTGTTCGACCGCATAAACTAATGCAAGAGCCTCTTTCTCCGTTGTAGAATAATTAACTTTAGCTTCATTTAATGATCTTGGTGCATATGCGATTGGTAAATCTTTCCCTATTCCACCTTGAGGTAACATGCACCCTACTGCATAATTTGAGGCATCACAACTAATTAAAAATTTCTTTGAAAAATTTAGTAGTTGCAAAATTGGTTTTTCAAGTAATTTATTGCTTAAAATGTCAAAAGCTTCTTGATGTTCTCTTTTCCATTGAAATTTAACGTTACCTGATCAATTGTGTAAGTGGACGTGCAATTTTAGCAAAATCTTTAATGAACTTTTGAAAATATAAAACTAATCCCAAAAATGATTTGACTTTCTTTTGATCTGTCGGTGCTGGATAATTTTTTAACGCTTCCAATTTCTTTTCATCGGGTTCAACTGAATTTTCAGAAATATGATGACCTAAATAAATCACATCTTTATTCAAAAATTGACATTTTTCTGGCTTAAGTAATAAATTTGCATTTCTTAATCTTTCCATGGGTTTCTCGAATCTTTCTCCGTTTTCTTCTAAATCTTTTGCGAAAACTATAATGTCATCCAAATAAACCAAACATTCTACGTAAGTCATGCCAGAAAGAACATTATTCATCATTCTATTGAAACATGCGGGACTGATTTTCAAACCAAATGGTAATCTGTTGAATTCATATAATTCATTTGTTGTCGCAAAAGCAGTCTTATGTTTTGTATCTGGATGTAACAGTATTTGATGAAATCCTGAAGTTAAATCAAAAGTAGTAAAATATATTGCACCCCCCAAACAATCAAGCAAAGTCGCAATGTTTTCGAATGGAAAATTGTCACTCACTGTTTTAAGATTTGATTGTCTGAAATTAATTACCATTCTATATTTCTTTTCGCCATTTGGGCCTGGTTTTTAGGGAATTATCCAAACAGGAGATGAATATGGACTTTGAGATGGTTCAATTATATCATTTTCTAACATTTCATTAATTTGTCTGTTAATTTCTTCTCTCTGAATTGGCACAAATCGATATTCTCATTTAGCTTTCACCGGTACCTCATCAATTGTTTCAATTTTGTGACAAACAACATCAGTATGACCCAATTCTTCTCCTTCCAAATGAAAGTTGTCCTGATATTTTCTAAAAAGGTTTTCAATATGATACTTTTCTTCTGGGTTCAATTTTTCAAGGTTGATTTTTTTTATTATTTCTTTGTAACGATTTTCTATGCATTTTTCTGCTGAAACTCTATGAATTTTTGCATCTTTTATATCTCGGGAATTTTCGAAATTCTGATTATCAATTTCTTTAATTTTTTCAATTTCAAGGAGTTCAACAGTGGGTCTTTTCAAACGTGATGTTTCCTCACTTGCGTTGATTGCATAAAGATACGCTATATCATTCTCATTTTTGACCAATGCATTCCATAAATATATGTCCGGGCCTGCGTCCAATTTTAGAATAAATCCCTCTCGAAACTTGTCATTTTAAATACGAACATACAAAAGTTGGCGAGACCTTGGGGGAACGTAATCGAATCCTCATTAAAAAATATCTACTCATTATTCAAAATAACTGATCTTTCTGTATAAGAAATTATTGCTTCACTATCTTCAAAAAATTTCGTACCAAGCATACCATCACAATGAATTGGAAAATTTTCATCAACAATTTGAAAATCTTGTTCTGATCCTTTGATTTTTAATTTCACTTGACCTAAAGTTTGAACTGTTTCATTCGTAATTCCACTGATATTAAATTTTATGTTATTATTTATTTCAACGTTTTCTTTTAACTGTGAAATTTTGACAATGTTAATTGAAGCTCCGGTATCAATTAAGAAAGTCCCACAATTATTTTGTAATTCGTCTGTTTTCAGATAAATAGTTAGGGCCTGTTAAACGAATATCAACAAAATTTACTGTTTTTCTGCCAAAACCTGCCTGATGCGAGCATTCTTGTCGGTACTGTTGGTATTTTGATGCGGAGTCATCCGCATCAGTTTTGAGTTTAAATCTTCTGCGTTTTGCTTATAAGGTTTTTGATTGTAAGTATCTCGATTGTAAGAATTTTGTCTGTAAGAATTTTGATTGTAACGATTTTGAATGTAAGTTTTCATCGTGATGGTTTTGATATCGATTGTGATTTTGCTCTGGAAAATTATGAAAATTGTTTCTCGCATTCTGAAAACGTATTTCATTGAACATCGGTTTTGAATTTTGAAAGCGATCGAAATTTGAATTGTAATTTGAAAAATGATTGAAATTTTCCCCTGAATTATAAAATTGATTGTTATTATATCTTGGAGGCTGATTTTGAAAACGATTAAAATTGTTTCCTGAATTTCTGAAATTGAAATTGTCAAAATTCTGTCTTGGATTCTGAAATTGACGATTATCGAAATGACGTGGATAACGGTCGTCATAATTGAGTCTTGAATTCTGATTCATGTTAGAGAAACGAAATTGCCCATCATTCTGTCTGAAATTATTCCCCGGGAAAAATTTCTGTTGAAAATTTCCATTGTTTCGATTCTCAAAATTTCCCTGATCAAAAGAAAGTCCTCTTAATTTGCATGTACCTGAATCATGTGCTCCAACCCGATTGCAAAAATCACAATATTTCATATTACGGTCCTCAACATGGTACATTCGAGTTTCTGCCTGACGAAAATCCTCAATTTTTCGAGTTTCATATGAACGCTTTTCAAATTTCCGCGCAAAAGCCATTGCCTCTGCCAATGTCAAGTTAATTGCAAGTTGCGACCCTGATCTCAATTTCAGGTTTTAGCCCAAGAACGATTGCCGTCTTTTCAAGTTCAATATTTCTTAAAATTTTTGCAGACTCATTAAGAACACTATTCTGAATTGCAACCTTACCATGCCTGAGTAATTGTGAGACTCTTGTACCGAAACTTTTCACGTTTTCACGACCTCTCTGATACTCATTTTCAATTTTGCTTGTCCAATGACCAATATCATTTCCGTCCTCATAAGCAACTTTCAAATCTTTAATCAATGATTTCAAATTTTCATATTCATAGAGATATTTCCCAAATTGATCGTAGGCATTGCCTTTGAATCTAGACGCCAAAAGTGCAATGAACGCATTTTCATTTTCGGGTGCAATTAATTCAAAAACTTTTGAAATTGAATGGCAAAACTCAAAAACCGGAATATTATGCCCTGTGAAAATTAGCATCAATTCTTTAGCATCTTTTGGCTTCAGGAAAGTTTTTCTTTGAACCTCGTTCATTGTTACCTCTCTTTCTGTATCTCTATCCCAACTTTCTCTTTCCTGACTCATTCTAACCTGTCATAAAAAAATCTCTTCACTTTATTTTGGCAAAAACCCAACATAAATTTAAAAATTCCTAAGTTTTGATTTTTCACTTACTTAATAAAATAATCCCGACGATCTTCATGACGAGTCGAAAGTTTCCTTTGTTGAGCCAACCGGGGCGTCCAGGAGTCCTGAAGACCGCGAAGTCGTCGAAGTCCTCGATGTCCACGAAAACCTCGAAGTCCTCGAAGTCCAGGAATTCTCCAAAGTTCGAAACCGCTGCCACCAATGTTACGAGATTTTCACCAATGTTATGAGATTTTTGGTTGATGATGATGAGATGATTCCGAAATCGTTGGGCCGTAGGTAGCGTGGCCAATCCCAATTAACTTCCGATATATTCCCTTTTTTTAATTGATTTTAATAAAAATACATTTCTTTTTTATAATTATTATTTATTTGTACGCTTCTAATTCAACTTTATAATTTCCATTAAATGAACGCGAACGCGAACGCGAACGGACCGATCGGGGTCCAAAATTGACTGACAGAGTTCTTGAATATGAATGGGAACAACTGCGCACCCAAACAGGCGTATTTATATTAGAAGCTAAAACGCATCAGGAAAAGATAAAAAACTTCGACACCCGATGACGAAATCTAGAATCTACCGGATTTCGGATACAAGCCGGGCCTATCGCATGACTAATGCAACGTAGTAAAACAGACCCGCCTTGTGTTTCTCGAACTCGCTAGATCGTAGAACAAAACTTGGCTCTTTGAATGATTCAACGCACAAAAACGACTTTACAAATACAAGATAAAACTTGTCGATTCGAGAACTTCTAGAACGTTTGAGCCAAATTTATAACATGATCAACTTTGAAATATTCATGTTACTGGGACGTAACATGTACTATAAACGATTGTTTGCGGAAATGACATATATCAAGAAATATTGTAACAAGGTAATGAGTAAACAGAGAGAATTGGAACATTGGAATGACACTTATGATGTCTTAGTTAAATTTTGTTAATGATCGGAGACATTTTATTCAATGGAAAATCGTGAATCTTAAACTTCATGTCCCTCATGAGTAATATATAATCACACATAGAGAATACAATCATACATAGAGTAGTATTGTACACGTAGTATTAATCTTATCATTGACGCATCGAATTGTATGAAAACGCTTATTGCATCTCCAGTCTTTGACGCGTTACCATGTAATTCATTATTATAAACATAGTAACATATACGATTTATTATTTGCCTTAGACAATAATGGCTCATTGAAAACATGACTAGTGAAGTCTGACGTGTTACTATGTGTTTCATATATATAAACATAGTAGTAACATATATATTTTGAAAATATGACTGGTGAAAGAGAGAGATTTTTTTGTAAAGAAGTTCTGCATTCTATGACGTGAGTTGTTATTACTTTATTTTTGTAATGTGTGATGTAAGGTCTTCATTTTCGTATATTTGTGATATTGAAAAGGACTCAAAATGAGTCGAAACGTCGACGTTATATGAACAATAAACATATTTGCCTGGGAAAATTGAAAATTATCGAATAAAATCTTTATTTTTAAGTGGTTTTTTGTAATTAAGGTATAACCATCCCTGTAACAGATACTTTTCACTGCTATTCTCAAAAAAAGAGAGAAAAATACATCTACTGACAAATTTTCACAGTTCTGTGACGGAATTGAAAAAGTTTTTTTTCAATTCCGTTAAATTCAATTCAATTAAAAAGTTTTTTTTGCATTACTTTTGTACCATCATATATCATAGTTTTGCATAGTTTCCAAAAATTTGCAAATAAAGCTAACATGATTGTCTTTTTATCATATTTTTTGTGACACTTTTTCTTCTGGTAGATTTACTATTTTTCATTTTTTTACATGAAAACACAAATAATAATCAATTTTTTCTGGATATTCAGTTAACTACAAGCTACAGTTGGTCCTTTGAGCTTCTCAGCATATATTTGCATTTCTTATTCCATTCCTTAATTTTTTTGGGGGAAGGGATAGCGTCAATAAATATTCATTTGTGGGAGTAAACGGTAGGGGCATGATGAGATAAGATAGATACCTTGCATTGAAATAACTAAAAAATGAACCAACATAAAGAATAAAAAAAAAAAAAAGAAAAACGAAAATAAAAAATGCGTTACTAGCAAAAAAAATTTTTTTTTTTAAATTGTAACTTAAACAAAATTGAACTAATTTCACGTGTTTTTTATTTTGCAAGAACATGCTATTATGACACTTGATCATATTTTCACATCCAAAAAATACGTCATACATCAACTTTCACGTTATTTATGTACAGCAAAGAAAACCTATCATGCGAATATTCACAATGCTGTGACTCTGAACAGGAAGCAACTACTGAGAACAATAGTGATAGTGAAATTTGCTCTTGAGCCCCATACTGGGCGCATTATGAGATGAAATCAATTTTTTTTTCTAAAGCTTCAAAAAAACTTTTTCAATTAATAATCCTTCCATCTGTTTTCAGTCTTTTTACCAGACTATGAGCAACTTAAGATTTTTCATTACAAAAATTCACGGTATCGCCATTTTTATATGTAAAACAATTGTTTACTAAAAATCACCCTGTCATTCTCCATAATTCCCTATTCGAAACAAAAAACTTTTTGACATTTCTAAGTAGTTAAATATTTTTGCACGTTAAGTGACGTTATTTTTGGTGTAGTTTACATTTCTCCCAAAATGTTCAAAATTTCAACACAAATATCTGCGTCGTACTTTTTGATACAGATGTTGCTGAAAAAGAATTGAGTAAACTAAGATCGAATGCTCAAAAATTCTTCTTTAATGTTCTTTCTTTCAAAGTAATCTGCAGTTTTTGAAAAAAAAGTATGGCAAATATGTCGAAACAATACTGACTTTTTCAAGGTTTTTCGATGAAAATTTTTTATTTAAAAATTTAAAAAGCAACACTGACCGTTTGGAAATATACTTATCGTGTATTTTTTGTCAGTCTTTTACCATTGCGTTAGAATTTGTTCAAAAAAAATACGGCGGCTCGAAGATGGTGCCTGATTTATGTGCAAGAACAAAAATTTTGATGCAAAATTGAGGATATTTGTTCATGCTTTCCGACAACTTTTTCATGAATTTTTCAATGTTGCTGGTTCTAAAAATTAGTTTAAAAATGAAAAATCTTAGGAAAATGGCACAAAGTGGTGGACAATTAAGAGAATTAAAAGTAATTATACATCGTTTCAATTTCAATAATCATGACGTATACACATCGAAAAATCAATTCAATTGCTTCAACTGCATTCTTTCAATGGGGAAACGAAAAAGTTGACGTTACGGAAATCCTCGTTTACAAAAAATGAAAAATGCCGTTAGTATCACAGTTGTCATTGAAAAATTAAAAAATTCTTACAAAAAACGAAGTTGGAAAAGGCACGACTAAGATTTTCAGACTAACACAGGTATCATTGAAAAATTCAGTTGTAGAAACTGAAAATATCCGTTGTTATAGGTAACATTTAAAACGCCTGCAATGAAAAATTTATTCATCGACAGTGCCAACTTTCTTTTTAGTGGAGAGAACTGAAAACTAAATCAGTACAACTGAAAATTCAATCAACATAATTGAAATTTTTAATGATGCCGATTCCGACTACAATTCAGTTGGATCAACTGCAATTGAAAATTTTTTATCTCTATGCAAATTTACTTCTTAAAACGGCATTATATGTATAAATTTCATGAAGTGCCATGTGAGGTCGTGGGTGACCCCCACCGGAAAATTACATACTACAATACTAGTATCCGTTATTTGAATCCAAGAAAATCACTGGATACTCTCCAACTATCCTTCTAATGCTAGAATAAGATTGAATCGATTAAAAAATCAATGGTGTGCGTAAAAAGTAGTATATTACGTAACTAGGACTTTAATTTGATATTTAAAAGAGTGAAGTCTGTAGAATGAGGGGAATCACACGATTACATTTACAATCACAGAGTGAGAATAAACTTTCTGTCCGAGTTACGTACGATATTTTTGTGCCGAGGGCTGGGAAACGAGTTCAGAGATCTTGAACTGGACGCGAAACGAGTTTTCTATGCCAGAGGTACGAAAAATTTATTATTATAGAAGAGTAAATATGAATTTTTTCACACATAATACCTTAAATTACTCATTTTTCACTATATTTACCTGAAAATTCTCTTGAAATATAGCTCTTGAAGATGAAAATTTCAATAGGGCAGCTTCGAAAAAAGGTTGTTTTTTGAGAATCTGATTTGGTTCATGTAAAAACAATATTTTATGATAACATAATATTTTTTTTACTTTTTTTTTGGAGTATCATGACTCATGAAAAAAACGAGTGGTCGCTGACGACCTCAAAAGCGCTTCAAGAGTCAAAGGTCGCTAACCCCTAAAATGAGCTGCAAAACAAAAGAATATCACCTTCGTTTTGATAATATATTTACGTTACGTAGGGCATCCACCTCCCTTGATGAGGCACGTGCAACAGCTCCGCTATCAAACCCAGTCAACGTCAATCACATATGATATGGACTTGCAACGCTGTGTGCCCTCGCAACATGACGATGGTTAGTTTTAAAAATCAGAGAGTGTGGCACTCGTCTCAGGATGTTTTAACATCGTACACAGATTGTGTTCTTTACTATGATATTTTACTATCAGGTTGAATTATAAATGAAGAAAGGTCATTAAATGAATTCAACTTTAGAAAAACTCTTAAAAATAAAACCTTGATTTCGTAAATTTACAGCCTAATATTAATAAATATTTTTGATCCTATCTCGAAAACTATCGCAAGATGGTAAACTTATTCAGTATGACTAATAAGACACAAATGGATATTATAATAAATTTGACATATTTAGATTAGGGTAAACAATTACAGAAGATTATATATTAGTAACTATTTTTTGATATTTTCAAAACTTTTCTTGATCATTTTTCAAAATTCGGTTTCGATTATATAAAGAATTCTTCAATATTATCAATATCATCAAGATGAACAATCATTATAATCAAGAAAAATTTCACCCATTTAGTGGATTAATTACATTACATTAAGGATGATTGGATTTTTAAACTTCCACTTTTTCTCCTTATTAAAATTTAATTTCAAACTTTTTTTTTCGTTTTTTCATCTTCCTTAGCTAAAAGACTTGGACACTACACATATTGATTTTACTCTGACGTGCAGATGAAATTCTTCCGTGGACGCTTCAGACTTTGGACACTACAGATTTTGATTTTATTTTGAGGTAGATATAAAATTTTTTGACGGATACTATAACTTGTACACAACGCATTTGAATTTTACTGTGAGGTGCAAATAAAACAGACTTGTATACTATATTTTTTAGTTTCAGTCTGCCGTTGAAATTTCAACTTTTTGTTATACTACCCGCGAGTAAAGATGTTTATACGACCCTACAGACTTCGACACTATGTACACATTGTGATTTCACTCAGACGTGAAAATAAAATTTTTCAAAGGACTCCATACATTTTAATTTAACTGTGTAGTAAAGATAAAATTGTTTTATAAAAGCGGAGCGAAAACTGCGATTTTCGCTCCTTATTTGAGGGTTGAAAACAGTCGATTCTCGGATTGGTATGTCAGGGAATTGAAAATACGCCCTAGGATGCAAAACGCTCATTTTCGCTCCGCTCAAATTCGCGTTTTCATCCGGTGACGTATTTTTTCAATGCCCTGGTACACCGATCCGATAATCTTCTGTCCTCAATCCTCAAACGCTCCGCGAAACTCGCTTTTCGCACTGCTTTTGTAAAAAATAATATGTGTACCTTAGAGAGAACGGTAACTCCTCGTACGAATTTTAGCACCTCGGCATGCTAAAACTTCGTACTCGGAGCAAAAACGCCCATTTGTTCTCCCGGTACACAATGTACTATTTCTCAAACACTACAGACCTGGGTACTGCACATTTTGATTTCACTCTAAAGTTGAGTTAACTTTTTTTCTCGGACACTATAGATTTTGATTTCATCTTGAAGTTAGAGATAAAATTTTGCCTTGGACACTACAGACTTAAACACTACACATTTCGATTTCACTCTAACGTGGAGAATAAATTTTTCTAAGGGCACTACAGAATTGGACACTGCACATGTTAATTTTACTTTGAGGTGGAGGTAAAACAGACTTGGACACTGCATATTTTACATTGGACGCTACATTTTTTTGTTTCAGTCTATCGCGAAAATTTAAACTTTTTATCATGCTACCTGCGAATAAAGATGTTTACACATCAATATATGTATAAATACTTCGCTGACTTTGCAAATTTCTTCATAAACATTACATAGTCTAATTTCTATTCAAAGATGAATACATTGATGCTACGCCCTCGAAGATCGAAGGAATGTCTCATATTTGGTTGGTGACAATCCAATGAATTATGAAGCTGAAGAAAACGACGAAATTGATCTGTTTGTGGCTGTTGTATCTCACAATATGAGAAGCATCGACAGCCTTGACAGAGACGAGAACAGAACGATGGAACCTCAAACGAATGTTTCATCGACCAATGCTGATGCTCCTATGAACACAGTTTCTACACAGTAAAAAACGCTACTGAAAATCTCTAGACGCTCGTCATTTGAAAACTATGCTCAGCCTAGTCATTTCTACCGTTTCGTTCGCAAAATTACAAAAAGCTAGCAAGTTCGCTAGGCTTAACCTAAAGATTTTAAGCTTACCCCTGAAATGTACTGGCCGCTAATAAAATCTCCAAGCTTAGCTTCATTTATTTTGAACCCACTAATTTTTAATCAGTGTGAGGGTTTCATAATCTTTGTGGATTTCACTAATTTCAAGTAAAACTTCTAGCTTCCAGTGATTTTCATATGAATTTTCATGAAAATTACGAAGCCTAGCCTAGAGCATTGAATCAAAGCTTGAAGAATCAAGCGAATTTCTCCTGAAATCTCTAGGCTCAGCTTAGTGTTTAAAGCTTTTAGATTTAGTGAAGCTGAGTCTAGTAATTTTCACTAGAGATTTTTTACATTGCGTGACTTTTTCTAGCGAAATAATTACTTCTGAAACGACTGCTGTTGCCGTTTGTTTTGCGACAACCACTTTAAGCGCTACAAGGACGATTGCTAGCTCTCTTGTCGCAAATACAACTGGAGCAAACGGCCCTTCATCCTTGTATCCCGAAGTGGTCATAACCAGACAAACTCCAGCTTCACCACCTCCAAATATCCCTTCAGTCTCCTCAACAGTCCCTCAAATTTCATCTAGAAATTTATTACCTCTTAACATCACTGCTGGCACGAACTCGATCGGTGCTACGACATCAAATGTTTTCTGTTTCCGGAAACTTAAGGCGCGAAAACCAAATACCAAGCAGTCAAAGATCGAGAATAGCAGACACATTTAACAATACGTTGCCGACATTCGAACTGGTTAATCGTGAGGGGCAGGGAATTGTGAAAAATGATGCAGCAAGAAACAACCAACGACAAAATAAACTAATTTGCAAGTCAGTGATATGCAGTCGCCAAACTATTTTTACCACTAGCGGAAACCCGACGTGAAGAATAGCTGACATCCATCCTCCCGATTATCCAACCGTACGATTGGATGAAGGGGAGGGGTTTTTAGAAAAAATATATTTCTTTTGGGATTCTAAAACTAAATCAGAAGACCTGGCTATACGAGAGAACCATACATCGATTTTCGAAATTTCGGGATTTCAAAGTTGCACAGCTATTGAACTACAAAGTACCATTTTTTAAATATACGTATTGATATAACGGGACTCGATTTTTGTAATTTTTAAGTCACTGAGGCTTAGATTTTTTTTTCCAATACTCGTGGTATTTTTCATGATTCTTCAGTATCTACAAAAAATCAAGGATTTTCTGAAATAATAAGGAATTTTCTTGTAGCTTTCTGGTTTCCGATTCTCTAGAAAGGGTAGTATGAAAAATTTATATTTTTCCATAGATTTTAGAAAAATTGATATCTACAAAGATATCGCGTATTTAATTGGTTTCTAGAATTCCCGCATTGTATGTAATGTGATCAAAATAATTTCAAAGTATTTTCTGGTATTTGTAGATTGCTAGTCATTATTTGGATCGCTATACAAATTTCAAGAATTCTATGCTATTTAATTATAAAATTTCAACGATTATGAGAATTGCAATTGATGTTTCAAGCAAAAATATCTGTCGTAAAAATTCCCACGACTTTCGTTTGTATTTTCTAGTATAAATAAGAATGAAATATTTTTTTATACTTGTATAAATGTATGTATGTCCATATAGATTCTTGAAATCATATGCCTAAGAACTCGAGATTTTGAAGATTTTTGATAAAACAATACTCACATAGTTTTTGATTATTAAAAGAATTCTAGTAGTCCTCGCATTTTTCAAGTATTTATGAAAATTTGAAGACTATAGAATTTTTTTTATAGATTGCGATACAAATTTTTAGAATTCCATGCTCAAGAATTTATATTCCGATTGATAATTTTACTGATATTTAGAAAATTTCACCTACATATAGGTATTTAAATTATTTTAAAGATCTCTTGTGTTTTCATTTTTTTTTTAAGTATTCATAAGATTTCTTATCGTTTTGTAATATTTTTGTAAATTTCTCGCATTTCTGTATGTACGTGCTATCTACGCTCGAAAAATTTGATGCTCTAAAATTCCGTATTTTATAGATCGAATGCGTTAGTTTGTATTTTAAGAAAAACAGTCATTTCAGCAAATTCTATAACGTTTATAATTTTCGTGGAGTTTGTATGATTCAAAAGATTGTCTTATATTTTTCTGGATATCTATCTAGATTTGCCGAATTCGGTTCTCTAGGAAACTAAGATACAATTATTTTTTATAACGCCTTATAGATTTCCGAGAAATTTATACCCAGAAAAATTTCACGTTTCTTATAGATTCCTGAAATTTGCGTGTTGTATGTTATGGATAAAATTCTGCAGAATTTTTCCAGTTTTTTCACAGACTTGTAGTATTTCTAAGGACCACTTTATTGATATTTAGATTTTGATGGGACAGTATTGATAATTTAAACGATTCTGAGGATGTTATTTGATTTTACAGAATACACCATCTGTGACGCTGAAACCAGTCCCTTTTTCTAGTTTTCAGAATTTATTCACTTTGAAGTATTTTCTGGTATAAATATATATATTTTTATATACAATTTTGAAATTATTGTATGAAGAACTCATGAGATAGTATCGAAAAGTCTTTAGAATTTTAATGAATTTTGAATAAACAACATCAATAACATAGATGTCCAGTAATATTCCGTTGTATTTTTTAATATTTATATCTTGAAGATTATTCTGCTGTTTATGCATTTTTCTATGTACACTTTTTAAACTATGATAATTGAGGATTTTTTTAAGAGTTCGCAGTCAATGTCGATCTCGTATGCTCTTAACTCAAAGTTTTTTCAAAGTTTTAGAATACATAATTTGTTCAAATTTTTTTGAAAGCAGAGCTTTTATGTCAATGTTACACTTCGAGTATTTCTTTAAAGCTTGTTTAATTCTAAAGATAATATAGTATTTCAATGTATTTTTATCTAGTTCTGTAAGATTTGATGCTCGAGAAGTCGAAGCTTTTTAGTCCCTAGGTATTTTTTTAGCTCTAATATTTTCTCTATAATTCATTAGGTTGAAACAATTTTTCAAATTTCGTTTGTACTTCATCTTAGCCAAACATATTTCATGCGGAGTGTTTCTATCAAAAAATTTTTCTGAAGCAAGGATTATCGTTATTCTCGAGTTTGTAAAATTGAGAATTCTACATTTTATTCCACCTAGAATATGAACCTCAAACCATTTTTTACATTTATTTGATTTCTGTAAGTATATTTCTGATTATCGCACTTGTATGTCTTATATTTTATTTTATAAATTTTTTTTTATTTTCATTTGTATCATTTATTATTTTATCTTTTTTTTAATATTCCTTGATCTGATAATAAATTTTATTTGGATCACGCCGGATTTTCGCTAGAGACACTACAGTTTCAACATACATGCAGGATAGGGACTTTGGCCACAAAAGTCGAAAGAATTTCATAAATCCTGATTAAAAAAATACTAAAAAACATTGATACCTGCTTTTCTTCGTTTACTGCTATGGACGGATCTGCAGAAGTTCAGAAACTGCTATAATGTCACTTGGCATATTATTTTTGTATGCTCTGTAACATTACAACGGTTTATGAAGCTATGTATCCTTCAATTTTAGAAAAAAAAAAAATGGTTGTGAATTTTCGGCAGAATTTCTTACCGTAGAAAAAGGAATTTTTTGGGTTTTCTACGTCAAGTAGCCTACACGACATATTAACCAGTCACGTTTCATCCTGCAAAACGTTCTATAAATATCATATTGTGTGATTTTCTACTGTTCTCTACCTGATATTATTTACAGTATTGAAGTATTTACAGTATTCACAGTTTTTACCGAATAACAGTAGTGACAAACGTTTCTTCATGTAATGAACTTTTTTGCAGTGGCAGCCCCATATGGACGAAATCGCAGCTTGCAAGATGTAGCTGCAGAATATGCAGGAAATGCAGGTTCTTATTACCAATTATTACCATCTTCTTACATTTTTACATGTTAAGAAAAAAATGATAAATGACTAACGTTTATTTTAGAGTAGGTAGGAGAGCAAGGAGGTCGGCCGATGCTGAAGAAAGACGAGGTTTGCTTGAAGCACTGCTGTACAGACCGACCTCTGCTACCTCCTCCTCAACTCGACGAATGCGATTATTTTGGAAAAATCGTTGCACCCAATATGCAAAATTTGCCGCAACATGTGAGAACGGAATTACAGGCAGATATTTTTCACTGTTTTCAGAGGCATGAACAAGCAGCAAATTAATTTGGTTAAAGGACAGAGTATTATCTCAATTACAAACAAAATTATTACTAAATCAAAGAATTCTGGTATCAGTTTAATGTACTGGGTAAATGAGTCAAATTGTGTTATTTCTCTTCGCGTGTGTTATCTTTTTTGTGCTGCAATGAAAAATTTATGTTGGGTACCCTTTAAATTTGTAATAAGACATATTTATTGTTCACTAATAATTTTTTCAAAAATGTTAGAATAGTATCCTATTGACTAACAATATTCCAGAAATACAACAGGAATATTTCAAAAAAAAAATTCCCAGAATATTCAAACGTTCAAGTGGTTTCTCATAATGCCAACGTTAAACGAAATATCTGTAGAATATTCTCCAAGAATAGTTTTTAAAATTCTGAGGAGTATTCCTGGTATATTTCGTTTAACATTGGCTTGATGCCACTACTTGGAGACTACTTTGACATAAAAATATTTCAGGAATATTTTTGAGAATATTCTTGGTACAATCTAGAATATTGTGTTTCAAGAGGGTAGTTTCCTTTTCAGCTATAATTACGTTTTATCTGTTATTGTAAGCTGAAATATGCAGCAAATGAAAAAATTTATTCTATACAATTGTAATTTATTGACTGTGGGCCACTAAAAAATTGTGCAACATAAGAGAAAGGTTTTAGTATGAAGAATGCATTGAACAAAAATGTAAGACAGCCAAACCTCGAAACTAACAAAGGTGTAGAAATTTTTAACCCCATTGTATTATGTACTGCTGTATTACAGTTGACCGTTTAAATAAGCCTTAATATGGTGCATTAATACGTAAATATTTGTACAAAAATGTAAGGGAATTCCCCCTTCCTGGCTAGGCTCTAGACGGGATTTCCCTAAATATGGATTTCCCCGCCAGGGCCGATACTGGATTTCCAAAAATGAATACTTTCCTGTCAGCGACAGTACTGCTTTTCCTTAAAATGGAATTTCCCTGCCAGTGCCAGAACTATATTTCCTAGAAACAGGACTTTCATTCTAGGGCCTTTATTAGATGTTCCTGAAACGGGGCTTTCATGCCAGGGCATTTTTAAGATTTATCCAGAATAGGGCTTTTATGCTAGGGTCTTTATTAGATGTCCCCAAAACAGGACTTCCTTGCTAGGGCCATTTTTGGATTTCCCTGAAAATGACTTTCCAGTTGGGACCTGTTTTGGATTTTCCTGAAACGAAGCTTCCCTGCTGGGGCCCTTTTTGGATGTCCCTAGAACAGGGCTCTCATGCTGCGGCCTTTATTGGATTTTGCCTGAACTTTCTATATGTATCCTAAGACCCTCCGTGCGAATTTTTCGCGAAACAGAGAGCATACTTGCAAGGCCTTTTTTTCATTTCCTCGGAAAGGTACCTAGCTCCTTTCTGCTTGGTCCTAGTGAATTTTTGGAAGACAAAGTGACTCAAACAATTTTTTTTAACTTTCTTTATTGATATGCCAAAACAATCATGAATAATAATTTACTTTTTATAATTTACTTTTAGCAGAGTATTAAGTAATTATAAATTACCTTTCAAGTTGAAATCATGAATTTAAATTCAAAAAGCTGCTCACTTTCATAAGCGCCGCGTACGCATGCGCAGAGTTGCTCGGATCCGACACATACGTTTACCGATAAATTGTCAGAAAAAAGCGGAAAAAAGGGCGAAAAACGTTGACAGTTGAATGGTGGATAAAAGTTTACTGAAAAATAATAAAAATCATCAAAATGAACTCAGGCATGGAGAGAGCTGACGGAAAGTAAGTTCTCCTTTGAAACTGTTGCACACATTGCAAATGTGTGTTTAGATTGTACCCTTTTAAGTAGCGCACGTACCGGAATTCAAGGTTATGTATTTGTATAAATCTGCCTAGGGCCTAGTCAAGTATGCTCTAACAGGGCCCAGCTAGGCATGCCCGGCCAAGCCTTAGTTAACGTTCCCAGGCAGGCACCAGAAATGCGTTACTTGACAGGCCCTGGCTAGGATTTCATAATGAGGGCCTTTCCAGACTGCGTGTTAACACCCAGGCCAGGGCCTGACAGGCTAGGCCTCCACTGTCAGGCGCTAGAAAGGCACCCCTTAACAGGCCCTGCCTAGGAGTTCATAATGAGGGCCTTTCTAGACCGCATGTTAACACCTAGGCCAGGGCCTGACTAGGCGTTACATACCAGGCCCCGCCTACAATTAGGGAAAACCGAGGCAGGGCCTTTTTGGCGCCCATGTTGCATTTCCGGCCGGGAGTAGAAACAGTTTTCTTCTCGATTACAGCTGTAGAAACAAATGGAAAAGCCATCCCGGGCGTGAATGGCCACTGTGCGCCATACTTGCAAGCACTTTAAATTTGTTGAATAGAACATCAAACACTATCCAAATAAAACGCTGGCCTCTTGCCAAGCTATTGCACCTTTAGAGATGAAATATTGAGCTAAAATTTCTCTTATTTGATACCCTACATCATAAACTCTGATTCTTGGTCGAGCAGTGTCTTGAGCATCGAGTTCGACAAAACCGTGATCGCCTGTCCTCCAGGAGCCATTACAAACGTTTCCGCAATCATCCATGTAGTCACCGAAATGAGGAGGGCAGTATCTTCGCTGGGGGGCCAGATGAAACTGTTTTTCTTTCATCATGAAATTGTGTAATGCCACACACGCCAGGGTGATCGCTTGCACAGTTTTTTCTGACGCAACTATTAGCTTTCTTAAGATGCGAAACCTTGAAGATGTAATGCCAAATGCATTTTCAATACAACTGCGGGCGCGAGACAAGCGATAATTGTACACTGCCTCTTTTCGTGGCAATTTACCTGTGCTTCGTCCAGGATATGGCCGCATCATCCGACGAGATAGAGGAAACGCCTCGTCACCAACAAAAAAATAGGGCACTACAAAATCGTTCGCGGGGTCCAGTTGCTGATCTGGTGAAAAAGACAGCACCCCTTCTTCAATGGAGATGCCGAAGTCCGATGAACTGTAAATTCCACCGTCACTATTTCTTCCTTCGGCCCCGAGATCGACGAGAGTAAAGTTGTAGCAAGCGTTGCAAGCTACCATGAGCACAATACCGTGAGTACCTTTGTAGTTGAAAAACATCGAACCACCATTTGGGAAAGCCTTCGAAAAAAAGTTCAACTGCTAGAACGCCTTCGTTAACTCACACAAACATGCGGTCACTCAAGCTAGAAATTTACCAGTGATAATGAACAATGTATAACGTAACTGGAATGGATATGTAGAATCAGTCAAACTTTGCGAGTCACTATTTTTGTAAAAAAAAAAAAAAATTAATCAATAGAATATCACGTAAATTGCAACTGCGGCAGTTACTCAGCCACCTTTTATGAGCTTCAAAAAGCAAAAAACTAAAATGTAATTCGTTCTTTTGCTAACTCCGGCGATGTATAATCTACTACATCAATATGAACCAAGCAGACTTCTTGCATATGAAAAGAAGCACTTAATTTTAGATTTATAGCATTCAGAAGCACCTTGGATTTACTGTTTAATCACCTTATGAAAAGTTTGATTTCCTGTACCGACTTTCTACTTTTTATTGATGTATTGAACATTATGATAGCTATAAACTCCAGTCCAAAAGTAAGTGTTGAGGTTACAATGATGCAAAGGTAATGCTAATGACATATTATCATTACTAAAAAAATAAGACTCTGACGAAGATGGAGTACAAAAATGAAAAAAATGTATGAGGATTCTTGACAAAAACGTTTATAAAGCTTTACCGTGCCTGTTGTTTTTAACTGCATTCAGAAACTTCAAAAGAGAGAAATAACTGTATCGTATATGTTGCGTTTACTACCAGAGTATTACTGAAAAATGAATGCTCCAAATAACTACTCAGCTCAAAAGTCAAGACAAAGTTTGATCAATACAGATGAGATGAGAACATCATTTTGTATTCTGAAAGAGGTTTATACAATATTGGAAAACCAGTAAAGACCATGAATGTTGAAAGTACTTCAAATGATTTGGAATGAACAATAGACACTATTTGACAGTCATTTTGCTGCAGGGTGATAAGAAATATCGAGTTTTGACGTGTTAATTTGTTCAAATAGAAGCATTACAATTGTCTAAGATATGTGTAATCATTTCTGAACTACAAGATCAATTTATTTTCTCTAGAATGAATTCCAACAACAGTCATGGCATGGAAGGGGAACCGCTTAGGTCAACTTTCATACCGAGTAGTACGGAGAATTCGCAAAATACCGGTATATACTATATTACAAGCCTCATTACATTTTTTAATGTGCCGCTGTTTTGAATCACGCGAGTCACTTTCACAAATCCCTAAGTACAATCACAGTGTTTTTCATATTCCAGTCTTCCAATATGAAGCTTCTGCAATGTTTTTGTTGCGTTTTTCTACAACTGGCTAGGCTATTTTGCAAACCTATGTTACTCGCACAATTCTCTTTTCGATTTTTGCACCAAAAAAGCATGATTTACAGAAAAAAGTTAATTGAAACTATCATTTTTTCGATTCACATTCAGTGGCACGGTTCATTTCCTTACATAATAAGATTCCACATGTATCGCACTTCAGATATCTGTAGCAATGATGCCAATTCGAGGCATGACGATGCCACGGATGAAAAATTGATTCACGCCGTCGAAAATCACCCTCCGCTGTACAATTTTCGAAGATCAAAAGCCAGCGATCTTTATCGAGAGAGACTGTGGCATGAAGTTGGCTTAGATGTTGGAAGTAAGATATTTATTTTTGAAGTTTTCAGTTTCTGATATAGGACTAAGTTGACTACATTAAAAAAAAATTTTTATTCGTCGCTTTGTTGACATTGTTGATGTCACTTTTATAATACATATTTATCATGCTAACATATAACTCTAGCAAGCCACTATCTACAATAGTCACTTAATGTAAAAATTAATTGAAAACTTAGAACAATTATTTGACGATGGAATTAACGTGAGTACTTTACACGATGTTTACATAAAGCTTACGTTAACAGTTTATTACATTGCATACTCGAATGAGGTAAACTTAAAATCAACTGTAAAAATTACTATACTAGGGACAAACGTATACGTTAGCATCATCCCGTAACATCAAGGATGTTCACATGATGTACACTGTTAACGGAAACTTTTTACAGAAACTGTTGACGTAAACTTGATGTAAACAAGATGTAAACAGTTTGTGAAAACTGTATACGTAAAGTTGACATGCACATGCGTACTCACTGGGATGCAAACTTTACGTAAACATGCATCCGAGAGTGTAGAGCAATAATTTCATGTTTATTTACAACAATAATAGTCAGACTCAAATGTCTCAAATGTTATAGATTCTGCTATTTACTGTAAGGAGCGTTTTAGAAGACTCCGTGACCGGTATGGAACTTCCCGAAATGAATCACGACACGCGCGAAGTGGTTCGGGGGCGCTTGAAACTCCTCAAGACAGGTTCGCTGCCTCCATAGCGTTTCTTGAACCTGTCATGAGAACAAAAAAGTGAGTTTTAACTTGTCATACTATTTTTGGGCAGCTCCTTATGTGACTTTCAATTGATCTACGCATCAAAGATTAAATGTAATTATAATGAGAAAAAATTGTTACCGTCTTGCAACAAGTACACCATTCCATACATTTCCCGTTACAAATCATTTTGGTTATTCACTATGGCAAGTAATACATTAAGTAAAAGTCATTTTCCCTTGAGCTGTACATTCGCCGTAAATTTTGCAGTTGTCAAAAATTCAAAGTACACCTGGATATTTATCCAGACATCTACAGTACGACCTCTGAATAAGGCACCTCTAAATAGGGCGCCGTCCCCTTAAATACGCTCGAACGCACTCAAACGCTTCCCCCACCTTCTAATCTTCTTGTTACCTCTGAATAGGGCGCTTGAGATGACAACGAATTTGCTTCCAAAATTAATATACGGAGCTTACGAATATCTACATAAAATAAATTATTTATTGCATACACGATTATTTTCATGTAAGATGCTTACATTCTTCGCCAATAAAAAATTATTATTAGTATTATTATTATCATTATCATGATTATTCTTATCATCAGAATGGTCGTGTAACTATTAATCACGTCGAATTCGTTCGAAAAATATGTATTTTTGTGTGGAAAAATTCTTACCTGTTTGATGCATATTTTCTACTGTTTATTGAGTAACAGCGAGGATTCAAAATTCATTCAGCAATTGTGAATCAAAATGAAACAGTGCCTAAATGAAGTGCAAAAATGAATAGATATATATGTATACAGGGTGTTTCACAATTCGCGGAAATCCTTAAAACCGTGAATCATACATATAATTACAAGACGATTTTTCTTTTACCATCTTCGACAAAACTGAAAATTAAAAAAGATATTCGAGTTTAAAATGTAACCAATAAACGCGCTCTTACGATGAGTGGGGATAGAAACCACGTACCAAAATGTATCGAAATTTTTCCTATATTTTTCTGAGTCGAAAAGTCCTCTGGCACTTTTCACTAAACTCAAAATTAAAAAATCTATTCGAGTTTGTAATCCAACAAATCTGATTGGTTGAAACTTTTAACTCGAGTATCTTTTTCGATTTTGAGTTTTGTGAAAAGAGGCGAAGGACTTGTCGACTCTAAAAAATATGAAGAAGATTTGGGTAAAGTTTAGTCCACGGATTTTATCACCGTTTGTTAAAAGAGCGCATTTATTGTTTTAATTTAAAACATGAATAATTTTTTCAATTCCGATTTTTGTGGAAAGTGATAAAGGGCTTTTCGACTCGAAATTACATGTATAATTCACGGTTTTCAGGATTTCCGCCTACTGAGAAACACCCTGTATATGTGTAGTGGAAAGCGTATATATATGTAAGAACTTTGCATGAGTGCCTTGAAGCGCCCTATTCAGAGGGACGGCGCGTAAAAAAGTCTCGAAGAGCGGAGGACATTGGTGGGGATAGTTTGTTTCACGGAAATATTATCTTCTCCTCTTATCCCTAGGGGCGCCCTATCCAGAGGTCGTACTGTATGTACATCCTATCTATTACCGTAATATGATACTTTATATTTATTTGACAGAACTATTACCAACGTGCCAAGAGCTGATCCTCAAGTGAACGCCAGGCCAGGTATAATTTACATTCTTACTAACTTAATTGGATACTCACTCAAAAATGCTTTATATACTCTATCTTGACCTATATTTCAAATATAGCAATAAACAAATAAAAAAAATTGAAACTTTTTATGGAAACATTACTCAGCCATTTTGTTAAAAAAAAACCTATCAACTAGTCACAATGTAACTTTTTTGCTCTAGCTCTAAAATATTCATTATGCCAAAATTATCTAACAAGTCATCCTTTTTTTAACGTAAGTTCGATGTTAAATTCACAGTTGTCAACTACATAAGGCAGGGTGCAGCAGCCACTAGACCATTCGCATCCGTGACCTATAGCATTGAAATACCACAGGCAGGGATGCGAAGAGTGGTCCAGGAACAAAATGTCTATCCTCCAATTGCCGCGCCCGCTGCGCCCACTGCGCCCAGAACGAGTCCGGTTGGTCGTGTTGTTCATCACCAACAACAAAATACGCCGGACGACCCAGTGATCCCCAATGGTGACGAACAACACGACCTTGACGTGCCTGATAATCGGCAAAATGAAGATCGAGAAGCAAATTGTGAAAATATTGGCCACCTGGTCCACAAAATAATTATATTCCGTCACCACCAAGAAATAATCCGCCTCCATTGCCACCAAGAAATAATCCGGGAAATATCGACAATCACAACATTCATCCCGAACTCAATGAGCAAAATATTATTCGTCCACCGTCAAACCTCCGAAACAATAGTCCTGGATTACTGATTGGCAACAATATTCCAGCGTTGGACCAGGATGGCCGCCAACCAAGATTTGATACCGGCAACTAACATCAACTGCCAAGTCCCAGGTTACACATGCCAATAAGGAACAATACTCCGGGTAACCAACCCGACCAACGTCGTTTGTTTCCACCCCGAGAGAACTGCCCTCGGCCGTACGTTATCCCTGGTGTTCGTAGGCAAGGTAATGTTTGTGGTAACAGTTGTAAAATTATCACTTTTTTGTGTGGTCAATATAAGGGTCATTCAATCAAGATTCGATGAGGTCGTCACTGACCGTATCACCGATTCCTCTCGAATTTTTGTAATTAACACAAAACTTTGATCGAAACTATACTTTTTTTTTATTTTTGGATAAAAATCTGTTTTTTACTATAAATGATATAAATATTGTAAATGATAAGAATCTTATATGAATTCGGTTCTCGAATTCACTGTCAAATTAAGAGTTACTTTACTTTTGTAGAAAAAAAGTTGAAATCTCTATTTCTCATGGAGAAATTTTAAGCTTTTATAATTTTTTTTGTAAATATTAAAAATTGTACCTAATTTCGGAACAATGGATTTAAAATATTTCTTGAAGCAGTGTTGATTTGTAACGAGTGTTAACGAAAAATGTATGAAAAAATTTATGTATTGCATCATTTGTTTATGTTTCCTTTTTTTCTTTCCTGAATTGGTAAAAGTTCGTACTTTGTACAAACTGCACTTTGTAAAATTCATTACATAGAAAACCGTTTCATTCGTAAGTAATAATTTTCTGTTAAATTTACAATCAGTAATTTCAGAGTGATGATGTGATTTCAATAAGCAAGGTGTATCAAAAACTACGGAGTATAATTTGCCTCATTTTTTTCAAGATTTTTCTACGATTAACAGACCTTTGGCACTTTTCACAAAACTCCAACTCAAAAAAGATATTTGAGTTTGATATTCAACAAATCTGATTAGTTTAAACTTGTAACTCGAATATCTTTTTTGATTTTGAGTTTTGTGAAAAGTGGGAAAGGATTTCTCGACTATAAAGAATATAAAGAAAATTTCGGTCCATGGCCATTATCCGCACACGTTGAAGGAACGCGTTTATTAGTTCATTTTTGAACTTGAATATCTCTTCTGACTTTCAATTTTGTAAAAAGTGGCACAGGGCTAATATTCGTAGAAAAATCCGAAAAAAAACTAGGCAAATTATCCTTTGTGGTTTTTAATACACTCTGTATTTCCACTCGTCTTGACTCTAGCATTCTGTAACACATTCCACTGTATAAAAATGGATAATCAAAACAAAATATTCCTATTTTTATGTCGAATCGCTCTGAATACAACATGCAATCAACTTTTCAATTTGTAAAGCTCATTTTCTACTGATATGATAAAAAATTAATGAAAATTTGTTGATTGTAAAATAAATATGACTTTCAGGAAAGTTGGCATCACTGGCGAAAAAACTAGTCATCTCTCTAAATGTTATTCATTTATAATAATTTACCAATTTCCAATAGATTTTTTATTTCATCAATAGAGATGAGCTTGAACAAACGATGACATCATTTTTTAATAAAAATTTTGACGAAAAGGTGATGAGAAACGCGATTATTAGTCGCTATCACTGGCTATCGTTTAATGCGATAGTAAACGATGATCTACAACAAATAGGGACGAGATATGAAAATTTGCGCATCGGCAGATGTCACAGTTGTTTGTGAAACGTGTCACTAGAAAGCTTCTAAAATTTTAATGTTTGATGGTGGTTACTCTCTACCAGTGTGCTCGGATCTGAAACCGAGACACCTACTTCCTCATGCGTACGGCGAGCTGTCCGTGTGAGGAGGGATGAGTGCGACGAGTCGCGACAACGTCCGCGCCGTTCGCACTTCTCCCCGCTTTCCCTGCTCCTTTTTTCATTCATAGTCGTCACCATTTCTTTCTCGATTCCTATTCTCAATCAGAGAATCAATCTACTCGGCTACGCAAAGTGCAAAATTTTTTTTTTCTTTTTTTGTAAATAATGATTTTGTTTTCTGAAAAACCGTGAGGAAATTTTTTCATGTATTACACTATAAAAATTATGTTTAAATTCTATAAGATGAATGAGACATTAAAAATTGGGTTTAGAACCCTTTTTAAGGTAAAATCATGCAATTACGAATATTTTTTGCTCAAACTTCTTTTTTTTTTTCATTAAAAAAAATGTAATCCGAAATTATACATACACTTTATACTTTTTTTTTAAATGTTCAAACATTTTCAGGTTTTCAAATAACTTTTTCGGTCGCGCAGTAAAATGAAGTTCACGTTTTTATTCAATCACATTTTTGTATGCAAAATATGTTTTATTCTATAATTACAAAGTAAAACAAGTCACTATTTACTAGAAACGTTCCGGTGGAAAAGTTTTCGCCAAAAATCAGTTGAGTAACTTAAAAATTTCATGTTCTATAACGAACTTTGTTTCACACGATATAAAAAACTGAAGTGAGTTCAAAAATGGAATGTGTTCAAAACTTGATGTCTCCAAAACTGGAACATTATTTAAATTTTTAACTTCAATGTCACAGTTGTAATTATGTTAAATCTCACTTTAGTTTTTTCGATCGTAATTTTTTTATCTCCAAAGAAAGTAGGTACTTATAACGAAAATTGACATTTTTAGATTTCAAACTTGGTCAACATATTCTCGTAAATTATTAAATGCACTCACAAAAATTTTCTATATATTGTATTTGAGTTATATAACACGTATTCAAGCCGCATTAACTAAATGATTATTGCAAGACGGAAACGCCTTATTTTCTGCAAACAAATTTTATCAATATATAAAATATATGCATTAGATTAATGAATAAGACTCAATGGGAAAAAAATTGAACTATGATGTTCATAGTAGCATATACTCATGCAAATAGCAAATGTTTGACACACGCTTCGGTTACCTATGTTTGCGATAATAAAGAATGATTAGTCGTTTATGCATCTTTGCGTTATGAGATTGTAGGTATTTTATTGTGGGACTTATAAATGGTTTTGCACATTAAAAGTCAAATCGTGTGTCGGATAGACAATCCGGAATCGATAACATATACTCAGTCACTTATACGCATTTTGTTTGAGGACTATGACTATGACTAAGAGGAACCTATGTATAAATAAATATAAAAGTTTAATTTTTCAATAAAGAATTAAGTTACAGACAAGGAAGCACACATGAGTGTTGGCATCTGGGACGATGCTGTCGCCGGGCCACGTTCATGTATAACCAACTGATAAGATTTATAGCACATACGTAGTCCGAATTTTCGGGCATTTGGTAACAATTTGGTAACAAAGGAGTTTATTTTTTCCAACACACGGAAGTTTCAAATTTCATGATAGGTTTTCGGAGTACATGCTGGTTTACGACTTGCTCGAGGTTACAGTTCAGTAATGGAATTTTCATTTTATTATTTCTTAGAAAATATGGAGAGAGATTTTCGTACCCAATCAGGGGACGAAATCCCTACTTTTCACCCACAATCTCCAATTAGAATCTTAAATCCCTACTTTTTAGCTTCCGGCCCTACTTTTTTACAATAGTTTATAAAAACCCTATGCTATGGTTTGCGCCAGTTAACTTGTGTCACAGAAATCTTCCGCTTCTCAGCTACACAATTTTTTTTGGCATTTAATTTATAATTCCAAAATAATTTTTTGTTTTCGGTCGCGTCGCGTTTTTTCTTCAATTCTTCAATTTCTTCATTTAACTTTTGCTCCGTTTTTTTTCTTTAACGTACAACTTTATCATTTCACTCCGTTTCTTTTTTTTTTTGTATTAAATAAAATTTCTATAAACAGTGTTCATTACTTTTTGCCCTCCCTCGACATATTCCACCTTTAACTGGTACCAGCATCTCAGCAGCGGCGGAACCGTATTCGAGCAACTTGAACGAATTTTCAACATTTATGAATGTACCAGGTGTACTCCTAAGTAATTTCCGGTTTTTTCAATGGATGGCGTTCTGTTTTGTACCGCTGTTGGTAACACATACCGTATGTCATTTTGTTCAGTCATATCGAGTGCTTGAACTGCGTTGACATTTTCTCGAAAAAATCTTCCAGTAAGTTTTTATTGCGCTTCAAAAATGTCGAATTTTGTACCGAATTTTGAGCATATGCGCCATGCATTCATGTTCAATCAGGGGAAAAAAGTGTCCGAGAGCCACTGTGTGCTTGTGGAAGTTTATGGTGATCGTGCATTAATACTTCGAACATGTGAAACGTGGTTTCGACAGTTCAAAAATGGAGATTTCGACCTGAACGACGCCGCACGCTCCGGCAAGCGAAAATCGTTCGATGACGCCGAATTGCAAGCATTATTAGATGAAGACAACACGCAAACGCAACGACAGCTTGCAGATGCGTTGGGAGTTCAACAGCAAGCAATTTTCAAACGTCTGCGAGCCATGGGAAAAATTCAGAAGTGTGGAAAGTGGGTGCCCCATGAACTGACCGAGAGACAAATGGAGAATCGAAAAGTGACCTGTGAAATGCTGCTTCAACGATACAAAAGAAAGTCTTTCCTGCATCGTATTGTTACTGGTGATGAAAAGTGGATTTTCCTGGAGAACCCTAAGCGCAACAAATCGTGGGTGAGTCCAGGTGAAGCATCGACATCGACGGCACGGCCAAATCGTTACGGTCGGAAGGTCATGCTGTGTGTGTGGTGGGACCAGTCCGGTGTTATATACTTTGAACTGCTGAAACCTGGTGAAATTGTGAATGCCGTTCGCTACAAACAGCAAATGAAAGATTTGAGCCGAGCCATTGTGGAAAACCGACCAGAATATCAAGAACGACAGAAGAAGGTGATTTTGCTCCACGACAATGCGCCGTCGCATAAGTCGAAAGTCGTTCGTGACACGCTGGAAAGGCTCAAGTGGGAAGTGCTTGATCATGCGGCTTACTCACCAGACCTGGCGCCATCCGACTACCACCTCTTTGCCTCGTTGAGCCATGCCCTTTCTGAGCAGCGCTTCGACTCGTACGAAAATGTACGAAAATGGCTCACCGAGTGGTTCACCTCCAAAGGCAATGATTTTTACTGGCGTGGTATCCAGAATTTACCAGAAAGGTGGGAAAAATGTGTAGAAAGCGATGGAAAATACTTTGAATAAAATAAAGGTTACGGTTTTTTTGGAATTATGTGTTTTATTTGCAAAAAAACTGGAAATTAATTAGGAGTACACCTGGTATGCAGGTATATTAAGAATTTTCTTTCTCAATCCAGCTTGTTTGTATCGAAATAGAAAAATCATATTTTGAATTTTCAAAATATTATTTTGAGTAGCTTTCATTACTATGAACATGTTTGAAAAGTTATTTTTTATGATTTTCGATTTTCTTTGTGACTTGCGAGTATGTTTTTTTTTTAAAATTTTCGTTAGGAACTAGACATGTTGAATAATAGTGAGGATGCAAACGCCCCAAACCCCTCAAACTCCTTTATTGACTCCTTTCTGGGACAATATCAGTTTTTCAGACGCCATGAAGAGGATAGTAGTAGAATTTTGTGTACTACTTGCAATCAAAGTTTTAAAGTGACGCGTTCGAGGAACGTGAAATCATTTGGAATCAAAAAATCATTTGAAGTATTCAAATGATAATCATGTGACAAATCGTACAAGCCGTAATTTTTCATTGAAGTGGTTAGAAGACGTCCGCTTTAAATCTTGGTTGCAAGTCGTACCCAACGATCAATACAAATTCCGTTGCACTGTATGTCAGATTGAGGGTTCTTGCGAAGGAGGCGTTGGCAACATTTTGCGACACGCGGAAAAAGAAGAGCACGTTTCAAAATGTAGAGATGGGGGTTTGATGACTGTCGATGATATGCCCGCGGAAATTATATATGAGTCCGGGAAGGCGTTCGAAGATAAGTTAAAACAGCGGGAAATAGAGTATATTCAATTGGGAGTTTCAACCAACACGCCATATATAACGTTGCCAAAATTTTTGAATTTTTTTCAAAAAACCGGACCTGCCATCCTTCAAAGTATGACCGCAGGTGCAACGAAAGTTTCGGGTATAGTTAGAAATGTTTTAGCGCCATGCGAAGAATCTCGATTAGTCAAAATTCTTCGCAAAACTCAATTTTCAGTTCACGTCGACGAGACAACTGATCCAAACGGTTCTGTGAAATGGATGACGTTTTTGGTAAAATACGTTGATGCAGAAACTCTTGATTGTGCGGAGGGATTACCGAAACTTATACAGTTAGATTCAACAAAACTTAATTCATCCGGGATTTTTACGGTTTTCAAGAGGTACATGACCGAAAAAAACATTCCTTTTTCAAATATTTTATCCGTTTCCTGCGATAACGCTTCGGTCATGGTGGGGTGCAATAGATCTTTCAAAACATTAATGCTTCGCGAAAATCCATTCATCATTTTTATCCCATGCGTTTGCCACAAACTCGCGTTAATTGCTAAAGATGCTTGCGAAAAAATCCCTCCGTACATTGAAAAGCTTCTGTATGCAATTGTTCATCACATGAACAGTACGAAGCGATCGGAGGCGTTCGCGCAGATCACGAAATCTCTTCAAAACACGGAGAAAATCATTCTTGATTACGCGAAAACGAGATGGCTAGGTCGTCATGTTTGCATTGCCAGAATACTGGAATTGTACCCTTCACTTTTATATTATTATTATATACCTTATTATATAATACCTCAAAAGTTCTGTATACATATACCTTTGATATTGATCGTTTTTTTCTTGGCACACCTTTCTGAAAGTGGCTTTCATAATTCGCGACAAATAAAAATTTTCATTCCTAAAATGTTGCAGAATACAATCAGCGTCGAAATTTAGATGCTGCTGGGCGCAATCAAGGTTTGGTAGAGCGAATGGAAGAGATTGTTAGAATGCGACCTCCCAAGGCTCTAGATACGATAGATATGTTTTTCCGAATGTACTGTAATCTAGTAAAACAGCTCCCTCATCAAGTGCAAGTCGATTTCTTAGTAACGTTAATGGATAATATCAGACATTTACATGCGCGGTACGTGTGATGCTCCTGTGCATGTCTCATTTACGCACTTACACACAACTATACATGTTTCCACACGCACTCACGCATCCATGAACACTCGCACACATGATTTGAGTTACTTATTCTATAACTTCGGAATCCTGATACTTACTTAGATAATTTATCGCGTTTCCTCCTTTGCTGTAAATTGACGTACATCACAATGTCACCTGTTTTAAACGTGTCGTCGAAGTAGCTTGTCTACTTACCTCTTCTTTTCATAGGCATATGTGACGGATATTACATAGGATATTGGGACTTTTTTCTACGTCTTACGATATATTGCATCATGATGGTTGTTGTATCATTTTCTATGCACAAGATCTTAAGAAATATAGGAAAACTGTGAAAATCATGTAAAAAAAATAATTGACTTGACATTTTTGTAAGTAGTACATAAATTTCTTATTGTTAATTTGAAAATGCTACAGTATGTTCAATAAATGGAAGCAAAACACGGTTTTTTGTTAAATGAATCATTTATTATCTTTACCTCAACGTAAGGCATGTGATAATCGTAACACTTTTCAATATTACATGCGTGATTTTGTTGTACGACAAAAGTATCACACACTTGTATGACACTTACATCACATTTGCCTCACATCTAATTTTGCACTGTTATCAACATTTACCATATACCTTTTCTTACTAATATCACAATACAACAATTATATCTACTTTATACATATCATGTGATCTTCTTTGAGTGAAACTATTAAGAATCTCAAGTATAATCCGCATTGAAATAGTACATTGTGAGTCAACTTATAAGTTTGCAGAAAAACTTGTTAGTGTCCGAATTTTGGTTACATCGTATATATAAATTAGATTAAATTGACACTCACAATTCCTATACTTTTTATTTCCTTGTGAATATATTAACCAGACAATAACTTTACTAGTAAGTCGAGAACAATACCTTGTGTTGAAATTGCACTTATTGTTGATAAAAAACTATACTGATCATCTTGGAATACGATATCCTCATTCGTTTTCTATGTAATAAACATGAAGGTTTCCTAAGAAATAGGAAAATTTTGACCAATACACATTTTCAACGACACTGAGATAACAAAATTTCAGTTTTCAAAGTAAACGATATTACTCTAAGGTTCCAAAATCAAAAATTTATCAGAATTCAGATATAATATAGAATTATCACAATATTGAGCTCAATTCACCAAATCGTGGACCGCGGTGTGGGAAATTATACGCTATCGAAGTGAATCTACTGGTGTTTGTGTTTGTTTGTGTGATTGTGCTGGCATGTGCTTATTTTTCTACCACAGGTATGTTTATTCAAGATTATATCTACGAAAATATTATATTTACATTTCATGACTACAGTATATTACATTCCTAGGACGGTAAAATCATTTACCATTGTGATGGTTTGGTCCGAGGCGAAGCCGAGGACTTTATTCACACAAGTGAGGATGTTTACATTGATATGATACTTTACATAACGAGTACGGTAAAGACACTTTTGTACCATTGAGCGGTACGGTAAATAGACTTTACGGTAGCGAGTAATAGAAACTTAATTTATTTCTCATTATACAGTGCTTCAGTTTGTACGTCGTATGTTTAAATATGTTTATATTTCGTAGCAACAAAAATACTTTCTTCCTTCACTAGTGTGGAAAAATTTTTTTTAAGGAATCTGAGGGTTACAACGCGAGCCGAAGGCGAGCGTTGAAATCATGAGTTAAACAAACAGTTCTACACTAATCAAGAACAATATTTTATTAAACAATGCGTGGATATGAGTTTTGCATTGCTCGAGCGTGTGGAAAGTTAATTTTCTATTTTAAGAATTCCCTGTAATTAAAATTTTGAAAATAGTATACTGAAGAAAATCATCACTAGTCGAAACGAGTAATTTTGACCCCTGAATACTGATGGTTCAAATTTCAATCAAAGTAATTGAACAAATTCAGAAAAGTCAATGGAGTTCGAAATTTGCGAAGTTTTCAATAACAATACTAATGTTAGCTTTGCAACCTTTTATTATAATTTTAAATATATTGTACAAAATTGAAACTTTTTCTTTTAAATTTGTATTAATATGATTCTGATTTTTAAGAATATCGCGAAAAATTCTGAATCCAGTATCTACTATTTGATGTGATAAATCACAAAATCGAAGAACTTTTTTTAGTTATTTTAATAACATAATACACAAATTTCAAACTTTGTAATGATTTCGAATTTTTTAACCGCGGCTTTGGGTGATTACACTGCAAATTTCGGAAGAAAAAGGAAATAATCAGCAAGTTTCGAAACCAGTGATAGTTGTGTACCTGAGTTTCATTAACTTGATTGAAAAATCAAGAAATCGAGCGAAAAATCTAGAAATCAGTAACGAAAGTGAAAATTTATAGTTGTATCGAACTTTCTGCTGATCCTATATGCGAATTATTGAATTCTCAATTATGTAGATGGCAGCAACGTTTCAAAAAAGTACGGAATTATAAAAAAGCAACAAATTTTTTACTTCCTAGCACAATTTTAAAAGAATTTTATGCCGAATGGCAAAAAGAAAATAAAAAATGTAAAATTATAATCGAACTTCGGAATCTGTAGTAATTTGATACACTTCAACACAAACTTTTTAATAAATTCTTAATTCGGAAAAAGAAAACGAAATTGGACTATAACCGACAAAATGTAGAATGCTTCTAAAATTTATACCTTTCGACCTGAACTTTTAGTATGTAGCTGGATTTCGAATCCAGAATCAAAAGCAAAAAATCGAAAACGATTAAGAATATTTAAGAGTTGAAGTAATTTTGTAGTATTAAGTTAAAACTTGTAGCTATTTAATTGCGTACACTATAGAGTGTACATATTAAATAAATAAATTAATTAAAATGAAAAAAATTCAAAAATGCTTCAGAAACCTCTAAATTTGTAGAATTTTGGACTTGTACTTCCAAATTTTGTTTGGAAAATGTAAGGCCTCTACCATAAGGAATTAATATTTGCCAAACAAAACTCT
Organism: Platygaster robiniae; assembly: GCA_028476575.1. Classification (NCBI taxonomy): domain Eukaryota; kingdom Metazoa; phylum Arthropoda; class Insecta; order Hymenoptera; family Platygastridae; genus Platygaster; species Platygaster robiniae. The sequence goes on along the minus strand of CM052029.1, from coordinate 18,375,730 downwards.
CTCCTCCTGCCAAGGAATTTTTCCGGCGTTGATAAAATAATCGGACAAGATCTCACGTACTTCAAGAGCCGTAACATCCATATTATTGTCGGGTTGGTGCCCATGCCCATCATTGGCAAAACGATTCGGTTCGTTCCTCCACCCTCCAGGCATTATCTGCCCGTTTCCGGGAAGGTCGCCGCCGAAATCGAGAGCACGCCTTTCATTGGGTGGTAGGGTGTCTTCCATTTTCTGTATGAAATTCTGCAGTACCACCGCAGCCAAAGTGACCGCGGTGACAGTTTTTTCGGAAGATATGATTGGCTTTCTGAAAATCCGCCACCGAGCGGCCATAATGCCAAAGGCATTCTCTATGCACCTTCGGGCTCGAGATAAGCGATAATTGAAAATGTACTTTCCAGCAGGCAACCTATCACCGCTGCGACCAGCATAAAGGCGCATGATGTTTCGCGTCAATGGAAATGCTTCATCCGCAACTATGAAATACGGAAGAGACATATTTCCGGCGCCGGCAATTACCTGGTCTTGCGGCAAATGGAGAGCTCCACTGCGGAAGGCTCCTCCATGGTTGAGTTTTTCAAAATGCCGCCATCCGCGTTCCTCCCCTCAGCTCCAACATCGACCATTGTGAAATTGTATTCCGCGTCACACACAGCCATAAGTACAATGCTGTGCTGGCCTTTGTAGTTGTAATAGGCCGAGCCAGTGTGAGGAAGAGCCTGGAAAGGTAGTAACCATCGGAGTTAAAAAAATTACTTTTAACCGTTCATGTTCTAGTACCTCATCGTTACTGTAGTGACAGTTTGTAATTCATCAATCACATTTAAATTCCTTATTGTGCATGGTCGAGTATTCGAACTATTCGAATCGTGGAAGAAAAAGAATATCTATTCGATAATGATCTAAGCGCGGGGTCTGCTCCGCTTGATCATTGGCTATCCCCCCTCGATTCGAATAGTTCGAATATTCGACTATGCACTATGTACAAATACTTGAAGTATTAGAAAAAAAACTGGTGTAGGTCATCAAAGAATAAAAATAGTTAAAGTCCTTTCGAAACACACTTTTTAAAAAACCCCTCCCGAAAATTTTTTTTCCCTACGCCCCTGGCGTGAATCAATGTACCTGTATAACGATGTGCTTGCCATCCATTGCTCCGACACAATGGGACATGTTCCACATCTCTTCGAATTTCGAAGCTATAGACGACCATTCTTCTGTGGACGGAAATTTCATGAAGGTTGGATGCAGATCCGTCCACAGAAGCTTGCAGGTCTCGTAAATAATTTTCGAAATTGATGGTGGTGATATGCGGTAAGCATATGATATTGACACCATCGAGTCACCGCTAGCCAGATACCTAGAATGTTATGGTAATGGAGGTGAATTTTGTTAATAAATTTCTGAAATTATGTATGTGAATGGCATAAAAACAGTAGCCTCTAATGTTATATTTGAGGCCTTTTTTTGTGAATTTTTTTTTCAACTACTCGCTCTGTGACAGACAAAAAAATTCATGCAAAGAGCATAAATAGTTTTTATGTGTTACATGTTCAAACTTGAGTAAAAACGATTTCGGCACTAAGTATGAAACTATCTAGTGCTGTAACAACGAAAGAATGCGAAACTTTGAAGGAATTTTTGTCCGTCAAATCAGACCAGCATTCCTGAAGGTTTTTAGGGTCAATGGGTATAAATTTTGTGATTGTTTGACTCGATAAGAGTATGTTTCGTTTGTAGCCTGCAAATAATTTGTAAAAGTTGAAAACTTTGAAAACCCTCGAAAAAACGGGAATGAAACATTCGTACATAGTCTTTATACAGGGTGATCCAAAGTAACTTAAACACACAAAAATTTAGATTCCTCGCGAAATTCCGAGACGAGATTCCCTTTGCCATTTTTCACAAAACTCAAAATCACCAAAGATATTTAAATTTGATATTGAACCAATAAACGTACTCCTACAAGGAGTGGGGAGAAAAGCTACGAACCAAAAATTACCAAAATTTTCTCCATATTTTTCTGAGCCGAAAAGTCTTTTGCCACTTTTCACTAAAATCAAAATCAAAAAGATATTTTAGTTTTTAACTGGAACGAATCTGATTGGTTGAAACTTTCAACTCGAATATCTTTTTCGATTTTGAGTTTTGTGAAAAATGACAAAGGCTTTTTCTACTCATAGAAATATTGAGAAAAATTTGGTGAATTTCTGTCCGTGGTTTGTATCCCCACTCCTCGTAGAAGCGTGTTTATTGGTTAAATTTCAAACAAGAATATCTTTGTTTGTTTTGAGTTTCGTGAAAAATGGCAAAGCGATAATCGTCTCAGAATTTCGGGAGGAATATAAATTTTTCGGGTGTCGAGTTTAGTTTGGACCACCCTGTATAAGTCATTTTATTGATAATCGATCAGATCGTTTTTTACTATATTACCGAAGTATATTAAATTTTCGAATGAATACAGAAATAAGTTTTGAAATATATATAGGGGTTTTTGATGTTTTATTGACAATAATTTTTGTTTAAAAGTTGCATATTTTCTATTTCACTTTCAAATTTGAAGCAACTTTACTTATGAAGCAAAATTGAGTTGAAGTTTTAATTTATTATCGAGAAATGTATGGCTTTCCGTAAATTTATTTAAGAATGTTAAAAATTGTATCAAATATCTGAACAATGAATAAAAACTATTTCTCTGAGCGTTGTTGATTTTTTATAAGCATAAACGAAAAATGTTTGACAAAATGTTGAGCTGAGAATTTTCGTATTGCATCATTAAATAATGTTTTAATTTTTTTTTTCATAAATAAGTAACAATTTTTTTTAATCTACAACCTGTAATTTCCGAGTGATTATGAAATGTGAATATATATACAATTATCTTCATCTTAGTACACCTGAAGATATTCCAAACGATAAGCATATGAATTCGAGATGACATATTCCGAAATTCATGTCTTATTGCTCGGAGTAGAACATGAAATTAAATAATTTATAAAATAATTTGAAAAAACTATTTTGTTTGTAAAAAAATTCAAAAAAGGTTGTTAAAATATGAATATACTGTAGTTTCCTGAAAAGAGCAAAATAAACGGTAAAAGCTTGAAATATTAATTTTTATTCTGGCTTACGAGAAGATAAGCTCCAAAATGATCGTTGAAATTATAACATTGTGAATAATAATGGAGCTGTAAATGAAGGTTGTCATGGAATTCGTATTACAATTGAAAAAGTGATTCTTTGGCGATGTGCATGAAAACTTGATTTAACGTTGTATTACGAGCAACTCAATTAAAACTCAGGAAGTTTTTCTTCAGAATATTCATTTTTTTGTAATGCACGGAGAAAAATACTTGGTTTCAGCAACCAAATCATTTAGTAAAATATAGAGCAACCAAAGTTTTCTTTATTGCAACTATAGTTTTCGTAGTGCAATTTGTTCGTTATACCTAAAATTTTCGTTGGTCCATATTGTACTAAATAAACGGTTGCTGAAACGACACATTTATTTTCGTGTGGAATATGTTAGTGTGTTAAGATTAAAGTGAGTAGAAAATTAATAAAATATCATAATCAACCGGCAATCGCAGCTTGTAAATTCGGAAAGAAATTCTCATTAATGAATAAAGGCGGATTTACAGTCTGCCTATTCCCCTACGAAGAGCGTAAGCGGCGCGCAACGGGCCGCCACTATGGGGAAGGTCGGGGACCCCGTTGCCCGCTGCTAATGTATTCCGCAGAGGCATAGGCATCGAGTAGGCAGAGGCTGTATATGCTGTAAGTTTTCGGCGTACAACGATTATTACAGAATGCAGTTTATACTTTTACTTATTCACCAAAAATAACGATTCAATGGAAAAATTTTCGACTCAAACATGTTCCACACCATTTTCGTTTATTCAAATAACAATTCAACAACTCTACGAGAAATATGTATTAGAAAATTTCATAACTGTTACACAATTTTCGAATACGTTATTGAATTATAAAAACAAGATTTACATGTAGCAGTTAATAATAATTAAGTTTTTAGCTGATATTTCGAAAATGCCCTCCGACAAAACAACTGAAAGTCAAGGGAAAAAAAGCATGTGTCTAATGGATATCAATAGAAATTAAAAAAAGATACGACTAAAATCCATTGCATAATTGAAGATGGAGTGACCCTTACAGTAGAACAGTTTTTTTATTTTCCACAAAATATAACATTGAGTTTCTATCTCCAATTTGCTGGGTCATGAACTTATAAATTACAATCGGGATATGTTTTGGAGTTAATGAGTATATCTTTTTATCTCAAAATCAGGGCGATTTCTACCCTAATTTGAGTGATTTTCATCAGCATACCGCGAGTTTTTGAAAACTCTCGATGCCAATATTTGTCGGCAATTCCTGAAAATTCGGGATCGTGCACACTACTAGGCTTACCACAATCTACACATCCTCCTTTGGCCCCATTTCTCAACATTTCCGCGACACTATACCCTAACCCTGTAAAATTGTGATTTTATAAACTCCCCCCCCCCCCCCTCCAGCCAGCTCCAGTGAAATTTGGCGAATTTTAAAACATCGTAAATAAAATGTGGGAAGTTCGTAAAAAAAAAATTTTTTTTAACGTGAATTATAAGGACAGCCTCTGTATGTGATAAATACATTAAAGTTGCGGCTAAACGTGGAGCTAGCTCGATGACATCTTTCCTGTTCGGAAAAACTCTCAATGCTGGTCCAACAATCGCCAGGAGGGTGTCGAACAGTGGCAGATCCATCAGTATGTAATTGAAGAATTGGCCAGGATCGGTCAACCTCATTTCTTGGATGAGATTATGGTAATGTCCTTGAGATTGCCGAGCCTAGTAAATCGGCCGCACATGCCACCGTCATTCAACATTGCACGCACTATCGCGATCCGCACACAAAATCGCGAACTCGGCGAGTTTCACTTAGTACTTAAGATAATTACTCATTTCGCCAATGTCATAGCATTTATTCCCGTAATCCATGTTTAAATCGTTGTTAACTCAATGAAGTTTTAGAGAGAACTGGATAAGTTTAAAAATTTACAAAGGGCAAAGTGTTAGAAAATTTAGTTCCTTGTGTAGCAAGGAAAAAACATGACAAGTGGTCAAATCGGCGAAAAACTTTATTGCAGCAGATGAAGAAAGGCCCTACGCAGCTCGTACCGAGAAAAGACCACTTTTACGACCTATTTATGAGAAAATGGTTTCTAATACGTTTCAAAATATTCCTGTTGTTAGTTCGGCCTTTACTTGTAACATGAAACGTGTAAAACGAAACTATACATTGTGTAAATTTCGTTGATGTAGACATTAATTTCTTAATACTCTCTTGATATAAACGTGCCTCGAGAGCCAATCTTTTATGAAGAATAAGTATTGATTACTGCTCTATTATAATTATTCTTGAAACTTTATTCAGCCTTTTCAAGAGCTAACAATTAAACAATATTATTTGTTGAATTCAGAAACATTATTTTACAATAAAAATTCGAATAATATTTAGAAGCAAAATAGGCTTTTACATAAGAGCAATATTTTCAAGAATGTAATTCGTTTTTTGATTGGTCATTACAGAGTTTGACAAAATTCTAGTCAGCCGAAATTCAAAGAATCTGCACTTTATAAAATTTTTACGAAATCTTTAATAATAATATAAATGTGGAAAAAAAAGAATCAACTCTTTAAAATTATTGCTATTTTGCGAAAGATTATTGCGTAAGTAGAGTTCGTTAGAATTTTTATTTTAATAGAATGTTTGTAAATGTTGTATTGTTCAAAAGTGAGGTTCTCGGACATTTAACAGTAGCTTATTAAAAAAAATTGATGGTGGAAGGGCGCAGATAAAAAAAGGTTGTTTTCAGTCATCAAAAGTTCTGAGGGATTTTTGGCACAGTTTGAAATATAATGATTCTAAAACGAATTGAAATGATTTTTTAAAGTCTCAAAAAAATCACAAATTCGCTGTTTCACGAAAAACAGTTTAACATTTGAGAGATTCGAAAATCTTTGGGAAAAAGTTTTTTTCAACTTTGTCAAAAAACTCGGGAACAGTTTGACGAATCGAACATTGAAATATACGGAAATTGCTTGATCATTACAGTACGTACAATGCTATAAGTTCTAAATCCCGAGATATTCCGAATCTCAATAAAATCTTTCTGAATCAGAAAAACATTTGAGCATGTCACTGGAAAAATTTGATCTCATATTAAAAAAAAAAAAAATTTTTTACATTCGTCAAAATTTAAATGTACATCTCTAAGAACGATTTCTGTTAATTTCAAATCTTTGATTAATGTTTTAGAAATTTTCTTGTGTACGTCACACGTAACTAAGAATATATGGACACTTTTTTTCGGGGTACGAGAAGGAAAGTTTTTGTTAAATTTCAAGGACGATGTTGAAGCAGTGGTACGTTTGTAAAGGAAATTTATGAACCTCGAAGAATTTTCAGTCCTTTCTAAAAAAACGGACAAAATGGTTATAATGTACAGTTGGGATTTACTTCATAGATATGAAGTACTATTGATATCTTTTTCAGCATTGTCGCAGTTCAGGAATGTTGAAAAAATTACGTCTTTGTAGTAAATAAACTGCAAAATAGTTATCTTATTTTTAATCATGCAAAGAGTTGTTCGATTTAAAAATACCGGGAATAAGTTGATTAGTTGCAATTGCTACTCGATTATTGTGTGGAAATGTCCTATCTGTGAAGTCGTATTTTCATACGATCTTACCACGATACCATAAAAACTCACTACATATTATACTTATTAGCCTTTTATTGAAATCCTCGTTACTTTATGGAGTTTTTTTTAGTCTTTTTAAAATTCGAGTGCATTTATTCGATTTGTTCTTTGCCATAATTGATTTCATTTTTTTATTATTTCCATGGTCCATATCCTTATTGTCAGCTGGAATATTATACTTTTTATGTAAACTGTTTTTTCAATCATTCAGTTATCTCAATAGTTTGAAAACAATTTTTTTTTCATTCTTCTGTTATCCATTTTAATAGAAGGAAATGAAAACGAGCATGAGTCTCTCGCTAAATAAATTATATTTTATACATTATTCGGATTCAAATTTTGGATCACCTTAATCAATTTTTCAACTATGTAACATCTCATGATAAGTGAAACTAATTTTTAATTGAACAATGTCCAAGTATAATAACTTTCACAGCAAAAACTTTATGCTCGTCATCATTTTCTTGCATTTGAATTCATTATAGAAGGATGAAAAAATATTTTTTTTTCTTAACTATTGAGATATCTGAATCATTAAAAAAAAGTACATTACGTTCCGCGGACACAGTATTTTTATTTCCGAGGAGCGTACCGTATTTTATACACCGAGGGGAAATAAAGGGCCGTTTATTTCCCTGCGGTATATACAACAATTTACATGAAAAGTGCTAACGCTTTCATAATCAAAAACCGTGCATAATTTAAAACGTTTGCACGTAAATGCGTTGCATTTAATTTGCAAGAAAGCTGCTGAGACCGCCAAAAGATTATGGAAACTATTTCATATTCGAAATAAAATAGTCCCAAAATATTACGTGCCCGCTGGGTCTATTCCGTGAAAGAAACCCGAATCGGAACACGCTGCGAGTAGGAAGAAACTCGGAGTGGTAGGGGTTCTCCGTTCCCCTACTTTCCGGCCTTGCTTCGTTGTCGGCCGCCCGTTGCCCGCTGCTAATGTATTCCGCAAGGCATAGGCATCGAGTAGGCAGAGGCTGTAAATCCACCTTCAGTCGTGTAGAAAGAGTAAGGAGTAGTGCGCTTGGTACTACACATTACTCTATTGACGTTCGTGTAGCTAGCACGACTGGTTACTGTCGAAAAATGAATGGTTTGTGTCGCTGGACGACTCAGTCGTGTAACGACACGACTCAGTCGTGTAACGACACGACTCAGTCGTGTATTAACTTCGATTTTTTTGGTTACACGACTGAGTTGTATGGGCTAGAGTAAATATTAGTGTAAGCTTTTCTCCGTGTGGAAAGGGCGTCACCTCGCTTCTCATTGATACTTTCTAACAGCATCTCTCGTTCACTCGCTTTTCGTCATTTTTTCGTTTGGGTTTGTGTGGTTTGTTTGTTTTTTTTTTTTTTTTTTTTTTTTTTTTTTGTCTAACCATGTCCACTGTATGATTGTAAAAGCATTGTTGTAGATGAAACAAGTCGAGACAGTTGATATTTTAAGACTCAAAAAAGGATTGATAAATGAAACTCAACTATTCCTTTTTTCGCGTCCAGACGTTTACACCCGTTCCTTTCTTTTCTAGTTCGTTTTCACCCGTTCTCGGCTCGTCCATACCGTACTCAACTGTTATGAATTTGATTAATTTCTAAAATGATAATATATGATAATCAAAACTGTAGGTTTACCCGAACGGGTGGAAAGGGTGAGTACGAATAGACGATTACCCGTTTCCAGCCATTACAACCTTTCCTCGCTCGTTTCGACCCGTTCCTACTTTTTCTTATTCATTTTCACGCCTTCTTGCCGCGTTCTTTCCGTACACACAAGTTTTATACTTGTTAAGTTTCAAAAATGATGATAAAATAAATAATGATCAAATTCGTAGTTTTGCACTAACGGGTGGAACGGATAAATGCGAATAAACGTCCACTCGTTCCTACCCGGTCCCACGTTTTCTCGTTCGTTTTCACCCGTTCTCGCCTCGTTCATACAGTCCTTACATGTTTTGTGTTCGGTAAATTTCTAAAATGATAATAAAATAAATAATGATGAAATTTGAAGGTTTGCGCGAACGGGTAGAACGGGTGGATAGGAATAGACGTCCACCCGTTCCTACCCGTTTCTACCTTTCTCGTTCGTTTTCACCCGTTCTATCCCGTTTTCACCCAAAAACAACCCGTTTCCACCGTTTCCACGCGTTCTTGCCTTGTTCACACCGTTCTCACACGTTTCAAATTAGGTGAATTTCTAAAATGATGATTAAATTAATAATCATCAAATTCGTAGGTTTGCCCGAACGGGTGGGTAGGTATAGACGTTCACCCGTTTCCACTCGTTTCTACTTTCCTCGTTCGTTTTTATATGTTCTCGCTCCATTTATACCGTTGTTACCCGTTGAAAATTTAATAAATTGCTAAAAGGATACTAAAGAAACTCATAATCAAATTCGTAGGTTTGCCCGAACTGATAGTACGGGTTAGTACGAATAGTCGTCCACACGTTTTCACCCGTTCCTATCTTTTCTGGTTCGTTTTCCTAGTTCTGGGCTCATTCATATCGTACTCACTCGTTTGAATATTATTTTTTTTTCAAATAATAATTAAAAATGAAGAAATTCGGAGATTTGCCGGAATATGTGAAAAGGGTGAGTACGAACAGACGTTTACCAGTTCCCTCCTGTTTCTAACTTTTCTCGTTCGTTCCCACCCTTTCAACCCTCGATCATACAGTCTTTACTTGTTTTATATTTGGTAAATTTTTACATATTAAAAAATTCAGTCTTTTTCGCTTCGTTCATACCGCGTCCACACGTTCTTAATTTGGTAAATTTCTCAAATAATAATAAATAATGATAAAATTCGTAGGTTTTCCCGAACGCGTTGAACGGTTGAGTACGAATAGACGTCCACTCGTTTTTACTCGTTCTTGCCCTTTCTCGTCAGTTTTCACACGTTCTAGCAAGTTTACGCTCAACAACAACCCGTTTCCACCTGTTTTACCCGTTCTCGCCCCGTTCAAACCGTTTTCGACCGTTTTCAATTTGACAAATTTCCTGAATGATAATTGATAATGTATTGATAGTTTAAGTTTGCCCGAACAGGTAGAACGGGTGGGTACGAGTAGACGTCCACCCCTTTCTACCCGTTCCTACCTTTTCTCGTTTGTTTTCACTCGTTCTCACCTCATTCATACCGTCCTTACACGTTTCATGTTCGGTAATTTTCTTAAATAATAAAAAAAAAAAATGATGAAATTTGTAGGTTTGTCCGAAAGGGTGAAGGGGTTAGTGTGAATAGACGTCCGACCGTTTTCACCTGTTCCTGCAATGTTTCGTCCGTTCTCACCCGTTCTAGCACGTTTTCGCCCAACAACAACCCATTTCTTTACTTTTCACCCGTTCTCGCTTCTTTCATACCGTTCTTATCCGTTTTCAATTTAATAAATTTCTGAAATGATAATTATTATTGATCCGATTCCTAGGTTTGCAGGAGCAGGTGGAACGGGTGAGTACGTATAGAAGTCCACCCGTTTCCGTCCATTTCTACCTTTTCTCGTTCATCCGTTTTCGCCTCGTTCATACTGTCCTTACACGTTATATTCAGTAAATTTCTAAAATAATAATAAAATAAATAATGATGAAATTTGTAGGTTTGCCCGAACAGGTGTAAAGGGTGGGTACAAATAGATGTCCGCTCGTTCCCACCCTTTCCTACCTTTTCTCGTTATTTTTTACCCGTTCTCGCCCCGTTCATACCGTCTTCCCACATTTTATACTTAGTAAACCACTTAAATGTAAAAATAATAAATAATAATAAAATTTGTAGGTTCGCCCGAACGGTGGAACGGGTGAATAGAAATAGACGTCCACCCTTTCCGACGCGTTCCTACCTTCCATTGTTTGTTTTCACCCGTTTTCACCCTGTTCTTACCATTCACAAACGTTCCGAATTTGGTAAATTTCTAGAATGATAATAAAATGCATAATAATTAAATTCGTAGATTTGTGCTAACGGGTAAAACGGGTAAGTACGAATAGAAGTCCAACCGTTCCAACCCATTTCTATCTTTTCTTGTTCGTTTTTACCCGTTCACGCCCCCTTTATACCGTTCTCACTCATTGCAAATTTAGTAAATGTCTAAAAGGAAAATGAAATAAATAATAAAAAAAAGGAAAGAGTGGGTAGGAATAGACATCTACCTGTTCCCACCCATTTCTACATTTCTCATTCGTTTTGACAAGTTCTTGCTTCGTTCATACCATTCTTATTCGTTTAAAATTAAGTGAATTTTTGAAATATTCTTAAAATAAATCATCATCAAATTCGTAGGTTTGCTCGAACGAGGAACGGTTGAGTACGGATAGACGCCAGTCGTTCCCACCTGTCTCTATCTTTTCTCGTTCGGTTTCACCCGTTCTCTCGTTGTTCATACCGTCCTCGGAAGTTTTGTGACGTAAACTTCTTTTATAATAATAAAATAAATAATCATCAAATTCGTAGTTTCGCCTTCACGGATGGGACGCATGAGTATAAATAGACGTCCATCCGTCCCTACCCGTTTCTACTTTTTCTCGTTCGTTTTCATACATTCTTGCCCTGTTCATACCGTCCTTACAAGTATTAAATCTGATAAATTCCTAACATAATAATAAAATAAATAATGATGAAATTCGTAGGTTTGCTCGAACGGGTGGAACGGATGAGTACGAATAGAAGTCCACCCGTTCCCCCCCTTTTATATCTTTCGTTGTTACTTTTCACTCGTTCTTGCCTCGTTTATGCCATTCTTACACGTTTTGTATTCGGTAAATTTCTAAAATAATAATTTAATAAATAATGATAAAATTCGTAGTTTTGCCCTAACAGGTGGAACGGGTGAGTACAAATAGAAGTCCACCCGTTCCGAAGCGTTCCTATCTTTCCTCGTTACTTTTTACTCGTTCTTGCCTCGTTCATAACGTACTCACTCGTACACTTGGTAAATTTCTAAACTGATAATAAAATAAATCATGATTAAATTCGCAGGTTTGCCTAAACTGGGGGAACGGGTGAGTACGAATAGACGTCCAGTTGTTTCCACCCGTTTCTAGCTTTTATTGTTCGTTTTCATTCGTTCTCGGCCCGTTTATAACGTTCTCACTTGTTTCAAATTTAGTACGTTTCTAAAATAATGATAAATAATGATCAAATTTGTAGGTTTGCCAAAAAGGGTGGGACGGGTAAGTACGAATAGACGTGCAATAATTGCCACCCGCTTCCACCTTTTTCGTTTGTTTTCACCGGTTCTAGCCTATTTTTGCCTAAAAACAACCTGTTTCCACCGTTATTACCCGTGCTTGCTCCATTTATACCGTTCTTACATGTTTTTTACTTTTTAAACTTCCTATATAATTATAAAATAAATAATGATTAAATTCGCAGTTCCGCCATAAAGTGTAGAATGCGTGAGTACGAATAGACGTCCACTCATTCCTACCCGTTTCTATATTTTCTTGTTCATTTTCACCGATTCTCGCCCCGATAATAACAATCCTACCCGTTTCAAATTTAGTAAATTTTTAAAAGAATGATAAAATAAATCATGATTGAATTCGTAGGTTTGCCCGAACAGTTGGAACGTGTGATTACGAATAGAAGTTCACACAGTCTTACCAGTTCCAACCTTTCCTCGTTCGTTTTCACCCGTTCTCGGCTCGTTCATACTGTTCTCGCCTGTTTTAAATTTGATTAATTTCTAAAATGATAATAAATAACGATCCGATTGGCAGGTTTGCCCTAACGGGAGGAATGGGTGAGTACGAATAGACGTCTACGCGTTCTCACCTGTTCCATTCTTTTCTCGTTTGTTGTCACCCGTTCTCGCCCTTATCATACCGTTCTCATCCGTTTCAAATTGAGTAAAATTCTAAAATGATGAAAAAATGAATTATGATAAAATTCGAAGGTTTGCTTGAATGGGTTCAACGGGCGAGTACGAATAAACATCCATACGTTTTCACCAGTTCCTATCTTTTCTCGTTTGTTTTAACACCTTCTCTCCCTGTTCATTCCGTTGGCACCCGTTGAAAATTTAGTTAAATTCTAAAATGATAAAAAATGAATCATGATCAAATTCGTAGGTTTGCCCGAACCGCTGGAACGGGTGAGTACGAATAGACAACCACACGTTCTCACCCTTTCCTATTTTTTTGGTTCGTTTTTAACCGTTTTCGGCTCGTTCATACCTTTATTACTCGTTTAAAATTTGATTTATTTATAAAATAATAATAAATTATGATCACATTTGTAGAAAGCCCGAACGCGTTGAAGGGGTGTGTACGAGTAGACGTTTACCCGTTCTCACCCGTTCCTAACTTTTCTCGTTTGTTTTCAACCTTTCACGCCTCCTTCATACGGTTGTTATACGTTTGATATTTAGTAAATTTCTTCTATTGTAATTAGATAAATATTAATAAAATTTGTCGGTTTGCCCAAACGGGTTGAACGGATGAGTACGGATAGTCGTCCACCTGTTCCCACCCGTTTCTATCTTTTATTTTTCGTTTTTACCCGTTCTTGCCCCGTTCATACTGTTCTCGCCCGTTTTAAATTTGATTATTTGTCAGAATGAGAATAAAATTAATAATAATAAAAGATCGTAGGTTTGCCTGAACAGGTGAAAAGGGTGGGTAGGAATAAACGTCCACCCGTTCCCACTCGTTTCTACCTTTGTCGTTCGTTTTCACATGTTCTCGCCCTGTTCATACTATTCTCAACCGTTTCAAATTTGGTAAATTTTTAAAAGGATACTAAAATAAATTATGATTAAATTCGTAGGTTTGCCTGAACTGATGGAACGGGTTAGTACGAGTAGACTCTACTCGTTCATATCGTACTCACCTATTTTTGATGTAATTTCTTTCTAAAATAATAATTAATACTGATCAAATTCGTAGGTTTGTCTGAACAGGTGGAAAAGGTAAGTACGAATAGACGTCCACACGTTCTCACCTGTTCCTATTTTTTTTGGTTTGCTTTAGACCATTCTCGCCCTGTTCATACCGTTCATACCCGTTTCGAACTTAACAAAATTCTAAAATAATATAAAAATGAATCATGAGAAGATTCGTAAGTTTGTCCGAACAGGTGGAACGCGTGAGTACGAGTAGACGTTTACCCGATCCTACCTGTTCCTACGTTTTCTCGTTTATAATCACCCGTTCTCGCCCCGTTCATGCCATTCTTACCCGTTTCAAAATTGGTAAATTTTTAAATAATAATAAAGTCAATAATAATAAAAATGAGTAGCTGTCCCTGAACAGGTGGAAAGTGTAGGTAGGAATAGACATCCACCTGTTCCCACCCGTTTCTACATTTCTCGTTCGTTTTTACATGTTCTCGCAACGATCATACCGTTTTAACTCGTTTCAAATTTGGTCAATTTCCAAAATGATAATAAAATACATCATGCTCTAATTCGTTGGATTGCTCGAACTGATGGAACGGGTTAGTACGAATAGACGTCCACACGTTCTCACTCATTCCTATCTGTTCTTGTTTATTTTCACCCGTTTTCGGCTCGTTCATATCGTACTGACCCGTTTTGAATTAAATTAATTTCCTAAATAATGTTTCATAATGATTTAATTCGTAGGTTAGCCTGAACGGGTGGAAAGGGTGAGTACGAATAGACGTTTACCCGTTCCACCCCGTTTCTACCTTTTCTCGTTCGTTTTTACCTTTTCTCGCCTTCATCATACGGTCGTTACACGTTTTGTATTCGGTAAACTTCTGACATATTTAAAAAATCAATAATAATGAAATTTGAAGGTTTGCTCGAACGGGTGGAACATGTGAGTACAAATAGACGTCCAACCGTTCCTACCTGGTCCTACCTTTTCTCGTTCGTTTTTACCTTTTCTTGCCCCGTTCATACCGTTCTCACATGTTTCAAATTTGGTAAATTTCTGAAATGATGATAAAAAATGATTATATCTGTAAGTTTGCCCGAACGAGGAACGGGAGAGTACGAATAGACGCCACCCGTTTCCACCCGTTTCTATCTTTTCTCGTTCGTTTTCACCCATTCTCGCGTCGTTGATACCGTACTCACCCGTTTTAACTTTAGTAAATTTCTGCAATGATAATAAAATTAATAATTATAAATGTCGTGAGTTCGCAGAAAGTTTATCAGGTGGAGGATCAGTACGAATAGACGTTCACTCGCTCTCACTCGTTTGTACCTTTTCTAGTTCGTTTTCACCCGTATTTTCCATGTTGATAATGTTCTCGCCCCGTTTATCTCTTCCTCGACCGTTTTAAATTAAGTGACTTTCTACAACGGACATAAAATGAATCATGATGAAATTCGTAGGCTTGAACGGGTGAGTAGGAATAGACGTTCACACGTTCTTACCTGTTCCTATCTTTTCTCGTTTGTTTTCACCTTTTCTCGGCTAGTTCATACCGTACTCAACTGTTTTCTATTTGATAACTTTCTAAAATGATAATAAATAACGATCAAATTCGAAAGGTTTGCCCGAATAGGTGGAACGGGAGAGTACGAGTAGACGTCAACTCGTTTTCACCCGTTCCTTCCTTTCTTCGTTCGTTATCACCAGTTCTCGTCTCGTTCATACCGTCTTTACACGTTTTATATTCGGTAAATTTCTAAGATAATAATAAAACAAATAATGATAAATTTGTTGTTTTGCCCGAATAGGTGGAATGTGTAAGTACGAATAGACGTCCACCATTTTTTACTCGTTCCTGCGCTTTTTCGTCAGTTCTCAACCGTTTTAGCACGCTTTTGCCTAATAACAACTTGTTTTCACCCTTTTTACTTGTTCTCGCCCCGTTCATACTGTTCTCATCCGTTTCAAATTTAGGAAATTTATAAAATGATGATAAATAATAATCATATGCGTATGTTTGCCTGGACAGGTGAAACAAGTAAGTACGAATAGACATACAGCTGTTTACACCCGTTTCTTCCTTTGCTCGTTTGTTTTCACTTGTTCTTGCCTCGTTCATACCGTCCTCACACGTTTTTGATTTAATAAATTTCTAATTTAATAAAACTAGTTCTAATAAAATAAGAAATAATTAAAAAATTATATAAAATGAGAAATGATAAAATTTGTAGGTTTGCCCGAACGGTTGAAACAGGTGAGTACAAATAGACGTCCACCTGTTCTTACCAGTTTCTACATTTTTTCGTTCGTTTTCACTTGTTCGCGCCACGTTCATGAAATTCTCAACAGTTTCAAATTTGGTAGATCTCTAAAATGATAATAAAATAAATCATGATCAAATTCGTAGGTTTGCCCGAACGTGTGCAACGGTTGAGTACTAATAGAAGTCTACATGTTTTTATCTGTTCAAATTATTTCTTGTTCGTTTTCATCCGTTCTCGGCTCGTTCATACCGTACTCGCCCGTTTTGAATTTGATTAGTTTCTAAAATGATAATAAATAATGATCAAATTCGTAGGTTTGCACGAACGGGTGGAAAGGGTGAGTACGAATAGAAATTTACCGGTTTCTACCCGTTCCTACCTTTTCTCGTTTGTTTTCACCTGTTCTTGCCCCGGTCATGCTGTTTGCACCGTTTCAAATTCAGTAAGTTTCTCAAATGATAATAAATAATGATGAAATTTGTAGGTTTGCCCGAACGGTTGGAACGAGTGAGTACGAATAGACTTCCACTCGTTTTAACTGTTCCTGCCCTTTCTCGTCCGTTCTTACCTGTTCTACAGGGTGCGCCATTTCTTATGTCGGCATGTAAACATTGAATAACTTGAAAAAAAAACAACCGATTTCTGTAAATGAGGTATTTTTATTTAGTTTGGTCCTTTACAATTTATTTAGACTAGTTTTTGAACACAACATCAATCAAGTGGCCGCCCTTATTGTTCACAGCAAAATATGCCCTTTTTGCGGCGTTTTCCATTACCTTTTCGAGCATCTCGGGTGGTATAGCAATGATTTCGGCACGAATATTTTCCTTAAGCTCTTCAATGGTCTGCGGCTTGCTGGCGTACACTTTACTTTTCAAATAACCCCACAAAAAGAAGTCTGGAGGGGTCAAATCTGGAGATCTGGGTGGCCATTCAATGTCGCCTCTTTTTGACATCAGACGTCCAGGGAATTTTCGTTGCAGAAACTGGATTGTTTGATTCGCAGTGTGGCAGGTCGCACCATCTTGTTGAAACCAGTAATCTTCAAGACCTTTTTCACGCATTTGTGGGCAGACATAGTGAGCCAACATCCACCGATATCGGTTTCCATCGATCGTTTGGTTCTCTTTGAAAAAATAAGGACCAATGATGGTTTTGGCGCAAACGCCGGCCCAAACAGTAACTTTTTGGTCATGCAATGGCGTTTCATGGATCTCGTGTGGATTCTGCGTTCCCCAAATGCGGCAATTTTGCTTATTAACGCCTCCAGAAAGTTTGAAATGTGCCTCGTCGGTCATTAAAATTCGCTTCCAAAAATCAGGTTCAGTATCAACTATTCGAGCGATTGTTTGTCCATATTCCAAGCGACGTGGATGATCTGTAGGCAATATTCTTTGTGTTAATTGCATTTTGTACGGAAACAAATGCAAATCATCTTTCAAAATGCGCCGTAGAGTGGTTCCACTGATGCCGAGATGCTGAGCGCGGTGACGATATGAAACTTTTGGGTTTTGGGCAACGCTCTCTCTGACAGCTTCAATCAGTTCATTTGAACGTCTTGGTCGTTGATGAACGGGTTGTTCGCGATCTTTCACTGTCCCGTGGTCACAAAAATTCGACACCAAACGACGAATAGTGTTGTCAGATGGTGCCTGTTTGCCAAGATATTTTCGACGATATGCTCGTTGAGTTAACACAACTGAACGACTATTTTCAATGTACAAAGTAACTATTTCAGCGCGTTCTTTTGGTGTGAAGCGATACATGGTTGAAATTGTACTGAATTGACGTTTCCAAAACAAGTGAAGTCAAGTAAATCGGTTGTCAAATGTTTAAGTTATTCAATGTTACAATACCGACATAAGAAATGGCGCACCCTGTAGTTTGTTTGTACCCAACAACAACCCGTTTTCGGCCTTTTTACCCGTTCTTGCCCCGTTCATACCGTTCTCACTTGTTTTAAATTTAGTAAATTACTAAAATGATGATAAATAATGATCAAATTGGTATGTTTTCCTGAACAGGTAGAATGAGTGAGAACGAATGGACATCTTCCTGTTTTCACCCGTTCTCACCTTTTCTCGTTTGTTTTTACACGTTCCAGCCCGTTTATAATAAAAAACAACTCGTTCTCACTTTTTTCACCTGTTCTCGCCCCGTTCATACCGTTCTCACACGTTTTAGATTAAGTAAATTTTTAAAATGGTAATGAAATTATAAATTATTATGGACGTGGTATCACTCGGTCAAATTTTATTTGAAACGCAATAGATTGCTCAAAGCCAAGGAAACTTAATTTTTTTCAATGTCAATTTTTCTTCCTTCATTCTTTAACAATCTCTAGCTTTCGACACTATTCCTGTGTCCTCTTCAGGAGTCTACAAAGTTTTATTTGAGATTGCAATGGTATTATCAAGTGAAAGATACAATATAATAATAAACTTCTTTTACAATCGTTATAACCTCAATCTGATATTCTTTATTATTTTTTCAAGCAAAACTGTAATGTCTTTATCCAGGCAGAATCTGCCATCGTCAATTTTTTATCTATTTCCAATCTTTCCAAACCGAAAAAGGAACTCCCAAATTTTAATTCTTATCTAGTTTATCAGGCCACTACACCAATATCTACACTAACTGTGCCTATGTCACATCTAACAATGGTAACAGGTTAAGAACCGAACCTCGAATCTACCTCAACTTCATCCCTGTTTTGTACTAAATTTCCCCATCTCTAATATTCCCTTTCGCTACCCAACATATACGATCACGTGGAATTAATAGAACCTAGTGCAATTACTTCAATAAAGACCGTCCAACCAAAAACTATCTAACACACCTCATAACTATATTATAAATGTCGCTGAGATTCTTCGAGTCAGTCTGCCGATTAATACAACTCCCATCAGTTTTCTTTATGTAAATTATCGCAGCAACTCCTCTCTTGAAATAATTGCACTCTCTATTTAAAATCTGTGCCTCATTCCACTTGGAATCGTGACTACTTTTTTTTCTGTGATCAGTGATCACAGAAATTGTGGCTACCGGATAATTAATATTTTTCCGGTGTTCTTTGAATCATTTTTTCAGTGTTCTCTTAGTTTTCCTTATATACACCGCATCGCAAGATTTGCACCCCACCTTGTAGACTATACCCTGCAAATCCTTTCTCGGCAAACTATCCTTTCCTTTCTTTATGAATCTCAAATTACCTTTATTACCAATCGCATTGACCATCTTAAAACCAGTTTTTTTGCGAATTCTCCCGAGTCCTCTTGATAATTTCTCAATATGGGGAAAGTTCAAAATCTTCGAAAAATCATTATCAGTATGTTCAATGTTTATCATCCTGTTGTGCAATTTGAAACTTTCGTTTATTGACTACTTCAGAATAAATTCTGTTCGATAGTTATTATCAATAAGAATGCATTTCATCTTTTCAATATTCTTCACATGGAATTCTGAATCCGAAAGTGTAATAGCTCTATCAACTAAGCTTGTTACAATTCTTTTTTTCTAAATAAGTGGATGTTTTGAATGAAACATCCACTTTGATAATTTGAATTAAACAATTCACTTTTTAATACCATTGTTATCTCAAATAAAACTTGTAGACTCCTTAAGAGGACACAGGAATAGTGTCAAAAGCTAGAGATTCTTAAAAAAAAAAAAAAATAAAAATTGACAATAAAAAAAAGTGGGTTTCCTTAGCACTGAGAAATCTATTGAGTTTCAAAAAAAATAGATAATGATAAAATTCGCAGGTTTGCCCGAACGGGTGGAACGGGTGAGTACGAATAGACGTCCACCCGTTTTAAACGTCCCAACCTTTTCTCGTCTGTTCTCACCCGTTCTAATACGTTTTCGCCCAACATTAATTTATATTCGGTAAATTTCTGAAATAATAATAAAATAAATAATGATACAATTCGTATGTTTGCCCGAACGGGTGGAACGGGTGAGTACGAATAGACTTCTACCCGTTCCCACCCGTTTCTACCTTTTCTTGTTCGTTTACACTCGTTCTCGCCTCGTTCATACCATACTCCCCCTTTTTCAATTTGGTAAATTTTAGAAATGATGATAAAATAAATAATGATAAATTTCGTAAGTTCGCCCGAACGGATGGATGGGGTGAGTACGAATGGACGTCCACCTGTTTCCACCCGTTTCCACCTTTTCTCGTTCATTTTCATTTGTTCTCGCCTCGCTCTTTCCATACACACACGTTTTAAATTTGGTAAATTTCTAGAATGATAATAAAATAAGTTATGATTAAATTTGTAGTTTTGCCCTAACGGGTTGAACGAATGGGTACAAATAGAGGTCAACCTGTTCCCACCCGTTTTTATTTTTTATTGTTCGTATTTAGCCGTTCTCGCCCCGTTCATACCGTTCTTACCCGTTTCAAATTCGATAAATTTCTAAAAAGATATTAAAATAAAGAATAATAAAAATTTTTAGGTTTTATCGAAAGGGTGAAACGGGTGAGTACGAATAGACGTTTACCCGTTCCCACCCGTTTCTACCTTTTCTCGTTTGTTTTCACCCGTTCTCGCCCTGTTCATACCGTTCTCGACCATTTTAAATATAGTGAAATTCTAAAACGGTAATAAAATGTACCATGATAAAATTCGTAGGTTTGCCAAAACGGGTAGAACGGGTGAGTACAAATAGACGTCCACACGTTCTCACTTGTTCCTATCTTATCTCGTTTGTTTTCACCTTTTCTCGGCTCGTTCATACTGTCTCACCCATTGTACATTCGGTAATTTTTAAAAATGATAACAAAAAATGATTAAATTTGTAGGTTTAACCGAACGAGGCAGGCTGAGTACGAATAGACGTCTAGAAGTTTCCAGCTGTTCCTATTTTTTCTTGTTCGTTTTCACCCGTTCTCGCCTCATTCATACTGTCCTAACCTATTTAATTCTCGGTAAACTACTTAAATTATAATAAAATAAATAATAATGGAATTTTTAGGTTTGCCTGAACGGAAGGAACGGGTAAGTACGAATAGACGTTCACCCGTTCCCACCCGTTCCTACCTTTTCTCGTTTGTTTTCACCCGTTCTTGGCTCGTTCATACTGTTCTACTCGTTGTAAATTTGGTTAATTTTCAAAATGATAACAAATAATGATCGAATTCGTAGGTTTGCCTGAACGAGGCACGGGTGAGTACGAATAGCCGTCCAGCTGTTCCAACCTGTTCCTAACTTTTCTCGTTCGTTTTCACCCGTTCTCTCCTCGTTCATACCGTCTTAACACGTTTAAATTAGGTAAATTTCTAATATGATAATGAAATAAATAATGATAAAATTGGTAGGTTTGCCCTAACGGGTGGAACGGAAGAGTACTAATAGACGTCCACTCGTTCCCAGCCGTTTCTATCTTTTCTCGTTCATTTACAGTCGTTCTCGCCTCGTTGATACCGTACTCACCTGTTTTAAATTTCGGTAATTTTATACACTGATAATAAAATAAATTATGATTTATTTCGTGGATTGGCCCGAACGGGTAGAACGGGTGAGTAAGAATAGACGTCCACCCGATCTAACCCATTCCTACCTTTTCTCGTTCGTTTTCACCCGTTCTCGCGCCGTTCATATCGTTCTCACTAGTTTCAAATTAAGTTAATTTCTAAAATAACAATAAAATAAATAATTATGAAAATTCGTAGGTTTGCTCGAGCATGTGGAAAGGGTGGGTACGGATGGAAGTCTACCCGTTCGTACCCGTTTCTTCCTTTTCTTGTTTGTTTTTACCCGTTCCAACTCCGTTCATACCGTTTCCACCCGTTTTAAATGAAGTGAATTTCTAAATAATAATAAAATAAATCATCATAGAATTCGTAGGTTTTCCCGAACAAATGGAACGTGTGAGTACGAACAGACGTCCACACGTTCCTACCTGTTCCTACCTTTTCTCGTTCGTTTTCGCCCGTTCACTCTTCGTTTATAACGTTCTAACACCTTTTATATTTGTTAATTGTCTAAAATAATAATAAAACATAGAATGATAAAATTCGTAGGTTTGCCCTAACGGGTGGAACGCATGAGTACTAATACGTCTAAATACGTCTTTTGTATTACGTCTAACATTTTTTGCCACATTTAATTCCAGCTGTTCAGGTCCATTTAACGTGCCTAGAAAACAACCTGGGTTCCAAGTTGAGAGCATTTTGCAAGATTCAGTTCAAAAGACGTATTAAGACGTCCATTCCGAGCATGTGACACACATTCTTGACCATGAAATAAATTTCTAAACTATTACGAATATTTTTAGCCACATTTTATTCTAGCTGTTTAAGTTTATCTAACGTAACCTGAAATCAAAAAAGAGTTCCAGGATAAAAACATTATTTCAAATTTAGTTTAAAACATGTATGAGTATGCCCATTTTGAGTATGTGACTTAATATCTGGACATAAAAATAATGTCTAAACTATTACGAACATTTTGTCCTACATGGAATTCTAGCTGTTTAAGTCCATCTCACGTGCCTAGAAATCAGCATGGGGTTCCAAGATTGAAGCATTGTTCGAATTTCAGTTTAAAACACGTTTTTAGATGTCCATTCAGAGTAAGTGACACAAATTCTTGACTTCAAAATAAATATCTAAACTGTAACGAACATTTTACCCACATGTAATTTTAGCTGTGGAAGTCCATCTTACGTGATGAGAAATCAACGAGGGTTCCAAGTTAAGGGCATCATTCAAAGTCAAGTCCAAATCGCGTATTAAAATATCCTTTCGGAGTATGTGACTTAATATCTTAACCATTAAATACGTTTTTAAACTATTATGAACAATTTCACTCACATGTTATTCTAGCTGTTTAAGTACATATAACGCGCCTCGAAATCAACATGAGGTTTCAAGATACGAGTATTTTTTGGAGGTTAGTTCAAAACACGTGTTGAATAGCCTATTCCGAGTATATGACTTAATATCTTGAGCAGAAAATAAATTTCTAAACTATTACGAACATTTTTACTCACATGTAATTCTATCTGTTTAAGTCCATTTAACGTGTCTCAAAAACAACGAGGGTTCCAAGTTGACAGCATTTTGCAAGAATTAAGTCATAAGACGTATTCAGACGTTCATTCAGAGTATGTGACCAAATTCTTTTAGCTATATTTATTCCAGCTGTTTAAGTCCATCTAACGTGCCTAGAAATCAACAAGGGGTTCCAAGATGAATGCATTTGATGAAGTGTAGTTCAAAACACGTATTTAGATGTTCATTCAGAGTATGTGACACAAATTCTTGACCTCAAAATAATTATCTAAACTATTACGAACTTAATTATTGGAATATAGAATCGACTATGCTCGACAATCATATTGATGGAACTCGCGATTAGTTATAAGGTTCATTAGTACAGGCTCTGGCAACGTGAAGAAATGGAAATTCAAACACCCAATAAGGGTAAACGTGAAGACAATTTGAAGCTGAAATAGAGGGGAAAATAACTGCAAATCAGAATAAAAGTTATGCAACAACAGAAATTTGGATATGTTGAAAATTTTAAAAGGGGGGATATTTGTTAATCATATCAGGAGTTTAAAATATACACATAGTAGGGTGAAATAAAATGACTGATATTGAAAAAAAAAGAAGAGGGGAAAAAAAAGATTTATATAGGGAAAAATTATCAAATAAAAGGAAAATTAAGAAAATACAAGCATGAAATATATGTAGATTAACGGTAAAATTTCAAAAGGGAATTAAAATTTCGAGGGAATTTCAATGGGATTTATGGCCCCAATCACGTAACAGATTATTAGATTTTAAACTTTTAATGGTTGGCACACCGTGAGGGTTAAAAGATCTAATTTGAAATGTAAAAAGTCCTCATTTTGTGGCCACGAAATAGGTTTTTGGGTTATGAGAGTTTTCAAGAGTGTAAAATTATGTTCCATTTGGAAACATTTTTCTCAAAGAGTAAATTTTAGGTAAAAACAAAAGATATGTATTTTAGGTTACGGGTTAACCAAAAAACCATGAATATAGGTTACAAATAAACCAAAAACCCATGAATGAGGGTAGTGTGCAAAAATAAAACTCTGGGGGAAGAAAGTTAATTATATCAAGAACGGAATATATTTATAAAAAAAAAAAAAAAAACAATATACAAACGTAACTAAAGGTATAAAAATGATGGAAGAATACAAAACCATTGAAATGAGAAAGGTTAAAGTAATATGAAAGCATTTAAGAACGGATTGAGTAACGATGCGAAGTTTATTCACCGATTAATTACAATCACTAATAACCCACTGTAACTATCTCAGGCAACGCTCGGGGGTGTAAACACTTGGACTCCGTGACGCGGAACCTCTAACTCGGAGAACAATTCCTTGAGAATGGGACATGCGTCCCCCAGGAATTAGAAAACCATTTCCTTATTTTCTAAAAGGTATCGAACGCCAGCCCTCTCTGCCCATATCGTCCCTAAATCTGAAGGGCAGGAAAAATATGTACATCATGAAATTACCTTCACCTGATCTGTAGAGTTCTATTATTTTTGGTACTCACTCCTAAGATAATTGACGCAGAACACCCATACTGCAGAAATTCCTGCAATAACCGGCATTTTCTTTCCATCCTTGATATAGAACTCGAATATTGTATCACTTCCAACCCCTATCTCTAAACGATTAGCTTAAGTTGGGAATTCAATTACATCGCCGAACAATTCCCATACGTCAGCCGGCAACCCAGAATGGAAATCCTTTTCAGAAAAATAGTGTATGGTCCTATCCACGGAATACCATCTACAGGACGGATCTAAAGATTAAATAGGACCGAGGGGTCACATATAATAATCCGTGGTTAGTACTCTTTTTTCCACTTACCCTTTTCCGCCCCCGTTGTATTCACCATTACGGAGAATAAACTAGCTGCCAGGATATCTTTCCTATCATCTGATACAGCAAACTCCTTAATGATGTATTCCGCTTTTCCTATTTTTATAAGCATTCTTGGTCCTCTTTTCTATTGTCGTCGAGGAAAACCAATGTTACGCGATAGACTGCGTATGACTAAGAAATTATTGCCACCTTGGCAATAATTTCTCCCCAGGAGTGGAGATATAACACGCCAACGTCATTTGTTACACATTTGTTGAAAAGTGCCTTTTATTACTAATATTGTTGATAGCAAAGAATGACAATGCCATTTTTTTCCTCGGTGATTGCGACATCATTGAACAGAAAACTCTAATAGCGGAAATATACTTATGATAGCACGGCTATCAGAACTACTGTTTGACGCGCGCTATCATAATAGACTTGCAATTTCAGAGAATCACCTTTTCTTTGTCTTTTCTTTTCTTTTCTTTGCAAATAACTATCTTTCGCAATTTCCGTTTCCCATCTAAAAATACTAGGTGATTTCTTTGTATAAACAGCCCGTGTTTTGGCAAACAATTCGCATTTGACCTGCACGAAGCCAATGCGTTGTAAAACAAATTGCCCTCTAGAAGGAAATTTGCTGGCTGTCGCAAAATTTGTATTGTGTCCTTTGACAAAGCTGCCCTTTCGAAGGAAACTTGCCAGCTATCGCCCCATTGCGTGACACAAAATCACCTGCACTGTTACAGGCTAACAAATTTCTTCCAGAAGTAATTTATAATTTTCATTTATATAATGTTGTCATGATAAAAAGGGTTATTATTTTCTAATATGAGTGTACAAGAACTTATCAAACTTTGCGACATATCAACGCGGGTGTGCAACTAGGACTAGGAATGATAAGAGAAAAGGAAACTTCTAGGACGGAACAGCCCTTAGTATATGGGATTTCTAATGAACGTGAAGCGGGATTTTCTGATCGATTTAGATGGTCGTAGAGCGTTTCAAAGATTGAGATTAGAACTAGCAACTCTAGAACCTTTTTGAACACCATAAAGGATCGAAGCCAGGATAGAAAGAGACGTTGCTAGGGAAGGACCGGAGATACTCAGCGATCAGACCTTCGAGAATAGCGGGGAAATTTAGGTTAGGGAAGATTCCGAGGTTGATTTCGATAACCTATTTCACGAGGATATTCAATCAGGAGAGAACTTGGCAAAAAGTTTCAAGTCAGAGAAATTGTCACCGACGGATTCAGACATAGAATAAACTGCTTGTGTATTTTCACCTCTCCCGAGAATGTTATCACCGATACTGTAAACGTTGCCAGACTCGATAAAAAAATTATGACGTTCTTCGAACTAAACTAGGACTTGTAATACTGACTTCGAATGGGATTATAGTATACCTAGATAAGGCGAATGATTATAAAGGATTCTGTATGACGTTTTGTTTGAATAATAACGCTGCTCGACCGCTTTTGCTAACATAATACTGACTTTGTCTATATTTGATCCTCAAAGCAATTCACAGAAACCCCGAAGGGTCAAATAGAGCCGTTGCTTTACATTGGTCCTTTCTGGACATCGTGAAACAGCGTTGGTTTCTCCCAATCGGGGTCTCGCGTGTCACAACGAAGTGAACACTTTCCGTCAAAGGTGTCGAATACATCATGAAATTTTTCATTGTCTAATATGGGGCTGTGCATATAATACGTCAAATGTGTTGGGGGAAAGGAGTTCGGCAAATTGTGATTTTGTTTGACATGAGGCGACATGTGTGACACACGTTTTTCTTCGAAATGTTGATTTTTTAAATTTCATGAATTTTTCGTCTGATTCCGACGGTTAACAATAATTTTTGTGTGTTGGGTGCACTGTTTTCCGCATGACCACCAACGTTCGTTATTACCAGCGATTACTGGAAATTTGGTACACAATAATGCGTGCAGTGACGTCAAGAGGGGGGCGTCTAAGTTTTGTGATGATGTGTGATATGGGGTTGGGGGAGGGGCGGTAGAAAATGGCTACAAATCACGTGACATTCTATGTGCACAGCCCCTCATGAGAAAAATCCTATACAGAATATGGGTTTTAAACTTCTAGTACTTTTATAGAAAATTTCTCAAATTTTTTTTATAAAGTAAACAAAATGTATCATACTTTAACTTAAGCTTTAAAATTTTGAATAGAAAGAGTAAAAAACGAAAAACTTGCTTCTGTTTTCAAAACATACTATTCCCTTTTTTCGCATTTTATATTTTTGCACACTTGAATAAGACTTATTTTTGTCATAACTTGGAAGTTCATTATTTTTGAATTGACACTTCGATTATTCATTGAAGGGAATAAATTCTTTGTTTGAAAATGTAATGCATCCTCTTGAAGTACAATACGAAAAAATTTTAATCGTGATAATCTAAAGTAGTGCTACAAACGAAGGAATTTATACTTATTTTTTTAAGAGTTGAAAACAATATATGAATAAAAAAAAAGATAAAGGAAGTGTTTTAATCACCTGTTGGCCAATGAATCGGACTTCTTGGCTGCAAGAGATGATTTGAGACTTGTAGAGTCAAATCAAAATGAATTAATAGTTAATTGTAAGTCAAATTCGATTTCACTTAAGGTAGTACTTGCACTTGGGCAATTTCGCATAGATTTTCCTGGAAATTTGAGATTGTGATCTTGATATAGTACCTAAAAATAGTAGAAATTTCATAACTGCTCAGCGCGCTGATTTTTAAGTTATTATCTATTAATATCAACACATACATGTATAGGAAATCGTGCATTTCCACTCATATTTCGAAAACTTTTCGATAATGAATTCTGGAAAAATTACTGAAGACTACTATTATCATACAAATAAACCCCAAAAAATTCAATATTTTAACAAGGGTTAACAAACAATTTGATGAGAAATCTGCAAAAAAAATATACAACTGTCACTGTTCAACGGATCATGCTACTAATGTGGTACGCTTGGTAACACAGCATTTTGAAAGACGCAATGATAATTTTTTCAACATATTTATATCCCCTGGCAAAGTAGTTGCAACGTAAGTGCAACGATATAGCGTCGCAGTTACGTTGCACTTGCACTGCATTCGTTTATTTCAAATAATTAGAGTAATAAATGTGTGTTCGTCCATGAAACTTATGAAAAGACTGAGTTAACATATGTTTTTGTCTTAATTATTCAATAACTAACTCTTGAAACCATTGAATTTTCTGGAAAACTAGAATAAAATAACTTACTCAATTTCTATAGAACTGTTACACAACGTTATTTCGTTTGATTATTGTATTTATTGCGCGTTTCCCCTTGAAACTTAGGGAAATGATAGTTTTTGGTAATGTAGTTGAAAATCATTGAAAAAACTTTGTCAAAATAGTAATTTTTCATCGAAAATCGAATTATAAATACCTTTCATAGATCCTAAAACTGACGTTTCATATTCAAAACAAAAGAAAAAAATCGATTGATAGGCGCTTGATTTTGACAGATTAGGGTTAAAAGAAAAACTTTTTTTTATTTTACTTTTTATTCTCAAAATCGCATGTGCTATTTTGATACTGAACGTAAATTAATACATTATCCTGTTTTTGACAGAATCAAATGTAACTTTCTTTATTTGATTTTGCAGATGATACGCTTCAATCCAATAAAAAGTAGGAGTGAAATCGAAAAGTAAGATAAAAAAATCATTTCTTTTATTTCTCTATTTCTTTCAATGCAACTTTATTTACAAAGTTTTTCCTTCTGAAATCTATAAAAAATGCTTCTCATTGATGACTCATCACATTATTGTTCCCGTGGCTTTTTTTAAATCGTTTTTATAGTGATTTAAAAAGTGCAACGCAAGTGCAACGCAAATGCAACGCTACAGTGTTGTAAAGACTTTGCCAGGGTCATTTAAATATTTTGAATAAATTAACATAAAACACTACGTATGTTAACTAATACTACGGCAGTGCCTCTGGCAACCCAAATGTAACGCTGTAGCGTTACAGTTTGCGTTACACTTTTTAAGTCGTCGAAATTACGTTTTGAAAAAGCCTAAGAACAGGCGAACGCTAGATTTTTGTAGTTTGTAGTTTTATATACTTATTTTCATCAGAAAAACACCAAAAATTACACTAGTCTTGCATATATTTAGCGTTAAATAAAATGCATCTCAATTCATTTACCTTCTTTAAACTACTATTTCACAACATTTTGCGAATCATGCAATATGAAAATGTGGTACCAAAATAAGCGAAAGAGTTTAAATTTTTAATTTTAAGGGATTTGGGAAAGTTTAGTGATTTTCGCAAAAGTCACGAGTACGATAAATTCGAGCAATTTTGGGGGGAATATTGTCTTTGCTCTAAAGTTGAGTGTCACCGTACCGCCAGGCTGTTTACGGCGAGAAATTTGAATCGCCTTATTCAGTTTACGCAGCTGTTTTTAATTGATCGTGGTTCTGCCTGTCAAAAGGCGCTGTAGCCAGCAGACGCCATTTGACGGTGAAAATTTTTTGCCTAATTCTGTGTTTACAATATTGAGCCTGAAAATGGCTCTATTTTTTTTCGCTCCAATTCTTTCAAAAACGATCAACTCATTTGGAATAACCAAAAATGACGAATCCGGAGTTTGTTTTTTCATTTGACACTATATTTACATTGCGCATTTCACTAATCATTGTGAAATATGTAGTTGAAAAAAGGCGAACGATTGCATACTTGATTTATTTAACGTTAAATACATGTAAATATAGCATTATTTGCATCCAGGTGATTGCTATAACTGATGCAGAAAACTTTTATCCACTCGATTCGACCACGGTTTGATGTCTGAGTTTTTTATTACGATTTAAAAAGTGTAATGCAAAGTGCAACGCTAAAGCAATAGCGTTACATTTGGGTTGCCAGGGGCATGTAAACATGTTTACATACATTTACATATTTACATCCGCAGAGAGTTATAGAAAAACGGTTGCAATGTTGCCAACTTTACGAGCAAAAATTACGGAGCCGAATGAATTTGGCCTCGCTAATCTGTGCAACAGTGTGTGACTAGCTTCAATTTCTTTCAAGTGCAAGAACTACCTTTAGATTCAACTTGTTGTAGTTTCGAAAAAATTTGGCTATCGAGTTATGTCATTTTAAAACTGTTATTTCTAGTAGCGCATTTGCTATAGCGATCGAAAAAGAGTTTTAAAAATCTTTTGACTTAGAACTACGTCTTTCCCCGCACTTTTCTAAAAAGTAGGTTGTAAAAAGCTGTGCAACGGCAACGGCAACGTTTGAGGTAGGGGGGTGGAAAGATACTTTAGATAAAGGTTGTTAACAGCAACCTTAATTTAACAAAAAAAACATGCTCAAATAGTTTAACTCACAATTCTAAAAAAAATATGCTTAAACAATTGGAATGAGAGTTTTTTTTTTCAATAATATCTCATTCTTCAGTTTTATTCGTAATTTTTACCAAAATTGGTTTGAGATTAAAAACGTAAGATATATATGTTTTACAATCCATGCCTAACAAATCTCGTAAATACCATGTTAATGCAAGATCTTCCTCTTGTTCTTCATTCTCTCCTAGACATTGAATTGAAGTTGAAACATGTTTTCGCAATATTTACAAATTCATCATTCTTGTTCTTCGAAATATCATAATTAAAATCTCTTAATATGATAAGTGAATCAATGTATGGGCATGCTGAATGTATCTTTTATTCTTGTGAAACATATGCACGTAAATTCCGATACATAAAAACTTTGATATCTTCAAATGAGGAATGCGGTTCGACGTATGTATACACATATCAGGAAGTATTTTTATCTATCTATCACCAATTCTAGTGCACATATGTCTCTCAGGTCACCGATGCTTTTCGAAGAATGATATAATTAATAGCAACATATAATTAATTGCGGTTTCATATATTGTCCTATGCAACAGCAACGATTAAGGAAAAGAGAAAATTTTCATGAAACATTGTAATTTTACCACATTACAATGTTTTCAAGCGTAATATTTTACAATATGATTTGTATTTCCTTGAAAAAGGGTAAATATTTTTCTAAAACATTGCGATTGTTGAAAAATAACAAGAGTAACACTTTACAATATGATTTGTGTTCCTTTGAAAGGCAAGAATATTTTTTACTGTAAATATCGATTGTGCAAGAATCAGACGTATTGAAAGACGTAGTTCTACGTAATGACACAGATATTCTGTGCCATCTATGATTTTTTTTTTTATAGAAACAACCTGTGAGAAAACATTAGGTCATATGTTTAGTAAAATTTACAACATTTTTGATTTTTAATGATTCTACGGGAGTTATCTTGTTCACTGCACAAAACATCTTTTTCAAAAGACCCACTGGGACATGCTCTGTAACCGGCTTATTTTGAAATATTTATTTACGGATATTTAAATAAATGATCTTCTCATGATGCTTTATCAGTTACAAAAAATTTTAATGAATTTGCTTTAGGAATCTTCATGGGTAATCAGCAAAGTGTGTGTTTTTTTATTCATACCCCCTCCCCGCCCCACCCTTCTTTCAACACCTCACACGGCATATTTTTTTTCAGAAAGATTTCAGAACTTTTTTCTATATAATATGACATCTTTCAATTACAATCATGTCACAGAAGTATTTCAAGAAGTTTTGAAGTAAATATCAAAAATATATTTTTACCACTATATATTACATTTTTCAAATCTTTCTATTATCGTTTGACTATTATGTGTGGAACTTGCAATCTTCTACATGAAATAATAACGAAATCTAAGAATGCAAGATTGTGTAAATGTTTTGGGAATATTTCGAAAGGAATGTTAATTTTCAAATATTTCAAAAAAAATTTTTCTCCATAGGGTTTGGAGACTTTAAAATGTAATCTTTCTGAAAACTTTCGTAAGTTATTTACGGAAACACTGTATCAATAACATTTTACAAAAATTACAGGCACAATGTTGCAGTTTAAATTTGACTGACGTGTTGACTGCAAAAAAGCGAACATGAGACATGTCTCCGTAGAAGACACCAAGTCGCGAAAATCCATGTCTTCACTCATTAGGTGTCTTAATACTTATGTGTCAAAAAGATGTGTTTAAAATATATATTTAAACGTCGCAAAAACGGCGTCAAAAAGTGCCTCGTGGCAAGACGTGATTTTTTGCAGTGTTTCTATAATATTACAAACAAAACGTCATGAATCATCATTGGCCGAGTAGAGTTGATCATCAAACTCACTTTATTTGAAAATCGATTGCACCTAGCGCAATCTGGCTCAAAAAAGAGTAACGCGAAGAAAGCAACATCTAATCCCGAGAAAATAATTATAATCGGTAAGGCAGAATTAAACGTAAAAAAACACCTTTAATGAAACAAGCTTTATTATATTTTTGTATTGAATAAATTTCCAGTATTCTTGCATAGTTGGTTCCCCATACGATCTACACCACGGCATTTTCACTGTAGAAAATCCAAATAGTAGTTTAGTTACATACTACGCTCAGCATGGATAATGCAGTTTGCCGTATTGAGCATTTACCAATGCCCTAAGAGTAAAGGTTAAAGGTGCTATTGCATGTGAGCGTCACGGCGTTAGCTTCAAGCGTCAGCGTCGTCGTGTATAGTAAGTTATCAATAATTCTTATTCTATTAAGCATAGACCTAAAAAAAAACTTTTGCCGTATATAAACAGTAACCCGTATGGGAAAAATTTATCTAGAGAAATCTTTTTAGTATTGACATCAAGGAAAATTGATGCTGTGTATAATATTTTTTATCGATCGAAATTAGCAACAGTAAAATCAATAGTAATCTGCATGCGAAAAAGTTTGATTAGGGTGGTTAGTAGCGCGAGAAATTGAAATAAGAACATGAACCTAGTTTTATTCGGTAGTTTAAACAGACAGATCAGTGGTAGTTTCCCAAGCGGTCATTAATGGCGTTTTCGAGTGACTCGATCTGGAGCAGATCCCGAGCAATTTTTGGCAGGTTTGGGCAGATTTGAGCACGTGTCAGCAGAAAAATCTGCTCCGGATCTGCTCCAGATCGGGTCACTCGAAAACGCCATAAGGGACGCGCGAGGACGTTTTTGCGTCCCCAAAACGTCTCCAAATTGCTCCAAAACAAGCATTCGGCCGCAGGGATGTTGATTGTCATTAAAAAAATTTATCGATTGATATCGATAATTACGTTGCTTTATTGATAATTATCGATACAATATCAATAACTGTAGGAGATGTAAGAATACCGGTAATTTATTTTGAGGGTAAGTAACGCGTAATTTACGGTTTCATTACGGTAAATTACAATATTTTGTAAAAGTCATTTTTTGATGTATACTTGTAATTACTTGCGCATACCAGTCAGTAATGTATCGGTGTTGTGAAATCATTTTCATTATACTAATAATTAAAAAATCGAGGAAAATACATTTTTTTCTTTGAAACAAATCAAGCTTGACGATGTACGACCACCGTAGAATTTCCTATTATGAATATTATAATAAGAACCCTGGCGAAAAAGGAAGGACTGTCAGAGGACTATAGGAGGACTGTTTATCGTCCACCTATAGTCTTCCGCGGGACGATGTAAGGACTGTGTGATTTATGTGATCATATGTGATAAGCCAGCTACTGGGCCTGCTGAGAGAATCTCAAAATACCTGGGAAATTCGAAATATACTTATAAAGCCTGTTATTATTAGATTACATTATGATAAATTTATAACTATATGTATCATGATGATCTACAAGTGTCTATTATTCATCGATCCTTTGAAATAGTAATAATAACAATATAATTCTACGGTACATTATATTTTATATTATTTAACAATATAATATCATGTTATAAAATTGCAAAAAAAATATATTATTATTTCAAGTAATATAATATAGTGTAATTTGTTTAAGTACGATATAATAAAATATGATATAATACTTTAAAATAAAATATATAATGTAATAAAAAATGATGTGATATTATTAAACATTATGATATTCTATTATATTGTTTTATATTATATTATACAATATCATATTATATTATATTACATCATATTATATAATATTTTATTATATTATATCATATCATATTATATTATACTGTCGTTAAACATTTTTATTTTAAAATCTTGCATGTATATAAATGAGTCAACAAAATCGACACGTTTTTATTTTTGAATTTCTCGCGCATCAGCACATTCGAGCAGACGAACCAGGATTGACAGTGAAAGTTTCAACTGTGATTTATTTAATAAATAATTAACAATACTGGGATGGAAATATGAATTTTTGTTACTTCAATTTTAGAAAGTGGTTTATTATTCACACATGGAAATAGGTTTTCAATATTAAAATGACAGTGTTTTGCTAGAATTAAACTCTAAAAAATAGTTCATTTCAGAGGACCATAGAAGGACTATAGGGAGGACTATATCTCGTCGTCCCCTTTCCGCCAGGGAACACAAATTTTGTTTCTAGCATTTATAATACTTCAAATGATATTGATGAAAACATTGCTTTATTTACAAAAACTCTTCTTCCAAATATTCTTTTTCCGTGAACTATTGCTTAATGTTGCTCAATACTCAAAATCATTTCCCATAGATTCGAAATCAGCAGCATCTAAAGCTACTTCGTCTTCTTGACAACAGAGAAGAAACAATATTTCGTTTATAAATCAAAGCACAGGCGCAAGAGCATATAGTCCCTTGTAGAAATGTTTACGTAAACGCAGTGTTCACATCATGTTAACAGTTTATGTCAACAGTTTACCTAAATTTTACATGCCAGTGTTGCCGCATGTAGGTGTTAACTTTGTGTAAACAGTTTTCATTAACAGTTTACTTGATGTTTACATGATGTTTACGTAAACAGTTTGCGTAATCTGTTAACAAAAACTGTTTACCTCATGTTTGCATAATCTGTACATAAACACCTTACCTACACTGTTTACGCGATGTCTATGTAAACAATTTTTGTTAATCATTTATGCCAACTTCTGGTAAACAGTTGATGTAAACATCAAGTAAACAGTCAATGAAAACAGTTTACACAAAGTTTACGCATCCACATGCGGACGCACTGGCATGTAAACTTTACGTAAACGTCGTAAACTATTTACATGATGTTTACGTAAATTTTACCCTAACATTTCTACAAGGGGTGTTCTTGCACAGGCGTCACACTGAAATTAATGCGCATATGCACTCATATCAACAACCTATAGTCTGAATCACTTATGTCGACTGCACATCCCTGTACGGGTAGAAAGAAACAGATAGGTCACAATGACCTATTCATCTCTTACTATACTATCTCCCTTATACCTATATTTATATCTCTATCCCCATCCATACTATCTCCTTGCTTTTCTACTAAAAAATCGTTCGCGCAGTCAGATAAGCGATCCATACTATACATCGCTATATATACATAATATGTATGTAAATATATATACTACGCCAAAAATTACGTGACCAACATTTTCGTGATAACGGTTATATTACGGTAATTTACCGTAATATTACAGGGTAATATTACGACCTTACATCTCTAATAACTACTACCACCACATTACAATAGGCGCTGCAGGACAAATGTTGGGTGAATGTTTTAAACATGGTGGGCATTTTTTTATCTAAGAATTATTTAAGGTAGTTCTAGCGCGAATGACAGAGTGAATGTTGCCGCAAGCATCTTTGCAACCGAAGCTACATTCATATCAGCCGTTGCTGAGACCAGTTGAGACAACGTTTGGTAACGCCCCAGTGTTTTTACCTTACCTTCTTTTCGAAACAAAACAAACTTCGTGAATGCACGATGGATTAAAAATCCATATTTCGGTTTCGATTGTTCAGTAAAATATCAAAAACATGCGATTTGGCCAATTCGACGAATTGACGTTTCCTGCTCAGTATCAACTGTTCACTTCCACTGTTGCAGCGTTGCCATATTGTGCCAGTTCGGTCGTATATTATTGTTGATATATCAGTGACATTACTAAATATGAGATTGTTTCAAAAATTAAACAGTTGATCACTTACAAGTAAAGTTTAATAAGTTTTTTTAATAAATACACTCATACTCCGTAATTTTCATCGAATTCCAAGGAAAATTTTCGGAGACATCGCATTGAATCATGTCTTGCCCATATAACTCAATCAGGGCCGGATTAAGAACAGGGCCGACGGGACCGCGGCCCGAAGCCCATGCATTTTTAGGGCCCCCACAAAAATGCAAACAAATAGTTTTTTCAATTTTTAAAGGATTCAAGTTGACGAAATTTCCGTAAAATTGATTTGAAATGCTATTAGATTCGTATGATAATTTTCTGCAAAATTCATGAGCATGTATTTTAAGGTTAGTTGTTTCATGTTATTTATTTTTGTTTTTTATAATTTAACTTGTCACTATTGTGAATGTGAATTGATGATTTAATATTGTTCTAAAGTGTACAAACGTTCATTCTTTTACGGTAAAAACAACTGTGCACATGAATGCGCGTTAGGGCTGTCCTTAAGGGGTTATTTCCTTTTTTGTGCAAACGAATTAAGGATGGTTTGGAGTGTCTTTTAAAGCATGTAGCAATAGTTTTATGACAATAAAGTTATTGTTTTTTAAAACTGTATTGTCCACTTAAAAAACCAAGTATTTGTTTATAGAAAATATCAATACTTAGCGTAATTATGGGTCTTTCCCCGTAACAACTTTTTTTTTGAAGAGGCTTGCGGTGACCACGATGTCAGTTGAACAAGTCAAGTAATATTTGAAAATACGAAATAGTATATTGTGTAGCTAGGAAAAAAACAGCCGATTTAGAACGAGTGTTATTGTTCCGAGGTACACACGATACTTTTTGCCTCAAAAGCATTAATTATAAGCAGTTCTAAACCAGTTTCGACTGATAAATATGGTGTATTGAAGGTCGACCGGAGGCTGGAGAGAATGACACTCGGCAGGGAAAAGGAGGGTACTTTCGAGCCCGTCAGGTTTAAAAGGAGCTGAAAGAGCCCGTCTTTCACCTCGCCAGGTGTCATTATTCGACAGCTTTTATCGCTTTTTTTAAGGAAAGTTTTTATTTTACAAATAAAATATTTTTAATGAAATTTCCAGAGCTCAAAATATTGAAATCTGGGGGAAAACGTTCTTCCATACAGAAAAAACGTAAAATGCGTCTTTTCATGAGTTCACGAACTAGATGCATTCCTAAACTAATGAAATTTTTTGGATTTGCTAATCCAACATGACCTGTTCGACCTCCACCGTGGTCAGCGCAAGCCTCTTAAGAAAAAAAGTTGTTTCGGGAAAGGCCCATAACTCCGCCAATAATTGATATTTTTTTATGAACAAATATTTGTTTTTTCAAGTGGAGAAATACACTATTGAATAACAATAACTTTGCTGTCATAACACTATTACTACATGCTTCAAAAGATACTCAAAACCATCTCCGATTCGTCTGTTAATAATTTTGTTTCGAGCGCATAAGAGAGCTTAAATAATGGTCGACCCGTTAAATTGTTCGTTTGTATTGTGGTAAGCTGTAAAAAAAATATCACAGTCAATTACTAATGTATATCATGTAAGCTGCACCGCGCAAATACAGGTATTAGCCAAAATAGAAATTTTTGTATATGATTACTAGTTTTTCGGCAAAGTTTAGACAATTTTTTATATTTCTGGTCTCTTAGGTTGAGTTCTGAGTCTTACATATGATAACCCATTAACGCCGAGAACTGCAGAAAAGTTAGGTAAACTTTGACAAAACGGGAAAGATAGTAAAAGTGGACTTACATAGTCGACTCAACATTACTTAACGTTTTCGGGATCGCTCTCCACGATGCCGCCCTTATTTTTGCATTTTGACTAATAGGAAATCCAATATGGCGCTATTTTTCAGAAAAAACAGGAAAAAATCGGAAATGAAAAATTGATAAGGCTCATTTTCGTATCGAGAAAATTTTTTCGAATCGACGCAAACATGCACAAAGGTGCATAAACCTGTCAAACTTTCAAAACTTGGTACTTGAACATTAAAAATTTACCATGGCAACCCAATATGGCGGCTTTTTTTGAAAATTTTTTGTTGTTTTTGCCCCTAGTGGATTATGGCAAACTGATGTATGACACGAACAACATATATGTCATTTTCATAGTTTTTTGGGTCGCTGATCACGAATCCAACTTCAGATTTGCAAAATTTTTGTTTTTTAACTTATTGTTATAAACAATTTTTTGTTCAATTCACTATTTTGCGATATGCATGTGCTTTCCGTAGTTTTTCAGGTCGCTTGTTACAAATCCGTCGCTACTCTAGCAAAATTTATGTTTTTTATCAGTTTGTTATAAACATTTACTGCAAAAATGAGTTTTGAGCAATGTCTATGTGCTTTTCATGGTTTTTCGTGTCGCTGATAACGAATCCGGCTTCAGACTTGCAAAAATTTTGTTTTGTAAGTTATTGTTATAAACAATTTTTTGTTAAATTCACTAGTTCGCGATACACATATGCTTTCCGTAGTTTTTCAGGTCGCTTGTTACAAATCCGTCGCTACTTTAGCAAAATTTATGTTTTTCTACAATTTGTTATAAACAATCATTGCAAAAATTAATTTTAAGCAATGTGTACATACTTGGATGTTCTTATAATGCATGAAGAACATTTGGATTGTTTTGATACAGATTCTGATTTGTGTATTTTCTTGTGAGTCATGGTTGCATTCTTTAAATAAAACTTGGCAATGTCTAATGCAAAATCCTTCGTGCCTTTCTTTGTGTTTCCTGCATTAGCTGTATTGAACAGTACAACCGCATTTGTGATTGAAGCCTGAATAAGACGAACAAAGATTACCCATGTCCATTTTTTGCTTCGAATGCATAGAAGAACATTATTGCCGTGCGAATCATGAAGGTCAACACCCCCCATGTATTTATTATATACATGGAATGCATTTGGGAAGGGGAGGAGAATCTTTGCATGCTCTTGGGAACTGTACCTCTTCACTTCACGCAATGGAGTAACTCCAACGGCAGTAGATGCTATGGACACCTGCTTTGAATTCATCACAGAGATATAGTTTATTTTACTGTTCTTATCACTCTTGACTGCGTATGTTCCTCTAGGCGCTTTTTTTTCAATAAAATTTTCTACTTTAACTCTATTTTTCCTGATGGTTCCGGTAGAACGCAATTCTCTTTTTTGCAAATGCAAGAGCAAATCAAAACTTGTGAAATAGTTGTCGAAGTAAATGTGATACAGCCCTATTTTTCAAGGAACCGTTGTGCAGAGAAGGTTTTTCAGCGAATTCATCACCACTCTTGACCCGAATGCACATTTCGCCAAGACATTATCTCCTACGTTACTGTTCTTTCCACAATATAGATCCCACGCAAGAAGATACCTATCGGAAGTACACATTCCCCATATTTTTATTCCAAACCTGATTGGCTTACCTTTGATGAACTGCTTCAGACTTGTTCTCGCATAAAATTTCAGCATCATTTCGTCTATAGACAATGCCGTTTGGAAGTGACCAAACTGCAAAATGTTTTTTTGGAACAAATCAATCAACACTCTAACTCGCCACCCTTTGTCATTTTGGTTGTTATCTGCTTTTTTTGAATATTTCATTTTTGATTTGATTTCTTCAAATTTGTCTCTTGTCATGGCTGATGAAACGACGGTCGACAACAGATAAGGATCATTTGACCAATAATCTCGTTGAGATTTTCTTTTGTTGAATGAAGAAAATATGATGATTCTCAGGAACACGTTCAAATCAGAAGTTGTAATGTTCAAACCATTTTCTGTTGACGATTCGATAATGTACTGCTTTATTTTGTCAGAAAAAAAAACATTCAAAGAGTTCAACTGGTGTACTTTCAATGATTTTCTTTTTTTGTGCACCGGATAACAATATTTCGTTTTGAATATCGCTCTTACTAACTCTCTCGCCATCAATCCAGTCATACTGATGATCATTTTCCAATTTGGTTTGACTTTCAGTATAATTCTGTAACACTTTTTTGTATACCATTTGAGGTAGCCATTTATCATCGGATAAATTATCAATTTCATCTTCCGAGTTCGAATCACCACCAGAATGATCTGGATTTGGAATCAGAACCATTTCATCAGATGAAGAATCGCTCAAAATATCTTCGTTTGACTCTACGTCAGAGTTAGTGTTTAATTCCAGCCTTTTTCGTTTTGACATGTTTTCCGCTATGACAACACAAATGATATGACGCTAGTGGCACGCTATCGAAAAATGAGAATTCGACGTTTCAAGCGGGATCTTTATATAGCTCTCCGACCTATAGATCCATTATTGATCATCACGTTTATGCTTGTTTGTGGAACATTTTTTGTATTCGTTTTTACATCATCGTCCCTTCCATGAAATATGAATCAGTCAAAGATATGCGAGATAAGCATAGCATAGATCCATGAGTCATTACAGTTATCTTTCTTGTGATCAATTTGTCTACGTCTAAGATACTAGGTTCTCAATGAGTTCAATGAGGTGGAAAACTAAAGGAAAAAAGGAACCCAAAGATATCTGATAGACTTGAACTTTTTGGAGACAATTTTCGATATTTTTCGTCTTAGCAACAGATAATTCTCGATAAAATGTAAAGTATTCCTTCCTAAATCAACATTAAAAGAACCTACATTCACCGTTCGAAAAATCATTTCTTTCATTAATTTCACGCTCCAGAAGCACTTCTTCTGAGGAAATTCGACAAAAATATAAAAAAATATATATATTTTTTTAAATGGAAAAAAAATATCACCCTTGGTCAACCGTAGATGAATTTCGAACAACTGACCAAGGAAACCACGAAAAGCACATACACATTGCTTAAAATTCATTTTTGCAATGATTGTTTATAACGAATTGTAGAAAAACATAAATTTTGCTAGAGTAGCGATGGATTTGTAACAAGCGACCTGAAAAACTACGGAAAGCACATGCATATCGCAAAATAGTGAATTGAACAAAAAATTGTTTATAACAATAAGTTAAAAAAACAAAAATTTTGCAAATCTGAAGTCGGATTCGTGATCAGCGACCCAAAAAACTATGAAAATGACATATATGTTGTTCGTGTCATACATCAGTTTGCCATAATCCACTAGGGGCAAAAACAACAAAAAATTTTCAAAAAAAGCCGCCATATTGGGTTGCCATGGTAAATTTTCAATGTTCAAGTACCATGTTTTGAAAGTTTGACATGTTTATGCACCTTTGTGCATGTTTGCGTCGATTCGAAAAAATTTTCTCGATACGAAAATGAGCCTTATCAATTTTTCATTTCCGATTTTTTCCTGTTTTTTCTGAAAAATAACGCCATATTGGATTTCCTATCAGTCAACATGCAAAAATAAGGGTGGCATCGTGTAAAGCGACCCCGAAAACGTTAAGTAATGTTGGGTCGACTATGTAAGTCCACTTTTACTATCTTTCCCGTTTTCTCAAAGTTTACCTAACTTTTCTGCAGTTCTCGGCGTTAATGGGATAACATCGAGTATTGTTAATCAACTTTACATTAATTACAAATTTTTATCACAAAATATCACACTTATTTTAAATAAACTAGCAAACCTCAACAAAATGAGCAGTTCTTGCTTTTAATTGCGATACAATTTGACACTTGATTAAAAAAATTATACGAGTGTAAGGTCGTTTTTGAGAATGAAATTTATCAAAAGTCGACTTCGTTCGAGCATGGAAGAAACTCGACTGGTTCATTTAGTACTTCTAAAAACAGTTCAATAAGAAACATACTTCGCGAAACATACTTTGTCGTCGACTAATAGTACAAGTCATTGTAAAGAAAATGGACGCATTTTCGTTTGTGAATATATATATATATGTACGAGGGGGGACCCAAAAGTAACGGGAATTAGGTGGTGGGGGGACCGCGGAGGGGGGGATCGGGTTCTCCACTGGTTCTCTTCCAAGCTGCTACTCTCCCAAGTCAGTGTGCAAAGTTCATTTGCTGTAAGTGCATTCGTTCGTCCGTAAGAATTTTTCTAGTGAAACGACTTTTTCCGTTTCGGCTAAAACGTGAAATGGCTGAGTGCGGCGAGCAACGCGCGGCTGTAAAATTTTGTTTTTTGTTAGGAAAAACACCCGCGGAAACCCTTGTGATGCTGAAAACAGCTTATGGGGATAATGCTTTGAGTAAAACGCGTGTGTACGACTGGATTTCACGTTTCAAGAATGGAGAGATGTCAATAGAAGACCAACCTCGTTCTGGGCGCCCTTCGACTTCAAGAACGGACGAAAACATTGAAAAAATCAACACTCTTGTTCATGAAGACCGTCGCCGAACCATCGATCAACTTTGTGAGATGTCTGGATTGTCATGGAGTTCAATTCAGAGGATTTTAACTGAAGATTTGAGCATGAGGAGGATTGCAGCCAAATTTGTTCCTCGCCTTCTCTCCGGCGATCAAAAGGAGCGTCGACTTCAGGCCTGTCTTGAGCTGCAAAATCAGTTGGATGAAGACCCAGATTTTTTTCTCAAGGTTATAACTGGCGATGAATCATGGTGCTATGGCTACGACCCCGAAACAAAGCAGCAATCAAGCCAATGGAAGACACCTCTCTCGCCTCATCCAAAAAAGGCACGCCAAGTGAAGTCCAACATCAAGATATTGCTCATTTGTTTCTTCGATTGCAGAGGTATTGTGCACGCAGAATTTGTTCCTCCAGGCCAAACGGTCAACCAACACTTCTACTTGGAGGTTTTGAAAAGGTTGAGGGAGAACATCCGGAAGAAAAGAGCGGATCTTTGGCGCACAGGAGATTGGTTCTTCCACCACGACAATGCACCTGCCCACACAGCGCTGTCCATGAAGAAATTTTTGACCAAAAACGGCATGACACCGATTGTTCACCCCCCCTATTCACCGGACCTTGCCCCCTGTGACTTTTTTTTGTTCCCTAGACTCAAAAGGGACATGAAAGGAAAACGTTTTGGGACTGTAGAAGAGGTGAAACGAAAATCGCTGGAAGGTTTAAAAAACATTGAAAAAAATGAATTTCAGAACTGTTTTGAACACTGGAAAAAAAGATTGAACAAGTGTATTTACAGTCAATGGGGGTTACTTTGAAGGTGATAAAAATTGTGTGTGAAAAAATTTTTCAATAAAAAAGTTGTAACACAATTCCCGTTACTTTTGGGTCCCCCCTCGTATATATTTATTATTTTTGAAAAAATGACGACTTAATTGTGATCGTGTCTCAGTTATAGAAGATTTGAATGATGGATGATTTCAACCTGATTATTGCCGATCACAATTTTTTGAAGAAAAAAATCTTTTTAACCATCCTGATAAGGACCCAATAATAAGAGGTCGAAATTTTGATTGAATGAATATATTGAAACAAGAAATTAAATGTGGCTCTAGGAAATTAATCTAGAACTTTCATTTATTTTCATTCGCGGAA
Source organism: Platygaster robiniae (assembly GCA_028476575.1). Lineage (NCBI taxonomy): Eukaryota > Metazoa > Arthropoda > Insecta > Hymenoptera > Platygastridae > Platygaster > Platygaster robiniae. Next base: position 18,332,502 of record CM052029.1, on the reverse strand, counting down.
TATCTTCTGATGATATTTTTGAGATTTTGGCGAATGAGAAATGCCAGAAAGAGTCTCTTTAGTTTTAAAAATTTTGATAGTACCTTTGTTACTACTGTATACAGATGTAATTTAAAACAATATGCTAATGTTTAACTCTCCTGTCTTCTACGCTGTATTAGATGACTAAGCTAAAATTGTGATTATAAGTAAATGAAAGGAATTGAAGACATAATATTCTGTATAATGTTACTAATTTGTGGCGGCGAAGGGCCCCGACACATTTATCGGCCCTGGGGACCCCACATTCTTTATCCGGCCCTAAACTCAATGCAAACTATGATTTTTTTCTCGATTCGGAGACAGTCAAAAATTTTGAAATTTTAACTGGTGTATAGTTTTACCCTCAAATTATCTGTGACAAAAATTTGAACAAAATCCAAGGAAAATTAAACTCGCGCTAGTACCACCTTAAGAGGGGACTTGAGCAAATGTTTCATCACAAGTGAAAATAAGACTTAATAACACAGTCCAACAAAAAAAAAAAAATGACCGGTTTTTTTTAGCGAAAGCATTTAATTGAACATGCCTTAAAAACAGTTCTGGAAAAGATTTTGCATGTACACGTCCAGTTTTCGAGCAATAAATTATTTTAGTTTAAATAAAACCACAAGCCTAAAATCTACAATTATTGACCGATCTCGGTGAAATAAAACTTCGCATAGGGTTTTTCGACTACAAAAAATCTATAAGTGGAATAATTTTCCAAGAAAAAATCATTTTTCCATAATTTAAAATAAGCTGTGTAGCCATGCTGCAATTCGAATTATTTCTTTGAGGGATCGATTGAGATCGATCGATAGTTTCCCCATAATGGACACGCATGCGCGATGCCTTTCTTTCTCGTACTCGGTACGAACGCGTCTCTGGCGTCTATTTTGATACATACTGAAAGTTCTTGCGTAATTAATAGCACTGATATGTATAATATTAGACCATAAAGTACATGGAACGAGCATCGCCTTTGTACGGTGCTGGAAAAAGTGACCCTAACGTAGGAGCGTGATGTAACAGCCAAACGGCAAGCAATGAAATGAGATACTATATCTGTATATATAGATGTACTATGTACATGATATTATATACATAAATATACTAATGAATGTATAAAATTGTCGTTCGGCTTTTACTGCACGCTCCAATATTGGGGTCACTGCGCCATGTTGAATGCTCAGTCCATGTACTTTATGGCCTAAGTGTATAATACACTGGATAGTGAATGGGTATGCTGAACATACTATGCTCCGGTATAGGCGCTGGCTGACCACATTAGAAGCCATGTTAAGTCGAACCTCCGCGCAGTTTCCGGCGCGCAAGTCAAATGTAGAAACTTTGTATTTCTACAAATTTGTCTAAGAAATTAATGTCGAAAACAATAGAAGCGAACCTTAATAAGTATTTTCGGTTAGAGAATGTTTTAAATAAAATAAACATTTTTTTAATATCTATAAGCACAGTACAATGTTTAGTAAATCAAAAGGTGCCTCATGATCCATTTATTCATTGTTGGCAAATGACTATTTTGCTTGAATCATTTTGATAACCCTATATAGATTTTTTTTATATTTAAATAAGCTTTGCATATGAAAAACTTCATTTTTAAATTACTTTTAAAAAGATGTTTAAATATTTTTTACAAGAATTCTCTCTAAGTCAGATTTTTAAATCTTGATTTATCATGTGCACGTTCACAGCGATAAACAACTTCTGATTTTCCGAATCAATTCACTTTTTTGGACTTAAAATTAAAAAAAACAATATGCAATATGTTTTGTTGTCAAACATTCCGTGCGCGATGTTAATACTAGCTGATCGCATTCGCTATAGTTTGTGCTTACTTGCTATAGTACGGTCTGCGCGCAAGTTCGACTTGAAATGGCTTCTAATCTGGTCAGCGTGCCAGTACCTATCCGCTATCCAGTGTATTAAATATATATCAGTTAGTACTTACCTCAGAAAAGAATGAAGTTAACCGTTAAAAATCAACTGAAGTTGTCGCTAATGCCTAATTACATTCTGTTGTTTGGCAATGTTGCAATACGACAAGCGACATACACAGAATGCACATAGCTATCGATGTGTGTATAGTTATGATGTTTAGTACCTTCAGTACATATCGCTTTCCTTTTTCAATTTGACCGATCTCACCCATAATATGCATACACATTATGACAAAGGCCAACAGTTCCCAGAAACATTCGAGTGCATCGTTGCCAAGTTTTCAAATTTAAATTGACTTTTCACCTCGTAATTATTTTTCGTGTTTTACAACGAAATTGGTAGTAAAAATCAATTTTCCGAAATTCTTATCGTTTCTAAGGATAGCACCCGTCGATTTTGTAGTTTTTTGTTAAAATTTGTCGACGCATTTAAATTTTACAGAGGAAAATGCAGCTAAAATTTTTAACTCTCATAAGAAAAAATGTATTTTCGAAATTTTTTGAAATAACAACTAAGAAGTCGATTTTACTGAGGTGTTGCATAAAGCCGAAGGAGGTTTCGAAGATTTCATTTATAAATTTTCATCAAAGTCTGTCATAAACGGTTTTAGATAAGAACTACCTTAAAGGGGAACACCACTATAGACGCTCTAAATCGTCAGTCAACTTTGTGCGTGGATTGAAAAAAAACTATCAATGTGATGAGCCTAAAAATTTTATTGAGGGTACAACTAGATATGAAAAATATGTTAAAAAAAGTTTTCCGTGAAAATTCGGGTCCAGGTGTCGTATATCATCGCGCAAAGTGAAGGCTGCTCTCGTCGAGGAGGTAAACGGTGTGACACATAGACAGTCAGGAAATACTCCTATAACAAAAAATGAATACAAATTATTTTCGGAAATGTGTCATCTCCTCCCTGACGTTCTCCGATTTTGAAAAAAAATTTTTTTTTCAAAGTTACAGTGTAAAAATGAAAAAAAGTGTTTTTTTTTTCGCATATTTTTTGGAAAAATTAAGGAAAAAAAAATGTTTTTTTTAAAAACTCTTCGTCAAGGACTAGAGAAAAGTGTTTCTAACAACTGAAAAAAAAATTTATGAAAATCGAATGAGAAGTTTCCAAGTTATTTGTCACACTGTGTTAAAAACATGGTTTTCGGGAAAACACGTTTAAAGTTTTTCGTTTAAAAAAATGTATTTTTTTTTCACTTACCCTGAAAAAAAGTCAATCGGCAATACCAGGTGCGTACATCAGTCCTTCCGATTCTTCGAATAACTCATTTTTCTTCATTCTTTCCATTCGAGCGATGGTTCGGGCTTCCTTCGACTCTTTGGCTGTGGCGTGCGCCTGCTGGCTCAAGCGTCGTTGGTCGTGACCGTCGGCAGTCAGTTTGCATCTCGGGCCAATGTGCAATTCCAGGATCTTCATTAGCAATAAAGTGGCCGAATGTCCTTCATTGAATACTAACGCGGCGATATAAGCGGCAATTTCGATACTTTTCATGCCACAATTGAGGTGTTTTGGAGACATCCGCCAAATGCAAGCGTTGAAACTTTCATTTGGGTTTTGTGTGAAACTTCCTAAACATCTTTCTAACAAAGTACCATCTGACAAACTTTCGTAGATTGGGAGCACATGTTTTTGAACTTCAGGGTGTAGCGGAGGGGGATGCACAAAATTTTTCGTTGTTTTTGTCGCTTCGGCCACGCGCCATTCGCACCAGCTCTCGAGACCTGCTGGACAGTATTGATGCTGAGGCTTCTTGTCGGTCGAAATCAAATAGAAAAACGTTGCGAGGACAGCGTTTTTCATATTTTGAAGAGAATCGCCATTCCTTCGGATCGCGAGGCCATAATAAACTGTAAGTTTATTTATCAAGTCGTTTGTCCATTTTGCCTTTGCCTCATATTCTCTCTCTTTTTTTCAAATTCCGAAGCCTGCTACCCATTCGTTTAGCGACGTGTCCGATGTCTTCTTTTTTGAAAATTTCGAAATCAGGGCCATAGGGTTGTGCATCCGCGACAGACTTGTAGGTTTTCGAATCGCCATCACCCACGTAATTTCTATAAAGCACTTGAAATTTTTCTTCGGACTGGGAGAACATATCCACGACGCTGTCCACCTCCATTTTTCCTGCTGAACCTTGGTGATTCGCATTGCGCTCTTCACTATGAGTTTCATACCACTCGTCAAATTCGGATTCGGTAGTTTTTGCACGTTTCAGAGAACAAGCTTGACAAAAAGCACTTTTCACCACTAGGTCAATGACCTTACCAATAAAATTTCTAATAATGCTCGTAACGCCAAATAAAGAGTTGAATCCTCTTTTTTTCCAAGAGCCATCACCACTAACCGTTAGTTCATTCTCAAGCAAATTACGCGTTCTGTTTTCTTCTTTCTCCTCAGCCACTGCTTTCCGATAAGTGAATCCAATATCAACCGCAGTTTTTTCAGTACTCGCGAATTTCATTTTTTTCGCGCTGGCACTCGGGCCGGGTTCTTCACTTCTATCTTGTCCGTTTGATGGAACACGTTTTTTACGCGGTTTCGTTAAACTACGAACAGAATTAGATCTCGATCCTTTCGAACGTCCCATTTTTCCGTATTCTTTTTAAATGCTCTCGATATAACCTTAGACAACGGACTAGTGCTTAGGACCGAGATTCATCTAAAAAAAGTTTTCTATTCACACAAAAATCACCTTATCTACACTAACGTACACCTACGAATGAAAATTCTTAGATTTCCTGATTTGTTTTTTCATTTTCTTAATGATGCAATTCGGCGAATAGCATTCTTTCAAGAGATAAATCGATGTCTCAAAGATAAGAGCTCCGGAGCTCGAGCGCGTTGAGAACAAGTTACCTGCAACGCGCTAGAAAATAAATCGGCAATCCCTCACTTTTTGGAATTTCGGTCTAAAATTTTACGAGAATACTTTCGAAGAGTTAGAGAATAAATTCATGCAAAAAAAAATCAATTTTTTGAAAAATCTATAGTGGTTTCCCCTCTTAATTGATGATTCATTTTTCCTTAATAAAAGCACACTTTAAGAAATCATCTCGTAAAAAACCTAGCGGGTAGGAAATTATTTTAGTACTCAGTCCCTGGCAAGTTCGTGAAACGTGTTCTTTTTGTTGCTTTGGCGTTTCATTCACGTTTTCGTTGCATTTGCGTTGCATTTGCGTTTATTGAGTGGTTTTGAACGCTATTGCAACACTTAAGCAACGATATTGGAATGTTTCGAATGGTCACTATTGAAACGTCTTCTGCAACGGGACCGAGACGTTTATTTGTCGTTGCTGCAACGCCAATAAAACGCGTCATTAGCGTTTTAGTACTCTATATTTTCTGTCATTGACTACATACAAAAAAAATTATGAATATTTTTAGAACGCTCCATATTTTTCCAATTTTTAAGAGTTATTAAGAAATCTTCGAAATTTTCGATTTTTTGAAGTTTTGGAAGTTTAAGCGATTTGCGTTAGAGCATTGTTAAAAAATTGCATTTTGATAAATGAAAGATAGTTATTTGAAATTTGGTTTAATCAGAGTTTCAGATATTTATTTTGAAAATTTTTTTGTTCAATAGAACGTTTCAAAGGTGTTTCAAACGCGTTTCATGCGTAACCAAAAGAAGCGTTTCTTTTGTGTTGCATTCGCATTTCACGAACTTGCGAGGGGTATAGTATATTACGAACACGAGGTAGGAAAATAACGAGAAGCTCAGAAATCGACTACATTCAGTGTGGATAATAATATTCCTGGTAATAGATTAGCTAACAGGTAGTAAAATATCGACTCTCAGTTTAGAAAACAATCCGTCCTACACTGAGTGTAGTTTTTTTACTACGCCTGGGAAAATAACGATGCGTTCGTAAAAAAATAAGCAGGTCGTACATCGACAATAGGTTGGTCAATATCCTACCTGACACAGGTAAATAACTAATCAAGTTAGTCAAAATGCAATGAGTGATTTTAAAATCCAGTGAGTGCAATGCAAGTGAGTGACATTTTAACCGTATCAATGACAACGTAATAAAAACGCTGATAAAATGATATTTTAACTTCCTCATTTTTTTCTTTGTATAATTTTTCGGCTAGACAAATGTTAAGCTTCGAAAAAATTTTACTAAATCTTGAATGTGCAGCACATAATGTCATAAAGCATATTTTTTGATTACAATTTATAGGTTATGCATGACTGAACCGTGTTCAGAAGCATTTTGAATGTGTCAATTGTACAGATTGAATGTGCCAAATTATGCCAATTGTACAGATCTATAGGCATTTGACTTTTTATTCATCCTGCTAACAGTAAAGTCAATAAACTACCCTGTAGTCAAATAACTAGCCGCTTATCAAACAACTATCAGCTGGTAAAATACATGTCCCGCAGGAATTTTCTGAGCTGCTCGATAATTTCCTACCCTATCGTAAATTAACGATCTTGGTTCGGTTTTTTACGACACTCAGTGTAGATTGGATAGTTTTTTAAACTCAGTGTCGTTATTTTCCTACGAGATTTTTTACAGTTCACTGTAAAAAATCTCGAAGGAAAATAACGACACTGAGTTAAGAAAACAATCCAACCTACTCTGAGTGTCGTAAAGAACCGAAATCAGATAGTTATTTTACGGTAAGGTAGGAAATTTACAAGCGGCTCTAAAAATTCATGCTGGACATGTATTTTACTAGCTGATAGGTTTTTGACTAAGGGGTAGTTGATTCACTATACTATGGTTTGTATGTGAATTGTTTTTTTGTAGGTAGTATATCATATATTATGGCAGCAGCAGTAAGAAATAAAAATTTCTAATATTCACAGATCTGTACATCGATAGACATGATTTGTTACAAAACAAAAATGCTTTTGTACATGGTTGAGTGGTGCATAATCTATAAATTGTAATCAAAAAATATGCTTCATTACATTAGGTGCTGCACATTCGAGATGTAACAAATTTTGATAGAAGCTTCACATTTCTCTACCCGGGACATTAATAACAAACAACAATGACAAAGTTATGAAATGAATTGTTTTTATAATGTCGTCACTGATACTGTTAAATTGTTACTTACCTGCAACACACTCACTGGATTTTGAAATCCATCATTGCATTTTGACTAACTTGATTATTAATTAATTATTCACCTATGCCGGGTAGAATATTCACTAACCTCTCGTTGATTTACAACCAGCTTATTTTTTTACGTACGCATCGTTATTTTCCTAGACATGGTAAAAACACCTACATTCAGCGTAGGTTGGATTGTACCCTAAACTGAAGGTCAGTAGTTTACTAGTTGGTAGCTAATCTACCACCAGGAATTCAAATATCCACACTGAATGTAGTCAAGTTCTGTGCCTCTCGATAGTTTCCTACCTCTTGTATGAAATAGACTACACTGAGTACGAAAATAATTTCGTACTCGCTAGGTTTTTTACGAGTCGATTCTTTACAGTGTGCATGATAAAAACACGAATTTAAGAGCACTTTCAGACTGGTCATTCTCGATAGGTTGAGGTTGCTCCGCGGAAGGTTGGTTTTATAGAATTGTATATCCGTATATTAACCTGCAAACGTATACATAGATATAGAACCCTATAGAACAAACCTACCGCGGAGCAACCTAAACCTACCGGGAATGTCCAGTCTAAAAGTGATATAATAATTTTTCTATATTCTTATCATGTTTTCTAAAATACTTTTATAGGTAGGGAAATGTTACGCTTGGAATAAATTTGGTAAACACCTCGAATGTGCAGCACATAATGTCATTAAGCATTTGTTTTGATTACATTTTATAGTGTACGCGTCACTCAACTATGTAAATGGTATTTCGAATTTGTAATCAATCATGTCAATCGATGTACAGATCAGTAAATATTTTACATTTTTATTTGTTCCTGCTGCCGTTATTAATGATATAGTACCTAGAAAACAATTTGCATACATATAAAAGTATAGTAAATAAACTACGCCCAGTCAAAAACATATCAGGTAGTCGAATACATGTCCAGCAGGAATTTTCAGATCCGCTTGTTAATTTCCTACCCTATCGCAAAATAACGATCTTGGTTCGGTTTTTTACGACACTCAGTGTGGGTCGGATTGTTTCCTAAACTCAGTGTCGTTATTTTCCTACGCGATTTTCCACAGTGCAAGGAAAAATGAATAAAAACATAATTGAACATTAATTTCCAAGGTATAAGAATGAAAAACAAACATACGTGTTTAACGATTTATATTATTCACCGATAAATATCATGACCATGGATTCTATCGTTAAGTATCAATTAAAAATTTTATTCGGAATAATCGATAGCTGTCGATATTACATTATCTCTACATTTGGGTAGTGATGTAGCATCCCGATCGAAAAAAAATGTCTTATGTACGTAATCTGTACGCGGATATCCGAACAAAATATCCGACGGATATTTTCGGACATAAGAATGTAACAGGTGGGGTAAACTGGGATACGCGAGCGGAAGACGCCAGCGGGCATAGCAATATCAAGTCTCAGAAGCACTCGGAAGCACGGAAGGGCTATGGTATTCGCTGCGCATGCCTGAGTACAACTTGGCTTTGCGAAGCAATATCATATGTACACAGCAAACGAGAAAATATTGGATGATCAAATTCTCGATTCAAATTCGATAACTTTGAATACTTTACATGTTGGCACTTTGATCTTTAATGGAAAGTATTCAAAGTCATCGAGTTTATATTGAGGATTTGATCATCCAATATTTTCTCGTTTGCTGTGTAGCAATCGTAGCGACCTGAAAATAGAGTATTGATGGGGCACCAAAACATAAGCAAGCTCACGCAGTGCAGCGAGCGTGTTAGGAAGTAATAGCGTAATTAGGAACATTAGGAATATTTTGTGAACTCCGATTCTTTTTTCATTAGTACCAAGAAGGCTAGATACTGAGGAGATATACCTCTCAGCGGGGAATTGGTCTGAAATCCGTATCCCGATTTCTAAGAATCAAGTGGTGACACGCGTGCGCGTCTCGCTGCTTTGCCGTGATCCCAGATTCCCAGCCAACGCCAACATCAAGATCAAAACCACGTGACAAGTGGCACATGCGCAGTACAGCGTTTTGCTTTGCATCGAGAATACGGCTTTCGGCCCTCTCGATTCTTTTGTTTAGCCCGCGAGTTATATCTTCTTAGTTTCTAGCCTTCTCGATTAGTACCCTATCGAGCAGATCGCAATACTCACACAATACTCAAAGTCAGGCAATAGTCAGGAGTCAAGTCAGCAGAACTCATGGTTCCACACTGTAAAACATTTGTTTGTAAAATGACTGGCAAGTTCACAAAACACAACAAAATATCACTCTGCTCAGCTCAGTGAAAAAAAGGAATGACTTGTGGAATGTAGCGAAAGCGCTCAATTCACTGGACTCGGAAACGTTATTTTCGGAGCTATCCTGTAAAGAAGCAATCAGCCAGGAAATTCCCTGGACTGAGCGTTGATAAGGAAGCGACCGGCACTGAGTACAGTGAATTCACAAGCGCCATCGATTTAGCAGCCGTCTCGTGAAAATCACTGTTGAGCATCAGAATTACTGAAACCTTGCGAAATTCGCAAGCGTGCTACACATTTTACTGGGTTCCCTGAAATTTGTGTGCAGCTTGAATTTATTCAATTGTTTTCAGACATTCATACATTTTTTATCTGTCCTGGCATATTATTTGACAATTAGTGAAATGATCGCAAGTTTTCATAACGTAATGTTATATTCAGTGCTATGTGCTATTGCTTACGTATCAAAAATGTGTCTCATTTTTCGCGTTGAAGGCATATAATCATAGCAATACTAACTTTAATTTCATATTTTCACATGAAACTCATACGCTGCAACGAAATTAATGTTATTTAAAAAATGAACCAAGATATGAAAGGACGGTAGTATGAGAATTTTTGTATGTTTTTCAGGTTGACCATTGAAAGTACAAGAATCCTGAGACAGAATTATAGGTTAAAAGAAAAAAAGCACGCTCGCTATTTTGCTAGTTGCCATCATTTATGACATTGTTCCTGAAAAAAGCAGCCTGTTGCAAATTTTGCGATCCGTCCTGAAAATCGCGATCTTCTATCGATTTCACAGTCGTGATCGCTGTTTTACCGTACTCAGACCTGGTCGCTTTGTTATCAAGTCTGAGTACAGTGATTTCACAAGCGAAAGTTTTACAGTGTAACAGACGATTCTTTACAATTGTGATAATTTTGTATTAATACACAAAAAGCATTTATTATTTATTTACACCTTTCACGAAAGTAGTAATGCGAAAAATTCGTTTGTTCAAAATTTGTCATTCCAAACATTTTCAAAATTATGTCAATGTGTTCTACTTTTTACTTGCAACATTGACAGTAATTTAAGAAGCATTTTTAAATAGGAAAATTTGAAAAAGGGTTGAATATTATAAGTTTCGATAAGGATATATAGTACGTGCAACGGATTGAAACATAGAAAACTTTCATCTGTTGAACTGTTTTCTTGAACAAACATTGTCAATTTATCGTCAATTTATTGTATTTCTCCAAAACTACAGCATCTTACAGATTGTAACTTTCCAACAAATTTTGCATTTACTTCAGCTCACCCTATTTTATACGTTAACTTTGCAGTACCTCGAATCGAAAGATTTTATTTGCGATTTTTCTACTCGTGTGTGCATAGAACAATAATTAATTTACATTCAGTTTACCGATTGACTAAAAAGTATTATCATTTTCATACTAAATCACAAGAGGCGTTGACTAAAAATTATGATTCACTTTGACGATTCAGAACCTTGCAGACTTTTGGAAGTTTAAATAATTTGGATTTCGCAGTGTTGAAATCGAACAAAAATGATTTTCTTTACAGTGTAACTAGCATTATGTTTACATTTGTTTATGTTTCTAGTGACTTACGTTGATTTACATTGTTTAGTTCGTTGATGTTGTTTTTCAACGAATTGAAATTTTTCGATGCGATTTTACCACGGTGACTGACACACCTGTATGTGAGTATCATCATACAGCTGACTTTAGCTGATTTGTTTCTGACTATTGCAGACTCTTGTCTATTGCACGACTATCGCGACCTGCCCGATAGGGTAGTAGGTTTGCTCTGTACTTGCCCCGTACATGACCCATGAGTACGAGCGAAGCTTACTGAAGCTTACCAGGGTTAGCAAAATTTCAAAACTGGACTGTAACTAAGGATAGAATCCTTTTTGTTATTTATATAAAGAAGTTTTGTTTTGATAATTGAAATATTCTTTTAATAATAAAAATAATATAATATATAATAATGATAAAAATAAGTATTACCTCGATGAATATTATTAAATGACATCAAATATCATTCGTATTGATACTGATTTTATTGAATATATAATTATTCCTTAAAAATCACTTTCATGTTATATTTTGTTAAAAAATAAATAAAAGTGATGTTTAAATCTTTTGCGATGGTGGTTGCACACTTTGTGTTAGTGTATTTTTTTATTAAAATTAACAGTTATAGAGGTAATATTATACATATTTAGTGCATAATCTAATTAATAATCATATTTTATTAGCATTAAGTAATAATATTATCTATGGATATGGAATTCTTTCCGCATCCCATAGGAAAAAAAATTACGTTGGAAAGTCATTTTTGATCCTAATCAAAACTTTATGAAAAAAATATTTAACTTCTTATAACCATTCAATTTCTTATCAGAAATTATACATATATTATAATCATTTATAATAATTTATAATAATTATATATATACTATAGTATATATACATATAAAGTGCACTTATAAACAGCTTAAAGAAACTTGAATTTATTCTAATAAGAATGTATTTGATGAAATTTTCAACAAATCTCTTAAATCTAACAAATCCTACAAAAAAACCTTCTGAAAGTTTTTCTTCATAAGCAAATTTCAGTGTTCTTACAAGCGGTTATTTATACGTAAGGTCACTTTTAATTTATAGGAAATTAAACTATTATAAGGTTTTTAAAAGATGCACCTTCTATTATAAGAAATTATTATAGTATTATTATATAAAGTATTTTAATTTTCTTTTGTAAGGGTTTCATAAAAGGATCAAAATTACAAAGAATGTTCATTTAATAACAAAATTTTATATACTTTATTTATTTCAATTAATATATCAACGAATAAACCATTGGATGAATAATTTTCAAAAGACACATCAATTGTTCATAACATTGCTTTTTCCAGCGATATTATATATCATATATAATGTATAATATATAATAAATTTCAAAAAATAGCATTACCATATTTATACATAAATACACTTTATTTTACAAAAACAAATATACATACACAAACGCGAGTGAGAAAATTATTTTTTCTCTTACAGTTAGAGTAGTTCATTAAAAACAATGAACCTCCATGTACATTAGTTTTTTTTCTTTTAATTTTTTATAGTATTTCGCTCTTAATAAAGTAACTTTAAAAAATCTTTATATAATAACAAAATATTTAAAGAGTAGATTTCTAAATCCACTTTGTAAAAATACCGTCATTTCTTAACGATTTTATTAAGTTTTTATTAAGTGAATTAAATGTCCATGCATTTATCATGTTACATAAAATTTCTTCATTAAAAACAAATATACTTGTTTACTTGTTTTGATTTCTTAAAATAACAATAGTTTAATTAATGTATTTAATTAATTATTCAATTATATCGTTAAAAATTAATCTTAATCCCTCCGCCGCCATGGCATAATTATGTCTATCGCTAATAATCAAATACACTAATTTAGTCCTAATTATAGTTATTTAGTATATTTTTCACAAAAACTGATATTTACAAAAAACTATTAAAATGGAATTTCCATTTTCAAAAAAGGAATACGCAAGATATGAATCTAGTCGAAAAATATGTTGTTACGGCACTGCGAGCAAGCTTGAGACATGCGCAGTGGCAACCATAGCCCTTCCGGGTCCAACTTTGTTTACGTTTGCTCTTCACCTCGTAACATGGGAGTCAAGCCTCGTACACTCCTTATTAGCGACTTAGTCGACAAAAAATAGTTCCAGGTTATGGTACTAGGTGTCGTCAGTGTTTCGATTTTGGCAACTTTAATCTCACTGTTACCGGCCACGCTAATAAGCAGTATACAGCTATTCAAAGTTAACAATAAACAAACCAAAACTTAAGGAATAAAACAAAATTACTGAATTGAAAGCACCGAAGTTGACATTTGTAAATGTTTTTGAACACGTGAAAAACAGTACTTAACAAGTGTAATCGCATTTTAGGAAATTTAAATTTCGCCTTAAATAATTAATTTAGATCAAGTAGGAAAAAGTAGATAAATAAGTTTCAAGAGTTATCGATAAAAAAGTTTATTGCACTAATATGCCCCGCAGCATAATATCCATCGGGATTATCCGATGGATAATCCCGTTTACGGCCGTGAGTGCGAGTGTCTTTCACGCACTCACATTGTAAATGGAAATCCATCGGATAGCGCATACTATTGTGCGTAGCACCTAAAGCCGGGTCTATATAGGGCGCAGCGCGGTGTCACAGTGTCGCGCGCAGAAAAAGTTGAATAGTATTAACTGCGTACGACACCTGTGACACTGCGCTGCGTTCGATATAGACCCGGCCTAAAGCTTCCGGACAAAATGGCGGAAGGGGGGGGGTTCACTGCCATTGTGGCGACGCGCGTCACAAGCAATCCCGGGACCCTAGACGAACAAACCTAACCCAACCCGCAAGTGACCAATGAGAGCGGCCTGGTCTCGGATTGGCTGCTCGACATCGCGCAAAATGGCCGACGTTTTTTTAAAAAAAAAAAAAAGGCAGATTTAGAAAAACGAGACAGACGGTCGTCAATCGCGCGCGGAACACGACTACTCTAATCATAATCAAATTTGTGTAGAGTTTTTATTTTAAGTACGGTGGCTATTTTTGTAATAAAATAAACGTAAGGTTTTAGTGCCAAACGGTCTTTTAATTATTGCGTTGGCGCCCCTATGATTCTGACTCCACAACTGGTGACCCCTTGGAAAAGAGGAACACGCCGCCGACCGATTTACCGTCTCCCCCGGGTACCTGTGAACGACACTCGAAGAAATATACATCGCTGGACTACGCTACCCACGCCAAAAAGAGAAGAAAGAAAAAACGCGAGTGAAGAATGACCGCGCGCGCACGTTTTCTCTGCCGCCATTTTGGAAATCGCCGGTTCCAAGAGAATTTCCTCGCGAAAATCCACGCGCATCGCCACGACGAGGCTTACGACGCGAAAAATCCTCTCAGTGCCGCTAAGTGATTAGTGTTCCCGCCCCGACCGGATCCATATTCCGACCGTACCCGAATTTTCCGCGTTTTTCCCGCGAGCACGAGACTCCACGATGTCCACCGACGCCACGGACGGAATCAAGGACGAGGATGCACGGCAAAGGACCCTTGCGACGGATATCCAGGCCCTCAGGATAACGAAATTCCCAGCATTCTACAGATCCGACCCAGAATTTTGGTTCCGCCAGGTAGAAGCGACCTTTTCAAGTCATGGAATTGTCTCAGATGAGAAGAAATATGAATATATCGTGGTTCACGCGGACCCGGAGGTCGTCCCACACATTCTCGCCTTCGTCAAGAATCCACCTGCGGAAAGAAAATATGAGACGATAAAAAACAAAATTTTATCAGCTTTTTCCGAACCAGAGGAAGCCAAACTCAGGAAATTGTTGCAGGGCCGTAACCTGGGGAGAAAAAAGCCCTCCCACGTATTAGAAGAAATGAGGAACCTGGTGGGCAGCCAGTTCACTGACAAGGCTCTCAAGACAATATTCCTCGACACACTCCCACACCACACCCAGGCCGTGCTTACAGTGGCAACGAGCGCTACCCTGGATGAGCTCGCCCTGATGACTGATAATATAGCAGACGTCCAATCACCAGGAATATCCGCCATCACCAAACCAAAGGACCCAGGTATCAGTCAAGTCGAAACTATCATCGAACAGGTGACAGCCCGGGTCATTAACGCACTGCAGAGATCTGGTTTTGGATACAGAGAAAATTCTCGCCCCCAAACCCGCGACCGCAGCTTGTCAAGGGCAAGGAGCAAGTCACGTCACCGAGATGATTTCTGCTTCTACCACAATTGTTTTGGCAACAAGGCACGGAACTGCAGGCTGCCGTGCTCCTTCAAGTCGGGCGAGGAGAAAAAAAACTAACTGAGTCGTCTCGAATACAGGCGGTCAGCGACGACTCCCCACAACAGAGCCGCCTCATTGTGACTGATAAAAAATCAGGACTGAAATTTTTGGTCGACACAGGAGCCGACATTTCCGTGATTCCCCGGACTCCGGCCTCCCGCACTGCAACCCCTGCCAGGTTTAAATTGTTCGCAGCCAATAATTCTCAGTTCACCACCTACGGTGAGCGACCCCTGGTGCTCGAACGGCCTTTGTCGGAGTTCCAAGTGAGCCTTCACCATCGCCGACGTGGCCCAACCCATACTAGGCGCCGACTTCCTGCAGAGGTTCGGCCTACTAGTCGACATCCAGGCCAAGAGAATTATTGACCGTTACACCAACCTCTCGACTTCAACGGATGTCTCCAACCGCCCAACTCCAAGAATTTCGACCATCTCGCAGTCCCAGAAATACCAAGACCTCCTGAAGAACTTCGTCGACATCACGATTCCCTCCAGGAACAAGGTGGCCAGCAAACAGGGAGTATTCCACTACATCCTAACCGAAGGACCGCCAGTCTCATCACGAGCACGCAGGCTCGCTCCTGAGAAGCTGTGCCAAGCCAAATAGGAGTTTGAGTTCATGCTGGAGCAGGGAATTTGCCAACCTTCTAGCAGCCCTTGGGCGAGCCCTCTGCACTTGGTCAAGAAGGACAACGGAAAATGGCGCCCATGTGTGGAGATTATCGAGGACTCAACGCGAGGACCATCCCTGACAAATACCCGGTGGCCAACCTCCACGACTTTCCCCATCGACTCCATGGCTGCACGCGGTTTTCCACCCTGGACCTCACCAGGGCCTATCACCAGGTGCCAGTTGCTCCGGAGGACGTTCCAAAAACGGCTGTAATAACCCCCTTCGGCCTTTTCGAATTTAATGTCATGACCTTTGGGTTATGTAACGCAGCCCAGACATTTCAGAGGATAGACACCGCCCTTAGAGGCCTAGACTTCTGTTATACCTACATCGACGACATCTTGGTGGCATCGAAGGACGAGCAGGAACACCAGCGCCACTTGAAGATGATCTTCGAACGACTCCGAGAATTTGGCCTCACGATAAATCTGGAAAAGTGCACCTTCGGTGCGACCCGAGTCCGATTCCTGGGCCACTTGGTCGATGGCACTGGCACCAGGCCGCTTCCAGAACGAGTCGAGGCAATCCAGTTAGTGAAAAGGCCATAGAGGCTCTCCGCAGATTCTTGGGGACGGTGAACTTCTATAGAAAACACCTCAGGAACGCGGCATCCGTCCAGGCCCCCCTCCACGACCTCCTTGTCGGCACGGCGAAGAAAAGGGACAGGCGACCAGTCCCATGGACGGCAGAGGCCGAGAAGGCCTTCGAAGCGTGCAAGCAGCAGCTGGCCCAGGCAGCTCTCCTCAGCCACCCGCGTGAGCACGCCACCCTGGCGCTCCAGTGCGACGCTTCCAACGACGCCATGGGAGCGATGCTGAAACAAGACAACAACGGGACATGGGAGCCACTTGGTTTTTTCTCCAAGAAATTCAGTGGAGCCCAGAAGAAATACAGTACGTACGACAGGGAGTTACAAACCATCTACAGCAGCATTAAATTTTTTCAGTTCATGGTGGAAGGCCGAAACTTGGTCGTGAAAACCGACCACAAGCCGATAACGTACGCCTTTCATCAAAAACCTGAAAAAGCCTCACCACGGCAGTTGAGACAGCTGGATTTCATCGGCCAGTTCACGACCAACATCCGATACATCCCCGGCACGGATAACATCACCGCAGACGCCCTATCACGGATTGATGCGATACGGATGCCGACTGTTGTGACGACAGAAGAGCTCGCACAGGCCCAACTGGAGGACGACGAACTGCAGACCCTCCTGAAAGGCAAGAATTCGTTAAAATTACGGAAATTGCCAGTCGTAGGCTCCGACCACGTCATCTACTGCGATCTCTCGACAACAGATCCCCGACCTTACGTGCCACAACTTCTGCGAAGGCGAGTGTTCGACGTTGCTCACGGACTTTCCCACCCCAGCGGCCGCGCCACGAAGAAAGTTGTGCAGAAAAAATTTTTCTGGCCATCCATGGGTCAAGATATCACACGGTGGGCTCGGACTTGCCCCAACTGCTAACGCTGCAAGGTCGGCCGACACGCCAAGCTCCCCTTGGAACGCATCCCGGTGCCCGACGACCGTTTCTCACACGTACACCTGGACATCGTAGGACCGTTGGTCAACTCCCAAGGCTACTCATATCTATTAACAATGATAGATAGATTCACTCGATGGCCCGAGGCGACGCCCCTGAAAAATATCATCGTGCAAGCAGTTGTCGAGGCCTTTTATTCGACCTGGATTACACGATTCGGATCTCCAGCTGTAATAACGACAGACCAAGGCTCGCAATTTGAGGCATTACTATTCAGGGCTCTCACCCACTTAGTCGGCGCAAAACGAACCAGGACCACGGCTTATCATCCCGCGACAAACGGCATGGTGGAGCGATAGCACAGATCGTTGAAAGCCGCCATCATGTGCCACAATGACCTCAACTGGATCGACGCCCTGCCAACTGTGCTCCTGGGCCTACGAACCTGTCTGAAAGAAGATGTCGGCGCCTCAGCGGCCGAACTAGTTTACGGAGCTACCCTTCGGATACCAGGGGAATTTTTCATGCACGAAGAACGCCCATCCGGACCACAATTTTTCATACACAAGTTCAGGGAACACATGAGAAAATTGAGGCCAACGCCAGCGACTCACCACGTCCGAAAGAAAATTTTCGTCCATCACGAGCTTCATTCCTGCTCACATGTGTATGTGAGAGTCGACAGAGTCAAGAAACCGCTCGAGCCACCCTACGACGGCCCTTTCAAGTTATTGGAGAGACCAGCTGACAACTTTTTCACCATCGACATGAATAGGAGGAAAGTCAACATGTTTAACGGCTGAAACCTGCATTTTTCGAGATGACAGCTCAACCTGGACTCGCGCATTCCACGCCACGCGAGCCCATCCCAGCACCAAAAGCAACTCCAAGGACGACAAACGACAGCAACAACACGTCCAAACCGACCCAAGGCGTCGTCACTGGGAACACACCACAAAATAATAACTCAGGGAACGTTATAAAACAACCCCCAGTTATCAAGAAAACTGTCACCTGGAAAACCCCGAAATTCGCGGTCGGGCCTCACCTGGACAAAAACAGGACGACACGCAGCCCAACGACATTCTCCCAGACGCCGAGCCACGCTCAGAGGCCCTCGATTCTCCGGAGGTACAACGACCCGGGTTTGACACATCGCGGATACAACGCACGCAATCCCCAGGTCCACGGATAACACTAAACGACGAGGAAAGAAAAAAATCCTCAATTCTTTTCCTTTTATTTGCCCAGTTTTCTGTTTCAGGAGAAGTTTTTTTTTCGCGCATGACTTGGGCAAATCGCAAAAAAACAAAATCAACATACATGGCATCAAAACAAGCGGTATCGCAACTTGACATCTGAAATCACGGCAAGTTACTCGAGAGGGAGTGATGTGGCAACGTGCGTCACAAGCAATCCCGGGACCCTAGACGAACAAACCTAACCCAACCCGCAAGCGACCAATGAGAGCGGCCTGGTCTCGGATTGGCTGCTCGACATCGCGCAAAATGGCCGACGTTTAAAAAAAAAAAAGGCAGATTTAGAAAAACGAGACAGACGGTCGTCAATCGCGCGCGGAACACGACTACTCTAATCATAATCAAATTTGTGTAGAGTTTTTATTTTAAGTACGGTGGCTATTTTTGTAATAAAATAAACGTAAGGTTTTAGTGCCAAACGGTCTTTTAATTATTGCGTTGGTGCCCCTACGATTCTGACTCCACACCATGTTGAAAACGTGAGATCATTTTTAGCACTACATCAGCGCCTCTACACACCAAAAACCCGCCCTAGCTCTCAAAACAAACCAAGCAATGCAAGCGATAGCACTTGCAGACTGGTCGTTCTCGGTAGGTTGAGGCTGCTCCGCGGTAGTTTGTTTCTATAGGATTGTACATCTATATATTTACCTGCCATCGTATATCTAGAAATAGAACCCTATAGAACCGACCTACCGAGGAGCAACCTAAACCTACCGGGAATGACCAGTCTGAAAGTGCTACAAGTGACAACTTGTGACAGCTGATGGACAGCTTTAATTCATAAACAACAATAAATAAATAATATTGATTTCAATAAACCAAGTTAATTATTTTGCGAGTGTTTGGACTAATTTAATGCTCTTCACTGGAAGATAATGTAAAATCAATGTTACAACAAGAGTCATTGTTGAAAAAGTTTTGATACAGAACACTTGAAATCACTTAAATAATTTATTGAAAAATTTACATAATTTTTTCGAATAATTAAATCTACGATTCATATTTTACTGAATTTGAAAACGTGGATTTTTTATTCTTTTCAAAACATTGCTTGAAAATAAATCTAATACTGTCAATTGTATTGAGTTATCAGTAGGGTAGAGTATGTTCTTAGACGTAGAGTACGGTATTCACAGAAAAGATCGTTTGAGGTACAAAATAAAGTAGAATATATTCTAGTACCATAGATATGTATTTCAGTAGAGTAAAGAACCCTTGGCTCTAGAAAGTATACTTGACAAAAAATAGTAATACGTAAGACCAATTTTCAATAATCTATACATTATCGTATAATTGTTAACTTGTGTTTCAAAACATTTATATTATATGGTATACGTAACCGTTGGCAGAAATGTGCAAAAAAGTTGAATGATTTGAAACGTTGTATTTGTTTCATCCACAAATTACTTTTTGTGGATGAAACTAACTAACTGTTTTAGTGTTGGAAACGGTTCATCATTTGTTTTCCTCTGATAGAGCAGGATTGCATAAAATTTTCACAAATTGTGTGCAATCTTTTCTATAAGAGTCGTTTCAGGAAAACCATACCCATACTCCACAAAAACCGGAACTGTACTTGACTCGATTTCCGTTCTCTACAATTGGACTGAGTAGAGTAGAGTAGAGAGGAGTTCAGTATTAAATATTAAAAGAGTATAGTAAAGTGTAATTCGTAGTAGAGTTCTGTAGAGTATACCATGGAGTTGATATGCGTTGCGTCTGCAGTTATAGGCAAAACATCGAAAAATTACAGTATGTGCGGATAATTGTTAGCTCATGCTCTGAAGCATTTATAATGCATGATATATGTGTGTGTGTGTGTGTAGAAATGTGCAAGAACGTGTTATAATCTGAAATATATTTTCCAACTTTCATTGCATATTGCTAATTAGGCCTTTACATGTTTTCCTGTATGAATTTCTTTTTTTTTTTTTTTTTTTTTTATTTTCATACAGAAGCTTGTTTTTCTACAAATGAACCACATATTGAAACATCTGGTTTAAAATTAAGTTTATCAATTGTATAATTTTTTTGAACTCTAACGTTCTCATGTACATTCGTATGAACAGTATATAATTTATGCATTGCATCGTCGTTCATCCAGGATAGCACAGAAAAAAGTGCAAATGGAAATATTTCATTCTAATCATTATGATTCATTTTATTTGCACTAAAAACACGCCAATTGTAACGTATTTTACATTTATTCTATATAACTTTACAATTGTGCTTACGAAAAATGAACGTCCTTTCACGTCGACGCACTGAAAGGCACTAAAGGGCACTGAATTGACTTTCTTGCTTTTAAACTAATATCAGAAACATTTAGCGCGATCTGCAATAACGACACTTACTGACTCATGATGCTAGTTACATAGCGCCATTTTTTTGGGTACGGACACCTTTTGGGACCGATATCTTATCCCAATTTAAATTCTGCCCGCAAACAACTCGAAACAAAACAAGCGACCTCAGCGCCTCTACACGCTAAGGCCCCGCAACTTTATTCAATCTCATCTTTCACAATTCCAGTAAATCCCCTCATCCAGCCCCCTGTCGCTTGTATAAAATCCGCGGCGGCTTTATGTCGAATTCGGCTCTAGCATCGAGGTGTGCCAAAGGCGCGCATATATTTAAAATCAATCAACTGCTGCAGTTGGCAGCAGTTGAAACGGCTGACCGTGCACTAGGAAAAAAATCCTTTCAGGTTAACCGGAAAACCTCGCTGCATTAACAGGAAGGTGTACCGGCGAGTTTATAACGTTGCATTAGCGTGGTTGCCATGTTTGCGCAGCGTTGCCAGCTCAGATGAATCCAGCCGTCCGGTCCTCTGTCGATTTAACAGGGTGCTCAACGCTGCAATGCCGTGAGAAACGTATGATAAGTATATCTATATATAGCTGTATCTAATCATGTAGATAATAAGTTATAGATAACAAGACGTCGCGCATGCTATGTTGGCACTACCGGCTCTGTAGCACTGCAAATCCCTGTTGATTCAACAGGGGTGCAACGTTCACAGGGGATTGTCAACAGTGCTTCTCCCTGTTGGAGCAGCAGGTTTTTTTTCCAGTGTATAATTGGCATACTAAAACATTTAGCTGCATTCGGCATTTTTTGAGATGTATTTTTATCAATATTACGTTTCATGATAATTAAAAATATCAATGTTTTCAGGGTTTTGAATTATTTTGGAAAGTTTAAATTATCAGCTGATATTGGTTGATCTCAGCTGATATGTGAAAAAAAATACAGCAAAACGCAATAAACTAAGGACATTCCAAACAATTTCATATTTTCCGCATGATTTCTGTTTCCCGGTACGTCGACGGGCGGCGCTGAAATCGATTCCATTGGAAAAATTGACGGAATTGATCGGACAACGGGCCCTTATGGGAGTCGGTACTTCCTGGTTTTATACCTCAAATCAACAAAGCGTGAGGGGGCTGACGTCCCCCCTGAATGGCGGCGATGGTGCCGTAGAAAAATTGAGAGAAATGTCCCTTCCGACTTGCGTAGCTGTGCGTAGCGTCACGGATTCTCCAGAGTTCGCAGTGCGGCTACCGCTTATATAAAGGAATTGGTCGATTTTTCTATAACTAAGATTGTTCACCCTCCTCCTAGAAAGTTTGAGCCCATTCGATAGGCGTCTCTAGAACTCTCCGGATATTTCTAGAACATTCGAATACAATCGATAACCTTCGATTGATTTCTGAATCTGTTTGGTTACATATTCTTAACCTGAACTTGAATCGCTAACACTCGCTCAACCTAGCTTCTATCTTATTCGCTGAGTTGAAAGTAATCAAATCAACGGCAACTATGGGTGGTTCGAAACCCACCTAAAATCCAGACACTCTCACAGTTGTTGTGCGTGCTGGGAATATATATGTATGAGGCTTTGGGAACACAAAAGTTGCTTTGGATGTAAATCCGCCGATATACCCTATGGGCCAGGAGCGGCGGGGAGACACAGAGCTGTGTCGTGATGACCCTCAGAACTTCTTCTATCTTATTCCCTCAATATAATATCCTCATGATAATCTAAAATCAGTTAGATAAGAAGGAATTTTTCTTACACTTCTTGGTCTCATCTGACTATATTAAGAGTCCCTGTTTGAAGGATGATTTTCATGTCCTGTCCTATCTGTACACTCGTCATTTTCATTTTCACTAAATTCATTATCGCTTTCGCTCTCGTTGCTTGATTCACATTCATGCGCATCCCGAGTTCACCAAATCTTCAGTTGGCTGACGAATGCTGTTGTCTTACACTTATCTTTCTTTCTACCCGAAAATCTTTCTACCTCGTAAGTGTCGCTGGGTAAAACTCCTGTTATAATTAATGGTCTCTTGTACGCGCTTTGTAATTTCGTGCTTTCGCCTGTCGCGACTGGGTTTGTTTTCATAAATACAATATCATCAATGCTACACTGTAAAAAATCCCGGTGTACATTTACCATGCTCAGCGTCGTACAGAATACGACCATTGCTCGGCGTTGTTTTTCTACGAGAGTACGTGTAACTGTACTAAAGGCAGGTATAATAACATGGTCGAAGTATATTTACTTTTTTCTGGTAGTTTACTGGAGGCAAGTAAATGCGCAAGAAGCTGGTAAATGGCCAAGAGGCTCGTAAAATTATTTCAAGAAACTGAAAAAATGAAAAAAAAGTTTCTACTGTATAAATAAATATGTGGCGTGGACCGAAGAAAGGTACCTAACAGCACTCGGGCGCTTTGATAAAAATAAGAGATTAAATATAGAAAGTCCCTATGATTTCTACGAGCAGGTCAACTTTAAAGCCCAAATTTTTATGCAATACAATAATCCTACAATTCGAGGGCACGCTCAATTGATAGACAAAGTTTCGTACATTCAGAATTATTGGTAATTTTATTTTAGACTTTTGGTGCTGTAAGGTACGCCCCCTCGGTCCACGCCACATACACAAATAATAATTTATTTCTAAAAAAAACTGGAAAATTAGGGACGGAATTAGAAAATTCAAGAAGAACGTGTGACGAATGTGTGACGAACGTGTGGAGCGAAAATCAATATAAGAAGCTTTTTCAAGTGTAGAAATCGTATAGTATCATTATCTCGAATAACTTAAGGGGATTCTGCGCCAAGAGAATGGTAAAATTCGCTATAATCAGCGGTTTTTTTTGCAAAATCTTTAATTTTTGTTACTGTGAAATCTAATTGTGTAATCTTTAGAAAAGGGTGAAAATTATAAAAAAGTCCCTACTTTTGCTAAGCATTGCTTAATCAAGCGATTCGGCAGTGATTAGATGCCTAATTACGACTTTATATAAATAAGAATTCCTGTGTATTTTGGCATAATTTCCGCGCCACCTGTAGGAATCCCACCATGTCAGTAACTTAGCTTACCGGCCCGAGCTACACATTGGTCCATCGCTATGGTAACCGGCCAAGTGGCTACGAGGCACGGATAAACGAATGCCCTGCCACTAGCGCCTCCCATATCAGCGAGTCATCCCATCGTCTTTGCTTTTGGGCTTTGCATTCCAGTGCTCGTGGGCAGGGCTCGCTGACTTCTAATACGAGAAAGTTACTCCACAGGAGCCCACCAGGAGCGCTGATATCGCTTTTTTGATTGGATTTGTTTTGATTCACATAACCCGAAACAGATAAAAAATAACTGGAAATCGCTCGCCGGAGAGTAAAATATTTTTCAAAACGCATGTCAAACCCAATTTAATTCAATTTATTGCAATCCAACTTAATCTGCTCCATATATAATTTTTTGATCCAGTCATATGAAATCCAACTAGATCGAGTTCAAAACGATTTATCACAATCTGAACCAATCCGATGCAATCCTTTATCCGATCCGATCTGATCCAGTCTAATCCCCATTCCAATTTTATCATATCCATCCCAATCGAACCCAATTACACACAAACCAATCTAACACAATTCACTGAAATCCCTGAATTCGATCTGATCATATGTAATCTAATCTAATCCAATCAAACCCGAATCGATCCCTAATTGAACCCGTTGTAATCTCCAATTGGATGTAATTTTCTCCCCAATCTAATCTGATTCAATCGAATGTAATATAATTTAACCTTATTCATCGTCATCAAACCCAATCCGATCCAATCAATCCAATCAAATTCCCTATCCGACCTAATGAAATGTTATTCAAACTCATCTAATCAAAACCGAGCCAATCCAATCCAACTCAATCCGAACAAATCTAATCCTTATTTCAATCCAATACTAATCCAATCTAATCCGATTCAATCCTTTATCCAACCTCATCTAATCGCATTAAACGGGATCACACTAAATCCGATGCACCCGAAATAACTAATGCCTCAATCCAGTCCCATCAGACGAATTCGAATCTAATCTAATCTAATAAAATCCAATCCGATTCGACAGAATCTAATCCAATCTAACCCAATCAAACTCAATCAAACCCAAAACGATCTTATACAATCCAATCGAATGTAATCCAATATAATCTAATCCAACTGAATCCAATCTAATCCCAATCAACCGATCGCAACCAAATTTAACCCGATCCCCAATATAACTCTATCTAACTGCATCAGACCCCATATAATCCAATTTTACCCAATCGAACCCAATCAAACCCAATCCGATCGGAAACAATCCAATCAAATCCCCTATCCGATCCAATCACATGGAATTCAATATAATCAAATTCGATCCAATCCAAACAAATTCTTAATCGAACCAGCAACCAAGGCTAATCCAATCCAACCCAATCCAACCCAATCTAACCGAACCAAACTCAATCAAACCAAATTCAATCTTCAATCTGATCCAAGTAATTCAGACAAATTCTATACGATTCAATCCCTAATCAAATCCCAAATCAGATCTAACCCAATTTAAATCGATATAATCCAATCCAATCCTCAATCCAACCCAACTCAATCAAACACAATCCAACCGTATCAAACCCAATCCAACCGCATCATACCTACTTCGATCAATTTCAATATCTAATCCAATCAATTCGGTCAAATCCAATACAATTCAATCTCTAATCTGAGAGCTAATCAGATGTAACCCAATCTAATCCGATCCAATCCGATCCTCGATCCAATCCTCCATCCAAAATCCAAAAGAGGCCAATCTAATCAAATCTTATCCTCCCCAATCATACCCAAACCAACCTCACCTGACAAAATCCAATCTTTAATCTGATCCAATCCATCAAGTCGGATACAATTCGATTCCTAATCCAATCCCTTATCAGATCTAACTCAATCTAATCCGATCTTTTCCAATAAAATCCTTAATTGAACCTTAAGCTAATCTAATACAACCCAATCAAATCTAATCCACTCTAATCCAACTCAATTGAACTAAATCCAACCCAATCTTGTTTAGTACATTAGTATGATTTAGGCATGATATTAGTCAGATGCCAATATCATGCCAATATAATGCCAATATTATAACAATATCCTGCTTATATCATGCCAATGTCTTACCAATGACATACCAATGTTAAGCTAAAATAAGACCAATATGAAGCCAATATAATTCCAGCACAGTGTCAATATGATGAAAATCAAACCCAATCCAACCGAATCCGACCAAATTAAATCTTATGTCCGAACTAATTGATCCAGTCTTATCCAATATGATTCGATTCCTTATATACTTCCTTGTCAGATTCAACCAAATCCAATTCATTTCTATCAACTCCAATCCTTATTTTTACCCTTAACCAAGGTAAATACAATCTCACCCATTCAAACCTAATCAACCCAATCCAAACCGCACAAATCCAGTCTAACCCAATATAACCCAGTGAAACACAATCACGTTTATTATATTTGTATACCAAAGGTTAAATGCCAATATGATGCGATATGATGACAATATCATGCTAATCCAACCGAATCAAACCTAATCCAACCCCATCAAACCGAACCCGACCAAATACAATCATAAACCTGAACAAATCGATCCAGTCTGATCCAATACGAGTCGATTCCTTATCAATTTCCTTATCGTATACAACCGAATCCAATCCGTTTTTATCAAATTCAATCCGATCCTCACTTTTACGTTCAACCAAGGCCAATCCAATCCCACCCAAAAAAACGCAATCTAACCCATTCTAAATCGAACAAATTGAATCCAAACTAGTCTTACCCATTCAAACCTAATCACGTTTATTATATTGTATAATAAATCATAATGTTGGTTATTTGCCAATATGTTGCCAATATGACGCCTATATTGTGTTAATATGATGTTAATCAAATTCAATCAAACCTAATTCATTCGAATCTGACCAAATCCAATCCTACGTCTGAATCAATCGATCCAGTCTTATCCAATATAATTCGATTCTTTATCTACTTCCTTGTCAGATCCGAACAAATCCAATCCGTTTCTATCAAATCCATATTAATCCTCATTTTTACCTCTAACCAAGGCCAATCTAATTCTACTGAATCAATCCTAATCGGCCCAATCTAAACCGAACAAATCTAATTTAACCTAACCTTACACATTTGAACCCACCCATTTATTACATCGGTAAACTGAAGTCATAATGTTAGTTAAATGCCAATATGATGCTAATATCATGCTAATCAAACCCTATCAAACCCAATCAAACCTACCCTAACCCTATCGAACCAAACTCGACCAAATCCAATCTAAAGTTTGAACTAATCGATTCTGCCTGATCCAATATGATTCGATTCCTTATTCAATTCTTTATAAGATTCAACTAAATCAAATCCAATCCTCAATTTCACCTCCAAATAAGGCCAATGCAATCCTAACCAGTCAAACACAATAAAACCCAATCTTACCTGATTAAATCCAATCACCTTTATTATATACTGGGAAAAAAATCCCGGCGATTCAACATGACCGCTTTAAGTTACTGCTTTCACGAAAATCCAGCCTCATGGCCACGGGAAATCCCCGTGTGCTGCCAATGCTGATCTGACGGTTAGCTGGGCTTTGTCCGTCGTATCACTTTATATATATCAAATTCGGCCGTTTCAGCATTGGGTTTTAGTTTATCCCCCGTGGCCATCGAGGCTGAATTGATGAGGTGAATTCACCGTGAGCAGCAACGCCAACCTAACGTTAAAACGTCATTTTTTGCATCAACGTTGGCACGACCGGATTTTACGGTTAATACGACGGGTTTTTTTCCCAGTGTATTGTCATTGTAGTATAACGTTGGTTATGTGCTAATATCATGCCGATATCATGCCAATTTATTGCCCAGTTTATATAATGCTAATGTCTTGTCAATAGCGTGCTAATATCATGCCTGATTTGTGCCAATATGATGCCAATATAGTGCCAATTGGATGGGAATCAAACCCAATCTATCCCAATCAAACCAAGTCCAACCAAATAGTCCGAACCAATCGATCCTGTCTAATCCAATATGATTCGATTCACTTATCTACTTCCTTATCAGATCTAACCAAATCAAATCCAATCCTTATTTTACCTTTAACCAGGGTTGATCAAATTCTACCTAATCAAACTCAATCAAACGCAATCGTACTCAATCAAACCCAATCACGTTTATCAGATTAGTATAATCTCTGTATATTAAGAACAAACTTGACACCCCCGCTGCCCCTGCAGCTTTCGCCAACGTGTAAGTTAACTCTAACTCGAAATTAATCGAATGATTTATAATCAACGCAAAAAGACTCTAATTAACTCAAATGAACCCAGGTTGACTCGAACGAACTGAAGTTAACCGAAATGCACTCAAATGAACTAACTTACATTTAAAAGAACTCAAATAGACTCAGGTTGACTCAATTAAACTCAAATCAACTAAATTTAACTCAAATGAACTCAAGTAAACTCGAATGAACTCGATTAAACTCGGATTAACTCGTATGAATTCAAATAACTTGACCCCCCGCTGCGACCGCCGCCGTGTCAGTCGATCCTCCTCTCCTCTCATTCCTCCATCTCTTCTTCCTTCATCCTTTCTCCTCCTCTACTTCCCCCTCCTAACCCTTCTGCCCTTCACACCCCTTTGCACTTTTTTTCTCTCCACTCTCCTCCTCCCATCACCCTTTTTCTTCTGCTCTGCCCTTTCCCGAGCCTGCCACTTGCCATAGCAACCGTTGCTATTGCCGTCCCCACCGTTTATAATGCTGCCCTCGCTGTTTATTTAAATTCTACTCCCTCCCCACCTTTTCTATCTTTCTTCTTCCCTCTTCCCTTCTTTCTCTCTGCCATCCTACCCCTTCTCTCCCATCCTCTGCTTTCCCCTCATATCTAAGATCAATTCACTCTGCCAAGGAAATCGTTCCTCCGGCAAGTGGCAGCCTCATTGAAGTAAATGAGAGAAGAAAAAGGGGGATGCGAGAAGGAGAGTGGAGGGAAAAAGATAGAAGTGAAGGGAAGTAAAAGAGGAGGAAATATGAGGGCGGGGAGGGGAGGAAAGGAGGGTTAGGATAATAAGGAGGGAAGGGATAGGAATGTAAAGGAGGGGCAAGAGGGGAGGGGAATGAGGGTACGAAGTGGAGGGGAGGAGGATCGACTGACACGATTTGGTTAATTCTTGCCGAAAATTTAGACTATATTATATTTGATAACTAATTTATATCTATTTATTATTTGAAACTAATTGATAAATGTTGTTACTTTATAAAAAAAATTTTGTTTAATAAAAACAACCTGAAACTGATACTAAATGGGGGTTAGCGCGCGAAGCGCGCAGGTGGGCAAAGCCCCACCAGTATAGTTATAATAGCTAAATGCCAATATCATGTCAATATCATGTCAATATTATGCTTATATGATGCCAATATGGTGTTAATATGATGCCAATATAAAGCCAATAACAAGCTTATATGATGCCAATATAATGCAGATCAAACCCAATCTAACCCAATTAAACCAAATCCGATCTAATCCAATCTTATGTCCGAATTAATCGATCCAGTCTTATCTAATATGATTCGATTCCTTATCTACTTTCTTGTCAGATCTAACTAAATCCAATCAGTTTCTACACTGGTAAAAAAAAACCTGTCAGGTCCTTGGCAAAGCGCTTCATACGATAAATGTGTGACGAACGTGTGACGAACGTGTGGAGCGAAAATCAATATTCGAAGCTTTCTCAAAAGGAGAAATTGTGAAATATCATTATCTCGAACAATTTGAGGGGATTCAGAGCAAAAAGAATGGCGAAATTCGCTATTATTAGCGATTTTTAGCGCGAAATCGCCAATTTTCGTTACCGCGAATCCTCGTTGTATAAACTTCAGAATAGGGTGAAAACTATAAAATCGTCCCTACTTTTGCTTCCAATTCAAGTGATTCGGCAGTGTTTAGATGCCTATTTACGATTTTGTATAAATTATAAATCCTGTGTATTTTGGCATTATTTGCGCGCTACCTGTAGGAATCACACCATGTCAGCAACTTGGCTTACCGGCCCGAGCATAACATTGCTACATCGCTATGGTAACCGGCCAAGTGGCTATGAGGCACGGATAAAAGAATTCCCGGTCACTAGCGCTGCCCATATCAGCGAGTCATTCCATCGTCTTTGCTTTTTGGATTTGCATTTCAGTGCTCGTCCGTCGTCGGACTGTCCGACGAACAAGTCGACAAGTCGACGTTGGGATGTGGATGACTTGTGTGCTCGGGAAGAAAAAAATCCGATCGCTTAAGGGTCTATATTCTTTTCAGGTCTATGTTGTTGCTCTCTTAATTTGAGTCTATTGAATTCAACAGATCAGAGGCCGATCCGGAAAAACAGTAATTTTTTTTATATTGCATAATGTACATCGACCATTCAAATGGTAAATACAAAGTAAGATGTAATAAGTTTAATGAAGATTGTGAGCGAAAAGATTATTTCAGTTACGGATGGAACAAATGAATTTCAAAAGAAAGTAACAAATAAGTTTTAATAGTTAACAATAAATTGAGGCTCTTAAAACAACATAAAAATTTATGTAAGACAGATAAATAGAAAAATACGTTTTTTTTTATATCACGCAAGTTTTTCTTTTGCTCTGAGCGCATCTATTTAGATCCGACCATTATGTAAATAAATGAAAAATATGTGTACCTCTGAAATACGGGCGTGAGAGCGACTATGCCTAGCCCGATCATTGAGCGCGTTCCGCACTTTCGATGAAACGTCGATAGCTCATTACGATTCGTTCTAATCATCATAATTTTCGTCCTGTAACTTTTTTCAACAATGCCTCGACCATCTTTTTTGATGGAAGTCAACATCAATATAGAAAGACTTTTATTCACTTGGAAAAAAAGTAAAATCATATTGTATCGCTGTAGTAATTGACAAACTGATGTAATGCGTATTTTTTTGTCTTTTAATTTTTTTTAATCTGTCAAGGTTTCGTTATTGAAACAACCTGTAACAATGTGCAACTGGTACACTGAGAGAAAAAATGAACTTCTCGATCATAATGTTGTCCGCCGCGCGAGGCATGGCTCCATCGATGCTTGAGAGATGCATCCTCTGCGCAGACGCTTGATTGAGAAGCGTGTGTAGTGCTCGGGGGGGGGAGGGGATACTTTCTAACGTTTGAAGGTCGTCACAGCGCGCGCTTCGGATGCGCGGAGCATTGCCCTGCTCGAGAAGTTTACTTTTTCTCTAAATGTATACAAATGAATCTGTTACTTTTGCCATAACAGATCGATTCTGTATTTTTGTTGAGCATACGACCTGTAAATCTAGTGACTCAAATTTATGTTTTTTGAACCTCCCCCCCCACCTTCGCCCTCGTGACCCGTTTCTCCATAAGCGTTAACACGGAGCGTGACTTTTGATCTAACCCCCGCCCCCGCCCTTCTCACTAGAAGGTTACGAGGTTTCTGAACGGCCTCTTATCATGCGGTGACAGATTCGATTTGTCAAAAATAACAGATTGAATATATTCAAAAAACAACAGATTAATCTGTTGCAAGATTTCAACAAATACGATCTGTTATTTTTAACAAATTTTTATTGTTCAATTTTATCACTTTTTAATCTGTTGCTGGCGCGGATACAGGGAGAGAGGGGTTTATGGGGTTCAAACACCCCCCCAAATTTTCGACACTTCATTCAATATACGAAGTAACATACTTGAAATTGATGCATTCTACATGAATATTTTAAAACCCTCGCGCCACCAAAAAAAAAAAAAATATTTTTTCGCATCCACCCCTGATCTGTTGAATTCAAAAGACTCAAATTAAGAGGGCAATAACATAGACCTGAAAAGAACATAGACCCTTCAGCGATCGGGATTTTTTCCTTCCCGAGCGCACAATTCATCCACTTCCCAACGTCGACTTGTTTGTCGAACAGACCGACGATCAGGGCTCGCCGGCTCTCATGTTCAAAATTCGGCTAAAATAAGCGCCACCGTGTGGGTTCTTATGAACTAAAATAGACCGTTCGAATTTGAACGTTAAACGTTATATCGAGACGAAAATTCTTCCGTGCGCAATAAATATTCTGACGATACCAAATAAAAAAGTTATTCCGTAATTGAAGTAATAATGAATAGTTTTTTTTAATATCCTTTGAATATTACAAAATAATTATGAAAAATCGAAAATATTTCCGTAACAGGTGTCAAATTCTTAGTATAGTAGAACGAGTTTAGCAAACCCAGCTAAAAATTTTCTAACAAATTTGAGCAAAAGAAACAATTTGTTTTTTTGATTCTAAAAATGATGTATAGGAAAATGTTGATATTGCTTACAACAGTTATGATTTTTATTGCATTTTAAAATATTATCAATTTCGAAATCAACAAATTATGAAAATTCGAAAACATTGTAGCAACTTAATTTTTGTTATGATAGATAAAGTTTTTAAAATTTGAAAAAATTTTTTGATACTGCTGCTTGAAACAATGTTAGTTGTTATTGCTTTCTGAAATGTAACAAATATAAAAAAAAATTTTTTATTTAAATATGTTAGCAATATGTATGACATTGTTGTTATTATAATACCAGGTGTACTCCTAAGTAATTTCCGGTTTTTTCAATGGATGGCGTTCTGTTTTGTACCGCTGTTGGTAACACATACCATATGTCATTTTGTTCAGTCATATCGAGTGCTTGAACTGCGTTGACATTTTCTCGAAAAAATCTTCCAGTAAGTTTTCATTGCGCTTCAAAAATGTCGAATTTTGTACCGAATTTCGAGCATATGCGCCATGCATTGCTTTTCATGTTCAATCAGGGGAAAAAAGTGTCCGAGAGCCACTGAGCGCTTGTGGAAGTTTATGGTGATCGTGCATTAACACTTCGAACATGTGAAACGTGGTTTCGACGGTTCAAAAATGGAGATTTCGACCTGAACGACGCCGCACGCTCCGGCAAGCGAAAATCGTTGGATGACGCCGAATTGCAAGCATTATTAGATGAAGACAACACGCAAACGCAACGACAGCTTGCAGATGCGTTGGGAGTTCAACAGCAAGCAATTTCCAAATGTCTGCGAGCCATGGGAAAAATTCAGAAGTGTGGAAAGTGGGTGCCCCATGAACTGACCGAGAGACAAATGGAGAATCGAAAAGTGACCTGTGAAATGCTGCTTCAACGATACAAAAGAAAGTCTTTCCTGCATCGTATTGTTACTGGTGATGAAAAGTGGATTTTCCTGGAGAACCCTAAGCGCAACAAATCGTGGGTGAGTCCAGGTGAAGCATCGACATCGACGGCACGGCCAAATCGTTACGGTCGGAAGGTCATGCTGTGTGTGTGGTGGGACCAGTCCGGTGTTACATACTTTGAACTGCTGAAACCTGGTGAAACTGTGAATGCCGTTCGCTACAAACAGCAAATGAAAGATTTGTGCCGAGCCATTATGGAAAACCGACCAGAATATCAACAACGACAGAAGAAGGTGATTTTGCTCCACGACAATGCGCCGTCGCATAAGTCGAAAGTCGTTCGTGACACGCTGGAAAGGCTCAAGTGGGAAGTGCTTGATCATGCGGCTTACTCGCCAGACCTGGCGCCATCCGACTACCACCTCTTTGCCTCGTTGGGCCATGCCCTTTCTGAGCAGTGCTTCGACTCGTACGAAAATGTACGAAAATGACTCACCGAGTGGCTCACCTCCAAAGGCAATGATTTTTACTGGCGTGGTATCCACAATTTACCAGAAAGGTGGGAAAAATGTGTAGAAAGCGATGGAAAATACTTTGAATAAAATGAAGGTTCAGGTTTTTTTGGAATTTTGTGTTTTATTTGCAAAAAAACCGGAAATTAATTAGGAGTACACCTGGTAAAAGTTTCTCAAACTCTCAGAAATTGTTTGACATGCGTTTGACATGCGTTTTGAAAAATATTTTACTCTCCGGCGAGCGATTTCCAGTTATTTTTTATCTGTTTCGGGTTATGTGAATCAAAACAAATCCAATCAAAAAAGCGATATCAGCGCTCCTGGTGGGCTCCTGTGGGGTAACTTTCTCGTATTAGAAGTCAGCGAGCCCTGCCCACGAGCACTGGAATGCAAAGCCCAAAAGCAAAGACGATGGGATGACTCGCTGATATGGGAGGCGCTAGTGGCAGGGCATTCGTTTATCCGTGCCTCGTAGCCACTTGGCCGGTTACCATAGCGATGGACCAATGTGTAGCTCGGGCCGGTAAGCTAAGTTACTGACATGGTGGGATTCCTACAGGTGGCGCGGAAATTATGCCAAAATACACAGGAATTCTTATTTATATAAAGTCGTAATTAGGCATCTAATCACTGCCGAATCGCTTGATTAAGCAATGCTTAGCAAAAGTAGGGACTTTTTAATAGTTTTCACCCTTTTCTGAAGATTACACAATGAGATTTCATGGTAACGAAAATTAGCGATTTTGCGCAAAAAATCTCTAAGAATAGCGAATTTCTCCATTCTTTCGGCGCAGAATTTCCTTAAGTTATTCGAGATAATGATACTATACGATTTCTACACTTGAAAAAGCTTCCTATATTGATTTTCGCTTCACACGTTCGTCACACGATCGTCACACCTTTGACGTGTGATGCGCTTATTCAGGGTTATAAATATGTCTGCAACAATCCTGCATAACTGAACTTTGATGATTATGTATGAGCTACACCCTCTTGGCCTACCATTCACGTTCGATCACGTTCTGAACGTTAGTTAACGTGAGTGAACGTAAGTGAACGTAGATCAAGTTTTTCATCAATTCTTTGTCAAAAAATATATTATATATATATATATCAATACACGTACTGGTACGGACGTATAAAACATTGGTTTTATTTAAAGGTATTTTTCAATATTTTCTGCATGATTTAGTTACAGAGTGACCTCAAATTACTGATAACATAATTTTTCTTTTCATTTTTTGACAAAGAAAGTATGAAAAACTTGATCTACGTTCAGTTACGTTCACTTACGTTCACTCACGTTCGGAACGTGAGCGAACGTAAATGGCAGGCCAAGAAGGATATCACATTACAGTCGAATTAATGGTAAGTAACATAAAAATCAAAGTAAATCAGTAGCAGCTGACAGTAATTTATCAAAAAATATCCATATCCCCAAAAAAAACGTTTCCACTGTTACACTTTGGTGGTGAGGCGTCGCGTCTCAGAAGCATTCCAAAAAAAACCAAATCTTCTCTATACGCTCAGTAAGGGCGAATATCCATTAGAGTGATTAGAGTGATGTGTTTTCGCATAAAAATATTTCTTTAAGGTTTCATACATTGAAATTATGACATGATCCTACGTGGCAAATTTTATTTTCAAAAAATCTGGACTTGAGCATTCCTAGTCACTCACCTGCCCGCTTTTCCTGACAAATCGTAATCTTCAAACTTTGTTGTTTTTTCGTTAATAACTTATAAATACGTATAAAAGTTGGATTTGCCATTTGGAGCTTATTCAATGTTGAATTCAGAATAATTGTTATTCAGAAACAATAAGGAGCATAAAAAGTTAATTAGCATGTACATACGCTAATTACTCAGATAGCAAAAATATTTTATTCTTAACTTTTGTGAACTTGAAGTGAGGGGACGAATTTGGCGGTGCTAGTGAATTTTTCAAAAATTATAGTCATAAAACATTATTGTATTTTTTATTTTCTTTGAAAAGGAGCGAAAGAGAAATAGGATGGTGATTAAAAATAAATAATTTGTAATTGTGATTAAAAATATTGTATTTATCATTACACTGTGATACGGAATAAAAGGAAGGACTGGGGTGGCACTTCTAAATTAATCAAAATACATGCAAAAGATCTATTCGAGATGACAATACACTCGATCAAGAAACTAGTGTACATTGCCTTTACAAGTCATAAAAGCGGGCAGGTGAGTGACTGGCAATGCTCGAGTCCGGATTTTTTAAAAATGAAATTCGCCACGTATGATCATGTAATAATTTCGATGTTAGAAACCTGAAAGAAAAATTTTTATGCAAAACCACATCACTTTACTCACTCTAATGGATATTAACCCTTAATGAGCGTATAGGGAAAATTTGGTTTTTCCTTTGTATGCTTCTTAGACGCGACCCCTCACCTCTAAAGTTTTACATTTGAAACGTTTTTTTTTTTGGTCATAATTTTTTCAAACCATTTCATTTTGTATTTTTTTAGGAACGAAACATTTTCGAAGATGATATTTGAACGGCTAAGAAGAAAATCTGGACATATCGTTTAAATTTACATTACGCGATCATAGGCATGTTGCGATGAAAAGCCGAACATCGCGATGTTTGGTTTCTCAGCGCAACTTGTCTACGAGGGGGGACCCAAAAGTAACGGGAATTAGGTGGTGAGGGGACCGCGGAGGGGGGGATCGGGTTCTCCACTTGTACTCTTTCAAGCTGCTACTCTCCCAAGTCAGTGTGCAAAGTTCATTTGCTGTGAGTGGATTCGTTCGTCCGTAAGAATTTTTCTAGTGAAACGACTTTTTCCGTTTCGGCGAAAACGTGAAATGGCTGAGTGCGGAGAGCAACGCGCGGCTGTAAAATTTTGTTTTTTGTTAGGAGAAACACCCGTGGAAACCCTTGTGATGCTGAAAACAGCTTATGGGGATAATGCTTTGAGTAAAACGCGTGGGTACGACTGGTTTTCGCGTTTCAAGAATGGAGAGATGTCAATAGAAGACCAACCTCGTTCTGGGCGCCCCTCGACTTCAAGAACGGACGAAAACATTGAAAAAATCAACACTCTTGTTCATGAAGACCGTCGCCGAACCATCGATCAACTTTGTGAGATGTCTGGATTTGTCATGGAGTTCAATTCAGAGGATTTTAACTGAAGATTTGAGCATGAGGAGGATTGCAGCCAAATTTGTTCCTCGCCTTCTCTCCGACGATCAAAAGGAGCGTCGACTTCAGGCCTGTCTTGAGCTGCAAAATCAGTTGGATGAAGACCCAGATTTTTTTCTCAAGGTTATAACTGGCGATGAATCATGGTGCTATGGCTACGACCCCGAAACAAAGCAGCAATCAAGCCAATGGAAGACACCTCTCTCGTCTCGTCCAAAAAAGGCACGCCAAGTGAAGTCCAACATCAAGACATTGCTCATTTGTTTCTTCGATTGCAGAGGTATTGTGCACGCAGAATTTGTTCCTCCAGGCCAAACGGTCAACCAACACTTCTACTTGGAGGTTTTGAAAAGGTTGAGGGAGAACATCCGGAAGAAAAGAGCGGATCTTTGGCGCACAGGAGATTGGTTCTTCCACCACGACAATGCACCTGCCCACACAGCGCTGTCCGTGAAGAAATTTTTGACCAAAAACGGCATGACACCGATTGTTCACCCCCCCTATTCACCGGACCTTGCCCCCTGTGACTTTTTTTTGTTCCCTAGACTCAAAAGGGACATGAAAGGAAAACGTTTTGGGACTGTAGAAGAGGTGAAACGAAAATCGCTGGAAGGTTTAAAAAACATTGAAAAAAATGAATTTCAGAACTGTTTTGAACACTGGAAAAAAAGATTGAACAAGTGTATTTACAGTCAATGGGGGTTACTTTGAAGGTGATAAAAATTGTGTGTGAAAAAATTTGTCAATAAAAAAGTTGTAACACAATTCCCGTTACTTTTGGGTCCCCCCTCGTATGTTCGTTCTGTTTGGACTCAAGTATTTGCATTTGTCAGCGATTAAATTTTAGGTTAAGAAAATGTAAACAAACAGACATAGAAATCGATCGAAGGTTATCGATTGTACTCGAATGGTCTAGAAACATCTCGAGAATTCTAGAGACGCCTATCGAATGGGCTCAAACTTTCTAGGAGAGGGGCGAATAATCCTTGTTCTAGAACAATCGACCAATTCTTCTATATAAGCGGTAGCCGCACTGCTGGTGACAGTTCATATCGCGTTGAAACTCCGAGCTGTGAATATCGAGCGAACCCGAAGGTTGTCGAGTGTACGCGAGCAAGAGTGAGAGAGAAGGAAGTACAGTCGGAGCCGTTACTTTCTAGTTACGCGAGTGTCCTTTACAGTCGGAGCCGTAAGAGCAATAGTGCGCCAGTGAAAAAGAAATACAATTGTTCAATATTAGAGATAGTTTTATAATAAATAAATAAAGTGAAACGGAATACTATTCATGTCGTTAATTAACCTCACCGGGCTCATAATGGTGAAAAACAAAGCTCCCAGGAAAATTTCTAACATTTTAAGTGTGGGGTCACTGAGGTAACCGCGGCGCGAAATTCGAATGTGTGGCGCGAAATTCGAATGTGTGAAAAAGTAACCGTGACGTGAAAAGATTGAAACAAAAGTACTGGAAAATGCAAGACAATGACGAGTTTGAAAGATTTCAACAGCGATTTCGCGCGTACGGATTATCATCGACGCACGCCAATGATTCTGCAATTTTCAACGCCAGTGAACTTGAAAATACTATCTGCGAAGCTAAAGGCCAGGAATCAGGAAAAAGTGGACGCAGGTTCACCAGATGGCTCGTTTTTCCATACAGTCGAGAATTTAAAAAATGAAATGAGACATACCCAGAAAAACGCAACAGTGCAACCCACTACCACAACTTGTCAATTACCACCAGCATTTAAAATTCCCGAAGCGAATCAAGACCTAATCAAAAGTGCAAGTGATCCTTCCATGTTACAAATGATGACCATTTTGACTCAACTCACTCAACAAAACCCCATCCTGATTTAGAATATGCAGCAAAACCAAAACCTAGGCA
Organism: Platygaster robiniae; assembly: GCA_028476575.1. Classification (NCBI taxonomy): domain Eukaryota; kingdom Metazoa; phylum Arthropoda; class Insecta; order Hymenoptera; family Platygastridae; genus Platygaster; species Platygaster robiniae. The sequence continues at coordinate 18,293,695 of CM052029.1, read as the reverse complement.
ACCGATTTCAAATTGCACCGGACCTTTCACAAGTCATCGGGGAGGTCAATGTAGAAACGTCATCACATGAGGCTTCAGCGCTTAAAGTTGACTGCAGTAACATACCAATGGCCGGACAACTTCACCCTGGCGATGGCGAATATGCGTTTCACGGGACCAGCCAAAGCTTGGTTGGCAATAATATGTTCAGCGATAAGAACGTGGAGTGATTTAGAAGTCGCATTTAAAAACGCATTTCCACGAAGTACGAGTTTAACACAGGCATGGGAGAAAATGAAAAATCGAAACCAAGGTCAACAGGAATCCGTCGTCTCTTACTTCCTGGATAAAGTACAACTTTGCCAAGTGGTTGGATTATCAAATTCAAAAACGAAAGAAAGGATAGCCGAAGGGTTTCGAACACGAGAGTTGACAAGTTTTGTATTCAATAATTAGCACCTGGACATTGACGACTTGACAAACAAAGTAATTTCTCTCGCCATCGTGTTATAAGCCCAACGTCAATATCACAGTCAGGACCGAATTCGAAACAGTCATGAAAACTTTCGCTCAGTGAAGATCAAATCCGTAATCATAAAAACGAGAGATCCGAAATCAAACCAGGCTTTTCGAAAAGAGAGACGCGAAAATTGTATGTTTCAAATGCAATCAACCTGGCTACTATGCGAGACGCTGCTCAATCAACATTCAACGACCTCAGAAAAACTTGGAATGCCTCCCGAGACAAAATCAACAAGACTCGACGATTCACACTGTCTCAGGTAAAAACAACGAAGGAAGAATCAATAAATATCTAAAACAGGTCATCTTAAGAATGGGCGTTACACAGCTCTGGTGGACACCGGAAGTAGCGTGTGTACGATTCGAGCCAGCATCGTAATAATGGAAGGATTCACAGTCCAACGAACGGCAAGTGAACTACGGTTTTTGTCAAAACAAAAACCCAGTGATATCTCCGGGAACGATTCAGAAAATCATCCAAGTTGACAATGCCACACCAGTAAAAATATTACTACGAATTGTACCTGATAACGTGCAAGAATACGACATCATCATTGGTCGAACGTTCATTGACTTACCACATATCGTATATTTCAAAATCGGAGATGAACTGCAATTCCACGACCGCCAAGTACTAGAGGGTTTCGAGAATTTAGAAGCGGAGGTCCCTGCGAAAAAGCCAAGCACGGTGGAAGCAGAATCACTGACACCTGGAGCAATAAATTTCATTCAAATGGTGACTGGAGAACAGGAACTGCCGTTGCCTGAAATTAATTTCGAAAATGAACAACAAACACTGAAAAAGAAGAGCGAGATAGATCAACGCATTCTAGCCCTCGAGGAAATGGCACCCTTTGAACCAAGAGCCGAACCTGTTCGAACGGAGGAGCTGAACGTCGAGACCAGCGTCACCGACCAACAGCGTTGTGAGTTATTGAATCTTGTAAACAAAAATCAAGCATGTATTGCGAAAAATACTCTTGAATTAGAAAAGAAAAACGCGAACAAGATGGAGATTGTAGAAAAACCGGGTAGTGAGCCATATAGAGTAAATTTTGAAGAATGCATTGTTCAAGAAATTAGTTCCCCTTACGCTAGTCCGGTTTTACTAGTTGGAAAGGAAAATAGCGAATCGCGAACGGTGGTTGATTATTGTAAACTAAATCCTCGGACTTGGCGAATGAATTTTTCCTTGAACAAGTTTCTTAAATCCTTGCACAATACTAGCATCTTCACGACAATAATGTATTTAATGTTCTTTGTAATTTGTTGTTGGTATGTGTACATTTCTCTAATGCGAGCGACAACCGAGAAAGAGAATCGTTCTGATTGAAATAAGAAGTTGAAAGTTATTGAACGCGACATTAATTTGTCAGTGAGTAAATCAACAGGATGCTCTCCCTTTGAGGCTTTGTTTGGTTATGTACCGAGATTTCACGATGGCCAGATGCGTAAGTTGACAACTCACTGCGAAGATAACCAGTTGCCAATTGATGTTCAAGATAAGATCAGAAGGAACATTCAGCGGGCGTGGGTGAAGTAAGAAGAGAACTATGATTCGCGTGGATTGAAAAATGTAAAATATACAGTGTAAAAAATCTTTGTAAATTTACAATCTGACTAATCTGTATTTTTACTGCGCTGAGCGTGGTAAATCTACAAACTTTCCTGTAGATTTACTTTCCTTCCGCAAAATCACTATGCTGAGGCCATTAAATTTACTAACGTTTTCATTTTAACACTGCTCAGGCTCGTACAGAATCCGACTCACGCCGAGTGTAGTAAATTTACTAGAGCTGGAAAATTTACGCTCGCCGGTAAATTTACTCTCCCCAGTATTTTTACCTACGCAATTGCAAAAAAACATTCGGAAGAGTAAATTTTCAGCACTCTTGTGTAAAAATACGATGGTGTTTTGTTTTCTTTTGTATTGAACACAATACATAACCTTTGATATTTTTTACGTCATACGACTCGTACGAGTGCGACGAATCGCACAAATCAGAATTCCTATTTTAAATTACAAGTTACGTTGCCCTTATCATCGAATCTCAGCCTTTTCTTTGTGTTTTCAAATTTTCACCAGAAATTTACATGGTTCATATTTTTTTTTCATTAATGTAACTTTTAATAACTTTTTAATTAATGTCACTGTGTAACGCTGATATATATATTTTGAATAATTACAAATATTACGTATACATACAATGATATGTGCACATGTCCATCGAATAAATGAAACATTGCGATTCGATTCTTGAATTTTTTATTTCCGTGCCTAATTTTCCAGTTTTTTTTAGAAATAAATTATTATTTGTATATGCGGCGTGGACCGAGGGGGCGTACCTTACAGCACCAGAAGTCTAAAATGAGATTACCAATAATTCTGAATGTACGAAACTTTGTCTATCAATTGAGTATGCCCTCGAAATTGTAGGATTATTGTATTGCATACAAATTTGAGCTTTAAAGTTGACCTGCTCGTAGAAATCATAGGGACTTTCTATTTTTAAACTCTTATTTTTATCAAAGCGCCCGAGTGCTGTTAAGTACCTTTCTTCGGTCCACGCCACATATTTATTTATACAGTAGAAACTTTTTTTTCATTTTTGAATTTTCGTGAAATAATTTTATGAGCTTCTTGTACATTCACCAGCTGCTTGCGCATTTACTTGCCTCTAGTAAACTAACAGCGAAAAGGAAATATACTACGACCATGTTATTATACCTGCCACTAGAACAGTTACACGTACTCTCGTAGAAAAACAACGCTGAGGAATGGTCGGATTCTGTACGACGCTGAGCATGATAAATTTACAGCGGGATTTTTTACAGTGTAGCATTGGAGATATTGTATTCATGAAAACGAACCCAGTCGCGACAGGCAAAAGCACGAAATTACAAAGCGTGTACAAGGGACCATTTGTTATAACAGGAGTTCTACCCAGCGACACTCACGAGGTAGAAAGATTTTTGGGTGGAAAGAAAGATAAGTGTAAGACAACAGCATGCGTCAACAACTGAAGATTTGGTGAACTCGGGATGCGCATGAATGTGAATCAAGCAACGAGATCGAAAGCGAGAATGAAATTAGTGAAGATAAAAATGACGAGTGTACAGATAGGACAGGACATGAAAATTATCCATCTGACAGGGACTCTCAAGATAGTCAGATGAGACCAAGAAGAGTGAGAAAAATTCCTTCTTATCTAGCTGATTTCAGATTATGATGAGGATATTATATTGAAGGAATAAAATAGAACCTAGGTTCAGCGAGTATTAGCGATTTGATTTCAGGTTAAGAATATGTAAACAAACAAACTCAGAAATCAATTGAAGGTTATCGATTGTACTCGAATGTTCTAGAAATATCCGGGGAGTTCTAGAGACGCCTATCGAATGGGCTCGAACTTTCTAGGAGGGGGGCGAACACTCCTAGTTCTAGAACAATCGACCTATTCCTCTATATAAGCGGTGGCCGCACTGCGGACTCTGGAGAATCCGTGACGCTACGCATAGCTACGCAAGTCGGAAGGGACATTTCTATTCATTTCTCTAGAGCACCATCGGCGCCATTCAGGGGGGGTCAGCCTCCTGACGTTTTGTTGTTTGAGTTATAAAACCAGAGGGTACCGACTCTTATAAAGGCCCGTTGTCCGATCAATTCCGTCAATTTTTCCAATGGAATAGATTTCAGCGCCGCCCATCGACGTACCGGCAAACAGAAATCGCGCGGTATACTTGAAATCGTTTGAGATGTCCTCAGAATATTGCGTTGTGATGTATTTTTTCAAATATCAGGTGACATCTACCAATATCAGCTGATAATCCGAAATTTCCAAAATAATCCAAAACAATAAAAACATTGATATTTTTAATTATCATAAATCGTTATATTAATAAAAATACATCCCAAAAAATGCCAAATGCAGCTTTATGTTTTAGTATGCCAATTATACACTGGGTAAAAAACCCTGCCGCTCCAAAAGGGAGAAGCACTGTTGACAATTCCCTGTTAACGCAACGTTGCACCCCTGTTGAATCAACAGGGATTTGCAGTGCTGCATAGCCGGTGCTACCAACGTAGCATGCGCGTCATTTTATTATCTATATCTTATTATCTGCATAATTAGATACAGCTACACATAGATATATTTATCATAAGTTTATTATGGCATTCCAGCGTTAAGCACCCTGTTAAATCGACAGGGGACCGTACGGCTGGATTCATCTGAGCTGACAACGCTGCGCAAACATGGCAACCACGCTAATGCAACGTTGTAAACTCGCCGGTACACCTTCCTGTTAATGCAGCGAGAATTTCTGGTTAACCTGACAGGATTTTTTTCCCAGTGCACGGTCAGCCGTTTCAACTGCTGCCAACTGCAGCAGTTGATTGAATTTAAATAAATGCGCGCCTTTGGCCCACCTCGATGCTAGCACCGAATTCGACGTTAAGCCGCCGCGGATTTTATACAAGCGACAGGGGGCTGGGGGAGGGGGTTCACTGGAATTTTGAAAGATGAGAATTAATAAAGTTTCGGGGCCTTAGACTGTAGAGGCGCTGAGGTCGCTTCTTTTGTTTTGAGTTGTTTGCGGGCAGAATTTTAATTGGGATAAGATATCGGTCCCGAAAGGTATTCGTACCGAAAAAAATGACGCCATGTAACTAGCATCATATGTCTGTGAGTGTCGTTATTGTAGATCGCGCTAAATGTTTCTGATATTAGTTTCAAAGCAAGAAAGTAAATTAAGCGCCCTTTATTGCCTTTCAGTGCGTAAAAGTGAAAGGACGTTAATTTTTCGTAGGCACAATTGTGAAGTTATATGGAATAAATGTAAAATACGTCACAGTTGGCGTGTTTTTTGTGCAAATAAAATGAATCGTTATGATTAGAATGAAATGTTTCCATTTGCACTTTCTTTTGTGCTATCCAGGATTAACGACGATGCGATGCATAAATAATGTACTATTTATACGAATGTACAAGGGAACGTTAGGGTTAAATAAAATCATACACTTGATGAACTTAATTTTGATTCAGATGTTTTAATATGTGGTTCATTTGTATAAAAACGAGCTTCTGTATGAAAATAAAGAAAAAAAAAAAAAAAAAAAAAAATACGAGATTCATACAGGGAAACATGTATAAGTTAAATTAGCTATATGCAATGTAAGTTGGAAAATATATTTCAGGCTATAACACGTTTTTGCACATTTCTTCACTCACACACATATATCATACAATATAAATGCTTCAGAGCATGAGCTAACAATTATCCGAACATACTTTCATTTTTCGATGTTTTTCCTACAACTGCAGACGCAACGCATATCAACTCCATGGTATATTCTACAGAACTCTACTACAAATTACACTCTACTACACTCTTTTAATATTTAATACTGAACTCCTCTCTACTCTACACTACTCAGTCTAATTGTAGAGTACGTAAATCGAGTCGAGTACAGTTCCAGTTTTTGTCGAGTATGGGTATGGTTTTCCTGAAACGACCCTTATAGAAAATATTGCACACAATTTGTGCAAATTGTACGAAAACCTGCTCTATCAAAGGAAGACAAATGATGTACCATTTGCAAAACTAAACAGTTAATCTAATTTGTGGCGTAAACATATAAAATGTTTCAAATCATTCAACTTTTTTGCACATTTCTGCCAACGGTTACGTATACCATCTAATATAAATGTTTTGAAACAATGTTAACAATTATACGAACATGTATAGATTATCGAAAATTTGTCTAACGTATTAATATTTTTTGTCAACTATACTTTCTATAGCCAAGGGTTCTCTACTCTACTGAAATATGTACATATCTATCGTACTAGAATATGGTATACTTAACTCTATTTTGTACCTCAAACGATCTTTTCTGTGAATACCGTACCCTACGTCTAAAAATATACTCTACTCTACTGATAACTCAATGCGGATGCGCACGTCAGGAATACACTCTTTGTATACTCGTTTCGACATCAGCTATTATTATTGTGTGTTATTGTGTACGCATAGTTCAAGTGTTTCACGTGTCTTGGTTTTCGCAACAAGGTCGAAAATGGTGAGTTTGTACAAAGTGTGTGCAATCTGTACTATAAGGGTCGTTTCTGGAAAACCATACCCATACTCCACAAAAACCGGAACTGTACTCGACTCGATTTCCGTACTCTACAATTAGACTGAGTAGAGTAGAGTAGAGAGGAGTCCAGTCTTGAATATTAAAAGAGTATAGTAAAGTGTAATTCGTAGTAGAGTTCTGTAGAGTATACCATGGAGTTGATATGAGTTGTATCTGCAGTTGTAGGAAAGAGATCGAAAAATCACAGTATGTTCGGATAATTGTTAGCTCATGCTCTGAAGCATTTATATTGTATGATTAATGTGTGTGTGTGAAGAAATGTGCAAAAACGTGTTATAATCTGAAATATATTTTCCAACTTTCATTGCATATTGCTAATTAGGCCTAATAATGTTTCCCTGTATGAATTTCGTTTTTTTTTTTATAATTTTTTTTATTTTTATACAGAAGCTCGTTTTTCTAGAAATGAACCACATATTGAAACATCTGAATTGAAATTAAGTTCATCAATTGTTTAATTTTATTTAACTACAACGTTTCCTTGTACATTCGTATGAACAGTATATAATTTATGCATTGCATCCCCGAGTCGTAGTATTCGAGCTCCATTTCAGCCTCTTTATCAAAATTGGAGGTTGAAATGAGCTTCAGCTGCTGTAGCCGGCCTCCTTTTCAACCTCTTTAGCAGAAATGGAGGTCGAGAGGAGGCTGAGTCAGTAATACGGCCTCTTTTCAAACTCAAAAGGCTCCTCGGTAGAAAAAGCCTCCTTAGAGCCTTCAATCATGCATTGGGACGCAGCAAGTTTCAACCTCATTTCGACCTTCAGAAATTTTATATAAGTTTAAGCCTCTTCTAAGGCCTGCAAAACTTGAAAAACTTTAACCACATTCAAACCTCCAAGTTTTTTAGCAGTTAAAGCCTCTTTTAGGCCTCCAATTAAACATTTAAAGATAAAAATTTTTCTCTAATCATTACTGAAATTGAATAAAATATTATAGTTTAATATAAATAATTATTTTACTTTATTTCATTAAAACACACGTGTCACACAATTCGGTCATGTTAATTTACAGATTAAAAAAATGGCAAGAAAAAAGACAGTAGTGCACTTTATTCGAGTTCTTTATTATTAACAGGAATTCCGATGTATGTTTCATTTTCTACAATCATATTAAAGCAAACACCTTGCAAATTTTCAATTCGCACTGCAATAACCTGATGTGATAGATGACACTTTTGTGAAAAATTTGCACTGTTTCTCTGACGACGCTCATTGCATCGAACAGTAAACGTTTCATCTGTTACTAACTCTCTGATAATAGCGTAGTGTTCTGCACTAGGGCAGTTACATCTTGGCTCGAAACACCTACAGTGGAAAATTTTTACAAAGCAGTGTATGTAACCTAATTTAGATAAATTATTATCTACGTACTTCGTCACAAAAGATTCGGTTTGCAAGGTTTTCAAATAAGTTTCAGCTACAAACAATTTGCCATTTTTTAACATTCTCAAATATTGCTAAACATTATTTGTTATCACTACATTCGAATTGCGCAACCCTGTCAGAACAATAACAGGAATTTCTTGTACCCGCTTATAAAATCCTACGCTGTAACTCCCTTGGCCAATGAGCTCTATAATTCTTACTTGCTTTTTCTTCGAAGTATAGAAATTCTTTATTTGACCTTCTGCTAGCCTTTCAATGTACTTTGTCATTTTCACAAACTGAGTGTCAGATTTAATTATTTGGGTATCAATGTGCCATGTTCCGTGAATGAGTTTTAGAAAAAGTCCATTTAAATTTTCATACTCATAACATGAGTAGACCCACAAAGGACCGAGAATTTTTACACAATTTGGCAGGTGCAATAGCTGATGAATATTTATTGTGCAGAATCGCAAACCATACAAAAGTTCGAAGTCTCGTACAAATTTGTTTAGTAAATATTCACTATCTTCAATCATACGCAGTGTGATATAATCCGCATTAAGCAGTGACATTGCAAAAACTAACAACGAATAATGCTGAAAATAATCATGTCGCAAAACACCATGAAGTATTGGCAACGAAAAGTACATGAACCAATTTTTCAATTCGGAGGCTTTCCAATGCAATAATTCATTTACAGTCCGTGGCATTCTATGTACAAATTTAGGAGGTTTAATTGACATTAATCTCCTATCAATTACATTAATGAAACCGTGTAAAGAAAATGGCGATAATTGGTACTTATCATCGAAAAAAAGGGTCATCAATTTTTTCATTACGCCACCGTCGACGCCATGCATCTTATCTATTGCCATCCCTTTCATGAAATCTGGCATGATTTTTGAAAAAGCATTTCGACCCTTTACTCCCATTACTGGTTTATCAATGGTCGCTTGTTCGGAATATTGCACGCATTCATCAGAAGTTCTTAACCTCAAATTCATCTCGTAGGGATAAACGTGGCCTGTCGCTCTATCTCCTGCAACTACTGGAACATTCCTTCCTGGACAATAACAAACCGGGCAACCATAGTTGCCATTTAATTGCACAAGGTTTAAAAATTGACACTTCGCTGGCAAATCGCATGTACCGGCAAGCAAAACACTTTTAACTGTGATAACTCTATTTTGATGGGGCAACGTGACTCTGAGACCATTTTCAAAGAGAGTCTCTAAACGTGTAAATGAAAGCGTTTGCATTTGGTTTTTTTTTACCGAACCACAGCCCAACGAGAATAATATTTTCTTTTTTATGCCGCATTTCAAACGGTAATTCATTAATCGACAAGTATATAGGCCAGAAACTTATTTTTGATGATTTGTACACAGGAACCCCGTCGGTGTACCAGCTGAATGATATGTTATTAGGGTCACTCAGAAAACCATTATTAAACCACTCTTGATACAATAAACCGTCATAAATATCACTCAAAACATTTGGTGGATTCCCTGGTCGAATGAATCTATGCTGTAAATCATCGTGAAATGTACGTCTTTTAAACATTTCTTTCAACTGATTAACAAAATTCAATTGAATAAAATAGGCATTCTTTTTTCGTGGGCAAGAGGGGCAAACAGAATCCTCACTTTCAAGAGACCTCATACACAATGAGCAGTAATAATGTTTTTTAAATGATTTTTTGTCAAAAAAAAAAAATTTTTTTAATTTAAAAATGCTTATTTTTTCAAAGTTCTCTTGAAGGCAGTGAAAATTTATAACTGATATAATGTCAGCAAGACAAGAGTAAGTGACGTTGTAAACAATTAAAATCGTCAAAATCAATAGCATACTTTCTACAACACTGATGGGGGCACCTAAATACAGCGGTCGATTACCTTGAAACAATTCATCTATATCGTCGTCAAAATTTTCATCTTCAATCGGGATTTCATTTTCATTTTCTTGTTGGATACCAGCTTCACGTCGTGCCTCATCTTCATCTTCACGTTGTTCTCTTTCTGCTTCTTGTAATCTGTGAAACCATTCGCCATCGTCTTCGCCACTTTCACTCTCATCATCTGTTTCACTGTCATCACTGTAGTTGATAGGTTGAACTGTGTCATTTCTGAGTTGATGAACATCCCCGACACCGTCATTTCCATTGCCTCCAGGTAACTGCACATCTGCATCATTGACATCAGAAACAAGTCCATTTCTTTCGTATACCAGGTGTACTCCTAAGTAATTTCCGGTTTTTTCAATGGATGGCGTTCTGTTTTGTACCGTTGTTGGTAACACATACCATATGGCATTTTGTTCAGTCATATGGAGTGCTTGAACTACGTTGACATTTTCTCGAAAAAATCTTCCAGTAAGTTTTTATTGCGCTTCAAAAATGTCGAATTTTGTACCGAATTTTGAGCATATGCGCCATGCATTGCTATTCATGTTCAATCAGGGGAAAAAAGTGTCCGAGAGCCACTGTGTGCTTGTGGAAGTTTATGGTGATCGTGCATTAACACTTCGAACATGTAAAACGTGGTTTCGACAGTTCAAAAATGGAGATTTCGACCTGAACGACGCCGCACGCTCCGGCAAGCGAAAATCGTTCGATGACGCCGAATTGCAAGCATTATTAGATGAAGACAACACGCAAACGCAACGACAGCTTGCAGATGCGTTGGGAGTTCAACAGCAAGCAATTTCCAAATGTCTGCGAGCCATGGGAAAAATTCAGAAGTGTGGAAAGTGGGTGCCCCATGAACTGACCGAGAGACAAATGGAGAATCGAAAAGTGACCTGTGAAATGCTGCTTCAACGATACAAAAGAAAGTCTTTCCTGCATCGTATTGTTACTGGTGATGAAAAGTGGATTTTCCTGGAGAACCCTAAGCGCAACAAATCGTGGGTGAGTCCAGGTGAAGCATCGACATCGACGGCACGGCCAAATCGTTACGGTCGGAAAGTCATGCTGTATGTGTGGTGGGACCAGTCCGGTGTTATATACTTTGAACTGCTGAAACCTGGTGAAACTGTGAATGCCTTTCGCTACAAACAGCAAATGAAAGATTTGAGCCGAGCCATTGTGGAAAACCGACCAGAATATCAAGAACGACAGAAGAAGGTGATTTTGCTCCACGACAATGCGCCGTCGCATAAGTCGAAAGTCGTTCGTGACACGCTGGAAAGGCTCAAGTGGGAAGTGCTTGATCATGCGGCTTACTCACCAGACCTGGCGCCATCCGACTACCACCTCTTTGCCTCGTTGAGCCATGCCCTTTCTGAGCATCGCTTCGACTCGTACGAAAATGTACGAAAATGGCTCACCGAGTGGTTCACCTCCAAAGGCAATGATTTTTACTGGCGTGTATCTACAATTTACCAGAAAGGTGGGAAAAATGTGTAGAAAGCGATGGAAAATACTTTGAATAAAATAAAGGTTATGGTTTTTTTGGAATTATGTGTTTTATTTGCAACAAAACCGGAAATTAATCAGGAGTACACCTGGTACATCACGATTTTCAAACGTGGAACAAAAACATCTGTACAATCATTTATTTTTCTCTAAATAAAGTTCTCAATTTTTGAATGTCATATCTCTAGCTACTTGAGTTTTTAGAAACTTTTTAGAAAATCCATTTTTTTTGTATAGAATTTTAGCTTTTTTATAAAGTGACTTTATAAAAAGTGCAATCTTTAAAAATGTTTTATCAGTTTTTATAAAGTCACGTTATCAAATCTTAATATTATCTTTCTAAAATGATTTTATAAAATGCTGATCAAAACTTTGTAAAATATTGCTCTTTTTATGAAGTCACTTTATAAAAAAAGGAAAATTCATTTTAAAAATCCGAAGTTTTGAAAGGAGTTTTATAAAAACTGTATTAAAACCCAAGTTACTAGAGATGACTTCAATCGAGCAAATGTTATCTTTGTAAATCGTCAAAATGTATGTAACCATTATGGTAACGATGGAATTCAATAATGACTGAGCCAACATTCCTGGGAGATTATAATGAAGAAAATTTTTTTCAAGATTTTACAAACAATGGAATAGCTTACTGGTATCGTACCAGTATTGAGAATAATAGAGTCCCGTCGAAGACAAAGATTTTTTTATCGGATGACTGAATGAAATAAAATCTTTGGTAAACAATAAATGAAAATTATTTATTATTCACTCGCTTGCAGCTATGTTAAAAACGATGAAAATTGATAATTAAAATAAATATTAGTTTTTTTTTAGAAGATCAAATTAAATATTCTTTGAATATTCAGAAAAAAATATTCTGAGAACATTTAGCAATATTTATCGCTGACTGAATATTATATGTTTAAAGATTGCCCTAAAAATGTTCCAAAAATATTCCTGAAATATTCGTGAAGAATATTTTTAGAATATTTTTCAGACCGGACATACGAATATTCAAAGAATAAAAAAAAATATTCCCGAATATTTTTTTTCGGAAAAAAAAATATTCCTGGATCGTTCCCAGAATTTTCTGTACTATTAGGGTATAGAAACACGAGAGTAAAATTAGAGATTTTTGCTCTTATCGTACAAATACTTACGGTTCATTTGGAATTATTTCATTATTGCCTGCTGCATTATCAAGTACGTCAGCATCATCATCTTGACTGTTTTGCGTTTCTATTCTGTCACGTTTTCTTCTTTTTTGCAACTCATACACAGCTTTACGCGACATTGCAAATTGTTGCTCTCACTATTTACAACGATTAATTGATTTCTTAAAATCGTGATGGATTAGTTGTCAGAATTATCTGAACATAGATCAACTAATCAATAATTATTAATCAATAATTAATTAATTAATTAAAACAAGTGGCCACTGTACTTGAAACATTGAAAACAAACGAAAAGAAACAAAATCAGCTGGAACAATATGTTTTGTGCTGATCCTTGACTAATCGATATGTTGTAACATACCGATTTGCCATAAGCCAATTAGAATCTGAAATTTGCCGCAACTCTTTTTTAAATCGAATTAGTGTGGCAATTACGCGAGGGGTTCCCACTCTCGGACGGACTGCGCAAAGCTAGATGCGCTAGAGTCAGTCGGAGCCAGACAGTCGAACGCGTCGGATTATAAGAAAGCCACATCTTTGCGGTTGGGGGACGCGCGGAAAAAGGGAGAAATGAGTTTCTGCCCCATCGCCACGGGCCATAGGTGGGAGTAAGGGGTACTCGTTCGCTCGTGATTTACACACGCTGAGCGTGTGCGTGCGTGTAACAGTGTGTAACAGCGCGTAATTATGTGTAACCTCCCGTGAAAACGTGTAACATTCTGATAATTATTGACAATTACACAGTGAAGTGTGCACGTGAGAAAACAAATATTTCGCCAAAAAAATTTAATTGCAACTGCAAATATGTCGAAGCAGACGAAAAAGTTTTCCGGCAACACCAGAAAAAAGCTCCATGTGCTGATTTGGTGGATCAAAACAGGAGACAAAAATGTTATTCCACTGGCAAGTTTGCCAAAAAAAGATCGAAATATCAACTCCATCGTTTCTTTAGTATGGACGGATGGAAATGGGGTAAAATCAAAACACGAGGCAAAAATAATCGCAATTGATCGTAAGTTCTACTTTTCAGATTCACAGTATTTTAAAACTATTTAAATAATAATGTATAAATAAATAAATAAAATAAATAAATAATAAAATAAAAGAAATGTACAGAGTGCGCCATTTCTTATGTCGGTATTGTAACATTGAATAACTTAAACATTTGACAACCGATTTACTTGACTTCACTTGTTTTGGAAACGTCAATTCAGTACAATTTCAACCATGTATCGCTTCACACCAAAAGAACGCGCTGAAATAGTTACTTTGTACATTGAAAATAGTCGTTCAGTTGTGTTAACTCAACGAGCATATCGTCGAAAATATCTTGGCAAACAGGCACCATCTGACAACACTATTCGTCGTTTGGTGTCGAATTTTTGTGACCACGGGACAGTGAAAGATCGCGAACAACCCGTTCATCAACGACCAAGACGTTCAAATGAACTGATTGAAGCTGTCAGAGAGAGCGTTGCCCAAAACCCAAAAGTTTCATATCGTCACCGCGCTCAGCATCTCGGCATCAGTGGAACCACTCTACGGCGCATTTTGAAAGATGATTTGCATTTGTTTCCGTACAAAATGCAATTAACACAAAGAATATTGCCTACAGATCATCCACGTCGCTTGGAATATGGACAAACAATCGCTCGAATAGTTGATACTGAACCTGATTTTTGGAAGCGAATTTTAATGACCGACGAGGCACATTTCAAACTTTCTGGAGGCGTTAATAAGCAAAATTGCCGCATTTGGGGAACGCAGAATCCACACGAGATCCATGAAACGCCATTGCATGACCAAAAAGTTACTGTTTGGGCCGGCGTTTGCGCCAAAACCATCATTGGTCCTTATTTTTTCAAAGAGAACCAAACGATCGATGGAAACCGATATCGGTGGATGTTGGCTCACTATGTCTGCCCACAAATGCGTGAAAAAGGTCTTGAAGATTACTGGTTTCAACAAGATGGTGCGACCTGCCACACTGCGAATCAAACAATCCAGTTTCTGCAACGAAAATTCCCTGGACGTCTGATGTCAAAAAGAGGCGACATTGAATGGCCACCCAGATCTCCAGATTTGACCCCTCCAGACTTCTTTTTGTGGGGTTATTTGAAAAGTAAAGTGTACGCCAGCAAGCCGCAGACCATTGAAGAGCTTAAGGAAAATATTCGTGCCGAAATCATTGCTATACCACCCGAGATGCTCGAAAAGGTAATGGAAAACGCCGCAAAAAGGGCATATTTTGCTGTGAACAATAAGGGCGGCCACTTGATTGATGTTGTGTTCAAAAACTAGTCTAAATAAATTGTAAAGGACCAAACTAAATAAAAATACCTCATTTACAGAAATCGGTTGTTTTTTTTTCAAGTTATTCAATGTTTACATGCCGACATAAGAAATGGCGCACCCTGTATAAAAAAATAAATAAATAATAAAATAAAACAAATGTAGAAAAAAAAGAATAAATAATAAAATAAAATAAATGAATAAATATTCGAAGTATTGTGCAATATTGTACAATATTGAAACATGCACGATAGGGTGAAAACACAATTATTTCCAAACACAAGGTCATTGTCGCGTTCAAAAAATTTCGTTATGGTTTACTGTATATTTTTAGAAATCGTAATTTGAGTTTGTGCAATACAGAAGTGATACAAAAATTAAAAATTATTTCGAAATTAGTCAGGTTTGTAATTTTTTCAACAAATTGGATACTTTTCATTTCTGGTATTAATTCAAAGATTCAATTTTATTATATTTTAAGATTCCAAATTTCATATATTTTATATATGTAAAATTCCAGAGTTTATATATTTTTTATACATGAAATTCCAGATTTTATATATTTTTTCGAAATAAATGTTTTATCACTATTTTATAGATGATGTCGAAAAACTGGGAAACATGAGCCTTACAACTGGCGGAGAAATACTCGATCCAACACAGAAAATTTTCTCTGCTGAAATGATAAATGAAAACCAGGATCTGAAGAAAAAAGAAAAAATTGTGCAGAAAATCAACAAATCGAACATTTCCAGCATCAATCGTGACATCAAAAGCGATGCAGGAATATTTGCTAATTGGAAAAATCATGAGAATAATGTAAGAAGAAATCTTAATTAATGCATTATTAAATACCAATTCATTCATTTTTACAACTGTCGCATTTGTTAACTTTTCTACAAAATTTCAAAATATTCAGATTTTTGGAGAACTTCTAAAATAAAAGAACTTGAAATTTTTTTTAATCAAAATGATTATTCTGTTATATATTGCAAACATGCAATATATATATATATATATATATATATATATATATATATATATACATATATTATGAATATATATTTGCATGCATTTTAGATAGTCAGAAAATATAGTTTCATCATTCCTAATTTGTAAAACTTGTTATCAACTCTCTTTCTGTACTTGATATGTGGGACTCCCTGGTAACTATCACCTAATAGCACATTTAAAGATAAGTTCTTCATATCATTTTTCCAATATGAAACTTTTCGGGATTCCCAGAACATTGACTAAAATAATGCCATTTTATCGTGCTTCGCAAGATTATTGACATCCGTATCGAAATGACACAGACACACTATCGCGCTCGGTATCATTACCTCGTCGTTGGGGATTTCCAAATTTGCTTTCAACGCTAGCAAAACAGATTATTTTAGTCATAATAATTTCTATCAAATTTCCATTGTAATTTAACTTCAAGATTACACGTGTGTAGAATCAAAAAACCTCGGGTATAAAAACGGGGCGATTTTTACGGGTACCGAGAGTCCGTTTTTGGAACAGTTAAGAGTCAGTACAGTTCTTATTCAGTTTTGGTGCAGTGATAGACCGTTCTCTGACTAATAGTCCAACTAAAAAGTTAGTAGTTATTTTAGTTTTCACATATTCCAATTTATATTTTGCTTCAGAATTTCGGTTGATAAACCGTTATTCCATTTTACATATTCTCTTCATATTGGTTCTAGTTATTTTAGTTTTCACATATTCCAGTTTATATTTTGCTTCAGGATTTCGGTTGATAAACCGTTATTCCATTTTACATATTCTCTTTATATTTGTTATAATTATTTTAGTTTTCACATATTTCAGTAAGGATTTCGGTTGTTAAACCGCTTTCCTAGTTTTCACATATTTCAGTAAGGATTTCGGTTGTTAAACCGCTTTCCTAGTTTTCACATATTTCAATAAGGATTTCGGTTGTTAAACCGCTTTCCTAGTTTTCACATATTTCAGTTTATTTAGTTTTCACATATTTCAGTAAGGATTTCGGTTGTTAAACCGCTTTCCTAGTTTTCACATATTTCAGTTTATTTAGTTTTCACATATTTCAGTAAGGATTTCGGTTGTTAAACCGCTTTCCTAGTTTTCACATATTTCAATAAGGATTTCGGTTGTTAAACCGCTATTCTGTTTCTACATATTTTAGTGTATATTTGGTTTTAAATTTCGGGTGTAAAACATTATCCTAGTTTTCACATACTTCAGTTAGTATTTGATTCGGGATTCCGGTATTCTGGTTTTGTATATCCACCAATGATAACCTCTCTCCCCTTTCACTCCTTCAAACTCCCCCCTAGTGTCAGGCCAGGCCATTGAAGAATTGAAAACCGCCCGTGCACAGGCTCGATTACATGGTTTGCATCCACGCGACGGATACTCTAAATTCGCCCTTAAGGGACAAGAAACTCTGTGGGCCACCCTACAATTGCTCCAAGGCCGAGTACCGGAGATTAGAACTACTTGAGGGACATCCACCACGGCAATCGAGAATGTTTTAAGGAGGCAGCGAGAGGATTTTGCACCACGGGACGCCATAGAGACCCTTCCTGTAACCCCGGTGGAAGAAATCCCGTTACCTGACGATCCTGAGCCGGGGTACGAAAAAGAGGATCCGAAGATCGTCCCTGAGAGATCCAACACGTCAGAGGCGACAACATCCAAACCCGTGGGTATCGTGAAACCTGTTCCCCGGAAGCCAGTGGGCGAGGTAGCACAATCCTCTCGAGGTAACTCAAACCTGGTAATTCGGAGGGCTCGAACGAGAGGCCCGATATCCGGAAGGGCAGGAAGTCAACACCCCTCCCCGGACTTAATTGACCTCACGGGGGATACCCCACGACGAGTGAACCCCGAAATAGAGATTTCCCGAACTCTTCCTCCGGAATTCCGTCGGGTCTTGGAACGCTATAGGAACGATAGAACCGAGGTCGGACATTTGGAGACGCCACTCCCCGGCACGTCCCCCCCGCCATCCCCTCGAACAGAGGCAGAGTTGCTGCAAGAGCCAGAGGACCCAGACGTGCCTCCCATGCCACTGGCGCTCCGTTCGAGACGTGAGCTCATGCCTCTTCCTATTCCTCAGGAATTGTTTCATTCAGGATAACCACGGAGGTCTCACAACAAATACGAGAGAGAGAAAACAGAACGTTGAATGTAACACAGCTGAACCATATTATCTAAATCCTGTCTGATATAACTTTGTGTGAATAAATTGGTATAAGAAGAAATGTTGGAAATATTGTTTTGACAACACCCTTTCCTTCCAGAGAGTCTCCTTTAGAGACGCCTGCTGAATACATAACAGGCGGGTAATTTTTTGGCGCAGTCGGCAGGACTGTCATCAACACGTTGTCAATAAAATCAAATAAAATACCAACTCGATATAGACACAACAGCCGGAGCTAAATGCCTGCACATGTGAATAGGTCCAGAATAAGAAAACCCAAGCAGTATCATACACTCAATGCCTCCTCCTCCAGTGACACGGAGCAAGTTGAAGGACTACACAGCAGATATCAGAGGGAAACTCCTTGAAGCTGGAATAGAAGCAGGAAGCTCGACTGAAGGAGAATTTATCAAAGAGGTATTGGAACAAAAATCTACAAAGGTTTGCCACTCCCCACCCCTCAAAAAGGTTACCAACACGCAGACTCCAGAGAAAATAAGTAGTTCAGAGGGTAAAGAAAAGGAGACCCTTGAAGACACGCAGGAAGAGTCATCGCCTATTAAAACCCAGGAACTCGTATCATCCTCAACCAAGATCAACATGGCCTATACCGTACGATTAAAGGACGCGGTAATGATGATCCCTATATTTTCAGGAGACCCTTTGAAAGGAGCGACCTTTAGACAATTCGCCATTGGATGCCAGGACGCAAGAGCAATGCTTCCCGCCGAGGCTGAAAAGGGTCTAGCTCAAATGATTCGCACCCGACTACAAGGCGGAGCCCTGGAATCCGTAAGGCGTGAGGAATTTGGTACTGTGAAGGCATTGATCGACCATTTACGAAGCGTGTATGCACCCAGGGAATCAACCACCCAATTACGCGGTGAACTCGGACGTCTCTTCCAGAAATACGATGAAAGTCTGGCAGAATATTTTAACAGGGCCCGAGAGATAGGCCAAAGAATAGTGGACGCATATAAGAACGAACACCAAGGAGGAATTCAAGACAATCAAAGGAAGGAGATAGAAAAAGAGACGATACAATCCTTTTTACTAGGGCTTCGAAGAGAGGTAACGCCTCATGCAGGAGAATTCGAAACGCTCGGAGCCGCTGGAAAAGCAGCAATTGAAACGGAGGACCGGCTGCGAGCACAGGAAGCCCTTCGGGCAAACTATTCCGGATATCCAGAAGGAAATGGGGGTATGCGAGAAAACAACAGCCGAAGTACCGCGCCTCGGAAGGAGACCCGCGAAACTCTCAAGTGTCAGTTATGTTCCAAGGAAGACCACCTGATGACCGCCTGCCCTTTAACCAGAAGAAAGGAAGCGTGTGCAATTTGCTCACGTAGCAACCACGAAACAAAGAGTTGTCGGTTGCTTCAGAAAGTGAGGGTGACTCGCCACATGCCTGATAAACCTGTAAACTGTCAGATTTGTGGAAACCAAACACACATCGCCTCAGGATGCCCTCGATATCTCAGGAACAACCCCAGAGATAACCCTCGCACAGAATTCCTCCCATTTCAACCTCGCCAGGAAAATTGGAGAGAGCCCGAAAGATTTCCAGGAATCTGCAACTATTGTAAGCGGCCTGGCCATTGGAAAAACGAATGCGAAGAAAGGGCCAGGAACAACTTACAAAGAAGAGAGTCGGGAAACGGGCCACGCCTCCAAGATCAACGGGAGGCCAGACCAATCTCGGATTTCTCTCACCAACGACCATACTCAACTCCCCAAATGCGTCCCCCTCCAAATATGCCTCAAAACCCGACACTAAAACCCCAGTAAAAATCAATTTGACAGGGCTGTCCCCAAGTATTCAGGCGGAATTTGGTAAACCCATCGTGTTGTTGTTGGACACTGGATCCGGACCGAATCTGATAAAAGAGAACTTGATATACGAACAACGATTAAATATGAATACCCGGGATAGACTGTATTTAAGCGGAATTACTTCAAACTTGGTGAGAACGTTGGGAAGCCTAGAGATCGATTTTGTGGGTCATCGAACGAAGCTACACGTAATTCCAAATGAATTTCCTATAGAACAAGATGGGGTTCTAGGAAGCGAATTTTTCCAAGAGACGAAAGCCAGAATAGACTACGAATCCAGAGAGTTAAAAGTAAGAGAAGAAACCTTTCAGTTTACTAATCCGGAAATTCAAACGATCCCACCCAGGACGAGACAGGTGGTATACGTAAAAATAAGGGAACCGCACCTTCGAGAAGGATATATACCCTTAACTCTCATAAGAAATGGGGTATTCTTTGGAAATGCAGTAGTAACACAGAACAATGGAAAGGCGTTTATACCAATAATTAACACGACAGAAACACGACAAGAAATAAAAACACCTTGGGTAGAGATGGAAGAAATATCGGAGATACATGAGATCAGTAAAAATGCCGCAGGACGCAAAGCAGGGAGAAGAAAGCGAATGGAAAAGGGGAAACTACAACCATGTTTTCACATACAATCTGATCCCAGGACCGAGAAGGTATTGGAACTCCTGAGATTGGAACACCTAAATGAAGAAGAAAAGAAAGAGGTACGTACCTTGATTGAAAACAGTGCAGATTGTTTCTTTCTACCGGGAGAAAAGTTGAGTGCCACGAACCTCATCAAGCACGAGATTCATTTGACAGACCCAGAACCCGTTACAGTCAAACAATATAGATTCCCGCCGATGCTGAGAAAAGAATTGGATCGGCAAGTAGAAGAAATGTTGGAAAGTGGGATTGTGAAACCAAGTACCAGTCCTTACAATAGCCCAGCCTGGATCGTAAAGAAAAAACCAGATAGCGAGGGGAACATTCGCTGGAGACTGGTATTGGACTTTAGAAAATTAAACGAAAAAACTCTGATGACACAGTGGCCATTGGGAAGGATAGAAGACATCTTGGATGCTCTAGGTGGAGCAAGATATTTCTCAGTTTTCGACTTGGCTTCTGGGTTCCACCAGGTACCCATGGCCGAGAACCACGCAGAGAAAACCGCGTTTAGTACCTGTAAAGGTCACTACGAATTTGTACGTATGGCTATGGGACTAAAAACAGCCCCACAGACATTTTCTCGACTGATGTCCATAGCACTTGCTGGACTAAAAGACGAGGAACTCTTTATATACTTGGACGACATAATCTTGTTTGCTAGAACTATTGAAGAACATCAGGAAAAATTCCTTCGAATGATTAGCAGGTTACGAGCGGCTAATCTAAAACTACAGCCCGACAAGTGTGAGTTCCTCCGACGGGAATGTACATACCTCGGACACCATATTACGGAACATGGCATAGAACCTGACTCAAGAAAGTTGGAGGCCGTACAAAAATTTCCAAAGCCAAGAAACGAGAAACAAATCCGACAATGGCTGGGATTATGCAATTACTATCGACGCTTCATCGACCAATATGCCCAAATTACCAAACCTCTAACAATCTTATTACAAAAAAACGCTCCTTTTGTATGGGGGCCAGAACAGGAACAGTCTTTCGAAACCCTTAAAGTAAAACTCTGCGAGAAACCTGTTCTACAATACCCGGATTTCGAACAACCTTTTGTGCTGACCACCGACGCCAGTGGGTATGCTATAGGTGGGATCTTGTCACAGGGACCGATTGGAAAGGACAAACCTTGTGCCTATCTATCGCGACTTCTTAACGCCGCAGAAAGAAACTATTCCACCTACGAAAAGGAAGCCCTGGCAATCATGTATTGTGTATGGTATTTCCGACCGTATCTTTATGGACACCACTTTACCATCGTCACCGACCACAAGCCGCTCGTGTGGATGAGAACAGCGTCGGACCCTACCTCCAGGCTTGCTAAATGGCGCCTGAAACTCGAAGAATTCAGTTTTGAGATAGTCTACAAAGCAGGCAAAATGAATTGTAATGCAGATGCACTCTCCCGAAATCCCGTGGCAGGAGGATCCAAGGGAGTCGAGGACCCCGAAGAAACCCTAGGGAACTACCCATCCCCGGTATTGACTATTCAACCCACAGAACGGCGTTCGAAGAGAAGTCCAAAACCTACACCCGCGGGTCAACAATACCGTGAAGAGATTGTTAGAAAGCAGAAGAAGAAAACTAAAATTGATCCCATTATTAAAAATGAGGAGGAACTAGAAATACTGGAAGGTTTGAATAATCTTTTCAGGGAAAAAGAATCCGAAAGTAAGGGAAAATTAGGAACGGCCGGTAACAGCCCTGGAAAAATTGAAATAACTGAAAGAAATGAAAACTCTGTTATACCTGGAAACCAAAACGAACCTGTCACAATTGAAAAAAATGAAAAACCTGGCACACCTGGAAAAATTGAAATACCTGAAAGAAATGAAAACTCTGTTATACCTGGAAACCAAAACGAACCTGTCACAATTGAAAAAAATGAAAAACCTGGCACACCTGGAAAAATTGAAATACCTGAAATAAATGAAAAATCTGTTATACCTGGAAACCAAAAAGAACCTGTCACAATTGAAAAAAATGAAAAACCTGGCACACCTGGAGAAATTGAAATACCTGAAAGAAATGAAAACTCTGTTATATCTGGAAATCAAAAAGAACCTGTCACAATTGAAAAAAATGAAAAACCTGGCACACCTGGAGAAATTGAAATACCTGAAAGAAATGAAAACGTATCATCGAATACGAACACGTTTTTACTGGGAACACTTGAAAGAAGACATAGAAATATATGTGGGTCATTGCCTGCAATGTAAATTGAAAAAAATAACCCGGAAAAAGGTTCGTCAGCCTCTTACAATAACGGACAACCCAGGAACGGCATTTGAGAAGGTAAGTACAGACATCGTAGGCCCATTACCAGTGACTGAAAACGGGAATCGATACGCTTTAACAGCAATGTGCCTATTAACCAAATACGCGATAGTGGTTCCTCTTCAGACCATGACAGCAACAAGTGTGGCAGAAGCATTGGTTAAAAGAGTGTTTTGTATTTATGGGACTCCCAAAATCTTACTGAGTGACCAAGGGACGAATTTCCTCAGTAAAACTATGAAAGAAATGAGTCGCCTTTTTAAGATCCGCCAGATAAAAACGACAGCTTTCCATCCTCAGAGCAACGGTTCTATAGAACGCTACCACCACTTACTAACAGAATATTTGAAGTCTTTTATATCTGAGGACCAGGAATGGGATAATTGGGTAGAATTAAGCATGTTTTCTTACAATACTAGCATGCACAGTGGCACGCATAAAACACCATTTGAATTAGTGTATGGAAGGATGGCTCTTTTACCTTCAGCTATATCGTTGCCACCATACGAGCAACTTGAAACCTACGACGAATATTTAATTAAACTTCTAGTCCGGTTGCATGACCTTCAGACAGAAGCTAGAGAAAACCTCATCAAGGCGAAAGAGAAGTCCAAGGAGCGTTACGATAGAAATATACGACCCATGGAATTCCAAGCCGGGGAATTGGTATTCCTTAGGAAGGGACATAAGATAGGAAAATTTGGAGATACAACAGAGGGTCCCTACCAAATTTCTGAAATTATTGATGAAAAACGAGTCAAGATCGCGATCCGAAATAAGGAGAAAATAGTTTCGGCCGAAAGGCTTGTTCCTTCGCGAATCAATAGCGAGGACTTAGACTAAGACTAAAGAGTACACTTAAGATACGTGTATATATCCGATATAATAGGTTAAAAAAATCAAAAAATAATAATAATAAAGAAAAAAAACACCACAGAGAAGAAAATGGGTGAATTTAAATTGTTACAGACGTAAACAAGATGCTGATCAGCTGGGCCCTGGTATTCATGATGATCCAAAAGAGCCTTGGATTGGGGATAACTGCCTACGATTGTGGCTCCCCTTCCGTCAAAGTAGCTAGAATAAACATCAAAGATGTAGGAGACTGCCACATTCCAGAGATTCAGATAAACCACACCGCCACCAAGATACAATTGTTACAAGTCCTGGAATTTGACGAAACCCACGTGTTGGAATGCCGGATAGAAGTTATACGTGATGTATATCGCTGTGGGACATTTTCCTTTATCAAGGGGGTCACCAACGGCAAAGCCCGGTATACTCGGAAAATAGATAGGGTGGAATGCTTCACCATGTATGAACAAGGAAGATATCACTGGGGAGGGAATGTCATCGACGGCCTTCTCCGAAATGGTACCTCGCAACGAACTCTGACGTTGGCTGGATCTGTAAATAACGATGGCGGCTGCGATGGGGGAAAATACTCGGACGAATTTGGTACCTGGGAAGATGTTTACGTACAAGCCACCGCGTCAATCAAATTGAAGGATTATAACGGACGCGCAAACATGAAAACGGGAGGCATGCACCTCTTAACCGGAGAAATTTGCAAGTATAAAGACCAGCACTGTACTACATCCGATAACGCCTTTGCTTTTTGGGACCTAACGCCCAAGAACCGATGTACTTTCAATCAGTATGGGGTCATTTTCGAGGGTATGGTCGACAAAATGACCGGGGAAGACACACCAGGGAGATCAACTATCTACGCTATCTCTGGCGACGAAGTGACCTTTGCCGTAGCAGCAAGAGAAACGAAGTTCGTCTGTGGTTACAAGGTTATTGAAACCGAACACCCGAGATTGGTCATCGTCGAATCTGGTGAACACGGATTCTTCAAACTTCCCAGCGCTATAAAACCCCAAGAAGTAGACTTGTTTACTTACATTAATGCTAAATTTGTATATGTAGAACGTCACATGAGAAGCCAGTTGCGCAATTTGTACAGAGACGTCTTAGCTAAACAATGCGAATTGGAACAAACGGTGATTAAGAACGCCCAGGGATTGGCAACACTGAAAGCGGATGAATTTGCTTACGAATTTATGCGGGGCCCAGGGTACATGGCGTTCTTAACGGGAGAAGTCGTTCAAATTATAAGATGCCGCCCCGTGGGGGTCACAATACAACAAACAGACAAGTGTTACCAAGAACTGATCGTAACGGTTAACAACATCACCTGGTATATGACTCCAAAAACCCACATACTAAAAAAGAGAGGAACGGAAATTCCCTGCAATGAAATTCTAGCACCCATGTATGATATCAATGGGATCTGGTATAAAGTATTCCCTCGACCAATTGAAACAAAGGCGCCTGAAAATATGAATCCCCAGACGCGAGCAACTTGGAAATATGAAGACCCTGGCAACCTGGCAAAAACTGGAATTTATACTGAAGAAGAAATAAACTCACTCCGTGACCGACTTCTTTTCCTACTAGAAGAAACAAGCATTCTGAATTCAATTGCCCGTGGAATATCGGAAAACAGACCAGTGAGCGGATTCTCGCTCTCTTCCCTACTAGACCAAGGAGCACTAACCAAGATTGCAGAATCTACATGGGAACATTACTGGGGCAAGTTATCAGGGTTCGGGAATGCATGCGCCATTATTATTGGAATTATGGTTATCTTGAAAATCATAACCTTTGTCGCGAGGGCCATAATGAACTATATGGATTTGAGAGAAGTCGTAGGAAGTATCACGGCCATATTCTGCAGCTTTTGCGGAGTAGGAACTCACTACTATCTGCGACAACGAAGAAGTCATACTTCCGTCGACTTAGAATCCGCAGGAAAAGAATTGAAAGAAGGTTCCTATACAATCAGTAGAGAACCAGACCCAGAAAAACAAGTATTTATAGTCGAGAGCGAGAAGACTTGGAGTCTTAAATGATTCGACACTGCATCCCAAACCCCGCAGTTGACCATCAATTAAACACACATAATAAAAAAAAAAAAAGGGGGGAAAATCATAGATTCAACACATTGTAAGTAGAAAAAAAAACGTAGGTTTATCCAATAAAATTTATACGACTAAAATTAAGAAGTAGAGAAAATAGTAGAAAAAAAAACACAAAAAAAAAGGGAAACAAAAAAAATCACGAAGTTTATTTAAGGAAGAGATTTTTATGAGAACAATGCTCGGGGAAGTATTTCCTTTTCCACTTCGAAAATTGAATCCTTCATTAGACTAAATATTGTAGTCGACTTCATTAACATTCTTTCAACAAATACAAGACACGGAAATGTTAGAGTTTAACTACAAAATACTATCACAATGTTGAAATGAAAAAAGAAAAAAAAGGAGAACCCTACAACGTAGTTTAACAATACATTGTAACCATCGAAAATATATCTTATACCCTTCTGCCCTATTTTAAGTCAAACTCAGTATTCGTTCGACTAAAAATTTTGGGGAGGTGTTATATATTGCAAACATGCAATATATATATATATACATGTATATATATATATATATATATATATATATATATATATATATATATATATACATATATTATGAATATATATTTGCATGCATTTTAGGTAGTCAGAAAATATAGTTTCATCATTCCTAATTTGTAAAACTTGTTATCAACTCTCTTCCTGTACTTGATATGTGGGACTCCCTGGTAACTATCACCTAAATAGCACATTTCAAGATAAGTTCTTCATATCATTTTTCCAATATGAAACTTTTCGGGATTCCCAGAACATTGACTAAAATAATGCCATTTTATCGTGCTTCGCAAGATTATTGACATCCGTATCGAAATGAGACAGACACACTATCGCGCTCGGTATCATTACCTCGTCGTTGGGGATTTCCAAATTTGCTTTCAACGCTAGCAAAACAGATTATTTTAGTCATAATAATTTCTATCAAACTTCCATTGTAATTTAACTTCAAGATTACACGTGTGTAGAATCAAAAAACCTCGGGTATAAAAACGGGGCGATTTTTACGGGTACCGGGAGTCCGTTTTTGGAACAGTTAAGAGTCAGTACAGTTCTTATTCAGTTTTGGTGCAGTGATAGACCGTTCTCTGACTAATAGTCCAACTAAAAAGTTAGTAGTTATTTTAGTTTTCACATATTCCAGTTTATATTTTGCTTCAGGATTTCGGTTGATAAACCGTTATTCCATTTTACATATTCTCTTCATATTGGTTCTAGTTATTTTAGTTTTCACATATTCCAGTTTATATTTTGCTTCAGGATTTCGGTTGATAAACCGTTATTCCATTTTACATATTCTCTTCATATTTGTTCTAGTTATTTTAGTTTTCACATATTCCAGTTTATATTTTGCTTCAGAATTTCGGTTGATAAACCGTTATTCCATTTTACATATTCTCTTCATATTGGTTCTAGTTATTTTAGTTTTCACATATTCCAGTTTATATTTTGCTTCAGGATTTCGGTTGATGAACCGTTATTCCATTTTACATATTCTCTTTATATTCGTTCTAATTATTTTAGTTTTCACATATTTCAGTAAGGATTTCGGTTGTTAAACCGCTTTCCTAGTTTTCACATATTTCAGTTTATTTAGTTTTCACATATTTCAGTAAGGATTTCGGTTGTTAAACCGCTTTCCTCGTTTTCACATATTTCAGTTTATTTAGTTTTCACATATTTCAGTAAGGATTTCGGTTGTTAAACCGCTTTCCTAGTTTTCACATATTTCAGTAAGGATTTCGGTTGTTAAACCGCTTTCCTAGTTTTCACATATTTCAGTTTATTTAGTTTTCACATATTTCAGTAAGGATTTCGGTTGTTAAACCGCTTTCCTAGTTTTCACATATTTCAATAAGGATTTCGGTTGTTAAACCGCTATTCTGTTTCTACATATTTTAGTGTATATTTGGTTCTAAATTTCGGGTGTAAAACATTATCCTAGTTTTCACATACTTCAGTTAGTATTTGATTCGGGATTCCGGTATTCTGGTTTTGTATATCCACCAATGATAACCTCTCTCCCCTTTCACTCCTTCAAACTCCCCCCTAGTGTCAGGCCAGGCCATTGAAGAATTGAA
This sequence comes from Platygaster robiniae, assembly GCA_028476575.1. Classification (NCBI taxonomy): domain Eukaryota; kingdom Metazoa; phylum Arthropoda; class Insecta; order Hymenoptera; family Platygastridae; genus Platygaster; species Platygaster robiniae. The sequence continues at coordinate 18,265,749 of CM052029.1, read as the reverse complement.
AACCGCCCGTGCACAGGCTCGATTACATGGTTTGCATCCACGCGACGGATACTCTAAATTCGCCCTTAAGGGACAAGAAACTCTGTGGGCCACCCTACAATTGCTCCAAGGCCGAGTACCGGAGATTAGAACTACTTGAGGGACATCCACCACGGCAATCGAGAATGTTTTAAGGAGGCAGCGAGAGGATTTTGCACCACGGGACGCCATAGAGACCCTTCCTGTAACCCCGGTGGAAGAAATCCCGTTACCTGACGATCCTGAGCCGGGGTACGAAAAAGAGGATCCGAAGATCGTCCCTGAGAGATCCAACACGTCAGAGGCGACAACATCCAAACCCGTGGGTATCGTGAAACCTGTTCCCCGGAAGCCAGTGGGCGAGGTAGCACAATCCTCTCGAGGTAACTCAAACCTGGTAATTCGGAGGGCTCGAACGAGAGGCCCGATATCCGGAAGGGCAGGAAGTCAACACCCCTCCCCGGACTTAATTGACCTCACGGGGGATACCCCACGACGAGTGAACCCCGAAATAGAGATTTCCCGAACTCTTCCTCCGGAATTCCGTCGGGTCTTGGAACGCTATAGGAACGATAGAACCGAGGTCGGACATTTGGAGACGCCACTCCCCGGCACGTCCCCTCCGCCATCCCCTCGAACAGAGGCAGAGTTGCTGCAAGAGCCAGAGGACCCAGACGTGCCTCCCATGCCACTGGCGCTCCGTTCGAGACGTGAGCTCATGCCTCTTCCTATTCCTCAGGAATTGTTTCATTCAGGATAACCACGGAGGTCTCACAACAAATACGAGAGAGAGAAAACAGAACGTTGAATGTAACACAGCTGAACCATATTATCTAAATCCTGTCTGATATAACTTTGTGTGAATAAATTGGTATAAGAAGAAATGTTGGAAATATTGTTTTGACAACACCCTTTCCTTCCAGAGAGTCTCCTTTAGAGACGCCTGCTGAATACATAACAATTCCTATACTTATGAACTTTATGGTGTTCTATTATTAAAAAATTTTGATTCCTACAGTTTCTAATTGACACACTTTGAGCAAAAACGGGAAACAGCCCATTCAAAATACATTGGCTATTCCCCTTTTTTGCTCTGAGGAACCTATGTTCTATCGTAGGTGGTGGGGGCCCACCCTTTCCAATCTGTTTTTCACAAAGAAATTTTTTCACAAAGTCCTTTTTTCTCAATTTCCTTTTTAAGAAAATTTTTTTTCCCAAATCATATTTTGCCCAAAATTAATTTTCCAAAAATTTTGTTTCCCAACACTTTTTTCCCAAAAATTGTTTTTCCCGAACTGTTGTTTTCAAAAAATTGTTTTCTGACAAATGGTTTTTCTAGATAATTTTCTCAAAAAAATTTTGCTCTGGAATTGAAAATAGACGATCGTTTAAAATTGAGAGTTAGTCAAAATTTCATGAAAATCAATACACATGTTTCAACACAAAGAATAATACATGTATTTTTTTTACATTAGACAACTACCATGTCAGCTCAATGTTCTGGGTTCTCTAGCTTTCATTCATCTATGCAAAACGACCTGCCAACTTGGGATTTCCAAAATTCTTTATCATCATCACACGATGTAAGTTTTAAGAGTCCAAATAATTTATATAACCTAATTATAAACATATTTTTCTCATCTTCAGATCTTGTATCCACAATCTCCCAACGTGGCTATCCCAGTACCGCCAACTCTTTCTCAACCTTTGCCACCCACTTTGCAATACGCAGCTGTAAGTTTGCATCGAGTAGTTTCAAGAACGTCAATTCTTTCAAAATAATAATTCTCGTATCAAATGAGTAATGAATATCACGGAAGTCATATAGTTTTTAAAGTATATGTAAATATTATAAAATATAGTATTATATGGTAAACATATGACATATCATTATTTTCTTATTACAAAAAATTAATATAAATTATGATTTTCACAATATTACATATTTTAATTATAACTTTTGTTAAAACTATCAATATGACATGAGAAATCGATAATTTCAGGAATATGGACTTCACGACTATAACAAGGATTTTCACAAGCAATCATCTCTGCCAAGGCAGGATGTAAGTTAAAATTTTTCAGCGTTTGGAATAAATTCACCCTCAATGGCGTGACAACTATTAACTGAAAATATTTGAAATTTCTTATTTTTTTCTTACTCACTTATGGCTTTTTTAACAGACACATTTACCAAGGGACGCTATGCAAACTACTTTTTTTCAGAATGCCAAAGAAATGGAAAATATGGAGGAAAATATGAACTCTGGAAGCTTTAGAGAACAAATTTGTTCTCCACAGCCAGCTGTCATTAATGACTCTGAGGACGATGGGGATAGCAATGCCAGTTCTCACAAAGAAGATGTAACAATGATGGACAAGGAAAAATTTGATGTCGCTGTTCGTTGCTTCCAAGGAGTTTTCCCATACAAAAGTATGTAGCTACATTGTCTGCAATTAAACAAAACGAAAAAATGATCAAATTAAAAATTCTGAAATACTTAAATTTCTAAAATTTGACCATTGCGAGTTACATAAAAATTTTGATGATAAAAGATTTCAATGTCCCCGACGTCTATTTGTATTTTTGAGATTACTTCGAAAAATTCTGTAATTACTACATAATATATGATATATGAAATAAATGAAAATGTCGAAATTTACAAATTGGTGAGTTTTTGTAAATAAAAAGTTCAAAAATTTACTTCCGGTAAGTAATTTTCGGATTTGTATTGAAATAATTGTCAAGATTTACATGATTGTTCATTTTTTGTATTGTTAATAGTTAGTTATTAATAAGTTTTGTAATTGTTTCAGAATCCCTGCAGTGTCAAATTTTTAAAACTGAAAAAGTGTTGAATTAAAAAAAAATGTTAAATTCGTTATTCTCAACATCTAAATTTTTTCCGAATTCACGAATAAAATTATGATTAAAAATTGAAATTTTTAACAAATGCAATTCTTGATGTTTGAGAATTTCAGAGAATCACGATTTCTAGATTGACAATTTTCACAATGTTCAAGTCTTACGTAACATCATAGAAAATGTCGTGATTTTCGGATAATTAAAAAATGTTGAAGGCTGTACAAATTCAAAATTTTGCAGAAGGTTCCCAATCTAATTGTGACTTAAAAAACGTAAAGATGCCAATTTTTTTTCCACAGTTACCGAACGAGACGTCATCTTCGCAGAAATTCACGCAGCAACTTTAAGAAAATGCTTTGAGCTCGAGAATGGGCCGTTGTTGAAATCCAAGATTGAAAAATTGGCTGACCACTACTTCAAAATGGGAGAAAACAAAGTAAAGAACTTTTTTAACATGTCGTACTGGTCGATGGCCGACAATTGGCATGTAGATTCATTTTTTACTTGTCTTACGCCCTTGCGGATGTCAAATACCGTGAGATGATTTCCAATAAATGAATGAAAGTTTACAAAATATCTGAGATGTTGAGTTTTCGTACAATATGGTAAAGAATTTGAAGCCTATGCATAATAATATTTATAAATTTGAAATATGTAATTTTATTCAAAGATTTAAATATGTGTAGGAATTTTTTAACTTATCGAACGCGTTGTAAATTTCAAAAAATTTTTAATTCCACCAAAAATAAAGAGACTATTTTATTTTGTAAGAATTATAGAGTTATTCAAAATTCATATTATGAATGTACCAAAAAATTGAGATAAAATCATGAAACATTTGAAGAATTTTATCTATTATAATTACATTTCTGATTTTCCGCTCTCCCTTATTGAAATGATGATTACCACTTATGCAAATACCGACTGTAGGTTGAACTTTCATCGGGTTGCGGCTTCTATATGGAACGAAGCGAATACGAAGGTCTGGAAAGGTCAGCTAGAATAAAACCTGGAGAGTACGACTACGCTATACTTGTAAGAGAAGTCTTACTCGACATCTACGGCAAAAGTATTGCCTTTTATAGTGCTAAGGGCTCCCGAACAAATTCCAAACCATCAATTAACCGTCAGCTATATTATGGACTGAAAGGTAAATTGGTATGAATTAGTACTTTTTAAACACTCGATAAAGTACCTTCCACATATCAGAAAAATCTTCTAGTTTAGAGTTACATTTCATAATTATTCAGGTTGAATTCAACCTCGAAAAAAGAGTCAAGTCTTGGAGTTCAGGATGTCTGTAAATTATTTTTTTCAAATGTTCATAATAAAAAGGACTGTTAATGTAGGGTGGGCGGAACGACTGCATAAAAAGCCAATCGACGAAAAAGACTTCATTCGCGAAATTAATCATATGGCCTCCAACAAAAGGAGGAATCGTAAGATGCAAGGAGAACAAGGCAGTTCGAAAAGCAAAAAAATGAAAAAAAGATCATCGTTGCCATCAGGTACTTCGACCTATACTGGTTGATATTACCACATTTCTCATAAAATCTTTAAATACATGTTGTCACGAAAATTTAAATTTTTAGATTTGGAGCAGATTCTCCAGAAACAAGCCAACTGCACTGAAGTATTGCAGCAAGAATAATATACTGATTAAAATTTTATTATAATTTCATGTATACTTCGGCTGACGAATAAAAAAGGAAACAAAACAAATCATGACAGTAGTAATAAAAATAATCAATTGAACATTAACGGAGGGTCAAGGAGGCTTAAGGGAGGTTGGAGTGAGCCTCACTTCAACCTCCTAAGCCTCCAAAATCGTACATTGAGCCTCCTCTTCAACCTCCTAAGCCTCCAAAATCGTACATTGAGCCTCCTCTTTAACCTCCTACGGCCTGGAAGGATTCAAAACGTAGGCCTCCATCACAGCCTCCAATGCTGTTAAACGGGCAATAACTACTGCTTTGGAGGCTGTAAAGAGGTTCAAGCTGAATGAGGAAGTACGTGCTACTCTAGCCTCCTTTTAAGCCTCCCTCACATTCAACTTGAGGCTGAAATGGAGCTCGAATACTACGACTCGGGTCGTCATTCATCCTGGATAGCATAGAAAAAAGTTGAAATGGAAATATTTTATTCTGATCATTACGATTGATTTTATTTGCACAAAAAACTGGCCAATCGTGACGTATATTACATTTATTTTATATAACTTTACAATTGTGCTTACGAAAAATTAACGTCCTTCCACGTCTACGCACTGAGGGGCACTGCAGGGCACTAAATTTACTTTCTTGCTTTCAAACTAATACCAGAAACACTTAGCACCATCTACAATAACGTCACTAACTACTTCATGATGCTAGTTACATGACGCCATTTTTTTTGGGATGGATTCCTTTCGGAACTGATATCTAACACCTTCAAATTGATTCAAATTTCTCCGCTGCTATGTTAGTTCTTTATTACAAAGTGTTATTGACAGTCGTGATAGGCAAATAGTCCAAAGAAGCACTATCGATAGTTATCGATAGTTCTGCCAGAACTATTGATAACAATCAATAGTTATCAATAATTCCCCCACTTTTACCTCCAAGTATAAAGAAGTCGGGACCTAAGTGATTTCTAAAAAAATAGATCGATAATTCACTTATATTATATATTATCATAGTACTATTAACTATTGATAGGACCGACTCATTATCAATAGTTATTGAAAGCTGGTCTTAACGATAGTTATCAATAGTTTTCGATATTTTCCCCATCATTAATTGACAGCAATTGACAGTATTAGATTTGTTTTCAAGCAATGTTTTGAAAAGAATAAAAAATCCACGTTTTCAAATCCAGTAAAATATGAATTGTAAATTTAATTATTCGAAAAAATCATGTAAATTTTTCAATAAATTATTTAAGTGATTTCAAGTGTTCTGAATCAAAACTTTTTCAACAATGACTCTTGTTGTAACATTGATTTTACATTATCTTCCAGTGCAGAGCATTAAATTAGTCCAAACACTCGCAAAATAATTAACTCGGTTTATTAAAATCAATATTTTTTATTTATTGCTGTTTATTAATTAAACCTGTCCATCAGCTGTCACCAGTTGTCACTTGTAGCACTTTCAGACTGGTCATTCCCGGTAGGTTTAGGTTGCTCCTCGGTAGGTCGGTTCTATAGGGTTCTATTTCTAGATATACGATGGCAGGTAAATATATACAGGGTGCGCCATTTCTTATGTCGGCATGTAAACATTGAATAACTTGAAAAAAAAACAACCGATTTCTGTAAATGAGGTATTTTTATTTAGTTTGGTCCTTTACAATTTATTTAGACTAGTTTTTGAACACAACATCAATCAAGTGGCCGCCCTTATTGTTCACAGCAAAATATGCCCTTTTTGCGGCGTTTTCCATTACCTTTTCGAGCATCTCGGGTGGTATAGCAATGATTTCGGCACGAATATTTTCCTTAAGCTCTTCAATGGTCTGCGGCTTGCTGGCGTACACTTTACTTTTCAAATAACCCCACAAAAAGAAGTCTGGAGGGGTCAAATCTGGAGATCTGGGTGGCCATTCAATGTCGCCTCTTTTTGACATCAGACGTCCAGGGAATTTTCGTTGCAGAAACTGGATTGTTTGATTCGCAGTGTGGCAGGTCGCACCATCTTGTTGAAACCAGTAATCTTCAAGACCTTTTTCACGCATTTGTGGGCAGACATAGTGAGCCAACATCCACCGATATCGGTTTCCATCGATCGTTTGGTTCTCTTTGAAAAAATAAGGACCAATGATGGTTTTGGCGCAAACGCCGGCCCAAACAGTAACTTTTTGGTCATGCAATGGCGTTTCATGGATCTCGTGTGGATTCTGCGTTCCCCAAATGCGGCAATTTTGCTTATTAACGCCTCCAGAAAGTTTGAAATGTGCCTCGTCGGTCATTAAAATTCGCTTCCAAAAATCAGGTTCAGTATCAACTATTCGAGCGATTGTTTGTCCATATTCCAAGCGACGTGGATGATCTGTAGGCAATATTCTTTGTGTTAATTGCATTTTGTACGGAAACAAATGCAAATCATCTTTCAAAATGCGCCGTAGAGTGGTTCCACTGATGCCGAGATGCTGAGCGCGGTGACGATATGAAACTTTTGGGTTTTGGGCAACGCTCTCTCTGACAGCTTCAATCAGTTCATTTGAACGTCTTGGTCGTTGATGAACGGGTTGTTCGCGATCTTTCACTGTCCCGTGGTCACAAAAATTCGACACCAAACGACGAATAGTGTTGTCAGATGGTGCCTGTTTGCCAAGATATTTTCGACGATATGCTCGTTGAGTTAACACAACTGAACGACTATTTTCAATGTACAAAGTAACTATTTCAGCGCGTTCTTTTGGTGTGAAGCGATACATGGTTGAAATTGTACTGAATTGACGTTTCCAAAACAAGTGAAGTCAAGTAAATCGGTTGTCAAATGTTTAAGTTATTCAATGTTACAATACCGACATAAGAAATGGCGCACTCTGTAGATATACAATCCTATAGAAACAAACTACCGAAGAGCAGCCTCAACTTACCGAGAACGACCAGTCTGCAAGTGCTATCGCTTGCATTGCTTGGTTTGTTTTGAGAGCTAGGGCGGGTTTTTGGTGTGTAGAGGCGCTGATGTAGTGCTAAAAATGATCTCACGTTTTCAACATGGCAGTGAACCCCCCCTTCCGCCATTTTGTCCGGAAGCTTTAGGCCGGGTCTATATCGAACGCAGCGCAGTGTCGCAGGTGTCGTACGCAGTTAATACTATTCAACTTTTTCTGCGCGCGACACTGCGACACCGCGCTGCGCCCTATATAGACCCGGCTTTAGGTGCTACGCACAATAGTATGCGCTATCCGATGGATTTCCATTTACAATGTGAGTGCGTGAAAGACACTCGCACTCACGGCCGTAAACGGGATTATCCATCGGATAATCCCGATGGATATTATGCTGCGGGGCATATTAGTGCAATAAACTTTTTTATCGATAACTCTTGAAACTTATTCATCTACTTTTTCCTACTTGATCTAAATTAATTATTTAAGGCGAAATTTAAATTTCCTAAAATGCGATTACACTTGTTAAGTACTGTTTTTCACGTGTTCAAAAACATTTACAAATGTCAACTTCGGTGCTTTTAATTCAGTAATTTTGTTTTATTCCTTATGTTTTGGTTTGTTTATTGTTAACTTTGAATAGCTGTATACTGCTTATTAGCGTGGCCGGTAACAGTGAGATTAAAGTTGCCAAAATCGAAACACTGACGACACCTAGTACCATAACCTGGAACTATTTTTTGTCGACTAAGTCGCTAATAAGGAGTGTACGAGGCTTGACTCCCATGTTCAGTCATCGCGGATCCGAAACGCCAGACACGTAACTCTACATGCGTAAACCAGCTATTCGTGTGAGGGGAGGTAAGTGCGACAAGCAGCGACGTCCGCGCCGTTCGCACTCCACCCCGCTTGCTCCGCTGCATCTTACTTCATATTCGTCGCCAAGCATTCATTCTTCGATTCCGATTTCCGATTCTCCACAGCTCAGCGGCGTGAAGTTTAATTGTAAAGTTCGATTTTTCAATTCCCGATGCGATAGAGGAATGAAAAAATTGTTTAATAAATTAAAATACATTTCTCGTAAAAAATTGCATAACCCGTATTAATTAATCAATTTATTTCTAAATTTTCTCTGTTAATAATTCTACAATTTTCCGAATGTTTCTCATACAAAAAAATAATTACCTTAAATAATAGTAATAGAACAGCAATAGTTTAAATGGGCGCGCTTATCTTTTCGCTTAGCGGGTTCGGATTTCGGATAAATGATTTTATTTTCCGAAAAATGATAAGAAAAATTTATCATGTATTACACGATATAAAAAACATTTTTAAATTTATTGAGATAAATGCGTTATTTTGTTTTAATCTAAGAACATATTCTCAGATAAAATCATGCAAGACTTATTTCTTCTCAAAATTCCTTATGTTTTTCTTCAAAAGATAATTGAATTCGAAATCATGTTATATTGTTTTATATAGTCAAACATTTTCGGGTTCTCAAATAACTCTTTTGGTCGTGCAGTAAAATAAAGTTTACTTTTTATTAAATCACATTTACGTATGCGTAAATGTGATATTACGTATAACCTCTAATAGAAATTCTGGCTACGCCCTTGCTCTTGAGCAAGACTCTTAAGCAAGAATCGAGTAAATCGGTTACATTCACGTACACTTTATCTATTCCGACCTTATTTCTATAAGTATTACAAAATTACGTGCCTCTGAAGATTAACGATATCACGCACGCAGGTGTCGAAATTGGGTCTCTTCGGGGCTGCGCTTTTTATTAGTTTAGCGCGATAGAAATCTTGAAATTGAGAAACTGCGACTCCAAATTAGAGATAGAAAAATATCATACCTGTCTTTTTCTTACTCACAAATGCCTTTATTTTTGATGCAAGAGAGAGAGGTACGATATTCTTATTCATAATCTAAAATGCACCGTTCAACTGATTTGGATCTATTATAAAAAGACGAGTACGTTAGCGGGTTCTGTTATTTGTGTAAATCTGCCAAAACAAAATCCTTGGTTGCTTGTGCCTTTTCTATGATCCAAAGATCCATGGTAACCTCTATGGCCAAGGAGAATGAAAAGTTAGTAAATGTTTTTTTTCTTCTTTCCTTTTGTCAGAATTTTCTTTTCTTCCTTATTGTATTTATATTTTCGAACAAAACTATTTATTAGAAACTTTTTAACGAGAATAATGATTTACATATGTTGCCACTAGATTTATTTTCACTAACAGTGTATGTATTAGGGTGGCCCTTATTCGGGTAAAGTTCGAAAATGTTACGGTACCAGCCAAAAAATTAATCAAAGTAAAAAAAAAATTTGTTCCAAGGTTTGAACATAATCGAACTATACTATGTTAACATGTGTATCTAGGCGACTGAAATTTTAAATGGGAAATACATCTATTTCTACATGAAAATGAGTAAAAAAAATTTTATAGCCCATATGCATCCATTTAAGCAATAAAACATTTGCTTTTATTGTTAAATGTGATGCCAGTTTTTAACTGCCATTTCAACTGTAACAACAAATACATGGAAGTTCGCTGATTCAAAATGAATTCTACTTTTTATGTAGTGTGCATAATGCTTATAGTATAACAAACAATTTGAGGTGATATACTCTTTTCTTGTAACAATTGTTTGTAACTGCAGTGAGTTTTGAAAAAAACTATTGCATATTTGTACTCAGTGTAAGCAAATCCTTAGGAACCGACAACAATTGATTTGAACAATCGTTGGTAACGAATTATATATAACAATTGTTTATAGCTACAATAAGTTTTTGAAAAACCAATTGTATATTCAGATTTAGTGCATCAAAATCCTTAGAAATTAATTATTTGTCATTTCTCTTTTTTTTTCCGCGATATTACGGCCGACTTTAAGATGTTGTGCGATAGTTATATTCATTCGGCATAATAGTAGAAAAAGAATTTTCGGCACTGTCTTGAAAATTTGCAGTCAAAACCTGACATCATGCACAACAATAAAAGCAAATGTTCATTTTTCCAAACGAATTCACATGAGTTAAAAAAAATCTTGAATATTATTAGTGAAAAAATAGATGCATTTCCTATTTGAAATTTTATTCGCCTAGAGGCACGCGTTAATATAGTTCGATTATGTTTAAACTTTATTAAAAATTTTTTTTACCGTAATTAATTTTTTGGTCGGCCCGGTAACATTTTCCAACTTTGCCCGAATAAGAGCCATCCTAATATGTATATTATTATGTACATGTTTACAGAGCTAGTTTATATGATTTTCACTGTTTTTTTGACTTAACAGTATATTTTTTCAACTTTCGTTAGTTGTTACTATTCTACTATTCTAATTATACAACGTTACTATTCGTCAACATGTTGACGAATAGTAACGTTGCGAACGCCCTACACCCCTCAGATTTTCTCATCGAATCTTTCTTGAAGCAATATCAGTTTTTCAGACGCCATGAAGAGGACAGTAGTAGAATTTTATGTAAAACATGCAATCAAAGTTTTCAAGTGACGCGTTCGAGGAACGTGAAAATTCATTTGGGGTCAAAAAATCATTTGAAATATTCAAATGCCACTAATGTTATAAATCGTCAAAGCCACAATTTTTCATTGAAGTGGTGAGAAGATGTCCGCTTTAAATCTTGGTTGCAAGTAGTACTCAACGATGAACACAAGTTTCGTTGCACTCTATGTCAGATTGATGGTTCTTGCGAGGGAGGTGTTAGCAACATTTTTCGACACGCGGAAATATAAAATCATATTTTGAAATGTAGAACTCAGAGTTTCATGACTATCGATGATTTGCCCGCGGAGATTATATATGAGTCCGGGAAGGCGTTCGACGATAAGTTAAAACAGCGTGAAATAGAGTACATTCAATTAGGAGTATCAACTAACACCCCATATATAACGTTACCGAAATTTTTGCGTTTTATTTAACATGCCGAACCTGCAATCCTTCAAAACATGACTGCAAGTGCAACAAAAGTTTCAGGTATGATAAGAAATGTTTTAGTGGCATGCGAAGAATCCCAATTAGTTAAAATTCTTCGCAAAACACGGTTTTCGTTTCACGTTGATGAGACAACTGATCCAAACGGTTCAGTGAAGTGGATAACGTTTTTGGTGAAATATGTTGATGAAGAAACTCTCAATTGTGCGGAGGGATTGCCGAAACTAAAACAATTAGATTCAACAAAACTCAATTCAGATAGTATTTTTGGGGTTTTCTAGAAATACATGACCGAAAACAACATTCCTTTTTCAAATATTTTATCTGTTTCCTGTGATAACGCGTCGGTCATGATAGAGAGCAAAAGATCCTTCAAAACGTTAATGCTTCGCGGAAATCCATCCGCTCTTTTTATTCCTTGTGTTTGCCACAAACTCGCTTTAATAGCAAAAGATGCTTGTGAAAAAATCCCACCGTATATCGAAAAACTTCTCTACGCAATTGTTCATATCATAAACAGTACGAAACGATCGGAGGCGTTCGTGAAAATCACAAAATCTCTTCAAAACACGGAAAAAGTTGAGAAAAAGAAAAGCTTGATTACGTGAAAACGAGATGGCTTGGTCGTCATATTTGCATTGCAAGAATACTGGAATTGTATCCTTCACTTTTATATTATTTCAACGAATTGTGTGTTTCCGAAAAGAATAAAATTTTCAAATAAATCAAAAGTCAGTTAGAAGATCCATGCACTCAAGCTTATCTCGAATTTCTCAGTTACATTCTTGAGTTTTTCAACAAAATAAATTTGCTTTTTCAACGTAAAGAAACACATGTCCACGAGCTTCACTCGCAATGTCTCAAATTTTCAAAATCAATCGCCAGGCGTTTTTTGAAAGAAGCTTTGCTACTTTTTTTTATCGAAGCGAAAGTCGATTTTCGTTCGCCAACGAATCAGAAACCATTGATCACGATAGATTTGGGACCGAATTGTAATGATATAATAGAAAATTTGTCAAAACATTTAGAAAGAAATCATGCAGTCAACAAAGAGATTCTAAAAAACTGCTTAGCGTTTTATGTTGAAGCTTTCGGAAAAAGTATTGACAGACTGCACTACATTCACGATAAATTTTTCATAGACTTGGCGGTTTTTGGCGCAAAGTTGCTATAATTGATGGAAGTAGAGACATCATTTTTTGTGATGTTTGGAATGTCGCGAAAATGTTTGGGAAATATGACAAAGCTGCTCTAAAAAGTGAATGGCGATTACTTTACCGTAAGTTCGTTTCCCAACCAGAATTGGACATACTTTCTTTTGATGACATGTGGAAGACAGTTCTTTCCTGCAAAAATTCGCAAGAAAATGCTGTTTTTCCACTTTTGAGATCGTTCGTTGGGTGCATTCGCTCCCTGCCTCATTCAAATGCATCTGCAGAAAGAGCATTTTCTATGCTGCCAGATATCTCGACCAAAAAGCGAAATAGGCTTTCAAACATATCAGTCAGTGCTTTAGCTGTAGTGAAATCAGCATTACGAATGAAAAGGGAAAATCTTCTAAGAACGCAACGTTTGAGGATCAATTGTCATTGATGTCCTCAAAGAATGTGTACCAACCACCAGAAAAGAAAGCAAGTCTTTCGGCTTTGCACCCAGACAATGAACGAATGATAAATGATTTGTTTGTTTAAGTGTTATGCGTATCCTTGCTCTTCTGTAGCTTAATTTTTTGATGATAAGTACAGTTTATATGAACTTACTACTCAAGTCCCTCTTTTACATTTCGTTCTTTTGTAAGCGTCTAGATGTATAAACTACTCTGTTTCACCGTTTTTTTTTTTTTTTTTTTTTTTTTTTTTCAAGCTCGATTTCAATTTAGAATAACAATCTAATTTTTTTCAATAAGGATTTAAAAGTAACCTTGGATATGCTAAAACTTGTAAGGTCTACGTGAAAGTTATATCACTATACTAATTTGATTGTAGACATATTCTACTTAGACGTGATTGAACACTGTCATATTCGAATTGAATCTGGAAAAAGAGTCTTCATTAATGTGATTCATGCTCAATAAAGGTATATGATAAGATGATATCAAATGGGCAAAAATAATAATACACGAATTCCACTAACGGTGCTGCATCTTGATAGATAATGATAAACCATCGTGCTAAATGATTATTTAAAAATTCTTTAGCATAATCTTATTTTCTTGCATATATTACTGCGTTTTGTGGTATCGCCAATATCACAGCATTTAGAGGCTGTTTTGATGTGACTGTTGTGCATCAAACAGAACCACTCTTCTGTAAGTTACAAAAATACTCACTAATAGCACACTGGCAAGTTAACCTGTAATTATTGCCTTATCAGCCCTCAAATAAGATGCGTAGAAAGGAATATTCCTTCTGGATTTTCCTCCTAACACGATTTGACTTTTATTATGCAAAATGAATCGTGCATCATAAGTCACACGATAAAATACCTACCACCTAAAAGTTTTTCTTAACGTAAAGATGAGTGAATAACTGATAATTCTTATTATCGCAGGTATAAGTGACCGAAGAGTATGTCAGACATTTGATATTCAAATGCGTGAAATTTATTGTTCAACTTTTTTCCCATTCTATTTCATTTATCATTTAAATGAAAATAACTTATATCTTGTAGCAATCTGTTAGCGAAATAATATAAAGTGTTTCTATATATCTTACAATTATTGTCAAGTTTTTGCGGCATAATGATAATGTGCTATATATGCGTATAATCATAAAGTGGCACAATTGTTGTTACTGCTTTTGTAAATTAGGCAGAAAATATTGATCAAGTTTATAGTAAGAAAATTTATATTTTCGTTAGAAACATATTCCCCAGAGCTTGAAAAATTACAATCGAAATAGCTGAAGTGAGATTTTAAATTGAAACTCTGACGTTGAAAACGAAAGTTAAAATTATATCTAATTTCGAAGGTATGAGGTTTCAAAGACACTCCAATTTAAAATTCACTCGAGTTTTTCCTACCGTGCAAAACAAAGTCATATGAAAAACATGAAATTTCTTAATACGTGAACAAAATTTTACCGAAAACTTGTCCATCAAAAAATTTATAGTGAGTTTTTACTTGATTCATTTTGTAAGTATGGAATATGGAATAAAACTTTTTTTGCATACGTAAATGTGATTTAATAAAAAGTGAACTTTATTTTACTGCACGACCAAAAGAGTTATTTGAGAACCCGAAAATGTTTGACTATATAAAACAATATAACATGATTTCGAATTCAATTATCTTTTGAAGAAAAACGTAAAGAATTTTGAGAAGAAATAAGTCTTGCATGATTTTATCTGAGAATATGTTCTTAGATTAAAACAAAATAACGCATTTATCTCAATAAATTTAAAAATGTTTTTTATATCGTGTAATACATGATAAATTTTTCTTATCATTTTTCGGAAAATAAAATCATTTATCCGAAATCCGAACCCGCTAAGCGAAAAGATAAGCGCGCCCATTTAAACTATTGCTGTTCTATTACTATTATTTAAGGTAATTATTTTTTTGTATGAGAAACATTCGGAAAATTGTAGAATTATTAACAGAGAAAATTTAGAAATAAATTGATTAATTAATACGGGTTATGCAATTTTTTACGAGAAATGTATTTTAATTTATTAAACAATTTTTTCATTCCTCTATCGCATCGGGAATTGAAAAATCGAACTTTACAATTAAACTTCACGCCGCCGAGCTGTGGAGAATCGGAAATCGGAATCGAAGAATGAATGCTTGGCGACGAATATGAAGTAAGATGCAGCGGAGCAAGCGGGGTGGAGTGCGAACGGCGCGGACGTCGCTGCTTGTCGCGCTTACCTCCCCTCACACGAATAGCTGGTTTACGCATGTAGAGTTACGTGTCTGGCGTTTCGGATCCGCGATCACTGCCCATGTTACGAGGTAATGACGCAAACGAACGTAAACAAAGTTTGACTCGGAAGGGCTATGGTTGCCACTGCGCATGTCTCAAGCTTACTGCAGTACCGTAACAATATATTTTTCGACTAGATTCATACCTTGCATATCGTTTTTTGAAAACGGAAATTCCATTTTAAATGTTTTTTGTTAATAACAGTTTTTGTGAAACATATACTATATAACTATAATTAGGTCTGAATTAGTGTATTTGATTATTGGCGATAGACATAATTATACCAAGGTGGCGGAGACATTAAGATTGATCTTTAACAATATCATTGATTAATTAATAAAATACGTTAATTCAACTATTGTTAATTTAAGAAATCAAAACTAATAAACAAGTATTATATACCTTTAATGAAAAAATTTTATGTAACATGATAAATGCATGGACATTTAAGTCACTTAATAAAAACTTTATAAAATCTTGATGAAATGGCAGTATTTTTACAAAGTGGATTTTGAAATCTACTCTATAAATGTTCTGTTATTTTATAAAGTTACTTTTTTTGTTATTAAATTAAAATTTTAATTAATTTTATTATTACATTTTAACAAATTGATTTAATTTAAAAATTAAATTAATTTGTTAAAAAATTCATCAAATACATTCTTATTAGATTAAATTCAGATTTCTTTAAGCTGTTTATAAAGTGCACTTTATATGTATATACATTATAGTATGTATATAATTATTATAAATTATCATAAATTATTATAATATAAATATAATTTACTATAAGAAATTGAATAGATATAAAAAGTTCAATTCTTTTTTCATTAAGTTTTAATGAGGATCAAAAATTACTTTGCAAAGTAATTTTTTTTCCCATGGGATGCGAAGAAACATATCATATTAATAGATAATATTATTGATTAATGCATATAAAACATAATTATTAATCAGATTAAACAATAAATATGTATAAAATGACCTCTATCAATATTAGTTCTAATAAAAAATTACACCAACTCAAAGTGTGCAACCGCCATCGCAAAACATTTAAACATCACTTTTATTTATTTTTCAACAAAATATAACATGAAAGTGATTTTTAAGGAATAATTATATATTCAATAAAATCAGTATCAATACGAATGATATTTGATGTCATTTAATAATATTCATCGAGGTAATACTTATTTTTATCATTATTATATATTATATTATTTTTATTATTAAAAGAATATTTCAATTATCAAAACAAAACTTCTTTATATAAATAACAAAAAGGATTCTATCCTTAGTTACAGTCCAGTTTTGAAATTTTGCTAACCCTGGTAAGCTTCAGTAAGCTTCGCTCGTACTCATGGGTCATGTACGGGGCAAGTACAGAGCAAACCTACTACCCTATCGGGCAGGTCGCGATAGTCGTGCAATAGACAAGAGTCTGCAATAGTCAGAAACAAATCAGCTAAAGTCAGCTGTATGATGATACTCACATACAGGTGTGTCAGTCACCGTGGTAAAATCGCATCGAAAAATTTCAATTCGTTGAAAAACAACATCAACGAACTAAACAATGTAAATCAACGTAAGTCACTAGAAACATAAACAAATGTAAACATAATGCTAGTTACACTGTAAAGAAAATCATTTTTGTTCGATTTCAACACTGCGAAATCCAAATTATTTAAACTTCCAAAAGTCTGCAAGGTTCTGAATCGTCAAAGTGAATCATAATTTTTAGTCAACGCCTCTTGTGATTTAGTATGAAAATGATAATACTTTTTAGTCAATCGGTAAACTGAATGTAAATTAATTATTGTTCTATGCACACACGAGTAGAAAAATCGCAAATAAAATCTTTCGATTCGAGGTACTGCAAAGTTAACGTATAAAATAGGGTGAGCTGAAGTAAATGCAAAATTTGTTGGAAAGTTACAATCTGTAAGATGCTGTAGTTTTGGAGAAATACAATAAATTGACGATAAATTGACAATGTTTGTTCAAGAAAACAGTTCAACAGATGAAAGTTTTCTATGTTTCAATCCGTTGCACGTACTATATATCCTTATCGAAACTTATAATATTCAACCCTTTTTCAAATTTTCCTATTTAAAAATGCTTCTTAAATTACTGTCAATGTTGCAAGTAAAAAGTAGAACACATTGACATAATTTTGAAAATGTTTGGAATGACAAATTTTGAACAAACGAATTTTTCGCATTACTACTTTCGTGAAAGGTGTAAATAAATAATAAATGCTTTTTGTGTATTAATACAAAATTATCACAATTGTAAAGAATCGTCTGTTACACTGTAAAACTTTCGCTTGTGAAATCACTGTACTCAGACTTGATAACAAAGCGACCAGGTCTGAGTACGGTAAAACAGCGATCACGACTGTGAAATCGATAGAAGATCGCGATTTTCAGGACGGATCGCAAAATTTGCAACAGGCTGCTTTTTTCAGGAACAATGTCATAAATGATGGCAACTAGCAAAATAGCGAGCGTGCTTTTTTTCTTTTAACCTATAATTCTGTCTCAGGATTCTTGTACTTTCAATGGTCAACCTGAAAAACATACAAAAATTCTCATACTACCGTCCTTTCATATCTTGGTTCATTTTTTAAATAACATTAATTTCGTTGCAGCGTATGAGTTTCATGTGAAAATATGAAATTAAAGTTAGTATTGCTATGATTATATGCCTTCAACGCGAAAAATGAGACACATTTTTGATACGTAAGCAATAGCACATAGCACTGAATATAACATTACGTTATGAAAACTTGCGATCATTTCACTAATTGTCAAATAATATGCCAGGACAGATAAAAAATGTATGAATGTCTGAAAACAATTGAATAAATTCAAGCTGCACACAAATTTCAGGGAACCCAGTAAAATGTGTAGCACGCTTGCGAATTTCGCAAGGTTTCAGTAATTCTGATGCTCAACAGTGATTTTCACGAGACAGCTGCTAAATCGATGGCGCTTGTGAATTCACTGTACTCAGTGCCGGTCGCTTCCTTATCAACGCTCAGTCCAGGGAATTTCCTGGCTGATTGCTTCTTTACAGGATAGCTCCGAAAATAACGTTTCCGAGTCCAGTGAATTGAGCGCTTTCGCTACATTCCACAAGTCATTCCTTTTTTTCACTGAGCTGAGCAGAGTGATATTTTGTTGTGTTTTGTGAACTTGCCAGTCATTTTACAAACAAATGTTTTACAGTGTGGAACCATGAGTTCTGCTGACTAGACTCCTGACTATTGCCTGACTTTGAGTATTGTGTGAGTATTGCGATCTGCTCGATAGGGTACTAATCGAGAAGGCTAGAAACTAAGAAGATATAACTCGCGGGCTAAACAAAAGAATCGAGAGGGCCGAAAGCCGTATTCTCGATGCAAAGCAAAACGCTGTACTGCGCATGTGCCACTTGTCACGTGGTTTTGATCTTGATGTTGGCGTTGGCTGGGAATCTGGGATCACGGCAAAGCAGCGAGACGCGCACGCGTGTCACCACTTGATTCTTAGAAATCGGGATACGGATTTCAGACCAATTCCCCGCTGAGAGGTATATCTCCTCAGTATCTAGCCTTCTTGGTACTAATGAAAAAAGAATCGGAGTTCACAAAATATTCCTAATGTTCCTAATTACGCTATTACTTCCTAACACGCTCGCTGCACTGCGTGAGCTTGCTTATGTTTTGGTGCCCCATCAATACTCTATTTTCAGGTCGCTACGATTGCTACACAGCAAACGAGAAAATATTGGATGATCAAATCCTCAATATAAACTCGATGACTTTGAATACTTTCCATTAAAGATCAAAGTGCCAACATGTAAAGTATTCAAAGTTATCGAATTTGAATCGAGAATTTGATCATCCAATATTTTCTCGTTTGCTGTGTACATATGATATTGCTTCGCAAAGCCAAGTTGTACTCAGGCATGCGCAGCGAATACCATAGCCCTTCCGTGCTTCCGAGTGCTTCTGAGACTTGATATTGCTATGCCCGCTGGCGTCTTCCGCTCGCGTATCCCAGTTTACCCCACCTGTTACATTCTTATGTCCGAAAATATCCGTCGGATATTTTGTTCGGATATCCGCGTACAGATTACGTACATAAGACATTTTTTTTCGATCGGGATGCTACATCACTACCCAAATGTAGAGATAATGTAATATCGACAGCTATCGATTATTCCGAATAAAATTTTTAATTGATACTTAACGATAGAATCCATGGTCATGATATTTATCGGTGAATAATATAAATCGTTAAACACGTATGTTTGTTTTTCATTCTTATACCTTGGAAATTAATGTTCAATTATGTTTTTATTCATTTTTCCTTGCACTGTGGAAAATCGCGTAGGAAAATAACGACACTGAGTTTAGGAAACAATCCGACCCACACTGAGTGTCGTAAAAAACCGAACCAAGATCGTTATTTTGCGATAGGGTAGGAAATTAACAAGCGGATCTGAAAATTCCTGCTGGACATGTATTCGACTACCTGATATGTTTTTGACTGGGCGTAGTTTATTTACTATACTTTTATATGTATGCAAATTGTTTTCTAGGTACTATATCATTAATAACGGCAGCAGGAACAAATAAAAATGTAAAATATTTACTGATCTGTACATCGATTGACATGATTGATTACAAATTCGAAAACCATTTACATAGTTGAGTGACGCGTACACTATAAAATGTAATCAAAACAAATGCTTAATGACATTATGTGCTGCACATTCGAGGTGTTTACCAAATTTATTCCAAGCGTAACATTTCCCTACCTATAAAAGTATTTTAGAAAACATGATAAGAATATAGAAAAATTATTATATCACTTTTAGACTGGACATTCCCGGTAGGTTTAGGTTGCTCCGCGGTAGGTTTGTTCTATAGGGTTCTATATCTATGTATACGTTTGCAGGTTAATATAAGGATATACAATCTCATAAAACCAACCTACCACGGAGCAACCTCAACCTATCGAGAATGACCAGTCTGAAAGTGCTCTTAAATTCGTGTTTTTATCATGCACACTGTAAAGAATCGACTCGTAAAAAACCTAGCGAGTACGAAATTATTTTCGTACTCAGTGTAGTCTATTTCATACAAGAGGTAGGAAACTATCGAGAGGCACAGAACTTGACTACATTCAGTGTGGATATTTGAATTCCTGGTGGTAGATTAGCTACCAACTAGTAAACTACTGACCTTCAGTTTAGGGTACAATCCAACCTACGCTGAATGTAGGTGTTTTTACCATGTCTAGGAAAATAACGATGCGTACGTAAAAAAATAAGCTGGTTGTAAATCAACAAGAGGTTGGTGAATATTCTACCCAGCATACGTGAATTATAAATTAAGTTAGTCAGAATGCAATGAAAGATTCAAAATCTAGTGAGTGCGATGCAAGTGAGTGATAATTTAACAGTAACAGTGACGACGTTATAAGAACAATTCATTTTCTAACTTTGTTATTGTTGTTTTTAATTAATTTTCCGGGTAAAGAAATGTGAAGCTTCGATCAAAATTTGTTACATCTCGAATGTGCAGCACGTAATGTAATGAAGCATATTTTTTGATTACAATTTATAGGTTATGCGCCACTCAACCATGTATAAAAGCATTTTTAATTTGTAACAAATCATGTCCATCAGCGTACAGATGTGTGAATATTTGACATTTTTATTTCTTCCTGCTGCTGTAATTATTAATAATATACTACCTACAAAAAAACACTTCACATACATACCATAGTATAGTAAATCAACGACATCCTAGTCGAAAACCTATCAGCTAGTCAAATACATGTCCAGCATGAATTTTCAGAGCCGCTCGTAAATTTCCTACCCTATCGTAAAATAACGATCTTGGTTCGGTTTTTTACGACACTCAGAATAGGTCGGATTATTTCCTAGACTCAGTGTCGTTATTTTCCTACGAGATTTTTTAAAGTGCACTGTAAAAAATCCTGTAGGAAAATAACGACACTGAGTTTATGAATCTATCCGACAGAGGTGCTGTTACTCGCGCACAACTCGCTCAGCTGTCAAAGTTTGTGCTTGTTTCGACAATAATCATAACAACCAATAACAACAAATAACATTGTAGTTTAGCGATAAACAATTACCTGTATCAATGTTTTTTTATTTGTATACACAAGCTTGCTTATGTGTAAAATAAACAACGTGAATCGTGAAATTCTAGGTGGCACCTGATACAGTATTGCAGTTGACAGGTTCTTAGCACAGTAACCATTCGTGATTTTTCGTGATCATGATGTCATTACAACATACAGGTGTTTCCGCATATGCATTTCATCATGATATCATTCGTGATATGACATCATATAACAGCATAATGACATCATATGATGTCATATCATGAATGACATCATGATGATATGCATATGCAGAAATACCTGTATGTCATCATGACACCATGATCACGAATAATCACGAATGTTTACTGTGATGGAACATGAGGGAAAAAGACATTGGATAATTAAGACGCCCCGTTGAGTTTTTATGGTCTCGTATAACACCCCAGTTGCTAAGTTCAGAAGAAAAAAGACGCATTGACCAAATCAGTGGGGTGGTCTTGTTTATAAATATACATCAACTATTTGTCGCGCCGACTCCGTAAATTCGTTCGTTTTTGGTTCACAATTTGACCAGTAACAACAACCTTCAGTGACTGGAGTGGGGGTGTGGCCCACAAACGATGGTTGGTCTTGAGTCAAAGATGACGTACCAGTTTTAAGTAGTATGCAGGTCACACCCGATTGGAAATAAAAGGTCGGAAAAATATCGTAGCGATATTTTAAACTATCGCGAGATAATCTCTATAGTGATATCGTCACGACATCAAATCGTCACGCTTGATAATATCGCTGCTATGTTTTTCTCACCATGCTGATGCGATATTTACAAAAATACATAGCTTAGATGTTTTTAGATAAATATCTTTGCGATGTTTCATGTCATACTGTAAATATAAATATTAATGTTGGATAATTAAGGTCCTGATTGTATATAGCTCAGAGTACACACAAAATGCCGTGAAATTATAATCAAATATGGAAATCGTAGCTTGGGTAAAAGTTTCACGGCATTTTGCGCGCTCCAAGTTTTACCATCCAGCACTTCAATTATTGTCACATAACGTGTAAGGTGGAAAAAAAACGGAAATTTAACTGTCTTAAAGGATATTTTATAATGAATTCAACAATTTTGAACGGGCGCAAATCACGTATAAATTTTTTACGTACGAGAGATTTTTCGGGGTTATTGATTTTCGGCAGATCTGCGTTTCGTCGATTTTTTTTCGTCAGCCTTTTTTTCGTTTCCTTTGCTCCCTCGAAACACAAGTTTTCTACCTGAAAACTTGTCGTCGAAACCGTATACCGGTATAACGACATTCATCTAGTTCGACCCTTATAATCATTTTTTTTCAACCTTTCAAATCTCGTCATTTTCATAGTATCGACAATTTCATTTTCGACTGTTCGGATTTTAATTTGATTTCTGTTACGTCATTTGAGATATCGTCTCCCTCTCTATTCAACTACTTTTCGTACGCAACTTTTATTTTTAGTAGGATTTATTGTTTCGGTGGAAAATGTTTCGTCCTTTCTTTTATTACTCATAATTTGGATTATCCAAAAACCGTTACGGCATCATCCTACTTTAGTCAAATTCAAACAGGGACGAATTTTTTTCCGACAGAAAGTTTCATTCGCCATTCAAGATACAAGTCATCTAACTTTTCGATACTCGAACGATTCGATTGCCGTTCATGTTCAATATCCGACGATTCGGACGAACAGTGGTTCGCCATTGCATATCGGCGCCGTTCTATCTTACACTCATTGATCACCAGATTTTATCAGTTTTCGATCATTTCGTGGACCTTGCAGCGCATGCGCGTTCCGTGTTTGTGTGACGTTCGTGTTGACTTTCGAGAACTGTCGAGAGTCGAGAATGGAAAATCATGAAATAAACGCATGTGTTTTTTACTGTGTTATATAATTGTTAAAAATACTTAAAATAAACAAGAGGCGAGACAACGGGAAGAATGAATGAAATTCGCTAACTTTTTCGTAAAAAAATGGTGTGTTCGACCAAAAAAGAATTCATCACCGCGATGGGTTGATGGGAAACGCCCCAGGAGGCGTCGAAACAGTGTCATCTTAATGCGTCGCAAAAAAACGCAATTATAGATGACAATTTCTAAAAATTTTTCAATAAAGAATGATTATTGACGTGTATCGTTTTTTTTCTACTTATCTGAAATACCTGTTCAATGTCATATCACCTAACGAGAAATTTTTGTAAAATGTGAATTTTATAATTGAAATGTAAATATTGATACCACAAACGCTCAAAAAAAAGTCCACATATTGATCAGTATTTGCTCAAATGTTAGTGGTTTTTGGGTGCAAAAACGTTCGTAAACGAGTCCACGAATCGATCGGAATTTGATCGATTTTGGATTAAATGTGGGGCTCTTGACAATTTCTGCACACTTTCCACGCGTAGACCGAATCTGGATCCACGTTCGGGCCACGCGTGGAACCCATGAACTTGATTGCATATGGAACGGTATGCGGGTCACAGACACGATCAAATATTGGTCAGATCGTCCCCACGACGTCGACCGATATTTGATCGAATGTTGGTCCAGATCGTTTGCCGGGATATTGTTTAATTTCAAAGTGTTGTATTTGGTACGTATGAAAGATGTTATTTTGGAAGATGAAGTTGGCGTGAGTCATGAGGTTACATTATTTTGCAATATTGCTCCAACTGGAAGTTTGACTAAATGGCAAAATAAGGAATTTTGGGATTGGAACTTTTTCGAATCGCACAATATATGAACAAAACAAAGCAATGAAATCAAAGAATTTTGAATGAATAAAACTGATTGAATTAAAAAAATAAATAAGCACTATGATGAAGTCCGACTCGGATTTTAATTTTACGAATCGGTTAATTCAGAAACGAGCAAGAAATTTTTGATAGTTTGTAACTTATAGGTACAATACTTGGAAAATTCAGTACTTGTCCCATAAAACCAAATCTTGACATCAAGATCAACTCAAGATTCTTGAATCAAGATTCTTGACCCGTACTTGAGCAAGACTTGAGATATTAACTTAGGTTCAGGTGAAAGTCCAGATTCTTGGCGACGACTTGATCAAGATATGACAAATATATTTCCAGAATCTTGAGCAAGACTTGCTCAACTATGGGAAATAGATTTGCTCAAGCCTTCATCAAGAATCTTGGACCAGGATCTTGCACAAGTCTTGTGTGATACTTGAAAATATTTTTCTTACGCTTTAGAAATAAATTTTTTTTTCGTTTTTTTGTCTTCTAAGAAAATTGTAATTTTACAACAGCGGCATCATACTTAAAGAGGTAGGGGGGGGGGTGCTTGACAAACTACCTTCTTTTTTGTAATTTTGCTTGTTTTTTGTAAAGCTGTATGTTTGTGTTAAGGCCGAATGAAAACCGAAAATTTTCCTTTTAGATTTTCTGAAATTTGAAAAGAACTAGATTTTCTGCATCTAATTATAATTTGATAACAGTAAATGAATCAAATTTAATACCAAAAATGTCATACAAACATTTCGTTGGAAATGCATTAAAAATGACAATCCAAAAGCGAATTTCTTCAGATTAAATTAATTTATTTTGATTCAAATAAGTGAAATTTGAATCCATTTTAATTTATAATTGCCAGTAGAGACTTATGAATATTTTTTCTTGATAATGAATCAAATTTCCAAATGACTTGGGTGGTATCGTGGACCCGTTATGACGCCAGTGGTCCCGAGTTCGCGACCAGCCCGAAGCAAGAATTTTTTTCAGGATGAAGTTAATTGCGTTTTTCTGGTGTTACCGTTATTAACAACATTATTTCTACATATTTAAAACTGGTTAAAACCATCTACCAATTATTTGTAGTGTCTAGATTTTTATATAATTAATTTTTGCCTTAAGATTCTGGGGCACACCTTGATCAACTCTTGCAATCAGTTAGACAAGATTCTTGACCAAAACTTGAGAAATATTGGGAAATAGATTTACTCAAGACTTGCTCAATATGTCTCAAGAATCTTAGGCACATCTTGATAAAGTCTTGCCGTGAGTTGGTTTTAGGGTTATCTTTACCCTTTTCGAACGCTTCTGTTGAGAGGGCTTTGCTTTTTCTGTTGCCAATGTTATTAAAGATCCCAGTAAACATTCGTGAGCATTCGTGATCGTGATGTCATGTACGCAGACACATGCTTCCGCATATGTCTGTCGTCATGATGTCACGGCATGACATGACATCATATGACAGCATTATGATTTCATGCCCTGGCGGACGGGCGAATCCCCCCGAATACCACTGAATACCGTAATACGGTTTTCGGTGGTATTCGGCGCTATTGGGCGAATTCCACTTCCGAAAAAACTCGATTTCGCAAGAAAAAAACCGGGCGGTAGAAAAAATCATGTTTTTTATGAATTTGTGGCAACTATTGTTCCTAAAAATACACATATATAATAAAATAAAGGATTAAACTTAAAATAGTATATTTTACATCAAATGGAATTTCCGTGGTAAGGTAGAGTGGTTGGTAATTGTAATGGCTTTTGGATTGCCATACAAGTTGGTTTTGTAATAGGATTAGATTTTATTCGTTTTTTTATCGACATTTTCGAGCGGAATTCGCCAAATTCCGCTAAATACCGTATTACGTAATTCAGCCGTCCACCAGGGTGGCATGACCTGACATCATTATGCCGTCATCATGATGTCATGTCATGCCGGGACATCATGATGACAGACATATGCGGAAGCATGTGTCTGCGTACATGACATCACGATCACGAATGATCATGAATGTTTACTGGGATAAGTTACGAAACAGAATGGCAATCAATACCGCAGACGCTATAATGCGTGTACGATTTTCGCAGAAAAATGGCTGTTTCAAATTCGAGCCAACATCTAAAATGATCAAAATGTTCGACACCGAACATGTGTACAAAAGTGAATTCGTTAGTGAAATTCCAGATGCTTTTAAAAAAATTAGTAAATAAAACAAATTTTCTTGTAATAGACCGAGTGGAAAAAAAAGTCGGGAAATAATCTAAACATATCGGAGCGACATAACATGTCAGATATTCTCAGATATTCGTAGCAGAATATTGCAAAGATGTTTTTTAGCATATGATTTCTGTATATTTTTAGTAGAATGACGCGAAGATATTTTTTGGCATATAATTTCTGTACATTTCTGGTAGAATGTCACGAAAATGTTTTTTTGACATATGTTTTTGTGCATAACGAAAATGGCACTCTTTTTGGCAAAAGGTTGGAAAAGAAACGTCCCAGCTCAAATTCTTTGAAGTTCTTCGACTCATCTACCGCGGTTTACGCAAGCGAATAATTTATACGTGATTTGCGCCCGTTAAAAATTGTTGAATTCATTATAAAATATCCTTTAAGACAGTGAAATTTCCGTTTTTTTTCCACCTTACACGTTATGTGAAAATAATTGAAGTGCCGGATGGTAAAACTTGGAGCGCACAAAATGCCGTGAAACTTTTACCCAAGCTACGATTTCCATATTGGATTATAATTTCACGGCATTTTGTGTGTACTCTGAGCTATATATAATCAGGACCTTAATAATCCAACATTAATATTTATATTTACAGTATGACATGAAACATCGCAAAGATATTTATCTAGAAACATCTAAGATATGTATTTTTGTAAATATCGCATCAGCATGGTGAGAAAAACATAGCAGCGATATTATCAAGCGTGACGATTTGATGTCGTGACGATATCACTATAGAGATTATCTCGCGATAGTTTAAAATATCGCTACGATATTTCTCCGACCTTTTTTTCCACTGGGGATTTGGAGGCTACTAACACATAAATATGACGCTGTGTGGAGCCCAGTGTCGTATATCCATATATTCCGATTACTCATGTATGAGTGAGGAAAATGCGGCTGGAACAAGTGGCACCTTCGTACGTGAGAGGTACATTTTAGGACGAAGGAGAACAACGGGCTTGCTACCGAATTGCATAAGCCTGGTCATATTTGCATGCTCTTTGACATACATGGCGCAAAGTTGGCAGCAGTTGCAGATGCAATAGGTCGGCAGTTTGTCGACAAGCGTTTGTCACAACGAAACAGCTACAAATATGATGCAAGCTAGCTCAATGTCATGCCTTTACTGCCCATGGAAAAATGTTAATTTTAACGTCATATTGTCGCATTTATATGCTCCTGAAGTGAATATAATAATATAATATATAATAATAATAACAATAAAGTATATAATATAATGAACTGAAAAAAGTAAAAGGGCGCAAATTTATACTCAAGTTGTGTCTAACATAACGTAGAAGATTAAAAATAAGGACCACCGACAATCATTCCATATTGTGTCAGACAAAAACACGAGGACGGAAATCTAACCTACCACAACGTGGCCAGGTCTTAATATTTGCACCTTGCACTCAAACCAACGCGCCATACTTATAAACAATGAAAAAAATTAAAAAAAATGTATAAATGAACGACCACAAAAATATATGCATATTGACGTGACGATATCACTATAGAGTTTATCTCGCGATAATTTAAAATATCGCTTCAATATTCTCCGACCTTTTTTTTCTACTCGGGAGAGTAGTATTATATATATGACGTATTTCCGCAAAATTTGTGAATGCGCGTTGTCAAAATAGCATAGAAAAAATATGTGATCAAATTACGTTTGTATATAATATATTTATGCACATTTATACCATACGCAGGAATAAATAATTCTTCAATATGATTTCTTGCTGTATTATTCAAAAACTATTAAAGAGAAGGACTTATTACTATGGCTCAACTTTATACTTAAAATTTTATATCGCTTTTCAACATTATATACACTCCAGAATAAAAGCACATTTCAATGAAGGTATACCCAGTAAGCCAAGCGTGCACATCCAAATCAGCACAATGTCATGGCGTCAATACCATGCAGCTAGTTTGCCATTATGCAGCTAAGAATATTCATATCCATTTTCTTTCCTCAATCTTTGAGAAATGTTTGCAACAAAAATGGCCAATGTCTTGCCGTTATTAACAAGCAATAATTGTAATGCAACTGCTGCAAATTTGGGTACATACTGTTATAGCAAATGCGTAACTTCAAAATGACTGAAGTTTTTCGGAAATGTTTTTCGTATTAATATTTTTGTTTATCTGCTGCCCATTTAAGGGCAAAATGTTAGTGATAAACATTTGGTATAAACTAACTGATAAACTAACTGAATTTGTCGACAAAAATTGTCTTCAATCATAAATTTTTTTACAATAGAAAAATTATTAATTGTGTTTATATGGATAAATAAATGTGATCGTTTTGCAAAATTTGTTAAATAATTTAATCAAATTATTATTTATCTATAACGAATTATTTATAACAAATTACAAACAATGAATTAATTAAAAATTAAAGGATTGGTTCATGATAATTGCTTACAAACGATTGATTTAACAATTTTCCAGAAAGATGTGGGGAGAGGTATCCCCTCATTACGTAATAACTACAGTCAGCTGCAGTCAGCTGTGATTTTTGTGCGTTGACTGTACGGCAACGCTATTCGAAGCACGTAAAAATTACTAATAATATGCATATATTTTTTGTGGTCGTTGCATTTATACATTTTTTTTTATTATTTTCATTGTTCATAAGTATGGCGCGTTGATTTGAGTGCAAGGTGCAAATATTAAGACCTGGCCACCCCCATTAGCCACAGAAGGTTCTATAAATGTTTAAAAAATGTTTTTAGAAAGGTTCTACAAACGATTCAGGAACCTTTTAAACGTTTATTAAACGTTTACAGAACCCTGAAATGTCCGCCTATAAACGTTCGTGAAATCATTTCACAAACGTTTGAGAACATTTATAGAACGTTCATGAGAACCTTATTTGAACGATTTCATGCGTTCATGGAACGTATTTATGAAACGTTTATAGAACGTTTCTCGAAGTTTTAAAAACGTTTAAAAAAATTTTTTTATAACCTTACCTAACGAATTGTACATTTTTTAAGAAAATTTCTAGAACTTTGTAAATCGTTTGTAAAATGTTACAGTAACCATTTTTGGAACCTTCTGAAACGAATTTTATTTTAAATGATTTTCATTGTAAACGTTCCTGGAACGTTCTTGAAGGTTTACGAAATATTCCAGGGAACATTTCTGAAGCCTTCCCAAAAGAAAATAGAACGAATTGCTCCAAAATAAGTAAAAGAATTTTTACTTCTTTTCTCGGACAGTCGTTGGAAAAATTTTAAAAATTCCACGCAAGATTAATAAATATGCTATAAGTTTTAGCATATTGGACTTACGACCTGTTACGACCAATAATGATTTTGATATTCATCACTTATATAGATTCAGAGCAAAATATAAGTTGTGGGTAAAAGTTTTTGATCTCCATCTGGTAGTGAAAATATAAGGTACATATCTTATATAATCACCAACAGATGGAACTCAAAAACTTTTACCCACAACTCATATTTTGCTCTGAATCTAAATAAGTGATGAATAACAATATCTGTATTACTTGTAAGTCCAATTTGCTAGAACTTGTAGCATGTTTTTTAAACTTGCGTGGAATTTCTGAAATTTTGCCAACGACTGTCAGAGAAAAGAAGTAAAAATTCTTTTACTCATTTTGAAGCAGTTCGTTCTATTTTCGTTGGGGAAGGCTTCAGAAATGTTCCCTGGAATATTTCGTAAACCTTCAAGAACGTTCCAGGAACGTTAACAATGAAAATCATTTAAAATAAAATTCGTTTCAGAAGGTTCCAAAAATGGTTACTGTAACGTTTTACAAACGATTTAGAAAGTTCTAGAAATGTTCTTAAAAAATGTACAATTCGTTAGGTAAGGTTATAGAAAAATTTTTTTAAACGTTTTTAAAACTTCGAGAAACGTTCTATAAACGTTTCATAAATACGTTCCATGAACGCATGAAATCGTTCAAATAAGGTTTTCATGAACGTTCTATAAATGTTCTCAAACGTTTGTGAAATGATTTCACGAACGTTTATAGGCGGACATTTCAGGGTGTATGTAAACGTTTAGTAAACGTTTAAAAGGTTCCTGAATCGTTTGTAGAACCTTTCTAAAAACGTTTTTTAAACATTTATAGAACCTTCTGTGGCTAATGGGGCACGTTGTGGTAGGTTAGGTTTCCGTCCTCGTGTTTTTGTCTGACGCAATATGGAATGATTGTCGGTGGTGCTTATTTTTAATCTTCTACGTTATGTTAGACACAACTTGAGTATAAATTTGCACCATTTACTTTTTTCAGTTCATTATATTATATACTTTATTGTTATTATTATTATACATTATATTATTATATACACTTCAGGAGCATATAATTGCGACAATATGACGTTAAAATTAATATTTTACCCATGGGCAGTAAAGGCGTGACATTGAGCTAGCTTGCATCATATTTGTTGCTGTTTCGTTGTGACAAACGCTTGTCGACAAACTGCCGACCTATTGCATCTGCAACTGCTGCTAACTTTACGCCATGTATGTCAAAGAGCATGCAGCAAACATGACCCAAAAATTGACTGCGTTTGGCTTTCTGGGTACATTATGAATGGAGATAAATTTAGTACTATCCTTTTATGTAACTGTTCGATTGTGCCAAAATGGCAGCCATCTAAAGGGCGTGTCGGACACTGTGTCCAACCTACTCATATTTTTTATTGATCGGTCAAGAATCAAGATGCAGTCGAAGTGCATTTGTGTGCATATGTATTACTTATGGATTAAATCTTCGCTAAATTATTGTATGATCTTTTTTGTTCGTATATATACCAGTATAGTACAAAAAACATTCTTAATTTATTTTTTCTAGATGTATATACAAATATTATAGAATAGAATGCATAGGTAATAAAAAAAAATATTAAGGGGGTAGGCACTGATATAGAGTACGTTCAGAAATCTACTGGCCAGTACTGCCAGTAAAAAAAACAATGGAAATTTCTTACTGGCAGCACTGCCAGTAGATTTCCGAACGTACCCATAAATAATATGGATGGCGGATAGCCGCCATATTTGCGTACCTCTTAGAAGTCATATTGAGTGCAGTATTCGGGTAGCAGTTAAGGTGCGTTTACATGCGAGCGACTTGCAACCTGCAACTCGCGCAGTTATCTATTGCGCACGTTTCAAGGAAGTTGAAACCTGCACAAAACAGATTTCTGCTCTGCGCATCTAATCAGAAGCAAGCAACGCAAGTTACAAGTTGCAAGTTCAACATACGCAGAACGGATCTTTACTTTACGCATCCAATCAGCAGCAAGCAACGCAAGTTGCAAGTTGCAAGTTGCAAGTTGCTCGCATGTAACCAGGGCTTTACAGAGACAGAATCTGTTTCTGACCAATCAGCAACGGTAGCGGCAGCAGTAGCGTGCGTTAATTGGTCGAAAAAATAACGGAACGAAACGGTTACGGCTAGTGTGACACAGGCATCAGACGGACATGTGTTTGTGAATAATGTAACATAATCAGTAAAATTATCATAATACTATTTTTTTTTTTTTTTTTCATTTTTCTTCAACAAATTTATTGTATATTACTATGAAATAAGAAATAAAATTCAAACATGCTATTATTAATTTTCTAAACATGCATTCTGAATAAATTTTAACTATTTTAGAAATTTATTCATATTTTGTAGAGTTCATTACTGAAATATTACTAAAAATCTTACATTAACAGCGGTCGAAAATTTTTTTCATGCATTAGAAAATCTCAGATGCAAAAAAAATGCACCCAAATTTTTCAACAATTCCTTCCATTCAATTACTGTGGCAATCTTTTATTATTCATTTTTGTTGGACGTATAAAATATTTCAATAAAATTCCATTTACACATTCCGCAATTAGAATAACACGATATATTTAAGTAATAACTGTTGTGATTGTCTACTTGAATTTGAATTTCGCGCTTAAATTCTACCCGAATACTGCACTTAATATGGCTTCTATTAGGTACACTTCAGTGCTCCCAGATATACGGAATTATCCGTATTCATACGGAATTTAGTATTCATGAAAAAGTTATGCGGATTTATATACGGATTTTCAGAATGGTACGGAATCAATACGGAATTTCAAAGAATTGTGTGAAATAAACTTTTTTACCTTTTTCGTCTATTATAATTTTATCAGAACCCTTTTCAAATGAAGGTTTTACTGTGTTCACACGCACGCGCGTACTTGCTAGAGTTATTCCTGATCGAGATATAGGGATTTAAGAGATTTTCGGCTCATTTTGTTAGTACATAAACCAACCATACATAAACCAACCATAAAAATAAATACAGCAAAATGAGACGAAAATCCCTAAATCTCGAAAAGAATTGTATCTCACGAAAGTGCGATCGAATCAGATCGCTTGGTACCTATAATCAATTGAATAATCGATATACCATCGATGTTAAATCAACTGCAAACTTCACACTTCACTGACTTCACACGTGTTCACACGAGAAGAACAAGAAACAAGAAAGAGCAAACTAGAGAAAGAATAAAAATGTCAGTTGCTTTTAAACTTATCCCAATAAATTGAATCAATAAATATCAAACATGGAAAACTCAGAAAAATCGAACATGGAAAATTCCGAGTCCGATAGTTCTGCAGGAAGTGATTCTGATGATAATTCGTCAGTTTCGACATCGGAACGTCAATCACCATCCCGAACAAAGTAAGGTTACTTAGGTTACGCACATGTTTGCTTACCCTGGCGGCAGCTAAAAAACCACAAAAAACCAAGGCTTGGTTATTTGCGATTTTTTAGCTGCCGCCAGGGTATCGCGACTGAGTTGTTTTGGTTGATTAATTTTATTAACCTCATGGTGATTTTCAGAAAAAGAAAAATAAATACAGACGATGGTGAGACTGAACGAAAGAAGAGAAAAGCCAAAAAGTAAGAGTACTATTTACTAGTTAATTATAGTAGTATAAATATAATGATCTGTGAAAGTAAATAATCAAAAATTATGATAATTATTAAGGAATTAATGATCATGAGTAAACAATAGTATATAATTGATAATCAATTATACATATATTATAAATAATAAATTATTATTTCAATATTCTAATCTAATAATTATTTATATAATCGTATAATTATGTATCATTATTTCTATTGAATGTTATGCAGTTAAAACTGATAATGAAAGAAAAATTCTAAGTTTGAAATTTCTAAAAATCAAAAAAAATGTAGAAATATGAAAAAAAATGTAATTCAGTATATTTTAATTTGCGGTGATTTCTTTAAAGAAATTTTTTTAAATATTTTCAAGCTATGAGTCTAAATGTTCTTTTTAATAAACATTCTTTAAAATTAATTTTTTTGCATTGATGTAAAGAAAGCTTGAGAAATAAATTTTTTTTTGCGATATTCGGCATGCACTATGGGTCAAAGATGTAAAATTTGAAGTCGAAAACTTTTGTAAGCTTTCAGACTAAATTTCGAATGTAAATTAAGCAAGTAATATTTTGTTTTTGCAACCTCTAATTTTTTTTATGTTTATATATATTACAACAATACCGTACGTTTCAGGGTAGATTAACGTTTTTTGTCAAGTTGGAAAAAGAACTTTTCTTGGGTGTCTGAGTCAAAAAAAGGTTTGTTTGACACTAATATGTTGTTTTAAGTAATTCAAATATTTGAAATATTTCTATCTTATAAGCATTCATGTTTTATTGCAGACACGATACATTTTTACTGCAAAATGTGTGACAAAAATCTCAGCTGTGCAGCAGATGGCATCACTTCTTTAAGAAGACATGAAAACGGATCCAAACACCAAAAAATTTCCAATAGTCGCCCTTCAAAACAACCAAATTTATTTGATGTTTGCAAAAAAAATTGCAACACAAAAGAACGAGCACGCACATTTGAGCTACAATTAACCATGTTCATGATAAAAAAAAAATATCCCCATTGCAGTTTCAGATGAATTGATTGATTTCCTAAAAAAAGCAGATATCGATAAAGATGTTCAAAAAGAGCTGTCTTTGCACCAAACAAAATGCACAGCCATCATTCGCAACGTTATAGGAAAATATAGATTCGAAAACCTTGTCAAAATGTTGAAATCTAGATTGTTTTCAATGATAATAGATGAATCGACAGACATTTCAACTCATAAAAATCTGGTACTTTGCGTCCGCTTTGAAGATGATGGTGAAGTCCATGACGAGTTTCTCGCTTTGCTGGAGGTATTATATGTAGTATTATAAAATTTTTTATGCAATAAAATATTACACAAAAATGTTTTTGGAATGATTTTGAAATGACAAATTTATAAAAATGTACAAATATTTGCTATTCTTTTAAATTTCTGTGAAAAGGAAATTCTTGTAAAAAGTCAATGATTTTATGACAAATTTTCAAGTCTTTAAAAGAACTAGTATCCCCTAGGGTTTGTGAAGCCACTTATTAGAGTAGCTGTGAAGGTCACTAGAAGTTCCTATTTTTGTAATTATCTTTTTGAAAACAGGCAATGAAGTCTTTGTAAAACTTTTTTTTTAATCTTTGTTTTCTTTCCAGGTGTCTGATGGAACTGCCCCCGGTCTTTGTTCATCAATCTTCCAATTTTTCAACGAAAATGAGATTCCCTACATCACGAATTTGGTCGGATTCGGAGCAGATACTACGAATGTCATGTTTGGTGAGCATCAGTCGGTAGCATCGATTCTCTCGAGAGAAGTGCCCAATATTTTTTTAATGAAATGTATTTGTCATTCGCTTGCATTAGGAATTTCATACGCGACGAAAAAGCTACCATCCGAGGTAGAAAAACTCATGACAGATATTTATACGTATCTAAAATACAGTAGTAAGCGCCAGCAAGCTTTGGGAAAAATTCAAGTTATTTTAGACATCCCGGAGCATAAAATTCTCAAAATTTTGAAAATCAGGTGGTCCTCTCTACGGTCTGCAGTTGAACGCTATGTTGAGCAAGATGAAGCTTTAGAAGTTTTTTTTAAGATAGAAAGTTCAATGAAGACCCAAGAAGCCAAAAATGCTCTTCCAATTTACCATTCGTTGAAAAACCCATGGAACAAATTATATTTGAAGTTTTTAAATTACGTTCTTCCAATTGTATGTCAATACACAGTTGAGTTTCAATCTGAAAGTCCAAAAATTTTCACTTTGTATTCCAAAATGGAATGTTTGTTTAAAACAATCTTATCAATGTACTTGAAAGAAGAGTATGTAGAAAACACAGACCCCGAATTTATTGAGTTTTCTGAGGAAACTTATGATAATCGAAAAAACTGGGAACCTTTGCGTGATATCGATTTAGGGCCAGTGGTTGCTGCAGAGTTGGCGGCTATGCATCCTAAAACTCCAGCTCGCGCATTCGATGAATTTCGTACAGTTTGTCGAAGTTTCCTCATTTGTGTAGCTGAACAAATTTACAAACATTTTCCATTCAAAGAACAGCAAATCAGAATTTTAAGGCAGCTTCAATTTTTGGAACCGATAAATTTCAGAAGTACGAAGAATATTGGGGAGGTCGCCAATTTTTTTCGATTCAATGTTTTACAAGTTCACCAAGAATTTAAGAAATTCAAAATTACTTTCAAAGACAACACCAAGTGTGATATGAAAATTTTTTGGAACGAAAAATTCCCGACTTATCAACAAGCTGATGGCACTTCAGAATTTCCATTAATTAAAAATATTGTCTCACGTATCTTTGTCTTACCACATTCCTCGGCTACTTGCGAGCGTATTTTTAGTTCAATTAATTTGAATAAAACCAAATTGCGAAACAGCCTTGCTAACGATACAATCAAAGGTGTACTGCATGGCAAAGCTTTAATGAGGGACAGAAAAGTGACCGAAATCGATGTTGAACCATTAAAGAAATTGATGTCAGCGAATATGTATTTGAAAGAGGGCGAATAATTTTTGTACAGCGATACAATTTGTATGATTGTTTAATACATATGGTATATATAACGCATTAACTATGACTTTATTTCCCTAAAAAGGCAGTTAACAAGTCTTATACTATATCCTCGTCATTTCCTATAGCTGATTTCGTCTCGCATAATTTTCTACTTAATAATCGTTTATTTATAGCTCTTATTTAATTATTGGTTCTCCAGTAGTTAATTTGAAAGATTTGAAAAACGTTTTCAGAAAATTTCTAAGATCATTCTATTTAATAATGTGTGGGAAAATAAGTGAGTAAATTTTTGGTAAATCTATAATACAATAAATTAATTTATTCAAAAATGTGAAGCAATTAGTTTGAAATAAAGGAATAATTGATTTAGTACGTATATAATAATCCATAATACTTGTCAAGTTATTCACTACATTTGAATTAAGCGCGCGCTCCCCACTACAATCCTCCATCTCTGTCGCACTAGTTGTTTTAAAGGTATACGGATTTTATACGAATTTTTTTCATGAACCCTCCCCCCTTATATCCTATAAACTACGGATTTACGCCGTACCAAATCTGGGAGCACTGGTACACTTTTGAGTGCGTTGGAAATGGCTATCCGGCATCCATATATTTATATCAGTGGGGGTAGGTTACAAATTTTAGGGGGAAAGAGAGTTCCGACTAGGGGGCATACACGTTGCGCACCTGGCAACACTGATGGGTTTGCATTTGCAGCAATTCGCAGTTTGCAGCTGTTTTTTAGAAATAGTTTATATTTATTAAAAAAGCTAAAAGCTATTTCATAAATAGCCATGAATAAAAAAATGAAACTATAAAAAACATAAATATCAAAAATTGATAAAGTTTTCTTCATAAAAGAATAAGATGATTCGAATTATATCGTCTGCTGTATCGGTAAATTTTGAAATTCCTTTAAGATTGAGGTTATAATTTCCAAAACAAACTAAAACAGAAAGAGCAAAATTATCCACTTTGAAAATGTTAAGAAATGTTTCAATAAAACAGTTCCTTTTGCATGTTATTTTTGATTCTGTTATCTAATTTGTTCATAACAAATAAATTGAGAACACTTTTTGCAGGCTCACCTTCGCAATGGCCTTCAATTTCTGCAAAATGAAAGTTTGCTTTCCTTGGAAAATTTATCACGACAGAATTTTTCTACTGAAGTAGCCATAAATGAACAGGTGGGTAGAAAATATCAAGTCAGATTTTTGTTGTCTCTCTATGTAATGTCATTGTCAAGTTATATTCTTTAATTTTTAATAGTCAAATTTACATGAATTTATTTTAATTCTGCCACTTTTTACAAATTCATTCTTAATTCGAACTAATCAATGATTTGTCAGATAATTTTATTCAGCACTTGATTCACGAAAACTTGTAGTTTGTCAATTATCTCATTTTCTGTATTTTACTATGAGTTTTTTCATAAAATATGACCACAGTATTTTTGACTTTTCCATCAATTTTCAGTCTTGTGAAATTCTTCACAATTCAAAATTTTAAAAAAAAATCTTAATACTTAAGAACTGGATTTTTTATGTTTCTCGAAAACACATTTCATCAAAGAACAGCTATTTAAAGTTATGAAGTATGTAGAATATATTTCGAAAAAAAAAAATATCACAGACAGTTCCATTCTTATTTTTTACTATTGAATAATATATTGGGATATTAAAATTGGCCTTTCTTTTTATTCACTTTACATTCCAAGTTTTATATTTTTGACAAACAAAATTGAGAATAATGTATATTATTTGACATTCTCAATGGCCAATTCAATCATTCATTGGTGCAGAAATTCCTAATTATTAAATGAATAAAGAAATCATGACTAGGAAATTTTAAATACAAGAATATATAACTTACCCAGTAAGCCAAGCGTGCACATCCAAATCAGCACAATGTCATGGCGTCAATATCATGCAGCTAGTTTGCCATTATGCAGCTAAGAAAATTCATATCCATTTTCATTCCTCAATCTTTGAGAAATGTTTGCAACAAAAATGGCCAATGTCTTGCCGTTATTAACAAGCAATAATTGTAATGCAACTGCTGCAAATTTGGGTACATACTGTTATAGCAAATGCGTAACTTCAAAATGACTGAAGTTTTTCGGAAATGTTTTTCGTATTAATATTTTTGTTTATCTGCTGCCCATTTAAGGGCAAACTGTTAGTGATAAACATTTGGTATAAACTAACTGATAAACTAACTGAATTTGTCGACAAAAATTGTCTTCAATCATAAATTTTTTTACAATAGAAAAATTATTAATTGTGTTTATATGGATAAATAAATGTGATCGTTTTGCAAAATTTGTTAAATAATTTGGTCAAATTATTATTTATCCATAATGAATTATTTATAACAAATTACAAACAATGAATTAATTAAAAATTGAAGGATTGGTTCATGATAATTGCTTACAAACGATTGATTAAACAAT
Source organism: Platygaster robiniae (assembly GCA_028476575.1). Taxonomy (NCBI): domain Eukaryota; kingdom Metazoa; phylum Arthropoda; class Insecta; order Hymenoptera; family Platygastridae; genus Platygaster; species Platygaster robiniae. The sequence continues at coordinate 18,226,851 of CM052029.1, read as the reverse complement.
TTTCCAGAAAGATGTGGGGAGAGGTATCCCCTCCTTACGTAATAACTACAGTCAGCTGTGATTTTTGTGCGTTGACTGTACGGCAACGCTATTCGAAGCACGTAAAAATTACTAATAATATACATATATTTTTTGTGGTCGTTGCATTTATACATTTTTTGTTATTATTGTCATTGTTCATAAGTATGGCGCGTTGATTTGAGTGCAAGGTGCAAATATTAAGACCTGGCCATGTTGTGGTAGGTTAGATTTCCGTCCAAGTGTTTTTGTCTGACACAATATGGAATGATTGTTGGTGGTGCTTATTTTTAATCTTTTACGTTATGTTAGACACAACTTGAGTATAAATTTGCACCATTTACTTTTTTCAGTTCATTATATTATATACTTTATTGTTATTATTATTATACATTATATTATTATATTTATTTTAGAAGCATATAATTGCGACAATATGACGTTAAAATTAACATTTTTCCCATGGGCAGTAAAGGCATGACATTGAGCTAGCTTGCATCATATTTGTAGCTGTTTCGTTGTGACAAACGCTTGTTGACAAACTGCCGACCTATTGCATCTGCAACTGCTGCCAACTTTGCGCCATGCATGTCAAAGAGCATGCAGCAAATATGACTTAAAAATTGACTGCGTTTGGCTTTCTGGGTATATAAATTGATTAGAAATTAATCATTCTGAAATTTATATCTCATAAAAATTGCATGTTGATATTTATAATTGAAATTCTATGTGATTGGTTTACATGATTAGTCAAAACGTTTTTTTGTCATAAAAAGATGATAACAGCGATTAAAATCATCATTTCATTTTATTATCAATTTTCTCGAGCTTTCGGCTGACTACATCCAGCCCTCATTAATACCATAATGAGAGTTTTTGAAACTAGTCAATGCCGCACTACATTTTATTATATGTGAAAAAACAAGAACCTTGGTCAAAAAACATTACCCGTCGACTACCTTGATATAGTACCTGGATTTATATTTTATATCTATTTTTCACATTGATTTTATTAATTCATTCTTTTCAAATTAAATATTTATAACTAAACAACATTAATATTTTCTGAGTTTTGTTTTGTTTGAATTTTGAGTTGAACTCTAAAATATTAACAAATTGAATTTTTTTCCAGTGTGTGATTTTCAAAAAATTGAGATTTGATTTACTTTCTGAAATTTCACATTAAATTTACTGATTTTTTAATACTTGAAATAGTGGTGCTATGAAAGCCTAAATTTCAGTATCCCTTATTGAGAAGAAAAAAAAAACATTTTGTTAACAAAAATTACAAAGTAAGTTGATTTATACTGATGACGAACCAAAAATCATCTACTCGGGAATTTGAAATTTAAGATTTTCAATTTTATTCATGAGTTTTTACCACCCTTTTTTATTCCATTAATTCATCACAAAATGAGAGTTCTAAAAAAGAATAATAAAAATTATAGCTTTGCATCCAATTATTGAAAACTAAAAATTCTACATGTCAGAATTTCATCTTTATTTATGATTCTTAAAGTTTCAATTTTACATGAGCAAAAATGTAAAAATGGATTTAGCAATGCCAAGAAATAGATTTTTTCTTGAAAAAGTATCAAAATCAGTTACTTGTTTTTTCTGAAAGGAAATTTTAATTATAATTTTTATTTTGGTTATTGTTAATAAAGTATTATTCAAATATTTTTAACACTTCTTCTCCTTTTTATAATCTCAAATTTCTTCGATCTATATGGAGCAAATGTTTAAACAAAAACCACATTACATCCTCTCAATGTCCATTTTATTTTGTCTTTGTTCCAAGCTTTCGACTCCTTTGTATTGAGTCCTCATCAGGGAAATTAACATTCCAATTTTTATGATGCGTCTTATTTATCTCTTCTTGTACGTCGTTAAGTAAATCAAATATCCCCATCAGTTTCAAAAGCCAAAAATTACGTTCATTTCCATTTTCTTTCCACTATCACTGTCTTATTAGAAGTGCCGTTAATTATATACTTAGCTAAACAGGGATCGTCAAATTCAATAAAACTTCTTTAAATATGACACACATATAAGACGCATCATAAAAATTGGAATGTTAATTTCCCTGATGAGGACTCAAAACATAAGAGTTGAAAGCTTGGAACAAAGACAAAATAAAATGGACATTAAGAGGATGTAATGCGGTTTTTGTTTAAACATTTGCTCCATATAGATCGAAGAAATTTGAGATTATATAAAGTATTATAATTAATTTAAGGTGAAGGGTATAGTTTTATTTATATTATTTTATCTATTTATTTATGTTTCAAGTTTTAGAAACATTGCATGACAATAATTGGACAATATTTGCTCAATTCGATTGACTTTTTTGAATTATGTACCGGGAATTCACCAATGAATCCAGTGACCAATTACTAAGTACATTTAAAAAGATTTCTTTTATATTTTATTTATTTATATTTCTTTTTTTAATCAATTAAATGCTTCGACACAATTGCGTATTTTTGCTTTCTTTTACTTGTCTTCCTCTTAGACATTAATTTTGTACTAATTTTATTCATAAAAATCGCCATGAATTATTCAGGAAATCTAAAATTCGAAATGAATACTTATTAATCAATTGATATACGGAGGATGTTTTTTTTTTTTAATTTCTAAGGCGTGATTTCTTATTTGATTCAACAATAGGAATATTTTATTCATCTACACATTTTGACATCAAGTTTATAATTCAGAAATTGTAAAATTTAGAATTCTCTTCATTACAATGATTGCTTAACAAAAATGCAATAACAGTAAGTAGAGTTTGTTGAAAATTTCATGAATCAATGGATTTTCAATAAAAATTGTGATCAGGCACCTGATTGACTCTCAACAAATTTCGATTTTAAATAAAAAGTTATTAATCTCTCAATCCTTCAGCTTCACCTCTTCCCTTTATGGGGAAATGTATATACTCGAATGATATTTACTATAGTTGAATTTTTTCACAGAATTGAACTACTTAGATTTTTTTTCTTCTATTTATTTGTAGTTAAATATTTTCCACATTACTGAACTTGAAATAGCTTTTATTTGATTAAGCATATATTTCTGAGAAACATGAAAAATTCAGTGCTTTCATACTTTGATTTTTTTTTACTATTTCCAAATGTTAAGAATTTTTGAACACTAAAAAATTGATGAAACAGTCGAAAAATTGGTTGCTATGATATTTTATGAAGAAACTCATATAAGTAAAATGAATAATTAATAAGCTCAAAATTTTACCATACATGAAGTGCTATAAAAAAATTAACTTGATAAATTATCGATTCACGAATTGAGAAATAAATCACGACACTTTGAAATAATGACTATGCAAATGAATTTGATTGTTATAAATTGAAGAAAATCGTACATCAGATATAATACAGTTTTGACTTTGAAAACAATGTTTTTTATCCTATTAATTCATAAAACTTGATAAATATGAACCATAACTTTTTTCTTTCTCCAAATTCTTAAGTTGTAAAATCTCATAACTGAGGAAAAATAGAGCTATAAAATATATTTGGATCTTAAAAAATTTACAATGTTGAAAATCGAAAACATGAAAATTCAAAACTTCGAATCGTGAATATTATAAAACTTTATTTCAAAGTTTCACACAGTTAAGTCTGTCAACTAACACAAACTCATTAAAACATAAATTTGTACACGGAGAATAAATGGCAGTACTAGCTCTGGTAATATCCGTACTCAGTCGGGATACGATGAATGCGTTCGTTAGGGTTAAAGTAACCTGACTCATTCCGTGGTTATCCCGAGCGACTACTGCTATTACCGGACTCAGTACAGTGAATGCAGTAGTCGCTCGGGATAAACACGGAATGAGTCAGGTTACTTTATCCCTAACGAACGCGTTCATCGTATCCCGACTGAGTACGGATATTACCGGAGCTAGTACTACCATTTATTCTACGTGTACATGAAAAATTGCATTAATAATTTTTCATGGTTTCCAATTCATTGCAGCCCCAGAAAGACAAATTGTTTAAAAAAATTGAGGTTGAGGTGAGAGGAAACGATCCTGCAGTTCTTAAAAGTTATGGAATGTTTTCCACTGCTGCAGCAAACCACTTGGGAATCACAGTTGGCAGAAAGTGAGGAACTTCTGCAAAAAAATGTTTCTGCAAAAACACCTTGAAATATTTACTCCCTTTTACAGAAATTCTTACTTCATTTTCAATAACAAGTTCTTCTGACAGGACTGTGCAGGACTGAAGCTAAAAAGTTCATTCAGTCCCAGTATAAACAAATGACTTCCATAATAAACTTTTTTTTTTTCACAAAAAAAATCTCAAACTTTTGATAAGTAAATGGAGTTGAGGTATTCGGTTTTTTAGAAAGAAGATATTTAACAATTTGTTATTTTGTTATATTCAGTTCACTCAACTCATCAACTTTTTAATTAACAAAATTCTAAACCTATAAAAATAAATTAGGCGACTAAAAAATTTGTATTACACAGTATATTCCAACAGGTGGATGACATTTATATTTTTTTACAGCATGGCTCCCTTAAAAGGCCATGGAAAATTTGATGCGACGCATGAGCGCTGGACTGTCTTAAAATGCAAACATATTTTTAAAAGACACAAAGTGCAATATGAAATACGAACTTACTATCGGTACATGGATTTCCTGAGGCTCACAGAATCTACAGCCGACACTTTTTTAGAATACATCCAAAGAAATTTACCAGAAGGTGTAGCAATGAAAGTTACAAAGGTACAAATTTTTTTCACTCTGTCCATTTTTATTGTACAAAACAAAATTCATCACAATGGGGTATCCAATTCTACTTGATTTTTTGTTTCAGATTGAAATCCTGCCTTTACCTGAATCCCTTCAAGAAACAGCGATCCAATCGTAATCACTTTTTACAAAAACATATGTAAGTTTATTGCTAGAAATTATAATCCACACCTTAATAAAATCGTTGACTGAACATTTTTTGTAGTAGTCAGCATTTTTAAAAGTACCAACATATGGTACAAAATTTAAATTGGTTCAACTATTATTTAAATTTTTCAGTAAATATTTCCTTTAATTTTCAATCTTATCAAAGTTGTCTACTGAAAAAAATTATTTATTGCAAAGATTCGACAAAGTAAATCACTGGCTCGGAATTTTTTTTCACTGGCACATCAGCTGCTTGCGGCAGAGACTCTTTCTTCTTGAAAATAAGAGGCATGTGTTCCACTGTCGGTTTGACATCGATCGTTTTTAATGGAGAGTCGTACAAATCCCTTGGCATTTCTCGGGTTTTGATGCGAGGTGTACGTGAATGAAAAGCATGATTATTCTTTACTCCAGGAGTTGAGTGTTTTGCGGCCCCTACGGTTTTTGGGAAATTCACATGTTCTGTTCTCTTTTTTGGGGCCGAATCGATGTTCGTTCGGTACTTTCGTGTCAGTTGCACGCTTGCTTGACAACTTTGCAAAATATATCCGTTTCCTAGAGTAATCAAAGTTCAGTTTTTTATTTATTCATTTTGTTTTCGAGAGAATTTGAAAGAAGGTCTAGTATGGATGTGAATTAAAACAAAAAATATCAATATTGGCTCTTCCAATATTGAATATCGATATATCGGAAAGAAAATGTCGATATATAGCATAGATTTTGATGGAATTTACAGGAAGAACACTTCATAAATTTATGGAACTTTTTTTTATATATAAACCCTTAAGATTCAACTTTTGAATATTTTTAGTAATTCTGTAGATTTTTAAGACAATCATTAATACGTGGATTGTTAAAATTTTAAACATTTTTTAGTTTTCATAAAATGTTTCCAGATTTGTGGTATTTCTGTGAATCGCTGTTATTTTTTTTTATAATAAATCATTTGGAATTGAATAGATTCGGAAGGAAATGATACATATCTTGATTTATAATTTTTCAGAAGTATTTTATGTATTTTTTGAGTACTTATATGATTTGGATGATTTTTCAGTATCCTTCTGAATTGCTGTAGAGATTTTCTACATTTTCACGCTATGGTTGCTGAAGTTGTATAAATTTGTAGTGTTTTATTTTCTAGTATTTTTATCATTATTATTTTTTGTATTTTCGAATATTCATAAAAATGTCACAGAATTTCCTAGTTTTTTTTTTATCAACCTCTTCAGATTTTTAGGATGCAATTTTCTTGAATTCAAAGCTTGAACTTTTCAATTTTTTCGATTAGTTCATTAGGGAATAACATAGATTTCATATACTACATATTCTACTTGTTTGTAAGGATTTATACATGATTTAAAGGATTTTTCGATATATTTATAAATTTCTACATTGACATCTAGAATTTTATCCTATAGTGCACAACATGTTAAAGATTTTTTTTTAATTGGATAGATTTTTGATCATCATCTATACCTGAATTTTAAAAATTTCTCGTATTTTTTAGTATGCATACAATATTCCAGGATTTTATAGTAGTTTATCGATTTTTAATATTTTTATCGATTTCTATGATCCAGACTTCCAGAAATTTGTGCTATTGAATTCGAAGTTTAATGAATTTTTTGTATTTAAATACATTTTCCAGGAAACAGTATCTTCACTGATTTGAAGTTATTTTTATTTTTTTTGTATTTCTTTATTATTTATATGAGGACAGAGGATTTTTCGGTATTCTTATGCATTTCTGTAGAAATTTTTCTGATTTCGATGACGTAGAGAAATTCCATGAACTTTAAGTATTTCATATATTTCTGGTATTCTAATTTTTTTTATTTTTATATTTTTTGTATTTTTTGATATTTTATAAAATGTAGAATTTCTTTGCATTTTTTTAAGATACCTTTTCAAATTTCTATGATGCGGCATCCTTGAATTTAAAGTTTGAAATGTTTCAATTATTTCGAGAACTTGATCAAAAAGTAACATAGATTTCATGTAATTGTAATATTTCGCTTTTTTTCAAGGACTTATACGATTTAAAGTTAATTCTTTCGTTTTTTAATGAATTTATACATGAGATTCCGATAAATCTAGAATCGAAGTTTTATTAATTACAGAATTCGGTACGAATTAAAAAAAAATTTCAATAGAACTTACAAGTATGTCATTAAATTTTAGTATTTGAATTTATTTCTATATAGATTTATAAAATTCAATGCTCTAAGGTACAAGTTTCAATCATTTTCAGAATTTTAATAGATTTTCGAAGAAACCAATTCAGCATTAGTATTCTTTTAATTATAGTATTTCCATAAATTTTTTCTAGTATTTGTAAATTGCAGGATTTTTTAATTTTTTTTTGTGGTCAGAATTCCAGGATGCGATTCACTTGAATTGGAAGTTCAAAACATTTTAGTTCTTTCAACTTATTTATCAGAAAACAATATATATTTTTTGTACTTTCAATATTTTGCGTATTTTTTAATAACTTATACGTTTCAAAGGATTTTTCGGTATTTTTATAGACTTATGTATATATTTCTAGAATTCTATACCCTAGAAATCAAAGATTTATTGATTTACAAATTGTGTGTTGATTTAAAAAAATATGTATGTGACCCGATCTGTAGAAACCTACCTAAGGACCAAATCGACTCAACCTATTAGTCATCTCAAATGAAAGAGAAAGTAGGCTTTATCGATTTGGTCCTTAGGTAGGTTTCTACAGATCGGGTCACATATGTAATCAGAATTTACAAATATTTGTAATGTTAGTGTTTCTGGTATTTTTTGTACTTATTGAATTTCGTAAGATTTTCTAGAAGATTACGAGATTTTTAATTTTTTTATAGATAACATGATACGCTGATAGCAAAAGCGAGCTAGCGCCAATGTATTTTAAATAGGCGTTAGATCGCTTTTGCTATCAACGTATCAAGTATAGATTTCTGAAATTCAATGCTCCTGTAACCAAAGTTTCAACGATTTCTAAAGTTTTTATAAATTTTCGAAATCATTAAATTAGCATTTATGAGTATCTTGAAAATTTCTTGTTTTATTTTATTTTCGTGTATACATTGAATTTCGTAAAATTTTTTAGCCAAATCAAAGGTTTTTTGTAGATTCCGATATAAATTTCTGGATTTTAATAGCTCGTTAGTAAATTTTTCATCATTCAAGGAACAGTTACTTAATACATTCCTAGTATTTCATATATTTGAAAAAGTATCAAAAAATTTTCGTCTATTGAGATTTCGATAACAAACAAAACATAAATTTGATAATCACGAAATTGTTTTCCCTGCGTTTTGAATTACGTATGTATTTGATTCAGATAAAATGTTTTCATATACAAGTTGTCCGTTAAAATTTAAAATGACGTTTTAACAGACATTCGAAAACTCCCAAATAGAAAAAGAAGCACTCATCTACAAGTAAGACGAAATTCAGTAAAAAAAAGAAAAACTTGTGACAATGATTAATGTTCGCAAACTATTTATGAAACTGTGAATAAACCTATCGCTGCAACTCAATTTTCATGCAAATTACCGCGTGCATCTGATGAACAGGTTTGTTTCCTTCGATCACTCTTTTTAGAAACGAAGGATTATCGCTAGGATCCGAACAATGTTTTTGCAACAAACCGTCATCATAGAAAGATGCGATGCTTCAGAGATGAGTAATGCAACAACATTAGGACAGTTTTTTAATGTGCCTGAAGTTCCAAACGCTTGAGAAATAAATGGAATGGAAAAATTGATAATATTGGATGATATGAATATCGATAATTTTTTTTTTATAACTATAGAAGGTCTTCAAAATAATTTTTTTTTCGTTTATCATCAAACGTTTGGAATTTCTAACACATGTTTTGAATCATTTCAAAACTATTTGAAGGGTTCATGGATTTATTTTATAACAGAAATAAATTTGCGATTATTTCAAATTTTTTCAAAGGGTGAACACTCTAACGTTTAAAAAATTTTGTTTCAGCTTAATATTGTTACTTCATCCAGCGAGTTCATCAGAAATCTTTTTGAAAAAGTAAAGTTAGTGTTTTCAGTACAATCTTTATCATTTTTATGAATAACTGTAAATTATCCTAGTGTGAAAACTTATTATTTCTATTAACAAATGACACATGCGTAAGTTCATAATTTCAATGAGTTTATTCACGGAATCATTTTAAATGATGAATTTACAAATTGAATTTGATGCAAATTGCATAAATCCTTCCTGTAGTTCTCTACTATAAACTGTTTTATGAAAATTCATACGTCCTTGCTCTCTTTTCATTAGAACAAAAGAAAAAAAATCTGATAATGCAAACATTGTGAATACTTGTGAATATCAATTATTTCGATAAATATAAATGACCGGAAAAAAAGATGAAATTTGAATGATTATGTTCAAATCGTGGGATATAACTTTGTTGATCCACCGGTTTTTTTTTTTACTAGTAATAAATAAATATATTCAGGTCTACTGTGTGAAAAAACTGTCTGAATATCTAATAGCGAATGTGTACAATCTGACAAAACGAAATTCACAGATGTGAAAAATTATTGTAACACTCATATAATCTAGAACCTAAATAGATTCGAAAATTATTATTGCGATAGTTGCGAAAAATTAAAGAATTCATCAGTTTATTTATCTTGGAAAGGAGCATGTTAATTATTGTAGCAGTTGCAAAAAAACAGTTTTTTATCGAAAAATAAATTATTCATTAGCTATTTATTGTTAAACTCACCAGAGCGTTTAGAACGATTTGTGCACCTTGCTAAACTAATACCAGCTAAACTTAACATTACCAATAGTGCTAACAATACTGATATTTTCGTCATTTCTTTAGGTCACACTTTGTAAATCCAATTTTTCAGACAAATATGATTTTTATTACGTCGATAATTGAAATTGAAATAATAATCCAACTTTTGTACAACTTTTTTGGCGAATTTCAAGCCATCGAATCGAACCGAGTATTTTCACGTACGAAAGTCGGGAGCAAACTGCGGTTTGTCGGCATAAAATTTTTAATTGAACACGTAAAGAAAGGATTCTGTCTGGGACGCGAGTGTGTTTGTGCGCAAACTGTTCTGGGCCTTATGATAATTATCGGGGCCTTTACAGGAATTTCATAATTGTTATGCGCCCTCGACGTAAACGGGGCGAAACAAATAAAAATGCATTGTTATTGGGTTTCTGAGGCTCGGCGTCAATGCCGATAACTGTAATTATCAGGCGGTCATTATTTTCTCGATCGCTACAAATAATCGATTTTCGAATTTTTTCATCTTCTCTATCGTGCTGAAAATCATTTTTCAGTATGTACACGTAGTTAAGTGTTTCAGTTTCTGTCATTTTTTATTACACTTTCGATTAGCAGTTCTACAACACGGTTTTTCAAAACGTTTTCGAAATGTTTTCTTGAAGTTGCAAAAGGGCAATTCCACGCGTGACCTACCGAAATTCGGACGAAAAATCCTGCATGTTTTATCATGTGAAATTTCAAATAATCGATTTCGCGTCAAATTATTAACTTGATCGTTCAAAGCAGTGAATTTCCTCAATGATTCACCTTTCGACATTAACTTAAAGACTCTATGAAGATTTTTAGCAATATTTTTCTTCGGAGCGTGACCCATGGACAAGGTAGACATGACTTAAATATGCATGTAAAAAAGATCAATTTTCAACGCATTCTGCAAAGATACACAGCACAATGACTGCAGTTAATGATGTGATAATCTTTGGAAAACGAGTCCAAAATACAAATCAACCAGAATTTCATAGAAAAAGAGGTATTATTCAGAGTAATTCGTTTTTTTACTGAAACGTCAAAATGTGATTATTACTGTAAACGCACAAATTTAGAAAGGTTCGGAGATTACATTTTTATTTATGAATCTGGTCTAAATGATGGAAAAAGTTAGGTGAACGTTTGAACTGTTTAGTTTTCGAGTTCAATCACTCTAAAATTTAAAAGTTTCATATCATGTCCTCATTTTTGCAGAATAACCCAAAACAAATTTTGTGTCCTCCCATGTCAATTCCAGCGTTTTAGTGCCTGCAAGTAGCGTAAAAAAATTTTGGAAGGTGTTTATTGGAAAAGTAAATTTTTTCGGAGTTTTTTAATTATTTACTTTCGACGACATGGTTGGAGAGTGTCATTTTTTGATTTTTTCGAATTTTAAAATTATTCTTATTGTTTCTTCACAACTCATACAATTTTATGGATTTTATTAGTTTCTAACAGATTTATGAATAAATTTCTAAAATCTGATGTGCTAGGGTTCAAAGTTATATGAATTTTCAGTATTTTTATAATTGAAAAGAACTACACTGACTATATCTTATTTTTCTAATTTATATAATCCGCATTTTTTTAAAAATATTTCTGTGAAAAGTTTTATAGGTTTCTATTATCCGATACTCTAGGAATCAGGGTTTGGAAGTAACGCGTTACTCTAAAACGTTACATTTTTTGCTGTAACGATAACTTAACGCGTTACATTAATTAACAAGTAACGATAATTGGATCGAGTCACTTTTTTTCGGTAACGAGTAACGAAAATTCCGTTATTTCACGTTACTTTCATCAGCCTCGTTAAGTTTTTAGAAAAGTTGTAACTTTTTGAGAAATGCTCTGAAACTAAAATAATATATAAGTAATTTATAACTCCCTCATTTTTGAATAGAAAATTCTATTCTATGAAATACAAGCAATTTGTGTACAAATATCGACAAAGAATATATGGATTTTTTATTTTTTATCATAAACTTTTACAATTGAAAGCGTTGATTTTTAGAAATTCGCATGAAAATATATTAAAATACTCAAAACCTATAGATCTCAAAATCTATAGCACGATCTGTAAGATCTAGAGATCCTGCTAAAAATCTTATGGAATATAATGAATACAAAAAAGAAAAAGAAAAATGCCCGAAATAATAGATTTTAATAAGTTTCATCTTATTTGATTCTTTAAAAATTTATGTAATTCCAGAAATCGAAAAACTTTAATTTCTCGAACTTTGAATTCTAAAAATATATTTTTATAAAAGTCTATAAAAAGATAAGAAAATTTTTCAAATCGTATATCTCTGTGTGAAATGCAAAAAATATTGAGGGCGCTCTAAAGCTATAAAGAAACTGTGTTCTGCAAAATCGATCGAAATATTTCGAAAATTTCGAACTTTCAATTTTATCTCATTCTGGAAATTCAAAGAGATATCTTTAAACAAACTAAAAAATTCCACGACATTCTATAAATACTTAAAAATACATAAAGTAAATACGTGATGGAAAATACGTGTAAATAAATTACAAATAATAAAATAATGATAAATAATATAATAATATTAATAAAAAATAAGATAACAATTTACAATTCCATTAATAGCACTTCACAATTAATACAAGGGACCATCCTCGTCAACTTGCAACGCGACCAAAATATACAAAAAAATATTGGCTCCAGAAAATCGATCATATTGGGAAACATCTAATGAATCTTACTTATTTTAATTATTTATAATAATAATAATAATTATTATTATTATTAATACATCTATTGATGATTCCATTTTATTATTATTGTTTCCCATCATAAGTATGTTTTTCATGTATTACCATAACATTTTCTTTATTTTTACACGAAATAAACATTTATACGTTTCAGGACATTCTGTAATACGTGTCATACTTATAAGACCTATTACATCGGAAATTAAATATAATGTAAATGAAATAAAAACTCTTTCAGTATGAAATTTGTGAACAAATGAACAAACAGAATTTTTTCTATACTTTTTGGAACACGATATCGGTATTTTTTTTATCATTGTAATATGTATTACACTGGAAAAGTATTACAGAATCCCCCTTAGGGTAATACCAGAATTTCGGAAAGGTCATGAACCCCCAAACCTTCCTCTGCCCACGCCGTTATCATAGTTCCGTTTTTTTAAATCGATCATATTTCATCACGAAAACATAATCCAAAGTTGATCGATTTTCACCCTAAACATATGCGGCATTAACGTCATACGAATCGATGAAAATTCACAGGGTTCGAAATCTCGATCATTTTTTTTCAGCATGGTGGTTTTATTTTGATTTCTTTTTTGTGTGTCATTTGTCCTCAGTTAAATACCTATTCAAGATACAAATTGGATGAATAAAAACTGGTTCGCCTTGGGTATGGCACTGAAATGAGAAAACGGGAAAGGGAAGAAAGAAGGAAAGATGAAAGAGAAAAATATGGTGTACCCGGGATATGTGACCTCGTAACATAAATTCCTTCGCGAATTTTATTGTTACAAGGTGCAGTGAAATTTCGAACAGGTGTTCATTTGGTCGGTCAATGGCGACAAAAAATTGATCGACCTGAAAATAAAATTTTTCGGAGTTTCATCTGTTACTGAGTCATAAATGAAGTTTATTTGTTTTCAGAATGTTTAAATTTTGCAGACCAATTATTTTGTAAATAAACATTTAACTTCTTTTGAACGACATCTGAAAAATTTTTCAAATATTGGTGTTAATTGAGTGTTTTTTTTCCTTGCTTTAATCCCTTTCAAAAAATACAAGTCACACGGTCAAATATTTCGAAATATTCAACAATTCATCTTTCGATCATAATTTTCAAAATCTGGCGTTGTGCGCAGGAGTATGACCGCGCAAGATGCGCGTACAGCTTGCACAATTTTCGATTGATTCTCCGGAGCACAATGGAGAAACGCGAGACTGACTATCACTTCCTAAGGATTTTCCAGCGGAGCGCAAGTAGCATCAAATGTAATTACTTGAAAATTTGCTTATCATTCGATTTTAACATTACTGGCTCATAAATCTTCCAAGCAAACCCAGAACCCATCTAATCATTGCCATTACCATTCATTTAGATTTCAGTACCATCATTCTTTTTCATTCGTTTCATTAAAATCATCAATCCACTCTCTCATTGAGCAGAAAAACAAAACAATTATCCATTTTTTGTACGATCATCAAATTTTTTCCTCAAAGTTTATCATTTAATTACTTTTCGAAAGTTTTCATTTACACTTTAACCTTGATTGCACCGTGTACTTTTGGCAGTTTTGAAATTCGCATGCTTTCAGTTTTCATATCATAATGATTATTTTTTTTATTTATGTATGATGTCAGTAAGCATAGTTTTCTTTTTTTATGTATTTGCTTTTCGGTGAGAGAAAACAAGTGCATATATCTCACATCGTAAATTCATTTGCATGCGCGCTATCGTCGCATTCATAAATTTGCTTCGCTTCTATGCGATTCAAGCGTCATTTATTATTTGCGTGTCATATAAACTCTCGACATGTTTATGAAGCCAAACATTGAATCAACTTATCTCGACCGCATTTACTGTATTTATACGTATACATCTTGAACCCTCGCTACACGAATTTTACTAATTCAATTATTTTATTGCGTGAAAAAAATGAAATTATTATTCATGATTTCATTTGACAAATTTTATCAACCACAATTTAAAAATCTGAATACAAGAAAAATATCATGTCTTTCGATTTTTGAAACAAATTTTCATGTTAGACTGAGGTCAGGCGCGTAGGCAGAGGGGGTTTTGGGGGTTCGAACCCCTCCCGAAACTTTGATAAAATCAATCAATATTTCATGTAAAATTTAAAAAAGTCACATCGATAAACAATAAAAATATGTTACGAAGTAATGCATGGAAACGTTGGCAGTATATATTTAATAAAAAGTAAAAATTATAAAAACGTAGGATTAGGTAGAAAATTTGTCGAAAAACAAAAATTGCTGCGACCCGGCGAAGAATAAAAAAAAATAAAAAACTAAGGAAATGCTCAAAATTTACAAAACTTTGAATCTTAGATCATCAAATTCTAGAAATTCATACAAAAGTATTAAAAACCTTTCGATTTCTACAAACTCTAAAAGAATAATAAAAAAAAAATATATGTATAATACTAAAAAAATTTGAAACATTAGTTTACTAGCTTACATGTTTACTAGCTTCATAATTTATTAGTTTACTAGTTTACTATCTCACTGGTTTACTAGTTCGATAGTTAACTAGCTTACTAATTTACTAGTTTACCAGTTTACAAGTTTACTAGTTAGCTTGCTTACCAGTTTACTAGTTTACTGATCAACTAATTTACTTAACGAGTTTGCTAGTTTACTATTTGACTTTTTTACTTGTTTAGTATTTTACTATTTTACAATTTCAGTAGTTTACTATTTTTTTAGGTTACTTGTTAACTAGTTTAGTAGGTTACTAGCTCTCTAGTTTCATAGCTTACTAGTTTACAAGAAATCTTTCAATACTTAAAAATTATGTGGATATAATTTTCTTAGAAATTTATGTAACTTTCTGTCCTGCGGAGCATATTCTTTATTATATTACAAAATATATACCTATAATTTCAGAAATTATTCTAGAAATTCATACGGAAAATAATAAAAATACATCTTATTCAATTAACACAATTTATACAGTCAAAGATACTTCTATTTGTTAAAATACTGAAAAAATATGGAACAAAAGTGTTAAAAATCTTTATAAAAGAAACTGTCGTCTGAAAAATCAATTCAAATTATGAAAATCGTTGAAAGTTGCAATTATTAAAATTAATTAATAATATAGCATAAATTTCTAAAAATCGATTGAGCGATCCATTGAATTATTAGAAATATATAAAAATACCAGACAATACTACAAAATTTGAGGAGTAATGTATCATATGAAAATATTATAAATTTATGTTGTACCTTTTATCTGTGTGGTTAAAATTTGCTAAAATATAAATTCAAATACCTATATAAATTTTTTAGTAGATTGATTCCTAGAGCATCATATTTCAGAAAGCTCAACAGAAACCCATACTACTCAATATCAGATAATTCTTAAAGTGGCAGAAATATGATGAGTAATCGTAAAAAAAATTGAAGCCCCAGTTACTAATTGAAAATTACATTAATCGAATTCGAATACATACGAACATGAAAAATGTACAACTCTGGGTTCCAAAAGTTGTATAACTTTTAAATTCAGAAACGTAAAATATTTCAAAATCGCTCTCTTGTAATATACCTATTGTCAAAGATTAAAAATTATGAAATTCCGTAGAAAAAATATTTTTCAGAATAACCTCTCCCAAAAATTTTTTCTGCCTAAGCCCCTGACTGAGATCAGAAAATAATCGTTGCATACATGAATTCAAAATGAAGTATACCTTTCGACGTATAAAAATACAAAAGCAAAGTTTATTATTTATTATTTTAAAATTGCTTTTCGAAATTATTAGCTTCAAACTAATAATAATCACATCAACACAGCTCACCAGCTTTTCCTCTACACAAATTACTCAGTAGTATTTAAAACTTTAGTTTATGAAATAATGTTCTCGAGATTGTTGAATACTGTTAAAAATGAAAATATATTTGATCACAAAATACCCATGATTTTGCTACAAAAACAAATTTTTACTTCAAGTCTTTATGCCTGGTACAAATTTTTTCTTGTTTGATTTATAAATGATCACATGGGTTTGAGAATTCAAAAAACCGAAGAATTTTCCAAAAAAAGAAAGAATAGTGCATTTCAAGAATGATTTCACGGTTAAAATCAACTCTTGCAGAAGAGCATAAAAAATTCCCGTTTTTGCATGACGGATTATTATTTATTAATTTAGTTAAGGGCCATAATCTTCAACTTTTTACTAATTTTTGAGAAATGCAAGTCATGTTGTAGGTTTTGTATAACAAGGAATTCAGTTTCGTCAGATATTATTTTCAAGAAAAGAAAATGTAAATTTCAGAATTTGATTTTGGTTTAAAGTCAATTGTTTATGAAGCCAATCATGAGTCTCGTTATTGATCAGATCAATTTAATAAAAACTTTTAAATGACTATGTAGTTTGATACAAGTACCTATGACATTAATAATTGATCATTGTGATATGTTTGAAAGAAATATGTTTTTCTCCGTGCTTTTATTTATATTTATAAGAATAATGAGTTCAATTAATTAATTCTTGTAGTTACTTTGAGAAATGCTTTCTATTTTTATGATTTTTGCACTCGTCTATAAATTGTAACCCTTGGCGAACAACGACCTATAGGAGAATTATAGGAGACGTATAGGTACCTATATTTGACCTGTAGGGGGCGTATATGAGGCGTATAGAGGACATATAGGTCGCCTACAGATAAATTATGGACTGATTTTTATCTTACATGCCCTACAGTTGGCCTATAATTGACCTACGGATGACTTATAGGTGAACTACGAACTATAGATGGCCTCCAGATCAAATATAGGTGACTTGATTTTAGTATAGGTTTCTTGTAAGTAACTGTAGGTCATCTGTAGGTGACATATCGGCTATCTGTAGGTCACATATTAATAATTTTTTATTTTACGTAGGTCTCTTAAAAGCCTTGTAGCTTACTCTAGGGGCTACTTTACAGCTCGTTGGCTTAAGCCGTGGCTTTGCATGGAAGCTTGGCTTAGGGTGGTTCTAGCGCGAATTACAGAGTGAATGTTGCCGCAAGCATCTTTGCAACCGAAGCTACATTTATATCAGCCGTTGCTGAGACCAGCTGAGACAACGTTTGGCAACGCCACAGTGTTTTTACCTAACCTTCTTGTCAAAACAAAACAAACTTCGTGAAAACACGATGGTTTGAAAATTCATTTTTCAGTTCCGATCGTTTAGTAAAATATAAAAAACATACGATTTGACCAATTTGACGACTTGAAGTTCCACGTTCAGTATCAACTGTTCACTTCCACTGTTGCGGCGTTGCCAGATTGTGCCAGTTCGGTCGGAGATTATTGTTGATATGTCAATGACATTACTAAATATTAGATTTTTTCAAAAACTAAACAGTCGATCGTTTACAAGTAAAGTTTCATAAGTTTCTCTAATAAATACATTTATACTCCGTAATTTTCATCGAATTCCAAGGAAAATTTTCGGAGATATCGCGTTAAATCATGTCTTGCCCATATAACCCAATGCAAACTTTATGATTTTTTTTCTCGATTCACAGACAGTCGAAAATTTTGAAATTTTGACTGGTGTATAGTTTTACCCTCAAATTATCGGTGACAAAAATTTGAAAAAAAGTCAAGGAAAATTTAACTAGCGTTAGTACCACCTTAAGCCGGGCTATGCCGAGCGTAGGAGAACGCCGAGCGTGATCCCTCTCCACTTTCGAGCTCAGGGACGAATCTTTCGCTCACGGGAGCTCGCTTCAAAAATATATTTAATTCAATATAATCAAAAGTTTAACAGATTATTATATTAACTGACTATTATATATAATTATATTATTTTAGTTATAATATTGATTTTCTTATTGTCTATTTTCGATGAAGGTCTGAAAAATTGGTTGGAAAAAATAATAGTTAAATTTAATGAAAGTTGATTTAATAATTATTTAAAAACATTGAAATTCATTACTGATTATCATTTACAATTATTATCAATTATTGGAATCATTAACAAAATAATACATACCATAATAATGCAATGTTTTACATACATATTTTATCTTTATTTTAATATATTTTATTCATATTTATACGAGATACATTATATATGTATCAACGAAAATGCCACACTTTGATTGTTTCCAAACCATCTTAAATTCAATAAAGAAAATTTTAATAGTGTTTGGATAATGAAAAATTTTTTTTACGATTTAAGAATAGTACGTTTTTGCAACGCAAAAATACCTTTAATTGTACCTTAGTTTGCAACGATTGTTTTCAAAGTTAGTAACGCCACTTAAAAAATTAATTTCGCTTGAATCATAACCAACTTTTGAATGCATGAGCAATAATTATTCGTTTATCATTCACAAGTTGTTTGTGAGTTGCCTGCCAAAAATTTTCAATTGATTTTTCGAATACTTTTCTAATTTAAAAACCGACTGGAAAAATGTAAATTTTCCGATTTATTTTTAATAAATTTGTCCAGTTGGAAAATCCAATTCGTGTGTCAAATTGCAAAATGAATTGGATTTCCACTTGAAAATTGAAGTACACTTCGAAACATTCTAAGTACATTTTCAAATGGGAAACTGATTGTATTTGTGAAGTATATTTTGTTGTGAAAATTCAGTCAAAGTGTCCAATAGGAAACGTACTTGGATTTTCATGTGGAAATCTAATTGATTTTCTACTTCAACAAACCAATTGGATTACACTCGGCGCGCACAAAGTGATTCCCCACAAAGTGCGTTGGAACGAGTGCGTCCCCGGAAGACGAGCAGGTTTTTGACATATTGATTAATGGTTTTGCCCGCTCAAGTCGAAAAATCAGGGACGGCTCGAGATGGCAACACTTTTAGAAAATCTCCAGTCTCTTTTGAGCCTCCGGAGTTGAAAACGCGAGGACAATACGGACCTAAGAGCCAGGCAGTGATTAATGGATTCGAGCGTTCTCTCGGCCCTAAACAATCGTTCACAAAGTGCACCACAAGACCCGAGCCGGGCTACTTTGTGAGCGCCGAGTGTACCAACTGGAAATTCAATGCTAAGCATAAGATCATCCAGCCTAATAAATGTTTTTAATGTTTTTAAGATAATCGAAAACATCAATATTGCATCTATATATAAAAGTAATCGAATAACTAATTACGCCATTAATTATTTTTGCCTAATAGTCTTCGAAAAGTCTCGAAGAATCAATAAAATTGTCAAATTCGTTCATCTTTTTCTAGTGTGACGTAAATTCTTAAATAAGTAGGTTTAAATAAATAAAGTAAACAATAATTTTTTTATTCTACTTGGAAATCCCATGACAAGGCAATCAAATAAACAATTCGCATAATTCGTTTTATCAGAAGCCAACAAACTACATGTGATCATTTATATTAATCATCATTGACCATTCTACATCAGTTAGTATCTTGGCCATTTTAATTTGATTAAAAAAACCAAAGGAATTTCTCTTTGTTTCACGTAAATTTGGAAGTAAGAGTGCGCGATGTATAATCCTAGGCGAAGCCGAGGACTATAATCATTCTAGCATTGCAAATGAGAAGACTCCTTAAAACTTGCATAAGTTTGTAGCCAAAATTAAACCAGCATCTCACCTGAAAACATTGCTCAAGTCGTAAAAAAAATTTGTTCACGATATAATCACGATACTTTTCATGGTCACTACTAGCAATACAAAAATTTGATACTTTCATGAATGCAATGATAAAAATTCATATTTCAGTCTTTCAGAAGTTTCATACTCATAGTTCAGGAAATACAACAATATTTTTATATTTCAGTAGTTCATAAGTACAATGTAGAAATTCGATACTTTAAAAAAAATGTGATACTTTTATAGAGTGTGTCCGAGATTTTCCAAATATCAGTCAACGAGTGTAAGAAATAATAATAAACTGGAAAAAGCCGTGAAAAGAATATTTTTGTGCAAACAATTTGGTTGCAGGTCAGTTGCGCCGTTCAGGTAAAAAAGGCCCCAAAAAAATTTTAGGTTTTCGACCCAAATCGACCATCGTCAACGAGATAAAAAATTTCAGAATACCGCAATTAATGGGTTTAGCTGATAGTCAAAAAAGAGAAAAAAAAATCTTATCATTTCATTGTGGACTATATTTGTGAGACATACATTTTACAAACGATAGATCGTCCATTTCATTCTTCGAACACTGCGTCATTTTTTCTTCCAAATAAGAGTGATCTCAACTATGACTCTTTGGTGTTTCTTGTTTTACAGCATTTATTTTTGC
This sequence comes from Platygaster robiniae, assembly GCA_028476575.1. Classification (NCBI taxonomy): domain Eukaryota; kingdom Metazoa; phylum Arthropoda; class Insecta; order Hymenoptera; family Platygastridae; genus Platygaster; species Platygaster robiniae. Next base: position 18,206,129 of record CM052029.1, on the reverse strand, counting down.
ATAAGTATCTGTTTGCATTTGCTTTATTAACAACACGAAAGTTTCAATGTTTGGGTGGGAGGAATTGCACTCGGCTGCAAATTTTGAATTAAAAGCTTCGCTACCGTTTTTGGTTCGCCAAACGCTGCAATTAAAATCCGTCCACAGAGTTGGTGGAAATGGAGCCGTATATTCAATGTAGTTTTCTACTAAGTAATTCGCAAACTACGTACACTGCAAACAGAAAATTATTGGAGACACAAAATAGGATTGAAACTCACTGCGTTTTAATACTTTTTTGGCGTCGGAGTCTTTGATCTCACGCAATCTCCCGCACAAAGTATTGGAATGCTGTGCGTTTGAATCAACTTTTGTGTCTTCCAATAATTTTCTGTTTACAGTGTAAGCCGTAAATCTTCTGGCTGCTCCGGCATTAAATCCACAAAAACGCCTCCCACTTTATGCACTGAGAACAAGATCTGCTTCACCCAATACGGGCTTCGTGTTATGAGTATATGAATACTGTTCTTGAACTTTAATAACACGACCATCGTGTTAGACCGTTAGTGTTGTCCCAACACGATGTTCGTTTTGTACCAAGATTAAATCGTGTTGACGTAAATCTAAATCGCGTTGCGACGGGAAAAATTCTTTTGGTTCGTCACGGTTCGTCATCAATTCCCTGCACTGCATTCTTCGTGCCCATTGTGCCCAATAATGTCGAGAGATCTCCCCAGGGACATTTTATTCATCATAGTATTCATTCAGTGTTGGGTTTACTCGAAAGCATTTTTCAACAATCGTGTAATGCTAAACCGCGCTTCGTGTTGAGCAGTGTTGAGCCCATATATGTAATACTTCTATATAAGTATTACATGTATGGTTGAGCCAACAAAATTTTCGTGTTGAGCCAAAAACTTAAGCGCTCAACACGAAGGATCGTGTTGGAACAAGCGGATTTTTTTCTCAGTGTGTGGTGGGAGAAATGTCAAACCAAAAGTATAGTAAAGCCATTTACCTACATTTAAATTGTGGTCCTTGTATTCGCCACTTAACTGGAGTTCTACAATTTTTCGCCACCTGCACATAATGCAGATTTCTTTTTATTCCCATTCTTTTCGAAATCATCATAATATTGTAAACAGTATTTTGAGTTTCTAAAGAGCCGCACCTAACCCAAATAATTTCGCTTTTCGCTAAAAATCCGTTTCGATAATGAAAATCAAAATCATATGATTGTCAATACAGTATATATTTTTCAAGTGCCGATGTTTCAAAAAAAAAGCGGAATAATATTAAAAAACACATTTTGACTCACCAACTTTGACTAGGATGAAATCGGCAACCAATCGAAATTAAGCTCGGAAAAATTTGCGAGATAGCAGAGATGATGGCCACTTCAGAATCCGATACCACATTCCTTGGTGAAAAAGTAAGGCCAATTTCCAAACATTTCTGTTTAAAAGTAGATAGCACTGATGCATACAAATCTTGTTTTTGATCTTTTAACAAGCAGTATACTAACGGAACGTATCTGCCTTTAGAGTAGCCAATAATGCTAAACAGTTGTAAAAAATATTTCGCACATTCATCAAAAGTACCATCCACCATGATGGTATCAATTTCACACAAGAATTTCAAATTACTTTTGAATGAAAATATTATTTCATTGCGTGATTGATTATTGTGCAGCAGCAAATTCTCTCTTTTCACAAAAAAATAGTTCATAATCGTTCAAAAAATCATGCACTTCATTTCTTGATTTCGGCAATATTGACATGTGTGCTCCAGTTGAGCGATGGATGATTCTTGCAATGTACGAAAAATCTGTGTCGGTAAAAGTATCCAGAACAGCGGAATTATTCTCGATTTCCGCCCGGATTATTTTTCTAGGCTTCTCATAGAAGTTACTATCGTGAACTATTTTTCTCGCAACATTATTGATTGCCTGCCTGTTTAGCACTTTTTCACCAGTAGCTTCATGATTATGGTTCTCAATAAGTCGCGAAGAAGTGAAATCCGGCCTGATTGTATAAAGTTTTGGGTTGCACTGTTTGTTAGTACATCTCCAACAAGTTTCACCCGTATCAGTAATAAAACGGGCTTTTCGAAATTTAAACCCTCGCAATTCCTTGCCTTTTTCGCTCTACATTTCAGAAATGTACAGCAACAAAGTACCATTTTGACTTCTCTTTTCAGCGATTCACGAAATACTAAACCTCATTGACTCCAGAATTCAAAAATGACTTTCATTCCTTTTTCCCCCAAAAAATAAAAATGATAAAATATTGGAGGAAAATCCTTATCACATTCCTGAAGTGATGACCATTTCCGGCACAGCCCCTTTTTTTACCTGAACGGCCCAACTGGCATCCCAGCAAAAAATATACAATAACGAACAATAGATTCAGGTTTTTTTTATACAAGCTCGACATCGGTTTTCGAGTTGAAAAAAATTATCTGTCTGATATAAATTTGGTGGTCATTAAAATGGGTAAGGTGGAATTTTGAAAGCGATGACCTTGAATTTTTTTCAAGTAATTTAAAAATAATCACTGATTTTCTTCAGATTTTTGGAAGAACGTTAACCCACGCTGGTAGAGTCATCTTTTTCGTCGTTTAAATAACATGGGATTTCGTCCTAGACAAAGTCTATAGTTTTTTTTAAGCACAAAAATTAATTTGAAATTGGTTCAATGCAGAAAAATATTGAATATATTTATGGCACATTACAAAAAATATCAAATCTCTGAATCAATACCTTCTCAGTGAGATGGAGGTCGCAAAACTAAAAATCATACGAATCAAGCATTTTTCCGCTTGTAGTTACGTCAGTGCCGGTTCTTTCAAAAACGCGTATTTAAATAATTACCGAATTTCGGAAGCAAAGAAATGTCTAAAAGTCTCCTGATTATAGAAATTTATTTGCAACGTATCACACATGAAAATGGCATTGCCATGTAAAACATATATACCATCGATCAATATCTGAATGAAAACAATTATTACTATAATTTTTATCATTACAACAATAATAATAGTCATAATAATAATTATTATCCGTAGAATTAAATCTACGTGGAAAACTTAATTATTTTTTTATTATATAACGATTCCCGTTTGTAACTTACGATGTTTGTGATGATATTAAGTGGTGACACCACTGTAGATGCTCTAAATCGTCAGTAAACTTTGTGCGTGGATTGAAAAAAAAAAATAATTATGCCATGAACACGAAAATTTTTTTGGATGTACAGCTAGATATAAAAAATATATTTTAAAAAATTATTTTGTAAGATTCGGATCCAGGCGTCGTATATCATCGTGCCAAGTGAAGTCGAAGAGGCAAACGGTATGACACACAGGCCGTCAGGAAATGTGTCTATAACAAAGATTGAACACAAATTATTTTCGGAAATATTATCTAGTACCTGACGTTTTTATTTTTTGGAAATAGTAGTTTATTCAATTCTGGGTAATGGTTCACTTTCCCGACTTGTGAAGTTGGCTGTGACTGGAGCGCGCGCAGGCATGGAAGTCGCAGGCAACTTTACAGAGTCAGGAATGTGAATCGTTAACCACAGTTGAATATTCTTGTTTTTTTCAAATTTTGACGAAAAATTGTCATTTCGTCACATTTTTTTCTGACGAAAATCGCCCATTATTAGCCAATTGACGCGGACTTTAAAGCAAATGATTACCGAAAAGCACTTAATTACGAATAGAAAAATTCAAAAAATGTGTATTCAATGAGCAAGTAAGTGGGCGCGTCGGGGGGTTCGGGGGGCTTGCACACACGATATTTTTTGCAAAATACGTACCGAAAAATGTAGTTCGAGGAGCTGTATGGCGATGTTGAGGGGGTCCGTTTACAACACGGCGCATCACGCACATATGCGTTCCGTATGATAAAGGAAAGGTTAGGTCAAGTTAAGTCCAGCGGCGTAGCCGCCGCGGGGTCGAGAGGGGAGGGTAATCAGGTTCATCAGGTCAGCGGCGAAGCCGCTGACGGGGGGGCGCAAGGGGGTTCGGGGGGCTTGCCCCCCGAGTGCAAGTAAGAGGTCGCACGGATGCAAAGACTTGTATTTAAAATGAAACGGAAATATTCGTTTAAAATGAAAATCATATATCTTTTCGAAAATTATATTGACGTAAGAAAATTTAAAATTTAATGAAAATTTAAAATTTGATGAAAATTTTCCTTTTATACGTACCTTAGTTAATTTTATGATGGAGTGGAGAAATCCTAATAATTTTAAAATAAAACGTGTAAACAATCTAATCAATTTGTATTTGTCACTTTTTTGACAACCGTTGAATAATTTTCTTGTATTTCATTATTGTTATTTTTTATTAAAGTATCCATCGCTGTACATATACATTATAATATTTCAATTTTTACAAACATAAGTATTTCAAATGTTATATGATTTTTGGGATAGGAATAGGTATAAAATAAATAATGACATTATTGCAAAATAATAAAATACGTATATTTTATTGAACAGTTTCTTATACATAATATAATGGTAAGTTTCTTCCTAAGTAAGAAAATATAGGAAACAAAATATATTCAAAATAAACTATTTTAAATCTTCTGGACAGTTGTTCATACATACTAAAAAGCTAATTTTTTTTATAACTCAAGAAAATAAAGTCAAAGAACAAAGCACTAATTAACTTCATTTAGTTTTATGGTAGCATTACTGATGTAAAAATTAATTTTGCAGTTGTTAAAAGTCATATTTTGGGGTAGTGCTACTTCTGGAACTTGAACATTTTCTGTAATAGAATTTTCTTTGCAAGTGTCAAATGCGTTACCACAGTTTTCTTTCTTTTTTGATATTTCTTGTTCTTGTTTTCTTTTGTGATAAGGTTTGTAAGCGAAGTTACTCAAATCAAAGGATTTTATACGAGACGAATTTTTCGGTTGTGAATTTTTTCCATTTTCTGGATTCTTTTCAATGGAATCTTCAATTACTTTGTATACATTATCATTATTATTCTCCAAAATCACATCGATTGTCTTGTCAGTTTCATAAGCATTGCTTTCTTCAATTGAATTTTCTTGAATGCTCTTTTCGATTTCTACATGAGGTTCATGGTTTTCTTCTGAATTTTCTGGATGTTTTACTTTTATGTCCAAACCAACTTCATGACATGTTTGCATTTTGTTCTTCACTGAGTTGTAAAAGTAACCTTCCACTGTCCGTGTTGATTTCCATGAACCATGAGTTTTTAACCTGGTCATATTTATTCCGGATTCCACGAGTAGGGTGACTGATGTTCGTCTAAAGCTGTGCCCAGTGTACAAATTTGGTTGGGGAAAAATTCAGGAAGGACGCAATTTTACTCGGCATCTCATACGTAGAATTTTTTGCTACAGGTTTGTCTTTGCATTGGCCTTCTTTGTATTTCAGCAGAAATTTGGATGTAGCCGAGTTCGGAGGGTGATGTCCAATGTATTTGATGATGTAGGGGCTGAATTTGGCGTCGATGAGAAACGATCGAGGTACCTGTTTAGAAATTTGAGAATTAATATTTTACTGTGTAATTTGAAAAATGTTAAATATTCTTTTATTCATATTCTAACCCAAAACCAGATATTAGAATGGACTTTTAGGATAGAATTTGAATAAAATATTTCTTGTATTCAACACATATCAAAAGTCGATGTAGACTCATCCACTAAAAATTTTCTTTAAACTGGATGAATGAAAATCGATGTTTGAAATGTGTCGAATAAGCTATTTATTGAGGGGTAAAAAATTTTTTAATCTGGTCCTTATGAAGATACCTTTGTTTTCGTGTTTCGAAGAGTGACTATTACGATGTTTCCTTGCTGTTCCACGTCAGTTGTAATCAAATCGAACATTTCTTGCGCTCGACAAGCTCCGCATAAGCCTAAAATGGCTACGACCTGCAAAAAATAAGAAATTAGTATATACAGTCCAAGTAAATTAAATTTTAATATCATTTTCTTTTTTTTTTCATTTTTTTACTAATGAAAATTTTATTTTTTATATCACATTAATTGAATTTTAATTTAATTAATTAATTTTATTAATCAAGTGAATTAAGAAAGAAAATATGATTGAATTAAATGAAATTCAGAATTACATGCATAAATATATGTTATTTACACAATAAATATAGAAAATTTTACATTATATATTTTTATCTGTAAACTGCGAGAAAACGGTGCATTTCCAGTAGTTTTGATTTAAAAATGCACGTTTTACTCGAAATTTACAGATAAAATAATGTATTGACAGTTTTGGAAATGCTTTTTTTGACGAAACGATTACATTCCTCGGCTTCGCCTCGGGCTGCAATATTTCGTTTCGTCAAAAAAAGCGTTCCCCAAAACTGTCAATAAATTACTATTCTAGGTGAATTTTTTTAATTTTTTATTGATAGTTAAAATTTACCTTTGTTAAAAGATGATCAAAGTCGGGGGCTTCGTTGAAAAATTCACTCAGTTCTTCAGAGGTGAAAACTTTTGACTTTTAAAGTTTTCAGATCGACGTTTTAAAAACGTTGTCAGTTTTCGGTAAGAGGTTATGTCGATATTGTCGTGTATATTCAAAGTTCTTTTGAGCATTGAGTACTGTGCCTACAAACTTGTTGGTGCATATTTCTCAGCAAGTTTATCAAAATATATAAGCAGCACGTTTTCGGAACAACCTCCAATTTTCTCTTTCGCGCAAAACTCTTTAAATTTCTTGTAAACCGCGTCATACTTATTTTGGGATTTTTTGGGCAATAAGCCATTCACTATATTCTCAGCTGCTTGACGAAATTTGTCGTCATTCGCATTAATTATATTTTCTGCCATTTTGTTGCAATGAACTTTACATACTTTTTAAACAAACTGCAGAAATTACGAATCAACACAAATGAAGTTAGGCACGTTTCTTTCTGTCAGTTTTAGCTACTGGTACAGATGGCGCCACAGAAGGAGCCTAATTTTCGACAGTAATGTCAGCTGACTTTACGGCTGTTTTTTTTGGGATTAATGTGCGTATTATTCCTTTTTTTGATGGAAACACGCCATTACCACCGATAATTTTTGCACATTTTCACTATTTTCGTTCGTCATTTGGCTAATAATGGAAGATTTTCGTCGGAAACAAATGTGACGAAATGAAAATTTTCGTCAAAATTTGGAAAAAAAAAATTTGATTCACAATTTTTGCGTGAAAGTTTTAAAAAGAATCGTCTTTTTTCGCATATTTTTTGAAAAAAAAAGTATGGAAAACTTTTTTTCTAAAAAATAAAAACGTCAGGTGCTAGACAATATATTTCTAAAAATAATTTGTATTCAATATTTGTTTTTGACACCTTTCCTGACAGCTTGTGTCTCACACCGTTTGCCTCTTCGTCTTCACTTCGCACGATGATATACGACGCCTGGGCCCGAACTGAACAAAATAACATTTAAAAATATATTTTCCATACCTAGCTGTACCTATAATAAAGTTTTCTTGTTTATGAAATTAATATTTTTTTTTTTTTTTTTTTTCAAATAAATCAACAAAGTTGACTGACGATTTAGAGCATCTATAGTGGTGTCCCCTCTTAATTTTCATTTGAAGATAATTATGATGAGGGAGATTTCACTATCAATATAAATGATAGCTCAGAATATTTTTGTTTAGGTATCGTCAGCATATAATATTATTCGTTTATTTTACATTCTAATTTTACAATTATTACCTATAATAATAATAAGAATAATAATAATATACTAATCATGATAATGATAAAATATGATTAACTAATATTGAATATTTTTTATGATATCAATAAAAATAAGAACAAAAATAAATTCGTTAACTTTGATGAGTCACAGTGAGTGAACAAATTGACCCAGCAGATTTTTCAAGTTTCTCGTAAATCGTAAATTATGTTATTACTATATAAACATTCATAAACATCAATCATCGAAATTTTCGGCATAGAAATTTCCATCAAATTGGTAATGATAGAAATAAGCCACAAGACTCATTTTCGTGATTGACATTTTTACATTTTTCAATGCTTTGACATGTTGATTGTTTGACTTTTTTATGTACTTACTTTTTAACATTTTTATTTTTACATTTTGAAAATTTTTATTCTATGGGTAATGTTTTGCGAATCAATTTCTAACAGTTATTATTCTTAGATTCTACTTTGTGGGAGAAGGCGTTTTTTATGTAAAAAACGAAATTTTTTGCTCTTATCACTTTGCCAGTGTTTTACAATATTAAAAAAATTGTTTTTCGTTATAAAAATGTAATTTCCTTTTTTTATATCATTTGTGAAGAGCGAGACATTTTTTAGAAATTATTCGAACCCCATTGTTTAAACAAAATATTATTTTTTGGAGCTTAGGTGAATTTTGAACACTTGACTTTTATGTGATTTTACTGAAGTGTGACTTTCTAGAGTTAAAGAAAGAGTCGCTGAGAAATTCATTTATTCATGAAATTTTGTGATAACTGTTATGTTGGTTGTTTGAAACATGTAAATAATTTTTAAACAATCAGTATTCAAATTACTAAAAGCATAAAATGATATCTTGAATATCAATAAACATAGAAAATCATAATTTTATAACGTTTTTTGCAAAGTGCTGGTCGAATTTCCGCAAAAATCCTTTTTTTATCGAACAAAATGTTTGATTCGTATGACTTTTGGTTTCTTGATGGAGAAGTTACTGATTCAAAGACTTGATATTTTTTTTCAGTGCCTATAGTATAACTATAAACAATATTCGGCCACATTTAATCAATTTAGGAGGGTGTCCATTGGGCATAAATTTATTGAGCAGCGTATTTATTGTGCACTCAGTACATTGGACGACTGAGCACATTTTCATGAATTTCATCACTATGATCCTGGATTCAACAAATTTGAGAATAACGTCATCTAAATTATCAAATTTAGACTGTGAATTAATTTGTATATCACCGTGTGTACAAGTTCGTGGCATTTTGCGCAATCATCCAGTGCACAATAAATATGCAAGATAAATATCCGTGGCTTCCCGGAATAACAGACAAAGTCACTTCTGCCATAAGGCTCATTTTACATGATATTCTGATAAAATTCTAAACGTTACGGCATGTGTAACTTTGTCTGTTATGCCGGGAAGCCACAGATATAACTTATGCACAATCGAGACCATCCCATTTTTGAAGTTATTCTTGTGTTTAAAAAAATTATAGACTATGTTTGGGACGTCCCAAACATGGATGGTGCAAAAATGTATAAGTATTTTGCTTATAGAAAACCATTATCCTGAAAAGGGTGTCTCCTCATCCAGAACTATACATGAAAGACGAAGATTTCCGTCAATAACTGTTTTACTCACTTACAACTATACACCAAAGGTCACACCTTTGAAGCTCATTTGTGAATAAGCTTACCAGAACCATAGGCCTTCTGAGCATATTGGAAATGGACCATTGATGAGTGGTTTTCAATGGATTTTTTTAAGCAGGGATGGAATCCCATGTCATTCAGGTCAGGGATAATTATTTAGAAACAAATGAGGGGACGTCGCTATTAAAATTCTACCTTACCCATTTTAACGATCACTCTTATATGTATGCATTGCCAAAGGAACTACAACTAAACGAAAGCCGTCATTTTGGCAGCGATTCGAGATTGAATGACGGTAAAATAGGTCTTACGTGCAAACTGACGTAGAACGTTCCCCATAAAAAATTCGGCCAGTGCAAAAAACCTTGAAACAAAACCTACCCCATATCCCTGCATGCAATCTGCATCCCCAGACCAAACGGTCCATCATTAACGACCTTGGTCCTTGCGAAGATGCCCGTCGGAAAGCAAAGGACGCGGCGGCTGCACGCCTGTAGAGCCAAAATGCCGGACTAGAGCGTCGGCCCGGGCGCCAGAAAGGATACATGTAGAACACAGTAGTGAAGCAAACAGAAGTAGTGAAGTAATAAAAAATAAAAATAAGAAAAAGCGTTTGGTACGCGCGGGAGCTGTAAAAAAAACGAAAACAAAAAAAACCGTTAAAATAAAAAAGCCGTAAAAGTAGAAAGCGTTGGGAGCACCTTTTGAGAGCGTAGACTGCCATGAGTCACGCTCAGCAGCATGTGCTTGCCAGCGCGATAGTCCTGGCGATCTTGGTGGTCTTCGGCATCCACGTCTTCCTGTTTCCCATGTACACGTCCAGCCCGGCGGCGCGGCGGGTCAAGATCTCGGCCTACGAGCAGGCCCTGTGCCACGGCAACCTCAAGAACCCCAGGAACAGCCAGCCGGCCCGGCCCGACTCGCCCTGTCCCAAATACGGCATCGTCTCCGCGGCCCAGGGTGGCCGGCTGGGCAACCAAATCTGGGAGTACGCCTCCGTCTGGGCCACCGCCAGGTTCGAATCTTTCCCATTTTCTATTCCCCGGTAATACACTGAAACCTTATTTAGAGGAGAGTAGGTAAAACAATAAAACAACAAAAAAACAAAAAAGTGTGTAAAATGGGGTCCTTTTATTTATTGTATTGTAAATCATCGTAAACGTAATAAAAAATTTGATGGTTGGTTTTTCATGGAGAGTTATGAGTCTAGAAATGAAGCACAAACAATTGGAAAGATTGAAAATGTTCAAGATAATAATAAAAATTATTTTGTAATAAGTTGTTATTTTTGGTCTTTCAAAAATTGGTCGGGTAAAACGGGTCGGGTAAATCGACCCTTAAGTCGATTTTAGCAACAATTTATTTTATTCGTATATTCTGCATTGATGAACTCGTTATTAACTACTTTTTTTCTTTGTCACTGCCTTAGTTCTTTTTTGTCGTTTTTTGCTTTTCTTCTCCTTTTTTTCTTTCTTGTTGTCAAATTTCCTGGATATAAGTCAGTGATTTAGGGGCTGTTGTTACCCGACGCGTGCGTCTGATTTTCATCCTGTTTTTTGTGATAACAACCCTATAATTCAGGGGGCAATTTTAAATGATGATTGCAGTTCGTCTTTATACTGAACGTCAGAAGTTCTCAGAGAATCCTCATTCTTAGTAGATGATGTTCCTAAATGGATGCTAAATCAAGAGGATTTTCTGGATGGGGGGCGATCGCTTGTTCATAAAGTTGGACTCTGAATATTTTCTGCCACTGCCGAGTTTTTATTTTTGTTTCTGAGCACTCCAAAAGTCTTCTAGCCGTAACTGACGGCGCAAAATTGACGTTCATAAAAATTTTTTCTTTTGAAACGGTTGTAACGATGGATTCAAAGTCATATACACTATTTATCATGCAGTTTATTCACAACTGTAACAAGGTAGTCTTCAACGAAAGACCGCTAATGCCTACAGTCAATGAATCCGAGACGAATAACAAGAAAAAAATAAATTTCTTGAGGGAATTCGCGCTTTGAAGTACTAATGCGATCGCTATTTCGTAAACATTTTTGCATTCTGTATCAAAGGACAGAAAAAATGGTTTTTTAATTTTCAGAATAGGATGAAAAATAAGTTTTTTGCATTATCATACTTTCACATATTTATGATTCGCAAATTTTACTATGAATTTTAAAATCCTTTTGCATACGTGTTTCAGTTCAGTCATACCTACCTGTTGCATGACAAAAAAATATTGGAATTTGACAAAACCCAAATTTTGTTCCACAGTGTAATTCACCAGCACGATTTTATTATAAATGACGTACAATCAATATAAACTATATTTTTTATAGTTACCTTAAAGTGGATATACATCGAATATCCCAATAATGTTAGAAACTATAAAATACAAAAAAAAATTTTCCATACTTTGGATTACAATTTTAAAGTTATTTTCCCTTCCCTATGTAGTACTTTATTTACACTTTTTATAGAAAAGTATAGTATCTTACTACGTATGGGAAAATTTCCATGAGTTGTGGAAGAATTTTTTCCATACCTTGGATCACCATAATTTTATTCCAATCTTCCTATCGCTCTACAGTATACGTAACTACCTAACTTGTTATTACAAAAATTTTCTATTAATATAAAATGACTTATCAAGTATTTGCGATTGTATAATTATTCAGTAAAGATTTTTAGAATAAAATTTACTCCATTAAAAAATGTATCGTAAATTTAATGTCGAGAAACCAAAATTATTGCAGAGTTTTGATAAAGCTATCATTACTATGAAGAGACTTTCAAATTTTAAGATTTCTGAATGGAGAACTTCATCTTCAAGTTTGTGAATAGTTTAAAAATTTCTAATTTTCCGTTGAACAATTAAATAATTATACACTAAAAAAATAAAATGTTGGAGTAATGACATCGTGACTTAAACTTCTAACTAAAAAAATACACCTCACCGATATCGACTACGAGTATTCGATTTTTAGATCTCGTAAACTATTTATTGCTTATTATGATTTTTTTAAATGTATTGGGTACAAAATAAGAGTCAAAGAGAAAGGCAGAAAACAAAAATAATTAAAATTATGGTTATGGATTACATCGTTCAAAAATAAAAATTTCAATTACCTGCAGGATCGATCGCTTTATAAAATCTCAAGGTTAGAACTATTTGAAATTTTTATACTTTGGACGGAAATTTTTAAAAATTACAATAGGACGTGGATGCAACGAACGTGAGTAGAGCGAACGCTCAATGAACCGTGAAGGAATTTCGTTGCATGGGGTCCTCTCCGGCCAGTTAAGCCGGAAATCACCGGGCGCTGAAAACCTATTAAGTCAGTGCCGTGTCAAAACTGTTGGCTTTGAAACGGGTCATTAGAATAGGCTTTCGACTTCACGCTTGACCGACTTGATACGCGTGGGTACAGCGAATTGGGTCAAATATACCCCCGAGCAATTCGTTGCATCCACGTTCTACTGTATACATATTTTGTATCCGAAAACTGAATTAACCGCAATCTGATAAATTTGTGTTGATAACACTAGCTTAGGTACATGAAAAATATACTTCGTGGAAAAATGTTTTTTGGGCTAAGTCGCAGAGTACCAAAATAAATGTCATTTATTTTTCTAAAGTAGTATTTTTAAAATATCGACAAAAAACGTGTTTTTCGGCTATTTTTTTAGTGATGTGTTCTCAGTAACATTAAGAACGATCGATTTTATTATGTATTATATATGTATTGTTTGAAAGGTATTTTTGTTAGCTTTTCAGCAATATACTGTTTTTTTTCAATCTAAATAGTGGTTTTTAAGTTACAGGTGTGTGTTCGAATTTGAAGAAAAGTGCAGTTTTTGAGCTTTTTTGTTTTTTTTTACGACTTTCAACATTTATAACTATTAACTACTATTTCGATTAACAAAAACAGCATATCGTCGTAAAGTAATCTTTTCGAATGATATATTTATACTTCATGTTAATAGAATCGATCGTTCTTGATTTATCTGAAAAAAACTGAAATAAACGAAAAAAAGTGAAAAACATATTTTTTGCTAAAATTTCGAAATTGCTTCTTTAGAAAAATAAATGACAGTTATTTTCCTACTATGCAACCACAAGATAGTCTAAAAAAACTCTTTTATTCACGAGATAGTCGCAAGTATCAAAAAATTTGTAAACAAGTGCAAATGATGAAATATTTTCTTCTTAGTATCATTATTCAGTGCTTTGAATTTATTAATTTTTGATCAACATTTTTTGATTAAACTGACTGCAAAGTAAAAGAGTTGAAAAAATTAGGAAATAAATGAATAGAAAATAGTTATAGGTATAGATTCAACTAATGAAAAATACAAGCTTTTGATTAAAAAAGAATTGTGATCATAATGTTTTGGATGAGGACTTTCAGAAATTTTAAATAATTATAAAATCGATTTTCATAAGTGGAATGTTCTACACCAGAAATGATTGCAATATAAGCATTATTTGATGTGCTTTGTAACCTCGAAGAGTAATTCATCTATTTTATGCATCAACCTTGAAAAATAATAATTATAGCTGTATCATCAAGTGTCGGAATGTTCCAAAACCTTGCACAGGCAAAACTGAAAAATAATACACACTGTAAAAAAAAATACGGAAATTTCCTATACCATAGTACTGCAAATTTACTATACTTTTATGTTTCACATACGTGAATAGGAAAATTCCATGAAAATATGTAATATTAGTATAAATAAACTGGTAAATTACGGTAAAATTAGTAATATTACATCGAAATTATAGTAAAATTTCAACACCAAGGTAATGGCTACTGACTTTCGTATCGGTACAGTAAAATTACCACAAATTTTTTTTAGAGTGCAGGAAATGCGCGAGAATTTTTCTCAGCCTATTCAGTAGACACCCTGAATAATTAGAGCTATACAAAATGTTTTTAATGTACTAAATTTTTGTTTGAGAAACTTTTCTTCACCAGTTAAAGAACAAACTATAGTATGAAAAACACCATCACAAATTCATCTTGATATCCATAATTACTGAAAGCCCTAAGATGTGTTAGAAAGAGAATAATGATGGTGTCAAGTTCGAAAAATCCCTATTTCGAGGGTTTCTGAAAAAATTAGAATCCTTCTGGTGGGATGTGGAATTAATGATGCTAGCAAACTTTGTTTCTAAAGCCAATTTCTAAGCCAATGAATACGTGATTTTGGCAGGAGGACAGGACTGGAACCATTCGTTCCACGATGCATTTTAAAAACATTAGGAGAGTACTTCGAAGGATTGAGCATTCCACCTTTGCGCAACATCGGGCACTGCACCCTCAGCACCGATCACATCGTCAACTCTTTAAATGAATGGAACAGCACGGAACAGAACATCATTATCCCAAGGTGAACATACTACTCGTTACCACCAAAACTCTGCCTTTGGTGCTCATTTCAACAGTTATTCCCATTTAACAGTTGAATTAGAAACCTGATCGTTTTCTCGTTGTTGCAAAATTATCCTTCTATGTAAATAACAATTTATGCTGAAAACTTCTCGAAACCAAATTCAGATACGCGGCCTATTGGTCCCTGGTGCTCGTCTGGCTAAGCGACATTCGCCGCGAATTTGTGTTCAAGCAAAGCCTCAGATCTCACGCGGAATCCGTATTGAGGAAAGCTTCGTCCAGGTTCAACCTTACTGACGCCACTTACGTGAGCGTGCACGTCCGCAGGACCGATTACGTGAGTTATCTCTGGCGAAAATTGAAGGTCCACCCAGCATCCATCAGGTACTACCTGGGCGCCATGGATTATTATGCGAGCAAGTACAAAAACGTAGTTTTCCTCGTAGCTAGCGACAACATCTCCTGGTGCAAGCACCATTTGCGCAGCGAAAAGCACAGAATCGATTACGTCTCGGACTTGAACGCGGGCAACCCCGGCCGAGATCTCGCCATTTTGTCGGTCTGCAATCATAGCATTATAGATTACGGGACTTTTGGTTCCATTGGCGCTATTTTGGCAGCCGGGGAAACCGTGGTTTTCAATGTTTCAGCGTCTTCTGCGTACCACATTGCCAAGGCCTTGCCTAATTGGCAGATCATGAGTTAATTAATGATCGTTCAATTATCACTGGTCAACAGTCATTTTGCTGCAGGATGATGAACAAGTATTCCTACACTCAGAGAACAGACATGGCGCGATTGACCTAATTTACTTCGTCAATCTTGTTTTGATAAATCTGACTTAATCTTTTAGTATTTTATAAATGATAGAGATATTTGGAGCAACCAAGTCAATATATTACAAATGACTAAAGAGTACAGTTCTTTCAACTGGATCTGTCTAGGTATATGTAGAATAAGTACATGGTGGGTCATGGAAGATTTAGAATTTGAATTGGCTTTAAAGGAAACCAGTTGGTATTTTTTCAAACGGCAAATTGTAATGTGCATGTAATAACTTGCCATTGACATAAGAAAAAAAAATAATGCTACTTATGTGGCTGCCATGGCTGGCCTTAGAGTAGCCCATTTGATCAACTCAATTTTCTAAATTGCCCTCCGAGAAATGATTTTCTCGGACGAATCTTATTTCCACTTTGAAGGCTAGGTCAACAAGCCGAATCGTCGAATTCAGGGTTCGAAAAATTTCACGTTACCATAAGGAACTAGTGCGTCTGCAACAAGTCAGTGTCTGGTGCTTATTTCGGCAGAATTGCATCATTGGGCACTTTACCTCGAATATGCCATCTAGTCTGGAAATCAATGATTCTTTAGGCTTAAAATCGATTCACACTTTGATCTGACACACGGATCTGAGTGATTGAAGCTTGCACTGATTCGGAATCAGCTGGAATTAGCCGAATCAATAATGTACAACTTTCGGAATCAGCCGAATCAACAGTGTACAAGTTTTGGAATCAGGCTCCAAGTATATTGAACCATGCTGTATCAATCAAAAATGAGCCACTCAGTTGGAATCGATTTATTTTCGAGTGGATGGCCCCTCGCTCGGAGCTATGATTTGGGACCGCTGGACTATTTTTTGTGGAGAGCCGCTAAGATGAATTTTATGCTAAATATCCAGAGACTTTTTATGCTTTGAAACACGGAATAAAAGTTGTCATTTATAAACTTCAAGCCCAAAAAATAGAAAAATTGCATGGAAACTGGGTTGATCGAAGAGGCTAATTAAGGCTACTGTAAGGCCTACTATAGCAGCCACATAAATGATTTTGTGCTTTTTTTTTTAAATAAAAAGTTATAAACTTTATAAGACAATATTCCGTATAATAAAATACCAACCATTTTTTTTTGCCGATCTGAATTCCTAATGTTACGGACCCACCCTGCATTATTCATCCAAATAAAAATGTTTATTACAAGCAACATTAACGTTTCGTTACGATAACTGTCTTTGTTATTCACTCAAAAAAATATTTATTTAGTTTCACCTTACTAATTTTGGAGGATAAAACATCGTTTTTTAACATGGCTAATATAATTCATCAAACCAGGTCATTTATTTCGGTTCCTCTGGCTTTATTTTATTGAATTATACTCAAATTTACATATTGGTCTAAACAATGGGTCTTCAAAATATAAAAATTACTGACTTTATAACTCTGAAATGAAAATACGTTATTTCCAATTTTTAAACTTCTCATCTTATTCTAAAAAAATATTTAAAATTGAAAAGAATCATTCCAACGAATTCAAAAAACAAAATAGTTGAACGATGTAACTCTGAAGTTTTAATAATTGTATATTCGGAATGATCTAACGAAAAAGCATGTTGCTGTTGCTACACTTAAAAGTTAAATTAAATATCTTGAGCAGTATATTTTACTATTAAGCCGATAATATGAATTTCCTTGTGTTTCCACAAGACCCTTGTATTCTCTATCATTATCATTAGATTTCAATAGTCGATAGTTATGTAGTTAGAAGTCTGCAAATGACAGGTCCTGAGTACAAATCCATTTCTAGGCAAGTTTTCAAAGTAACAAAAAATGAAACGTAGACTGCTTTTTTTTGGTAAAAATCTCTTTTATGAAGTTTTTTTTTTACTAAAACAGCTGCTAATTGATTTAGAAAAATCCGCTACACTATTTTAATGACAGCATTATATGTCTGACGTGAATAAAAAATTTAGCTGGTCACTTTACCTTGATATATTTTTAGAACAAGTTTTTGAAAAAAAAATATTCATTTAAAACGAGAAAATGCTTCATTCAAACTGGGTAAAAAATTGAGTCAATCGTACTGAACCCATTCTATTGAATAAATATAGTCAAATTAAACGAAAAATTTAGTTGGGAAAACCAAACTATTTTCTGAGTGTATCTTGCAGCAAACATAATTTTTTTTGCAGGCTAGTGTTATTAAATTTTTTAGATTTTTCGTAAAACAAATGTTGAAAATAATATCATGAAATATTCTTTTGAAAAAAAAAAAAATATTTTTCACCCTGAATAGAAAAATGTTTTAAAAATAGTCTTTGAAGAATATTCTTGGCATATTTTTATCATGTTCGTAGATAACTTTGTAGTAGCTTATATTCTCGAGAGAAACTCGAGAAACTTTTTAATTGCTATGTAGCAATTTCAGAAAGTTTTTATTACTCCCAATATAGTGACGATTTGTATTTGACAAATATATGAACTGTTTTTTTTAAAACAATTTAATCTGCATGGTAGAATTTTCATTTTTCAAATCGTCTAGTAAATTTTGAGAGACAAAGCTTGTTTTTTTCTCAATAACGATCTGCTAGCAGTTTATCTAATTGTTTGAAACGATTGGAATACAATTCAGGGAATCAAATTTTCCAAGTTCTAATCGATTTTCATACTTTCGGTGAAATTGAACATGATTTTTCGGAATTGTTTTCTGTTATTCTATGGACAAAGTTAAAACAATGTGAAAAAATTCTTATTGAATAAAAAAAATAGATTACATCATGCTGGAATAATAAAGAAAAAATGCATTGTTTAGTACTGATTAGATATATATCTATATTAGTATTGCTCTTGAGATTAATGTTTGATACACAATTGAGATATATTTATGGAGTAAAACAAGCTGATATATTATTGAACAAGACCAAGTTCAAACGAGGGTTCAAAGTAAAACTAAGGGTGATTTAAACAATTGTAAAAAAAAATGATGGAAAATTAAGACAGTAATAGAACTTTATCTGTGTAACTTGATTCTTTAGTATGTTTCCGATAATGTGTGATTGAAACCATTTTTTTGTGAATGATAAAAAGTATTGATGATTCGTATTTGAAACTTGACAGATCGAAAATGTTAAATTAATTTTTACTGATCAAGCAAATAAAAAATTATTTAGTAAATAGACTTCAAAACTGAGGGAACACAAAAACATAGGAAATGAGGTTAGCTGTTCTCTCTGAATCGTGAAGAATTTGAGTCACATATTTTTCTAAAACTAACTACCAAGGCATGAAAATAAAACAAATAATGGTAAATATTACATTATCAATTGTAATTATTGACTTAATATATGTTTTTGTTTTATGAAAACAGCTTATTTATTCTTAGTAGTATTTATTAGTTCAATACTTTATACTTTTTCACCATAGTTATATTTAATATTCACTTTTTTTTTTATCGAATTTTCACGATGTTTCCAGTAATTTTGAATGTATTTTCTATATCAAAACAATATATGAATGTTTGATGTGAAAATTGCACCTTACGTATAACAGAGAGTCAAACGTACCTTTCAAAAAAAAAGAAATCAATACAAATTATTGTAAAAACGAGTAAAAAGTTGTATAGAATCAACTTAAATGGAGTCGTTTATTTTTTTTTTCATCTCTTACACAGATTAGTTACTCAATAATATTTTATAAGCAGATTGATTTGGTAGTCATTTTTTCAAGGGCAGTAAAGTCTATTAAGGTTATAATTTCAGTTTATCGCCTTCTATGAAATATTTATTACATGGACCTAAAGCCTTCTCAGACAAAGGCGATTTTAATCTTCGGCTTCGTCTCAGGTTAAATCAACTTAACATGCCTTAAAAAAAAACTGGTCGCAAATCTATATAAGTTATGGTCTAAAAAAACTGATTTACAACTTATACAATATGTTTAAAAATAGATAGGCGGACTTATGATTATTCCCCTATATATACGTGAGCTCATTAAGAAAATTTTGTTTAATATTTATTTCGTATATTCACATAATTATGTGAATTGAATGATATGTAATTATTTTCTGCCGAAGCAATTAAAAATTCCTAACGTTATAAACAGTTTCACGGAATTTCGATAGTCACAGCGAAATTAAAAAATTCATAAAACCTGAACTAAATTTAAAAAAAATTTTTTTGCGTGAGCTCACAGTGATAATAGTTTACTAGGCATTATTTAAATATTCTAAATTTTAATTCGCTGTAAAAAGTCCATCATCACAATAAAAAAAAAAAAAAAAAAAAAAAAAAAAAAAACGAGCCAAAAGCACGTGAGAAATTACATTTTCTATGCACATAATAAATGTATTCACTATAAAAATTCGTCTAAGCAAAAAACGACTGATACCTTTAACGTACTTCTAAATAAACAGTGTTTTTTACGTAGAAATTATAATCATGAAATACTAATATATTTGCGAAAGTTTAC
The DNA here is from genome assembly GCA_028476575.1 of Platygaster robiniae. Lineage (NCBI taxonomy): Eukaryota > Metazoa > Arthropoda > Insecta > Hymenoptera > Platygastridae > Platygaster > Platygaster robiniae. The sequence goes on along the minus strand of CM052029.1, from coordinate 18,186,139 downwards.
CTATGAAAGCGTTGCCAATCTCAAAGATCAAAAAGAAAAAAAAATACTCGCAATTCTTATATTTTTATCACATTTTTTTAGGAATTTTCTTCGATGTTTAGTGGCTAAAAAATGTATAGCTAAACCCGCCTTTGTGATTGAAATTATTGTTGTTGAGCCAACCACAAAAATATGAAATGTAGCTACATGTTCGCCCAAAAATAATGAAAAGATAGCCAACATTAAAATAAATAAATATCGCTAAAATTTTCGATTGCTGGGGATAAAGCGAATTTCTCGGTCGAATCATGAACACAAGTCTGCTTATGGTACAAGAAAACTGTAGCATTAAGGCAAAAATGCGAGTTGGTTTTTTCTACAAAATTCTTTCAAAATTTCAGGGTAGAAACGACTGCAAATTCATGCTAGTCGAAGCATGGACAAATTGATAATAGGTTCAATTTTTTGGGTATGATTGTTTCATTGAAATTGACTGCGAAATCGTGAGACTCCAAAATTCACAATGTTACCCAAAGTTAACGCAAATTTCGTAAATAGTAGATTATTCCTCAACAGTTTTGAAAAAAATTACGTTAGTAGTAAAAAGAACTAATTGAGTTTCAGTTAGATTCATAGTCAACTACTCATAACTTTTTTGAGGTTACTTGAATGGTTGAAAATTTTTTTTTCACGAATTTTACGGAAAATTTTTCTGTTTTCGAAATTTTCGTTAAATTTAGGATATAGAAAATAGTGCGTGAACTGTCTTTGTATGTACAATGATTTTATCTGTGATTCTTTCTTATTGTGCCAAAATTCGAGGGAATACTCGCGTGGAAAGTGACAAAAAATATATATATTGTATAACAAAGTTGTATGTATATTATACAAATGCATAGTATTAAGCGTCGAATGATGAAATTCGATGTTTTGCTATCATGAAAATATATTTAAAGAAGCAACGCAATTGATTCGATCTCCAATAACTTTATGTATGTTCAAATAACAATATTGCATTTATGTGGTTGAAATGTATAACTTATTTATATGTATTCGTCAAACACAAAAACTGTATGTATACTTGACGTGTATTTATAATAGATTTAAATACAAAACATTTCGGTTGAATTGTTTATTTATTTATATTTTTTGGAAACTCGTTTTTAACTTGAAGCAGGGCGTTTCAACGAAATTTTACATGGATGGGAAAACAGTCAGAAGGGTAAATATATCAGTAAATTCGGTCGAATTACTTTGGCGGGTTTTTAGGTACTGTCAAAGCAGGGGTAGCCCACTTGTGTGTTCGATTTCGATCTAAAACAGTGGGGGTAAATTCGTATCTCTACATACCTAAAATATAGGTACACTCAGTGCTTGCCATTTGAGCACTTGCCAATTAATACAAGACGAATTGGTTTCCGCTCAACTGACGGATTCTCGACATCATGCTAAATATGTTATGCTAAAATATGTTAAAAACCAGGGACGGGTCGAGACGGCGTTACTTCAACAAATATATATCCGCGAAGGTCAAGAGAACTAGCGCGCGAGATACGGACCTGAGAGAAAGGCGATTACTCCAGCTTTATTCAGATTTATTCTGATTTCTTCGAGAACTCGAGCGTTCACAATGTCCAAAACAAACATTTGCCATTTGATACATAAGACCCGAGATATATCAAATGGCAAGCGCTGAGTGTATATCTTAAATTCTTGATTTTTGATTTATTTACATTATTCTGAACCTGATTCCGAAAAATCTGAAATTTTTTTCAAACTTGCTTTGCTTCTCTAGATATGACTTTGAAAAATACATTTTCGAAGTCGGTAGAGGTTAGTGATAGCTTTCATTGGATATACGATCGCCTTTCATCTTTTTATGAGGACAAAGAGGTGAAAAAAATTTATTGCTCCTTGCTCTACTACGGGGACCCACGCAGTTCCTTCCTATCAAAGAAATGTCTATTCTATAAGGCAATAAAACAGGCTCTCAAAGAAAATGAAAAAAGTTTCTGACACGATAGGTGAGCTAGAAATATTTGGTCAGTAGCGAGTAAAAACAAATTTATACAAATGTATATTCTGTAGGAACTTATAGTTTACAGGAGGGTTTTTAGGTATTTTTCGAGCAGTTTTCCGCAGATCACTGCCCATCGCACTAGCGTGAAGGCCAGTGATATAATCCGGGGGTGTGGTTGGGTCAAATGGAAATTCAGGAAATTTTCCTTTTTCCCATTGTAACTTCACCCACAGACCCGCCGCGTTCTGTTTTCTGAATTGTTGAATACGGCTGTTTTTCCCCAAGCCCTTCTGCCAAACTTCGCGTTGGAGGTTGTTAACGAGGTCGTTCGACCCAAGATTCACTGGGATAAAATAATGATCGGCTAGTGTAAAAAGAGATCCAGAATCAGGATCAGGAGGAAAATATAAATAAAAATAAAACTATTTACTTTTGGTGGAAGTGTCGAATCCTCGCTTGACCCACTTTTCCAGACGTGCCGGTTGCGCACTTGGCTGGTATTAGGAAGCGTACCTGGTAAGTACCTGGCTTTCCCCGAGAATACCAAGTACTTGGCTTTGCTTGACTTGAATAAAGTCAAAGTGATTGATGCAGGAATGGGGCCGTTTTTTACATGGTTCTCAGGTCAGAGGAAAATGGGTTGGGAATCGGAAGGAGACGAGGAGAACATCACATACCTGGAAAAGGCATCGCAAATTGGCGATTGTTTAGTCTACCTTGGTGATTAAATTTCTTAAGAATTAGAGACACGTCTTGAACTCATTATCTCGCAGGTCGAATTCGATGAGCGCATCGCGGAATAAGCAACGCGAAAAAAAATTGTGGGTGGGTGAAAGAAAGGAGGTGAGGAATTCGCGATTACGCGTTGCGCGATATCTTTTGAAAAAAAGGGGAGGAAATAAATCCACGGTCATTACACCTCCGGGATTTTTTGACGGGTTCTCGGGATTCTAAAGGAAGAGAACTCGTCAATGGTCTCGCCCCATTTATCCGATGTCCTTATATACATAATGCTTGATACTCATATCCTGATTCTTTTTCCAAACCTTGGAAATTTGTAAGAAAGAAAGAAGAACTCGACCAAACCTTCCCCACTTTCTTCATTCTTTCTTTTTCTTTATACATATTTTTATCTTCTTGTTCATAGTTACAATCTATTTAATTTCACAATAATCTATGTTATTCGAAAGCCTACTAAAAATGCCTAAAATTAAATATTTCTCAATTAGGATCTGTTGAAATTGCCCTAAAACCTTAAGGGGGAACACCACTATAGACGCTCTAAATCTTCAGTCAACTTTTTGCGTGGATTGAAAAAAAACTATCAATTTTATGAGCCTAAAAATTTTATTGGGGGTACAGCTAGATATGAAAAATATGTTAAAAAAAGTTTTCCGTGAAAATTCGGGTCCAGGTGTCGTATATCATCGCGCAAAGTGAAGGCTGCTCTCGTCAAGGAGGTAAACGGTGTGACACATAGACAGTCAGGAAATACTCCTATAACAAAAAATGAATACAAATTATTTTCGGAAATGTGTCATCTCGTCCTTGACGTTCTCCGATTTTGAAAAAAAATTTTTTTTTTTAAGTTACAGCGTAAAAATGAAAAAAAGTGTTTTTTTTTTCGCATATTTTTTGGAAAAATTAAGAAAAAAAAAAGGTTTTTTTTTAAAACTCTTTGTCAAGGACTAGAGAAAAGTGTTTCTAACAACTGAAAAAAAAATTTATGAAAATCGAATGAGAAGTTTTCAAGTTATTTGTCACACCGTTTTAAAAACATGGTTTTCGGGAAAACGCGTTTAAAGTTTTTCGTTTAAAAAAATGTATTTTTTTTTTCACTCACCCTGAAAAAAAGTCAATCGGCAATACCAGGTGCGTACATCAGTCCTTCCGATTCTTCGAATAACTCATTTTTCTTCATTCTTTCCATTCGAGCGATGGTTCGGGCTTCCTTCGACTCTTTGGCTGTGGCGTGCGCCTGCTGGCTCAAGCATCGTTGGTCGTGACCGTCGGCAGTCAGCTTGCATCTCGGGCCAATGTGCAATTCCAGGATCTTCATTAGCAATAAAGTGGCCGAATGTCCTTCATTTAATACTAACGCGGCGATATAAGCGGCAATTTCGATACTTTTCATGCCACAATTGAGGTGTTTTGGAGACATCCGCCAAATGCAAGCGTTGAAACTTTCATTTGGGTTTTGTGTGAAACTTCCTAAACATCTTTCTAACAAAGTATCATCTGACAAACTTTCGTAGATTGGGAGCACATGTTTTTGAACTTCGGGGTGTAGCGGAGGAGGATGCACAAAATTTTTCGTTGTTTTTGTCGCTTCGGCCACGCGCCATTCGCACCAGCTCTCGAGACCTGCTGGACAGTATTGGTGCTGAGGCTTCTTGTCGGTCGAAATCAAATGGAAAAACGTTGCGAGGACAGCGTTTTTCATATTTTGAAGAGAATCGCCATTCCTTCGGATCGCGAGGCCATAATAAACTGTAAGTTTATTTATCAAGTCGTTTGTCCATTTTGCCTTTGCCTCCTATTCTCTCTCTTTTTTTCAAATTCCGAAGCCTGCTACCCATTCGTTTAGCGACGTGTCCGATGTCTTCTTTTTTGAAAATTTCGAAATCAGGGCCATAGGGTTGTGCATCCGCGACAGACTTGTAGGTTTTCGAATCGCCATCACCCACGTAATTTCTATAACGCACTTGAAATTTTTCTTCGGACTGGGAGAACATATCCACGACGCTGTCCACCTCCATTTTTCCTGCTGAACCTTGGTGATTCGCATTGCACTCTTCACTATGAGTTTTATACCACCCGTCAAATTCGGATTCGGTAGTTTTTGCACGTTTCAGAGAACAAGCTTGACAAAAAGCACTTTTCACCACTAGGTCAATGACCTTACCAGTAAAATTTCCAATAATGCTCGTAACGCTAAATAAAGAGTTGAATCCTCTTTTTTTCCAAGAGCCATCACCACTAACCGTTAGTTAATTCTCAGGCAAATTACGCGTTCTGTTTTCTTCTTTCTCCTCAGCCACTGCTTTCCGCGTCAATGTCATAAAAGCCACTTTTGCCGCGTCATATATATGTTCCAGGATACGCGTGTACGATACATTTGACAGTCCCGCTCCTATGTCCATTAAACCGCTAAAAAAGTTTAATCCAGCGTGTGAAATCCCCAAAAGTTTCATGACAAACACTATTCTTCGATTCACTTCATATCCGTTATTTATATAGGGACATGACGGAATGTTTTCTTCGCCACATCGACATTTTAGCACAATTTTGAAACCGAAACCACGGCAATCACTTTCAGAGAAATGCACAGTTTTTCCACATTTTCGACACACCATTTTGTCTGAAATCGCACTAAAAACAGCCGCGAACTGAATTATACGATAAGCGAATCCAATATCAACCGCAATTTTTTCAGTACTCGCGAATTTCATTTTTTTCGCGCTGGCACTCGGGCCGGGTTCTTCACTTCTATCTTGTCCGTTTGATGGAACACGTTTTTTACGCGGTTTCGTTAAACTACGAACAGAATTAGATCTCGATCCTTTCGAACGTCCCATTTTTCCGTATTCTTTTTAAATGCTCTCGATATAACCTTAGACAACGGATTAGTGCTTAGGACCGAGATTCATCTAAAAAAAGTTTTCTATTCACACAAAAATCACCTTATCTACACTAACGTACACCTACGAATGAAAATTCTTAGATTTCCTGATTTGTTTTTTCATTTTCTTAATGATGCAATTCGGCGAATAGCATTCTTTCAAGAGATAAATCGATGTCTCAAAGATAAGAGCTCCGGAGCTCGAGCGCGTTGAGAACAAGTTACCTGCAACGCGCTAGAAAATAAATCGGCAATCCCTCACTTTTTGGAATTTCGGTCTAAAATTTTACGAGAATACTTTCGAAGAGTTAGAGAATAAATTCATGCAAAAAAAAAATCGATTTTTTGAAAAATCTATAGTGGTGTCCCACCTTAATTTTGCTATCTTGATTCTACCTTGTCACAACTTTTTTAATTCAAACGGAGCAGCCGCGCTGAGTTTTTATGTGCCTACATCGCAAGTTGGCTGATGCCTGTGGCTCCGGGGGCCTGCTGCAGTGGGGGTTGTTCGATAACAATGTCTCTCGGAGGTGCCCATGGCGTTGGGATGGCCGGTTGGATGTTGTTTGTGGTTTCAGGGGCATGTTGCAGTGGGGGCTGCTGGACGATAACTTCTGTCGGGGGTGCCGGTAGTTTTTCTTCTTCGGCTTCAGGTGTATTTCGGTAAATGTGCAACAGGAAGTTAGTGAGTGCACCCCAGCAGCTGGCTAGCAAAAAGTAGCTGAACCCGAAGGTGGCATGAAGAGCAAGGAGGTGAAGTATCATGTTGAACAGTCCTTTGAGAAACTTCAGCGACATGTAGAGACCTAGGGAGCCAGCCGTGTAGGTCCCGAGTATGGTAAATCCAGAAAATAATTTTTCCCAGGTTCCGATGGCGATCTTCTCCAAGGTTGGTGGGTCGATAAGGTCGGAGAGCGATAGTCTGTGCATGTCGACATTTTCGCCGATCATCCGGCGAGCAATAGTGTTCAAGATGCTCGGCCGGTTTATTGGGAATAAGATTTGTTCGCGATAGTTCTGTATATCTTGTTCAGAGTAAATACCGCTACTAGTGAGGGTTCCAGCGTTTTGATATTCCTAAGTGGCTGTTTTGTCGGGGCTCATCTTCTCTGGGGTCTGCTTTCGATGCCTTGGGGAAGAAACTTGTACAGCTGCCCATCCACTTCGAACATTGATATTATTAGAGAGCTGCAAATCGTCTCGGTCCCTGATTTCTTCAGAATGTGAGTACGCGGCGTCAGGAATAAGCTTTCATTACCGCGTGCTACTGGTAGTTCTTGGTAACAGCGTGTATCCGGTCGGACTCGCACCTCGGTGAGGACGCATTTGAAAGTTGTACCACCTCTCCAGTAAGGAAAGCTATATAACCGGGGCCTCCCATAAAATTGTATGCAACATTGCAAATTCATCTGGCTGAAATGTCACGATACTCTGCGCGTTTCGCAGTACTTGTCTCTCCAGTTCGCATTTTTGAGTAAGGATTGAGTGATATAGGGTTTTCATCTGGGCCTACATGTGCCTTTCTACATACACGAATTTGGAATTGGTGTACGCGAATAGATCCAAATTCGCTGGGTCTATGGAGACACGGAACATGGAAAAGCTTCCTTGAGGTCCTTCGAGGATGAAAAATTTCGGATGTTCCGTGTGGATGAGTGTAAATCCGCAGGTCAAGGTGCGTCCTAAAAAAAGCTCACACTGCAAAAAATCTTCGTAAATTTACATTCTAATAAATCTGTTCTTTTACTGTGCTGAGCGTGGCAAATCTACAGACTTTCGCGTAAATTTACTTGATCTCTGTAAAATCACTGCGCTGAGGCTAGTTAATTTACTACCGTTTGTAGTAGAATTACAAACGGTAGTAAATTTACACTGCTCAGGCTCGTACAAAATCCGACCCACGCTCAGCGTGGTAAATTTACTAGAGCTCGTAAATTTACGCTCCACTAAGGAATTTACGCTCCGCCAGTAAATTTACTCTTCGAGGCTATTATATTAACGCCGTTCAGGCTAGTAAATTGACGCGTCCTCTAGTAGAAAAACAACGCTCAGCGTAATGTATTCGATGTATTATTATTCAGAATAATGTACATAAATCGAAAATCAAGAATTTAAGATATACACTCAGCGCTTGCCATTTGATACATCTCGGGTCTTATGTATCAAATGTTAAATGTTTGTTTTGGGCATTGTGAACGCTCGAGTTCTCGAAGAAATCAGAATAAATCTGAATCAAGCTGGAGCAATCACCTTTCTCTCAGGTCCGTAACGTGCGCGCTAGTTCTCTTGACCTTCGCGGATATATATTTGTTGAAGTAACGCCGTCTCGACCTGTCCCTGATTTTTAACATATTTTAGCATAACCGCTAGGCATGATGTCGAGAATCCGTCAGTTGAGCGGAAACCAATTCGTTTTGTATCAATTGGCAAGTGCTCAAATGGCAAGCGCTGAGTGTAAGTAAAATAATGGTTCGAATTCCCGGTTCCTACAGAGGTACAAACATCAATTCAATTCGTGTCATTATGATAGCCGATAACCTTTAATAATAATTTAGTAAAATACTGATATAGCGCTAGATTTTTAAATATGTCGCGCTTAAATTTGAATACTTCGCGCCTTAACAGTATTTACTGCAGGAGCGGTGAGATGGAAGTCTACTTTTTTTTCCTCATTTTACAAGTTTAGCACTGATACATTAAGTATAATGCATAATGATTCGTATCAGCGTGAACGCAAAGTCGTTTCGCAATGTTTTATGATAACGGGCGGAATTTTGCCAATTCCACTGATTTAGTTGAAATAAAATTAGATAATTGTTATATAATTTATTATTTATAATATATTTTTGAAATAATGGTAATATACTAACAATGAAAATAATAATAATAAAATATATACTTTTTAAAATAATATTGAATAAATAAATAATAATTTAAATTGTTGTACAATTATTATATACTTAATCTATAACAAACAATGAAACCGAAGTATATACTTTTAATCGTTGCATATTTGAAAAAAAGCCGTACCCAGTGAACAAGACGTCTTACTGTGAGCTCACAGTGAGCTCACAATGAGCTCGATTTAGGGAAGAAATAGCGAGCTCACAGTGAGACCTCTTGTTCACTGGGCATGTATATATAATAAAAAAAATAAATCAATAATCATGAATGAGATCATTGTTCAATAAGTTTTAAAAATTATTAAAATTTTATAGAAATTTTTATGGGTTGTCATAACGGTCATAACGAACATTCCAAACACAGAAAAGTTATGATCTTCAAGCAAATTCCCAGAAAATGAGTTTTAAGGTAGGTGTAAGTATGGCAGAAAAAAACTACTGTAAGCATTATTTTGTACATCAACTTGGACATAAATATAAAAACTTTTATAATGGAAAAATTATATCATTATTAAATTATAATTCAATTTTGATTGCATTTCATTGCGGGTGTTCAGTGATATGAATCGCGAAATTCCCGATCGCTTGAGAGGGCATAGTCAGTTTTGAGATGAAAAATCTGAAGTTGCGAAATTGCCAAATTAATTTAAAACGTCGCACTGTTTAATAACACGGCCATTTCAGAATAAACAGCCCATGTAAATCTTCCAGAAAAAATAAGGTTTTATTTTTTTGCATATCAAAATTGTTGAAACAATCAATTTTTCCATCAACAAATACGAGAACAGAGCCGGAGAAACAGTTCTGAATGGGGAGATGACCTCACAAATTTTCAATACCCCCCCCCCCCCTTTATTTCAAAATCATTCCAAATCATACATTCAACTGATAATAATGGATGTCGAATAGGGTTAGGCATCGACAATAAACATAGAATTTTACAAGGATTGAAAATCTTTTATTGTTGTAAAAAATCATAAAGACATCTTATTTTGAAGATTTTGCAAATTTTGTCATTCTTTTCGAGTTTTTAGAAATAAACTCGTCCAACAAATTTTCGATATCAAGATCATCAACTGAATCATGGTACACATTCGAAATTGCGATATGACTTAATCTTTTTGGACCCATTGTCGATCGCATGTAGTTTTTCAAATAACACAAAGTTGAAAATGATCTCTCATTCGTGCATGAAGAGCCGGGTATTGTCATCATCATTTTAACGAATCTAAAAAATTCAGAGATAAGTCCAATGTATACAGCATTTTTTCGCAAGAATTCCACTACATCGTTCAATTTTTTTACTTCAACTCCATTCCAAAAAGTCAACTGCAGAAACATTTCTCAATCACTTTCTAACTTATCACCATCAAAATCATCTTTGTAAAACTCGACAATTTCATTAACATTTTCGGACTTTCCAATGACAAAAGATTCAAGGCTTTCGAAAAATCTAGCTGAATCTGTTTCAAATCTTGAGCAGAGTGAAGAAAGAATTTGATCGAAAACTTCGAAGTAAATCTTTCGATACATGTCTTTCACGCATGTGAAAGCATGATCCTCGTTAGACGCACTTGAATCGTATCGTTTTGGAATTTTCCGTTTTCGTGGGAGTTTCGCTTCTTCTAAATCAAACTTTTCCACTCCTTCTAAAGTTTTTTCCCAGATTTTTTTAAATTTCGAATCACGCGAATTTCTCAAACAATCAGTGACAGCTCTGATTTTCTCTTGACATTCGAAAACACTATACTGAGGATTTTGTAAGTCCTTATTTAAAATTTCAATTCTTTCGAAAAGTTCGATCATCAAATTCATGAAAAAAAAAAAAATGAAAAGTATCCATCTGCCGGTAAAAACCCATAACCTTTGCCGAAACTAAGCAGTCTTTTTCTTCCTTAGCCCACTGAAGAAAGAACGACATCAAAGCGCCGTAGTTGGCCAGAAAAGCTTTCAAAGATTTGATTTTAACTACCCATCTGAAATCAAATAATGAATAGTCCTAATAGAGATGAAATCATAAGAATCCCTTATAAAATGTAAATTAGTACCTTGTTGGACAGAAAGCTACCAAAGTTGGTCCCACGTCTTCACCAGCCTCTGCCATTTCAGATTGTATAAGCTCGAATAGAGCATTCAGCTTGGGAGAATCTCGAACGAAAATGATCATTTCTTTAACTGTTCCGATGAAATTCTTCGCTTCTCGAATTTTTTCCATCCCATCTTGAACTGCTAAATTCAAATTGTGGGCTTTACAATGATTGAATAAGGCTCTTGACTCCACTTTCCGGATACGCGCCTGCAATCCTGATTTGTCTCCAGAAACGTTTTTCGCTCCATCGAAACATTGACCTCTTCATTTCGCAAATGACAAACCGAATCGAATAAACGTGTCCTCAACAATCTTGAATAATGTTTCAGCTTTGGTAGATGGTGTTGTGTAGAATCCGAGAAAATATTCGTTAACAGTGAGGTCTTCTGCAGTAATTCTGAAGCATACTGAAATTTGCTCTTTTCTTGAATTGTCGGGAGTCTCATCAATCATCATGCTATAACAATCAGCAGCTTTTATTTTCTCAATAATCGAAGTAACAATTTTGTTTGCCATCAGTTCCAATATTTCATTCTGAACGTCATGGCTCAACCATTTATGTTCCGTTCTTTTCAGCCAAGTTTCCAATTCAGTGACGTCTTCCACTCGCTCTTTAAGGAGTTGGAGAAAATTCTAATTGTCGTCATTGTCAGTTCCTCGAAGAGGTATTCCCTGGCGTGCCAAAAATCTGAGTGTTCTGAATATTACCCGAAGAGCAACCCTGTTAGCCATCATTTGCTTCTGATTTTCGTCCAATAGACTTTGATAAACTGTGGGTCCTTTTTTGTTCAAAATATCTGCAGCAGAAACATGGAATGTGGAGACAGAATGTTTCTTGATCCTAGCAGAAGCACTTTTCCAACTCGAAAATCCGTTTTTTACCCAAGCAGTAACCGAACTTTGACTTTCAGGATTATTGGCAATGATAAATTTCCGTTTTAATGCGTCGGTACAAATGCGGCAAATTGCTTTATTTTCACAGTTGAGGTCAAGCCAAGTATTTGTAGCTTTCGAGCGATAGAACACTGCCGGAACAGGGATTGACGCTTTTTTACTTGACTCTAATAAAACACGATCGACTGAAATTCAACAAGTATGAATCTTAGTCAAAATTGTTGCTTTTTTCTAAGACAGAATTGTATAATAATTCAGCTAGAATATCTAACGTAAAAAATGTACATCATTACATTCTATCAGAATACATATTTTTGCAATTGTTTTCAAGTCCCTAGTGCGGAAAGTATACTTTTCACATCCTCTTTGTACAAAACGAAAATTAAAACGATATTCTCTTTTTCTTATCTGATAGCCGCACTACCAAATATTTTTTACAGCACAGTAAGAGGAAAAATTAATTAAAATATACGGTTTCTGACAATAAATGTTCATATTTTTCAAGAGCACGCGAGAGACGACTGATGGTAGTGAATACTTTAGTTAAATAATAATAAAATCTTGCATTCTTGATTAAAAAAAAATTTACTCAGATGTTCTTTTCAATGCAAATGTTTTTATGTACGACGTACATAAAGAACATTTATATTGGGAAGTTTAGTTATAAGAAAATACAACAAATAGCGTGGGACCGCCGGCGTATGGAAAAATACTATGATATGTAGAACTTGAATATTAAAAAAAACCTCTTCCACCTAGGAATATATCGAAAACTTTGTACGTAAGTTTTTTATCATTCAATTATTCTTGCATTTTAATACTAAACAACATTAATATTTAATATAACAATAAGCTACTCTAAACTCTCTGTAAACACAATATTCACAGAATTTTCTTATCTGAAGCATTTTAAATGATTCTAAAAACATCCCTAAATATCTTATACCGACTGGGAATTATAATCAAAATACATATGTGAGGCGATTCGAGAAAAGGGACCTACTATCCAAAAAATCGTTTTTCCGATTATGAGTGATTCTATAAGTTCTCAATCCAATCTTCAATTATGAGCAATAAAGATTTACCTACTTTGATTTTTTTGCAAGCTGTGAATTTTTAAAAATTTTTCATCCCATTTACCGTTGTGTATTTTGATTCATTCAATCGCCCGTCCTGTAAAATTTGCTTTTTGGATAGTAGGTCCCTTTTCTCGGATCGCCTCACATATTTTGTTTTCCGAATAGTTTCTTAAGTCGAACGTCAATAAAAAAAATATATAATTTTTCATGAATATTATTTTTGACGATCGGAGCACGGAAATCACTTATTCTTTAGCTAACTAATGCTAAATCAACAGCAAACAACAAAACTCATTTGCGCATGCGCATGATTTCAATATGGCGGGCGTCCTAAAGTTCAAATCCGTGAATTATTTGAATAATTAATTACTAATTGACCGTTTCCCTCGTAACGATAAAATGTATATTTTTGGACCTGCAAACGATTTTCCGTTGATCTAAATAATTCAAATTTTCATTAGGTCGATATAACTAGTAGTTCCGGCTAACTTCATGGTCATATTTTAATTATTTTTTAATTTATTAATGATTGACCTCGAAACATTGAAACTAGACCTCGTTTCACTTGCTAACGACAGCGTAACGAATAAAATTTATTTCATTCATTTTCGTTCATTTTCTTGGCTAACATCACATCATACGGGTTTATAGGGGCGAGGAAGCGAAAAATGTTTGCGATGTGTGTTTACGTGCGTGCGTGTGTGTGTGTGTGTGTGTATGGGTGTTTGCGGGTCCGTGATTTGGCGTTGGATGATGGTGTTGAAGCTGCTTGCATAGGGATGCGAGGAAGAAAAAATGTAAAACAAAACAGAACGACATATGAAAAGCGGCGCTTTTCATATGTCATTTAAACGTGAAAAGTCTAACTTCCACGGTCCATTACTTCCATGTACATGACTGACTGACGCTAGTATTTTACATTTAGAGTCTATACGACAGTAGCTTTCAGAAAATGCATAACATTAGATCATCCCCAATTTAAAGGGGTGAACGTTTACTTGTAAGTTACTTAAATTGACCAAGTAACTTTTAAAAAGTAACTTACCTAACGTTAGTTCATAGTTTGTGTATAGTTTACATGGTTTCTGATTTATCATAATAATTCTTGGTTTTTATATACAGGGTCTGTCTATTGTTTATTTTGCAAGTTATTTCTACCACCTGACCAATCGATTAAATTTTCTCGTGAAGGATATGATGACTGGAAAAATATCGGAAATCATTTACAACAGCATGAAAAAAATCCAAAACATCGGGAGTGTTTGCTAATATACCGACAAAAACGGAAGGACGAAAGGAATCTGCCAGAACTATTCGAGAATGAACTACTTAGTGAAAAAAATACTGGCGCGACGTTTCAAAACGGATAGTTGCTGTCCTTACCTCATTAGCAGAGCGAGGTTTGTCATTCAGAGGTTCGAACGAGCGATTCGGGGCGGCAGACAACGGAAATTATTTAGGGTTATTTGAACTTGTAAAATTCGATCTTTTCTCGCGAGATCATATTGTTAGATACGGCAATGCTGGGAAAGGTGTATCTTCTTACTTATCGAAGACAATCTGCGAGGAGTTCATTGACATTATGGGTAAAAAAGTCAGATCATACATTTTACGAGAGGTTTCTTTGGCTCGGTATTTTGGCTTATCCGTCGATTCGACTCCTGATGAATCGCGTGTTGATCGATTGTCTATCATCTCAAGATATGTTTCTCCGAACGATTTTCAACCAGTCGAAAGGTTTATAACTTTTCTTCAGTTGGATGGCCATACTGGTGAGAGTTGAGCGAATCAAACTTTAAAGTTTAATAATGAAGACTGTGGTTTAGATATCCAAAATTGTAGAGGACAATCCTATGACAACGCATCGAACATGTCCGGAAAGTGTAAAGGTGTGCACGCAAGAATATTGAGCTTAAATGGAAATGCGATCTATGTTCCCTGTTCCACGCATTCCCTTACTTTGGTTGGAGAACATGCTGTTAAGTGCTGTTTTTATGAAGTAGATTTTTTTTCCATTATGCAGACATTATTTAATTTTTTTTCCTCTTCCACCTATCGTTGGGGCGTATTAAAAAATAAAATTAACAGTGAGAGAACTTTGAAAACAATGTCAATAACACGCTGGGAAGCACATTCAAATGCGACGAACGCAGTTTACGATTCATTTGATATCATACTAGAGGCTCTAGAAAGTATTGCTGATGACGAATCACAAAATACTGTTATGTATTGATAACTATTAGGTGTTTCCAATTTGAGGAAACCCTCCAAGCTTGGAGGGGATGTAGGCAATGAGAACACTAGGTTTAATATAATGGAAGCCTCGATTTATTGAAGGAATAAAATATACTTAATAACTAAATATTGCTTCTGTTACTTTTCATACAAATCAAAAAAACGAAATTTCATTCTACGAAATCAGACATTCTAAATACAGTTCCAGAAAATAAATTGCAATCAGCAATAATGATTCAGAAATTTTACATACAAATCTAAAGAACAAAATACAATTGTTCAGACATTCCAATTACAGTTCCAGAAAATAAATTGCAATCAGCACCAATGATTCAGGAGTTTAGCTGACTTTGACAGTAAATATATTTATTCAGGAATTTAGCTGACTTTGACAGTCAATATATTTATTCAGGAATCTAGCTGAGTTTGACAGTCAAAATATATGTTCTGGAATCTAGCTGACTTTGACAGTCAATATATTTATTCAGGAATTTAGCTGACCTTGACAGTCAAAATATATGTTCTGAGGGAAAAAAACCAGGTTGCACCAATATTCCACTTTCATTTACTCTTATAGAGATTACCGCGAGACAAAACAACAGGATACGCCGTTTTTAATCAAACCCGAAACGACACCGACTAACAGTTCACGAAATTGATTACTATTCGAAGACAGGTATTGTTCGCGAAGACCGAACTTTACTCGACTGACAGGAAGGATGATAAATACAGAAATTTGACAGGAATACTAAAACGGGACTGATTCGCGACACGAAGTTTTAACTGAAGATACACTGTACAGAACGGACTGGAACTACTGAATAACCGGTGAGCAACTAAGGCCGAAAAGTCACGGGTTTATATGGTATACCCAAAAGATACTGTAGGTGGGGGGGGGGGGGCAACACGAAAAGATTTTTCGAAAGAATCTTAATGTACGCGCGATTAAAATTGACTATCGGGATGACTTTGCAATATCGGCACGATAAACGTCTTTTTAGAAATGAATAGAATATGAGTTTTTTCCTATCGTAGCGAGGTTGCGAAATCATAAGAACGAGTTGCAGAAATTTTAGGAAATTGCTCTTTGCTATCGGAATAAGTTTTGCGCAATTGATACGTAAATGTCTTTTTGGAAATGGCCTCTTGCACAATTGATACGGGAATAGAAATGATTTCTTGCGAAACGTTATGAAAATTGATTTCTTTTTGAATAAAGAGGCGTTAGTTATATTCATGAATATATATATATATATATATATATATATATATATATATATATATATATATATTATATAAATATATATTATATTTATATATATATATACGTATATGTATATATATATATATATATGGATCATTCCAGGTCAGATTTACAACTAAAAATTAGAATAATTGGAAAATTGGGTCTCTAATTCTTAAAAGGAAAAAAAATGACACGTATTTTTTTATTTAAAAATAATACGAAAATTTACTGAATTATGAATTATTCTATTTACCGCGTTAAAAAAACCTGTTTTTTCTTATTCCTTGTAAATCGTTCAATTTCTTGAATAAGAGTTAAACATTGTCGGAAAAATGCTTACCAGGGTTTCAATGAAAGTCTATTTTAACACGAAAAAAAATGAAGCTATATATGACCTTCATATTAACAAATTTATAAACAATTAGCATTTTTGCAAAAGGGGCATCTTCGAATTCAATTTTTTTTGTTTGTAATTTGTTCGTATGGTTTATAGAACATTTCGTCCAAATTTTAAAGTGGACCGTTAAATACTTTCCGAAATAAATTATAATATGTGACTGCGTGCTTCAAGCGCGCAACGCGAAGGATGGAGTTGAGCATACTGGAATTTTTTTATGTTCGTCCAGCATATTCTGAGAGGGTTATTTAGTCATTTGATAATAATAAAAAATTACGAATTTTGAGAAAGAATAAAAACGAGTGAAACTGTTTGATTATTCATAATAATCATAATATAATTCGGTTACAATAATTCGTTTTAAAACACTTTTTCGAAGAAATCATAAATAATTTTTACAAATTATTTCACTCATTTTCTAGTCATTTTTCGACAACTGTTTTTTTTTCCTTGAGTGCCTAGAAAACTGACGTTTTCAGAAGTGGAACATCGAGAATAAGCTTTCACACTTAATTCACAATTTTGAAGTGGTTCAACGTAGTGTATTTTTTGTGTACCTCGTATCGTTTTACAATTATCGAAACGTTTCTTCAAAAAATTCGCAGCTTCATTGTAAGAATCTTCAGTTTCGAAAGCGACAGAAATATTAGACAACGATGATTCGCGATGAGCCCATTCGTAGAGCTCTAACGGCGTTGTTATTTGATCATTCGCAGACCTTTGCAGACTAGCTTTTCTCGCTTGCCTTTTTAAAGATCCACCAGCTCCGTCACAAGGACCCTTGCCATGAGCTGTAGCTTGGAAATGCCATATTGCGGTGCGATCAAAATCTTGTTTGTGGTGGTAAATTGTTGAAAAGTGTTTTGAATTTTTGAATTGTTGCGGGGCTCCATCCGAAAAATAAATACAATGACTAACTATTGGCCGGAAACTCGAAAGAAAATTGTTAAATACCCTCAAAAATATAAACACTGCCACCGAGTCGTGCTTCTAACAATCAGATATGATCACCAATGTTTTGTGCTTAATCGACCCATCGTCATTATAATAAAATACAATCGGAAAAAGCGTAGCCTGATTATTATTCCAATGAAAACCTGGGACAGAGTTTTGAATTACGAAAGCATAATTCTCAGCAAAGTCACAAATAACAAGAGTTTCATTGATTTTCAGATTTTTTTTCACAAATTTATAATAACTTGATTGTTCATCAGCAATATAAGAGTGAGGTAGAAAAGTTTTTCCACTTGTAATGAAATGAGAAATGAAAGTTTCAACTGGAACTTTTATAGTTTCTAATGCTGTCCGGGGTTGCGAAATCCAGTGTTTATATGATACTTCAGTAACTTCATGTTTTTCAAAAACTTCTTTCATGACTTCGATCAATACAGTATTTTCACCGCAGTTCTGACACTCTCCGAAAAAGCATTGATCACTTGGATTAGGACATAGCGAAAGTAATAAAACGTCCTGATAATTTTCCACGCAAAAATTTTCTTCTTTCATGAAACGTACAACATGACTTCCTGCAATGAGTTTTAATTTTTTTTTTCGATCAAAACATTACAAATTTAAAGTGCATGAAAAATCAAACAGCGAGTCTTTACCAAGAGTCATAAGTTTCATGTTTTCATGAATTGGGCAAACACAAACAACGTGGGTTCCACCTGAACCTGCCAAAACGCAATGGGCCGGTCGTAGTGAACAGAATTTCGAAAAACTGATTTTAATGTCGGAATTCTCATTTTGGAATTTCGAAAAAATTTGTTTCAAATTTCCCGTAATCAGACGCTTTTGTAAAATCATGGTTTTTCCATCAATTTTTACGGATTTAGTATCTTTTTGCCCAGGCATCACCGAACTCACATCATCGTATTCATAAAAATCTTTGACTTTTTGTTCTATCTCTGAAGGAATGACTTTCCCTGCAATATATCAGCGAATCAAAATATCTGTACAATTAAATACTTTAAATCATACATGAAAAAAATTAAATATTAACCAAGTTTTTTCGCGGGTAGAGACAAGATACCCATTTTCATATGCAACTCTCTGGCTTTTTTCACAAAATACCGTGAAGTGTTCATCACTGTAGCAGTTTTATTTATACTTAAATTTGATGGGAGAAGAGTGAGAATCTGAATCTTCTCTTGCTGATTAGTGTCTAAAGCATGGAACTTCGCTTTGAGCTCAGAAATGGTATGATAACTGAGATTTTCATCATCCTATAAATATCGAACATATAAAAAAATTTCTGATAATTGATACCTCGGATACCAAAATTGAAAAAATATTTTTGGAAAATAGCTCACTTCTGAATCAGAGCTTGGAAGCGAGTAATCATCATCATTTGTCGAATGATCTTCATTTTCAGTGTTGTCATTGATTGAGACACCAGCATCAAATTTTCGTTTGCCAATCGTAACTGGATCTGTTACGATAAGTAAAAGATCAATCAAAACCGAATAGAAAAAAATTTCTTTACTATAAGTTTTTAAGCTATCACAGAAATTTACTTCAGTTTTTTTTTCGCGAAATTTATAGCGCTCGGAAGATTTCGGAAAATTTTATGACAGTTGAATTACTGGCAAAATGAAAAGAAGTTTTCGAAGCCACTTACCTAATTCACCAGTATCCATTTTATTTAATCTTTTCCTACGTGGAGCACGAAGGAGATCTTCTGATTTCAAAAAATCAAATTTTTCACAAAGTAATTCAGATGCATGACGTAGATTTTTTGTGTTAGATTTTGCACAATGTGACTTTTCACGAAAAGGATTCGAGCACCGATTTTGAAACTTTTTTCCCGGCATGTTGAGAGAATGTCATATGACAACGCACTAATGAACAGGCGATTTTGGATGGCAGTAAAGCCCGAGAGCGCATTAGCAACAGGCTTTGACTTGCAAGAGCGTTTTCACGTTCTAACACGCTCAACTTCGAGTTTCGCGTTGCGCGCTTGAAGCACGCAGTCACATATTATAATTTATTTCGGAAAGTATTTAACGGTCCACTTTAAAATTTGGACAAAATGTTCTATAAACCATACGAACAAATTACAAACAAAAAAAATTGAATTCGAAGATGCCCCTTTTGCAAAAATGCTAATTGTTTATAAATTTGTTAATATGAAGGTCATATATAGCTTCATTTTTTTTCGTGTTAAAATAGACTTTCATTGAAACCCTGGTAAGCATTTTTCCGACAATGTTTAACTCTTATTCAAGAAATTGAACGATTTACAAGGAATAAGAAAAAACAGGTTTTTTTAACGCGGTAAATAGAATAATTCATAATTCAGTAAATTTTCGTATTATTTTTAAATAAAAAAATACGTGTCATTTTTTTTCCTTTTAAGAATTAGAGACCCAATTTTCCAATTATTCTAATTTTTAGTTGTAAATCTGACCTGGAATGACCCATATATATATATATATATATATATATATATATATATATATATATTTATATATATATAAATATATATATGTCAAATGGTGTGTTTGAGGACAAACTTTGAAACATCCTGGTATATTTGAGGACATTTTGGGTTTATGAGGACTGTCCTCATAAGGTTCATATGTAAAGTGGTGCATTTGAGGACATGTCCTCAAAAGCCTCAATTGGCAGAGTTTACCAGTTAAAATATATAAAAATGAAACTAGAAGTCAATATCGAAAACTTTTTATATGCAAAATAATGCATGTAGCAGTAATGAATGTCCGTTGATACGGCGTTGTGAAATAAGTAGTGGTGTGCGGGATTAAGAACTTCGAGGGTCGGGATAGGTCGGGACATTTTGCAATGGGTCGGGCGGGATCTCGAGTTTTTCGGGAATCCCGAAAAATTCCAAGAATCATAAAAACTTCAAGAATCTCAAGAATTGTCGGTAACCTTGAAAAATGTCGGAAATCTCGAAAAATTCTGGAATTAATAAAAATTAAAATGAAGTCCCGAGATGGAAACTAAAGGATTATGATAAGTATTAAAATTTGCCTTGACAAAAAGTCTACAAGTAACAAAATGATATTGAATTATTCTAGAGTCTTGAACTGCACGCTAGTAACGAAAGTCTTAAGAATATAAAACGAAAAGTTTTAAAAATATAAAACAATAAGCATTATTCATGTTTCGATGAGCAGTGTTTGAAAACATATATTGCTCACATACGATAGCCAAATTTACTGCGAGCTAATGAAGTTGCGTAGATAGACGAAAAAATTTTATCTTTTCAATATGATTTACTATTGCTTCAAATTTGTGTGTTTTTACTGAACATTTTTTGCAGTAACAGATTTTACTACAATTCGATTCGACGATTCAAGTTCATAAAGACTACCATCAAAAAGTTCATATGTAATAAATGATGTTTTTGAAGACATGTCCTCAAAAACCACGACTATATAAAAGAACCATAAATATTATGAAGACCAAAAATTTCAAGCTCTAATATAGAAAACCGAACTCAAAGATCAAAATACCAAGGGATGCATATCTCACAATCAGTTATAAATTTCTGTAGAATAGAGGCATATGAAGTATATTTCAAGCACTTGCTTTGAAATGTTGATTAGAGGTATGGTTAAAAATTTAAAAAAAACATAATGACAAAATAATATTTATTATGAATTTTTTGAAAAATATATTTTAATTTTAGAAAATAGATAAGTAATGTTGAAGGCTGCGATTCACTAATATGAAAGTCAAAATTTTTTCTAAAATGGCAATTTTCAAATGAAAGATTTCAACGACAGTTAATAATTGAACAATTTGTCGACTTTACAAGTATAGTAAAATAAATCCAAGACGAGGCTTATTTTAAGACTGAATAATTAATTTTCTGAGGGATATGTTACAGCTACAGTTATAGCTATACATAGTATGTGTATGACTGCAGGCAATTAGAATTTTTATAAGGACCGTACCTCAAATTCAGATGAAATATTTTCTTGGGAAAAATACTAAGAAAAACCAATGTTACTGAGTTATGCAAGAAATCAAACGAAAAAGATGTTCTTTTGACTTCATATTCGGATACGCCGACTCGACACCCAGAAATTACGATGTGTTACAACAAAAGCACAAAAATTTTATGTAGGGTTATGGAGATGACAGACAAAAGAAAAATTCATTATTATTTTTGATTTTTTCCGCTCTTGTTGTAATGTATCTGTACAATTACATTTTAGCAGATTTCTGGTTGAGTGCGTTTAGATAATAACTATGATAGAAAATAAAAAAATTTTCGTTATCCTTACTTAAGAATCTTCTGCATTGTATATGAAAAGATTCGGAAAGAGGTAAACATATTAATAGCAACTGATACATGCAAAAAAAAAAAAATTCCCTCAGAGTTGCCTTTTCATTTTGATTTCTGTATCAATTTTAAAACTAAGTAAATCACAACCGTGAAACTATGTAAAATGTTATCCTTTTGACGATTATTCAGTCCCATATATAAAATGTAATTACAGTGAGGTTTCTGAGGACATAATTAGAATAATACTAGTGTTTGTGAGGACGATTCAGGTTTATGAAGACTGCCTTCCGAAAATTCATAAATGAACTGATGTATATGAGAACGTGTCCTCTAAAGACACATATGAGCACGTCAGATCAAAAAAATGGTCTCTTCTGATTTGAGAAGTAGAAACAGACAAGTGCAAATTACAGACCTCACCTCTGCCTGGAGCAACAATTTTTTGTTTCGTCGAAAAAGTTATTTTCAAAACTTAAAATAATATACTATTTTTTTAAAGTGCATATTTATGGTCATTTTTGTATTATATAAGAACTCAAAAATCACGACCGCAAAAATAAAAAAAAATGTTATCCTTTTGACGATTTTTTCAGTTCCATATATAAAATATTAATACAGTGTGGTTTCTAAGGACATAACTTGAAATATACTGGTGTTTGTAAGGACATAACTTGAAATATACTTGTGTTTGTAAGGACAATTCGGGTTTATGAAGACTGCCTTCCGAAAATTCATAGATGAAGTGATGTACATTAAGACGTGTCCTCTAAACACACATAAGAGCACGTCAGATCAAAATATTGGCTCCTCAGACTTGAGAGTAAGAAACGGACAATTGTCAATTACAGCCCTTGCCTTTGTTTCAAGCTACAATTTTTCGTTATGTCGAAAAAGTCATTTTAAAAATTGACACGCTCCGAGCCAAAGTGACACATAGCCATTTGAAAAACATAGGCTATGTGTCACTTTCGCTCTGAGCGTGTCAAATAAGAATAATGTACAATTTTCTCAAAGTACAATTTTATGCTAATTTCTGTATTATTGAATAACTTCAATAATCACGACCGCAAAAATATGTAAAATGTTGTACTTTTGCGAATTATTTTGGGTCAATATGTAAAAAATAAATACAGTGAGGTTTCTGAGGACAAAATTTGGAATATACTAGTCTTTGTAATGACAATTAAGGTTTATGAAGACTGCCTTCCGAAAAATCATAGATGAAGTGATGTATGTAAGGACGTGTCCTCTTAACACACATACGAGCACGTCAGATCGAGAGATTGGCTCCTCGTACATGAAAGGAAAAAAAGGCGAGTGCCAATTACAGACTTCGCCTTTGCCACGGGCAACAATTTTTTGTTCTGTCAAAAAAATGATTTTCGAAACTGAGAATAATATACTATTTTCTTATAATAACTGTGTTATTTCGATTTCTGTGTCAATTTGAAAACTTTCAAAATCAGGTACGCGAAAATATGTTAAATGTTATCCTCTTGCCGATTTTTTCAGTTCTATATGTCAAATCTAAATATAGTGTGGTTTCTGAGGACATAACTTGAAATATACTGGTGTTTGTAAGGACGATTCGGGTTTATGAAGATTGTTTTCCGAAAATTCCTAGATAAAATGATGTATGTAAGAACGTGTCCTCTAAAGACACATATGAGCACGTCAGATCAAAAGATGATCTCATCAGACTTGAGAAGAAAAAAAGACAAGTGCCAATTACAGCACTCGCCTTTGCCTCAGGCAACAATTTTTTGTTTCGTTGGAAAAGTTATTTTCAAAACTTAGTATAATATACTTTTTTCTCAAAGTACAATTTTATTGTCCATATTACTGAAAAACTTAAAAAATCACCACCGCGAAAATGTGTAAAATGTTTTTCTTCCGCCAATTTTTTCAGTTCCATATATAAAACATACACACTGCGAGGTTTTTAAGGACTTAATTTGAAATATTCTGATGTTTGTGAGGACAATTCAGGTTTATGTAGACTGCCTCACTCTGTCTGACTGCCTCCCGGAAATTCATAGAAGTGATGTATATAAGGACGTGTCCTCTAAAGACACAAATGAGCACGTCAGATCAAAATATTGTCTCGTTAGACTTGAGAGGTTAAAAAAGGAAGGTGTTATTTACAGTACTCGCCCAGTGCTGCCAGATTTTTTATCGGAGAAATCCGTACTGAAGCATAAAAGGAGTGGGGGGAGTGTTCTGAAAATCCGTACAAATCCGTACACCTAATAATTCAATGCGCGTGAGAGAGCAGAGAATAAAGTAAAAGCGCGTATCGTCATATGTGCTATTTAGGGTACCAAAAATTTTTTTGGTGAAAAAAAAACAAAATTCAACAGCAATTATCTTTTATTTTGTCAATATTTACGTAACATTAAAAAAGTTTCAAGAAAGTAAATCAATACATATTTTTATTAAATTTTGGAAGCAAAGGACCAACGTCGATATCGGTAATTTTGCTTTTGCCGACAAAACTTTTTTCATGCAGGATTCCGCTGATTGTGTCGGTTCCTAGAGAATTTCGTAATTTTGTTTCGTTCCTGTTGATAGCACTGAAAATCCGTTCACATGCTGCTGAAGAATGAGGTAGGATTCGAATTCGATTCACCAACTGCAAAATTGTCGGAAATTGAGGCGAATCATCGCCACGAACCACTTTCCTCACTTTCGTCCAAAAAGTATCGACATCAGTTGCAGTGTCAGTGAATTGGAACATGTTTTTCAGCTCCAGAAATTCTTCATGAATCTTGGTTTGATCAAAATGAAAAAAATCGGCCAACACAGCGATGTCCCGGATGCTCTTCAAGTTGACTGGATCCAAAAATTGAAGCTCCTTCAAGACTTTGATTTCGTATTCTTCGAAAGGAAATCTGTTTCATATTTCCGTGGCCAAAACGATGTAAAAACGACGGCATCGTGTGCGAAAGCGGTCAATTTCTTGGGTAGAGACAGATTTCGGCAATTTCATTAGTTCGATTTTTACCTCAGGTCCGAAATAAACATTTGACAGGGGCTCCCAATTGTGCTGATTTGAATTTTCATCGAACTGAATGAATTCGGGGTCGGTAGTGCTTGTGTAAGACGGTTTCAAAAACAGTGAAACAACTGACATGAACAATGAAGTCATTTGCTGATGAATTAAATGAATTTTGGGCTTTTCCGCTTGAAATTCTAAATTTTTTTGGTTTACCATTGGCAGAATGAATTTCAAGAATTTCAAATACAAATGGTTCCATTTCTGGGCATATAGATCAGAGATCTCTGCAGCTTTTTTTTTCTCTTTCTGAGTTTTAAGTTTCTCTACTTCGTTTTTGAAAAATTGGAAAATTGATATGTAATTTGCGTCATATTTTTTCACCGCGCCTTCGAGCGAAAGCCAGCGAATTTTGTAAATTTTAACCAATTTAGCTGCCGGCAGATCGAACATTTCTTGAATTTTCCCCAATTCTTGGCGTCGGTTGCTGCTGTTCTTGAAGTAGTTATATGACTCGCACATTAACGACTCAACTTCTGGTGGCAACTCTTGTGTAGCGTAGGAGACGGCACGAGCTAGAGAGTGGCAAAGACATTTAAGGACAAATAGGGATGGGATTTCTGCTTTGAATTTCTGCGCCACAGAATTGTGTTTCCCGAACATGACGCTTGCGCCGTCAGCAGCAAATCCAACCATTTTTTCTTTGTAGGGTATGTCGTGGGCTTCGAAAAATTTTGCAATCAACTGGTGGATTCCTAAGGAACTGCAGTCTTTGACCTGAAAAAAAAAAAAAAAAAAATTATGTTAATATGCTAGCAAGTCAACGAATTTTCAAATATTTTTAAACTTCAGAATTTTTTGCATTATTTTAAATGTTTCAAAACACAGAATATTCAGAATTATTAAAAATTAGGATTATTACGATTTTTTGATTTTTGAATGAAATTAAAAATTTCCAAAATTTAAAACGATTTCCAATATTTTACAGTATCAAACATATTATATTTCAAAAATATTATTTGTTAAATGTAATTAAATCTGTTCATTCGTGGTTTGATAAAAACAAGATTAACAATGTTTTGTTTGGTAAATTATACTGGTCAATAATTTTCAACTTCATAAAAAACCAGAAATTGTAAATATACCTCAAGTAACGCAAAAAATTTGTCCTGAACTTCATTGCCTGTATCGTAACGGATAACGAGCGCCAAATGTTTTGTTAAGCCTATACCGGTTGACTCATCAATGATCAGGACGAACTCTTTGCTCTTGCAATCTGCGACAACGGTTTCAAACTGGTGTTTGCCCACAACGTTATTGATAATCGCTGTGCACTTCGTTCTGTTGCAAGTTAGTTGGTCCTGTGTTGTTTTGTCCAAGTCCAAGCCTTTGATTAAGCTAACCAGCTCGTCACTGAGCGAGATGGACAAATTGTTTTTTACAAGAAACATTGCTAACTGAGTTTCTACTTTGGTCGCTTTATTTCTTGCATCTGTCGACTGTTTTGCACAGCTTAAAATATTTGGGACCCCTTTCAAGCTCGAGCAATTTTTTTTATGAGCTTCCGAATTGTTATGATGTTTCACAGCTGTGATACCATCATTTTTACAAAGAAGGTCCTTGTTACACGGCTTGCAACGGAAATATAATGGACCTGAAAAAAATGTTTCATGATTAATATTTAAATACTAAATTTTCTAACTTTTTTCGTTTTATACACTGAAACCTCATTTATATCCTCTCTCATTTTTTCACTCTACTCTTAGTTATATCCGAAAAATCTACTTGTTAAAATCAAAGATATAACTGAGAGTAGTGACAAAGACATTGTATATAACTGAGAGTAGAGTGAGAAAGAGAGAGAAAGGATTTAAATGAGGTTTCAGTGTATTTCAATTTCTTCTATGATTTTTTTTTTAATTATAAAATGTTACATTTTAGAACTAAAATTTATTAAAAAAAATATTTTCAATAATATTTTCTAATTTTTTTTTATTGCACATATTTTTGTTATTCCTATTTCTCTAATTTTCTTTCTTTCATCATTTCCATTTTTTATTTACTAAAATCTTTTCCAAAATGTCAATATTTTTTTTTAATGATCCACTTGTAAATACGGTATACTATAGAAAAGAAATTAACCTTTGGTAACACTTTTAGTGATCCACGGAAATTCGCTTTCCCAGGCCTGTCTGTAATTCTGCTCTCTCGATTGACCCTTTTTTCCCTGTTTCGCCTCGATGCTGCCAGTTTTCTTTTTTCTATTAATTAAAAACACGCAAATTTTATGTGATGCACATGTTCAGGGTTCAGTCGAAGTGCCAGAAAATAAACACAATGTACACTACTTACTTTGCCGGGGGAGTGTTGGGAGGATTTTCGGACTCTTCCTCGGAGAAATCTTTCATTTTTTGCCCAGATGAATAAACCGTTATCGATGAAAAATTATTTATTAATAAAAAAAACACACTGTCTTTTTCGAATAATGTATTTCTGGATTGACAATTCAAAAAATGTCAACCGTTCGTAACACAGAACGTAAAAAGCAGTATACAAACTTACAAAGTGTGATAAGATGACACTAGATGTAAATCATGGCAATATATATAATTTTTAGGATGGCACGAATGATATCATTCGTGCCATCTTAAAAATTAAGACTCTAAATGTGTGTTCACCAGAAAACATTTTCTCTTTTACTACACAAATGCCATTAAATATAAAAAACTATTTCAGAGATTCCAAAATCCGTACAAAAATCCGTATGCTTTCTATGATACCTAAAATCCGTACAAAAAATCCGTATAGTCATCAACAGACCTAGAAATCCGTACCGTACGGAAAAATCCGTACATTTGGCAGCACTGTCGCTATGCAACAATATGCAAGTAGAGGGAGAAAGTGGGAATGTGAATTTAAACTGGCACTGACTGTCGTTGGTCAAATGTTCCCCCTTTCTGCGTTGCGAGCACCACCTGAGATCTCCTACCTATTACAAGAAACTAAATTTCTCTCTCCATTGCTTCTTATGAACCAGTGTCGCATAACTCCCATAACAGTCAATGTCAACCTTATTTTCCCGACATACGCGCCCTCTGGGAGGAGGCAGTTGGCCAGGGAACTAATGCTTTATATGTTTTGGAGTAGGCAAATCTGGTGCCGCCTATGAAGATGAAATTGACGGAGGAACTAAAACATGTGTTGAATTTTCGGCTGGAGTTATACGACACTGTTATGGAGTCTGCCAAAACTGTGAATAACTCCTCAAAATCGTGACTCGCTGATACCCTATCAGGCAGAGGACAATACTCACGCAATAGACAATAGTCATAAAATAGTCAGATAGATGTCAGAATACATTCCTGACATCTATCTGACTATTTTATGACTATTGTATATTGCGTGAGTATTGTCCTCTGCCTGATAGGGTACAAACAAAAAACACGTAAAACAGAAAACGCGCCAATATCGTCACCACGTACAAAACGCTCGTTGCGAGAGCTCCCGAGCTTCTGCCCCCACGCAACTCCGGACTCCTCCCAGGCCCCAATATCATTCCGAATGTAGCACGCCTCTGCTCGTGCCGAACCGAGCCTTAAACCCCATTTCCTATTTGCTTAAACACAATTTATCAATGATCTACAACGAAATTTGATGCAAATTAATGGCTTGATCGATTTTAAAGTTTCGAATGTCATGAAGTAACGTATGTGTTAGCATAATCAAGGTTTTACCAAAGTCAGGACCAGTAAAAACGTGAAATTCCTATATACAGAGGTCAGCGGTGAACGCTATTTTTATTTTTTTCTTTCGGTTAGTGAGAGGCGCACTGGAACTTTGAATAAAGAATATTTAAGTATAGTTATGATCTTAGGATCATGTCTTCAAAAACCTCTCTTGATATCAGAAACTTTCTGACACAGTCCTCAAAAACCCATTCTGTCCTCGAAAACACTGCCAAACGTCAGAATGTGTCCTCATATACTCTAGCATACATTCTGTCTAGTGAGGTAGTGGAAAGAGGCGAGTGATGAAGCACACTTTTTTCAGGGGTCAGAACTACCATGACAATCATTTTTTTTTTTGCTCTTTTTTGAATACAGTTTCTAGTGCATCTCAGAATACAATTCCTAGATGAAAGATTTTAATGAAATCAAAAACCATCGACGATTTTTACTTGTTGGCCCAATAAACTGGTTTTTAAAGTTTTCGAAAATCGTGGAGAGTTCTGAAGCACGGCTAGAAATTGCAGTAAATTGAATTTTCGGCAAAAGTTTTTTATAATAATCTAAAGAAATTATGGATCATTTTAACCATTGTCTATGATAGTGAAGGAAATGGAAAAAAAAGCAAAATATAAAGTTGAAATGTAAATATATGCAAACTGCTCAATCATTCCTATTCTAATGGATGCAAGTAAAACGAACGTACAATACATGAGCGAACTTTAAACAGACTGCTTTGTCTAGTTCATTGCAATGAATAGCGTTGATTTTGGTCAATTTTTTCATGCATGGCACTTTTGCAGTAAAAGCAAAAGTTTTCTTCAGAGTCAGTTTTCATTTGCAGTGCGATGAATTAACTTTGCTATCGATATTTTATTTGTTTTTTCTATTATCTTTCAATATTTTTCAGCTTCTTCGACTCGATTTCATTCAGTTTTCTGGCGTTAAATGACCACATATTCTGGCGAAGTCACTATAGTTTTTTTTTCTTAGCTCGTGACCTCGATTGGATTTATTGGCAGGAGTTAGCTCAATAGAGCTAACGTCCTTGGTGCATTTCCTTTGCATTGCACTAAACATTCAAATTTTTCAGAAATGATGCGTCATACGCATTAAACATACAGTTTAAGGTAGACCTATTCCATTTCTGCCATGCTCCACATCTCCCTATCTGATGTGCTTCGTTTCTCCTCGATTCACTGCTATTTCAAAATGCCCACTGCATCAGTAACACGTCAAATATTTTCGCCAAAATCCTTTCGAACGTCGCAAGCCTGATCAATGCTGATAATTTTGTCAGAAAATTCGCACTGGCGGGGACTCGTAGGAAGAAACAAATAATATTTCCGTAATTGACTTAAAACGACGTAAACTGGTGAAATTTGCTTTCGAATGACAGCTTTGTTTTAAGCGAACCGGACAGGGCGAAATTTTTTCTTATGCAGTACATAATCAAGTATTTTTAAAATTCATAAAAAATTTACAGTAATACTCCTCACGGAAATCTGGCATACTTTGTGTAAGCAAAGTAAGCCGTGTAAGCTCACTTGACTCGATTCGCCCAATCTGCGTAGGCGTCGCCCAATCCGCGTGAGCGAAGTCAGTCACGTGAGCTTACACGGCTTACTTTGCTTACATGGCGCACGCCAGATTTCCGTGAGGCACCCAACAATATGAGACTCGAATACTATGTGCTTTCAAGCGGAAAACATCATGGCAAGTAAATGAGAAAAGTAAATCGCTGATTGCCTCATGCCTACGAGTCAATCATTGTGTGTGCTTGAGTGTATGCGTGTGTACGTATATTGTTTGACAGCTGCGCCAATTACGACAATTCCGAGTTCCTTCCAGGACTTTTCCGGTATTTCCGCAGTTTTTCCATCACTGACAGCGCGCACTGAGAAATGGTGATCGCGATACACGTTGATTATACACGGGATTACTACAATAAGGATACGTATTGTTACTTCAAGCATACCTTTATCTACATGAGGTAAAATCTCATCGCTCTGAGAAAGATCGTGGCGTATGCTTGCGAGACCGATACAGATTGTTGCACAAGGAATCTGAACAGTCATAGTAACAATACAGATTCTTCTGGGAGGTAAATGATATACTTCATACAGCGATATACGGTACGCATACGTGTATCGTTGACGTAACGATACAAGATAGTGAATACCAGAATCTCTTGAAATCGTGGAATTCAGCATACACTAGCGCTGCCACAAGGATCTGATTGTTACGGTAGCGATCTCCACTCTCAGTGTGTCCGAAATTCTCTTTGTTATAAAATCTAGTTTTTAAGATTTTTTAGTTTTACACTGAACTCTGGTAGTTTTTTCATACTCGAAATTGTTACACTTCGAAAAAATTGAAACAGGCGTGGAATTGTATGCATAATCAAACGATACTTTCGTATATGATTCAAAAACGCCGGATACCGTTAGTATAATACTTTGGGATACAGCGACGGAATCACCTGATGCAATATTCGACTTCCTCAATTTCTATCCACACCTTCTAATAGAAAATTGTATAGTGCGTTGTATCAAAAGTTTTTTTTCCATAGTATGGCAAATTTTAAAGGAAAAGGCAAGTCTGAAAATACAACAGCATTTACGAATTTCACCTACTACATATTGTATAGAACGTGTCATCGAATGACAATTTATTTACAAATTTTGCTTACATAAACATTGTTTCGGAAATGTCCAAGAACACCGCTATTTCTGGAATTTTTGTTATAATTAAATAATTATATAGAAAATGTCGTCAAATAACAAGCTACTCGCAATTTTGCTTCTATATTAAAAATAGTCAAAACTCAGGCTAACTATTTCATGAGATGATTAAACTACGGTCATGCAAAAGTATTTTCTTTATCGTAGCATTGTCGGCATGTATTTGAATACTCTACTAGACAGAATGTATGCTGGGGTATATGAGGACACCTTTTGACGTTAAGCGGTGTTTTTGAGGACAAAATGGGTTTTTGAGGACTGTGCCAGAAAGATTCTGAATTCAAGAGAGGTTTTTAGAGACATGATCTTGAAAGCACTACTATCTTTTATAAGTATTACCACGGATCTGCCCTTGACCATCAAGATTTCAAGATAGTTCAGCTTTTTTGCTCGAAGGTGTTTCGAGTATTGGTTCAAACGCTCGATAGTGTTAGAATTTTAAATGTCTTGAAAGCGAATTATAAGGTTAATGAAAAGTTTATTTTTTCGTATTGTCGATTCAAACGATTCACTCTTTCCTAAATCAAACAATTCCTTTCGTCTCGTTCTATTATGATTCGTTGATAGAAAAAAAAAAAAAAAAAAAGGACAGAACCATGCTTATCGAATGTAGTAACTAGTGTGTGTATAAGCTCAATCGAGTTTAACAGTAAGCGCGAATTTCGGCATTGAAGTAATTTTAAGGTTCAATAGAAGAAAAATGATGAACGGTAGTAGGTAGAGAAAATTAGATAAAAAAAAAAATTCTTAGTTTTTAAAACACTAGGAATATCATCTTAAACGCACAATTATTTTTTACACAGTGTTGAACGAAATTTCTTATTCGTTACGTATGCATTACTTAAAGTTCCGTTAGAGAAGTTCAACAAATGTTTTTCGGACCTATCGAGAAATAATATCAATTTAGGATGAATATGAGTTTAAAAAAATATTTACTGACATTTCTGGAGCCGTTAATTTTGGGCTCGATCGAAGTATTTATCTTTTTATTGTTTGTAACTTTGGCAAGCGTTTTTAAGAATTTCGCTCTTCATGTTTTCTTTACGATTTACTACGCTAACTTCAAGTAGTCAATTAAGACTTTTTTATAGTCAAGTAAATGAAAAAACTTCGTTTTGGAATTCCGTTTACTTATTGAGAATAATCAAAACTCAGGCTAATCGTTTAATGAGAAGATTTTAACCCTGTCATTTACCGTTATTTTCATACTCAGAGCATTGTATGCCTCTATTCGAATACCCCACTAGACAGCATGTATGCTGGCGTATATGAGGACACATTCTGACGTTCAGCGGTGTTTTCGAGGACAGAATGGGTTTTTGAGGACTCTTTGAGGAAGTTTCTGCTGTCAAGAAAGGTTTTTAGAGGCATGATCTTGAAGCACCGCTATCTTTGAATATCATTTTCACGGCTCTGCCACAAGCCATCAAGATTTTAAGACAGTTTGGCTGTCCTGTTTAGTGTTGTTGCTAGTTTTTGTTCGAACTCTTGATAGCGTTGTAATTTCCATTGTCTTGAATGCGCTAGATACGGATGTTAAAAAGTTTTCCTCGTATTTTAGATTCAGGCAATAAACTCGTTACTCAATTCAACGAGTCCTTTCCTCTCGTTCTATTATGATTTGTTAGAAAGAAAAAACAAGGACAGAACGATGCGTGTTGGATGTAGGAACTAGAGTATGGATAAGCTCAATCGTGCTTACCAGTTAAAGCGAATTCAGATGTTGAAGTGATGTAAAGGTGGAACAGAGGAAAAATGATGAATGATATTAAGTTAAAAAAATAATATTGGAAAAATGATCCATTGCTTGTAAAACTCGAACAATATCATTTTAAACGCACAATTAGTTTTCACACAGGTTGTAACAAAAAATTGTATACGTTACGTTTGCATTACTGGAAGTACCGTTTGAGAAGTTTGACAAATTTTTTTCGATGACTTCGATAAAGAACATCAATTTAGGAAAAATATGATTTTGCAAAAATATTCACTGACAATTATGGAGCCTTACAAGTTCAAGGTTCATGAAAGAATTCATCTTTCAATTGTTTGTCACTTTGAGAAGCGTTTTTACAAATTTAGCTCTTGAATTTTTCCTCACAGTTTAATTTGCTAGCTTTATGTAGTAAATTTCAACTTTTTCCGAGTCAAATAAATGTTGAAACGTCGTTTGGAAATTTCGCTTACTTTTTGCAAATAATCAAAACTCAGGCATATTGTTTAATGAGAAGATTTAAACCCTGTCATGCACAAATATTTACATAATTAGAGCATTCTGGGCCTATATTTGAATACTTTACTAGACAGCATGTATACTGGCGTATATGAGGACACATTACGACGTTCAGCGGTATTTTTGAGGACAGTATGGGTTTTTAAGGACTGTGTCAGGAAGTTTTTGATGTCAAGAGAGGTTGTTAGCGACATGATTTTGAAAGTTTCGAAAGTTTTGAAAGTTTGCTCAGTATTCATATACTATGCAAAAGTTTACTGAACATCTAATATTGTTAGTCCAGTCATATCCATTGCTTTGTGGGACAGAGTATTTCGGAAAACGAAACTACTTTTTAATTTTCAATTAAGTTCAATGAACAATGGTTATGAATATGTTTTTTACTATTTAAGTATCTATGAAATTCTAAATATCACCCATGATATATATAAAAGTGTCTTCAAAAACACCAGTCCTCACATCTAGAGAGTGTCTATTACATTCATATTTAGGACACAACTCTTTGAAATAAAACAATATGTGCCTGACAACGTTTTGAATCATCTTAGCATCATAATGCACATTTATTTTGATTAATGTAAACACTTTAGCAGAATTTGTAATTGGCGTGGTATTTAAAGACGTTAGAAAAAGGATATCAAAAGAACGAGATTAGTAAATTACATTACGTCGATAACAGTTTTTTTGACCTCTCGAAATTTCCACAAAAAGAAGTCCTCAAATACAACACTATTCAAGAGTTTTCATTTTATGGATATAATATACATAATGTCCTTAAATGCCACTTCATTTACAAATTTGGCTTATTTGATAATTGTATAAAGAACGTCGTCATATACAATGCCATTTACGGATTTTCCTTTATACTTTTGCTAATCATTAAACATAAAAACGTCTTTTCAAACATACGTATATTTTTTTTATTTTATTATTACTTTTGATAAAACTTTAATATCATTTCGAAATTTTGTCAAATGAAATCAGTCGGTATCTTCAAACTTCAACATTAGTATGTACGTAAAATATAAACTTGGAATTTATTATATCTGCTGAAAATTACTTCAAAACCTATGAAATAAGATCACTGATGTCTACCCTATATCATTCAATGTATTTCAGAAACTAAGTCCACATTTAGACACAATAAATTTTAATAAACTTTAACTATCAATGTGTCATTCATAGTACGATAAAATATCTTGAAAATCTTCAATAATACTCACGTTATATAAAATGATGCTTCAGATATACCAGTATTCGCATTCACAAACAAAGTCTGTTTTACATTAATATTTTTTACAGGACTCTGTGAAAATATGTAAATATGTTCAGACTTTGTTTCAAATCATTTCAACATATTAATTCGCTTTCACTTCGATTTTTATGAACATCAAAGCAAAATTTGTGAATGTCGTGGTATATGAGGACGTTCTCTGAAGAATGCGCAAATAGGTAGAATTACATTGTTTTGATGAATATTATACTTTAGAAAGTCAATAATTCTGAGAAAAAGTACTAAAAACCAATGCTATGAATGAATCTCGCTTATATGGACATATTGTAGATCATGTCCCTAAATACCACTTCATTAACAAATTTTGCTTATATATAAAACATAATCGAAATTGAGGCAAATTTTTTTGCCGAGACGATTAGAAACCTTGTCATTTACATATGTTTTCATTTTCGTAACATTCTGAGCCTGTCCTCATAAACCCCATCAAACATATATATATATATATATATATTATTGAACTTATGCTTTTCGAACTCCCTACTATTTTGATTTCCCCCACGACAATTTTTATATCTACGCTTGCGTTGCATTTACGTGTTTTCTTATCGCCCATGCGGGGCATTTTCTGTATCTCACTTTCCTGTTGTTCTCCATTGAATAAAGACTCGTTTTGGTTCTTTTCAACCTTGTGTTTTTCATTAGGTTATGGGCCCCGGCACGTTGGCCAGTTCACGGGGAAAAGAATCGCCTATTCGCGCGCGAGGCGCGTAATAAAAAACGAGAAACGGGAAAGTGGAGTTCGCGAGAGGCGAATAAGTCGCGCGATAAAAGTTGGTGACGAGAAAGTTTTACACCATATTTCAAGATGGTGGACTCGATTTCGACCAGGCACATGGACAAATTAAATCGGTCAAATTATCAAGTCTGGAAGTTCCAAGTGAGAGCAATCCTCGTCGCGAATGGCATCGAAGACATTGTCGATGGTACGCGAGTGAAACCTGAGGCAATCGACGACGCTTTGAAGACCTGGAGGAAAGACGACGCCAAGGCCATGTACTTCATTTCGTCAACCATGGATCCAACTCAAGTCGAAAGCGTTTTGACCTGCAAATCCAGCCAGGAGATGTAGACCAAGTTGGCTCTAATCCATGAGCAAAAGTCGGAAACGAATAAATTAATTATGACCCAACGTTTCCACGAGTACAAGATGGCGCCGAATGATACGATAACGCAGCACGCGTTCAAGGTACAAAATATGGCGGCGCAGTTGATCGACGTTGGAGAAGCGGTCTCTAGCGTGGCGATAATGGCGAAGATTTTGGCTAGCCTGCCTTCAAGATTCAACGCCTTGAAAACAGCGTGGGACAGCGTGGAGCCCGATCGCCAGACCCTGGAAAACTTGCAAGAGAGGTTGCTGAAAGAAGAAACGAGAAGCATGGCCGACGACACAGAAGTTTCAGCATTCGCAACAGCGACCGGAGGAAGAAAGAAATTCGAAAAAAGAAGCAATAGAAGCAAGGCCGACATGGAGTGTTTTTACTGCCACAAAAAAGGACACTTTGCATGGCAGTGCTTGAAGAAGAAAAACAAGAAGGCCGCAGATAAGAAGAGTCACTCACTTGAACACCATATCGAAGAATTTGAAAACATGGACACAGGTGACGTGTGGCTACTTGATAGTGGTGCTTCAAAGCACATCACATTTCGACGCGATTGGTTTACGAACTTTTCGATTTCTTCCGGCGAGTTCGTTATGCTCGGAGATAACGGGGCATGTGAGGTGCACGGGTCGGGCTCGATAAGAATCCGG
The DNA here is from genome assembly GCA_028476575.1 of Platygaster robiniae. Taxonomy (NCBI): domain Eukaryota; kingdom Metazoa; phylum Arthropoda; class Insecta; order Hymenoptera; family Platygastridae; genus Platygaster; species Platygaster robiniae. The sequence goes on along the minus strand of CM052029.1, from coordinate 18,149,671 downwards.
AAATTTGTAAATAATGAGTGGAGTGATTCCACTATCGAAAACGTTTTATATGTTCCGAAACTTCGAAAGAACTTATTTTCTGTGGGGACCTGCGCGTCGCGTGGTTTCGAAGTAATCTTTTCGGAAAATCGGGTCGTGATCTCAAAATTCGGGAGGATTGTCGCCGAGGGCACGAGACAATCTAACGCAATTTATCGAATGTTTTTCGTCGTGCCGCGCAGTGTCGCGAGTTCCGAGACCGAAATCTACGCGAGTGAGTCGGCGGCCGACTTAAAATTATGGCACGAGAGATTCGGGCACATCGGCAACAGTACAATAAAAACGATGGTCTCGAAAGACCTAATTTCGGGAGTGAAGTTTTCCGACACGAACGATTTCTTTTGTGAGCCCTGTCAATTTGGAAAGGCACATCGCCTGCCTTTTCAAAAATCGGTCGCGAAAAGACAATACCTCGTCGGGGAGTGTTTCCACACCGACGTGTGCGGACCCATGTCGGTAGAGTCTTTGGGCGGCGCGAGATACTTTCTGGTTTTCGTCGACGACACATCAGGCTACAAGTTTGTTTATTTCATTCGTACCAAAAATCAAGTCGCCGAGAAATTTCGTGAATTCGCGGCACTAATCAAGAACAAATTCGGGCGCCCAATGAAGATGCTACGCTCGGATAACGGCCTTGAATTTGTAAACGCCGAGTTGAAGAATTTCCTCGTGAAGGAGGGAATCGAGATGTCGAATTCTGCACCATACACACCAAAGCAAAATGGAAAATCAGAAAGAGCGAATCGAACCATCATCGAAGGCGCAAGAACCATGCTGAAAGCAAAGAATCTTCCGATTTTTCTTTAGGCCGAAGCAGTGAATACAGCAGTATATCTCCAAAACAGAACCGTATCAAGATCGCATCCAGAGAAAACGCCGTTTGAATTTTGGAACGATGAGAAACCTCGAGTTGGACATTTACGTGTTTTCGGATGTCCAGTTTACGTACACATACCCAAACAATTTCGAAGAAAATTCGACGAGAAATCGAAGAAACTAATCATGGTCGGATATCAAGGTGACTCGAGCAATTACAGAGTTTACGAACCAGTCACCAAGAAGATATCAGTTTCGAGGGACATTATTTTCAACGAAAAACCGAACGAAAATTCCCTGACTTCGAAATGTGTCGATGACGAGTTGTTTTTTCGGGGCGAAGAATCCAACACTGAAGATTCAAACAACAATGAAGAAGGCAATCCAGTGCGATTCAAGGCTCGCCTATGCGCTCGTGGTTTTCGTCAAGTCGGGGGCATCGATTACGAAGAGACTTCTTCCCCCGTGATTCGGTATGATTCTTTACGCATTTTTCTAGCCCTTGTTACTCACCTCGACCTTGATTTATTACAGTTTGACATAAAAACTGCTTTCCTCTATGGGGAGCTTCGGGAAGAAATTTTCATGGAGGTACCCCAGGGGATTCGCAGTGCAGAGACTGAAAATTATGTATGTCGATTAACGAAAGCTTGGTACGGCTTGAAACAAGCCGCTCGTTGTTGGAATGAGAAATTTTCCCAAGCTCTCGAGAAATCGGGCCTGGTGCAGTGTGTGAGTGAAAAATGTATTTTTCGCGGTTTTGTAAAGGGTGAGGAGGTTTTTGTAGCGGTTTTCGTGGATGATGGTTTGGCGGCGTCGAAATCGCAAGAATCTTTGAATGCTGTAAAGGAAATTTTGAGTGAGAGTTTTGATTTTAAACTGGGTGATTCAGCTTGTTTTGTTGGGCTCGAAATCGAGCGTGATAGAAAAGGGAAGAGGATGTTTATACATCAAAATGTGTACGCATCGAGACTTGTTGATAAGTTTGGAATGGGAAATGCTAACGCGGTGTGTATACCGGCTGACCCGAATCAGATTTTGAGTAAAAATGAAGAGAAAGAGGTGACGAATTTTCCTTATCGTGAGGCGGTCGGTTCTTTGATGTTTCTCGCGGTTGTTTCTCGTCCTGATATTTCTTATGCTGTTGGGAATGTCAGCAAATTTTTGGCGAATTTCAACGAGAGTCATTGGGGAGCTGTAAAAAGAATCATCAGATACCTGGCCGGCTCATTAGATTTTGGTATTGTTTATGAGGCAACAAGTAACAATCTCGTTTTGACGGGATTCTCGGATTCGGATTTTGCAGGGGATGTCGATACTCGACGTTCGACATCTGGTTTTGCTTTCTTTTTGTGCAATGGAGTTGTCACTTGGTGCTCTCAGAGACAGAAAACTGTGACACTTAGTACCACCGAAGCGGAGTACATCGCGGCGGCATTGGCTGCACGAGAGGCTGTATGGTTGCGTCAAATTATGAAAGATTTATCACGTGAGCAGGTTGGAGCCACTGTTCTATTTGTTGATAATCAAAGCGCAATTAGATTGATGAAAAACCCGGAATTTCATAAGCGATCTAAGCATATTGATATCAAATTTCATTTTATTCGTGAAAAAATTGAGAAAGAGGAGTTGATCGCGAAATTTGTATCATCGAATGAGCAACGTGCTGATATTTTTACAAAAGCGTTGCCAAGAGCGAGTTTTTCTTATCTCCGTGATTGTCTTGGAATGATGAGAAAAGTCAAGTTTTTCGAATTATGTTGAGCGGGTCATGAATTTAGTCTTATTTTGATTTTTACTTTTGATCGTGCATATTTTTCTTATCTCTATGATTGTTTTGGAATGATAAGAAAAGTCGATTTTTCGAATTATGTCGAGCGCGTTACGAATCCTATCTTATTTTGGTTTTGATTTTTGGTCGTGTTTATTTTGTTTTGTAATCAAGTTCTCAAGCAGGGAGGATATTGAACTTATGCTTTTCGAACTCCCTACTATTTTGATTTTCCCCACGACAATTTTTATATCTACGCTTGCGTTGCATTTACGTGTTTTCTTATCGCCCATGCGGGGCATTTTCTGTATCTCACTTTCCTGTTTTTCTCCATTGAATAAAGACTCGTTTTGGTTCTTTTCAACCTTGTGTTTTTCATTATATATATATACCTATATATTGCGATTCGCAATATATAACAATACTGAGACTCCTTATGAGGCAACGTGTATCTCGAATAAAATGCGAAAATTCGGATTCGGTTTCATGTTGATTTTATGGAATTCTGTTTTTACTGCTATGCGTTCAGTGAGTAAGTCATTGAAAGGTGAACAAGCGAACTTGCAAACGCGTGCTTTTTTGTACGGATCGTTAGAAAAGAATTTAGGATCATTCCGTGAAAAGTTCGATGATTTCGAGGAAAAAACAAAACAATTATTATCTGTTGTAGGTTATACAGGAATCGTAAAACGTACTCGTCGTAGAAAAAAGCAACCTAACGACGGAAATGCTCCAGAAGTAGAATTTTCACCTCGTGATGATTTCAGGACAAAAGATTTCCTCAAAATCATCGACAATCTTCACAACGAAATCAAACGATGGGCGAGCGTGTATATGGAAGTTTCAGAGAGATTTGCATTTCTCACAACTTTTCTGGAAGCGATGAAGACCTCCACAAAGCTATAAGTAACTTTGTTCGTTTTTATTCTAGAGACTTAGAGGAATTTTTCATTGAAATGGAACAGTTTCAAACCTACGTGAATTCCAGATACACTGATGCACAAAAAAATCATAGTCATTTGTATAAGATTCTAATAAAAGATCAATTAGCAGATGTATTTCGTAGCACAGAAATAGCTCTTCAGATTTTGTTGATGATCATAAATTGTTCTGCTGAACGATCCTTCTCGCAATTAAAAAAAATCAAAGCTGCCAAAAGAGCTACAACGCGGCAAGAGCGACTATACATGTGAGGTATACTTTGCATTGAGTCAGATTTATTGAAGAAAATTTATTTTGATGATACAATTGATTAATTTGTCGAAAACAAATGTAGAAAACGACATGTTTAAAATGTAGATAGTAATTTCATTGATATTATTACGTTTTGACAATAATATTTTTATGAAAGCAATAAGTTTTTATTTATGGAAAAAAGAAGAGAACGGAGATGAAAAAAAGACGGCCCTCAAATTGATGGTTGCCTAGGGCTCCGTTGAGGATTAATCCGGCCCTGAAAACAAATTAATATTCTTCCGTTCGGGACGTTTGAAAATGAGGACGCTAAGAGTAGATTTGTATTGCTTAGAATAATAATATCGAAGATGTGTGAGTGGCTAATATTTATTGTATTCAATTGTTTCATTTTTTTCATTAAAAGTTTTTAAAAAATTAGTATACGTCGCACAAATAACCGTCTCAATGAATGTTCGTACAATATTAACGAATCGGAAGATCTAACATCGACCAACTAAGGAAGAGGGTATAAATCTTCCTAAAGGCTCTTATATATAATTATATATATCTAATTATGTATATTTATATTATATACATATATATACATTATAATAATAAAATTATATATAATAATAAAATAATAACAAAAATAGGAAATATAAATTTTTCAATATTATTTATTGACACTTTCTCTTTTCTAATAGTCTATTCATTGTTTTAAGAATCATTATTATTTTTTGATCGTAGAATTTGGTATTATTTTATATAAGAAATTAAATAATGATTCAAAAATGTCTTATACGTTCATATATATAAATGACACTCATATTTTAATTAATTTCTCATTTTCTAATATATATATATATATATCTCCCTATATAATAAAAAAACTTAATGCCCCCGCTGCCCCCGCCGCCCCCGCCACCGTGTCAGTCGATGCTCTCTCCTGTCCCTTCCCTCCATATTGACCCTATATTAGCACCGTTTTGGCTCTATATTGGCTTCATATTGGCCATAATAACAATTTTGTATAGCATGTGAAAATAAACTAATTTTTTTATTATAAAAAAACTTGATTCCCCTGCCGCCCCCGCTGCCGTGTCAGTCGATACTCCCCTCCTGGCCCTTCCCTCCATATTGGCCTCATATTGGCACTATATTGGCTCCATATTGGCCATGGTAAGAATGTTGTATATCATGTGAACATAAACTAATTTTTTTATTATAAAAATTATTTACTAATTTTTATTAAACAATAATCTCCCTATATTATGAAAAAACCTAATGACCCCCCCCCCCCCCCCCCCACGCCGCCGTGTCAGTCAATGGTGCCTTCCCCTCTCCTCCCTCCCCTACTTCCCCTTTTTCGCCCACCTCCTTCCCCTCCACTCTTCTCCCTTCTTCTCCACCCCTAATTCCCCTCTCACTCTCCTACTGAAAGATAGTGGAGGGGATCCATATCTTCTTATTAAATCTTTACCAGCCTTATGACAGTTTACAATAAATTAAAGAAACATGTTTAAGCAATAAATCTCATAATTCTTATTGTTAATGAAACGATATTATTTGTCGAAACGATAGTCAAGTTGGAAGTTTCAACTTATTTTGTTTGTTATATATCGAACTCAAATATCCTTTTTGATTCACTACATAACTCTAAAAATTAAAATCAATAAAGTCAAAGCAAAACACTCACTTGAATTCACTAAGACGTAATATTTCTTTTATTGATAAAACTAAATTTAAAACACTTCTTCGAAATAAATTATTCTAAACATTTTTTATTTAAACAGCAATAACAAACAGATATTTATTCTTCTAAAGGATAATACCCTACAAATATTGCACTTAAAAATCCATGTGAACATGAACGTGAAAAATAATTGAAATCAAACATTTTATCTAAATCCTGTAAATCAACTATGAAAATTCCGTTCATAACATTTCGTATGATAATATCAAAAGGTCCTACTAAAATTTCACTTCCAAAATCAGATATACATTCTTTTGTCCAAAATTTTGAATTAACAGGAGTAATGCCTAATAATCTTGCATAATTTTTTTGTTTTGGAAGGTCCGAAAAAAACTTTACTAAATAACAAACATGCTTTTTTCTCATTCGAAAAACATCATCCATATCGATTGATTCTATATGAAATTTTTCAAAACAATATTTTATAATTTTTCCTCTCATCCACTTTTTTGTGTTTTCTTCATAAAAGCAGCAAAAAATTTCCTTTTTCCCAATTTCTTTATTAATTATTAGGTCCTCGTTTTAAGGTATAGTTTGTTTGATCAAAAGACTATACCTTAATAAAATACTACGCATAAAATATATATAATATATATATTTTATGCGTATATATATATATATATATTGTAATAAAACTTAACACCCCCGCTGCCCCCCCCCCCCCCACCGTGCCAGTCAACTTGAATCAACTCGAATGAACTCAAATGAACGCAAGTGAACTCAAATTAATTGACCCCTACTGCTCCCGCTGCCGTGTCAGTCAATCCTCCTCTCCTCCTTCCCCTCCTATCCCTTCTCTCCCTCCCTTCCACCCCTCCCCTTCCCCATCCTTCCTCCTCCGCTACTTCCCCCTTCTTTCCCTCCTGCCCTTCACATCCATCTTCTCCCCTCCACTCTCCTTCTCCCAACCTCCTTTTTCCTCTGCCCTCCCCTTCCCCGAGCCTACTCACTTGCCATAGCAACCGTTGCTATTGCCGCCCCCGTCGTTTATAATGCTGCTCCCGCTGTTTATTTAAATTCTACTCCCTCCCCTCCTTTTCTATCCTTCTCCTTCCTTCTTTCCTTCTTTCTCCCTGCCATCCTTCCCCTTCTCTCCCCTCCTCTGCTTTTCCCTCACCTCTACGGTCCATCCATTTTGCCATGGAAACCGTTCCTTCCGAGGGGGAAGTAGCGGAGGAGGAAGGGAGGGATGGGAGGGGAAGGAGGGAAGAGATAGGAGTGTAACGGAAGGGAGAAGAGGGGGAATGAGGGGTGGGAAATGCGGAGAGGGAAGGAGGGTAGAGGAAGTAGGGGTGGGGGGAGGGAAATAAGAGGAATGAGGGGGAAGGAGTAGAGGGGATGATGGTTAGGGGAGGAGGGGAAGGGAATGAGGGGAGGGGGATCGACTGACACGATTTGGCTAATACTTGCCAAAAATGTAGCCCATGTTATATTTTATAAATAATTTATATCTATCTATTATACTCAAAAATAATCAATAAATGTTGTTACTTTATTAAAAAAAATTTTGTTGAATAAAAACAACCTGAAACTAATACTAAATGGGGGTTGGCGCGCGAGGCGTGCAGGGGGACAAAGCCTATATATATACTTTACTCTACATGCAAAAAATAAGCGATTGTTTTGAAACGACCTCTGAAAAGTTTTCGAATAATTTTAAATTTTACCAGAATTTTCCACTTCATACTCTTCAAGTTGAAAAAACTTTTATTAAAATCACTTCATCGTACAATGATTGAAATTTTTTGAAAATCACACTACAAACTAACTCGCGGCTATAAATATAGTAAAAAATTCTTTTACCGTTTACGATGATTTACAGCATACGAAAAATTATTTTCTGAGAGTACATGACAGGAATCAGCGATTGACAGTCACTAAACTTGATTTCCTGCCAAATTTGGCAGCACTCACTTGGCTCCTAATTGGCTGAACACCGGAATCAACTTCGGATATTCCATGTTGTCTGAGCTTTTCTTCATAAATTGTCAATAAGTCATCATGAGCTTTGCAAGCTTTCGCGACCTCGTATTGGAGATCACGTATGGCTGCGTTTTTGCGGTTTAATGTTTCCTGTAAATTTCGTAAAAAAGAAAGGAAATTGAATTCGATTCTATTGCAAATTAATTTTCTTAATTAAATACTCAAAAATTACCTCAAATTTAGTGTTTACTTCCGTAAACACATTTGAATCTCCTTTTGAAGCTATTAAAACCTGGCCCATTTGTGACTCGCGTTGTTCCAACAAATAGGAAACTTTTTCCAATTTTTTCTCCAAAAGCACATTTTTCAACCCAGTTTTCTGCTGGATTTCGAGAATGGAAGATACGAATCGTGCGTGTAATTCGTCGCGTTCTGATTGACACTGAAATTAAATGTTTTCTAAAATCTTCACTTGAGGAACATAAAATCTATGGAAAATTTTTTTGAGGGCCTGTGTTTAAACAAACTTTTTCAAATCTCAATTCCAGAACTTCGTTTTCCCATTTGAAATGCTCGAGTTCCTTCAACGCGATGGCCAATCTTTTTTTCGTGCTCTGGAAAAATATGGAAGTATATATTGAAAAAGTTTAGTTGAAATTGAGGTTTTTGTTTTTACCGCCAAGCATTGCTTGTCTTTTTCGTAATTTCCTAATCGACGAGTCAAATCAGTGACTAATCCTTGTGCTTGTCTCAAATCGATAGAATATTTTTTATTTTCATTGCTCGATTGTTGTACTTGCTTTGACAGTCGATCTTGGTGATTTTTCATCGTTTCCATTTGTTCCTGAGGATTACGAAATGTGAATATTTGCAATAAAGAGCAGAGTTTGGAAGTAACGCATTATTCTAAAACGTTAAATTTTTTACTGTAACGATAACGTAATTAACAAGTAATGATAACGGGAACGAGTCACTTTTTTTTGGTAACGAGTAACGAGAATCCCGTTATTTTACGTTACTTTTATCTGTCTCACTAAGTATTTAGCACAGTTTGTAACTTTCCAAGGAGTGTTCTGAAACTGAGATATAAGTAATTTTTAACCTCCTCATCTCTTAATGAAAAATTCAATATTAATAATTTTTACTGGAAAAATTTTTTAATTTAATTTCCACTTTAAAGTAGAATATTAGAGATTTGTGTATTTGCAAAAAAAATACGAAAAATACTCAAAATACTATATTTTCATTAGTCATGTTATTTGATTCTTGAAAAATTTATGTGATTCTATTAGGAATCAAGAAACTTTAATTTCTCGAGCTTTCAACTCTGGAAATATGTTTTTATTAGAAGTCTATGAAAATATAAAAAAATTTTTCAAATCGTAAAAAGCTGTGGAAAATACGAAAAATTGAGAGCACTTTAAATCTATAAAGAAACGCTTTTCTGCAAAATCGATCTAAATACTTCTGAGATTTTGAACTTTTAATTTATTTTATCTCATCCTGGAAATTCAAAGAGATATCTTAAAAACAACTCAAAAATTCCACATTATATAAATACTTAGAAATGCAGAAAGAAAATACGTAATGAAAAATACGTGTAAATATATAAAACATTGAAAATCTTTCAAATTCCAGAAATTTATACAACAATATAAAAAAATAATGAACGATTCTTGAAATCATAGAAAAACTGAAAAAATACGAAATGTACTGGGATAAGTGAAAATCTATCGAGACACTGTTTTCTGGAAAATCCTGTAAAACACGCAAAATCTTATTATGATCACATTCTATAGTTCGAAATTCTTGAAATGTAAATTAACAATTTATATTATAAAAATACTAAAACTATGGAAAAATACTAGGAAATTCTGTGAAATTCTATGATCCTGAAAAATACAAACAGTTTTCAGAAATGCTGAACAATCCTTCAAATCGTAGAAAAATTGAAAAAGTATCAAAAAAATCTAAGGAAATGAAAACCGTCGTAGACACTATTTGCTGAAAAAACTCCTCAAATACAAATAATTTAACAAACTTTGAATTCTAGAGCATGAAATTTGTAAAATCTCTATATCAATGTACGGAAAAATAGTACAAATTTATAAAAACACTAGAAAATCTTGCAACATTTTATACATACTGAAAAATACACAAAAATTCAAAAATTTTGAAAATCTGGATAGATATGAGGGTTCTCTCAAAAATCTATTAAAATTGCGAATGTTTCCTTGCGGCTAAAATTAGATCAAATGTCATATTCTGAAATTTCGTGAATTTGAAAAAAATATAAAAATTCGAACAAGCTGAGTGTTTTTTTTTCAGGCTGAAAAAGTACGGATTAATATTTTTTATTATATATCTGAAATAAACCATTTCTATAGAACAAACAAAACCACGAGTACGTTGATGTTGTTTTTTTTCGCCTTAGTCTTTCGAATTACTTTTTGAACCTTTGTAACGGTAACGTAACGTGTTGAATTTTTTGAAGTAACTCTCCTGTTGGAATTCGATCCCAAATGTTCACGCTCCGTTTTACTTTCATGTATGTTAACGGGATTCACCTTTATACAGTTATGTACAGTTATACAGTTTCGTAAAGTTATACGGTTGTGTATAGTTATTGACAGTCATGTACAGTCACAGTTACTCGTGTTCAGTAGTCGCCCGTTCCCTAGCAAAGGCGCGGATCGAAAAAGGATTGGAAAAGGATCGAACTCGATTCTTTTTTAATCCTTTTTCGATGACTTTTCAATCCATTCTCGAAATGCGTCTCGGATCGCATCGAAATGCATTTTTTATCGTCATGATGTGAAATTTGAGATGTCCTTTACATTTTGACGCAATTATCAATGCACGGAGGGAAAAATAGTGCGGCGGCCAATGCGCAGCAGATTGCTGGTCAATCCACGAGTGCACCGAAAAACGCCGTGCTGGCGGGTGGAGAAAACACCCGATCCAAAAAGTTCCCGTGGCTGAGCGTGGCCACTTTTGACCGCAACCCTGGCCCGCATTGACAGCCAATAATCTGTACGCCAATATTGGCCATTTTCATGGCCATAGTTAACTCCCCATATCTCTGACTAGCAACTATGGCCACTTTCCTGGCCGGAATTGGTTGCCGTATCTCGGAATAGCAATGCTGGCCATAATTGAGGCCAGTATTGAATGCCAACCATGACAATGTTTACAAAATTTCTATCAGAGTGATCATCAATGTTAAGTGTTCAGTTTAGTTAAAAATTTCTTTGAATGGATCAGCAAGAACGGCAGCGAGAGCGTAATAGGCTAAACGCAGCCATCCGTCGTGGAAGAGAAAATCTTCTTAGAAGGTTTATTCGACATAGAAATCGCATTGCTGAAGAAGGTAAAATTGTTTAACAAAGCATTGTATTAAAGAAATATTGATGAACGACATTTGCTGATGATCAATAGTTTATATGCATAATTTTTATTCAAATATATAATAATAATTCTTAAATAAAAAATTTTTCAACATGTGTCACAGCAATTCCAGCTGAAAAATAAAGTACAATAAAAAAGATGCAATAATGAATTCATAGCATATTTGACTTATGGGTCTTTTAAAAAACTTTCTAGCATACTTTTTTTTACAGATCATTTTAAACCGGACGAGTTTGATGTTGATGCTCCACGATAAAGACGTGCAATAAATTGTGGCTGTAAAATTTTGGCCTTTTTTTTAAAACCATAATAATCCGTTCCCTCCAAAAAAAAAGATATATCCAGAAAATAGACATTAATCGATCAATATTCGGTAGCATATATAATGTGGCTGAATATTGTCTGACTAATTGTCTATTCTCTAGATGTATCTTTTTCTTTTCTTTTTTTGCGGCAGAGAGAAATGGCTTAATACTGGCGGCAGAAGATTGGCCAATATTGGCTACTTCCGTGAGCCAAACTTGGCCACATTTGGTAATATACCTGGGAAAACGTGGGAGACATTCTGGCCCACTATTGCGACTAATTTTGGCCATTCGTGAAGCCAAACATGGCCCTTACATGAGAGGCATCCGTTCCCATGTCTGGGCCTAATGTGGCCCAAGCTTAACGGTCAGTTTCGGCTAACGACTATCCAAGCTAGCCCCAATGGTGATTATTTCGATCGGGCATACGCATCGATCACGCACATGTGCCCACTGATCACGTGAACGTGTCTGCTGATCTCAGATCGATACGCCGCTTCGTATTTCTTCGTAAGTGTTCGTAAGCGACGATTACCAATATCCAGCGCATCGGTTGGAGATCAGCGTAGACGATTCTCCCGACTCCGTGTATTGGCAGGCGATCTCCTAAAAAACTTTTCGCTAGCAGATTGAGTAGTAATGCGCGCGTATTGGCTGCCGCACTATTTTTCTCTCCATGTGGTCATTATGAACAAATTAGTTGATAGAATCGCATAATATCAAATTGTTCGAAACATTAATATTTCAAGCCCTTAGTCGGTACATTAGATCAGAGACTCCCGATTCCTCACGACTGTTGGTACAATTTGTACCGGAGCCTTGTTCCGCCAAGCAGGTTGTCTAGGCCCGAGGGGGCACAGGCAATTGTTGAATCGGCGAAAAAGGGATTCAGGATCAGGAATTTCTTTTTCAAGAATGGTTCGACTATTTCAAAAATTTCAAAAAATTTGCGCGTGTATATACAATGTAGGCTGTAATTTCTCGAACTTTAGCTGGCCTAGTTTTTTCGAAATATTTTACCTATTGTGAAAAAATTGCTTACACCGAAATGTTTTTTGAAAACGGATATTATCGATAATTTTAGAATTGTAAAAAAAAACTACTCCAATGAGTTTTAATAACTGAACGAAAAATTGAAAAAACAACGGAAGGCGAGAAAAAAATAAAAATAGCTTGATATAATTTAGAAAATTGCAAACTTTGATAGCTTCAATTTGATTTGTTTTAATTTCATTCATTTAACTTTGCAAATTTTGAGCCCTTTCTTCACTTCGCAAATCCTCGAAACGTTGGGTGCTAAGGAATCCTAGATTATTACTGATTTTTGAAAACCGCAGAAATTGGGTGACGATGTAGAATCCTTAAGAATTTTTAATTGTGTATCATAAGCGTTTTCAGGAAATGTAGAAAATGTGGATTTTCTTCGAAATTGTTTCCGTTTTTCAAAATTACGAAATAGTTTGGTTTCGAGCTGTTTCGGGAAATCTCAACTTTGAGAATGTTTGAGGCTGGAAAACAAATCTAGAGAATTTTTAACTGGATGAGGAATGAGTTTTCTATGCCAGAGGTACATTAAGAAAATACTGTAACCGGCCAGAAGTTTACGAATTCTATGAAATGAAAGAACAAAATCTTTTTTTTGATTCTGGATTGGGATAAGTTCTTCTTTAAAGGCAAAAACCTCTGAAAAATGACTTTTTTCCTATTTTCGACATGTTTTACCTCAAATTACCTTTTTTCAGAAAAAAAAAGGTTTTTTTTTTCTTGATAATTGCGATACATAGTTTTAATTTCACGCTAGATAAAACGTCTTCAATTATTGGTTAGAAAGCCGTGCGTTTATATTAGAAATAGTTCGATTTTTCCATAGTTTTCGTAATTAATGTTAATTTGTAGCCAGGAGAAACCTTTACTTTCGTAAGTGAGAAAATTTCGACGTATCTTAAACTAATTTTTTTTAAACGTTAATATGCGATGTACTTGAAGATAAACCACTGTATAAGTGCCTTCACCAAGTTTCGAAATTCGAAAATCTGGGCAAGGACAAGCTTGGCAGATACGGTAGATACTAAGTTTTTAAAGTGAATATATATATTGTTTATAATAAAATTGAAATTTTCATTATAATATAATGCTTTTTGTTTCAATCAATTACGCCATCTGGTATTAATATAAAACGATAAAAATTTCGAAAAAAAAAATTTTTTTTGATAGAAAAAAGGTAATTTGAGGTAAAACATGTCGAAAATAGGAATGCAGTCATTTTGCAGAGGTTTTTGCCTTTGAGGAAGAACTAATCCCAATCCAGAACCAAAAAAACGATTTTGTTCTTTCATATCATAGAATTCGTGAACTTCCTCTAGCAAAGTCGCTGTCATAGACTACTATGAAACTTTTACAAATTTTCTATGATACTTCTATGAAATATTTAATAACTTGCAATTTCATCAAATATGATTAAGTTTCACGGGAAAAAATGCCGCAGCTATGAGCCTACTTGGTTTTTACATTAATATCTGTTTGAATTGATCACTCTACAGTCTTTTTATTTATGTAATCAAGTATTTACATGTTACTTCAATTCAGCTAGCTTCATGTAATTCAGGTTTCATTTTGTCTAATACCACGCATTTTCACGGTACAGCGCTTCATATAAATACCTGATAAAAATAATGAAACGTATGTAATATGATGGAGCAAACTAAATATTCCCGAAAAAACCACAAGGGCTCATAACTGCGGCATTGTTTCGCAACTAAGTTACGCAGATTTGATAAAATTATGAGTTCTATTAACTTTCATAGAAAGTTCATAGAAAGTTCATAGAAATTTCATTGAAATTTTATCGTATTCAATGAAATTTCGATGAAATTTCAAATAAATTATTTAACTATAAAATTTCAATAAATTTTATTATAAACAATATATATATATTCACACTAAAAACTTAGTATCTACCGTATCTGCCAAGCTTGTCCTTGCCCAGATTTTCGAATTTCGAAACTTGGTGAAGGCACTTATACAGTGGTTTATCTTCAAGTACATCGCATATTAACGTTTAAAAAAAATTAGTTTAAGATACGTCGAAATTTTCTCACTTACGAAAGTAAAGGTTTCTCCTGGCTACAAATTAACATTAATTACGAAAACTATGGAAAAATCGAACTATTTCTAATATAAACGCACGGCTTTCTAACCAATAATTGAAGACGTTTTATCTAGCGTGAAATTAAAACTATGTATCGCAATTATCAAGAAAAAAAAAACCTTTTTTTTTCTGAAAAAAGGTAATTTGAGGTAAAACATGTCGAAAATAGGAAAAAAGTCATTTTTCAGAGGTTTTTGCCTTTAAAGAAGAACTTATCCCAATCCAGAATCAAAAAAAAGATTTTGTTCTTTCATTTCATAGAATTCGTAAACTTCTGGCCGGTTACAGTATTTTCTTAATGTACCTCTGGCATAGAAAACTCATTCCTCATCCAGTTAAAAATTCTCTAGATTTGTTTTCCAGCCTCAAACATTCTCAAAGTTGAGATTTCCCGAAACAGCTCGAAACCAAACTATTTCGTAATTTTGAAAAACGGAAACAATTTCGAAGAAAATCCACATTTTCTACATTTCCTGAAAACGCTTATGATACACAATTAAAAATTCTTAAGGATTCTACATCGTCACCCAATTTCTGCGGTTTTCAAAAATCAGTAATAATCTAGGATTCCTTAGCACCCAACGTTTCGAGGATTTGCGAAGTGAAGAAAGGGCTCAAAATTTGCAAAGTTAAATGAATGAAATTAAAACAAATCAAATTGAAGCTATCAAAGTTTGCAATTTTCTAAATTATATCAAGCTATTTTTATTTTTTTCTCGCCTTCCGTTGTTTTTTCAATTTTTCGTTCAGTTATTAAAACTCATTGGAGTAGTTTTTTTTTACAATTCTAAAATTATCGATAATATCCGTTTTCAAAAAACATTTCGGTGTAAGCAATTTTTTCACAATAGGTAAAATATTTCGAAAAAACTAGGCCAGCTAAAGTTCGAGAAATTACAGCCTACATTGTATATACACGCGCAAATTTTTTGAAATTTTTGAAATAGTCGAACCATTCTTGAAAAAGAAATTCCTGATCCTGAATCCCTTTTTCGCCGATTCAACAATTGCCTGTGCCCCCTCGGGCCTAGACAACCTGCTTGGCGGAACAAGGCTCCGGTACAAATTGTACCAACAGTCGTGAGGAATCGGGAGTCTCTGATCTAATGTACCGACTAAGGGCTTGAAATATTAATGTTTCGAACAATTTGATATTATGCGATTCTATTAACTAATTTGTTCATAATAACTATTGATAATTGCGTCAAAATGCAAAGGGCATCTCAAATTTCACATCATGACGATGAAAAATGCATTTTGATGCGATCCGAGACGGATTCCGAGAATGGATTGAAAAGTTATCGAAAAAGGATCGTATTCCGATCCGCGCCTTTGCTAGGGTTTTTCTCTGTAGTGAATGAATCGTGTCTTAGTTTTGCAAGTGGAATCCGTGTCCTTATTGAACTTGAACCCGAAAACCAACAGGTTATTGGCCCAGCAACGTTCCAAGTGCGCTAGAAAAAAAGATCTGAAAGTGTTTAACTGCGACGCGTTACGTGAGTTTGGAAAAATTAAGTGCGCGTCGACACGCTATCACGAGATATATCGAAACCTTCTTCATCGCGCGAGGAAGTTTTTCCGGTCGCGGAAACGAAAGCCGTTAGAAGAGCAGAAAAGGCACGGGCAGATTTTTTTTCCGCGAAAATCGACAGTGAAAAGTTCCACCATGAACGCGCGCGTGTGTGCGAGAAACCGCAAGGATGAGTTGCGCGACTTTGAAAATTGAACTGCTTGGCAAGGAGAACTTCGAGACGTGGAAAATTCAGGTGGAAGCGCTGCTGACTCCTGGAAGTACGTTAATGGAACGACTTTGAAACCAACAGAACCCGCCGGAGCAGTATCAGCGTGGGAAGCTAACGACGCAAAGGCAAAGTCTGATTTAATTTTGGCAATATGTCCATTCGAGCTAAGACAAATTAGAATTGGCGTGACCTCAAAAGACATATGGGACAAATTGCTCAGTGTGTACGAGTCGAAGGGCCCGGCCAGAAAGGCGACGCTCCTGTAATCATTATTATTAATGAAAATGAAAAATGGGAAAGACATGCGAGATCATGTTAGAAATTTTTTTGACGTAGACAGACTCTAAGAAGTGGAATTAGAAATTGTCAATGGCCTACTTACGATATTGTTACTATATAGCATCCCCGATGAGTACGAGTCATTTAGAATAGCAATTGAGACACAAGAGAAACTCCCCACCTTGGATGGCTTGAAAATCAAACTCCTAGAGAAATACGAGACTCGAAAACGTAACGGAAATGATAGTGTCCCAGGCGCCATGTTTGTAAGCAAGATCCCCAGCAGACCGAACCCAGGAAAAAGGTACTAGAACCTAAAAAGGGAGCGTTTTAAATATGCATGCCATAATTGCGGAAAAATTGGTCACATAGCTCGAGATTGTTGATCGAAAACTGTTCACAAGGGGCAACGCCAAGAAGAAAATCGAAAACACGCAGAGTCAACACGTCACGTGGAAGTTGCCATGAAAATTAGTTAAAATTTTGCAGAGGAATGGTGCTTAGACTCGGGGGGCGACGTCTCACATGTGTTCCAGGAAAGAGAAATTTCAAGAATTAACAGCATCACAGTCACAGAGCCTGAACCTGGCAAACAACCACTTGACAAGAATCGAACGCACTGGCACGGTAAAATTGGACATCAAGAAAAGCTTGACGGCAAAGCTACAGAAAACACTATTCGTTCCTGACCTACGATCAAACTTACTATCTGTGGGAAAAATGACTGTGAATGGTTTTGAAGTCACATTCAAGAGGGATGAGGCAATCGTCACTAACCCGGAAACGAAAGAAACTGTGATGAAGGCCCACCGAAGAAGAGATCTATACTTCGTTATAGAACCCAGTCAAGAAAATAGCAGAATTGCTATTTTCTTGACTGGGTTCGTTGGCTCAAGCATCCTAGTTACAGGAATGGCACGAGCGCTTCGGGCACTGATGAGAAAAGGATATCAAGGACCTCATTCGCCAGAAGAAAGTGGATGGAATCGACATTGGCACTGATGAAAAACTTCTCGTGTGTTAACCTGTGTCCAAGGGAAACAAATGCAAAAACCATTCTCTACTTCCGAAAGCAGATCCGAAGAAATCCTTGAACTCATCCTCACGGACATTTGCGGGCTCATGTGCACGGAATCACTCTCTAGAGCTTGATATTTTGTGACATTCATCGATGACAAATCGAAATGGTGCACGTTGTATTTCATGAAGAAGAAAAACGAGGTCCTGGAAAAATTAAAAGAATACAAGGCCATGGTAGAAAAGTACTAGGAACGAAAAATCAAGAAAGTCCGCTCCGACAACGGCACCGAGTACACCAACCACTACATAGAGGCTTTTTTTTAAAAAAAAGAAGGTATAAAACACGAATTCAGATCGCCTACACACCGCAACGAAATGGTGTAGCAGAAAAAAAATCGTACCCTGGTTGAAATGGCACTTTGTATGATGATCCAGTCGGGAATCTCTGCAGGAGTTTGGGCCGAAGCAATCAACACGGCAAATCACATCCGAAACCGATGTCTTTCGAAGAGTTTGGATGGCGACGTTCCCTTCAGAGTTTGGACCGGGAGGACTCCAGTTGTTGGCTATTTCCAGAAGTTTGGGACCACTGCATACATGCTGGATAAAAAGGCTGGGAAAGGAAAATTTGATGCAAATCAGAGAAGTGCATTTACTCCACCCAGTCGAAGGTGTACTGACTGTGGAATCCTGAATCCAAGAAAATCTTCAGAAGCAGAGATGTCATTTTTCACGGAATCCTGCCAAGAAAAGAAGAATTTTACTGAATTCATCGACGAAGAAATTTGGGGAAGAAAAATCAAAGGCCGGGACGAGCTTAACTCTCACGAAGAAAAGAAGAAAGAAGACCAGAAAAAAGAAGAACAGCAGAAAAAAGAGGAAAAAGAAAAAGGAAAAACAGAATAAAGAAAAAAAAATGAAGAAAAAGAAAATGATCCCGAAGACGACGAATACACCTCAGCAAAAGAAGAGAACGGAACTCCAACAACCACAAAGAGAGGACCGGGACGACCAAGAAAGGATATAACAGGAAAACGAGGAAGGCCGAGAAAAATATTCAACATTGCCCCAGTGAACTCGAAGAACGAAACCGGAACCTCGGATGAAGAAGAACATTTTGCCAACCTTGCCTCGCCCTCTGATGCCACAGGAGCACTTTCAAGTCCAAACACCGACGAATGGCGAGAAGCAATGACCAAGGAGTTGGAGACCCTCGAGAAGAATGGGACCTGGGTCGTCGTGGATCGGCCCCAAGGAAAGAACATTGTGGCCTGCAAGTGGGTTCTTTGAACTAAGTTCAAGCCAAACGGAGAAATCGAGCGTCGAAAAGCAAGACTCGTCGCCAAAGACTTCACCCAGAGACCAGGCACAGGTTTCAGAGACCTTCGATCCCGTGGCAAGAATAGGATCGATCCGTGTCATGATAGCTTTGGTGGCAGAACTGGGACTCGAGGTTCACCAGCTTGATTTCGTCAGCGCCTAGTTAAATGGAAAAATTGAAGAAGAAATTTTCATGGAAGTCCCCAGTGAGCTCTCGAAAATCCTGGAAGAAAAAGAAAATCGAAGATTCGCTAGTCAAAAAGCATGTTTACTCAAGAAGGCTCTGAATGACTTAAAACAATTACGAGCGGCCATGAGCGAAAACGAGAGGACGTGGGACGAGCAGAAGAAAGAAGAGAGAAGACGAAGACAAAAAGGGAGAACTATTGATACTATTGACGTACCAGAACACCGACGCGGAAAAATTTGAATCGAGGAGGCGTGTTGGAATTCGATCTCACATGTTCACGCTTCGTTTTACTTTCACGTATATTAACGGGATTCATCTTTGTACAGTTATGTACAGTTATACAGTTGTGGATAGTTATTGACGATCATGTACAATCATAGTTACTCGTGTTCAGTATAGTAATGTCCGCCAAAGCTCGTCTTTCGGTGTATATACCTCCGCACTTGGAGTAGGGATCAGTAGGGGATAGTGATGGGAAAATAGTTCAAAATAGCACTATCGACAGTTCTGCCAGAACTATCGATAACTATCAACATTTATCAATAGTTCCCCCACTCCTACTCCAGGCGGTAAAGAAGTACACAGATACCTCGATTTTATTAGAGATTCAGGGCTCTCCGACTAAATCGAGAGGACGTTTAATCCGATTAACTCGAGCTCGGTAGGCGCAGACCTGGACATTTAAAGGGACCGTACGGCTAGGTTCGAGGATGTTTTCTAAAAAACATTTTTTATCGAGAGCTCAATCGAGAGAGTACGGTTCTGGAGGGTCTTCGAGCTCGTGACTTATCCGCGTCACGGTGAATTATCTCCAATAAAATTGAGACCAATAAAATCGAGGTACTTGTGTAAGTGATTTCTAAAAAAAAATGTCGTCAATTCATTTCTATTATAAATTATTATAGTATTATTATTAACTATTGATAGGACCTACTCACTATCAATAGTTATCGATAGCAGGTCTGAACGATAACTATTGATAGTTTTCGATAGTTTTCCCATCACTACTAGGGGACGCGCTTTGGCGGCACCACGGATTCTAGAGACAGGATTAGCGACTCGTATACTCGAACCACTTTCTAAAATAGACCGAATATCGTCGAAGCGGTGGGTGTGGCTTGCATTGTTGCCACACATTCATATACTCATCCTTTCATGCACGATTCCCACTCTCGAAATACTGTCCAATTCTCGCGACAGAGTCGCTAATCCTGTCTCCAGAATCCGTGGGCGGCGCGTAATATAGTCACCCGCAGGGGGGGGGGGTCAACTGGGATACGCGAGCGGAAGACGCCAGCGGGCAAAACAATATCAAGTCTCGGAAGGGCTATGGTACTCGCTGCGCATGCCTGAGTACCACGTGGCTTTGCGGAGCAATTTCGTATGTAACGACGTGAAAATAAAGGATTGATAGGGCACCAAAACATAAGCACACTCGCGCAGTGCAGTGTAGTGTTATTAGGTAGATTAGGAATATTTTGTGAATTTCATTTCTTTTTTCATTAGTAGTAGCTTTGCCTGTACTTGCCCCACACATGACCCATGAGTATGGGGCAAAGCTTTTCAGGGTTAGCAAAATTTTAAAACTGAACGTACTGAACTGGAAATAAAAATAGAATCTTTTTTGTTATTTATATAAATAAGTTTAGTTTTGATGGTTGAAATATTCTTTCAATAATAAAAATAATATAGTATAAGAATAATAAAAATATGCATGACATCAATGAATATTATTGAATAAAATCAAATAATATTCGTATGGATATTGATTTTTTTAAATATATATTAATTTTTTAAAAATCACTTTCATGTTATATTCTGTTGAAAAATGAAAAAAGTGATGTTTAGATCTTTTATTTAGGCGGTTGCACACTTTGAATTTATGTAATTTTTTATTAATTATTATTGATAGAGGTAAATTATACATATTTTCTGTATAATCCGATTAATAATCATATTTTATTCTCATTAATTATTAATATTATCAATGAAAATTGTATTCTTTTTCGCATCTCATGGAAAAAAATTACTTTTTTCAAGTAATTTTTTATCTTTATTAAAACCTTATACAGTAGAAGCTGCGAGATTTCCACTTTTCAGGGCTGTGGGAGAAATAACCCTCATTCCCGAGACAAGCGTGTACCACGTGACGCGCCCGAAAAATTTCGCGTCGAAACGACATTGCGGGCGTGCCCTTGTACGGTGGAAGTTGGGTACAGTGGGAGTAATGGAGTGGAAGAGAAATCGACAGAGTGGAAGTGTGGGAGCTGGAAATCTCGCAGCTTCTACTGTAAAAAAAAATAAAACTTCCTATGAGCATTTAATTTCTTATATAAATTGGACCTTATCAAAAGCTTAAAGAAACCTAAATTTATTCTCATAATAATGGATTTGATGAAATTTCTAACAAACCTATTAAACCTAACAAATATTATTAAAAACCTTGTAGAGTTTTTCTTCATAAACAAATTTCTGTTTTCTTATAAGGTTTTCGTATGTAAGGTAATCTTTTATGAAAGAAATTTAATTCTTAAAAAGTTTTTAAAAGGGGCACCTTTTATTATAAGAAATTATTGTATTATTATATATAAGAACTTTTTATTTTCTTATAAGGTCTTATAAGGATCAGAATTAATAGAGATGTTCATTTAAATACAAAATTTTATATACTTTACATTGATTTCAATTAATATATTTTAGTTTTTCAACGAAGAAACGATTGGATTAATAATTTTTAAAAGACACATCAATTGTTCATAACATTGCTTTTTCCTGCCATATAAATATATTAGGGGAGCATGGGGCATGTTGGCCGAATTTTCATTCAGGAATTTTTAAAATTTTCCCTTTCTGTTTTAAAAAGTGAATTTGTTCCTAATCGATAGCTACAACCCTTGGCTCAATATTGTGAAATTTTTATTACCCTGAAATGATAATTGACATTTTAACTATTTTTTTAACACGTCGGGAAAAAACGGCCAACATGCCCCGATCCCGGGGTATGTTGGCCGAGTTGTTGAAATGGAAGAAATAGAGTGTAAATGATTGCTGCGTTTATATTTTTAATCAAACTTCATTATTTAAAGGTGTCACTAAGTTTTTATACGAACTTGTATTTTTGGAAACTATAAAATCAATATCATTTAGGAATTCAATCAATGCAATGATATGTCATCATACTTCACAATTACCGAAATGACTCGATAGTTATTTTTGCAGTATAATGTAAAAAATTTACTTTTTTTTAAAGTAATTTTTCTGCCTTGATCATACTCATAAAAAAATTAAAATGAATATTTGTGAACACAGTTGAACAAACTTTACTTTTTTGAAAAAGTTACCTGACTCGCGGCAGTTTTCAAAGATACCCAAAACTAGCCATCTGACTCACGATGTTCGTTAACTAATGTATGAAAACATTTATGGATAATTTGTTAAATAACACATGTATCAGAAGTATGCTATCGTTATCTAGTTATTTGCTATAAATGAAAGTATATCGTAGTCAGAGATGGGCGTACTCAAGTACATTGAGTACTCAGTACAACGCGGAGTACAGAGTACATGTACTCGAGTACTCTGCTCCTGCTCGAGTCCTCGAGTCCATGTACTCGAGGACTCAGTTGGGGCCGGATACTGTACTCGAGTACGCTGCTTTGGCTCGAGTACTCGAGTCCATGGACTCGTGAACTCGAGCTGTTCTCGAGTCCACGTACTCTGTACTTAAGTACTCGTGAGTAGTACTTTCGCCCACTTCAATTGCTCTAACTGCAGGTAGCTCGTTATGTAAAACGCTTAACGCATTACGCGGCTCTTCGGACTAGTTTATTTTTACTCGATACATAAAACTGACAATCATCACAAGATAAATGTGGATGGTATTGTTTCTTTATCTGCTCATTTGAATTCTGCGATCAAATTAGATGAATATATTTAAATATTTTTTTTTAAACAATTAGGGGCGAAATTGGATTACTCGCAATATGCTTACACAATTTTGAAGACTTTCAGATGCCTGATAATTAATCTAGTATATAATTTACAAATTTGATTTCATAAACATTTTTCAACAATTACGTGTGAAATTCAAGTATCTGCGAGATGCATATGCTTTCTATAGTTTTCAAGTGCACTGATAATGAATCTTTTGTCGAAATGGGGAAATGGATTTGTTTAATCTTTTCTTTTAACATTAAGTTTGAAAATTGGTGTTATTTAAATATGCATATGCTTCCCATAGTTTTCATATGCGCTGATAAAGAATCTTTTGTCAAATTTGCAGTATTGATTTGTTTAAACATTTTTTTTTGCAATATGTTACAAAATTGATGTTTCCGCACGATGTATATGCTTTTTATGATTTTCAAGTTCGCTAACAAAGAATCTTTCGTCAAATTTGAAAAACTGAATTTATTAAACTTAATTTTTAACAATGAGTTGTAAAATTGATGTTTTTGAAATATGCATATGCGTTTCACCGTTCTCAAGTGCGCTGATGATGAATCTGTTGTCGAATTGATCGATCGTTCGAACAACTGTTGATTGTTCAAACAATTCTACTATTGTTTAAACAATTGACGATTGTTTGAATAGTTATCGACTATTTTTTTGTATCACCGTGGGAACCTATAACTTATAACCATTATTTTACTTCCATCTTAAATTCTTGCATTATTCTGAATCTGAATTCGAAAAAACGGAAATTTTTTTCAACTTTGCCTTGCATCTCTGGATATGACTTTAGAAAATACATTTTCGAAGTTAGTTACGGTCCGTGATATATATCATAGGGCACGATCATTTTTCATCTCTTCATGAGAAGAAAGAGGTAAAAAAATTGTATTGCTCTACTACGAATTACGGGGACTAACGTGGTCCTTTCTGATAAAAAAAAATGTCTATTATATAAGGCAATAAAACCGGTTCTTAAGACGACTCGCAACCTACTGTAGTGCGAGAAAGACGCCTAGAACGGGATTCAATTGAAAGAAAGAAGGACAAAAAGAGAAGGTCTTGCGAGTCGTCTTAAAGGAAATGAAAAAAGTTTTTGACACGATAAGCTAGCTAGAAATATTTGCATGTTTGTGCAGTAGCAAGTGAAAACAAATTTTTATTCTGTAGGAACTTAAAAGCTTTCAGGAGGGCATTAGGTATTTCTCAAGCAGTTTTCCTCTGCTCGAGTTTGAACAAATTTATTTCTAAAATTCGAAAAACGATTTATAATCAATGCACTTGAAAACCATGGAAAGCAAATGCGTACTTCGAAATCATCAGTTTCGCAAATAATTGTTAAAAAAAAGTTTGAACAAATCAATTTTTTAAATTTGACGAAATATTCTTTATCAGCAAATTCGAAAACCATAAAAAAATCTACGTGTACATCGTGCGCAAACATCAATTTTGCAACTTATTGCAAAAAAGAAATGCTTAAACCAATGAATATTGCAAATTTGACAAAAGATTCTTTATCGGCGAACTTGAAAACCATACAAAGCATATACATCGTGCGGAAACATCAATTTTGCAACGTATTGCAAAAAAAATGTTTAAACAAATCAATACTGCAAATTTGAGAAAAGATTCTTGATCAGCTAACTTGAAAACCATGAAAAGTATATACATCGTGAAAAAACATCAATTTTACAACATGTTGCAAAAAAAAAGGTTGAAACAAATCAATTTTGAAAATTTGACGAAAGATTCATCATCAGCGCACTGAGAACGGTGAAAAGTATATACATCGTGCAGAAACATCAATTTTGCAATATGTTGCAAAAAAAATGTTTAAACAAAGCAATTTTGCAAATTTGACGAAAGATTCGTTATCAGTGTACTTAAAAACCATTAAAGGTATATACATCGTGCAAAAACATCAATTTTGCAACACGTTGCAAAAAAAAATGTTTAAACAAATCAATATTGCGAATTCGACAAAAGATTCTTTATCAGCGCATATGAAAACTATGGAAAGAATATGCATATTTCAATAACACCAATTTTCCAACTTAATGTTAAAAGAAAAGTATTAAACAAATCAATTTCCCAAATTCGACAGAAGATTCATTATCAGTGCACTTGAAAACTATAGAAAACATATGCATCTCGCAGATACTTGAATTTCACACGTAATTGTCGAAAAATGTTTATAAAATCAAATTTGTAAATTATACACTAGATTAATTATCAGGCATCCGAAAGTACTAAATTTAGAACAAGTATAATTATATTTATACATATAAACACTTTATTTTACAAAAACACACACACACACACATATATATGTGTGCTCACATAAACGTGAGCGTAAAAATTATTTATTCTCTTACAATTAGAGTTATTTCATTAAACAAAAATGTACCCTCTAGTTTTTTTCATAATTTTTCTATAATATTTCGCTTTTTTTATAAAGTCACTTTATAGAAATAAGGGCAATGTTTTCTGAAGTTAAGTTTTTATAAGTTTTTATAAAGAATCTTCATAAAGTAGATTTGAAAATCTACTTTATAAAAATGCCGTCATTTCATAAAGATTTTATATAGTTATTATAGAGTGACTTAAATGTACATGCGTTTATCATGTTACATAAAACTTTTTCATTAAAAACAGTTCTCGGTATACTTGTTTTAATTTCTAAATTTAACAATTGTTAAATAATGAATTTAATTTTTTAATTAATTATATTGTGAAAGATTTATCTTAATCCCTCCACGGCCTCAGTAATTGTTACTATCGCTAATCAAATATACTAATTCAGTCCTAATTAGAGTTATGTAGTATATTTTACACAAAAACTGTTATTTACAAAAAACTTAAAAAATAAAATTTCCTTTTTCCAAAAACGATACGCAAGATATGAATCTATTCGAAAAATATGTTGTTACGGCACTGCGAGCGAGTTTGAGACATGCGCAGTGGCAGCCATAGCCCTTTTAAGTCCAATTTTGTTTACGTTTGTTTGCGTCTTCACCTTGCTTCTAGTGATGGAAAACTATCGAAAACTATCGACAACTATTGATAGTGAGTCGGTCCTATCAATAGTTATTAATACTATAATAATATATAATATAAGTGAATTGACGACCTTTTTTTTTTTGGATTCATTTATATCCCGACTTCTTTATGTCTGGAGGTAGGAGTGGGGGATTGTTATCAATAGTTCTGGCAGAACTATCAATAATGCTTTTTTGGACTCCCAGAAAGCCAAGCATGCACATCCAAATCAGCACAATGCCATGACGACAAATAAATGTAGCTAGTTTGCCCCTATCATGCAGCTAAAAATATTCGTACCCATTTTCATTGCCCATACTTTGCGAAATGTTTGCTACAAAAAAGGCCAATGTCCTGCCGTTGAAACCAAGCAATAATTGAAATGCAACTGCTGCAAATTTTGGTACAAACTGTAACAGCAAATCCGTAACGGCAAAATGACTAGAGTATTCCGGAAATTTTTTTCGTATTGTTATTTTGTTTCATCTGCTGCTAATTTGAGGGCAGACCGTAGCGACAAACATGTTGTCATAAACTGACTTAGTTTTGTCGAAAATATTTTCCTTCAATTATAAATTTTTTATCAATGAAAAAATTATTATGTGTTCCTATGGGTATAAATAAATGTCAGCACTTTTCAAAATGTGTTCAATAATGTAGTTACAGTAAATAATTATTTATAACTAATTATGCACAACAATTTCATAAACAATTGGTAAAGATTATGTAATTGTATAACTATGACGATTAGTTAAAAATAATTTATTTATAACTGATCGTCTACACAATTTCCTAAAAAAAAGCGTTTTGTTGAAGGGGAGGAGGAGGTATGGCATGTAAGTTTCGTTCCTACCCCCCCCCCTGCTCTCCCCCCTCATCACTATGTGTTAACACTTGTGTGTGTGTGTGTGTTAACACTCTTCTACTTGTGTCTACACACTTGCTTCTACTGCCAACCAAGTCAGACCACGCTACACCACGCCAGCTGCAGTCGGGAAAAATTACGTAAGTGCACGTGTACATGAAAAAACGTACAAGTTTTTTTTAATAAAACATTGACAAAATTTTACAAATTATTAATTGAAAAAAAGTGATTGATAACAAATTTTTTTGCATGAACTAACCCTCATACTCACGAATCGTTTTTATTTAAAAAGCATAGAATTGCGACAATATAAGGGTAAAATTGATATTTTACAAATGGGCAGTAGAGGCATGACATTTAGCTAGCTTGCATCATATTTGCAGCTGTTTTGTTGTGACAAACGCTTGTCGTCAAACTGCCGACCTATTGCGTCTGCAACTGCTGCCAACTTTGAGCCATGCATGTCAAAGAGCATGCGGCAAATATGACCCAAAAATTGAGAACATTTGGCTTTCTAGGGCTATTTTCCCATCACTACTTGCTTCAACTCGTAACATGGGAGTTGACCCCCCCTCAGTCATCCGTTTTCCTCTGTACTGAATGAATCGTGTCTTAATTTTTCAAGTGAAATATGTGTCCTTATTGAATTCTAACCCGAAAACCAACATCTTCAAACCCTGATAAAGATAGATTTGTAAGATTGAGACCAAATTTACGCCATCGAATCATTTTAAATTTTGTGAACAGAACGTTATGAATTATTATCAAGGTTTAATTACCTTCATACTTTTGATAAGCGACAAATTGTTCATAGTTATGTCATTGTAGTAATTCTTCATTTCAGTGAATGCTTTTTCGTGATTCTTGGTCAATTCCATAATATACGAGTCTTTTCTTTCCTCTACTTCTATCATTTCCATGTTATGTTTTAACATCAATGATTCGTACTGAGTCACTAATTTGTGCTCGTATTTTTTCTCCATTTCCATAGCTTCTGACTCAAATTTTTTCAAGACCTTGCTCATCTCCTCTGCGTGAGCCTTGAACCGAAGTATCAAAAAGTGGGTAATTTTACATTTTTATTGTATCTCAAATCCTTTCCGCCTATTATTTTGTTGGGTAAAGTAAGTTTCCCAACTATATATTTTACGAAATTGTTAATAAAAACATATTATATTGTAGAAATTTACGTGTATCTCTGCAATAAGGTATTGAAAAATATTTTGCAATGTTTATAACGAAAATAGAATGGGGGAATCAGCTGATATTTTACCACAGTAGAATATTTTGTAAATTAAGTATTAGCTTTAAGTCAAAAATAATTGTAATTAATCATAATATTGATTTTGTTTACCTGCCTATTATAGACATCTCTTAATTCAATCTGATTGAGCATGATTAAATTGATTCGAAAAAAAAATGAAAAAAAGTGCGTATTTTTTTATTGCTACTATTTTTGGAACTCTTTTTCTACCAAAATGTGATATACGCAACGAATTTAAGTCTGGTAATAAATTATGAATACATTCATGTTTTCCAAGAAAATTATATATTCAAACAATTTACGTGTATTTTTAAAGTATAGAAATTTTTTGAATTCTTATTTTTCTAATATGATAAATATAGTTGTCAATACTCAATTACAATTCAAAGTTTCTCTAAAGTTATCATATAATTAGAAAACGAAAAAAATAAACCTGAACTTTGAATAACATTAAAATTTTTTTTTCAACTTTTACCAGTTTCAAAGCTCTTATTTCATTGATATGAGACAGCTCAAATTCTTTCTCTGCTTTTTTTAACTGCTTCTTGTCTTGAATCAGATGGTTTTCTTGCGCAGCATGTTCGTCTTGAGCAATTTTTAGAGCAACCATATGCTCAGCTTTACTCTCAGTCAAATTTGTTTGATGCTCGTACATAAGGTGTTTGACTTTTTGCTTGTACAAAGTCAATTCTTCTTGATGTTTCTCTGCCAATTCTTCTTTTTCTCTTTCTGAGTTCCTGCATAGTTAAGTTATATTTTCGAAAAGATAAATCGTATGAGGCACAATTTCAAGCTGTTATTCGTTATTCAAGATTCGTTTTTAATATTTTCGTTAATTTTATCATGAAATCCATAATACCCCTGAACCTTATAAGTATCTGAATTTAGTTACAAGATTTTCGGTTCCTTATTATATGACCATTTAAAAAATTACGATTCCTCATAATAACCTCATAAGGAATGAAATCCTCACGAAATTTTCAGTTTCTGTATAAAGATTGTACAGTTCGTTATAAGGAATTGAAATTTCTTTGTTAGGTTTCTAATCTTTAAGTTCCTTATGAAGAATTGAAAATTTCTCACGTTTTCAATTTATTACAGTTCTTTATAAGGAAATTTCAGTTTCCTTAAAATTCTCCCGTAGTACATAATCTTGATTCTTGTTAAAACCTTATAAAAAATAAAATTTTTTATAAGGTGCATCTTATAAAACATTATAAGAATTAAATTTCTTATAAGAATCCCCTGACGATCCCGAGGGAGCCACCATGGACTCCTTTTGGCTCTCTTTTGGACTCCTTATGATTTTGTAAAATTTCATGTATTTTAGCCCAATACTTTGCACAAATAATCATCGCAAACACATCGAGAATATTTTAGTTCATAAACATTTTACATACATATCGTAAAAAACTGTAAAAACATATAAATAGTCACGTGCAAACGCAATGTCATCCTTTACGGAAAATACTGCCTTTTTTCAAAACAAAAAATCTACTTTAATTCATTTTGCAACTGTGCTGAAGAAATCTTCGGAAATTCACATTTATTAGAGTCTTTATTGAATGAAACATTTCAATTCTCACACAAACGCATTTGGACTCCTTTTGGATTTCTTAGGGGTCCAAAAGGAATCCACGGTGGAGCCTTTTTGGCTCCCTTTTGGACTCCTCTGGACCGTCCGAGTCAAGAAACTATAATATCTTATAAAGAATTTATAGAAAATTTTTCAAAGGTCGTGTTATGTATTGATGAAATACTTTAGGCGCCTCCAGAGGGAAGGCTCTCGTAAGAAAGGGAGTTGTCAATGATACACAAGAGTACATGGAATACACGAAAACTGTTTATTGAGGTTTCTCTTCATAACGTCGACTCTATACCAGGTTAAAACAATTCCTCTTTATTAATAACGTCGACTTTATAGCAGATTAGAACAATTCCTCTAGGCTGGGGAAGGGAAGCAAAGGGGAGCGTTGCGCTAGACGTTCTGCCAGAGTGGTCCTCGTTCTTAGGGGTTCCTCCAGCAGGAGAGCTTCTGTTCGGGGTGACGGAGGTGGAGATGCTGTTGATGCACCAGGAAGGGATTGCTGTGCGGCAGAAGTTCCCAGTATTTCAGCAATTCCCTGGTCCAAGGAAGCGCGCTGATTTTCCGGCGGGATAACTGTGAGGGGCTCAATATTACGGCTACTTTCTGCGTGTTGACCTTGTCTCTGATGATCCTGCAAAGCCTGAAGGAAGTGATGCGGGAGCTCTTCGGTCTGCACCAGTTGAATGCCTTCGTTCTGGGTTATATTCTGGGTGGATGTCCCGTTCCTTTGGATTGCCCTTGAAGGCCCTGGGCCAGACTCGTCCTCCGTTAGGTCGATGACAATCGGAGGGCGATTGTTTCGTGCGTGATACCGACTTGGGATGTTGCGCCGTCCCCGAGCGCGGGAAATAGGTCAACTGCCGGGTAGGACCTTACAGACAGGTTTAGGGCAGGAAGAAAGGGTATTCTCGGGGTTTCCTGACATCCTGGGCGTTGGCTGCAGAAATCCAAGGACCGCTGTCCGACAATACGGGCATTCGCTTTTTACAGATATCGTTCCTCGAGATGTAGTCGCTCGTTGGCCCTCTGATTCTTTAAAGACATTCCCACAATGCCTGCATTGAATCCAGGTACCTCGGTTGTCTGAGGAGAGAACTTGACTGGGACGACGATCATAAGGCTTTTTCTTCTGACTAATTCGACCCAACCCTTTTGTTCTCTGGGCCTCAATTATTTGCGGCAACGCGGGAAGAAGATGCGTTGGGAGTTCCTCTATGCCTGGTATTTTCCCTAGATAGTATTTTGTCCAAATCCAGACCTCCGGGATGCCCCTCTCGTCAAATTCCCTGAATCCTCCGCCAGAGCGTACACCGTGTGCTTTAGCTATGGCCCTGGCTTCTGCTAGACCGTTTATCGTTATGAAGGGCACTTTGAGGAAAAGAGATTATGTTTCAACTGAGGCTATAGAGTGAGTCCGGAGACTTAGCGAGTTCCGAAGATCTTTAAAAGAGTTCAGAAAAACAGATATGTTGAAATTAAATATTAGATAGAATATTAATCCCAGATTATACTATATTGAATTGATTTCTGACATAATTGATTTTCAAATGACCGCGATCAGGGTAATGAATGCTATCGTTAAAAAGAATCATTTTCAAAGTAGTAACATTAAGTGGAATAATCGATTCATTCTTATACGGAGGAAATAGGTGATTGGGTCGTTTAGTTAATTGTGATACTAATTGTGGAAAGAGAATAGATAAAAATTGAACGTGATCCCCAGAACGAGATAATTAATCGAAATCATATTAATGATTTCGATAAGGTTTGATAAAATTACGAAAATGATATCTGAGGTAACGAGTGTTGAATGGTCTAACGATCTGCGCCATCTTAATGTTCCGTTGTTGAAGAATGAAATGTACGTTCAAAAATTAATAATATTGAAAAATGAATATCGTTTCTAAAATGAACTTTGATTGAAATAAAAAATGAAAAATTCTACTCAGATAAAGAAACTAATTTATTAGAGATAGGAATTTAAAGCGGTGTAGTTATTGATATATGTATTGCAATTCGCCATACATAACAGTCGTCTTCTCATAAGATTTTATCAAATACAGTAATGCTCATCGTACCGCAGGCTATCGTAGTGCAAGGTTTTGGCTGCTTCCCCTCCAGCTTTGCCCTCACTCTCTAGCTTGAGGGGAGCGCGACCAGTGCCGAAATCCGATGTTCCCAATATATAACGGAAACTATCCAAAGAATCTACCGATTCCCGAGGAATAATTTTTACCTCCTTGTTTCATATTTCAAAAAATTACATACAATGACGCACACTTTTACATGTTTATTATTGAAATCATATTTCGTACACATAAACATATTCAATGTTGATTTCACGTATTTTATAGATACTTAGTATTGATCTTTACTTTTTAAGAATGTGGATGATTATTGAAAAAAAAAGAAAACTTGTTTTTTACATTTATTTGCAATCCTTTTGTGATTTATTTTCAGGAGTTTTCTTCAAATATTTTGATTTAATATCTTTCCGTGATGGCGGTGCTAAAGGGCCGTTGAAAATTATTAAGAATATACAAATTTACAGTGCATTCTATCGTTTAGCTATAAACAATAATCATAACTTTGAATTTTCAAAAATTGATGCATGGATAAAATATTTATATAAATGAAATCAATAACTCTATAATCAAAACTTAATAAAAATCTAATTTTGGTGCATGGCATATGAATATTGAAATGAAATTCTAATAATCAGTAACATTCATAGTAAATATTTTTGGAGGTAAATATCAAATACTAAATGGCAAAAAGGTATTGAATAATAAATAAAAAATAAAAAAGGGATCATGAAAACTATCATTTTTGTACACTGAGAATTAAAATTTTTGAGTTAGTATAATATAGTACATTATAACTTATACCTAAATTAAGAATTAAATAGTATGTATAAACTATCATTATTTCACTACAAAACTAACAAAAATTGTGAAGTTATTATCATACATTGTGAAAATATCAATTGAATGATAGCTGATAAGAAGATTAATATTTTGAACAGAAAAAAGGAGTAAAGAATACAAATAAAGCAAATTAACCTATTGCAATCAAACTTATCAAATTCAAAAAATGTTGATAATTTTTATGGCTTAAAACAAATATAAAAATATAAAAATCAACATTATTAAAAAAAGAAATAAATATATTATGAATTGTAGAAAAAGGTCGTTGCATTTATAATTCTTAGCTCAGAATTGTGTACGTTAATAAAAGCCCATAGTCACTTAATTTTTTATAGTTAACTTTAAATAAAGTTAACTTTAAATAAAACCCCTTATAAAATTGCAGTGTTTGAAAATAAAATTCCGCCATTTTTATAAAGTGCCTTCATAAAAAGAGCAACGTTTTGTGACGAGCGAGGTTTTTTCACTCGTCTTTTATTTCTTTTTCTCATTGTTCTCTGTACTCCACAATTTCACTAACTTCATAGCCACGGGTTGGGTGATAGGGACTTCTTCCCTATCCAGCTTCAGTTCCAAGGCAACTCTTCCTTGGCTAATCACGAAATATCAGTAGGAGTTGGTTGTCCATTGAATAATAGAACTATGATTATCCTCTATAAAACTTCTAATTTATCGAATCAGTATTGACACAGTTGACGATCTTTCAGTGACCACAGTAAAGGATTTATTGAATGTTTTGAGGGACCGCGCTAAAAGAAAGGGGATAAGGCCCACGGCCCAAGAAGTAATTTTTAGGAAACAAGGAGAACTGGGACTTTGGGCCCAATTGTGAATATTAAGGGCTCTTTCTGACAACCAACCTCTGACCCTTGAGGAATTGAGATTAAAACTACCGACTACGCGAGCAGGCTTTTTTGCTTCTCGCTGATTACCCGGTATCTAACAATTAAAATAGATTGCGTTAAATGCGAGCATAGGGTAAGATACTCTAGGGATCCCCCTACTATAATTAAGAAAAAACCCGGAACTACGACGAATCAGAGTAGCAATGATTTCAAGGGGGATTTTGACGACAACCTAAGATTCTGTAGCGAAGTTTTTACGAACCTCTAGAGCGAGGAGATAAGAAAGATACGCGATGAAATGATACCTTCCCCACCAGCTTTGCCACCAATAGAATTATAAGAATTGCCAGAACCAATATAAAACCCGATGTATTTTGAATTTCTGTGTTTATTGATATAATAAAAACGCCAAATGGGTAATATATAGCAGAAAAACAGTTATATACGAGTTCTTATTTTACTTCAAGACAACTTTCAGACCCCCAAACTTCAGGGTTGCACAGGGCGGAGTCTCCTGTGTCGGTCCTGGTCTGGGCGAGTGATTTCCTTAAGAGATTATTTGGAATACAGCGTTATTTTCTCTCAAGGGGTTCGCTCGTCACAGTTTTATAAAGTTTTCATCAGTTTTATGTAGTTACTTTGTAAAAACTGTATAAAATCTGCATAAAGTTTTTATAAAGTGACTTTATAAAACATCTCTCTTTTTATAAAGTCACTGCATAAAGAAAGCGGAATTTTATTAAAAACCGAGATTTTATAAGAATTAACCCAAAAAACTGAAAATTAAAAAATCCCGAGTAACTCGGGGCGTGAACTTTAGAAATCGATCGGCTTGAATTCTACGTTACTTTCCCGTTTACTTAATTCTTATTCTATTAAAAAAATTACTGTTACATGTATTACTAAAAGCAATTCACTTTTTTCTCCTATTTCCTGTTATATTAGTAACCGCTTAGGTATTAAATAGTATATTTCGTATCAAGGAGCAGAAACGAGCGTTTTTACGAGTGCGAAGTTTTGCAAGCGAGCGTAACGAGTGAGCAAATCGCACGAGTAAAACGCGAGTTCTTATGCTCCTTGACACGAGAGATATTTTTCACGCTCATAGCAAGGAAATTACTTAGTTTTTTGTTTACTGTTGTGTCGTGAAAAGACGAGTTTCTCAGTCGCTTGACCTTCGAGCGGCATAGAAAACGGCGAGAAGGCGCGCGGCGAGAACGAGTTTTTCACGGAACAATAGTAAACACAAGAATAAGTGATTTCCGTGCTGCGAGCGTGAAAAAAATTTATAATTATTACAGATAATATTAGTTACAACAATGATAAATATAAAAAAAGAATATTATTATTTCATAAGTATAATCAAGACAGTAATGCGATAAATAACTTCTATAACTATGATGTATATATTTTCTCTATTGACGCCGCGGATTCTGTAACGTCTTGAGCGCTCGAAAATATGGAGAAGTATTGTCCGCACGATGACGTAACGAGTCAAAATCAAAAGTCCGAATTCGAAAAAACAAAAAATACTGTTCGATAGCTATTGAAAAATGAACGTTAGTCTCCGTTTAAACTTCATTTAAAAACATCATAGTTTTTGTTGAAAAAAATAAAAAATGATGCTTTTTAAATCGAAAAATCAATGTTTTTTAAAACTTACATCGCCGCTGAGCATTCATTTTTCAAGGTATTTGCATAACTTTTGTATACTTTTGTTCGGGAAGGTCTAGCGATGAACACAGTATCAAACTATTTATAAAAATTTTTAAATAATTGACTTTCTTTTAATCCGACTGAAAAATCATGTTTTATGACATATGAATTAAAAATGTATCGAGGGAATTTCCGTTTTTAACGGGGTTTTCACGCTTGTCATAATGTTAAGTGCATTGTCAAACTTTTTGGAAAGTTTGAGCTCTCTAAAACTATTATTTATAAAAAAGCCAGCAGGTTGAACACAACGCGCAGCGCGATGTGACTTAATTTTACGCGCTCGAGCTCCGTGGTTAATCCTACCAGCGAAAAATTCAGGCACATCGCGCTGCGCGTTGTGTTCAACCTGCTAGCTTTTCTGTAAATAATAGTTTTAGAGAGCTCAGACTTTCCAAAAAGTTTGACAATGCACTTAACATTATGACAAGCGTGAAAACCCCGTTAAAAACGGAAATTCCCTCGATACATTTTTAATTCATATGTCATAAAACATGATTTTTCAGTCGGATTAAAGAAAACCTCAGTTCAAATAACTTTTTATAAATAGTTTGATACTGTGTTCATCGCTAGACCTTCCTGAACAAAAGTATACAAAAGTTATGCAAATACCTTGAAAAATGAATGCTCAGCGGCGATGTAAGTTTTAAAAAACATTGATTTTTCGATTTAAAAAGCATCATTTTGTATTTTTTTTAACAAAAACTATGATGTTTTTAAATTAAGTTTAAACGGAGACTAACGTTTTTTTTTCAATAGCTATCGAACAGTATTTTTTTTTTTTTTCAAATTCGGACTTTTGATTTTGACTCGGTACGTCACCGTGCGGACAATACTTCACCGTATTTTCGAGCGCTTAGGACGTTACAGAATCCGCGGCCTCTATTGTAAAATTATAAATTAATCACAGACATATATTTCTCAACAGATTTATAACTTGCTAGGAATGCTTTCAAAAAAGTTCAAAGAGACCGTTAATCATAAATTATTGTTTATATTTCTTCTAAAAAAGTTCGTTGTTTTGAAGTGATGCACAACAATATTTATTCATCATTATTTTCATGATTTACTTATGACACATATCGAAAGACAAATATAGCTTTAACAACTTGAAGAAAAAATATCGTGATTGAATTTTCTGCGATTGTTCACCTTGTTCCTTTTGATCATTGAAAATGAGTGCAGTATACATAATTATAAAATAAATGTAATTATTTAC
Source organism: Platygaster robiniae (assembly GCA_028476575.1). Taxonomy (NCBI): domain Eukaryota; kingdom Metazoa; phylum Arthropoda; class Insecta; order Hymenoptera; family Platygastridae; genus Platygaster; species Platygaster robiniae. Next base: position 18,113,370 of record CM052029.1, on the reverse strand, counting down.
AAAGTATTTCGCAAGTACGAGAATACAACTAATAACATTCAAACGTAATAGCTGTGCATATGAAACCACGCATATTAATACGCTCCTGCTTTGAGGCATGACTAACTGCCAAATCGTTGTCCATCGTAGTGCAAGGTGGAGACCGCAAGTCTTGCACTACGGTGAGAATCACTGTACATTCTTATTAGAAATTGCAGTTTTTTATCAGATTGTTTTAAAATCACCTTATGTGATTAGTTAAACCATTGAAATAATCGGATTCCATTCCTTCATCATTATTCCTTAAATTTGTATGCATTTGTAAAAAGATTCTAAAAGTTTCAAACCTTAGCGTAGCTTGAGCTTCTTCGAGTTGATGCCTGGTTATTTCCCAAAAAGTTCGAATTTTGTCTCTTTCAAGCTGGAAAAAATTTCTCTCTTCCCTTTCTCTTTCCAACTCTACTAAAATTTTGTGAGAGTACAATTCTAATTGTTCTCGGTTCATTTTGGACGTGTCGACACCGTCCACGGTTTCAATGGATTTATGTTTGCCTTTTTTTGGTCCCTAGCAAAAAAATATTGCTTTTCTTTATTTAAAAGTTTACTGGAAAATATGATTATGTAGAAAAAATACAGTCATGAGTAGTGTATAAATCCAACGATATATTATTATATTTTATTTTATCGAGTTATTAAACGTTTCTTATTATTTTATTTAACTTTTTTGTTGTTTTATATGAATGTGTCACCTTATATTACTTGCAATTTATTAAAATACTAAAATTCAATATTATGATGCAAATATATAACATTAGAATTTTTGTTTATGTAATAAATGGTTGAGTTTGAAACGGCTTTTAACGTTTCAAAGCAATATTTTATTGTTTGTTTATCACTCATCTGTTCCCACTTTCAATTAATAAAAATCAAAAATTTCTACGACCACCAGTTTTTTCTACTTCAATGAATCACAGAATTTTTTGTTGGAATATTGCATGTTTATGAAAATAATAGATTATTGAAAATACAAGCAATATTGATTTTGATGTATTATTGATGATGAATTAAGTGTAATTTCAGTCCAAGGCGAAACTGAGGAAATAAATCATTACGTTTCTTATACATGAACGTTGAATGTTTATTGCTCATAAAATAATCTTTTTCTATACATAGATGAATTTCGTTCATCAAATTTTAGTCAAATGTATAAAAAGTCAACAGATAACGACCTATTGCAAATTCTTCCAAAAACGTGTTCTTACAAAAAAAATACATGTATCGTAGGTAGAATGTTCGAATAATTACCATTATTATCTTAATTTTTTTCGACGTTTTCACAATTAATTCTGAACTCTATGATTTTGCACTGTTTTATTTATGTAAATTATATCTATTTCTAAATAAGAAACGATATTGACAGATAATAACTTAAAATGATCACTGTTTGTTACGATCGACTTTTTGTTGCCAAGTGTTGCTCAGCAACGGAACGCATGGTCGGCATCATGAGTGTACTGTACAGCGTTCGAAGAAACAATTTTAAAACAATAATGTTATTCACAGTCTAAATTTTTTTTTAAATTCAAAATAGTTATAGTCAAAACGTAGGAGTTTCAAAATTATGAAAACTTCGAGAACCTCAAATCTTACAACTTTCTGATCTTTTTGAAATTTTGAAAAAATTTATAAATGACGGAAAAATCTAGTATCTTTTATTTTACATTCATTCTATAAAACTTTTTTTGCATAGGCTCTATTTCCAGAATGTGAAACTTTTTGAATTCAGAAATTATCGAACTTTTTATATACATACGTAAAAATACAGATAAATATGACATTTTTATGTCCAATACCTTAAACAGTTTGTAATAAAAAAAATACCTCAATTTTGAAAAGAAGCATATACTTTTTGGTATCTAAGTGATCCAAAATAAAATCCAAAGGTAAACATTTATTATTCCGAAAACTGAATCACTATTCCAAAAATTAGAAGGTCTCAAAACAAGTACGGTTTTTTTCAGATTCCATAACTTTACGAAATATTTCATCGAGTTGATAATTTCCAATTTCATAACGTCAGTAATATTTAAAATGATGAAAAAATTCTCAACAAAAAGATTCCCAGATTTCTTTGAGAACTGATTTTTAGCACTCGATAAATTTCGAACCGTGAATATTTTTTGAAACCGGAGCGGTTCTATAAAATTTTGAAATTTGAAAGAGCCAATGCTTGCCTACATCTCTAAATTATCAAACTTCAAAATTATTAAGAATTCTAGAAATTACTCAGCTCAAAGAATGAGTCTTTTATTCAAAATTTTTTCAATGCAAAAATATTCGAAAATCTGAAATAAACAAAGATTGAAGCATTATCAATTTGAACACTTATTTCTGTTGTATAAATTCAGTTATCAAATAATTGACTATTAAAAAATTAACAACTACGAATATTATACATTCACCCAAACTTGTACTTTATACCAGAATTATAAGAAATCCTGCAATCTGAAAATATGTAGTTTTAGAATAAATTCATCAGTCATTTTCTGATTTTAGACTTAAAAATTTCTCAGGATTTCTCATACATCCCCATTGTTATTACAATTGAATTACATAATGTACACAAATTTCGCATTAAAATTTGCAAGGAAAAAAAAGACAAAAACTCAATTTCAAATTAACGGAACAAGTTTATTCCACAATAATAATCAAAAAATTACTATTCACAACAGACAGTAATAATATTGTACATGTGATATCGAGTTTGTTCCAGAAAGATGCCAAAAATATACTTTAACCATTAACATCTTTTATAAATCAAAGAGCATAAATATTTTTACTATAAATTATTCACCTTAGTCTCTATTTTTTTTCTTTTTTTTCTTTTTGATATCTTTTGGATACGTTCAAACTGCTCGACAGAAATAATTGAAAACCTGCCTTTACACTCTCTACAATTCAAGGTCAGTTCAATTGTTTCGTACCTCAAATCTTTCAATGCAATGTGTAAAAAAAAATAAAAATGCAATTTTGAATATTCTTCTCAATTATATGTATAACAATAATCAGTAGGAAATGACTACAATTTGTGCACTACGTACTTGACGTAGAAGCAATCATGAATTCTACGATTTAAAAAATATTTGTGTTAAAGACGACTCCAGTAAAATATTTTCAACCAGAGTTAGTTGTAGAAAGAAATATGATATTGTATAAATTCAAGCATTTTGGCATAAACCGATTAGTTATTATTTATAACACCATAATCAGTGTGTTTTTATGGATGAATGAAATAAAATGGTACAAAAAATACAATTAATTAATTTCAACAAGAAAAAAGTGAATGATTCGAAAGCCTAGTTTTGTATTCCCACATCAAAACACACTAATTTTTTTAGAAAAATCATAAAATTGTTCAAATGGGTATTTCTGTACCTGGGATTTTCCAAGTGAATCCTGCTACACACTGTTCAACATTTTTCAACTGGTCAAGTAGAAAGTATAAAAACTACTTCTCAAATGTTTGATAGTTTATTCACAATATGAGAATATAAAAAAGTGATATGCCTCGATTGTTCAAATGTAACGGTGTAATACATAACAAGTGGATTTAGACAATACCGATAAATTTCACAGTAACTGTCTATTATAAAAAAAAAATCGGAAATCCAGTTTCCCCGATTACAATTTCATGATCGCAGAAAAACTTCTCGACAATCAAAAAATTCGTATCGTCGTTGAATAAACTTGTATCTAACATTTTCGTTTACGGCATTACTGCGAGGAAAAAGCAACCCAAGTTTTAGAAGTTAATTTTTAAAAAATCCGTGAAATTTCAAAATATCTATAAAATTATTCCAAGTATTTAAAAGAGACAAACAAAAATAAATATAACCATTTCTCAATAAAACATACATTATTGTAACTCATGAACTTGAGCAGTTTTTTCAAACAGTTACAGATACATTTTTCCAATAATTTTAATATTGTAAAGTCAACTTTACGTGATACAATAAATATTAGAACCCACTACATTTCATTACGTCAATCACACTCGACCTCATCTATCAATTCGTTCGGTCATTAAAAAGTGTTCGAAAATTCCATTTCTGCAGTAAAATTGAGATAAAACTTCATTCAAAATTCGGCATGTGGCATAAATGTGCAGAAGTTATTTTTTTCTTGAATACAAATCAATCAACCTCTCACAAAAGAAAAAAATAAACTACGAAAAAAAAAAATGCAAAAAATCTTATACAAATATTGTGACTCATCGCGTGGCCCAAGGCTCAAAATAGAACCTCTTTTCTTTGTGTATAATTTTGAAATAAAGTTTGTGCATTTAAGACGAAGTGCAAAATTTGGAATGATAGACTTTTCATATTTTACGAATATTCATTAGCTAGTATCACTGTTGAACTGCAATAGACATCCCACAGCACCGAAGTAACCCTGAAAAAAAAATTACAACTTCCTGTTTGACTTTCAGAACTAGAAAATAAAACACTAATTTAAAAAAAAACTGTAGTTTATGAAATATAATAGAAAACTATTTAGTTGAAACATTTGAAAATCTAAAATAATGATTTTTTAAATTTTAATACTATATTTGGGGATATTTTAGAATTGTTGGAATTCTTTTGACTGCTTACAAAATGAGCATTGAAAATAATTTACATGGATTATTTATCAGGATCTAAATTTCAAACGGAAAAATGAGACGAATAAAATTACCTCGTGTTCTAAAAATAAAGCTTTCATTGTACCATCCGACCAGTAGTCCATGGCATAGGCTAACAATTTCATCGACAGAGAATTAACTCGCAGGAAGTTGCCCACAAATACGACCTGATATAAAAAAAATTAAAATAATATGTCATAACGAGTGTTTGTGAAAAGAAAAAAGATTTTCAAATTAATTCTTATTATTTAAAATGATTTTCAAAATATATACCTATTTAATTTGAATGATAAAGATAATATGATTTAAATTCATACTTTTCAAACTTTATTTACAACTACATACCTAAATATTAGGAAGGACGATAAGACTTTATGTGATGAATATTTTTAGAAATTAATTTGCCATAATATTTCAATACGAAATTTTCTTGTCGGTTTTATAATGAATTTTAGACGTAATAATTATTTTTATTACATTCATTGTTACATTTATACCACAGTAAAATATTTCCCTTGAAATCGCAATTTATGATTGAAAATTATCTTTGGTTCAAGCACCTTTAATGGAATCCTAAACTTTCAATAAAATTTTTAACGTTCATAAAATTTCAGGATTCTACTCAGTTCACAAACTCTCAAAATCTGACGTTTCTTGAATATTTTTAGTCTGGAATTTTCGAAATAAAGAATTACACAAAATTTTGATATTAAAATATTTCTTTCTTTATTGAATTTATGAAATAGTATAGTACAATTTATTGAAAGTTTCAAAATTTTGTAGAGTTTCATATACACAAGTCAATTATGAAATGTTAGAATATGGCTAACTTTCTCTTGTAAAAATTATTCTAAAATTTTTTTAATTTCTTCTTGAATAAAAAATGTGTAGAAAATCTCAAATTTTGGATACTCGAATTTAATAGGGCTAATTTTTTTTAGTTGAATAATATCTCAATTTCAGAAAGCGACATTATAAGATATTTTGAAATTGTGAAAAATATAAGGTTAAAATAATATTTATGTAGCTCTGGCCATAAAACGAGTTTTTCACGTCGTCTTTGAAAACTTAAAAATCGTTTTATGGCAATTGACACATAAAATACCTTAGGACCCTGTGACTCCCAATTGTACGTCTCGGCTTTGCTTCTGCTTACACGCTTCATACTCATCAATATAAACCAGAAAAATTAAAACCAAAGCATGAACTGCGTTCATAACTGTAGCTTGAAACAGATTAAATTAAAATTGGAATTTGAAGCAAATGAAATTCACATTTAGAAAAAGAAAAGTTAATCTTTATCATCAAATTTCAAATTTATAGGGGAGCATGGGGCCTAACGGGGTAAGGGGCATAATGGGGTGAAATTCATATTTCTCCTACAATGTTGTGTTATCTTTCTAAATTCACATGAACATATTTGTACATCATATCCGACATTTTGCAAGTAAATCTGGCATAATAGTTGCATCAGCATATTTCTTATGAAACATGCGCTGTGTTTTACGGCCGAATTACAATTTTCGAGGTTTTTCAAGTGCAAGTTGGTAATATTTATCAATGTTTTATAAAAATCAGGTTTGATCCAAGTTATAATATGTTGTTTCAGGTTTACGTTGCATACTTGCGTTTTTCATTCCACGCGTTCGTTTATTTTTGGCTAGTGTGAATAAAAAAAATGTTTCCGGGGGCATGACGGGGTACTATCTACTGCAGTAAGCAAACTCCAAATGCAATTGACAATGAAACCTGTTCTTCATTTACCTGCTTTGAAAAGTCAAGATATTTATTTTTCGGGTTACGTATTACAAATCTTAAGACTCAAACTCAAAAACTGCGTCGAAAGAGATCCAAAAAAGCTGGAAGGTTTTATTTTAGGAATTTTTTATAAAACTTCATTTTTTTACATTGTTAAATAATGGAAATACCTTCCACGACAACTGACTGTGTTACTTATGAATAATAAATACCTCTCATGCAGTTATTAACAATAAAAATAAATTTGTTAACAAAGAGAACCAGGTTTTTTTTACAAAAAATTTTTTTCCTAAATCGACAAAAAACATAATTTGCTCACATGATTTCTGAACTTCGAAAGTTGTTTTTATTACAATATGAGTTACTTTAGATTCATGAAAAGAAAATCGCACAGTACTCGCATTTTTTATATGTTAAAAAAATTAAAATATGAAAATCACCCCGTTATGCTCCATGCTCCCCTATTTGAAGTTCACTCGTTTAAAATTCCGATTTTCATATAATCAGTTTCAAGCTACAGTTTTGAAAGTAGTTCAATTGCTTTGATGGTTTCTTAAGTTTTACTCATTAAATTGAGTGAACTTTCTTTTTTGTTTAAGGGGTTATATACGTTGCGATCGATCAAAAAATCAAAAATATTTTTATTTTGGAAACTGAAACTAAATGTCCTTAAAAATGTATTTGTAAATTTTAAAAAAGATGCGTGCATTCGAACCGAAGCAATAGCGTCCTTTAGAGCGCGTCGTCACAGGAAAAAAGTCAAGCGCACGGCGCTGGCCAGGCGGTCGTTACGCTGGTCTCCAAAATCATGATTTTACAGTTCTGAAAAGCCTAATACATCACGTACAAGGTTTCCTTCACCGTTTCCCCACTTTCTTCTAACTTTCAAATTTCTTCAAGTTATTTTGGTCAGTTGAATACAACCTCCCGAAGCATAAGAATCGAAAAAACTTTTTTTCTGCTTCGCGTGTACTTGCTTTTTTTGTGGAAATCGAAATGAATACTCGAGATAAAGTCACGCGCGAAATCAGAAGTAAGAAAAAAGTGCAAAAATCGCGACCCAAAAAAAGGAAACAGTATTTTAATCCGAAAACGGTTGAAGTTGATGAAAGTAGTTTCAGTGCGTCGCGAAAAAAACTGAAATTCAAAGACGATATTCATGTGCCAGTTGATTTGTCAATTCAATATCGAATCATAAATTTTTTGCAAGTGTTCACGGCTTTATCTGGATATGTGAAATGCAAGACATGTGATGGTGAAGTGCAATTCGCTCCTATTGAAACGCGAGGACTTGGGTTCAAAGTTGCTGTAAACTGCGAGAAATGTGAGCAGCGAAAAATCAACGCGAGCGCTATCATTGACCGCGCATACGAAATTAAACGACGTTTTGTTCTTACGATGAAATTACTTGGTGTGGGAGCAGCGGGCTGCGCCAAATTTTGCGGATTTATGGACATGCCGCCGTTCTTGAGGCAAACATCCTACGATACTATCTTGAAAAACATTTTTACTACAGTGAAATACGTGTTCTCTCAATTCGCGAGTATTTCTGTGCGGGAAGAATTGAAAGAAAACAATGGGCCGATTGGTAACCATTTGACTGTTTCTGGCGATGGTACATGGAAGAAACGCGGGTTTACTTCTCTCTACGGGGTCGCTTCTTTGATTGGGTATCATACGGGAAAAATTTTAGACATTGTCGTGAAAAGTGCTTTGTGTAAATTGTGTCGAACATGGGAGTCGCAGAAGGATTCTACCGAGTATGAAGAATGGATGGATACTCATGAACCAGTTTGCACTTCAAATCATTCGGGATCAGCTGGAAAAATGGAGGTAGATGCTATAATTGAGATGTTTGGACGTTCCGAAACATTGCATGGGGTGAAGTACGCGAATTACGTAGGAGATGGCGATTCAAAAACATATTCCTCCATATGCAAAGCAGTGCCGTATGAAGACTTGACCGTGCAAAAAAAGGAATGCATTGGGCATGTACAGAAAAGGATGGGGACAAGATTACGGAACGTTAAAAAGAACACAAAAGGACTGGGCGGCAAAGGAAAATTGACGGGCAAAATGATTGACAAGTTAACAGTTTACTACGGATTAGCCATACGTCGCAATTCAGATTCTGTTGAGAAAATGAAAAACGACATTTGGGCTACGTTTTATCATTACAGCTCGAACGACGACAATCCCCAGCACGAAAAATGCCCCCCTGGAAATGAATCATGGTGCGAGTGGCAAAGAGCTCTTGCTGCGCTACCCAACAAGACCGCGGAAAAGAAAATGAAGATTCCTGGATTTGTCCACTCTTACAAATCTCTACCCGCAGATGTTTTGAAAGCCATTGCGCCAATATACAATGATTTGTCAAAGGATGAATTACTCGAAAGATGTCTCGGCGGTTTCACGCAAAACAATAACGAAAGTTACAACCAACTCATCTGGAAACTGTCCCCGAAACATCTTCCAGGAGGTGCTGTGTCAGTAGGAATCGCAGCATATCTAGCAGCCTGCATTTTTAATGATGGCCAAACATCGATTTTGAAGATTTTTGAAGGATTAGGGGTGCCGTGTGGAAATTACTCCCATGAGTTCGTCACGCAGGAAGACGAGAAACGCGTTTCCTTGGCTGAGCAGCGGGCGCAAGACGCAACCAGGGAGGCCCGAATGGCTCGTAGGCAACATCAACTAGACTTTTTGGAGGCTGCTTCAAATTTAGAACACACACTGTATGGCCCCGGAATCGATGATGATTTGTAAGTTTGCCTATTTCACCGTTGAGCTTACAAAAAGTACACTTGAAACTTTAAACGTAATTATCTCAAAATCATGTTTTCACAAAAGTGCGGTTGCCGTGAGCACGATTACGAACAAACTATTCGACCGATTTTCATTATCTTTTTCATAAAATATTCGTGATAAATAGAGGCAGTCCGTGAACGAAGCCTTTTTTAAAAAAAAATAAGATTTTTATTAAAAGAATTTTTTTTACAAAAATCATTTGATGAAAAAAATGACTTTTTCGAAAAACTGTCCTTGTATCCACGAGAAAATTTTTTTTTTTTTTTAATCTTCGTTCACGAACTCCGTACAACCGTAAACTAAAATTTTGTTTTTGTTTTTATGATTTCAGTTGAGCTGCTACACCGGAATCATGCTCACCGCAAAGCTCTTCAAAAAAATCGCGCTTCGTGGTAGGGGCTATAACTCCGACAGTTGTTGACATTTCATAATGCACAATAGCATTTTTTGTACACAACATTATGTACTTTAAGAAACCTATAACATTTATCCAATAAAATGATGCCTATATAACTCTAAAAAAATCCAAAATTTCCTTCATTTTTCCGCACCGCAACGTATATAACCCCTTAAATAAACTTGCAGTAGTTAGCCGTGAGAAGTGTAACTTCTTTCGCGAGTTTTTAAAATCACACCAGTTTTTTTTTTCCAATGTTATCCATAATGAAATTGGTGTAAAAAGTTTAAACTAATTGTAAGAAATGTGTACTTTCCGTTTTAAATTTTCAACATATTAATTTTTTCATTTCAGAATAACTTACTTGGTTTTCTTTTCCTTTCACAATAGTGAACTTGATATTTTCCAAGTTGATTATTACCACAAAAATAAGGTATTCACTTTGATTTTTAAGATGATAATTTTTTATAAAATAATATTTTTTCATCTCTAATTTATGTGAAGCGATCAATTTCAGTAATAGTAACCATTGTAAAATAGATAAAAAAGATGGAACTAAAAATGTAGGTTCCATGTTGATCATTTCTCTGAAATTCATTTTAGAATTATCATTTCATAATAACTTTTGTTTCACAATATCAAGAAAGTTTTAAAGAAAATTATAAAATATTGAATTTCATTTTCATTTGTCTAAAAATAATGATTTCATAATATTGTTCTACTATTATTAATTGAATAACAAATAATTTCTTCAATTGTAGTTATTATCAAATGAATCTAAAAGATACTACTTAAAATCTAGGCTGTATGTTTATCATTTTCCTGAAATTCTTGTAAGAATTAGCGTTTTAAATGTCTATTATATGGTCCAAGCTTTGTTCCTAATCTTGGGTTCCAAGCCTTAGTTACCCTCGCAAACGGATTTTACTCCCAACGAGCCATTAGAAGTTACACTTCAAAAACCCGTCACAGGTACGTAACATACTATTCTCCAAAATTGCGTTCTGTGAATTTCGAAATTCATTATATTGGAAGATTTTGAAAAATTAAATGCAAATCAGAACGTGCAATATTTACAAACTAAAATATGGAGTAACTGAAATAAAATTTCATCGGTGGGAACATGGATATAAGACTTTTTTTTAATGATTCATAATTTTAATAAACTCAGATATGAATATAAAAATGTTCTTATACAAATACTATTTTTGTAAAACAGTTACTTCTATAGCGGAAACTGCATATTTGTATAGAAATTCGGAATCAGCAGAGAAACTTCAAGAATTAATTATATACAGGTAAAACTTTACGAAAAACAAATCAACATTACTAATGAATAATATTTTTTCACTTTATAGTTATAAATAAAATTCATAACAATACCTAATTGTGATTGAATGTAGAACATAAAAAAACAACAATGTTTCTCTGTTGTAATACTGAGAAACGATTTTCTTTCACTTTAATAAACTTTTTACAGCGATTTTTATATCACTGTTTAAAGAATTTCATGCAATAAATGATATTCATATAGTATAATTTTATTTTAATTTACCCTTTCAAGTTTTTCGTTTACCGCGCACATTCGCGCGATGGAACCGATGTTGTTTGTGATGGTGACGAGTGTTGCGTTTGCCAAATCTTCCTTAGTCACTGTGTTTCGACGATCTTTCAAATTCATCTGCCCGAAACTACACACATTGAGAAAACTTAACATACAGATCATTATTAGATTAACAAAGGAAAACAAAGGCCATCTACAGAAAAAGCACCAAAAGAACATTAGAAAACGTGTCGAGCAAGCGTCAAGATGAAGTTTCAAGATGAAGTTTCTTGTCACCAGGCCCGGCAATTATACGCGTACATGATTATGGCATGAAACTCACTTTAAAAGTCTTGGAAATTATATAGATGAAATACGCACGCGAATAATTGTAATATTTTACAAAAGACTTTGAGTGTTTTGATATGGAAACGATTAAAATGTTAGATGAATTATCTAAAAATTATTAAAAAAAATAAAGAATATACATGAAAAAAATTACTGGAATCTTAAAGTAACAAATAACATCAAAATATCGAAAAATATTAAATGAAGAAAACACATGAAGAATGTATAGGCAACATTTTTCACTTTTAAATGTGCTGCACCAACCAATACTTTTTTGCGCTTAACCTGTAATAACATGTTAAAAGGCGAAAAAACAAAAAAAATCACGTACATAAGAGAACACATATCATTAAAAAGTACAAAGAGTTAGAAAAAATACAGAAAAATATGAAAAAACACTCTCGAATCAAAAAGGGGTAACACACTGTTTTCAGTTCAAAAAATTACAAGCATGATTTAAACTATGCATAATTGATGATAATTCATAGACATAAATTCGGAAAAATTACAATAAATCAGAAGATATCCGGTATACCAAATAAATTACAAGAAAAAAATTCAAAAATGCAAAAAGCACAAAAAAATTTCGAAAAAGTGTATAAAATTTACTGAAAAAAAAGGTAAAATGAAACAATATCATAAAACATGGAGTCATGTTTACAGTTCGATATATTATTTATGCATTCAAATCCTTTATTTTTCACTGCAAGTTTTTGCTATTCTTTTAATTTTTGAGTATTTAGTTTTTAGGCTCCATTTGATTCTACCGTTTTTTATACTTTATTCTAATTTTTCTGCGGTTTCGTGCAATTTCAATATAATTCCCTCTCATCAATTGCATTAGCGAGAAGTAGATTTTTTTTTACTTTTTTTTGTGTTCTGCATTGAGGAAACTTTGATTTTCGATTTTTATATCAAAACATTTCGATCAAAAGGTTGAAGAATTCTTGATTATTTTTTTGTGAAATGCTCGATTCCAAAAAAGTATCGTTAGAGCTTTTCAATGAAATTTGTTTAGAAGCCAAAAATATGTAAATTTTATGTTGATTCATAAAAAACAGAAGTATGTGAACGAAATTATAGACGTAACATAAAATTTAATGTACAATTATTTCACAAAATGATTGTAAAAAATCACAAAATATTTTTGAAGACTATAAAATTTTTAGGAATGATCATCGGTGGCCTTTTTAGACCTGTTTATAATAAAAAAAGAAACGCGAGAATTGCAACTGGAATATTTTTTCCTGTCATAATATGAAACAAAATGACACTTTTTACAATCTCGCCGGAAAACCTGAATTTTCTTACGAACTCGCGTAAATAACTATTTTACTTGGTCAGTATCAATTTTCGATTTTAATTAACAACTACAAAGTACTTGATATCTACACTGAGAAAAAAATCCGCTTGTCCCAACACGATCCTTCGTGTTGAGCGCTCAAGTTTCGGCTCAGCACGAAGCGCGGTTTCGCATTGCACGATTGTTAAAAAATGCTTTCGAGTAAACCCAACACTGAATGAATACTATGATGAATAAAATGTCCCTTGATATCCCTGAGGAGATCTCCCGACATCATCAGTGTGCTTCAATTCAATGTTAAAATAGGTGTCCCACGGCTCAAGGGAGCCTAATGGTGTAAGGAGAGGTAGTGGAAGGAGAAGAAACAATGAAAGTCAATGAAAGTTCGCGCATGCGCGCGCGAAACAATAGAAGTCTGGCTAACAGCGCCGTCTGAATATTGACTCCGTAGTTATACCGTGGGGCACTTTGCTCCATTTGAATTTAAGCACACTGGACATTATTGGGCACAATGGGCACGAAGAATGCAGTGCAGGGAATTTATGAAAAACCGTGACAAACCAAAAGAATTTTTCCCGTCGCAACGCGATTTAGGTTTACGCCAGCACGATTTAATCTTGGCACAACACGAACATCGTGTCAGGACAACACTAACGGTCTAACACGATCGATCGTGTTGAGCCAACACGATGGTCATGTCATCAAGGTTCAAGAACAGTATTCATGTACTCACAACACGAAGCCCGTGTTGGGTGAAGCCGATTTTTTTCTCAGTGTATGATGTTTTCTGATAAATTACTCAAAATAATTGAAATATTCCAGACCTTGACTTCAAGGAAATCGCATTCTAGAATTCTGAAAAGGTATTGTATTTTAAAAAATCAAAACAAAAAACAACAAACGAGGAACTTCTACATTTTATGAAAAATAAAAAATTTTAAAAAATATAAAAATACTAGAAATGAGTGAAATTATAAAAATTTTGAAAACTTTCCTACTACCGCCCTGAAACCTAGAAAATCTCGACATCAATCCAAAATAATACAAAAAAATCCTTTAAATTATATATGAATCTGAATCTAGGATTTTGTGAAAAATCAATTTATTGAATACAAAAAATTTATTGAACTTCTAATTATTCTAAAGCACTAATTTTCAGAAATATAAATCATAACAAGACACAAAAATATCAAAAATCGATCAAAATACTAGCAAATCCTTAGAAATGTCTTGAATACTAAAAAATACGCAAAGTTTTCAAAATCCAGGTACGCGTATGTTAAATGCCTGTTTTTCTGACATTGCTCCTTAGACCATATAGTACCTGGACTGAGCATCGCCTTTGTTCGGTGCTGGAAAAAGTGAACCCAACATAGGAGCGTGTAGTAACATCCGAACGGCAAGCAATGACGTGTAATACTATATCTGTATATATAGATGTACTATATATATATATGATATTATATATATAGATATACTAATGAATGTATAAAGTTGTCGTTCGGCTTTCACTACACGCTCTAATGTTGGGGTCATTGCGCCATGTTGAATGCTCAGTTTAAGTCTTTATGGTCTAAGCATTTCTCCGAAATAGAAAAATAGAAGAAAAGAATAGGAAGAGAAAAGTTAAACTGACAGGAGAGCATGAAAAGTCATTATCACCTATTTTGAAACCACAGTATTCTCAGAAGAACTTTTGATTCAGCTCACAGAATTTGTCTATAAAAATATCACTAATTTTAAAACCACTTTTCATTTAGGTTACAGAATTTGTCTATAAAAACACCACCGATTTTGGAACCACAGTATTCTCGGAAAGAACTTTCATTCAGCATTGAGTTTAGATCAATCGTTTGATTGTCATGTTTGATGTCTGCATTGTTCTATTGTATTTTTCCTAGAATGTACCCCCCATCCAACAAAATGACTAACTAGATGATGAACCACTTCCCTTTCCCTTCAATTTCTGCAGAACCCAATGTATAAATACGGGCCATGCTTCCAGATCTTCTTCTTTGTTCTTCTTCTTCTTCTTTTTCTTCTTCTGCTCTGTTCTTCTCTTCGCAGTGTGAGTAAAAAGTTAGTCTTAGAGGACCCCTCTTGAGTTCTTTTTTAGGATGTTTGGGAAGAAACAGAATTAGTGCGAGTTAACTTTAATTAATAAAAGGTTCGATTCAAAGGAGACGAATTATTTGATAAATTATAAATTTTATGAACTTTTGAATTAAAAAAGGAAATTTAGTGAAGATTTAATTGAAGAATTTTACGAGTTGACAGTGAGTTTTCTTAGTTAGGAAAACAGGTTTGCAGGGGGTGATTATTGTATATCAAGTTGAGGCAATTATCAAGCGCTATAATCGAAGAAAGATTGGTAAAAGGTCCCAATATCCCGGGCTTGGTGTGAATACTAATAAATAAAAGTTAAGTTGTGTGAAATATATTCGAGATTTATGATTTGTGAACTTGGGAGAGTGTGAATATAGAGGAATTTAAGCGGATCTGATTGTGAATTATAATTGACGCTGAGCGAAATGAAAACGAGCGATAAATGATCAGGACTTAATGATTGTGCAAGCGAAAGTGCGTGCTAGATTACCGACATGGAATAGTTGTACTTTTCATAATTTTACTTTTGTTGAAGAAGCCTATAAGAGTAATTGGGTATTGAGAGAGGTTCCTTGAGTATTTCTGAGCGATCGATCAAAAACGGGGTTGTATTGATTATGGTTATTTGTGAATAAATATCAAATGTGTGTGTGTGTAATTTGGTTCCAATCATTTATTGACCCGTTTCTCTGTTTTTGGATTCTGAGAATTCTTTTTTTAAGAGGAATAAAAGGGTACGGGGGGGGGGGGGGGGTAATTTCCCTGGGTTATCTTGTTCTTGTAACGGGTTCACTCGTGACACGTATATAATTGTCTTGTAAACCCATGAAATAACAAAAACCCTTTTTAATATTGAATCCTATCGGATTAAATTTTAGATATCAATGTACAGATCCATCAATTTACCAGAAAATCGTTTAAATTATATGACTACCGAAAAATACAAAAAATACTGAAAGTAGGGGACACTGAGGCATTCCCGGCACCAACGATTATTGTGAAACCTAGCAATCGCAAAAATCCGAAAAAATTATAGCAATCGCTCCTATGGAGTCTTATTTTACCTATAAAATATTAAGGATTTTACTTTTTATTTCTACGTTTTATTGCAAAAAGTGCATTTCGGAATGTTTTTGTTCAACTTTTAGATAGTTGAAAGTTCGTGTTTTTAATATTGAATGATGCATTGAAGACGTCGAAGAATATACATTATCCTGAATTTCAGTAGTCAAAAACTTGAAATTTGAAATGTAAATTGCAAAAAACCGGAACCATTTTGTGATTGATTATATTGTAAATAAACGTTGTACAATAATAAAATGTTAAATTAATACTTAATTCATGAACAATGAGCTGAAGGCTCGTTTATTTTGGAGGGTGTCCGATTTGTCCCGGGATTTCCAATAAAAAAAGGTGTCTGAAATGCCCAGATCTTCCCTACTTTAAATCTGTGAACAAACCGTTTTCTGAAAAATCTATCAAAATATATTGATACATCCACAGATCGGTATTTTCTTTCCGGTATATGGATAGGTATTTGAATATCGTAGGATTCCAATATATCGGATGAGCTGATATTGATATTTTTCATTTCAATTCCCATTCCTATTTAAAACAAATAATGCTCACAGTACACTCAATAGTTATGTCATTAAGTTTTGGCGAAGACTAATTCAATAGAAATTTGAAGTACCAACGAAAAAGGTACCCTTAATCTGTAAATAATAATTTTTTGTCACGTGCCGTCGAAATATGTACGAAAAAATTTTATACTTGAAAAATTATCCTAAATATCCCTGTTTATCGTATTTCTTAATCACTTATCAATCTCGCCAGGCCTGATAACATTGCACGTGTTCTACATGATAAAAAAAATATAGAAAAGCGAGAAAAAAAAGATGGAAGGTAATAATGTTCAGTGATAGCTCTGTAACATTACGTATAATTTATTGATGATGTTTACCTGCTGGCAACAAGATCACCGGGAAGACCGAAGCGACTGTAATCGCCTCCATAAATATCTTTCACCAATTTATCTACTCTCTTGTTATCGCCACTCGTTGCTAGTTTGATGGCTTCCTCGAAAGTGTTGCATCCAGTTAGAAGGCAACATAACCCCAAGAAAGTACCACCACCTAAACTGAATAATCGAAAATCACCCGTCATTTTTAGCAAAACTTCAATAAATAAATTACAAAGTAACATTTTTACAAGCACTACTGCCAAAAAAAGTCAAAAACAAGAATTTTTCCAAAACAGGTTGTATTTTGTTGCAAAAATAAGAAATGAATCGGGGAAATCCAAAAATGTCCGCTTTAGAAATTTTTCCAGAAAAAAAAGAAAAGAAAAAGACAAGTTTCAAGTTTCCACAGATTGGTTTTTTATTTGGGCAACAAAATACAACCTTATTGTTTAAAAAAAATTTTTCATGTCTAAGCCATTTGCGACAGAAGTATTGCTTGTAAACATTTATCAATTGCAGTACTATAAAACGTCCAGAAAAAGAATCAATGCTATTTTATTTACCTCGTTCCCGAGATTCTTTTGTAGTTTCCAGGACCACGAACTGTCAGTATGCTCACGCCAGATCCAATGTTAACTAACTAAAAAAGGAAGTCCTAAATTGTATTCATGTTTCGTTGGAGCCATTGTCAGAGATTTGGTTTAGGTACTTTACCAGAAAAGGGTAAGGTTCCGAAAAGTCGAAAGGTACTTTCTGACACCTGCTTTCGTCCGTCGGATTAGCCCAATAGTAGCATTCATGGGGATTGTTTGTTTCTACGTATAACATTCCTCTCAATAAACTGTTTAATTCATCGAATTTTGCTAGACTCATGTTGACCTCCTTAAATAAACAAAAAACTTTTTAAAATTAGATATCTTCAAGTTATTGAATTTAAGTTTTATATGGAGGCTGAAATATGTAGCTTGAATATACTTTAGGAGGAGATGAGTTAGTAAAATTTTCACGATTTAAAACGATTTTCTATTAAGGATTTCGATAGGTTTTAAACTTTATAGAAAACCAAATGTTTGAAAATAGTTTAGGTTTAATAAAAATCTCACTTCTTTGAAATTTTCCTCGAATTTGTAGGCCCCTCCTCCAGTGGCACAAACAGTGGTCACGAGATTAGCCATTCCTTTGGACTTGGCAAGGGCTAAAAAGTTGCTCATTTCACTGGTAGGAAACCTGATGAAATGGAGTGTGCCTTTTCTGCCTCTCACGCATATATTATCCATCTTAAAACAAACATTCGTTATTTTTTCCGACTCTTGAGGTAAAAAAATTTCAGTACTGTTCTTATCAAAAGAATTTTCAATTTCTTAACCTGCAAATGAGCATCTCGATGACCAGTTTTTCCGTAAGCTGAATTCTTCGTCAAATAACGTCGAATATTTTTTAAAGTTTCGACTTCGGCATCAGCTTCGTCAGGAGTTATGTCTTTAGGTTCAAAATACACCAATTTGCACAAAGTCCCTCCTATGTCCATTCCAAACCATGGCATTGCTATACAAAAATTTTTTCCAATACTTTCTGTATCAAAAATTTCAACACAAATAGGTGCTTTTAAAAAGTCCACACTGATAACATCGAAAAAAATACTTTGACATTAATAATATTATGCATATTATAAATATATCCATGCGTCACAAAAACTGTGAGTTTTCTTTTAAAGGCTTTCGGATAATTTTTGCTAGTAACTTATCATTAAATGAACATTCTCCACATGATATGCATGGAAAATTTCATAACTTATTCATCTCGAGTTTTTTCTTGACTTTGATTGACTGCACGAAACGACATTGAGTCGCAAAAAATTCCAGCGAAAATTGCGATATTGCGAGCACAACAAGTAGTTCTTGAAAAAAACATGCGACACGAAGCAAAAAAGGATAATTAATCTTACATAAGTCCGCAGGGAAAATAAAAAAGTTGCTAAACTAAGCACACATACAGTTCATAGACTCACAGGGTGGTGAGTGAGTTTTGTGCTGCTTGGAAGCTGATTCAGCCAAACCGCCCGAAAAACCGTTCGAAGTCATCACTTTGGGCTCAGAATAATTTTTACAATTGCCAGGGCTCATTATCTCGATTTGTGTTGGTAAGAGCTATGCGATTCCACAATTGTATAGCACCTGCACAATTAAAAAAAACGAAATGTTTTGTTGTTTATTCGAAACCGTAAAGTATTGGGACATTAAAATGGAAATTTCGAAATTCAATAAACGCTTATGAAACGAATCGAACTTGTAAATTAGTCGAGTGATTATTTATTGATTTTTTTAAACAATTTGGTATAAATTTTAGGGTACGTATCACTGTGAAATACATACGATTTTATTATCGATTATGGCGCAGTTCTTAGAAATAGGAAATAACGTGGATCGAAACAAGGGAAACAAAAATTCAACAAAAGACGTCATTCGCTCCCGAGTCGAAATCTTCAAGCTCCTTTTCAGTCTATTTTATAGAAGTGGAGTGTAGAGTGAGTTTGAGGAATGATTTCAACCTCCTTCTCAGACTCAATCACATAAATGGAGGTTGACGTGAGTCTGCAGTAGACTAAAGTAGTTTTCAGTCTCATTTGAACCTCCAACGTAGTTTTTCATGAATGATTTCATGCAGTCAGTTTCATTTAGGTCTCCAAAAAATGAGGTATCTTTACGTAAGTTTATTTTGCTTTTGGCAGTGTTACGCATGCATAAAGCAAAAAACAAAAGACGCACGTGCCGCGTGTGGCAGGGCCTGCAGAAGTGCAGACCAGTGCAGAGAGCTGATAGGAAATCGACTCTAATTTTTGTGTACCTTCGCGAACAAAGTTGAAAAAAGAATAAATTACTTAATATAATAGTGAAAAGTGAAAAAAAGACGTGCACCTGATGTCTTACTCCCTGAAAAAAAGGAAAAAAGTCCGTAGAAAGCAACATGCGCTTATTTTTTGGATAGCAACAGGCGACAAAAATATCGTTCCCACGTGCAGCTTGCCGAAAAATCAGCGAAGTGTTGATTCCACCGTTTCCCTTGTTTGGAGTGATGAAAATGGGAAAAAAACGAAACACGATGCTAAAATAATAGCAATCGATTATAAGTATGCCACTATGCCACGTGTGACTGATAAAAATGTACGAAAAATTTTTGATTTTGTGGATAGGTTCTCTAAAACAAAGGCCCATACATTTTTTTTCCAGATGATGTCGATAAATTGGAAAAAATTCAGTTAACAAACGAAGGAAAAATCCATGACCCGGCTGAAAAATTGATATCAGTCGAAGTCCTTGCTAAACGACAAGATTGCCAAATTCAGGATAAAATGGTCCAAAACATTAAAAATGAAACATCTTGAACAATGAATCTATTCTTAGGAACACACGTCGTATGATAAACCAATTTTCCTATTGCCGTCAACATAGCAACTGAGACTGAAATGAGGGTGAAACATAAACTCATTTCAACCTCCTTAGCTGCAAAACGGGTAATAGCTGCACTTTTTGACGCTGAAGTAAAGCTGAAATTCCATTTAAAACATGCATGATTTCAGTCTCATTTCAAACTCCTTTCTAACTCGAATGAGACTAAACAGGAACCTGAAGATTTCGACTCGGGCTATTACATATTTAAAACCATTGATATCTGAGAAAACGTCGCTCTTCACACTTAAGTTATTTTCAATTAATTTATCCGAAAAATGAATTTCAATTAATTTATGAAAAAATGAATTAAATGCTTAATGGTTTCTTTTTTGTATTGCGTTGAAGTTATAACATTGAAGGGTAAAGGAAGAAAACAAATCATCGTTCAACGAGAAATTTGTGATTTTAATGTTATCATATTGATTGGTAATCCATCTTCGTTATTTACTGTTTATCTTTAAGATTTATATTCGAAAATGATATAATTTTGAAAAGCGACGCTTTCTCAGATATCAATAATTTTGAATGTGTAATTTCGAAAAATGTATTTTGTAGAATAATTATTGCTATTTTTGTTTCGATCCTTGTAACGCACTGTTCATTTTTCAGATAAATTAGTTGAAAATAACTTAAGTGTTAAGAGCGACGTTTTCTCGGATATCAATGTTTTTAAATATGCAATAGCGAATGACGTTTTTTTTTTAATTTTTTTTCCCTTGTTTTCACCCACGTTATTTGCTATTTATAAGAACTGCGCCATAATCGATAATAAAAACGTACCCTAAAAGCGACGGCCGACCTTTACATTTGCAATGTGTGTTTAAGGGGGGGGGGGGGGGGGTTATTTTAATTTCATTAAAAATCTTAATAATTTTAGTTACAGATGTCCGCGTATTTTTGTACTCTAATCTATCTATTTAATAAAGCATTGAAAAAAATCAGAAGTATTTCAAAAATCGAGTTACGACCGACAATCGATATATAGCGAAGGCTATATATAGATACATGACTTTCCCATCAGCTGTTTGTCGAAAAATTGAAGGCTGGAAAGAAACAGCTGATCGTAAATCGTAGCAGATGTGCATAGACATCCTTGTAGCCATTTTAGGATTACTTGACAATCAAATATTTCCCTTGTATATTAATTCATTTCTGATTTCAATACTTTTGTATCTCACTTTTTTCATCAAGTTTTTTCTCAATCGGAATTTCGCTCCATTTTTATTAATTCTGGTATTTATACATGGGCGATGTTCGGTGGGAGGGGGAGGGGAGGATTTCACTCATTTTTTCATTTAAAGAAAAAGTTTTAATCGGTTCAAAAAAGTTCTGGGGCCAAAATGAAAGTGGTGTTTGTGGACTATACAAGGACTACTCTTACCCTCCCTATTGTTCTTCACAAAATGATAAAAAAACAATGTAAAAACTATGAGTTTTATTCCTACTCCAATCTAAGCCATAGCTTGAGAAAGTCAGTATTGGCACATTTAAAATTTGAAGTCAGTGGTAACTGATTTAATGCTATGCATATGATAAGACAAAGATAAGATGGATATGCTTTTTATTGTTTTTAGGGGCACGGTAAAAAATCTTTTGGTAAAATTATTACATCCAGTCTGAATTGGTCTGAATAATTTGAGACACAGGTTAATCTAGTAAAATTACTGAAAGAATACAGTAAAACTGTCTCTTTAAGCCTGTTACTTCTACTACATAGTCAACTGAGAAATCATCCGCTCGGAGAAAATCACTAGTTGAAGTTGTCTCGCAAAATTATTCAAATTATGCATAAAGTTTGTAGCATGCGAACGTTTTTCTTAGTTCTTTTGGTCTGCATATTACGAATCTGACTTCTAGTTCGCAAGGTTAAATAAAACTGCATATTCACTAGAAATTGAGAAGTTATTGCAAGATGGATACAATGTTTTGAAGAGGTAAATTTTTCATTATGTAAAGGAAGTTTTCAAAACATATTCTGCATTTGACTTTATCACATAAATAGATCTGGAAAATTTTTTATACGTAATTATGAAGATACGTTTTTTAAAGATTTCTCTATAAATTGTAGAAAATTTTCCAAATCCATTTATGGAAAAAGTTACATACAGAGTATGGGTTGAAAATTCCATTGCTTGTATGGAAAATTTACCGAATTTTTTATAACAATGTATGCTCTATTTTATACACTGTTGGTTGCCAGGTCAACAAACTATAATGTAATTGCTATAATATAAATATTTAAATATTGTTACAATATTCTGTAGGAAGGTGTACTATTAGTTACTCGCGAAGTAAACTTGGAACACAGTGTCCCCAAGTATCGATTGTCGCTCTCTCTCTAGCATAAAAAAACATAACCTCGTCTTTGTTTAGTAGTGGTATAACACTACGACTTGGGAGGGCTGTGTGAACTTTCAGATGTGTTTTATGAATAATAAAAACAAATTTGGCCTAACGATTTGAAAGAACAAGAACTATTTACACTACAACCTCTGGATAGGGCGCCGGATTTTTTTTTCTATTTCCATTAACGCCTTATGAGTGTGAGTAAAGACAGAATGACGCCCTATCCAGAGGTTGTACTGTATATGCATCTCTAACTCCATGGAACTTCAATTTTTTAACTATCTGCTTGCAATATTAGTTGAAGTTTAAACGGTTTGGTTTTAGAAAAGGTGCAAAATTTGTAATCAGTAGGCAGGAAAGCGAAAAACGCATTGCATCGTGCGGACGATTCCATTTCGAGACATGGTATGTAAAGCTCATATAATAAAATTATTTCAAAACGTTACCACCGAATTTATTATCAGCGACCCGGAAAATCATGAGCAGCATATGCGACTCGCATAATTTTTCATTTTAAAAATATTTGCTGAAAAAGTTAAAATAAATTTATTTGCGAAATGGATGCCAGATTTGTAATCAGCGTATCAAACGACTATGACAAGCTAATATGCATCTTTGAAATAATACCATTGTTATAAGTGATTTGTTTGAGCAAAAATTTTATTCAATGAATTATGCAAACATGGCACAAGATTCATGATCAGCGACACAAAAGACCATGAAAAGCAAACGCATCTTGCAATCACTTCAAATTTACAAGCAACCACTGGAAAAAAGTTTAAACAAATCAATTTTCTACGTCTGATGCCATATTTCTGATCAAGGTTCCAAAAAAATGTGAAAAGCAAATGCATATTGTAAACAACCCAATTTTTATTCACGTTTTGTGAAAACTAATAGTTACATACATAAATTTCCCAAATCTTTTCCTCACTGCGGCAATCTTTCAAAATATTTTTTACTTTTCGAACGGAATTTAACTGAACTATTGTTGTGTAAATGAATTCTTATTCGTCCACTTCAATTCTAAATTATATAATTGAACTATACTTAAATCATTGTATCTTTCTTGATTTTTACGAGTGCCTTAATGAAAAAATTATATTATGTATGTTAAAAAAGACTATAAATACATTATTTACTTTTCATGTGGTTCTAACGAAACCTTCTATATACAAGTTAATATGCCTCGCAGAATAATATCCATCGGGATTATCCGATGGATACGCTACCGACCCTATAGATACTTGTGACTTTCTGAAGAATCCAACCGCACCGCATTGATCTTTAAAAATATTCTTCGCAAACGTCGCAAACTAATGATCGTTGCGATGTAATATTTTACGTGCGAACTTTATAACAAGACAGAAAAGAGAGACAACAAGACAGAGAAAAATACTAAAGAGAGACCAAAGATTGAAATCCACGACCGCGATCAGACTTACTGTCGGTAAGCGCTTCTTTATCGGCAAGGCAGCATCTCGCGGTGAAAAAATGCGATACCATTTTTTTTTTTTTTTTATTATTAGAAACAGGTTGAAGACAGGACAGAACGTCCGCGCTCCGAAAGTAGTATTTGTATAATAATCTCAGTTGACTGACAGTTTTGTTTTTTCTCGAGCGTTTTTTTTTTTTATTAATCTATAATCTCAACTGAGATTATTGATATCTCCATTGTTTTAGAACTCTCAACTACAAAATTATTGAAAGACTTTTTTCACAAGTTTGAAAATCTACATACTTTGGAATTTAATAAAGTAAAAGAAAATTGATTAATTTAGTGTTTAGTCATTAGAAATATCCGATTTCCGAAAATGCGATTTCCAATTTTCGAAATTTCATGTACGAGACTTGAAAATTAAAAAAATAATGATAAATTATCAAAATTACAGTAAAAAAATTCAAGTTGGGAATATTTGAAATGTTCAAAATTTATTGCAATTTTTTTATTTACATAGATGATGATAACTACTTAATATTTTGGAAACCATTACTTTTCAAGTAATTTTGAACCCCTCCCCCCTTTCCTCCTAACTGACGTTGCCAATGTAAAGGTCGCCGTCGTAATCGTGTATGTTTCCCACGCTTGAAAATGAAAGAAAAAAGTAAGATCCAAAAGTAGTGATATCAAGAGAAGCGTCGCATATTCTTTAGCATACTAAGTAATTATCAATCATCACCCACTTTATTTGTCATGTCTACTCAAACAAAAAACTCTGTTTTATCGCTTCACGAAACACGTTACCAGATTTATCATTGGATTTTCCATTCAATGCTTTCGCTCCACTTACTTTTAAACACGAACGTTACGCATTTAGATATTGATGCGTTCAAAAGCGATCGACGGCCCGCTTGATGTTATACACGGAGAAAAGCTTACACTAATATTTACTCTAGCCGACACGACTCAGTCGTGTAACCAACATAATCGAAGTTAATCACGGCTGAGTCGTGTCGCTATACGACTCAGTCGAGCAGCGACACAAACCATTCGTATTTAGACAGTAACCAGTCATGCCAGCTACACGAACGCCAATAGAGTAATGTGTAGTGCCAATCCCACTACTCTTTACTCTTTCTACACGACTGAGTCGTGTGGACTGCACGAATGAGTCTTGCGAGCCGCACGAATCAGCACGAATGTTTCCGGCGTTCGCCACGGAAAAATCTGAACGCACGAAAACAAAAAGCAATATTTGTCTATGCTATATTACTTATTTTTACTCTGATCTGTAACGCCTTTGTCTAGTCGATGTAATTTGAAAATAGTTTTAATACAACGTAATCATGTTTATGTACAAAATATAATTGTAAATGGATATTTCATTATTTATATATGTTTTGAAATGAATGGTATTGAGCCCAATAAAACGTGAGCGAAATTTGTGTATTCTGATTCACTCGTAATGTTTTACGTGAATCGGTTTACAAATTTTTAAGCCTGAGAATAGTAAAATTACTGTTTGAGCACAAGAAGCGTTTTTTTTTTGAAATTAGATATTGTTCTGCTGATCTATCTTCACATGAAATTCAATTATTTACCAATTAATTAATATATATTTATCTATTAATTTGATTTGATATTTCACATTTCGATTTATGTGAATCTGAAAATTATTGTGATGATAAACATAATTTTTTTTTCTTAATTTCATTATCAATTACATTCATGCGAATAAATAAGGATAGGTACATAAATATTTTGAAAGAAAAGCAAATGATATTTTTGCATGGTACTCATATAGCATAGACAAATATTGCTTTTCGTTTTCGTGCGTTCAGATTTTTCCGTGGCGAACGCAGGAAACATTTGTGCTGATTCGTGCCGCCCGCAAGACTCATTCGTACAGTCCACACGACTCAGTCGTGTAGAAAGAGTAAAGAGTAGTGCGGTTGGCACTACACATTACTCTATTGGCGTTCGTGTAGCTGGCACGACTGGTTACTGTCGAAAAACGAATGGTTCGTGTCGCTACACGACTGAGTCGTGTATCAACTTCGATTTTTTTGGTTACACGACTGAGTCGTGTGGGCTAGAGTAAATATTAGTGTAAGCTTTTCTCTGTGTATTTTTAATCAATTATATTTTCGAAATACATATTTTCTTCCATTGCATCTTAGTCAGTCATTGGAATATTAATTGGGATGTATGTACTGTGACCAGAAAAAAAAAAAAATACAGGCGAATATGGTCCCGAATTCGGCCAATTCCCGCACACCCTTCGCCTGCAAATCACGACCAAAAAAAAATTAGCAGGATCGCCAGTCCACGTATGGACAATTAAATGAATTCACTCATATTGAGTGTGAAACCACAAAAAAAAATTAATCAAACAAAAATTGGTCGGCCTCAATTCGAAAAAAATTTTTGTAGGCCGTTTCAATTCAATTGAAACGGCCTCAACACACAAAAAATATCACGCACTCGGCTAAATTCCTGATCAAAGAAACAAACGAAAAAAATCAAAAGTCGTGATTCCAAATAAATCCATAACCCATACCAAATTCATCGCAATTAATAATTCAGAAACCAATAACAAACAAAAATATCAGTACAAGAGCAAACCAAAACCCCACCTCAAACCAGAAAATCAAGAAGCAAAAAAAAAACAAATTACAATACCAATTTTTCCTCGAGTCCCGGAGACGTCCGTCTCCTCGGTTCACATGGGCACAACAGCCTAGGCTTGTTGATATAATATCGATATTTTTATTCTCAATATCGATATTTCATATCCGATATTGGTGCCGACGATATTGATGATATTTGATATCGTGTTCACGATATCGATATTTGAAAAACGATATTTTCCATGTCGATATTTATTCCGATTATCAATATCGTTTTTCGATATTTGATATCTTCACGATATCGATATTAGAAAAACGATATTTTCCATACCGATTTTTTTTCTGATTACCAATATCATTTTTCGATATTTGATATATTCTCACGATATTGATATTTTACATCCTGATATATCACCGATTATTCGCGTATTTTCCATAATTATATTGTCATATATTAATATTAGTTATAAGTTGAAAATATATCTTTTTTTCTTTCTCATATCTTATTATTGGTACTAATGCAGATATAATTTTACTACGAATAATTCAGCGTAAATTGATTGCGAAATTTTTAATTTTTTATAGTGATACATTAAGAATATAATAAAAATTTTTGAACCTAATTTCGTCATAAATAACAATCAGTTGTGTAATTAATTTCATATATAGTTGACAAAATCGGTTTAAGGACAAATTTATTTGATTTCCTAATAGTATAGTATATACATGTCGAACAAAATTTTTTTTAATCTATAATTCATTTTTTTTATACCAATTGGTATAAAAAAAATAAATAAATAAAAAATTATCAACAGTCAACATTGGTATTCCACAACTCCGCTTTTCATGTTTCAACAATATAGAGCTTCGAAACTATTGATTCAATTTTGATGTATGTAAACAATATATACATAATTCTTTTTAACAAAAAAGCTAAAAAAAAACCTCTACGAGCTCTTCTGGTTTTAGAGAATATACTTATGATTTTTTTCAAGATGAAAATTTTGTTTTTCCATTTTGCTATGATCAGTGGTTTGTTCGTGACAAAATTGAGTATAAATAAAAATCGAAAACCAATTAGAGCAAAATGTTTGACACTCTTCGGTCACTTATGTTTGCAATTACAAGAATCATTTATGCATTTTATTTGCATTTGATATTGTTGGGCTTTTATTGTGTAACCTATGATGGGTAATTCCTTGCACAGTAAAAGTCAATTTTAATGAGAAAAAAGAATCCGAAAATAAAATTAGTATTACGCCGATGCATCTTTGACAAATCATTCAGGGCCATTCAGCATTCTGGTCAATAAATCAAGATACAGCATTGTTCAGTTTGTTTGTGGAATTCGTCTGTCACAATGCTATCTGATGAGGAGGAGAGTGAGGATCTTCTTCCCGAATATTCCGATGGGAATATATTTGGGCCTTTTTTCGCCTCAGCCTGAATTTTTTTTATATAGTACAATGCCTATTCTAGAAAAATCTGTGGAGTGGGCATTGACCTCGAAAAGTGCCGATCAGTGACGATGCCTGAAATGCTGTGAGTTTTCCAGTTTTTCGATTTCGACATTGTTCCTGTCAGGTACTTCGTCCAAGAAGTAGTAGTTACAATGTCAGCAGCTAAAGCGAAAATGAAAAATAATAAGGCGTCGGATGTAGAACTCAAAAAATTATTTACGAAAGTAGATTCAGTTTCGGTGATGTGCCTTCTGTGCTCAAAAATTGTGAGAACAAGTGGTAATACATCAAATTTTCGCACACACGTGCGAAATAATCATCCAGGCCTTACTGAAAAACTCGAAGGAGCTGGAGCTGGAACGGAAAAGGTGCAAGGAGCTGGTGCATTGATAACGATACCCGATGGGCCATCAACGAGCACGGAGGTAAGCTCATTATGATAATGATCAAACGCATCCGCCAATGCGTTGATTCATCTCATCCATTTAGAATTCATGGTCACAATTGTACAATTTTTGAAAAAAGTTTTGTTTTGAAAATTTTCTTGATTGTTTCATTTCAAAATTTCAAAAGTTTTATTTCACAGAGTTGACTTAACAAATTGAAAATTTTCCCTTCGCGTCAGAGTGAAATAATAACCCTCCAGGTAGCATCATAGCTTTCAGAAATCTCGTTATGTCCCGCCAGGAAGATTTCAGACATAATATCTATGAAAGTGTTATATGAAATGTTTCATTCGAAACCTTTTAGAAACGTCCGTTAAAATTACAAGTGATCTGCTTTAACCGTTTATTTGCAATTCATCCTCCCGCGAATTTGCGGTACTCTTTTTTACGCGCTTCTAACTACCCTAGCAGTCCAACTACCACTTATATCGGTGGTAACCAGGTGGTAGTTAAGTGGTAATTAACGTAATTAAGTGGTAACTAGATGGTAAATTTTTCTCACCCAAAAATCGATGCTGATGTTTCCAAACTACTAGAAATAATTGCATTTGGTTATTTTTCAGTTATTTTGAGACAAACAATTACTGAAAAACAACCAGAAAGAAGGCAATATTTTTTTTTGAAAAATTTTTTATAGTTAAAAATATATACCACATGAAACCTACAAACGACATTTTCACTATCACTATATTTTTAATATTAATAGTTTTTTCATCCATGTTCGAAGTAAAGTGATCGTTTTTTTTTAAATTTATTGTTGGGTATATATTTGGTGTGAATATATTCCCACCTTAATAGTAACTGTTCTTAGTTCATGATTTATTTTTTTATTCCCGGTATAAAACAAAAACATACATTTTTTTCTATTTTTTCAGACTTCTGTGTCAACTATCGCCACCAACAATGACACTACTGATGTAGATCCACAGCATCAAGATTCTTCGAGCGCAACATTATTGGCTCCCACCGCTCCCACGGCTCTCGCGAGAAGAACAAACAAAAGATCAAGACGAACTGATTTATTTTCATGTTATGAAAATTTTTCTAGTTTTGAAGGTAATGAAACGATCATTTTTATAATTATGTAGATGTTTAGAAAAATTTTGCATATTTTATTGCGATGATCTATTTTTAAAATTTTCAATATTCGTGAAATGCGTGTTTTTGTATGCAAGCGACTACAATTACATGAACTGACATTTTGCAGAAGGTGGCAACAAACACAATGAAATTACGGAGACCCTTATTTTCATGATTTGTAAGGACAACTTGCCCGTTCGTTGCGTCGAAAAAGAAGGTCTTTTGAAATTCATGAAAGTTGTATGTCCGCGATACAAGCTTCCATCGAGATTCAAGATAAATTATGACAAAATTTTTCAACGAATAATTTAGTAACACATGTATATTATGAAAAATAAGTTGCAATACCTTAAATGCAGATAAAATTAATACGACGAATAACAGAATTCAGTATCGAAGTCGATAAATACTTAAAATGAATTTTTTGATACATTTATGAAGATATGTAGATATTTTGAATTGCAAGTACATATTCTAATAATAATCTAAACTAAGTCTTATGTACAAAATGGAAGATTGAAATTTTTTAATCAAAATAATACGCAAAGGGAAAAGGGGTTAACATATACAGTTACTCAAAATACATGAGCTTTCTTCCATTTTCCCTCTATGCTTATCAGTTATATTTAATATAAATAGCGTATTAGTCGAGACTCAGGAAAGCGAAGATTTCGTATGTTAATAATTAAGTCATTAAAATAACTTTTAAAATTTTTCTAATGTCGAATATACTTGCTTGTTATTACAAATTTCCAATATAACGTATTTTTAGCGTTAAAAATTTTTATGATTTTATAATGTAGCAATAGCATTGTATCCTTTGTAATAATAACAAATATATGGTGAATATATGAGCACCTGCAATTTTAGGTTGTTCAGTACTTCGAAGTTTGCCAATTAAAAATGTTATGTTTTTTACATTTTATATTAGGAATGCTGATTATCGTACTGATGATTCCATTCCAGATTTTAGTGGAAAAATTCATCTACAACAATATACCAGGTGTACTCCTAAGTAATTTCCGGTTTTTTCAATGGATGGCGTTCTGTTTTGTACCGCTGTTGGTAACACATACCATATGTCATTTTGTTCAGTCATATCGAGTGCTTGAACTGCGTTGACATTTTCTCGAAAAAATCTTCCAGTAAGTTTTTATTGCGCTTCAAAAATGTCGAATTTTGTACCGAATTTTGAGCATATGCGCCATGCATTGCTTTTCACGTTCAATCAGGGGAAAAAAGTATCCGAGAGCCACTGTGCGCTTGTGTAAGTTTATGGTGATCGTGCATTAACACTTCGAACATGTGAAACGTGGTTTCGACAGTTCAAAAATGGAGATTTCGACCTGAACGACGCCGCACGCTCCGGCAAGCGAAAATCGTTCGATGACGCCGAATTGCAAGCATTATTAGATGAAGATAACACGCAAACGCAACGACAGCTTGCAGATGCGTTGGGAGTTGAACAGCAAGCAATTTCCAAACGTCTGCGAGCCATGGGAAAAATTCAGAAGTGTGGAAAGTGGGTGCCCCATGAACTGACCGAGAGACAAATGGAGAATCGAAAAGTGACCTGTGAAATGCTGCTTCAACGATACAAAAGAAAGTCTTTCCTGCATCGTATTGTTACTGGTGATGAAAAGTGGATTTTCCTGGAAAACCCTAAGCGCAACAAATCGTGGGTGAGTCCAGGTGAAGCATCGACATCGACGGCACGGCCAAATCGTTACGGTCGGAAGGTCATGCTGTGTGTGTGGTGGGACCAGTCCGGTGTTATATACTTTGAACTGCTGAAACCTGGTGAAACTGTGATTGCCGTTCGCTACAAACAGCAAATGAAAGATTTGAGCCGAGCCATTGTGGAAAACCGACCAGAATATCAAGAACGACAGAAGAAGGTGATTTTGCTCCACGACAATGCGCCGTCGCATAAGTCGAAAGTCGTTCGTGACACGCTGGAAAGGCTCAAGTGGGAAGTGCTTGATCATGCGGCTTACTCACCAGACCTGGCGCCATCCGACTACCACCTCTTTGCCTCGTTGGGCCATGCCCTTTCTGAGCAGCGCTTCGACTCGTACGAAAATGTACGAAAATGGCTCACCGAGTGGTTCACCTCCAAAGGCAATGATTTTTACTGGCGTGGTATCCACAATTTACCAGAAAGGTGGGAAAAATGTGTAGAAAGCGATGGAAAATACTTTGAATAAAATAAAGGTTACGGTTTTTTTGGAATTATGTGTTTTATTTGCAAAAAAAACCGGAAATTAATTAGGAGTACACCTGGTAGTACTTTAAGTAGTTTTATTAGTTCCTAAATTTGAAAACTTTACGAATTTAAAGTAGAAAGCAAAAATCCGCGTGAAATTCGAATTTCACAGGATCCTGGAGTTATTTATTACAGAATCATTGAGCATTTTTGAGAAGTATTGATCACTATGAATATTGAATCTAATATGATTGTTTTAAAAGAATAAGGTGTGAACTTATCATTGAACATTTTGTTATTTGCGATGCTTTTTTTCAGATCATTCAGCTAATCGAAAGACGGTGTGATGCTAGCGTGCACATCATAGCAGCAACGCTTCAAGAATCTGAGCACATATCCTTCACCAGTGATGTTGTGACCATCACTAATTCAACTAGATCTTTTTTAACACTGACGGCTCATTACATTATTGGTGGAAATTTAGAAAGCATCAGCTTATCAGCTTTATGTTTGTCTCAGGTATAATTGGGAAACGGTTCAGTTAATGTTTACTGATATATGGCTGAAATATGTTGATGCAAATAAAAATCGAAAACTATTTTATCTTTGTTTCATGCGAAATTCGTGCACAAAATTTGGCAGCTCATTGCGAGTAAAAATTACGAAGTACAGAAAATCAACTGTTTAATTCAGAAATTATCATCGCGATCGTGATATATGTTTTCTTGAAACTTGAAATAATCGGGAACTAAACAATTATCATACTAAAAAATTAAAGCATATAATTATTCAATCTCTATATCGTACAAATACTGGGATTCTTGGACGTGCAACATCAAATGTACATAGCCAACAAAATTTTTACAAATTTTTTTTTCTGAACATAATTATTGTGAAACTTCAATTCTACTGTAAATATGAAAGCAATAAATCTTCACAATTTAAAGTTTTCATACAAAAGTCCATGAAATCAAACTTTCAAACTCTTAGACTGGCCGTTGAAGTGGTGTAGGTGGAATTTTGATTGCGACGCCTCTGAAATAGTTTCTAAATATTACAAAAAACTTCCTGCATTTTTTCAGATTTTTTTAACATCGTCAACCTTGCTAGGTAGTCTTTTTTTTTGTCAAAATCCAATGTTGTATTAAAAAAATTCTTAACCCGTAAGATTTTTCATTTTTTGACGTTGGTCTCAGTAAAAAGATATTGATTTAGAGACTTGATATTTTTTTGTAATATGCCATAACTACAAACAATATTTTTCCGCATTGAACTAATATTGAAAGTGATTCCGGTGTCAGAGAAAAATGACAGTTTATGTTCATAATAAAATTCCATGCCAGGACCAAAGAACTATTAAGTCGACTCTACTGGCACGAGTAAACGTTGTTCCAAAAATTTGAAAAATTCAAAAATTTGTATTTGAATTGCTTGACATCCATAATAAAGGGGACGTCACTATTAAAATTCCACCTAACCCATTTTAACAACCACCCTGAAGTACCTACTGCTCTACGAAATCCTAACTTTAGAACTTTACATTTCACAAAATGTACGTTGTACTACATTTTTTTAAATAAAATGAAGTTTTTACTTTATTTTTTTAGTCTCATACGGGAGATTATATCAGCGCCACATGCCGAGAGATAATGGACCAATTTAGAATTCTCGAGGAAAAAAGATTGTCCATGACGACAGACGGTGGATCCAATATGATCGCCGCCGTCCAAAATCTTTTTGGGCCGGAAAAAAAGATACCATGTGCAGCACATATCCTAAATCTGGTAGTGAAAGAAGTGTTGGAAAGTGTCAAAATATTCACTGACATTGGCACCAACATGAAAGCCGTTGTCACGTACTTTAAGCGCTGTGTGAACGCAATGGACCAGCTTCGAGAAGCTCAAGCACAAGAGGGGATTCCGGAGGGTGAGATTCAGACACTCATCCAAGACGTTGACACAAGGTGGAATTCGAGTTTGGCCATGATGATACTGTATATTCGACATTAAAATCTGATAAATGGAATTCTGGAGAAATAACGGGTGCGCATCGTCAATGCTAATATACCCGATGCAGTACCCGCTTCAAAATTGAATGTTGCAGAAGATATGGTTGAGCTGCTTAGTCCATTTGACGAAATGACTAAGGAACTCAGTGGTGAGAAGTATGTGACTGCGAGTCTCGTGATTCCTTCCACTTTTCTTCTTCTTGAATCTCTCAGAAACGCTGAGATGAAAACAGTCATGGGGAAAAAGGGTCAAGAAATTTTTGTGGAAAAAGCCACTAACAGATTGACCCCCCTGGAAAAAACCGTTTTCCTCGCCAAAGCAACGGTCTTGGATCTCAGGTTTAAGCACAAAGAGTACTTCTCGAAACCTTTGTTGGCCCAACAAGCTGTAGATGACA
The DNA here is from genome assembly GCA_028476575.1 of Platygaster robiniae. Lineage (NCBI taxonomy): Eukaryota > Metazoa > Arthropoda > Insecta > Hymenoptera > Platygastridae > Platygaster > Platygaster robiniae. The sequence continues at coordinate 18,079,020 of CM052029.1, read as the reverse complement.
TCAGCAGGGAATTTCGAAGGGTTAAATCATCTTTGCAACCTGCAAATGCTCCGGTATTATAATTTAAAAACAAATTTCGTATTTTATTTGATTTTTCACAAGTTTAATTTTCTGGTCCGATTTCAGTGTGAAGAGCCAGTCACAAAGATTTTGCAAAAAACCTCGCTGTGGGATAGGCATAACGCCAAGGTGCTATCAAAGAATTCATCCTTGAATGGTGAAGACACGAATGAAAGAACACTGCCACGAGAGATGAAAATCTACTTTGATCACCCTCTACTCACAAAGGAAGTAGACCCAATTCATTTCTGGAATGCCAACAAAAATTTGATGCCGATTTTGTCGTAAATCGCATTAAAATATTTGACTCTCCCAGCAACTTCGGTGTCTTCAGAAAGAGTTGGGTCTACCATCAAACTGGTCGTGAGTGATACTTAAAGCAGAATGACTCACGATCACGTGAAGCAACGTGTCTTTTTAAAATCACTCGACCAAAAACACTGGGTTTGAAATTTTGTATTGAAATTCTTTGAATTTCCTGTTCTCGTGTTAAGTGTATTTTTTTTATGAAGAATAAATTTTGTGCACATAAAACCATTGTGAAAGTTATTGTAAAATAATACACTCAGGCTATTTTCTATTGTACCTATTTAATTGACGTGTATTTTGTTTGTATTTTATGTTGCATGTCCTCATACATGCTAGGTCACTCAGTTCACTTATTGTCATTTATTTATGAGACTTTTTACATGGTTTTGTAAAACTTTAAAAAAATTGTTTAAAACTATCTTTTGTTTTGTGGTGCGTGACGGGATTATTTAGAAATCAGTCTAGTATTTTATTTGTCATTATCAATTTGTTGATCAATTATGGTCTTTATTCTTCACATATTTTTTCTATTACCATTGCTTATTCAAAAGGAATGAATTATTACATGATTTTGAGTTATTCAATAATGAAGCTTGAACATTATCAAAACAAACTTCTTTTTTTGGCCTTCCTAGTAACTTGGGTTTATATAAGCTTTTTAAAAAACCCCTTATGAAATTTTAGGTTTTTAAAAAAAAAAATCTCTTTTTTACATACAGAGACTTCATAAAACGAGCAATATTCTTTAAAGTTTTATCAGTTTTTAAGAAGTTACTTTATAAAAAGAAGTTACTTTAAAAATATTTTATGAAATGAACGCAAATTTTATTAGGAGTTTTATAAAAACTTTATAAAAACCCAAGTTATTAGGGCCCAACCTTCCATTGTTCTTAAATTCGTTTGCGATTCTCTCTTCCTTTTTATTTTTTGTAAAAAATACAATATAAATGATATACTTAAATGAAGAATGAACCTCTGGTTGAGTAGAATAATCATACAGAATTATATTTTTTATATATTCAGTTGACCGTAAAAAAATTTTTCTTCAAAACTCGCCCAAAAGTTTACATATTCGGTGAAATCAAAGTAAAAACATTTTTTTAGATTTTTTATTGGAGTATCAAGTCGTGTTGCGCAATGGCAAAAACCTTTGCCCGTATATTCATTTATATCGTGAAGGTTTTTCATTCGAGCAATGACTCATTTTATTATTTTATTTATTTCAGTTGACTCAAACGAATAACTTGGATAACGATTTTTTCCTTTTATTGTATCGAATTCGTCAACTTTTAAGCGGGTACAGAATTTTTTCTTACAACATGAAATACAATCGTAACAACAAAAACCTGTATCTTTCTATTGGGACATGAGAATTTTTCCGGAATCCGGAATAATTTAAAATAAAAGCCAACGATAACCGATATTAGTTTTTGAACATACAATTATGTATCAAAATATTGATATCGGTCAATGACAACCGATATTTCGGTGTTTGAACATACGATAATACATATTAAAATATCAATATCGGACAAATGTCGGTCAACGATTATCGATATTTCAGTGTGTAAATGCACGATAACATATCAATATCGGTTTTGGGTGGATATCGTAAAACGATTATCGATATTTCAGTGTATAAATGCACCATGATATATCAATATCGGTTTTACGTGAATATCGTAAAACGATTATCGATATTCTTGATATTGTTCGAACAGATGATGATATATCATAATATCGATATTTTATATCCTATATATCAAAACCGATGATGATATTGAAAAAAATATCGATATTATATCGATATTAATATTACCATGAATATCAACAACCCTAAAACAGCCCCGAGAAAATCAAAAAACCCCCCGAAATTTCCCTGCCCCACGCCCGGCCGCCGAACCACGCCGGAATCGGTTGAGTTTCCCCACTTACTGAAAATCCCACTCATCGCCGGGCTTTTACCTGGGATTCAGCTCCCTCTACTCCCGTGGATGCCGTCCTCGCCCGGGGCACGACTCCTCGGAAATTCATCGAGAGTCGCCCCCGAAAAACGAGACGCAGTCCGACAAAATAAAATCAGGGAGACATATGCAGTGCGGGGAAGCTGACTGGATCGGGAACCGAGCCCATGCAACACTCCTAGACCATCCCGACAGCGATACGCGCTCGTCGCCGATGGACCAGGGTGTCACGCTCCCTCCCGATCCCTCCCAGGGACTCCACAAAGGCTAAACCCAAAATATAAAAAAAACAACACCCAGGAACCTCGTTCCCAAAAGGGCGCTCAACGATGAACCGAAAAACAGGGGCGAACCGAGCGAGGGCACAAAAATCCAATACTGGCAAAAAAAAAAAAAATAAAAATTTATTTAAATGCAAAGTCGAACTCGAAATTTCAATCAGAAATAAAAATGAAAAACAATAATGATATTCTTTTGAGTTAGAGTTTTTATTTATTCAGTGTTATTATGAATCAATGGGCACACTAACATGACAAGCATAATGAGGTTGAAACTATGTATTGGTATACCATCAGTATCTACTAAGAAGTCTAAGATACCACAAAATTTGTGAAGTTTTAATTGATATAAATAATGTTACATTCCGCCTTTTTTCAACGATAAATTCAAGTTGTTAATTTTGAGAAATAATAATAAAAAATCTGAAAATTAAAAAAATTCTAAAACTAACTTAACGAAGGAGGCCTAAGTGACGCACATCGGTTTCAGGGCCGGGAGTTCCCCTCTGTTTAGGAGACTCATAGTTTTCTACCAACACTAAAATAACAATACTTAAATTTAACGGAGAAATTTGCAACTGAATCAGTTACGTAAAAAAAATATTTTTTATAAATATTCATACAATAAAACTTTTTGATTACTGTCATATTTCATGTTAAACGTTTATAACGTGAACGTCGTAATTTTAATAGATATGGTAATAAATAAAAAGAAAAAAACTATTTAAAAAAAAAATGATACAAATTCTTGTATTTTTTTAATCATTTTTCGTTTAACGAATCTATGAAAACCAAAAAAACTGATCACAATTATATAATACTCAACTTACTATTTTAAGGAAAATATTTTGAATCCAGCCTGTCTTGAACAAAAATTTCTAAACGTGAAATTAAAGTTTATGGAAACATTTTTCCGATCCGACATTTCACATTGTTCACATTCATCAAAAATTTAATGATCACTGTAGAACATTATAACTTAACATATATTATAAAAAAACGTTGTTTAGTTTATTTTTATGCTTCAAACAGTATGCATACTTAAATGCATTTTTTGTCAAAGTAGATATTAAATCATGAAATCGATAAAAGATTCTTTTTGATTCCACAATGGTAATATTAGTTTTGTCAGTACGTTAGGAAAATTTTTTCCATTCACATCATAAAATTATGTTTAATCATGATGTCAAGTAAACTTTAAAATAAACAAAATCGAAAAACTTTTTGTTTAGTAGAGATAATTCTCATAGTAAAAATCACCTGCTATAAATTATTAATATACAGTAACTAAAATGTTATAATGAAAAAATGTAGAAGGTAACCATAATTATTTATTCATTGTTATTCTCCAGAAAACATAATGAATAAATCATTCATATTTATTCATTGTACTGCAGCTTTTCGGCACTATATACTTATTGCAGCCGCGTTTTTTATTCTCGATCTCGAATCGAGGAATCCCGAAACGAAATTCTTCGCAATGACCTTCATCAATGGCCAGAAAATAAAGAAAATCCAGGGAAAAACGAACAATAGTCACGCGGCATAGCTTCCGTATGAGAAACAGTTTTTTCCCCCTCCGTTTACCCAGACTCGACGCTTCTCACATTCCCTTCAATCCCCACTCGACGCGAATCTCCTCCGCCGCGTCATAAAGTGAAAGTCCGTTACGCACGACTAAGCTGCCCGGGGCTGCCCAAAATCAGCCGAACGGCTCGTGTGCTTATGATTATTGACTGAACAATTTTCTCGGAATTCTGGTCTGACGAAAATTTCTTAGCCAAGTAGCCTGAAGATATAGGTGTCTCTCGCGCTCCCCGCATTAGGCGTGCGTGTTTGAGAGAGTGAGGGATGGGTAATCCGCGTCTATTTCCACAGGACGGTTTCGACCTTTTACCGTTACTTTAGAGAGGGAGGTAAAAGGAATCTGCGATTAACGACGGTCGAAACACGTCCGTGTTTTAAGATATACTTAAGATTTTTTGTTTAAGAAATTTTCCAAAACATTTCTGACAATGAAAGTATTTTTTTAAATCTTAATCTTCTTAGAAAGTTATGAATGTTCCGGAAATTCACTAAAAATCATTAAAAAAATTTTAAAAGTGAAATTATATCATAATGTGAAACAACTTTTAAAAATCATCGATTTTTTTAATACAAAATAATTTTGTACGTTTTTGAAATTCCGGAAACATATTTACGAAACTTCCGCGAAAAATTTTGAAAAAGCTGTGATTTCCAAAAAAAAAAATAAAAAATTCAAAAAATGCTATTCCCACTGTTTAAACATATAGAATTTGAACAGTAGAATTAAAAATTATACTCGTTTGAACTAGGGAAAACACGTACCTAACCTGAATTTGAAAATAACATTAAAAGACATGATAATTACTGTTTAATATAGGTCCTTTTTTCAATGAAAACGTCACTGAAAATCACAAGATATTTCATGATGATGAATTTATATTAGAAATAAAAATGTCTTCGATTAGAAATAATTGCAAAATTGAAATTTGAAAAACCTTTTTCATAGATATTGTTGCAATTTAATTTTATAATTTTAATGCACCACCTCACATTGTAGGAGACCTCTACACAAAAAAATTAATTATTCTCGGAGTTTCTCCTGATCTTTAAACCTATGCACTTTCACTTTTTTGCAGCAATCACTTCAAAAATGTTGGCGAGCACTTAGAACATAACACTGTGCGACAAAAAAAATTTTTTTTCTGCTATAGATCTAAATGCACAAAATCAATTCGTAATGACCCCATAAACAAGTCTGCAAGAGATTTTCGCGAAGTTAGCGCAAGTTTCCGAGAAATTATTTATCCAAAATTTCGAAAATATAACTTTGTAATTCTTACAATAATGGCTCGATTTTTACCGGATAAAAGCGCATGTCTATGTATTTGAGGTCGAAAATTCTATTTTCATCATAAAAACGTTGAAAAACTGCATTTTTCACATAGAATGCCTGCCTATTCAAGACGATCGAACACGAGCGAGACCCCCAACCACAACCGTTAGTGATTTGCATTAAGTGATTATTTTCAAATTTTAAACTATGTGAAAAATGCAGTTTTTCAACGTTTTTATGATAAAAATAGAATTTTCGACCTCAAATACATAGACATGCGCTTTTATCCGGTAAAGCTTGAGCCATTATTGTAAGAATTACAAAGTTATATTTTCGAAATTTTGCATAAATAATTTATCGGAAACTTGCGCTAACTTCGCGATATTTTCTTGCAGACTTGTTTGTGGGGTCATTAGGAATCGATTTTATGCATTTAGATCTATAGCAGAAAAAAAAATTTTTTTTTTGTCGCACAGTGTAATCGAAGCTTTTTGAAAAAAAAAAAAAAAAAAAAACGTAATTTACAAAATTTTTTTTTTTAAATCTTGAGATTGTTTGAAACCAGGCTTTTCACCATTGATCAGCTTACATGAATTTGAAAGTATGTATTCAAAAATCGAAAATCAAAATCAAAGTGCAAATATTAAGGGAGCATTTCATGGCAGATTTACATGTCAACTTTTTTTTCTTACGAAATATTTTTTTTGCGTTCTTATGTACTGCTAAAGTAATCGACATGTATTTTTTTTTTCAATGTGTTATTTGAAAATTTCAAGATATGATTTTTTCAAGTTTGGCACTCGGCAAAAATATCAAAGAAGTTTATAATATAAAATATACTATTTAATAATATATATTATTTATTATGTATTATATATTATTATAATATACATTATTATATTCTCTCCTCGTACGAAAAATCAAGCCCGAATTCACCTCGAACTGAAAATTCAGCCTGTATGACAAAAGCCTTGATACACAATCTACTATTTCGAGTTAATTTTTCTAGATTTTTAAGCATTTATTCATGGTCTCCACAGGCTAATGAAAAATTGAATAAAAATATTTAATCCGTATTTTTTTAAATCTTTTTAACAAATAGTTTTGAAAGTACTCATTGAATATTTTTTACTTTATTTTATATATTTTATACCTTGTTAAACAACAAAGCTCTCCTTTTTTTAACTTTTTATGGTACACCATAAATTGCTAAAATTGATTTTTTTACATTTGTGCGCATAAGTGCATGCATACAATTTTTTAGAGGGGTTTTTCAAAAGAACATTCTTTTTGCCTTAGAATATTTAGATTATTCGAATTATTTTATTTCTACTTACGAATCATCTATTTTTTTGTCATGAGTTGTTTCGAAAATTTCACAATTAAAGCATCTTGAATTAAAATTTTACGGTTGCACGCGTAAATTTCGGAGCTTCGTACACTGAGAAAAATGCACCGTGATGATTTCTGACTTTAACCGTACTGGTTACGGTGAAAAATTTTTTTTTCACAGTCACCTGACTCTTTACGGTCAAAACCGTAGTGACAACGGTATCCACCGTACTCATTACGGTATATAACTGTAAATGTTTTTGACACCAAACATTTGAAAGCAATGTATATAGAAACTATTAAACGATTCCGGTTATCCACCGCAATGAGTACGGTGGATACCGTAATAATTACTGTATTGACAGGTATTCAGACAGGTATAATAAAAAATAAAAATTAGATTTCACCGTAACCAGTGCGGTGAACTTTTCTCAGTGTAATTTAAATATTTTTTTTGAGAGAAGTATATTCTTATGATAATTTTCTCTAGTTTTTCATGTACTTGAAGTTTCAAACGTTTAAAATTAAACGGAAAGAAAAATTTAATGAATTTTCAATTTCTCGTTACGGGGATAGTTGTGTAAAATATTTTATTGGTTAGCATAAAGTTTATTGTTGAGACCAAAAAATCTTTGAAAGCATCAGGAAAATTTTTTTTTAATACTTATCTTTTTTCCTTTTTCGTTTCATTTTAAACGTTTAGAACTTCATGTACCAAACGTTTAAATGCGCTTTTCATGCGTTTAAATCAGAACCATCAATTTTTTTTTCTCTCATTAAAACTTTCATCAAAGCACTAAAATTTCAAAATTTCACTTAACTCTTTTCTTATTTAAACTTTGAGATGTAATTTTTCATTTTCCAGAAACGCAATTTTTTCTTACACATCAGTTTTACACAACTTTTTGATACGATAATTAAAATTTCGAAAATTTATGAAGAATTATTAGAATTTGAACACTAGGAATATGAGTCTTTCAGATTTCTAAGTATAAAAATTCAATTTTTCCGTAGTTTTCATTTCCACTATTGAATATTAATATTCATTCAACAAGTCTCGTTTTGCAATTTTTTATGATTGATACTGGATGCGGGTTTTACTAATCGATTACTGATCGACAAAATCATGTAAAAATCGTCGAAATTAACAGAACACACAATAAATTCAAAATAATTCAAATAAACAGCCAAAATATCGCCTAAAATCACTACTCAACAGATCGATATCCCATTTTTTTCGAATATTTTTCACTTGGAAATCGCGTGAAATGACTGTGTTAGACTTGCACCAATCTCGACGCTAACACAATGTCAAAGGTTACTATTTATTTATGCATGCAAAAGTTAAGGAAGAATGTACACATAGACGAGCACTCGTTTTGGAAAAAGATGCTTCCACTAAAATTTCGGATGTTAGTCTTTAACTTTGAGCTTTAAATCTTTTTCAGTGTGAATAAATTAAGTAATTTGCAATACTATACAATTTTGTATATCAGTTATTTTTATTTGAACGTAATGACAAAATATTTTCTCTAATAAAGCAGATTGGCATGTTTATATTTCAGCGAAATCGAAAGCAGGTGCTCAGATTACCAAGTTGGAATAATGTTTTCTAATTTTGAACGTTTGGCATGAAATTCAAGGCCGATAAAGTTGCTCAAACAACATTACAAGTTTTAAGAAAAGTGTAAATATGAGTACCATACGATTATTGAAAATTTATTCGATAATCATGACTTAGATTTTTGATTGAATTGTATGAATTAATGTTCAATATAATTCATCAGTTCAACATTCAAGAGTACGTGAAAAATTCTGAACAACTTGAATAGTGTGAAATTTATCAATCATACGCGAATTCCATACACCAGCTATAAATGTTAACTGATAAGACTGAACTTTCATGTCTGATAATAACAAAAACTATTTTGTTTAACATCCGAAAATTTGAAAATTTTAACTGCCGATGAACTTTGTGGTCTTTAAAAACTCAAACATTTTTTCGATATTCATAAAAAGTAAATTTCAAATTTTAAACAACTTATCGAATGCTATAGAAGTGATAATTTTTATTCACCGTTATTATATTTGCACACTGTGAGTGGATATTGTGATTGCGACGGTTAAATCCTGCTGGGAACAATAATATCAAGTTGCACACACAAACTGGGGAGATTCTGTTGGGAATGATTTCACATACGGGTCACGGCAATACACGTATTTTTGTGAGCGTATCGTGACGTTCAGGATCTTGTATACTTGTCACTAATAGACTTTAAAGTGCCTGCGAACATCCGTGTCCTCCCTATGGGAATCCGTATAACTCCCAAAGGTATACAAGCCGATTCTCAACGGAACCAAACGCATTCCGCCGCGTCACACATACGTATCCTTCACGAAGGCAAATATATACTTACGTGTGGAATCACATAGAAAGTTGGAGCGTATTGTGCTCATCGCAATATCCACTTCACAGTGCATGTTCAAAGAAGCTGCGAGGCATTTTTCGTGAATTTTCTTATGGTTGGAAAACTTAAACATGAACCTATGATTGAGTTTTTTTTTTTATTTTTGATTGTTCTGTGAGTGTTAATGACATTTTTGTCTTTAACAATGTGTAAAGATTATTCGTTACTGTATCGAATAGTTCGGTCGAACTATCTTGTCGGGTAAAATATGACAACGAGATTCGATTGCTATTCTTTTCTGTAAAAATCAGAGGCATGGCGGCAAATACACGCGTTCCACCAATGTCAATGCGCGCTACAACCGAATTGACCAATCGCTTACGATCATGATCGCGCGCGCCTGCGCTTTTTCGCTCCCGGTCTCTTTCGGCCTTCACGAAAATTCAGTCACTTTCTCCTCTGGCCCCGGCCCCCCCTGGTCATGCGATTTCTGACTTTCAAAAAACTACCACTGCAAGGAACTGGCGCCACTAGTGCGCAGTGACTAAAGTCCCCGAAGGTGGATGGGAAATATATTCTACTATGAAAACACCAACGAAAAAAAGTGAAAGTCTTGAATGACTGAATGACTCAGATATAGATTCCTGATAAAAAAAAAACATACGAACTATATCCTGTTATAAATGAAGGGGCCTTTCATAAATCTCGTGTGCCGACTTTAGAATGGTAATTCTACGTCGAAAAATCTATATAATACATGTATTATATGGTCTGAGGAAAAATCTCGTTTACCTGCGAGACCTTCCGTTACAGACCAAAAAATTCTGTTATTCCCAATTCTGTTAAATACAGAGTGTACTGTATTTGATTTTGTAAAATTTACTGTTACTAAAATTTAGACGGTTATTATATCAAACAGATTTCAATATAAAAATTTCAACCTAATTGAAACATTAAAAATATATTGAGATAAAAATATTAATAAAATAGAATTGAATTAAAAGAAAATTGAAATCGAGTTGGAAAAAAAATCATCATTCGATTTTGTAATAAAATATGATTGAAATTTAAAAAAAATTGAAATCGAGTTAGAAAAAAAAGATCAAATCATTATTTTATATCGTTAATTAAATCTACTGTTACCAAAATTTAGACGGTTTTTATATGAAACAGATTTCAATGTGAAAATTTCAACGTAATTGAAAAATTAATATTAAATTGAAATTAAATTAAAAACTTTCAATGTAAAAATTTCAATGAAATGTGTAAAAATGTCTTGTTATAAATTATTATTGAATAATTTTAATAAATTAGGTTTTTTCATGCGTCAGTTCGAGTATTTATTTATTAAATAAAAGATAATATTTAATTATAAATAGCAAGAAATTCGACAATATTACAAAAAAAATTGATATCCTCATAGAAAAAAACTTCAAAAAAGTAAAAAGGTTGTCGGGTAAAACATGAGAGAGTTATTTGACAAAAAAAAATCGATATCCTACTGTCGGTTTCCAGGAAAACCAATGATTAATTTGCTTACGAGAATATCACGAAGGAGAAAAAGAAAAACATAGTGTATTACATTATCAGACACGAATGTTGTCCAGATGATACCCAACGGATATTCACTGTTCGTAGGATATTTGTTACACCTTTAACTCGGATTTATTTTAGTCTCACAGAAAAAGTAACAAAAAGGCCCGACAACCCGCTTATGCACTGGAACAGCGTATTATATATTATGTCTCATAAAAATGATCCTTATCGACTGAATCTAATACAATCTTGTTATCATTATCAGCCCAATAATCAATGTCATAAGTATTTGCTGTTTTATCAATATCATATGAATGTGTCCATGAGAGACTCGAAAATAGGTCCAAAAAATACATAGCTGAGCTGGCCTAAGAAAGAAGCCAGAAGATTTCACTTCAAAAGTGTTACACAATATTTAAAGTATTAGTGGCAATCAATAAATGTATTATAAATACTACAAATTATACATGTTTTGCTTGATATCCACTGATTTTACTCTTGCACAATTATCCAATATTTACTCTAAGTTCAGTATCGACACCATAACGCTAAAGACAGTATAAATTAAACGGGGTTTGAAAAAGCGAAACATTTGAAGAGTTAGATCAGGTTCGTTTTAATCGTTTAACGTCGTAACGCATAACATATATACACAGTAATACCCAGTATATAAAATGATAGTACACAATATGACATTGCGTTATATTTCAATATTCCTTTTCTTCGACATTCCCAGTCAAGAGTTCATTATCACATTTTTATGCGAGAAAAAATTGGTCTGAAGCCGGGATTCAAACCTGAGACTTATGTATTACGTGTCGAGTGCTCTTCCACGTGAGCCATTTCTGGATTGATCCAATGAAAAAATCGGGTTGTCAGGCCTTTTTGTTACTTTTTTCTGTGAGACTAAAATAAATCCGAGTTAAAGTTGTAACAAATATCCTACGAACAGTGAATATCCGTCGGGTATCATCTGCACAACATTCGTGTCTGATTATGTAATACACTATGTCTTTCTTTGTCTCTCTCGTGATATTATCGTAAGCAAATTAATAATTGGTTTTCCTGAAAACCGACAGTAGGATACCGATTTTTTTTTGTCAAATAACTTTATCATGTTTTACTCGACAACCTTTTTTACTTTTTTAAGTTTTTTTTATGAGGATAAAATTTTTCAGCGTTTTTATGAAAGTGCAAATGATTTTTTTATTTTTATTATGTTCCAGAGAATTGCTTTTATTAATTAGATATTTTTTATTTTCCCGTGATGTTATTGTCTTATTGTTTTTCAATAATTTTTACTCTAATGCTTAAATATAAATCTTACTATTTTTTTAGAGCTATAAAATGTCAAGTAACATTTTTTTATTAATCAAATTTAAGTTTGACTGATCATTTATTATAGTTTTTCAAAAATGTAAATACATATATATTCAATAAGTATAAAAATGATATAATATTGATAATTATAGTATATTATAATAATAAATACTAATGTAACAATTATGATAGTTAAATGAAAGACTCAATAATTTGGATTAATTTGAGTGCTGCGTACATGAAAAGTGTGTTTTCAAATTTTTTATTTCACTTGTAAATTCCGAAATATCGAATATTTTATATCAAATAAATAATGTGACTTTTCATTATGTATACGTAAGTCATAAGTAATGATAAAAAATATTGCATACGATTAAACGCAATATATTTTATAAATGTACATGTTATTGTTGAAAATAAAAATTATATGCATCATGTTCTAAATGATAAATTATTATCACCTTTTTACCTGAAAAATTTTGTTATTTTGAGAATTTTTATACAGCGAGGTCAACTCCCAAAAAACTTTCTAAAAGGCCTTTCATAACGCATGAAATTGCTTATGCGCTTTCTCCGTGAACACTTTCAAGAACTACGCACGGTATATTATAAATATACATGTTATTGTTGAAAATAAAAATTATATGCATCATGTTCTAAATGATAAATTACTATCACCTTTTTACCTGAAAAATTTTGTTACATTAATCATTTATATTCCTACTCAAATCTGTTTTAAAACAATTTATATTTAGCAATTAGTTTTTGTATTTATTTATTAACAATGAATATAAATAACTGTTTATCAATTTATATTCTTCTGAATATTGATACATCAGTTAGATTTTCTGCACGATTTTCGTCATGCACACCATATGTTTTCCAGTGTGAAATAAATCAAGAAATCAGAGAATGTCAATTTTCAATAGAATATTCAATTATTCAGTAAATCACTGGTATTAACAGAAAGCTCGTTATTTATATACTCGAGATTCATACTTTTCAACTTTACAAGAGCACCGAAGACTTTGTTAATATTCACTGTTATCCCACAAAATTTTTGTTTCATTGATTGGCAAGCCACGCACAAGTATATGAATATACATGATTTTTTCGTATCGGGACAAAGTTTGTCAACAACCTTAACAAATTAGAAACAACCAAATTGTCAAAACTGTCAAAATACAGATGTGCCAAGTCGGTGCGTCACCTTAATCTTACAAACGGAAATTGTACTTTTTACCAACGGACGATAGAATGAGAATACACTTCCGTCGTGGCAAAGAAAATCTGGCGAAGAAATTTTATTCACAAAGTTTATCCACATCAAAATGAAAATTTGCAAGAAACAAATGTTGGATAGGGATTTCTCATGAATTCAGGATCTCAAGTATATAAATGGTTAACGTAATAAAGCTAAAATGAAAATAGGAAAAGGAAAAAACTTCTTCGATGACGTCACTTTTTGGATAGTTGTTGTAAATATAGCTTGGCGGTCCAAGAGCCAAGAGCGTACTGACTACCGCCAGCTATGATTTTGCAAAAACGATCTTTTATCTAATAAGACTAAATAAACTGTTCGTCGTATAAGAATTTTTGAGGAAAGAAGTTGTAGAACTTTTCAGTTCTACTGTAAACTTGCAAGAGAACTACTCTACGATGAAATTTATTTGTTTATAGACTTTTGCATTAACAATCTTATTTCTAATAACACTCAACTATTGGTCGTAAAACAATTTTTTGAGGAAAGAAGTTGTACTACTCTTTTAATTTTACCACGAACTCGCAAGAGAACTCTTCTACAATGAAATTGATTTGCTTAGATTTTAGCGAAAACAATATTTTTTCTAATAAGACTAAACTATCGGTCGTGGAACAATTTCATGAGAAAATAAGTTATAGAACTCTTCGAGTTCTACCAGGAAATAGCCAGAGAACACCTTTACGATGACATTTATTTGTTTATAGATTTTTGCATAAACAATCTTTTTTCTAATATGCTCAAACTATTGTTCGTAGAACAATTTTATGAGGAAAGAAGTTGTACAACTCTTCGATTTCTATAGGAGTTCGCAAATGAAATTTGCGGAATTTTTCGCATTTGCGAAAATTACGTTTAATATTTTTTCACGCTTTTGAGAAAATTTTTTGCAAAGAACTCCAGAACTCTTTGTTCTGATCGTTTGCATCAAGTCAGAACTTTTTTTTATTACAAACACGGGGCAAGCCTATATTTCGTTTTTGTAGCGCTACTGACTGAATTTTTGCAGAACTATTGCTAATTTTAGCGCAGAACTTCAGGACAATCATAGTTTTCCGGGAACTTTGAGTTTCAAAATTTTTCCGAAATTCGGGTGAAAACTTTACGCGAGTTCAAACTCCTCTTAAGATTCTGATAAAATCAATCAATATTTCATGTAAAAATAAAAAAAATTAATTTGATGAACAATAAAAAAATGAGTTACAAATAAGTGTACGAAAACGTTAGCAGTATATATTTAATAAAAAAGGGAAATTTATCAATTCGTGGGAGAACGTAGAAGATATATATCAAAAAAATTGTCGAAACCCAGTGAATAATCAAGAAAAATAAAAATCTACGAAAATGCCAAAAATTTACAGAACTTTCAATCTTAGATCATCGAATTCTAGAAATCTATATAAAATCCATAAAAAAGTATTAAAAATCTTTCGATTCATACAAACACTAGAATAATAAATGAAAATACTTGAATTCTATGAAAAAACTGTTTTCTGAAAAATGTCTACAAATGCCCCTACGATCTATAAATTTTGGGATTCTAAGGCATTAAATTCTAAATATATCAGAGTTTTTAAAAACTTAACAGAATCTGTTGAATATTTCAAAAATACGAAAAAAGAATAATGATATAAAACATAAAAATCTATGTGTATGTGATTTTATCAGGAATTCTTGAAATTACTCAGAATAGATCGAAATTTGCATTTTAAAGCATCGAGTTTTCAATCTCTGTACCAATCTACAAAAATATAAGTAATCTTTTGAAATAATTATAAATCCTCCAGGGTTCGGTATATTATGTATAATACTAAAAAAATGTGTAAAATTAGTTTACTAGCTTACTAATCAACTAATTTACTTTTTAACGAGTTTGCTAGTTTACTCTTCGACTTTTTCACTTGTTTAGTATTTTACTATTTTAACATTTCAGTAGTTTACTATTTTTTTAGGTTACTTGTTTATTAGTTCAGTAGATTACCAGCTTCCTAGTTAACTAGAAATCTTACAATACATAGAAATTATGTAGATGTAATTTTCTTAGAAATTTATAGAACTTTCTGTCCTGAAGCATGTTTATTATTGTAATACAAAAAAAATATACCTATTATTTCGGAAATTATTCTAGAAATTTATAACCAATAAAAAAAACGAGTCGAGCGCTGACTTTAGTGCCATCTGTTGAATTCGAAAACAGATGGAAAAATTCTGGGCCTCTGATTGGTTGACGAAAATAAATTGACAGCTCTGCTCATGAGTGAAAAGAATGCTGGGCTGTTATTGGCTCAGAGCAGCTCAGAGCCTCTAACAGCCACCAGGATTGGATAGAGCGAAGTAGAGCACAGCCTGAGCATGTGCTGATACTAATTTTTACAGAAAAGACAGGGTCTCCTTTCTTCGCCTTGCAAGCCCGCCAAAGAAAATTCGACCGAATTTGTCTGATAGAAAAGAATTAAAATACATCCAATTTAATATATACAATGTAAACAATTGAACATACATTCAATTGTAGAAATACTAGAAAAATATACAATAAAAGTATTGGAAATATTCATAAAAGGAACTGTAGTCTGAAAAGTCAATTAAAATTTCAAAATCGATGAAAGCTTCAATACTATAGCATCAATTTCTAAAAATCCATTGAGCCATTCATAAAAATATTAGAAATATATAAAAATACCTGGAAAAACTACAAAAATTTAGGAATAATATACCATATGAAAATAATATAAATTTCTGTTGTACCTTTTACGTGTTTGGTTAAAATTCGCTTAAATATCAATTCAAATATATAAACTTTTTAGAAGTTTGACTCCTACAGCATCAAATTCCATGAAGCCTTATAGAAACTCATATTACTTAATATCAGATAATCCTGCAAGTGGCATAGATACAAAAAGTATTAATAAGAAAAATTAAGACCTCAGTTACTAATTGAAAATTACAAAAATCGAATTCCATTATTGACCAAAATGAAAAATATACAAATCTGGATTCCAAAAGTTGTATAACTTTCAAAGTTCGAAATGTAAAATATTTCTAAACTGCTCTCTTGTAATATATTGTCAAAGATAGAAAATTATGAAATCCCGAAGAACGAATATTTTTCAGAAAAACCCCTCGCGAAAATTTGTTCTGCCTACTCTCCTGATTATGATGATGTAAAATTTACATGAGGGAACTCTGAATTCTTAAAAAAGTATGGCATTATAAATAATACTGTGTGACAAAAAAAAATTTTTTGTTTTTGCTATAGATCTAAATGCATACAATCGATTCCTAATGACCCCATAAACAAGTCTGCAAGAGCTTTTCACGAAGTTAGAGCAAGTTTCCGAGAAATTATTCATGCGAAATTTCGAAAATATAACTTTGTAATTCTTACAATAATGGCTCGATTTTTACCGGATAAAAGCGCATGTCTATGTATTTGAGGTCGAAAATTCTATTTTCATCATAAAAACGTTGAAAAACTGTATTTTTCACATAGTTGAACATTTGCAGAAAATCACTTAATGTGAATGACTAACGGTTGCATTTGGGGGCCTCGCTCGCGTTCGATCTTCTTGAATAGGCAGGGATTCAGAAAGATCGAGCGCGAGCGAGACCCCCAACCACGACCATTAGTCATTTGCATTTAGTGATTTTCTTCAAAGTTTCAAAGGTATTTATGGATTTTAGGGAATTCTGTCAAAAATGGTAAAAAAAAAAATGGTTTTTTGCAAAATATTGCATATTTTTTGTAGAATTAAATTCCGTTGGGGGAAGGTGGTTTTTTTAATGATAAACAATGAAAAACATAAAAAAACGATTGTTGACAGGGCACTCGAACTTTGACCATTTTCAGACTAAAAAGACTGAAAAAGTTCTTTAAAAAATCATGAAAACCTACTTGAAGTGCTCTCCAGTCACTGAATGTACATTTATGTATAAGGAAAAAATTATTTACCCGTAAAAAAACGAAAATAAACTTTGTTAAAAAGTTAGGCTATGTTGCACCCACAATCACCCACGCAATTTCGAGATGGTCTGATCGATAGTGTATATCGATTATACGACAGTATTTTTCGACAGTGTTTGTTTAGTTTCACTGAGTTTCACCAAGTTTCACTTCGAAATTTACAACGTTCCTGAGTTTTCATCAATTTTTAAAGACAATGTCGAAGTCCAATGGAAAAATCGACGAAACCCTATTAAAAGAGTTGTGTGAAGAAGTTTTAATCGATATTGAAAATGAAAACAAACAAAAAGTGAAAGAAGAAAGTGACAATAATATGGAAAGTTGGTGCTTAGATGTGGTTATTGACATTGAAAAAGAAAAAAAGGAAAAAAGAGATCAATTTTGGCAAAAATTTCGCGAGAATCAATATTGGGAAGAAATGAAAAACAATCTGTGGGCTCGATTGCAAGAAATGATAGGTTTAGCGCATAGGTGGCCAGATTTTATAAAAAATGCTTTTTTCAATCCAAAATTCTGCCACAAAAATCGCATGATAGTTGTGCACTTTTGTTATTGTAACGGGGTTCCAGAGCATATTCTCTATGAAGTGTTAGAACATACTTTGGGAGAGAATTATAATTTTTTACGACGAAAAAATGTAGAAGAGCGATTCGAATTTTTAAGCCACCCTACTCTGGGCCCACTTCGTCGCAGCCAAGCCCATTCCTACAATGTATATCATGAAAAACGAGTTTATCTTGATGATCGTTTTTATAATGAATAATGTTATTGATAAATAAATGCTTCATTCATACTTTATATTCGAATGAATAATCTTGTCATTTTTATACAGTCCCAAAAACCCTTGGCATATTTTGGTATAGCAAGTTTATGATTAATTGATGAAAAATAATAAATATGACTTGAAATTAGTAATATGGTTTAGGAAACAAATATTAGATAATTTAAAAAAAAATTTCCAAAAAATTAGGTTTCACTTGGGTTAGGTGCGGCTCTTTAGGAACCAAATATTCGATAATTTAAAAACAAATTTCCAAAGAACCAAATTTACAAAGGTTAGGTGCGGCTCTTTAGGGACCAAATATTCGATAATTTAAAACCAAATTTCCAAAGAACCAAATTTAGAAAGGTTAGGTGCGGCTCTGTAGGAACCTAATATTCGATAATTTGAAAAAAAATTTCTATTTTATAATTCCTAAAGAGCCGCACCTAACCTTTCTAAATTTGGTTCTTTGGAAATTTGGTTTTAAATTATCGAATATTTGGTCCCTAAAGAGCCGCACCTAACCTTTGTAAATTTGGTTCTTTGGAAATTTGTTTTTAAATTATTGAATATTTGGTTCCAACCCAAAACAAATTGCAAGAAACAGTCCTCCCCGCCATAAATATCTAAGTTAGTGAAAGGTGGTCCATAAATAAAATAGTTATTACTTTTTTATTCTTTTTTATTATCTAGATACTGTAGTCACAATATTAAATTCTCAATAAAATCTTAAATCCAAACAATCAACTTTATTTACAAAAATTCAGTTGGATGAAGGTACTTCTGTCAGGTTTTTTTCATTTGGCTGTGCCATGCTTTGGGGACCTGGATAAACTTTGGCAATTGCCCGGAAAATTGTGTGTACCCTGTCCAATGTGTTCGGGAAAGCGCGAACAAATAAAAATTCCGACAAGTAACCCATAAAATGATCTGCTGAGCGTCCGTACTTGGGAATTTTTGATTTGACTTCTCGCCATGCCCGCTCTACATTTTGGGTGTGGGCTCCTATGGTGGGGTCGACAAAATTTTGGGAGTGATTCACAGTTTCGTGCTGGAAGCCCTCACTTGGCAAGGTGAAATAGGCTTTCCAACAGTCTGACATGATTTTCGTCCCAGGGAGAACTTTTTCATGCAGGATTGAAAAAAGAGTTTCCCTGTCCCTGTTTTCGACAGGAACAACGAAAAAATTTTTTGAGCCCCTTTCAATCCCCCCAAATATCCATTGTCCTTCGACCATTCGACCTCTATTGTATTTTCTCTTCCCTCATTTCGATTCGTCTATCTCTACAATTTTTCCTTCCCCCCCAATTTTCTGCTCTTGATTTTTCTCCACCCAAATCAGCAAAACTTCCCTAATAAAATTACTCCAATCAACAACTGTGTGCGAATCTATACCTAACTGCTCTTCAAGAAAATGTTGCTTTGGAGAACCCCTCGTAATAAAATGAACAACAAATAAAGCAATTGTGTCGAGGCTCAAATGAGACCCAGAAAAAAACGTATCCTTGAAGTAGCTTATTTTGAAATTGCATTTAATTTTCATTTTCTTGTTCCCATTCGCAATGACATGATTTTTTTGGCACATCCAGTATTCTTTTCCTTTTTCATTTTCTTTGTTTTTCAATCTTAAATGAGAACATTCCCCTCCATGTAAGCATTTTAAATTTTTTAGTAAGACCCCATGTTCAATCAAAAAATTTCTTAACTGCTTGTCATTCATACGAATGAATTCATGAACCCTTATTTGGCACCCCACGCACAGGTCACCCATAGTCTTGATAAATTATTGACGAAAAGGCTGTCCTGAAATTATTTACAGAATTTGGATTTTTATTTAATATGACTTGAGCATTGGACGTTATTTTATTTTATATTTTATTTATTATATGTATTATTTATTATTATTTTATTTTATATAAGTCATAAACTTTTATCATATATATAAAATTTTGTATAAAATAAAATTTTTTTGGTTTTGGTTTTTGTTTCATCAAGTAAACAGTATTTTTTCCGAAAAGTAATCATTCATATTCATATGCTTTTTATCGTTTTTTTAAATATTATTATTAACAAAAAAAAATCTTACCTTCAATAACTTATTTTCTTTTGGAATTGTTAGTCTATTTGGAGATTATTATTTTTTATTTACTTATATTCACTTAAAACCGGCAAAAAATGAGCTCGGTTAGAAAATTCTGAACTGAAAAAAGCACGAGAACGATTTATGAAGAAAACGAGTTAAAACAAGTCTTCACCAGTTGAATTGTGTAGTAGGTTGTCTGGGCACATGTGAATAAAGCATGAATATCTCGAGTGACAAGGTCGTATAATCGATATACACTATCGATCAGACCATCTCGAAATTGCGTGGGTGATTGTGGGTGCAACATAGCCTAACTTTTTAACAAAGTTTATTTTCGTTTTTTTACGGGTAAATAATTTTTTCCTTATACATAAATGTACATTCAGTGACTGGAGAGCACTTCAAGTAGGTTTTCATGATTTTTTAAAGAACTTTTTCAGTCTTTTTAGTCTGAAAATGGTCAAAGTTCGAGTGCCCTGTCAACAATCGTTTTTTTATGTTTTTCATTGTTTATCATTAAAAAAACCACCTTCCCCCAACGGAATTTAATTCTACAAAAAATATGCAATATTTTGCAAAAAACCATTTTTTTTTGACCATTTTTGACAGAATTCCCTAAAATCCATAATTACCATTTTCGACCTCAAATACATAGACATGCGCTTTTATCCGGTAAAAATCGAGCCATAATTATAAGAATTACAAAGTTAGATTTTTGAAATTTTGCATGAATAATTTCTCGAAAACTTGCTCTAACTTTGTGAAAAGCTCTTGCAGACTTGTTTATGGGGTCATTAGGAATCGATTGTATGCATTTAGATCTATAGCAAAAAAAAAAAATTTTTTTTCGCTATATTTATTTTTGTCGCACAGTGTAATAAATTAGAATATTCAGTTTGATCATAGAATTATGGCTCAAAAAATTAACGTTTTTAAATCAAATCTTGTTCAACAGCTACATCGACTAATAAAACAGAAAATAATAAAAACTGACAAAAAACATTTTCAGGTATCAATATGAATTCAAAAAAAAAAATTTCAAAAACATATCACAATAGCAATAAAAATTATCACCTTGTAAAAAATGACAAATGACCTGATAAATCTGATGTCAATAATTTCCACCATTTAAAAATTAATCACTAAAATTCGACATCCCTCAAATTCCGTGATTTTGCAAATGAAAATTGATGAAAATCCAAGACGCCACTTCAATGCCAGTCTCGTAGTAAACAATATTCGCAAAGATTTGAACTCTCAGAAAAAACAATAAATTTCCCGTATGTCCCCTGAGTCGCGAAAATTCCGATTGGCCAACTAAGATGATTGCGCTTTATGTGTTACACGAAATGTGGTACAAAATAGAAATTCAAGGTAGCGTTATTCGCATCATCCCGCTATCTCTCATTATCGTGTACGTGCAAAAAACATCAATGTTATGTACACAAAAAAAGTTGGAAAAAAAAGGAAACACGTCTACGAGCTTACCTGGCATCGTCATAAAACGGCGAAAATTTGGCGAATTTTATCCCGTCATGAGACTGTAGTAAACAGCGGTTTGGAAAACTGAAACTTGCGAAAAGGAGAAAAAATTCGCGATTATTAGCGACGTCGAGCAGCTGATCGCGATGACATGAAAGAGATTTGGTGATTTTCACTTGTAAATATTATTCCAGTTCGCGAGGAGTACGCACTTTGCGCACGGAACGACAAGTGAAAATGAACAGTATTTACACACGTCACGTCTTTTAGCCTTTATTTACGATCCGCTTTTTCGACTTCTCCCCAGAATCGCGCGATATCGCGTGGGAGTTGGAATTGGAAATTTCATTCATGTTTTTATCGCCTGCCGAACCACGACCAATCGCAACCAATCGTCACCATCGTCACTGTTGGTTGCTGTTGGTCACCAGGGTGGTTTAACTTCCATAAGAGCCAATGTAAGCTCTAAAATATGAGTTTCCGCGCCCTCTGAGACGTTAGGACGGGCAAGTGAACTACAGTGAACAATGCTGGTTAGGGCGGCGACTGTGCCGCTACCTAGGACATTAGGATTATTTTGTGAACTAACATAGACTGAATTTTTCATCGAAGTTAAACCACCCTGTTGGTCACTGTTTTTCACCTTCGAAGACTTTGTGTTGTTCGGGCATAGACATAAAACAACATAAAACACTTGGACTGTATAGTAAGTAGTGGCAAATCATCTGCAAGCGAAAGTGAGCCGGTAGGTTAAAGCGAAGAAGCCCGAGTGTGCACGACCGAACCCGAATCAGCTTGACGCTTTCACAGATTTTCAATTGCTTGTAAACAGATTACTGTAAATACAGTAAAACGGTCCGATACTTTGTTAAGGTTATTAATATAGTACCTGAGAGCATGAATAACAATTCATTCTACATTTTTTTTGGTTCACAACAAAACTCAAAAATTTATTCATGCCCGGGGCCTTAACTGTACCAGCACGTAACTGTAATCTCGTGCACATATCGTCAATTGCGTCCACTAAGGTGCAGTTGACCGACTGGCTAGCTCCAGATGTTTGCCACGCGAGAAACGAGCAAACAATAGGTACTAGCAGTCCATGTGTTTTAAGGTAATACTTGCACTTGGGCAATTTTCTATTGATTTTCCTGAAAATTTCAGAATTTGATCTTGACATTGGATATAATCTATGGTAAAAATTTCAGAATTGCTTACCGCACTGATTTTTGAGTAATACTTTTTCCAAGTTAACATGCACGTATATGGGGAATCGTGCATTTCCGCTTATATTTCAAGAACTTTTCTATAATTAATTCTGAAAAAATTACTAAAATCACTTTTATCATGAATATCAACTTGCACAAGTTCAACAAGGGTTACCGAACTAGCTTTTGAGAAATTTACAAAAAAACATCTATAACCTGCCACTTTTGTACAGATCATATGTACGCTGGGCAACGTCGCATTTTAAAAAACGCAATGATAATATTCCCGACATACTTATATTATTTAAAAATATGAAATAAATTCACAGAAAACACTACGTGCATGAACTACATCTACGGCTGCGCATGCAAACATGATTACATACATTTACATATTTACATACGCTGGGCGAGATATAAAAAAAACAGTCGCGATGTTGCCAAATCTACGAATTCAAATTGCGGAGCTGAATGAAGTTGGCCACGCGAGACACTGCAAACGGAAATTTATTGGAAGACACAAAAGTTGATTCAAACGCACAGCATTCCAACACTTTATGCGGGAGATTGTGTGAGATCAAAGGCGCCGACGCCAAAAAAGTATTAAAACGCAGTTAGTTTTAATCCTATTTTGTGTCTCCAATAATTTTCTGTTTGCAGTGGACTCTGTGACTAAATTCAATTTCTTTCAAGTGCAAGAACTACCTTAATGCTATGTGATCGGGCCAGATGATGCTTTAGGAACTTCGGGAAGCTTCGGAATACTTCGGGCCCGCTCGGCTATATCTAGTTATCAACCGTCACTACCAATTAAAAAAAAAAATTAACGGAAAATGAAAGTGTCGGAAAAAATTACTGAAAAGCTGACAATGATGATTATAATATTACTGAATACTGAAAATGATTTAAATATTGGTAATGCCGAAACTGAAATTTTTAAAACCAAAATATATAAAATAATGGTGAAATAATTTTCATCACTCTAACCTCAAAACTGACATTTTGAAGTGACTTCTCGGCCATCGTAATGAAAAATATCTCACGTAAACCAATGTAAACAAGTACGGATGTGCTCATAGGCAAAATGTAGGCAAAACGGGTTACAAACCTCGCCCTCGGCTCGGTCCGTAATTACCCCGTTTTGCCAAATTCGAACATCCGTACCTGCTACGTAATATACTATTACCTATCCCGCATAATCGGCTAATGCATATGCAGTATTGATGAAAAAAATTTTAAATAAGTTTTATTAGTCGAAAAATAAATGAAACGAAAAGGTGCCCAAACAATGATTTACCGTAAAAAAGTCTATTATTCCGAATAGAAAAGTGACGAAGATAATTCTGTGGCTTCTCGGCATAACCGAGAAAGTCACTTCTGCCATAAGACTCATTTTACATGATATTCTGATAAAATTTTAAACATTATGGCATGTGTGACTTTCTCGGTTATGCTGGGAAGCTACAGAATTTTTTCCTCACGAAATTTCCTCACATAATTACTGACATTTACTGAATTTTCAATGAAAAGTAACTCAATTGCAGCTCCACTATAGAAAAAACTGATTTAAATTCTGTGGCTTCCAGCTATAACAGAGAAAGTCACTTCTGCCATAACGTTTAAAATTTTATCAGAATATTATGTAAAATGAGATTTATGGCACAAGTGACTTTCTCTGTTATGGCGGGAAGCCACAGAATTGATGTAATTAAAAAATTGTTATTTGTTTAATTATCATGTGTATCGATAAACTATTAATATTCTTCAAAATATCGTAACATCTCACATTTAATTATTTGTGAAAAACTGATTAATTGAGAATTTTATTTATTTCTATTGTTTCCATTATAAAAAATAGGTAAAAAAATTATGTTCATTTCTTTTTAAAGTTGAATTAATGACACAGCATTGGAAATGGCGTATAAAGAAGTAACTGAATCACTGTAGATTCGAGTGTAAATTAATAAAAAAAAAAAAAAAAAATGGAAACTTCGATTGAAAATTTTCGTATTATAGCCATAGTTACATACTCTTTTCATTCATATAAAAGTGAATTTTTACTTAAAATCGGGTCAAAATACTGCAACCCAAATTTGGAGTGATTATATCCATTTTTTAGAGAGTAAAGTCACTCGAAATTTCACTCCGGCCTCTGAGAGTAAAAACTCAATTCATTTTTTAGAGACGAATCTGACTAGAATCAAAGAGTTAAATCCACTTCTATAAAAGTGAAAACTTACTCTTTCATACGAATCTTAATTTCTTGAATGAGTGGCAGTATTTCGACTCGATGTAGAGTAAAAATTGACTTTTCAAGAATTAAGATAGACAAAAGTTCGTTAAATATTTGTAACATTTGAATTATTGATAAACTAATTAGGTGAATTATTAGAGTCGAAATACTGCCACACGTAAACTTGGAGTTATTTTGCACTTTTTAAAGTGAAAAAGTTACTCGAAAGTAGTAAAATCTCACTCCTCTTAGAGTTTAGAGTGTCACTCAATTTATTATTATATTAAGACGCACGAGTCCGACTGAAATTTAAGAGTGAAATCCAATTTCGCTATAAGAGTGATAACTTACTCTTTTAGAGTGAATTTCAACTTCCTGTTTGAATGGCAGTATTTCGGCTCGATGTAGAGTGAAAATTAACCCTGCATAACACAGTGGAACAAAAAAAACAACCAAAAAAAGTTGCACATGCAACATTTACTTTATGACCTCCTGAACCTATTATTCTGAATGTTTTTCCTTCATCACGTCACATTAGCGAGTAATAATTTTTTAAAGATTCAATAAATAAAAATGTGTACCTTCTTCAGTTTTAACGATTTTGGAACGTGCAAAAAACTATGTTGTTCATTTTTTTCCGTAGATCTCAAATATGCAATTTAATTTACGATTTAATTGCTCCTTCAACAATTCATTTTTCATACGAAAAAACTGTGTCTCGGAATCATGAATCAAAAATCGACCCGTGATGGCTAGCATTCGAAATATCAATAGGGTTCATTCGCTCTCTCGACTTTTTTTCGAGGACCACAAAGGATCCCTTCACCCGAGAAACGATTTTTCGGATGCTAGCCATCATGGATCAATTATTGATTGATTATTCCGAGAAACAATTTTTTCGTATAAAAATTAAATTGTTCAAAGAGCAATTAAATCGTAAATTAAATTGCATATTTGAGATCTACGGAAAAAACTGAACAACATAGTTTTTTTGCACGATCCAAAAGCGTAAAAACTGAAGAAGGTAGAAATTTAAATTTATTAAATATTTAAAAAATTATTACTCGTTAATGTGACGTGATGGAGAAAAAACATTCAGGATTATAGGTTCAGGTCATAAAATACACGTTGCCTGTGAAAATTTCTTTGGATTTTTTCAAAACTCGATTTGTGTTCCACCGTGTAATTATTAAGAAAATCGAAAGTTCATTATAATATTTGAAAAATTTGAATTGATAATGAAACAAATATTTGAGTCAAAATACTGCTACTCCCAAAATTGGAGTGTATTTTTTTCAACATTTTAAAATAAATTCACTCGAAAAAAATGGAAACTTAAAGTGAAACTCAACTAATTTTCTAGAAACGAATTTGATAAGAATGCCAGAGTGAAATTCAACTTCTCTAAGGGTGACAACTTACACTTTTAGAGTAAATTTTCACTTCTTCATGCCAGTATTTCGACTCAATGATAAAGGTGAAAATTCACTCTTAAAGATTAAAATATTCAAAAATTTGTTAAAATATTTTAAAAATGGAATAGTTAAGGAAACAAATAAGCTAATTTTAGTCAAAATACTGCGACGCCTAAACTTGGAATGATTTTTTATTTTTCAGATTGAAAAGTTATTCGAAAGTACAAGTGAAATATGTCATTCCTCTTGGAGTGACACTCAACTCTTCTTTTATGGATTCGTCGACGAATCTAACTAGAGTTTGAGAGTAAATAGCTCAACTCCTTTAAGGATGGTAACTCTTTTGGGGTGAATTTTAATTTCCTGTTTGAGTGGCAGAATTTCGACTCGATGTGCAGTAAAAATTCACTCTGGAAAATCTCAAGAGTCAGAAGATCATAAAAATATATAAAAACTTTGAATTATTTATTGAACAAATAAGCTAATTCGAATCAAAATCCTCTCATACTAGAAGTTGGTGTGATTTTCCACTCTTTAGAGTGGGAAGTTACTCGATAGTAGTGAAATTTCACTCCTCTTACAGTGACGATCAACTCATTTTTTAAAGACGAATCTGACTAGAGTTTCATACCCAAATACAACTTCTCGAAGTATGATAACTCACTCTTTTACAGTGAATTTTACTTCCTGTTGGAATATTACTTTCAATGAGTTTTGAAGAAAATTCACTCTGCAGAATTGAAGATAAAATAGTTAGTTTCATAAAATAAAATATAAAATAGTAATAATAAATAAATATAAAATAGTTAGTATAGTTTGTTCAAATATTTAAAAAATTTTAATTAATAACAAAAGAAATAAGCCTTTACGAGTCAAAATACTGCCCAACCCAAACTTGGAATGATTTTTTACTTTTCAGAGTGAAAAGTTACTCGAAAGTACAAGTAAAACGTCATTCCTTTTGGAGTGACACCCAACTCGTCTTTTAGTGACGAATCTGAATAAAATTGAGGAGTGAAATTTAATTTCTTTAAGGATGACAACTCACTCTTTTAGAATGAATTTTTTACTTTCTGTTTGAGTTGCAGTATTTTGACTCGATGCGCAGTGAAAATTCACTCTTAAGAATTAGAGATTACAAAGTTCGCTCGAAATATTGGAAAAATTTATATAATCATTGAAACATATAAGCCTATTTAAATTAAAATACTGCTACACCCGAAATTAGAGTGAGTATTTATTATTTCAGAAAAAAAAATTACTTGAAAATAATAAAATTTTACTTTACTTAGAGTAACACTCGACTTACTGTATGGACACGAATCCGACTAAAATTTCAGAGTGAAATTCAATTTCTCTATAAAAGAAACTACTCAATCTTCTAGAGTGAATTTTAATTTCCTGTTTGAGTAGCAGTTTTTCGACTCGATGTAGAGCGTAAATTCACTTTGAAGAACTAGAGCAAAAAGTTTGCCACAGTACTTGAGATATTAGAATTAATAATCAAACAAAGCTAATTAGAAATCCTTCAAACCGTGCATGAGTAAACTTAAGTTTTTCTAAAATTCCGAAATCAACCTACTTATTTCGATAATAACTTAATTACGGTTCAACAAAAATTGTAATTGATCATTCTGAAGCAAATTTTCAAAATTGCGAGCAATAAATGGTTACATAAACAGTGCTGATTAGGTATACAGAAACCTGAAACTGCGATTCATGTTCTAATTTCCATCTGCAATCATCAGAACTTCTTAATTATTACTTTAAAACCTTTAATAAATACTTAGGCAATTTGACATACATTTTGAAGATAGCGAAAGGATTTTACCCCTTCGTTTTTTTTCGACAGTAGTCCTGACCAATTTTTTTTCACGATAATGTTGCTTCTTTTCATCGTCGTAATTTCAACATCGAGTTTTTATAAATATTTTTAGGAGAACAACTTTTGCAAATTTACACGGAATGCACACTTTATTCATATTTTCAAGGTATTCTATAGAATTTATTTTCGATATGAAAATGTACCAACACCTAAGGAATTCGAAAAATTATCTTGCGTCCAGCGGTGAATTATTTACAATATTTTTGGCTTCCAATCGCGACTGATTAGAATTTCTAATTTTATCGCGTCTGAGAACCTGATAACTCTTGCTCATAAATAAATTGAAAAATTCGTTAAGCTTCGACATTCTTAAAAAACTTGGCAGGTATACAACCTGCGAAAAATAAATACAATTCAGATTGAATAAAAATAAAGTGTGAATTAAAAATAGAGTTTTTTCCTGCAGAATAAGAATAGTTTTATAAAAAAAGTTGTTTCAAATATTCTTACTCATGGAAATTTTAAAAGAAACACGAGACATTTCCTGTCACTATACACTTTTATCGTAACTTCAAAACAGACAAAAATATGTTATTCTACATAATTTTATAAACTGCATCATTATTATTTCGAAATTGATAACTACTTAATTTGCTGGAGTGCATTGAACACGAGCCATCATGGAAATTTTTTGCGCTTTTAGTACAACGTCGGGACATCGTCGGCGTCGCACCATTTTGCAATCTTGAAAAAAAC
The DNA here is from genome assembly GCA_028476575.1 of Platygaster robiniae. NCBI lineage: Eukaryota > Metazoa > Arthropoda > Insecta > Hymenoptera > Platygastridae > Platygaster > Platygaster robiniae. Next base: position 18,049,966 of record CM052029.1, on the reverse strand, counting down.
CCTCATTACGAGGGAAACCGTGACTCCCATCCGCATAGGTAATTAACCCTATAATGCAAATTGATATAAATTAGCATGACCTCTTGAAGACAATTTTTTTCGAAGAACTACGAAACGTCCCCGCTTAAAATTTCCAGTTGGTTTTTCAATTAGAAAAAAATTGGATTTACAGTATTGTATTTCAAGTTTGATTTACACCCTATTGAAGAATTTTTCATAACAAAACTTGCGTACATTTTTTCTAAACGTAACGTAAATTTTTTTGTATGAATTTTTCCAATAGGACAAAATCATAAGTAATGTAGATTCAATTATTGAACAAAACCGCAGCAGTTTTATCAAATTTTGAGAATTTCCATTAAATGGAATCATTGATTGAAGAATTGGCGAGTTCTGTGATTTTGAAAACATAAAGAATAAACCAAATGAACATAGAAATAAAACATCTGCAATTTTTTTTCAAAAATTCTATTTATGTTGACGTAAAATTTGGGAATTTCTGGATAAGTAATTTTGGGACGATCTAATAATCGAAAAATGTGAGAAACTAAGTATTTTACGTAATCAATTTATTTTCTATTGAAATTTCGATGTTCTTGATTCGTTCACCCCATATTGAAGATTATTAAAGAAGTTTAAAAGAAGGAAATAAAAATTTACATGTCATGGAGCTTGAAACGATTTCGCAAAAAAATTATATTTATAAACTTTTTCTGCTGGAAATTTCCAATTGGTTTCCCAGTGGGGTTTGTCCCATACAAAAAAACATACATTATAAATGCAGTTAATTTTCTATCTAATTAGACTTCTATATTAAAAACATATATAAAAATTCTCAAATATGTAATTGGAAATTTTCAGCAGGGTTATTTCTATTTAACATTGAAAAGATTTTCATCCCAATCTTCATAACCTTCGGAAATAAAAAAATTTTTGATAACCAGATTTCTAGATTTTTATATACACGATTATAAAAATTTCTGAAAATATCCTCTTAAAAAAGGTAAAACCAACTTTTTGAACTGGAGAAACAAAATTTTAGCATTCAAAAATTGTTACATAAAAAGTTTTGTTTTATTTTATTAATATCAAACTAATTTTAGATAACCCATGTCGATTAAATTTTTAATTTTTCGACGTACCCAAACCCCACACTCGTCCACCGCGAAATTCACCCTCAAAACGCATTCCATCAGCCCTCCAAAATATTCCATGTCCGTGGAACCAACCTTGCATAAATTCACCCTCGTATCTGAAATTATGCATCTTTGAAAAAAAATTAAATGTAAAAAGATGAAGATATTTTCAATTATGTGAAAAATTAATTTTAAGAATTAGATTCAGAATTCATAAAAAGATAAGCAAATTTCTAAAGGAAAATATTATGATAGAATTCATAACATTTTATTTTTATAATAACTATCCCATAGTAATGAAAGTACTTGATACTTGGTCTCTATAGAATTCAAAAATTTTCGTTGTTTTCTTGAGGGAGGGGGGGGGGGGGTGATTATGATAAGGAGGAATCACAACAATTTTGAAAATTTTCTAGGGACTTTTTTCATTGACATCCGTATAAATCTTTAGGTTTCGAAAATATCAAGCATACATTTCAGGAATTCCAAGATAAGCATGTTAATTAAAAAAGTCATCAACACTCACTTAGCTCCATCAGGAAAATTGATGATTCCTAAGCCAGAGCAAAGCCCATTTTGAAAGCCACCATTGTATGTGGTTCCGTCAGGAAGTTGTAGAGAACCAGCTCCATGTTTCAAACCTCGATGATTCCAATCTCCGATATATCTGGTTTCGTCGTCGTACTTGTACGCCCCATTTTTCACAACTGCTTGATCAACGTTCGTAAAATAATCCAATAACTTTTTACAGCATTCAAACAATTACAAAAAATGTACAGAATGAATCTGAGATAGCATGTTTTTTTATAAAATTGAAAAATAGCAAGCATAACTTCAAAAAACCAAAAACAATCATACTTATATAAAAACCACTTTTCCTTTAAATATGTCTAAAAGTTTTAAAACCTACCGTCTCCCATGTTTCTGGCACACTAAACTCTATCATCTTCCACGCAAAATCCGATTACAGAAAATCAATGCTATATTGAATTAAGTACAAGCTGCATAAAAAGAGCTTTCACACTGAGTTTGTCCAGCGATATGTAATGTTTAATAGCGAAACGTATATTTCAATATACTATTAATTTGTACATGTCAACAAGATGATGTGCAATCGATTTTACAATATTTTAATGGAGCTTGGGGGCTCGAAAAGGAACCAACGACTCCGCGCATTTGCTGCTAGTTTCCTCACCAAGCGTTTTCGATCGTCAATCGCGACTTGCAATTTGTCCAGTACGTCAAGTTTGAACGAATAAACCGCAGGAGTTGAGTATTGAGTGTAGTTTGTCAAGCATCCTAGGGCTGCCATTCTCACTTTCTGAAATTTAAAAGTTATCGTCAATTCGGTCATTAGAGATTGAAGAACCGTTTGTAAGTTCACGTTGTTAATTGCCAGATTTTTCGAAAACCAATAACAGAGTGTAGGCTGAAAAAAATTCCTGTACATTTCCCGTAAATTGTTCAGTTTTCTTATACTCGGTTTTGGAAAATTCAAACGCTAAATAATATTGCTATAAATTTTATTTTTCATAAATGATGCATTTAATAAATGAGTTACAAGCGGAAGTTACAAAGTGCGTCAAATATAACGATTTTTCATTTAATTCTGGGGTAGAGAATTTCCCTCTTGATGATCGATTTTATAGTTTACGATATCAAAAACTAATTATCTAAAATGTCCCGATCGCAGTCTTTTTAATCACAATTTTTGCTTCATCAGTTAAATTTATGTCAATAACTATTTTCCATTTATTTATTCCTCAATTTTTTAAAACTTTTTTTACTTTGCAAAAAATACGATAAAAAAATTTTCAAACGTAAAAAATGAATATAAAGCACTGAATAATAATAGTAAGAAGAAATTTCATCATTCCATAACACAAATTTATGCGATTGCAGTCCATTCGGATTTTTATGCAAAATATGTAACTTTTTAAAAATTTCCAATAAAATAATAAAATTTTTAAAAATATCGAAATTTTTAGTAGTCATTAGTTGAATCCATCAACATAACTTTCGTCATTTTTTCATTCACTTTTTTTAAATTCTCATTTTGCTGTAAATTCGATGAAACAAAAAGGTCATTAAAAATTTCTTAAATTTAAAAATCTACACGATCAATCTTTAAGTACTCAAGTTTAAGTCACAACTTTATTACTCAAATACATTTTTTCTATCATTCAATCGCTAAATTGATCGAAAAAACTTATTATCTACTCGTAAATTTGATGCAATGAGTTTTCCAATTCTGATATCACGGAATTGAACATTTTTTTTATTGCAATGATCGCTTTTCAAAAATGCAGAGAATAAGAGTTTTTTTATTGAAAGTTTATGATAAATTGCATATTTGATTGAATTTTATTTTTAAAAAATCCCAATTGAACCATTATACAATCTGAAATACTGAAAAGTTAATTTTTTATTCATAAGTAACATTTTTAGTATCAGAAACACTGATCTCTAAAAACACTGGATCGGCAACGCGTCCTCCACTCTTCATCTCGCGGAGGATTTGAATGTCCGCCACATTTCATGGTTCATCGCCGGGCATGCGCACTGAGTTACTACACTGTGAACAATGAGTGTACGTATAATGCAAGCTAGTATACGTGCACTATATGTACACCTGTTGTTCGTACTAGTAGTAACCTAGTGCACAGCTCGGCCACAAACCGTGAAATATGTCGACCTTCGAATTTTGCCCCCACTTTCCACCCATAGCCGATCCAGTGTTTTTAGAGATCAGTGATCACAAATCATAAAAAATGTTGAGGCGAAAAAAACCTATTTTAATTAAACATTTCTGTTTCATTAGTTTATTTCATACCTACGTATCACAGCTTTTCATTCATCTATTTATCAGCCTGTTTAACTTTTATACTTTGCAGTAAATTCGATAAAAAAATTTTCATTAAAAATTAATGAACTCTAAGCATTAAATAATAATGGTAAGAAGACACTTCTTTATTTAGTAACACAAATTTACGATATCGTAAGTATTTCAGTTTTTGTATGCAAAATATTTATAAATTTGTAAATTTCTAATCCAAAACATCAAAATCATGAATTGTATCTTCATTCCCCTGGCAAAAAGGATGCGACGTTAAACGTCGCCTGAACGTCGCCATGAACGTCGCATACGAAAATGACTTAAAAAAAGTCTTTTCGGGGCACACTCATTACTCCGAATTTTCAAAACATCGGACTTGTCATATGTCCGAATGACTTAACTCCGGAAATGCAAAAGACCGTGAAAAAAATAGCGCGAAACCACATCGCTCCGAAATACGATTCCCCCGATTCTTTATATTGCCGCGATCGCGTTGAATCGAATATTCGTAGCACCGATTAATAAAAGCGCCGTAAATTCAATTCGCCGACAATTTTTAATCCCGATTCAACAAAATCCTAGGTTGTCATTTTTCCGTGAAAATATAAATCCGATTTTTCGAAACACCGAAAGCTCAATTCGCCGATTTTGTTTTTTTCCGTTTCCTAAATTAACATTTTATTCAGTTCTACGAATCGTCGTTTGACCGAACCCGCATTTTGCCGATTCTGAAAATATCCGATTCATCATACTTTCGACGAAGTTTCGAACGAGTTGTATACGTATTAACTTCTCTCCCAAACTGAACGGAGGAATAAATCCACGGAGGTTTGAGATTTCGGTGTTCCTTGCACACGGTCTTCCGCGGCAACGGAGGGGTGGCGGATCTAGGCGTTGACGTTTATGTTAAATAACAGATCGAGCTTTCGAAGAATCGCGCCTTCGGCAGATCAGAACTCTGGCAAGGAGGCGATTTGAATTCTCGGTATTTTAGCGATTCGAAGTATTGAATTTTCGGTGCTTTGATACTTAGGATTTTTAATTATTCGAAAGTATGATGAATCGGATATTTTCAGAATCGGCAAAATGCGGGTTCGGTCAAACGACGATTCGTAGAACTGAATAAAATGTTAATTTAGGAAACGGAAAAAAACAAAATCGGCGAATTGAGCTTTCGGTGTTTCGAAAAATCGGATTTATATTTTCACGGAAAAATGACAACCTAGGATTTTGTTGAATCGGGATTAAAAATTGTCGGCGAATTGAATTTACGGCGCTTTTATTAATCGGTGCTACGAATATTCGATTCAACGCGATCGCGGCAATATAAAGAATCGGGGGAATCGTATTTCGGAGCGATGTGGTTTCGCGCTATTTTTTTCACGGTCTTTTGCATTTCCGGAGTTAAGTCATTCGGACATATGACAAGTCCGATGTTTTGAAAATTCGGTGTTATGAGCGTGTCCCGTCTTTTCAAACCAAAAAATGATATGAAAGAGTTATATTGTGATATTTCAAGATATATTTAGCAAAAGAAACGATAGGGTTTGCCTTAATTTGTCATTTTGGATAGTTAACAACGATTTTTCCTTAACTTGCTATTTCGTAATTTAGATGTGTAAAAACAGTTTGAAGGAAAAAAATATCAATCTTGTCATACAAAATATTTTTTTCCAACTTGCAAAAGTTGAATAATGTCTAATTAGGTTTTTTGACAGTTAAGGAATTGTAGTATTATATATATATATTACAAGGAAATCCCACAATTCCTTAACTGTTAAAAAAACTAATTGGGTATTATTGAACTTTTGCAAGTTATAAAATAAAAGTTTTTTATGATAAGATTAATATTTTTTCACTTCAAACTGTTTTTACACGCCTAAATTATGAAATATCAAATTAAGGAAAAATCGCTGTTGTTAACTATCCAAAATGACAAGTTAAGGCAAATCCTATCGTTTTTTTGCTAAATATCTTTTGAAATATCACAACATAACTTTTCCATATCATTTTTTGGTTTGAAAAGGCTTTTTTTAAGTCATTTTCGTATGCGACGTTCATGGCGACGTTCAGGCGACGTTTAACGTCGTATCCCGATTGCCAGGGTCGTCATAAACTGAAAATCAAAAGATCAGAACACTTTAACAATTTTTAATTTCTGGCCTTTGTTTTTGACGCTTATTTTGTTGTGAACTAGATGAAAAAAAAAACTCATAATAAACAATTCATGAAATATAATAAATGTACGTAACTATTTTTCAAGTAGTTGATATCAGTAGAAAGTTTTTTTTTCCCCTTTTAGAAGTCAGTCACGATTTCATTACTCGAATATCCATTTTTTTATTGTCATTGTGTAATTGTTTAGTTATGCGAAAAAAATTGAAATAAATTCAACTCTTGAAAAATTTTGCTGTCAAGTTTATTCAGATATAGTAAAATTTAAAATTCTCTTTATCAAAATAATAGCGTTTTGAAAATTCAGTAAATTTGGTTTTTCAATGCAAATTTACGATTTATTTAATGTTAAAGAGAATTTAATTTTAAAAAATACTCATAGAACAATTATACAATCTAGAATACGGAACATTTCAATTTTTATAATTTAATTGAATTTCAACATTAACGAATTCCCGTACATATCACGTACAGTAGACAACCTGAATAATAGTTATAAAAAATTTGGAAACCTCCAGAATCTGAAAAACTACCAAACAGTACAATTATTTCACGTTCTTAATTTGTGATGAAGTCATAAGACAAATCTTCTAGACAATCAAAAAGTATTCCATTATTCCCTGTGAGTTAAAATTCTGCTTACCATTTGTGGAAAAGTCGTAAGTTCAAGAAGCCTTGGAATAATTTGTCCAGCTTTGTCAGAAAAGATGGCGTGTTTCTCTGCCAAAAGTGACTGCAAACTCGTCAGCATTGGCAACAAAAGCCTGGATTCAGAAAGTGTCAAAGATTCAGCTAACATGGGAACAACCTGTGAAAATTAAGACGTTAAGGCAAAAGAAAATACAAAAGGATTGCTGTTGCAATAATTAGACATGGAAACCATACGTGAATCAAATGCAGCATCAACAATTCCATTGGCACTTCTTCGAGAACGATTGCCAATGCTACCAAAAACGTGTATCTTTCGTCGCCACAGAAGTTTGTACTCTCTCGAATCAAATTTTCGAATATCCTCTGTTTGTAAAGAAACATCACTCTGCAACCATTTTCCTTCAAAAAAGTATCCTCATTTTTTTCAACCAGAGTTTTAAATTCTTCGGCGACAATTATTCCAGCGTCTTTTAGTCTCGAAAATTTGATTTGCTGAAAAAAAAAATATATATATGTGAAACATACTGTAAAAAATAATTAAAAAATTTTAAGTCCTGACGTCAATTCTTGAAGAGTTAAAAGATTTTATGTATAATGCTATGAATTATTTTTCGCCATATTTCATCAGTTTGCATAACAAATTTTTTCCTGTCAGTAATTTTTTATCTCTATAGCTAAAAAGATTCATATTTTCGTCAATGTTTAGGTTTATATCTTATTTAATATTTGACTTGAATATAGACTCAATAGTTTTATGAGACTTTGTATTTAATTTATCATCTTCCAAATATAATGTTTACATTTTTCGGATTTCCGAGACAATAATTAATATCTGAAATACACTTAGGTTTTACAAATAAAAGGCCAAAAAAATTACTATTTCTCTGACATAAATTACTTTCAAAATTACTTTTTAAGCTATTGTTCAAGTTTGCATAGTGCATTTTTTCTGTTGGCATTCGTTTTCTACGACCAAAATATACTCGAGTATATTTTGGTCGTAAAGGTTTTTTGGGGACACAAAAAAGTTTAGTCTTTACAATTCTCGATTTTCAAGAATAATTTTCCGGATGTTTGTTGTTCATAAAAATGAGTTCTATATTTAAACAAGAAATTAAAATAGATAATGTGTAATGTAAAAAATGTTGACTTTTTCATCAATTTCAAAAACAAATTTTTTCTTTTAGGAATTTTCCACTCTGGTCAAAATATTCTTTGTAGAAAAAGAGATCATGATTTTTTTCAATATTTTCTGATTTTTAGTACCTTTTTTTTTAATGTAAGGATCAGTAGTTTTATGAGATTTTTCAATATTTATATTTTATTTTTCATCACCTTTCAAAACACTATTCTACTTATTTTGATTTCTGAGATACTAATTAAAGTCTACAACATAATGTATTGAAGTCTTGGATATAAAAGGTTGAAGATATAATTAATTTTCTCAGGTCTGAGTTTCTTACGAAATTGTTTTCTGTGTTATTTGACGAGTTTTCACTGCACATTTTTTCTATTAAAATTTTTTCATTCCGACCAAAATATTCTCCATAGCGATGAAGATTTTTTTCAAACATATAGAAAAGTTTTTTTTTCTGATTTTCATTATTATGTTGATAAAAATAATAATAGCTAATGTTTAACACATAAAAATTTGTAGATTGCTACAAATATTATGTTGTCACTTCATCAGTTTCAATAATAAATTTTTTTCCCGATATAAAATTTTACCTCTGACCAGAATATGCTCGAGGGCTAAAAAGATTTTTATTTTCATCTTTTTTACTGATTTTCAATAATTTTTTCAATATAAATTATTGTTTATTTAAATATGAGAGCTGATAGTTCAAGGAGAAATTGTGATATCCGTATTGAATATTTTAATAATTTCTAATTACTTACTATTTGAATTTTTCAGAATTATAAGAAAATACTCAGAATCTGAAATATATTTTGGTTTTCGAGATAAAAGGTCAAAGAAAAAATCAATTTTCCTAGACCCAAAATTTTTGCGACATTATTGTTTGTGCTACTAAACATGTCTGCGAAGAAGAAAAATTTTTGTTGTTGATGTTTGTTTTTTTTTTACCAAAATACACTGAGTATATTTATTTATTTATGTATAATTTTTTTGAGGATATGAAAAAGTTTGCATCTATATTATTAGATTTTCAAGAAGTATTTTTCTGATTTTTATCGTTTATTATAATAAGTTCTATATTCAGACAAGAAATTAAAATAGCTGATGTGTAAAATATGAAAATCATTATATTGTTACAAATTATGTTTCGTACTATTTCATTAATTTAAATAACATATTTTTTCTTGGTACAAATTTTTTTCTCTCACCAAAATATTTTCTACAGTAAAAAATTTTTTTCTCAATATTTACTGATTTTCGATAACTTTAACTGTATTTTTCATTGTTTATTTGAAAATTAAAATGAAAGGTTGTATTAAACTTTGTAATCTTTATACTTGATTTATTATCACATTTTAAATACTACCTTTATTTTTTCAATCTCAATTTTTAATTACTGTTTCAATTTCTTAAAATAATAATAAAATTTCTTTGACCTGAAATCATTGTAAGATTTGAAGATGAATAGCCTTTCCAGATTCAAGATTATTAATCTGATCCTTGAATATCCTAGCCTACGCCATAAAGAATCCAAAAAATCTAGAATTATTCCAGAAATTTCATCCAAAATGTTCCAGTACCAAAAAACTGAATTCTAAAATTGTCTACTCTACATGTTTATTATAATTTTTTTAATGTTCACATTTTTCAAACTATATAATAATATAAAAGCAATTATCAAACTTATCCAAATATTTTCTGAATTTTGCAGAAATTCTTCATCAATTCAGTAACTTTCGAATTCAATTAATCTATAAATTTATTTTCCAGGAAAATCCAACTTACATCATTGAGAAATTCTTGAGACAATTCAGGAATCCCGCAAATCACCACGCTTTTGACCATCCACGTGTGCAAAATCACAGCAGCCCTTTTTACTTCCAAACATTCCTCGCTCGTCAAAATGCCCTCGACTTTTTTTTTCAAAGGTTTCACATAATTTTCAACATAATCAGTGGCCAAAAGTTTGTGAATAAATATGGAAACCACTTTACAAGCAGCTAATCTCATCAACTCATTTTTACTGTACAACGCCAACCTTGCCAATTCGTCAAAAAATGAAGAAATTTTGATACATTCCGCAACTTCTCGACTCAAGGGAATCAAAATGGCCTCGAAAAATAAAATTCTGTCATCTGAAATGCTATGCTCGAATATATGCTCGTGTTTTTGAAGCAATTCTTTCTGTTCCTCCAAATCCAAAGTTCTAACAACTGATCTACATATGCTTGAAACTAAATGCAGTTTTTGAGGTGACTCTTCGATGCTGATTTTCGTAAGTTTTTCCATTGCGTTGCAGTCGTGCAAAAATTTTTGGACACTTGCATTTGTGGGCTTGGTGGCGACTAATTTATTAAGGCAAGATAACGCAGCAATGCTCAAGTCGATAGATGAAGACGCTGCCAAATCGACAATTTTGGGTAAAACAATTTGGCCGATTTCAGAAACTTTAGCAATTGTTGATAAAGCCTCTAATCTTCTCACCAAAATTGTTGGAGTTGAATCAACAGTTTCTGAAAAAAAAAAAAGGTAAAGATATTAACGTACAGTACTCAACGAAAATTGAAAATAGCTGGGTCACTTGATAATAAGAAATAATAAATCGATTATGTCAACAATTTTTCAGTTTTTAAGTTAACAACAAAAAAAAATGCGCTGAAGATTTTCACAATAATATTGGTATATTTCACTGCTAGAAAAATGTTTTTAAAACTGTTTCACACGTGGAAATCTTGGAAAATTGTTCATAAGTACTGTGACGAGCGCCCCTTTTTCATCTCTCGTCTAAATTTTATTAAACTATTGAATTTCGTTTTTTTTATTTGAATTTCTAAAAAGAAGTTATTTTCTTAAAACGTTCAGATAACGCGCAAATGATATCTAAATCACGACGATTTCGCCGACGCCTATGAATAGCAATAGAGGATCAATTTTGATAGCAACAATTTTATATTTTTACAAATGACGATGATTTTCTATTATCTATTCTCTCTTAATTCTAACAGAGAAGATAAAACGATTTCCATTTTTCAAATTTGCTATCTATCCAATTCTCCCTATCATTCAACTTTCATGATTTGATAATATTAACTTGCCGTCCAGAATTATATCTAACAATTTTCTATTTTTTCTATCTACGTCATTCTCGGTCATTTAACCTCCTCTTTGAAGATAAAACTATTTTTCAGATGATAATGATCTTCCATTTTTTTTTTCATCTAACGGCGACCGGACGTAAACGGACCGAAAAGAGTCCGTTTGCTTCCTTTCAGAACCGTATATAAACCCGCGCGTTTTTGCTAGAATGGAAGTCGTTCTCGAGGCTTTTGAGCTAACAGCTTCTCGTAAGAGATAGTCCTAGCGCTCTAAGTAAGAGACTACTTCCGAGGTCCAAGGGCTCGACCTGACGACAGCCCAATAGCCTCTTCTTGTCTTGTGTCGACTGGAGAAATAGCCCAGGTTGTACCTGAGACCCCAATATCCGCCGGTCTCGAGAATAATAAGAAATCGTAAGTAAGAATTTAATAAATCCTTTTTACTGGGGTTCGTTCACCTTTGTACTGTTGATACCATCATTCGAGGGCAGAAACATCTGTTTCTGTTAGGGTAGTTTCCAGACCCAACTCGATTTATGGTGGTGATAGGCAAAAAAACCAAAACCTCAAACTTGCTCATTAAGAATCGACTCGTTCAACAGTTAAATGTCGAGTTTGCCAGATTTTCAAAGAATTAAAAGAGAAAAGAATATCACGGACTTTAAATTTCAACAAATGTAGATACTTAGACTCATGAACAAAATATGAATAGGATTTTGGCTACAAGATAATTAATAGAATTATAAAGCCAAAATAGAATTCATGTGAAAGAAGGGAATAATGGATTAAAATGGAAACGAAGTGCGAATAAGTAACGGAAGAATTGGAAATCACAAGAAAAATTATAAGATCGTTATTAAATTAACGGAATGTTTTGCCAGAGCCAAAAGTATGTGAAATGGAAACGGAGATTAATTACATCGAGAGTGTTTTGAATCAGTTTATATCGGACTGAATTTCACTTTGTATACGCGTAATCGATTGGAGTTAGTTGTTATCGAAATGAATTTATGTGTAACGAAGTATTTACAATAATAACGTCACGTTGTGACATTTAAACTGTATTTCAATTGTATTGTTATTTTAATCCTTAAAACAATTCCCTGACTCCCTTTAAAAAGTCGGATCAAGGGTCACTGTAGGCTGTTGTCCACAGAGGGTCCTTTTCTGCTTCGACGAGAGTAATGGATATTCTTCATTGGTCTCGCTCGTCACAAGTACGTAACTTATTAAATATATAAGAAGCCAATTTATTTTCCTTTGCGTAAAACTGAGATTGAGAAAACTTTTTTTCACAAAATATATCGAGATTTTAGAAATATTTACCTAATTGAACACACGATTTTCAAATGACGAAATGCTTTTCTCGAAAAAACAACAAAAATATCATTTAAATATTTTCGTGAGTATCCAAAATAATTTTTCCAATAACTCATTAATATTTCTGAACAAGCTTCACAAAAAATTTAGAAACCAGCAAATACATTTTAAAAAAATCAACTTGTTTTGCAAACAGAAAATATTATTATTACTGAACAACAAACTATTTTCGACAAAAACTAACACAAAATTAAGGGTTTCAAAATTGTTATTTTAGATATTAAGCATTTTTTTTATAATCAATTCTTATTCCAATCAATCTGAAAAGACAATACTGAAAAACAAAATACGCTTTTGAAAAACCAATAAAAAAATTTATACTGCTCAAACATTTTTGTGAATAAGTAACTTTTTTTACTAATTAACTTGATACATAATTTGTTGATGACTGAATAATTTTTTGAAAAACCATCTTCAAATTGAGATTATCAACATTTGTCTGCAGTAGATTTTTTTAAAAAACTTATCAATATTTTTGATTAGGTTTTGAAGTTTTTGAAAAACCAACAAAAAATTTAGCATATAACAATGGTTTCTCGAATTTCAAGGTCTTATTTTCAATCAAAAACTAATTATTACAACTACAAATTATTCACGATATATCAAAACGTTTTTAAAATAGCCTTTTCCTTTTTCCAATAAGTTTTTTGCCAGAAATCAACAATATTTTGCGATTGTTTTCCTTAATCTTGAAATGACACATAGCAATAGTGATAATAGTAAAAGGATATTGTAGTACATTGGAACAAGTATATTTTTTCAAGAAAATTACTTATTTTTCCTCACATAAAATTCAGATTTTTAAATTATTTTTCCTTGAAACAAAATTTTCGAATGGTTTATTAAAATAAAGTTTTTTTAATTACAAATATAATTTTGAGATACCAACAAAACTTGGGATTTAAAACATATTTTATCGAAAATCGAAAATGTTTTTGAAGTAACTAATTATAATTATTGAACGAATTTGGCACGGAATTTCAAAAATTAATAATAATAATTTTTCAAAATAACTTCTTTTTTAGCAAGCAGAAAACAATTCTTAAATCACAAAATATTTCTCAAAAAACCACCAAAAAATTAGAATAACAAAATGTTTTCATAAATTTCAAGTTTGTATTTTAATTTTCATGATAAATTCTTTTTCTATCAAACTGAATACATAATATTACAGTAACTAAATACTTTTTTAAAGAACTATCAAAAAAACTTAGATTTAGAAATCATTTTCCTGAATATCAAAATATGTTGTTGAATAAGTAACTTTTTTCCCAATAATACAAAACTTGACACATAATTTGTAGGTAATGAAATACTTTCATGATAAATTATCCAAAAATTCAGATCCAAACATTATAATACTTTATGAATAAATAATCGATTTGTCAACAAATTGCAATCCAAACTTTTCAATATCTTAACACTTTTTAAAAAATTAAAAAATTGCGAAAAAAAGGTTCCCCTGAATTTCAAAATATTTTTTCAAACGAAACAGATTTTTCCAAAAACAGTTTTCTGAATATCAAAATGTTTCCCTATAACCTATTTATTTTTTCGAATAATTTTTTTTACAGAACAAATTTGAATTAAAGAAGTTTTTTCCTCATCTCCCAATCATGAAATAACGAAATATTTTTTTTTAAAGAACAACAAATAAAAGATGACGAAATTGTTTTTATCAATACCAAAATATCTTTGAAAAACCATTGCTGTTTAACAATAAAAACATAAATAACTGTTGAACGAAAAAAGATTATTATCAAAAAACAAAATTTGAGATCTTAGAATGGGTTATCTGGAATTAAAACTATTTTTGAAATAAATAATTCATACCTTTTGACAAATTAAATGCATTATTTTGGAATAACAAAATACTCTTAAAAAAAAGGGACAAACAATAAGGATTACAATATTATTTTACTGAACATCAAAGTATTTCTCAATAACCCATTCGTTTTATTTGAAGAATTTTTTTTTAAGAATAAATATCGATTTCCGAAGTGTTTTCCTAAATACCTAATCCTAAAATTAGAATATGTGACGCGCCGCGAGATAAGGTCCCTTATGCAAAAAAAATCGATTTTTAGGTTTCAAATTAAACTGATAGTATTTGACTTCCTCTTTCTTTTGAAAAAAAAAAAAAAATTATATCTTGTCAAGTGTGGATACAGTACAGGTGTTTAGAAGCGCTACGAATGCATTCTTTATGAAACACACCACCTTCTATCGCTCGTCTTGTAAAATTCTGTTTTTAGGCATAAGGGACCTTTTCTCGCGGCGCGCCACATATACTTTTTTGAAAAAGCAGTAAAACACAAGCATTAGAAAATTATTTTCCTGAATATAAAAATATTTCTCTAAACAGCTAATTAATTTTTTTATGCCATAATCTAGTTACATGATTTTAAAATAACAATATAATTTTTCGAAAACGAAAGTTTTGAATTGTTAGAGTGTCGAAATATTTTTACAAGAACATTAATTTTTTTTTAAATAAATTAAGTGCATTATTTCTCAATGAAAAAATTCTTCGAAAAAACAAGGAAAAATCGTTTTTTAAAAAATGCTTGTCTGAATTTCAAAACTTTTTTTCAAATAATAATTTTTTCTCCTAAACAACCTGAATAAATAATTCGACTTGAACTAATACTTTTTCAGGAAGACGACGGTAATCCAAGGGATCCAAAGTTTCGAAATTAATCTTAATAATACCGATAAATTTATTTATTATAATTTGAAGAGAAAAAGTGAATAAATATTTTTTTGATGGGGAAAAAACATGAAAATTGAAATTGTAAATTAATTTTTTTAAATATTTCGTGAAAAACAAATTATTTTCCAACAACCTATATGTATCATTTTTGAATGATAAAATACATCTACCAATAACTAAAAAAAAATTAAGATTTATAAAATGTTTTCCAGGTTATCGGAATACTTTCATAAATCACTTGTTTTTTTTTTCAACAAACTGAATAATTTTCAAGTGACAAAATACTATAAAAAAATGTTGAGACGAATTTCGATGCTTTTTAATTCTTCTAAATATCTTACGCCTTGAGGAAGTTTAAACGAAGTATTGAAAAAAAAAAAAAAAAACAATAATAGTAGTATTCAACCTACACGTCGTCGACAAATAGAATTTAAAACTGTAAAATATTTGGTGTCAATACGTCAAGAGAACTAAAGATTTGGACTGTGTGCAACATTTTACTTTCATAATATGGTAGTAATGTGTATTTTATTATTAATAAAATATTAATATATCATTATTTTACATTTTACAAACTTGCACCTCTAAATTCAAGATTTTACCAAGTTTCAAAATTTTTCTTTGTATGTCATCAATTTCCAGAATTTGTGAAGAAAGCAGTCTTTCATAATTTCTAGCTTTGCAAAACCCTAACACGTAAAAATGATAAAACTTACCAGATTGCATTTTGAACTCATTCATAAGAGTATGCAAAACTTCTGTCGGATACAAATTAGCGAAAGCATAGATGCCGGTGACACTCGCGATTCTTAGCTCATCGTTATCGCTTTCCGCTTCCTTCAAAAATTTTGTATAAATATTCGTTCGTTGGTAGTCATTCAAAAATGTTCTTTGTGCTGTAAGACCTTGAATGGCTTCAATTTTCACAGCGACATCAGTCGAATCCAGTTCTGACAACAGCAATGAAGTCAAATCAGCCCAGGAAAGTTCAGGCACTTCTGAAAAATCCCAAAACCAAATTACAATCTTATTTCTTGAACCTCAAACAAAAAAATTCAATGTGTTTAACTTCAAAAATAATCTCACCTGACACGCTGAACTTCAAATTGAAGCAAATGTTTAAAAGATTCCCCAAACTCCGCAGAATTATAACTCTTTCCTCTGGCGATGTTTTCGACAAATGCAGAGCAAGGCACAATGGTACGAAAGTTCGCAAAACTTGTTTGCAGGAATCAGCATTCGTCTTAGCAACAGCTTCCAGAATTTTTTCGTTAAACCAATAAGAATTGAATTGAACATCTTTTAGAGTCCGCTTTACGTCGGAAATTATTTTTTCGACAAAACTACACGATTCTTTGGCGTCGCTTGACAGGACCTGAACAATTTTCGTGACTGCCTCTAATCCAAGATTACGAATTTCAGGATCGTTCGACGTGGCTTCATCATTCAGACAAGACCAAATTTCTGTGAGATGTGGCTTTAAGCCCTCGATTCCAAAAGTGGAAGAAGACGCAATCAAAAGTTTCAAAGAATCGCTTTTGGCTACTTTCAATTCTGATGTCATTTTGTCTGTGATTAAGGAAAGACAATGAGGAGCGAAATCTGGAATCGCATAAAGACATGGCGCTAGAGCTTCAGCGAGATCTTCTCGGATGATGTTCTTTTCTTCAGGTCCAACCTGAAAATAATAGCAAATCTTCCATAAAATTTTTATTCCATCTCATATTCTCCTTGATGAACAGTAAGTTTCTTTACAAGTTTTTTCCGTGTGTGCAAAGCTAAAATCCAATCATAATTTTTCCACTGTATAACTTTGGTCAAAAATGAATCCCTATAGAAAAGACATCGCTCATTTTTTTTTTATTGAAAATCTATAAATCCATCAGTTACAAGGGTCTGCAAGGTTTTGTTGTTGAAAAGCTATGGGTCTTTTCTAGGGTAACTTTTCACGTAGAATCCGAATCCGAACCCAGAATTTGCCTATCACGTCAGCATTTTGAGATATTTGAGGTTATGTGCTCGAAAAATGAGGTTTTTCGTTACTTTTGAGGTTATGTGCAGGGCGCAAGAAATTTTTCTCGTCCTTTTCGTGGATGTCGTCATTCAGTACTAATCTTCGTCTTCAAAATGAGCTATTGATCAGTTATGAGTGATTTTTTTTCACGAAGATACAGCAGTAACAAATTTTGACATTTATCTAAACAACCTAATAGGCATTCACATTTACTTTTTAGGGTCTACCACTTTGCACTTGAAAATTTACCTTGAAAATTTGTATTCAAAGGTTTTAATCAAATGTGAATAAGAATTTACCATCAGAAAATTATTATTTATCAGTTCTTAGAGAGCAAAATCGTAAAATTACGTGAATTTCGATCCGCCATTTTAAATCCGCCATCTTAGAAATGAAAATATTAATTTTCTGACGGTAAATTCTTATTTACAGTTCACTAAAACCTTCGAGTACAAATTTTCAAGTGCAAAATGGTAGGCCCCGAAAAGTAAATGTGAATGTCTATAAGGTTGTTTAAATACATGTCGCAACTTATTATAGCTGTATCTTTGTGAAAAAAAATCGCTCATAATTGATCAATAGCTCATTTTGAAGAGGAAGATTAGTACTGAATGACGACATTCACGAAAAGGACGAGAAAAATTTCTTGCGCCCTGCACATAACCTCAAAAGTAGCGAAAAACCCTATTTTTCGAGCACATAACCTCAAATATCTCAGAATCCCGACGTGATAGGCAAATTCTAGGTTCGGATTCGGATTCTACGTGAAAAGTTACCCAGGACACGATCCATAACTTTTCAACAACAAATACAAACCCTTTATTTGCAGACCTGTGTTATTGTTATTTTAAAGTGTAAATAATCAATGTCTGTTGAAAAAACGTTCTATAATAATAAAAATCATCATAGTACTATGCAATGCTTGATTGTTACTGATGGATAAATTTTGCTCTTAAATAATTGTATTTTACCGATTCGCACTCTCACAATGTACATAATAAAAGAATACCCATGCCTGAATGAAATTTACTACTGAACAAACAACTTGTATAGTAGTTGAGATCGTATGATTTCACGATGAGGATTTGTAAAAATTTAATTCAATGCAAGTTGAAAAAAAGGTAAAAGTGCAAGGAAAAACAAAATTCAAAGAATTTCAGAAAATCTATGATTAGGAGAAAGAGAGTTCTGAATTGTACAATTTTAGAATTAGGAGCTTGATTGCAAAATGTGTAAATGGTATGAAAATTTCAAATTTTTATCAAAAGACTGAAAAATGATGCTGAAATTCCTAAGGTTTCAAAATAAACAAAAAAAAAATTGCTTCAATAACCTCTCTTAGCTTAAATAATAAATAATTATTGATATTCAAAAAATATTATCTAAAGTAACCAAATATTTTTAATTTTAATCTTAGATGTAAATGCAAAATTCGTTTATTCTTCGTCTTCATTAATTTCTCAAACGTTTGAAACTTCAGATACATGAAAAATTGAACATTTAAAAAAAAATGTTGTTTGTGTAAAGAAGTTGTGACTTCAGACTCTTGAATTAAAAAAAACGCCTCTATACCATTAACTCATCAAAAATCAATTATTTTTCATTGAAAATCCCATGAATTTTTCTTGAACATTTTTTAATCAAATTTCCAACAAAATAAGTTAAAAAGAAAGACGAGAAATGAAGAAACTGACGATAGTTATAGCTACGCATTCAATCGATGAAGAATAGAAATGTTGAGATCAGGAAAATTTATGATTTTAATATTTTCGATGAAATATCTCGAGAACTTTAAAATTTGTTAAATATTTTTTTATAAAAAAAGAAAATTCTTATTGTTATCACTCAGACTTTGAAATTCATGAATTTTCTATAAATATTTTTTTATTGAGTTTACTGCAAAGTAGGAGCGAAAAAATTAAGAACTGAACGAATGAAAAATACGTATACATTGAATAAATAATAAATATATAAAATATATCTAGCATTCAAGTTTTATATTTACAATTTATGACATATTACTGTATATATCTTTTGAATAGATAACAAGAAAAAGATATATATCTAACAACCAAAAAACAATAATTTTGAATTTAAAAGGATAATTAATTTGTGAACTCGATACTTGGTAAAAGGAATCCCCAAAATTCTAAATTCCTTTGTTATCAGAAGAAATAGTGAATTTTGTTCAATGAATAGAATTCACTTCATTTTTCAGGCTGCGATTATTAAGAAAAATACAATATCTCTTTTATTCAAAGTTATGGATTAAAAATTCACTGCAAAATCTGCGAATCATTTGAAAAAAGCTAATGTTGGCTCGGCTGATTAAAAATAAAAAGAAAAACATTTCTGTAATAGAAAGTGTGAGATTTTGACGTTCGATAATAAAACAATTTATTTGATATCATTACTGTAAAAGACGTATGAATTTGGTAATTTTGTGTTGGCATATTCAAAACTTTGATTGATCTTTAACTGTCGTATTATCTATGTTAACAAATTTTCTGATTTTGTAATATCGATGTTTAATTAACTGAATTCAGAATTACTTTTTTTTTCAATTTCTAGCATTTCTGCTTAACTCTTCTTAATTAGTAAATTCAATGAAAAAATCGGCCAAAAAAAATCATTAGATATAAAATTTTAAATTTGTTTTTTGATTAGTAAGTAGTTACATTTCTGTTCGTCAAGACAAATTTACCCACTTTATCATTTTTCTTCAACGATTTGTTATAAGTTTAAATAAAGTATCATTAAAGGCAGGTTTATTTTAAAGTAAAAGATGTATAATAAATTATTACCGGGTTGTAATCGACTGGAAAATAGCACGCGAGAATTTCAAACATTTCCTCTAGCAGATGTCCAAGCGAAAGATCTTTAATGAACCTTGGCAGAATTTTGAATAACAGCATGAGGTTCTGTGGATCTCGTTCACCGTCAATAGAAGATATTAATCCATAAACGAAATCAATTTTGAGCTCTTTCACGGCCTCTAAATGAGACTGCAAAGCAGTTTGGAATATGTGGTACATAATTCTTCGCTCTGGTTTTGATAGCGATTGGCATTGTACATGTTGGAACATTTCAAAGAATAACTTGGCGAACGTTTCGGTGGGAACTTTCTCCATTTGTAGCTGGAACCAATGGAATTTCAATGCTCAAATCGTTTTAAACATATAATGTTAAAATATAATATTATTGAATCATATTTTGTAGTATACATTAATTTATATTTGATTCTTACTATGGATAAAAGTCCTTGTAGAGTTGGTGGTACAACATTGTGGTTGTCCTTCAACCTATCTGTATAAAAACTAATCAAGAAATTCAATTCCTTAGAACTAAGTAAATCTTTTGGCAAAAGCGATAACACTGTTGATAAAACTTGGACCCCACGTTGACGTTGGTCCACATCTTTGTTTGTGAGGAAATTTTCAAGTTTCTCAACCAAAATACTCAAACTAGTGTTGCCATCCTTGATTTCTGCAAAGACAATGGAATAAAAAATTTTACCTTTTTTCACATTATGGAAAATTTGCAACGTTTAAGGTGACACAGAGGCTGCTGAAGTGCGAGAAAGACGCATAGAACGGAAAACAAATGAGTGGAAGGAGGAGGCGGAGAAAATGGCCTCTGTGTCACCTTAAGTAATATATTTTGTATAATCAAGAGGGTTAAAAAAATATTATAGGCTCGTTTCTGATGAGAACGAACATCAATCTGTCCTGTTTTTCTGATGCTAACAGATCAGAATAAAATGAGATGAAAGCATTCGTTCTCATCAGGAACAAGTGTATAATAAAAAATGATAATGACAATAATGATATTCAATTATGGGTTCATGTTAGGCTTCGAATCATTCTTAATGCAACATCGAAAAATCAAATGAGGACATTTAATTTCATAAAAATATTATTTAAATTATGAATTGAATTATAATAATTCGACCCTCGTGATTTCGAACCTTGTAAAAACCTTATAAGAAACTTAAATTTCTTATAAAGAATGGGTCGAAAAAATTTTATGTTTTTTTTTTTTTATAAAATTTTATCACATACATTCTTATAAGAAATTTCAGTTTCTTGTAAGGTTTTTATAAAGTCGTCTTATAAGAAATCGAATTCTTTTAAGGTTTTTATAAGGTGCACCTTATAAGAAATTAAATTCTTATAAGGTTTTTATAAGGTTTAAAATCACTAGGGGACTTTATTGCATGAAATATATTTAGGCTAATCTGAATAGAAGGGATGGTATCGATTGTGCACAAATTTATTGAGCACCGTATTTATTGTGCACTGATCGATTGTGCATATTTTTACAATTTTCATTACTATGATCTTACATTCGATTAATTCGGATAAAAAAACTGAGATTTTCAGAATTATACTGTGAAACAATTTTTGTATCATCCTGCGTACAAGTTTGTAAAAATGTGCACAATCTTCCAGTGCACAATTAATACGGTGCTCAAAAAATTTGTTCACAACAGATACCATCCCGAATAGAATATTATAAACTTTTCAAATATTCAAATTCTATGACATTGATATAAAAAAACATACAAAAACTAAAATATGATATTCGCATAAAGGAGTCTGCAAAATAATATGTGGATATTTTTCAAAAATAAAAAGCACTCGATTAAAATTCTTCAATACCAACTTTTTGTTTTTATCATTCCATTTTCAAGATATTTATTGATTTAAATATTGTGTTTAACGATTTATCTTATTATATAATTTACATTTATTGATGAATAAATTTTTGAAAAATTTACAGACAATTACATATCTATAAATTAATTAGTTTTTTTAATTTTTTGACTATAATTGAAACAGCTGGTAAAGATTATAATTTGAAAGAAACTTTTAAAGTTTTTATTATATGAAAATTAAAATATATTATTATATATTGCAACTATTTATGTATGATTCTCTAAATATCACAGATTTGTAAAAATCGCGAATTTTACACTAATTTTACGCAAAATAAGACATCAAAACGTTGAGTAGAAAAAAATTGAAAATATTTTAACAATCCAACATTTCTAAGTGAAAAAGCTTAGAAATAAAAGAAAAGTGTTACATTTAGTTTTGATTCTTGAAAGTCAACATTCTAAGACAATACCCATTACAAAATACAAGAATTGTTAAAATTACAAAGAATTACTAGAATTTTTTAAAAATGAAGGAGTTGATTGAAATTGATTAATTACTGTGAAATTTGTTAAATTACCGGCTAAAAAATATTTCTTAGATAACGATCCAGAGTATTGAAAAAATGTAGTTATCGAAGTTCTTGATGTTTTCAAAGCATAAAAAATCACTAATAATAAATTCTAACATTTTCTTAGAAATTATAAGCATTTTTATGATTTTTTTTTCGGTTAAATAAAATATTTTAAAAATACGTCAAAACAAAAAATGAAAATTGGGCAGCGTTTGCAGATTAAACCAATTCGTGTGAAATTTTATACATCTTTTTGAAATATTATGCAAGACATGAAATATCTGAACAATTTGAATATATTTTAAAAACCCGGCAGAGTGATTGCTAAAAAAAATATAATGAAGCTATAATTTAAAAAAATGCTGATCAAATCAGCTTGAAGTTAAAATTTTTTGCAACCAATTTTTTATTATTTAAAGAATTTGGTAAAATGATTTATCTAATTATTGAATTAAACATGTAAAATGCTGAAATATTTATAAAAAAATTATGCAATTAAATAATATAATAATAATAATAATAATAATAATAATAATAATAATAATGATAATAATAATTTATTCAGGTGCAATAATTTTTACAAAGTATAATACAGAATGTACACTTCCCGCAAGATTTCGTATAAAATCTGTCGCGGGCCTGAATTTACAATTAAACAAACTTACATACTAATTACATCTTTTCCAAATTTGAAGTATATTACAATGTAATACAATTGTTCAAGTATCTTCAGAATCTGATTATCATCAAGATCTCGAATCCATTGCTTGATTAAACGCTTTAGTTTTAATTTACACATAAATTTTAAATCTGTTCTCTTGATATTTTCTGGCAATGCATTAAAGAAGTTAAACTTTACGCAGCAGAATGATTTACTGTAATTTTCTTTTTTCATAATTGGTAATTTTAAAGTCGAGAATCGGATATTTTTTATTGTCTGGTAAGTTAAGATATTTCGGTTGTAAATCTGCAAATTCTTGAATCAAGGTGTTGTACATGAAACATTTGTGAATATCAATAATTTTATGATTTGTAAATAGTGTGGCAGACAGAAAATCTTTTTTTTTCTTAAAGATTATTTTTAATATTTTTTTAAAATGATTTTTTTGAATTTTTTAAGCACAATCGAAACATTTAATGATCATTATTATTTCAAAGAAACTTGTTCCATCAGTTTTACTTATAATATGGCAATTCAAATATATTGAATTTGAAATAAAATAACTTTTCTATGATTTTCCAAAATTTTCTAATAATTTGTAAACATCAGAATTTTTTTCAAAGATTTTCTACGAAATGGGATAGGAGAATGAGATGAAAAATTTTGAAAAACCCAGTATGTTTTAAGTGAAAATGCTTTATAATAAAAGAAATGTTTCAGAATTAGTTTTGATTCTCCGTATGTAAAGTCAACTTTTAGAAATAATACTTATTCCAAAAATCATTTAGAAATCACGAAAAAAAATTACGATGCTTATATAAAAATAATCAACATAATAAAAGCAATAGAAAGTTCGTTGACTTTGTTGGTAACTGTGAATTTTGGCCAATGCTCAACTAAAAAAATATTTAAATGATATAATCTTTAATTTTTAATAATTTTTCAGTAATGGAAGTTTCTTGATTTTTTTTCTGCTTATTAAATCACGAACAATGAATTCTAACAATTTCTTGGTGATTCATAGAATTTTAATGATTTTCTTCTTTAATAAAATATTTCTAGCAAACAGCGTAGTTCTCAAAATATAGTAAGGACATTGAATGTTGAAATATTTTTAAATTTTTGTAAAAAAACCAGCATAGTCATGATTTAAAAATATGATAAAGCTATTTTGACAAACTCTGATCTAATCAGCTTATGAAGAAAATTTTCCTCTAACAATTTTTGACTATTGAGAAAATTTTGTAAAATAATTTTTTTTAATAATAAATCAAGTGTTAGTAATAATTGTTAAGTATTTATACACAGTTACTAATAAACCTAATGATTTTTTTTTCATTTTCTGACTAGGAACAAATCACTAATTGATAATTATAATTTTGAAAAAACGTTTTTTGAACTTTAACTGTATCGCATCAAAATAATTCAATTCAAGATTTAATGATTTTTTCATGATTTACAAAAATTCGCAAAGATTTGTTAAAGATCTTTAATTTTTCAAAGATTTTTCTCAAGATGAGATGGTTTAAATACTGAAAATGTGTAGTAGAAAGAATAAAAAAAAATTTTTAAGAATCCAATATTTACCAAGTAAAAATACTAAAAAATTGAAGTAAATTGCTACAATAATTTGAAATCTTAAAAAAACAGAGAAACCATTAGAAACAAAATCAATTCCAAAAAATTGTTGAAAATTTATGTACTGAGAAACAACATGATATTTCTTTCTTATGAATAGATTTGGTAAATGTTATTTTAATTTTCGATAAAGTTTTTTTATGACAAGCTATAATAAAAATACAATCGAAAAACAATTAATGAAAAACATTTAAATTTTTGCACGATTCTTACCCTCTTAATTTCAAATAGTCAAATTTTGACCTTTTGAATTAGTCGATGATGTTTCGACTACTCAAATAGTCGTTTTCGCGTGATTAACTGCCAACAATAGTCAAATTCCCCTATTGCAGTTAGTCATTTTTCAACTACTTACAATGAGTCAATTTTTTGACTGTCGAATTAGTCAAACATTGACTATTTTAATATATTAAAATAGTCATTTTCAACGGGAATGACTATTTATAACAGCAATATTTTCTTATTCATATTATTCATCAATTGACTTATTAAAATAAGTCAATCCTGTGACAACGAATTAATTGAAATTTTGCAAAAAAAATGAGTCATTTCTAAATATACATTGGTTATATAAATATTGAAACAGTCGGATTATTTGAAGGTGAAGTAATTATCACTGCTAAAAAAAATTAAAAATTTTTTCAAATCTGAAAAAATCTAAAACGTCGTGAGAGTTAAAATTTGTTTTGTGCAAAGATGGAAAAAAATGTCATTGCAAAAATAGAAAATTTTACCATCATCATAATTTTAAGTTCCTCTTCTATTTCTAATACGGTATTTAAAAGTTTGGAAAATCTATAGGGATGAACGTTATGTCCTGGCGCTGTTTTTTTTTTTTTTTTTTCGATTATTGACCTTAGCCAGAAATATCCGATCAGAGTAAGTCTTTAAGGCGATGGGAGCGCTGTTGAGGTATGAGAAAGACTCAAAGAATGGGAAGCACGTGAGAGAAAGTGAGAGGTAAAGGTTGCGATGAACCCCTCGCCTTAACACAGGAAGCAATTATTGAAAAACTTGTGGTGGACTGCTTCAATGGGTGAGTGGATAGCCACACGGGACAGATGAACAGAAGGCCCTGGATTCGAGACTAGACTTCAAGCAAAGTTTTTTTTGGATAAAATTATCATCTTTTTCCAATAAATGAAACAATATAGTGTGAATTTGATAATATAATTAATAACCATGAGTTAATGATGCCAGGAAAACCAAAATTTTTTCTTTGAATAATAAATTAATGATTTTATGTAATCGAATTTTAACCTTTTGAATTAGTAAATTTGACTATTTTCAGTAGTATATGCTTTCTGACTTATTCAAATAGTCATTTTTGACTATTTACTGGTAGCCTTCTTTTCGCTGGGAACATTAGTCAAATATAACTATAAAAAAGTCAAAATTGACTATTTCAAATTAAGAGAGTAAAAATTCACAAAGATATTCAATGATTTGTTACTTTGCAATAATTTTCTCCAGAATAAAATATTTTTGCCAAAATTCATGAAACTTTAAAAGATTAAAAAAAAACACATAAAAATAGTGTATATTCCAAAACGCTTTCTTCGAAATTAATTGAATCGAAAAATAATAATCTCTTATTATTCCAAAAGTATAAATTTTATTAGAATATTCATAATTTAAATAATATTTATTTTTCATTATGTATCTAATGTTTCAACAGTATTAATATCGAAAAATCGGTATTTTATTATCAATATATTAAGGTAATAAAACACTATTTTAAAACATAAAGGTTTTACTACTTCAACTAAATGAATTAACATATCTATATATATAAAGCAGAATGTGTGTTTGTATGCAACCGCATTACTCAAAAACGGCTGGACGGATTTGCTTAATTTTTTTTTTTTTTTTTTTTTGTTATAATCTGTAGAAGGTTTATAGCAAGAAAAATTTTAAATTTTTTGCAAGTAAGGTGTAGTTGGGTGTAGTAACCAGCGGTAAACCAGAAGCATGCACACACACACACACACACACACACACACACGCGCGCGCACACTTACACCTACACGACACTATCACAGAGATTAAAATTTAATAAAAAATATCGTAAAATTATAAAATATCGTAAAACTTGACATTCTCTGAGTGAATCGTAAAATTGTATATTAAATAAATAAGTTTTATATTAGGTTTATTGTATAAGTAATCAGCGAATAATTATGAACTTGAAATTTATGAAGCATGATTAATTTAGCAGTTCATGAATCGTGTTTCGTTTTTTTTATAAAAACAACAAATCTGTGAAACGTCATTTCAAATGACATGCCAAGATTGTATGAATTATAAAAAAAACTAATTCCTACATGAGAGGATTCTGACAATAAACATTTTAATTCAAATTCAAATCACAAGTAATCATATTTTCAGTCAGTATACATATTTCTTATCTAATCATAAAATGGGAAATATGGTATTATGGAAAAGTGTTTTAAAGTTGACAATACTGAAGAATGGACAGTCATAGAAGACGATGATGCCAAAGACGTATAACAATTTCTTGTATAATTTTCAAAAATAAATCGAACATTTTTTTTTTTAATTAATCTATAAATTATAGGATAGGAATTACGAAACATACAAAAAAAAATGTCAGGCGATTGAAAATAATGAAGAATGTGGAAAAATTTGTGGAATGCAAAAACAAACTTTTGGGACTTTTCGTGAAAGACACGAAATTTTGAGACGATTTGATTACAAAAAATACAAAAAACACCAAATTGAAAGATACCATTTCGGACTTTTTCGGATATAAAAATTTATTGAAAACATGATTCTTTGTATTTGTGTAATTAAATATATATTTTCTTGACAAATTATTTAAAAATTGATTTAGTATTATTTTTGTGAAAACGTACACCTTTACGTACGAAGCTTTCCCGGCGTAGCGAAGCACGCCGGGAAAGCTATAATCTTTATACAAAAATGTGAATGTCTGTAGGTTGTGCGCCTATAACTTCAAAACTACTACACGAAACGTTCTGAAATTTTACACAGTGATGGACCATGTGTGTGAGAAGTTTATAGGTATGTTTTTATCAACAAACTAAATGGCCTACATTCTCACCTACTCCCCCGCTGCACTGTTAAAATATCAGACACAAAGAAATCACAAAAAGTCAAAAAATTATAAAATTTTGCAAAAGTCGCAAAGAGTCACAAAAACAAAAAACACAAAGTCACAAAATCATAAAATTATGCCAAAATTTTTGAAAATTCACAAAATCACAAGAGGTTACAAATTACAAAAACTCATAAAAATTTACAAAACCATGAAATACAGGATGTTCTGAAGTCAGCAAATAATCAAAAAATCATCAATTGCTCATAAAATTCTTAGGCACTTTTTCCTCAGCGTTTTTTTGAAAACTCGCAACACTTGAACAGTTATTAGTAATTTAATATCATCTACTAACTTTTGAAGAGGCGGGGCTTTTCTTAAAAGAGATTCCTTCTCTCTTCTTAGCTTACTCTCATGGGAATACTGGGATCACTGAGGTGGAATATAGGTTAATGGCTTTTCTTATCTCTCTTCAAAAAAAAATTGGAAGATACTGCATTGTAAAGGTGACAGTTGGACAAAAGAATATTATAACTAAAACAAAGGTGAGTCAGAGTAAAAATTTTCTTTCGAGATAAGAAACATCATTATTCTACATTCTATAACACACCTCAATTATCCCCCTACTTTTCTATTACATTAAGATTAGAAAGAGAAGGGGTAAAGGAAAAAGGGGCTTTAATCAAAAACCCCGCTTTGCCAAAAGGTGAGTGGACAAAAGGTAATTTTTCATAACTCTTTTAATTTTGTAAATATTGAAAAATTGTAAAGGAAAAAGTGTCCAAGAATTTCATGAGGCATGATGGTTTTTTGATGATCCGCTGACTTTGGGATACCCTGTTTAAGAAATAACAGAAAATATAACGAATTATTACAAAAGTCGCAAAATATCACAATGGAAAATCATCACAAAATTCCATGAATCACAAAATCATACATTGTCACAAATGATAAAGTTATGATAAAATTATTTATATGATCCTCATCATGATCATTTCCTCATCCTGATCGAAAAATAAACTTTTATCAATTTGACTCTTTACTTTTACTTTAAAAAAGAATCATTAGAAACAATTTTTTCAAAATACTTATAGCATTTTTTTTGACCAATATATCCATTATATTGGTACATCTCTTCGTAGTAATTCATTATTATCTAACTAAATTGTATTTTGTGGAAAAATTAGAAATTGTATTTATAAAAAAGGGAAAATTTTAGGATTATGATAATTTTGATTTTCTAATTGAACAATTGTCTTTTCCAGACCAAACCACGTGTAACAATGTGGAAACTGCGAAGCAAAGCCCGCTGGTGACAGATAGTTTATTAAATGAAAAACAGTAGGGTATAATTTCTTTGAAATAACAAAACAATATTTGACAGATTCCACTACTTCATATTAATAATATTTTAGCAATTTTTTGGATTTCAATAAGTGTTAAATGAATTGATCTCTCGGGGCCAATATGAATTCCAAATTCTTTATTATATCTTCATGATTTGATCAATATTTCGACCTTAAATTAGGTCCTCTTCAGGATCCTTACAAAATCAAAAATTCATTCTGTATATACAATCAATCACATATACGAAAAATCCTCAAAAAAACATCCACTTATGTATATAAAATTCCTATTTCCTTTCAATAATGTGAATCTTTGTATCAAATTAGGTCACTAAGACCATCGTTAAAACAATAAAAGATCAAAAAATTACATATCAAATTTTCTCAGTCGTCCGTTTCATATAAATGTCCGACGATAAATGACTACTGAACGTCGAAATCACATTATATAAAAATATCTTTAAGAAAAGCTGTTATCTTCAAAACATATTAAAAGTTTACGTCTAACTATATCATTCAATCACTCATCCTATCAAAACAAATCAAAATACCTATCATAAATTGAATCCAAATTCTTTGTGTCTTCCTGTTTATTCAATGTAAATCCCGTCTTTTTAATAAAAATCATTTCCGATAAATTCCTTTTCCATCTATTTTTATTCATATGCCATATCCTTATTTCATAAGGATATGGCATCTAAAGATAAAGAGAAAAAAGATTCCAATGAGACGAGACTTGTGATACCTTTTGTTGAGAATTTAAATATGAAATTAAGAAAGATTTTTGGAAAACATAATATACGAATTATAAATAATATTGATAATAAATTGAATACTGGAATTATTAAACGTGGTAAAGATTCATTAGATGTTTTGGATCAACAATGTGTAGTATATAAAATTAATTGTAAAGATTGTAGTTTTTGTTATATTGGACAAACGAAAAGGAACTTGAAAACAAGAGTTAGAGAACATAGGAATAATATTAATTTAGTTTCATCCAATCATAATGTACTGACAGATCATAGGATTTCGACTGGACATGAATTTGATTGGGATGTTAGAATATTAGATAAGGAATTAAATAGATGGAGAAGGAATTTATCGGAAATGATTTTTATTAAAAAGACGGGATTTACATTGAATAAACAGGAAGACACAAAGAATTTGGATTCAATTTATGATAGGTATTTTGATTTGTTTTGATAGGATGAGTGATTGAATGATATAGTTAGACGTAAACTTTTAATATGTTTTGAAGATAACAGCTTTTCTTAAAGATATTTTTATATAATGTGATTTCGACGTTCAGTAGTCATTTATCGTCGGACATTTATATGAAACGGACGACTGAGAAAATTTGATATGTAATTTTTTGATCTTTTATTGTTTTAACGATGGTCTTAGTGACCTAATTTGATACAAAGATTCACATTATTGAAAGGAAATAGGAATTTTATATACATAAGTGGATGTTTTTTTGAGGATTTTTCGTATATGTGATTGATTGTATATACAGAATGAATTTTTGATTTTGTAAGGATCCTGAAGAGGACCTAATTTAAGGTCGAAATATTGATCAAATCATGAAGATATAATAAAGAATTTGGAATTCATATTGGCTCCGAGAGATCAATTCATTTAACACTTATTGAAAAACGTGGAACTGAGCAGAAAGAAAATTTATTTGAATTTTTGCAAATTTTTTCAGATATTTTAGAATACTTACATTATAGATATTTGTATTTTTCTGTACTTTGGGTCAGAATTTCTTAAACGGGCCACCTGAATTTCTTAACCATATTACATTTTGTTCAGCATGAAAATCAGTAAAAGTGGTTTTTTCCAGGTATAATATGGTTGAGAAATCAGATTTGTTATAAACAATGGAACAAAAAATTCAGTTGATTACATTCTTTTACATTAAAAAAACACAGTGAAACGACATTGATGAAAACTGCAATCACGATCAGAAAATAAAAAAATTTCACGGATCAGATCGCCAATAATATTTTTTTATAATAAATTAACACAAAAAATGCATTGTGAAAAATGTTGACGATGAAATTTTCCCACAGGATCTTTTTGAATTTACATTTGACATGTCAAACACTTTAATAAAAATGTATTTTCAATAGAAAATTAATTTTGACCTAATCTAGGTGATGCGTTAAGGAGTATATTATCCTTGAAAATACTACCGATTCTGTGCTAAATTGAAATAAACTAATGTCAAGATTATATGATTCTTAAATACTATTATCTATTTACCCTCGAAATCCTTCCAACCTAGCAAGAAGCATTTGCTCGGCGATGATTAAATGCGCGTGAACAAATGGCATAGCTTTTGAAGCTCGCGTGACTACATTTTCGACTGAATAACTTTTTTCCAAAATGCGATCCATTTTTTGCTCAATGGAATATGAAAGACAACTAAATAAAGTATACGTGATTTTTTCTCTAGTCAAAATATGGTTGAGAACACATTTGTTTAGCATTTTGTTATAAACAAGTAAAAAAATATTGCATAAAAATGCAAGTTTTCTAATCGGAAAAAACATATGAAATCTATGCTAAATGGCGATTCGATTGCCGCAAGAAGTATAAAAATCGAAAAACTAGATCACCCGCAGTTAATTTATTAACAAAATTGACGAAAAACTTTGGTTGTTAATATTATAAACAAAAAAAATGTTTGAGCGAAATCAGTTTGGGTTTACCTTAGTAATGGTAAACACTATAAAAAAATTCATTTTCACGTGAAAATGAATTTTTTTCGAATTCAGGTGGCCAGTTTCAAAAATTCTGACCCCTTAGCAGTTGTGGAAGAAGTCGAGTGATAAATGTTCAACTTTTGAAAAAAAAAT
Organism: Platygaster robiniae; assembly: GCA_028476575.1. Classification (NCBI taxonomy): domain Eukaryota; kingdom Metazoa; phylum Arthropoda; class Insecta; order Hymenoptera; family Platygastridae; genus Platygaster; species Platygaster robiniae. The sequence continues at coordinate 18,018,005 of CM052029.1, read as the reverse complement.
TAATCAAATTTTTGATGTTCAATGTTCATTTTTGAATTCTATAACGTCTGATTCTCATTTTTTATTTTAAATTTCAAAGAGTTTTTACAAATGGTCTAAAAATGTTCAAAAGTGTTGAACCAAATAAAAAATTTTCATCACATTTGTATAAGCACATGGAAAGGAGAAAAAAAAGTTAAAAAATTTAGACACTTTATTAAAATTAGATTTCGAATTTAAATCATGTATAACCTTCGAAATTTATTATTAATTAACCTTCGGAATTCCATTTATACGCAGATCATTTTTTCCAAGTACATAAAGTTGAAAAATTGTGACCTTACATCATAAAGTCTAACGTAGAAATTATGAAAATATGCAAAAATTCTCACCAACAGCAACTTTTTTGCATTCCGCATTGAACGCATTATTATCTTCAAAAGCTGCGGATAATCTTTCCGCAAGTATTTCCATCGTCATCACAAACAATTGTTCGGGAGTATTTTTTTGTTACTTCAAAAGTTGTTCCCCCTTTTTTGAAAAAAGATTTGTCACATAACCTAACTTTGAACATGTATTTGTAATAATAATGTTTGCATTAACCAATTCGTTTAGTCTTGTTATCACACACGATTCTCAAAAATATTTAAAAATAATATACACCTTGTTCTTTCAAATGTCATTAAATAATGTTTAAATAATGACTGTTATTAACATCTGTTTTTTAAGGTAAAGGTTTTATTCGGTTTTATTGTTTTATCATGTTTTATCAGTACCAGCTGGCACCATCAGGGGCAGGGGTAAAGATGTAAAATTACCGGTAATTTATTTTTAGGTAAGTAACGCGTAAGTTACGGTTTTATTACGGTAAATTACCCTTTCTTTTCTGCTACTCGATCTCAGCGAAATACAGGTCCTATATCAGTGATGTTGGCCATGTTGGCCATTCGATATCGATCCTATAAAAAAGTGTAACGCTGCTCAATATCGCTCCTACATCAGCTGTATCTCGCTGCACTGGAAAAAAAAGTTTTTCAGACAACACTAGATTGTGCTGACACAGCACGACTTAGTGTTGCCACTACACGGAAGAAAGTGTTGATGATAAAAGGGATTCAAAGGTGTATCAAGACTTTTAGGTGTCGGTTGAACTCGAGCATCATATTGACATACGTTAAAGCATTAGTGATGTTGGTTCAACACTCTCATAGTGATGTGCCTTGAGTGTCATTTCATTTTTGTGACGGTCATGGTCACAATGACCGTCATATGACGGTCACGTTTTCTCTTTCCATATTTCTATGGGCAAATGACTGTCACGTACTCTTTGGTCACAGGATGGTCACCTTTTTGTGACGATCTAATATTCTCAATTCCTTACATTTTTAATCAGGGTGTTTAAATTACGAACGTAAATTAATAATAAGGTACGTGAATTAAATGTCTTTCTTACATTCAAATATTTTCATTTTTTTTTTTTTTTTTGTTTCTTCAAAATAGTTTAATTTACTCGGTTTACTGTAAGAATGAGAAATAATACGCTGGCTAAAAAAATGTTCGTGTTGGAATATTTATTTGATTTCAAAAACTTCAATATCCATGGTTATTTAGTGAGGAAGCGAAATTTTATTTCTAATAAAAATTTGAAATTTTTTTGGATTAGCGATACTATTGAATTTAAGTTTCATTAATTTATGTATTTGTTTCTAGGGATTAAATTTTTCCTTGTTAGCCCTGGCGCTCCGAGGAGACCGTAAGATGGACCGTAAATTACGGTCCCTCTTACGGGTACTTTGTGCAAAAAAGACCCGTAAGAGAAAACGCTCGAAATAAAACATTTGAATCACAATAACACAAAAAAATATGTAAAGATTAATTTTGTGCCAAATAGTTTCAAAGTGCCAGTAGTATTACGTATAATTTATTATTATACTGTTTAAATATGAAAAAATGAATCCAGGCTGCTTACGCGAGACTATTTAAATCAAAATTTCATTATCGTAAACGATTCATAAGATTGTTGAAACCTGGAAAAACACAAATTTGCTTTTATCACTAAAATCATGATGTATCTATTATATTAGATGATGCATATTTATATATTATAACAAATATATATTTTGCATATTTATGTTATAAATAATTATTTATAAATTTCAAAATTTACAAATAAAGAATAAGTTTCAAATTTGATTATTGTAAAAAACGATTATAGACCGAATTTGATATCAAGAATTACATATTATGTATAGTATTTATGTAGCGCAAAAGGATATGTAATTAACGTAGTTACTTATAATTATGTATCATATTATATAATAATAAATTATACAGAAATCAATCTATCTGAAAGAGCTTGTACTTTTATGGGATCACGTTTTTCATATTTAACAGAAATGAATTAGGTTGAATGAATTCAGATGATAATAAAGGTTTTTATAACTTTTGGATTATTTTGGATGATGTTTAAATAAATTCTGAAAGTGAATTAAAGCGTGTCAAGTGTGTCTCGAAAATTCCACTTCATCACGGAATTTTGAAAAAAATCGTGTTTTTATAGTCTTAGAGTTACTGATTTTGCAATGTTAATAATTCGTCAAAATCTTAGTATTTGTTGCTGTTATAAACAATCAGACTTTTTTGTATGCCTTGATTAAAAAATTCACATTTCAAAAACAACTCGATATAATCAAATAGATTTTTTTTTTTCGTGTATTTGTACGAGTTTGTTCTGTATTATAATCAAAAAACATTTCACAATTGTTTAAACAAATAACTGTCAACATAGTTTTTCATAAACAATTGTATTTCTGATCGCTTTCTTAACGCTGAAAAATTGAATTTTTTGGCTAGTATTACGGAAAAAGTTTACCTTAAATCATTCATAATTATAATTTTTTTCTATCCTAAAGATATATAAATTTTTTTTATCGCGCACTCATTTCACTATCTGAACGCTCGACACGTTCAGGGATATTGCTTTTACCCCTACCGGAGTAAATCCTATTTTGAAACCATTCCCATAATGGTTTTTGACGTCATTGATTCGTTTTCCAATTATCCCAGAAAGCCAAACGCAGTCAATTTTTGGGTCATATTTGCTGCATGCTCTTTGACATGCATGGCGCAAAGTTGACAGCAGTTGCAGATGCAATAGGTCAGCAGTTTGTCGACAAGCGTTTGTCACAACGAAACAGCTACAAATATGATGCAAGCTAGCTCCCCGTCAAACCATGACGAGCTCGTCATTTAAGTCGTCAATCAGGTCGTCACTTAAAACTTGGTATTTTAATGAAAAAAATTAGGGACTATATGATTTACAAGCATAGTTTTCGGAAAATATGTGAAATTTTATGACAGCTTCCATCTGAATTTGTTTTACACTGATTTCATTCTGACGACTCTTGAAAATATATAAGTTCAAGTGGTCGTCATCGAGTACATTATTCGGGTCGACAGTGGGTCGTCACTAAAAATGTCGTATTTCTATGTCTAATTGCTCTGTACCTTGCATCGCAGGCGATGTTAGGTTACTAAATGCACAAAACTTTCATGAGGGCATTCTTTTAGGGTCTGAAGTAGAAAATTTAGACTGACTCGTCGCACGACTCGTCACTGCTCGTCACAACGACCCTTAAAAGTTTACAAGTCCAAGTGGTCGTAATCGAGCACGTCATTCGGGTCGTCAGTGGGTCGTCACTAAAAATGTATTTCTATGACTAATTGCTCTGTACGTTGCATCGCAGACGATGTTAGGTTACTCAATGCACAAAATTTCTATAAGGGCATTCTTTTAGGGTCTGAAGTAGAAAATTTAGACATACTCGTCGCACGACTCGTCACTGCTTGTCACGACGACCCTTAAAAGTTTACCAGTCCAAGAGGTCGTCATCGAGCACGTCATTCGGCTTGTAGTGTGACGCAGTGTGACGCGCCAGACTCGTCGGCGCCAGTGATGGGAGTAGAAATTCCCTCCTTTTCGTCGAGTTGAACAGCTAAGCAGAGCTCGGCCAATAGAAGCGGTAGATCTTAAGAGGGGATTTCTTCTCCCATCACTGCTGTAGACGATCGAAGGTTCGGTGTTTCACTTCATTTGACTCATTTGACTTCATTTCATTTGAGCACATTTCACATTGTTTCACATCATTTACAGTCATTTTAATATTGCTTTTGTGACGAGCGAGGTTTTGCTCACTCGTCTATATTTTTATTTTTACAATAATATGAGGAAAAAAAGAAAGACAAATTCAATGTTCTATAAAATGTTTAAAAGGAAGCTATTTTTCTAAACGTTAACATAACGCGCGACAATATCAAATCGCTATGACTCGCCGGTATTGATAGTTGATGACGCTAATAATATCAATTTTTGGGCAGGAAACGATCGGACGAAAATCGTTCCATAAAGAATGATTTTCAGACGGAAACGATATGCTCATATCTTTCTTTTAGACAATGAACCATGATTAGACTTTTTACAAAAATGATATCTAACGATTTCTTGCAATTTACACCGGATACAAACGAACGAAAAGGAACCCGAAACGAACGAAAAACGTTCCGTGAGTACGATTTTTAGGCAAAAATGATAAACAGGTAAATTTTTCGAATAATGAACTACGATTACCACTTCTTTCTTTCTTCGGTATATAAACCAAGCAGTCGTGGCCGAACTTTGGCACTCACACTCCCAAACACTTGTATCCCTTATAGTTAATAGTTTAACATAGTGAAAATTTATAAGTTTAAGAGCGTGCGGAAGTATAGTTCTCAAAATTTACTCGAAGTTGTTGATCTTAAAACGTTTTCTGAATCTATATATATTTTCTGTTCGTGAAAAGAGTGATTTTCCTAAAACAATCGATCGAAGGTATGAGAGTAAAAATTATTAATAATATGTTGAAAATAAGTGAAGTTATAGATCAACACACTGTTGTACATTGTCAGAGCCATATTATTGTCATGTAAATTGTTTTGTGAATAAAAACTTCAGAAAGGATTCGTAATGCATCGAATATTTAAACAGTCAGAAGTGACTGTTCATTTTATACTAATAAAGTTAATGTTTTGTAAATTGAAAACCATCCCTCAAAAGCATTTCTTTTCCCCTGGTCCATAAATATATAGGGAACCTAAGGTCGTGTAGGGCAGAGCCTCCTACAACGGTCCTAATCTGGACGAGTTGGCCTACTTTCGGGATTTAAAAATCAACGTTGGTTTTCTCAAATTTGAGTCCGCCGTCACACTGTAAAACAAAAGTCAGTGTTTTAAATTTGAGACTGCAGATAAAAAAAAATTGAGTGCTTTCGCGACGTGGTTCACAACGTCGAACAAATATTATAAGAGGTACGTAGAAAATTTTCTCACGATTCTCACGCGGTACTTGTGCACGTGTGTTTTAAGCTAACATGTGGTTTTACGATATCACTCACGATCTTGGACTTTTATTGTTTTGCAGGATTCTGGAGCAAATCGACCGCTATTAACCATAATTGTTTATATGATGGAATAAATATTTGCAAGGAGTTTACCAAAAAGTAATATTCATATAGTGGTATATTCTCAAATACTGTTCTCAAATATATTATTGTTTTTTATGGAAAGTAGTCTATCTTGGAATTCATTCACTATTATTTTTTTTTCTCATATAATATGGCTTTGTACAGTGGCGTAGTAGACAAGTATCTCTGGGGGGGGGAGGGGTTAATGACAATTAAAATATCGAAGTTCCAGTTGCTTCCAAGAATAATTACTGACATGATTTTATTAATAAAATAGTAAGATTTTTATATTGTTAGTCCTTATTTTGAAGTAATATTGTAATTGGGAAGCTGTTTATAAATTGTATGGTATATATGTAGGTGTCAATATTGAATGAAAATTTCGGGGGAGGGTTTTGTCCCCCCCCTTTCCTCTCCTACTTATACAAACACTGTCTTTGTAAATATTGGAAAATTTTTAGTTCTACTGTCAAAAATTTTCAACTTATAATTTTTTTTCACTTTCAATTCTTTAAATTCATGCTTTACATGTTTTTCCCTGTTATTTTTGCTACATAATGCATAAGAAATTTATGAAACAGTATTTGAGTCATTAAAAAAAAAAAAATTGGAAAATTGAGTAAGAAAAATATTTTTGTCGTTATTATAGTTTTTAAAAATCATTCAATCATTTGTACTATTATAACCCAATAAACCAACGTTGCCAAGCAATGTAGAAGAAATGTTTGCTATAAATAATTTCTTTGAAATTTTTTGCAAATTGCTAGAAATCTTTACTCGAAACGCTTGTCGGACATTTAAAAAGGCAATTTGTGAACAATACTGCAGAAATTATTGACGCACTTATTTCTAGGTAATTTGCAGAAACTGTAGCAGCAACAGTTTTTGTCAATGCGATGGCAATGCCTAGAAAATATCTTTTTCATTTGTTTGGTTGCAAACAGAGCGCAATAAAGGAGAAATCGTTGCCGCACACATTTTTAGTGATTCGACAAAAATCGTTGCAGCAACATTTTTGCTCAATTCGCAGATAATTTGCCTTTAATTATTTTCATAAGACATTTGCAAAAACATAAGAAATTTTCAATGGGCAATGAGAGAACAATCCGCTGGAAAAGTTGCCGCATATATTTATGTTTGCCTGACTGAAACTGTAGCCGAAACAATTTTCGCCAATTTGATAGCAGTATCCGATAAATGTTCGTTTCATTTGTTTGGTGGCAAATAGAGCGCAATAGAGCAAAAATCGTTGCTGCACGCATTTTTAGTAGAATGACAACAATTGTTGTATGCGGCAATATTTTTTACCAAGTTTTAGTATCATCTACTGTGAATTATCAATCATAAGATTTTTTCGAAAACATAATAAATCATTGATAGGGAAAAGAGAGCAATTCAGTAGAATTATTGCCGCATATCTTTACGTTCCTTCGGCAGAAACTCTTGCATCAACAATGTTTATTAATCTGAAGCTAATATCTGATAAATATGTTTTTGATGTGTTTGGTGGCAATTAGAACGCAATAGAACAGAAATCGTTGGCGAAAGCATTTTTTTGTTTAGCGTCAACTGTAGGCTGCGCTTTATCTCATATTAAGGGGATGGGTTCACTTTCACCTTCGCGTCTCTCTTCCTCTGACGCGCTTTCTTTTCTCTACATCTTTCTCGCACCTCAACAGCGCTCCCCTCCCCTTAATACGCTACTAGTAGCGTATTAAGGGTGGGGGGACGCTGTTGGAGGGGACAATAGCTGTTTCGAGACGTGACTCGTGACTTGCAAAAACGCGGTAAAACAAGGCATCACGCCCAGCCAAAACGTCCTTAATCCTTATTTACGAGTCACGAAAAATACGTTTGGTTGTGTTACACGTCAAAATTTGATTGGTAAATTATCAATCGCCATCGATCAGACGCAGCCAGAAGATATTTTTGACGGTAAGTGAAAAACAAGTTCACTCATATAAAAAGTAAGGTTATGAGGAGATATCGTGAGATATCTCCGTACGTGGAATCACGTGGAATTGCCAAGAATGAAATACATACATATTTTTTTTGCATTTTCCTGTTTCAACGAGTATAATTTTTTATTCACAAAATTTACTACTAAAAGATTTTGAAATGATTAAGTATAAACATGTACCATGCATTTGTTATTTTTTTGCTGAATAACTTATTGTAGTATTGTAGATTTTTTTTCTACAATGTGGTAAAAAAAAGGTATTATGAATGTCGTATTGTGGAAAATTATTCGGTAGGTGTATAATGGACACCAAATTCTACAAATTTCTCAATAATTTATACAATGATTGTAATATTCGTTTTTTTTTATCAATATGAACAGTAATTATTTCTGATAATAATAATTATTATAAATGTATTACTATTGTAGAAAATATAAAATTATGAAATAGGCAACAGAAAATTAAAATGATTCAACATGGAAATTGCGTGAATTTGGGAAAATTCGAAATTCAGAAACCTAACCCTAGTGATTTTGATTTTTATAAAAAAGGCCAAATTTTTTATAAGAAATCCGTTTTTTATATGAACGACCTTATACAACTTTTATATAAAACAATTTTTGTATAAAGTGATCTTAAAAAACTATATAAAAAATTTTTTTTTATGAAAATTAAAGAGAATTTTATAAAAAAATTCAATTTATTATAAAAAAATATTTGAGCCTCGTACTTTTTTATGAAATTTGATTTTCTTATAAAAAATTTTCAAATTTTATACAAAAATCATCAATTTTTCTAAAAAATTGACAGAATTTATTTTGTTAGCTTTTTTTGATACGTGAGAAATTTTTAATTAAAAACAAACATTTTATAAAAAAATATTTTTGATAAAAATTTTTTCGGAATATAAAATTTTATAAAAAATTTTTTTTATAATGTTTTCACAAGGTCGCTTTATGAAAAAAGTTTTTTTTATAAGAATTTTATAAAGTCAACTTTATAAAAATGTTTATAAGGTTTTTTCAAAAATCAAAATCACTAGGGAATGTTGCTGAATTAAAAACTGTGTGTTTAACGACTCTGACATCGTCAGAAAACGGAAATTTTTTTACTGATGAAGTTGCATTAAAAATTCAAAATTTTCAAATGTTTTTATGGTTTTTAAACATTTTAACCCTTCTTTTTGAAACGATTTTATGAAATAAAAAATTTAGAAAACTTTGCAACGGTTTTTAAGAGTTTTGTTATGTGTAATTATCAACCCTAATTTTATTCTCCAATGTGTTCCTCCATAATGACAATCGAAAAATGCTTAAATTGATGGTTACCATGAAGAAATATTAAAATATGAGAATCTGAAAGGTTCTGTGAAAAATTGAAAACATTTTTATTTAGTTGGGAATGGAAAATCAACTACTCGACTATATTAAATAATTTATTCAGAAGATGATGAATATTTTTTCTGTTTGCATTATGTACAATTTTCAAAGAAGAAATTTGAAAAATTTCATATTAATATAATACTTTGGAATATATCATTGGTAAAGACCTCTATTATTTTACAATAATTAATTAACATATCGAAATATCTAAGGGTTCTAATCAGAAATATGTATTTCTTAATTTGTAGATTACTGTATATATAGTTCTTAAGGCTACTGAAGTTGAGTATTTAGACGAGAATGAATAGTAGTTATATTAAAAGTTTTACAATGAAATTCTTGCGAATAGTTCGTGTGTAGCTCTGAAATAAAAAATAACTTTCACATTTTCTATTTTCAGTATATATAGTCAAGATATTCATTATTCATTGATCTCAAACATCCAGCATTATTATTATAATTTTATTTTTTCATATGGTACAAATGATAAAAATGCCTTTAAAATATGTGAGTGAAATGTGCATTATTCAACTTTTATTTTACTTCGTGAATAGTGACGAGATTCAAGTATTAATGACAGTAATTATAACTCCTTTGAAATTTTTTTTTTTTCGTAGAAGAAAATTGTACTGTCATTTTAGTTCTAACGCATTCGTATATTTCATACATATTGTTCTCTATCTCTCTCGTGCGCATTGTATTAATAATTGTACGGATTTTCAGAACGTTCCCCCCACTTTTTTCACGCTTGAATCAAAAATCAAAATAAGGAATATGTCGTCAACTGACGATGGTCAATCGAGCGGTGACCATGGAGCGGGCAAGTGAGTAAAAAACTTCATATTGAAAATATCATTTGTAATTGCTCGGAGTACAGAAAAACTCAGGCAATATGTACTTATTGTGTGAGCTATGAAAGCATTCGTTTATCAAACGATGAGATGTGAACGCAACCTAACTAAAAAACACGAAGTATATTTTCAACTCATCCACGTGCAAGTTCTAAATTAACAAATGGATATCCTTGTTTGTAAAGCTAAATTTGTTAGATAAAAATTGTAACTTAAGTTTTTCTTAATAGACAAGGTAAATGAAAGACAATAATAAATAACAATAAATAAGAGACAGTAATAAATACAATAATAAATAAAAATACAATAACAATAATTAAAAGATAATAATAAATCAATTCGAATTTCTACAAATAATGGTGTAACAAAATTTTTTTTCAAAATGTGCTTTTTTTCATAAAGAAATCGAATCCGTTTGCAAAAGACGCCTCTCGAATATTATGAAATTGTTTAAAATTGCAAAATAGTGAGTGACAGTGCAGACCAACTGGCAACTTTTTAAGAGTCATAAATGATGTGAAAAAGGTGAATAAACTTAACGAATTTGTTTTTAAAAGGGTTAAGCATCTCCTTTGACTTGAAAAAAGTAATTTTGGATTAAAAAAAAATAAACAAGAAATGGCGAAATGGGGTTTAATAATAACGTTCAAAATCCAAAAACGGTGGAAATCAAAATCTGATTTTTTCTTTTAAGGGGTTCTTCTCATGTAAAATGCTATATTTTATGACCGTTGTAGAAAATTGATTATTAAAAAACTACGAACGATTTTAGAGCACGGTTTTTTGGAAAACGTTAGTCTATTATTAAACTTTGAATATGTTTACATGAATCTACCTACTTGACTTTCATTTGTCTTTGACCATGCTTCAGTCAAAAATAGTCAGGCTACACGGGGTAAATATTTTCAGGAAAGCCATTGTACTTATCAAGTGAAATTTATTTTTTTTTCCAGTAAATATTTTGTTATAGTTAGACAGGAGATTTTCAGGAAATTATGAAATTTTTTTTAATTTGCAATACTTGAAATTGAATGATTTTCTTTTCATTTTGTTGTTTTTGCAATTACTGATAGTAAAAGGTTTACTGAAAATTAAAAAGAAAATTTGAATTGATGAGTTCTATGGCTTTTCTGAAAACATACACACAAAATGCATGATTTTTGAATAAACGTACTTATAAATAACTGAATTACTAATACGAGGAACCGATTTAAAAATGAACGAACGTTAGTTTTGATGGTAAATTATGAAATAACTGATGAAAAGTATTAAGACTAAAGGTAGGTGATGGTAGAATGATGGAGTGATCATTTCAATTGCAAATTTTTTCGGCAGGATGTAGTTAATGTCAATAAATTGAACAATCATGAGGGCCCTGCGAAATCTTAACATAGCTTCAAAGAGATGCCGACCACTACGAACGGTATCACAAAGACAACTGAGATCACGGTTGAAACAGCTGAAAAGAAAAATTCAGCAGAATATGCGCAATACAGCAAACATTTTGACTGTTATCCCTGAAACTGATGAAAAAACAAAATCCCAAACTAATATATCCACGATCGAAATTCTTAGAGATGATATTGCCAGTACAACAGAGACAGAAAATGATTCCCGATTTATCGGAATCGATTTATCGATCGAAAATTCTGAACAAATCCAAAATAATAATGACGCTACTTCTCATGCACAAAAAAACCCTAGAACAGAATTCCAAAAACGTTTAGCAGAACTTATGCTAGATTCGACTCAGTGTTTCGGTAACAGGTTGGTAGAGCTGCTCAGAAGTCATCCTTGCTTTTCTTATTTGCCTAAAGATATTAGGACACTTCTTTCGACACCTCGTTTGCCTCCAGTTCTTCATTCCATAGACCCCGGTGAATATTTGCACATCGGGGTAAGAAAATGTATTTTCCAAGTGTTAGAAACAATACCTCTTCATGAAATTCCTAAGGTATTGAAACTCGATTTTAGCACTGATGGTGCAAGATTAACAAACACTGGGAAAAAAAAAAATATTTGGCCGTTACAATGCCGAATTGCCAACATAAAAAGATCGGTTCCCAAGACGGTCGGTATCTACCAAGGCCAAAAGAAAGCTGCTTCCGCTACTCTTTTCTTCTTATTATTCGTATCTGAGATGCTCGAAATTTTTGAACAAGGAGGATTAGTTTATCAGAACGTTTTGTTTGAGATTCAATTACGTTGTTTTATTGCGGATGCGCCCGCTAGAGCTTACATTTTAGGGCATAAAGGCCACCGAGCTTTGGCTCCATGTTCAAAGTGTAAGATCGAGGGATTTTCCGATGGTAGGTACGTGGTACTCGATGGAGTGGACCATGACCGGAGGACAAATGAAGAATTCAATTCACAAGTTGATGAAGATCACCATAACTATGAAAGTGCACTTTCAAAGTTGCCGAATTTTGATGCCGTCAATGATGTTGTATTCGAATATATGCATCTTGCATGTTTGGGAGTCATGAAAAAACTTATTTTTTCGTGGTTCTCCGGAAAATATACTAAGAACACAAAACTCACAGCAAGTCAGATAAAAATGATGTCCGAGAGGAGTAAATTGATCTCGACGTTTTGTCCTCGGGATTTCAATCGGGCAGTTGAATCATTTGAAGAAACTGGCGATTTCAAGGCAACTCAATGGCGTCAAATCATGTTATACATCAGTGTAGCATGTTTCAAGGGTATTCTGAAAGATTACGTCTACCAACATTTTTTGCTTTTCCACTCTGCTATGCGCATTTTCGTATCACCGAAATTTCACTCAGCTGAACATTTAAATTTCGCAGAAGTAGCAATGAAAAAATTCGTAATGCTTTGTGGTTCTATTTATGGCAAAAAAATTTTATCCTACAATTTCCATGGATTGCTACATATAATAGATGATGTACGTCGGTTTGGTCCTTGCGAAGACTTTTCAGCATTTCCTTACGAGAACAGTATGAGGTTTTATCGAAAAATGTGTCGAAAGCAAGGGAAGTCTCTTGTTCAAATATATAACAGAAATGTGGAACGGGAAAAATGTGACATGATGAAATACAAGGACCAGGAACAGGTCAAGTTAAAACACAAACATTATACTATACCATTGTCAGAAGCTCGATTTGTAGGTACACGATTCCATCAATACAAATGCTACGAAAGTGCATCCTTAAAAATCAGAACAGATTTGCGGGACAGTTGCGTGATGTTGAATGATTCAAGTATTCGTATTGTTGACAACATTCTAGTTATTGGTGGGAAAGTTTTTCTTTCGGTGAAAAAATTCATGCATCAGGTTGATTTCTATGAAGTGGGGGTTCTTTCGTCGAACGTAGGAATTTACAAATGTTCAAAATTGCAGGAGAGTAGCGAAATTATATGTATCACGGAAGTCGCGCACAAATGTTTCCGAATGCCAACTTGGGAATCATTTTCTGTCGACGGAGTTGAGCAGTTTCGTCAATCAAAAGATAAATTTGCAGTAGCAGTGCTTCTGTAAATATTGTTGCACTTGTTTAGTGTGCAAATATTAATGTAGAAAAAAACTTTGAAATAGGTTGTGATTATTATATAATAAATTGATTCATTTTTAAATGTACATATTGAGTGAATGAATAAATAAATGACAATGGTGACAATGACAGTCATTGAGCATAGTTTGAAAATTAACTAATTACTTGAAACAAAATGGAGATTCTTTCAAATGTTTGCTTATTTCGCTTTAATCTGCAATGCACTTCTGGCAGTACTGAAATCATGGATGGTATGTGGCATCAATGATTTTCATTTCATAAAAAGCCTGCGGCAAAGTTCTTGCTCTTATTTCGACGGTAGTTGCTTAGCCAAATGCATACCATCAACATCAACACCCTAGTAATTTTGATTTTTATAAAAAAGGGCCAAATTTTTATAAAAATTCAAAATTTTTTATAAGAATTCCGTTTTTTATAAAAACGACCTTATAAAATTTTTTTTATAAAAATGAAAGAGAATTTCATAAAAAAAGTTTGAATTTTTTATGAAAAAATATTTAAGCCTCTTACTTTTTTATAAAATTTGATTTTTTTTATGAAAAATTTTCCAATTTTTAAAAAAATCATCAATTTTCATAAAAAATTGACAGTATTCATTTTGTTAGCTTTTTTGTGATACGTGAGAAATTTTTCATTAAAAACAAACATTTTATGAAAAAAATTTTTTTTATACAGTTTTTACAAGGTCGCTTTATAAAAAGAGTTTTTTTTAATAAAAATTTTATAAGGTCGAGCTTATGAAAATGCTTATAAAAAATGTTTATAAGGTTTTTATAAGAATCAAAATCACTAGGGCATACCTTTTGTGTACCATAAAATGACAGTACTTGCACAGTATTAATGCTCAAAAAATACTTTTTTTTTCATACACTTGAAAAATACATATTTTTCGGGTTTCTCTGGAAAAATAACTTTTCTTTCACACCCGCCCGAAAAATACGATTTCGGACACCTGGCGGCACACAGCCAAAGTAATCGATTCCATCATCGTTAATGAGAGCGTATGGTAAAGTGGTTTCTTTACTGCACTAGTGCAGTAAAGACCACTTTACCACACGCTCCCATCACCAATAATGGAATCGATTATTTTGACAGTTTGTCGCCAGACCTCCGAGATCGCATTTTTCTTGGCGGTGTGTAAAGAAAATCGTATGTTAACTTCGTGGGGAAATAGTCGACTCCCAACTCGCACGATTGCCACGCTCGCTTCGCTCGCGGGGCAAATTTCATGCTCGTGGGAATCTCCTATTTTCCCCACTTGGTTAACAATATACTATTTCTTATAGTAAATAATATTGATGTTTCCAGTAAAGCAAAGCGGGTCAAAAGACATGTAAAAAAACCACGAAGGTACAGAACAACATCAAGTGAGGATAAACTGAAAACAAAAAGACCCAAACCCTCCGATGAACAGTTGGCACAGCGAAAAGTCCTTGATGAAATTCAGAACTTGCAGTCGACGTTTGGGAAAGAAATTCCGAGCACTTCATCGAACAGCGCGGCGCTCTCTGCAGTAGAGCCACAAAAACGAAAACGAAAACGAAAACGAGATGAAACTAGCTCCGAAAGCGACGGTTCTGAAGATCGCAACAGTGAAAACTCCAAGGAAAACAACAGTACGCCAAGCGACAGTTCGTACACGAGAAATGAGAAAAGCGAAGTTAGCCACGAAAACAACGACAACGGCGATGACATCGGTCAAGGTTCATCAGTGGAACCTGAGAATCTACAAGCAGAAACTTCTCCAGACGAAAGTAATGATCAGGATGGTCGTACGATTCTAAACAAGCCAGCCATCACCGGTGGGAGCAGTGGAAAATCTTCAGAGCCATCGATCAAAAAGGTGGTGGACATGCTCATCGAGCAAAAAGAATCTATAAGGTATATTATACGAAAGAAGTTGCATAATTTATAAAAAAACACGCAATTTTACGGACTAAGAGAATTGATAAATAAAATTTTATTTTTAAGAAGAAAAATTACGACTTCAATAAAATGTGATTCCTACATAAATTTGCACTGTTAATTAGTAATTAATTTGCTTCATGAGGTTTATAGGCGGCCCTTTTCTAACTCCACATGTTGGACTGCTCTATAACTGAAAGGCCAAAAAATTATGTTTCAGACTTTTGGAATCAAAAGTTGATACCGTGATGAAGAAAATTAACTCTCAATTCGACTCGGAAATGCCAACTTGCCCGAAATTCCTTCCCTTTAGCAAAGTTGAAGAAATGAACTCCTTTTTAAAGGATTCTCCGGAATTCGATGAAGTCGTAAGCGTCCATTTCATTACATCATAATAATTTGTCTATACAAAATTACGTTCATGAATAACTTTTTTGTTTGTTTCTTATGCAGGTCCGATTTTTCAAATTCCTAAGCTGCGTGACTTTCAAAGATGGCGTGTACGCAGCTATCGAGCAGGGGATCTCGCTAGAATTGGCCTTAAAGTATACTTGGTTTGGATCTGATCCAGCAAAGGATAAGTTGTGCTTCTTCAAAACAACGATGTGCATGGCCCTTTATAGTGAGTCGGAAATCAATGATCTTTAATAATTACGTTTTATGTATAATTATGTAATGCAAATATCATTCGAATGAACAATTAAATATTTGAAAAAAAAAAATTAACTTATTATTTTCAGAATTATTATAGAAAATTTTTTGTGTTTATCACATAAGGAATAGTCGGAATTAGAAAAATCAATGTTTTAGACCAAAAACCTTGCAATGAATGCAGAAAAAATCTTTTATTTCTGAGAATTAAAAATGAAAATTTACTTAATTACATTTTTGTTATCTTTTTTTTATTTAACCTAATGTGGAATCCACAAATCGAGAAATTTATCAAAGTAGATCAAAAATTTCTCTTATCTTCTTGGGGGAACAGTAGCGCCATAGAATATGTAAGAAATATATTTTTAAATACCTATTTAATAATGAACATAATTCAAAAATTTCAGAAGCTCTCTCGGTCAGCAATCATTATGGAAAACCAACGCGGGAGGAGTTTCAAGTTGCTGTCACTGGTGCACTGAAAAATTGCAAGCAGAAGTTGAACAACAAGAAAAAAAAAATCAAATCCGGCTACCAGTCGGCATTCGCTACAAAATGAAGCTGATAAATTGTACAACTAATTAAACAAAACCTTTTGTAACTTTTATGTGTTTCTCGCAATAAACTGACTGAAACTATATATCTCCTGATGAATAATTTATTACCTTAAATACAGTCAATTCCTGACTGAATATTTTAACTACCGAACTGCAACAATTCATTTTAGATTCAAGTCTAATTGCTTGCAAAGGGTACCACCGATATTGCTGTTAAATTGCACTCAAATTGCGGATTGCGAATAACGTAAGAGTTGCTATCAAATCCTTGTGCTGAATGCAAAAGTATTAGGCAACGGTTTTGACTGAAATTTTTATCACCTACTTTCGGCGAATTGGCAGCAATTTCGCAGAAACCTATTCATTACGTTCTTTGATGTCAAATTTCGGTCAAATTGCCGGCAAAGAGCACGTTAACGATTTCTGTTCGATTGCACTCAAATTGCGGATTCCGAATAACGCAAGAATTGCAATCAATTCCTCGTGCTGAATGCGGAAGTATTAAGCTATGGTTTTGACTGAAATTTTGTTTGCCTATATCCGGAAATTTGGCAGCAATTTTCCGGAAGTTTGCTTATTGGGAATTTATCCATTTTCTGAATCCGAACTTGAGAAATAATCAAAAATGTTTCCATATCAGCTGTCCATAATGATTACAAAATTTTTTAATCCCTAGTAACAATTTTGAACTGTGAATAAAATTTTTTTAAATTTATCATCACTGTTCCAAGAATATATGTTGCGTATTTTATATAAATTATTGCTGAAAAATATGTTAGGCGTTAATATCAACGAGTGTACTTGAAAATTTTTGATTTTCTACAAATCCGTATCACAAAAAAAATAAATAAATAAATAAAAAAGTGATTAATATATAATCATCGTTATCATGGTGAAATAATGTTCATAAGCAGTAATTATGACGATCAAGTTTCTTCCTATCAATCATCAAATAATTTTCTATCTAACAATTGAAATCATTCCATGAATTAGTTTTGCATATTCTTTTTAAAAATCAAGTTTTGAATATGCATTAAATATAAATCAAAAATAATAAAAAATTTAAAATTATGACAGCAAAACCAAATACATTTTCGATTACTCATAAAGCTGTAATAAAGAAAAATATTGAATGGTACCGTATATATGATGAAATGTTTTTCGCAAACAAGAATTACAATAGTTGTCATAATTATGAATTAAACAGTTAATAAAATCAAATAAATATAAATGTAAATAAACTAAATCAGTTTGATTGAATATAAAAATAAAAATTGAATCAAAAAGGGATACATAGAAACACTTGAAGAAACCAACAATAAATAAAAACATACAATAAAATGAACCTATTAAAAAATTATTTTTTAAATCAATTGAAAATTTTCTATGAATATTTTTTGCTACTTTTATGAAAATCAGTGCTCACAAATTTCTGAAGCAATCATTAAAAAAATACTTAATAAAAATAATTACAGATTAAGAAATGTAGATATCTGAACGTAAAAATTTTTGATTTTCTACAAAACCGTATGAAAAAAAAAGAAATAAACAAATTATCATTGCTTATATGCTAAAATAATTTTCATTCGCTGCAATAATGACAATAAAGTTTTTTCCTATCAATCGTCAAACAATTTTTTCTCATGTAATTGAAATCATTTCATAAAATACTTTTGCATGATTTTTTAATATATCAAGTTTTGTAAATGCATTAAGTATAATCTAAAAATACAGAAATTGAAAATAACAAAAAATAAAAAAAGTGAAACTGTATACATTTTCGAACACTTATAGAGCTGTAATAAAGAAAAAGAGAAAATAGTACGTATATATATTAAAAAGTTTTTCACACACGAAAATCACAATAGTTGTCATAATTATGAATTAAACAATAAATAAAACAGAATGAATATGAATGAGAATAAAAAAAATCAGTTAGATTGAACATAAAAATAAAAATTTAGTCAAAGGAATACATAGAAAAACTCAATGAAACCAACAATAAAACGAATTTATAAAACATAATTTTTCAAAATCAATTGAAAGTTTTCTATGAACATTTTTTGCTATTTTATGGAAATCGGTGCTTATAAATTTATAGAGCATTAATCGAAAGGGAAAAATTATTATTAAAAATCAAAACAGTTTTGCACATATTTTTTTTTTTTTTCTTGTCACCATATTTTCAATTGTATTTTCCCACACTTGATAATCATTGTGGACGGATTTTTCGGGTGATAATCGAGCACTTTCGAAGTCTTTTGCATTGTTTCGCACTTGTATTTGCTTGTGTGTTGCTGTCAGTTGCTGTTGTGTTGTTATGGCTTTAGCCTCGCATAAACGAGTTAGATGCTTTACGCGCCAGCTCCTTTTTGCGTTTGCTTGTATTTGTTTACCGGAAAATTGTGAAGAATTGATGCACAGCTGACAGCTGTATCCATCAGTGCAAATCGCAAATCACGCTACGCAGACTGTTGGCGCGTAATCACGCGTAATTTAAAACGATCAAATAAAATATTCATCAATACACAGTATTCAGTATACTTTTTGGGCGGATCACATTGTAAAAAGGTTGTGATAGACCTTGGGGTAGTTGTTATTAGCAGTAATAATGACAATAAAGTGTTTTCCTATCAATCGTCAAATAATTTTCTATCAAGCACTTGAAATCATTCCATGATGAATGACTTTTGAATTTTTTTTAAGTATCAAGTTTTGAATATGCATAAAATGTAAATTAAAAATACAGAAATTGAAAATAATATGTAAATCAAAATTAATAAAGCATAACCAAATACATTTTCAATAACTCATAGAGCTGTAATAAAAAAAAAAGATAGAATAGTTAGGGTTACCAGACGTACTTATTTGGAAATATACTGATTTTTGGATCCTTGAACTGATATACTGATTTTTCGTGCAAGGTACTGATTTTTACCCAAAACAAGAATTTCCTACATTTTTTTTTACTTTTTCTGTAGAACGCATTATACGTTTTTTTTTTTTTTTTTTGATAAATGCGAATTAAAAAAATTGATGAAACTACGAAATTTTGTTCAATAAAAAACATTTCATGGTTAGAAAGATTAAATGTAAATCCTGAATAATTCTTTCAAAATTTATAAATTTTTGGCAATTTCTCAGATTTAGAAAAATTATAACGTGGAGAATTTTTTAACAATTTCGAAAAATTCTTAATGAATGTAATGAATTTTAAACAAGTCTATTGAATTTTAGAACGTTTAAGGGTTCAAAAAGTTTTTGAAATTTTTCATGAAATTGAAACACTTGCCGGGCATTAAAAATTTTTTCAAGAATCCTGAAACATCCTCAAAAACTTATAGATAACTGTTAAAGTTTCACGAATTTGAAAAACGTTCCAGAATTTAAAAGATTTCTTAATAATTTCACAAAATTTTTAAGATGTACGATAAATATACGAAATTTCGATCAACTTCGGGAACAATTTACAAGTTGTAGAATTCTTCGAAATTTCTTGAAAGATTTCATAAATCTACGCAATTCTGATCAAATTCAAAAACGTTTGAGAATATGGAAAATTTTAAAATATCCGAAAAAATTCTCAAATGATCTAATGAATTCGATTCCGATCAACTTTAAGAACGTTGCAAAATTCTAAAAAGTTTTTTTAATAATTTTGGAAAATCTAGGGAATTTTATTGATTTCAAAAACTTTAGAAAAGTTGTGAAATTTATTTCAAATCCTTTGAAATTTTACACAAATATTGTTTACTTACGATATTTATTTCGGTTATTGAAACTGTTTTAGATAAATGGAAATTCATTTAAAATCCTATAAAAATTCGATTAGTGAACGAAATTTATATAAAATTTTAATACGTTTTGGGGTTCAAAATATTTTCATGAATCCTGAAAAATTCTCTTAAACGTTCATAAATTTAAGATATTTCGAATAATGTCCAAGACATTTCAGAAAAAGGACAATTTTGCAAAAGTTCAAAAAAATTTTCCAAAAATTTGATAAATCTATGGAATTTTCGACAACTTTCTGAGTTTCGAAAGATCATCAAGATTCTCTGAAAATTAGATGAATCTACGAAATTTCAATCGATTTCTGGAACGTTTTAAAAATTTTTTAAAAAACCCTTGAAAATTTTCTACGATTTCCAAAATTTTCATCGATTTCAAAATCATCTCATAGTAGATGAAATGTTCTAAAAACCCAGAAAAAGTCTTGAAAAATTGAACGAATCAGCGAGATATCTACAAATTCAAATACGTTTTATGATACCAAAAATTTTTCATTTATCTTGAAGAATTCATTCAAACGTTCATTAATCTACAAAATTTCAATTGAATTTGAAATTGCTATACTTACACGCATGTACTGATTTTTCGCTTGACTCATCTGGTAACCCTAGAATAGTACCGTGTATATGATGAACTGTTTTTCACAAACGAAAATTACAATAGTGTAATAATTATTAATTAAACAATAAATAAAATAAAATGAATATAAATGTAAATAAACAAAATCAATTAGATTAATCATAAAAAAAATTAAATCTAAAAGGAATACATACAATCAATGAAACCTACAATAAATAAAAACATACAATAAAACACTTTATCAACAAAATTTTTTCAAAATCAATTGAAATTTTTCTATGAATATTTTTGGCTACTTTTATAAAAATCAGTGCTTACAAATTTATGAAGCATGAATCAAAAAATGAAGAGTCAGCGATAAAAAGGGGCTAAACCACTTTTCAATAAGGCAATTTTCTTATGTAATCGGTGGAGAAAATAAGCTTTATCAAAAAGCGGGTTAGCCCCTTTTGATCCTTGACCCTTCAAATACTTAACGAAATTTATTACAGTTTAAGAAATGTAGACATCTGTATGGTATGAACTTGAAAATTTTTTAATATTAAGAGAGCTATAAAAAAAATTTTTTTATTTAATTTATTTTTAGAAATACTGATATACGAACTGATTGTTGCTCCTTAATAAGTATTTCTACTGCATAATCAATAATTGTAGATACCAAGTTGCCATACAATTTAACACCACGTAGTACATAAAGTGATGTTTTTCTACTCTTTCTCAAAAGTAGATATATACGCTCTGGTCAAAATAGATTAAGCTTTTCTGAAAAAGTTTTGGATAAACCTTCAGCGATTAAATTGTCACTCGCTAAATATCAATCCGTGAAATTCTGCTAATCCACTAGTAGCGCACTTTCTACTGATAAGTCAGTGTAATGCCAAGTTTCTGATTCATCGTTCATTACATCATGTAACTTCTTCTTTTGTACATCATTCCAATGATTCTTAGTATCGCACTTTCCATTGTTTGTCATTGCAATTCCACTGCTTTGGATTTGAAGAGTAGGAGCGTACTTACAAGAGACGCAAGTCTTTAACTTTACTGGGGTAATATAGTTTATCCATTAACATTTGTTCAGAGCAGACGATTTTTCGTAGGTTCTTTCCCACAACATGTCTGGGTCCAAAAAAATTTACCACGAAAGGAAATGGGTAACACCTTCATGGCGCTACCGTTTGATCAAGAGACAAAGACTCGCAAACGCTGAGATATGTTTTTCCGATTATGCCGGTGACAACGATCAGCCAAGCAATTCATCTGATAGTCTTCAGAATCCTAATACCGAAAACAACATCTCCCAAAATAGTTGCCCTAACCATATAATCACGTCTGAAGATGAAAATGATGAAACAATTTGTAACGAAATCCAGAACCCCGACTACGATGGCAGTGCTTCACTTCATTTAAAAAAATCTTTAAATGATTGGTCCTTATGTAACAGTACAGGGTGCGCCATTTCTTATGTCGGTATTGTAACATTGAATAACTTAAACATTTGACAACCGATTTACTTGACTTCACTTGTTTTGGAAACGTCAATTCAGTACAATTTCAACCATGTATCGCTTCACACCAAAAGAACGCGCTGAAATAGTTACTTTGTACATTGAAAATAGTCGTTCAGTTGTGTTAACTCAACGAGCATATCGTCGAAAATATCTTGGCAAACAGGCACCATCTGACAACACTATTCGTCGTTTGGTGTCGAATTTTTGTGACCACGGGACAGTGAAAGATCGCGAACAACCCGTTCATCAACGACCAAGACGTTCAAATGAACTGATTGAAGCTGTCAGAGAGAGCGTTGCCCAAAACCCAAAAGTTTCATATCGTCACCGCGCTCAGCATCTCGGCATCAGTGGAACCACTCTACGGCGCATTTTGAAAGATGATTTGCATTTGTTTCCGTACAAAATGCAATTAACACAAAGAATATTGCCTACAGATCATCCACGTCGCTTGGAATATGGACAAACAATCGCTCGAATAGTTGATACTGAACCTGATTTTTGGAAGCGAATTTTAATGACCGACGAGGCACATTTCAAACTTTCTGGAGGCGTTAATAAGCAAAATTGCCGCATTTGGGGAACGCAGAATCCACACGAGATCCATGAAACGCCATTGCATGACCAAAAAGTTACTGTTTGGGCCGGCGTTTGCGCCAAAACCATCATTGGTCCTTATTTTTTCAAAGAGAACCAAACGATCGATGGAAACCGATATCGGTGGATGTTGGCTCACTATGTCTGCCCACAAATGCGTGAAAAAGGTCTTGAAGATTACTGGTTTCAACAAGATGGTGCGACCTGCCACACTGCGAATCAAACAATCCAGTTTCTGCAACGAAAATTCCCTGGACGTCTGATGTCAAAAAGAGGCGACATTGAATGGCCACCCAGATCTCCAGATTTGACCCCTCCAGACTTCTTTTTGTGGGGTTATTTGAAAAGTAAAGTGTACGCCAGCAAGCCGCAGACCATTGAAGAGCTTAAGGAAAATATTCGTGCCGAAATCATTGCTATACCACCCGAGATGCTCGAAAAGGTAATGGAAAACGCCGCAAAAAGGGCATATTTTGCTGTGAACAATAAGGGCGGCCACTTGATTGATGTTGTGTTCAAAAACTAGTCTAAATAAATTGTAAAGGACCAAACTAAATAAAAATACCTCATTTACAGAAATCGGTTGTTTTTTTTTCAAGTTATTCAATGTTTACATGCCGACATAAGAAATGGCGCACCCTGTATTTCTAAAACCGCAGTTACGGAGTTGCTACATTTGTTGAAAAAAAAGGATTCTATCGATACCACTGTTTAACCTTATGATTCTCGGACCTTGTTTAACACTCCTAGGTAAATCAAAGCATCAAGTATGGATGAAGGTTCTTTTTATTACTTTGGTCTTAAAAAGTGGTTTGAAAATCCCAAAAACAGTAAATATTTACTGCAAAATATTGATTCTGATGAGATAAAATAGCTTTTAACATCGATGGTTTGAATTTATTCAAAAGTTCGCAATCGACGGCATGGCCAATTCTTTGTAAAGTAGTTAATGTTGCCGAAGATATTATATTTCTGACTCAAATTTTTGTTGGCCCGTGTAAACCAAGAAATGTTAAAAATTTTTTGAATGACTTCGTGACAGAATGCAATCACTATATGATTCATGGTATAATAATTGAAGACCGACGATTCAATTTTACAGCACTGTACGGAGTATTTGATCTACCAGCCTCCAATTTTGTTTTGGGTACTATAAGTTTCGTAGGACATGACTCTTGCTTACGTTGCAATGTCAAAGGGTATCATAAATTGAAGAGAACAACGTTTTGTGTGAACGAAAAACGGTTCAAAAAACTTAAAATGCGAAAACCGGAAAAATTTAGAAACTTTGAATATTCTGGAATCAAAAAATTACAAAAAGAGCGTAGTCCTTTGTCGGATTTGCTTAATTTTGATCCTATTAATTCCGTTGTCTACGACTACATGCACCAGATATGCTTGGGTGTCATGAAAAATATGATGATGTTGTGGCTCAATCGCAAAGACAAGAAATTCAAAAACAAAGCTAACTACTGTCTGAATTATTTGCATACTGTTGCTATTGATTTAACGATGAAAACAATCAGACCACTATGTCCTATTGAATTTCAAAGAAGATCTAGAGCGATTTCCGACATTTGTCATTGGAAGGCCACAGAGTTCCGAACTTTTCTTTTGTACATAAGGCCAATCGTTATGTCTGGCTATTTAAGTGATGTAGCTTATAAACACTTTTTACTGCTTCATTTTGCAATCAGAAATTTATGTGATCCCCAACTGCAGCCAGAATCAATTGAAATCATTCGAGTTTATTTGCAAAAATTTGTGATTAGCCATGCAGCGGTATACGGTGAACACTCCATTTCACACAATGTTCATACGTTGCTGCATATTTGGGATGATGTTAAAAATTTTGGTAATCTATATCAGAACAGTGCTTTTTGTTTTGAAAATCATTTGTCAAAAATTAGACGAACAGTGAAAGCAGGCTTACACGCCTTAATACAAATGGTCAATCGTATAGAAGAACAAGAGAGTTCTGACGTTCCCGTTGGAAAGTCTTCGAAAAATTATTTTCAACTTACTATGAAACTTAGTTCTGGGCCAGTTCCTGAAAATTTTGTTATTGATTCATACCACTAGTTTTCGTGCCTAAAAACTCGAAATTTCACTTCGAACAGCAGAAAATCACATGATAGAGTTGTTATTTTAAAAGACAAATCAATCATGGTCATCAAAAATTTTCTCCAACATAAAATCGACAATTCGATATGTGCTATTGGAAATAAATATTATTCTGTGAAAAATGCGTACGGGTACCCAGTATCATCTATGCTCACAGGGATATTCTCGGTCGAAAACTTGTTGAATAATTTGTTTGTGATCGACTTTAAGCAAGTTTCGCACAAAGGATTTTTTTGCGGATAAAAAAAAAGGAATTCGTTTGTAAAACCCTACATACGTTTTGTAATTGACTGCACTGTTTTTCTACACTATAGAGTATTATTAAAAAAATATTACTAAATACTGATACTTATTATAAAATATCCTAGTAAACTTAAAACTTTCAAATTTATCTCAAAACATATGTTTCCGAATTTCAAAATAATTTTAACTCTTTAAATATTTTTTATTCACCGAGATCGTATTCTCTCTTTTTGAAGTTAGTTTCTGTGAAAGGAGGAAAGTGAATAAATAACGGAACAATTCTTATAATGAATTTATACCACTATCTACTTTCTGTGTTTCTTTTAACAGTCAAAAACTATGTGGAAAAAAAGATAATTTACATTTTTCTACACTGATATACTTGCTAATAAAGCTTCGCTTTTTGAATTTGAATCAGTAAATTTCCAGCCGGCATGTTATATTACAATTTTCTACTCAACTATCAGTTACTTTGCTGCAATATTTAAATGTCCGAAATTCGGGATGTTATATTACAGTCATATATCTGAAACGGACATGTGCCGGCTGGGTTATTACTAATTGTCAGTGAAAACCCGTTTACTCGAAAATAAGCGGTTGACGATCCGCTAAGAAAGTAATATTTCACTGAAAGTCGGTAGCTTGCCGTCTGAAAATTAAAAAATTATTTTCCGCTTTTTATCAGTAACTGACTTTTTACTTATTCAATTTCAAAAAGCATATTTAACTGTACATTTCCTTATTACAGACTTGAATACAGCCCGAAAAATTCAAATATAATACGAAAAAAACAGTTGTGGAGAAACAACTAACTATGCTGACAAGAGAAGGGAAAGTAGGCCACCAAAAATGTTCTCCCCAAAAATAACAAATAGTAAAAAATATAGAAGTGACTCTTCTTCGGATTCAAGCTTTGGTAGACGGACCACAAAAAAAACAAAGCGTGCTTTACACACACGCGCATCTTCCTCGTTTTCAGACAATACTGTTGACGAAGAGTTCCTGAAGGTTCCTTCATTCAAGCAAAAAGGTACCGATTGAAATAACTGTTTTTTTTGTTTTTTTTTTTTTTTTTTTTTTTTTTTTATTTTACAAAATACAACGATTTTCCGCAAAATATTAATCCTGCGTTTTCTCGTAAAATTTCTCAATTCAAGTTTCCACCCTCAAAAACTTCACCGAGTATTAGATATGAGTAACTGAGAAAGAGATGTAAAAGACATAGAAAAGAAATAAGAAATATAATATAAAAATCATATAATAATATAATATGATAAAATATAATATAAAAAGAAATAAAAAAAAAAAATGGAAAAAGAGAACACTCCTCCATTTTCAAATATGCATCTCATTTTGTTTTTGTTATCCAACAACATCATCATTATCAGAAAAGAATTCAACGGGTGATAAAAGGAGTGAAGACAATATGGCGGGTCTTTCTAACGATTTTCCAAAAGATCAAAGGACAGATCCTTCAACCGAAAGTATCAGAGGTATAAATACTTCCTTTAACAATATGTATATCATCTAAATTTGTTGGCAAAACTTGTGTCAAATAATCCACAAGAATTAAAAACTATGAATAATGACATGACATGATTAAGTACCACATATTTATAAGCTTTCTAATAAATGCACTATACACTCATGTTTCTAGTAAATTTCGATTGTTACTCTTTAGTCTTATATTGGTCTTGATTCTTACCCTACTGGGTCGCTTAAAACCGCATGAAACCATTTCATGAGGTTTCATCGAGTATCATCATGTTTCACGAGATTTTAGGAAGTTTCATGTTTTTTAATTGACGACATAAAACCATTAAAGATTCAGTTACAGACTCGAACAAGCTTAACTAATTTTAATTAGTTAAGCTTTATTTATTAGTTAATGGTATACCAAGGTTAGTCGATGCTAATTCAGTATAGTATTGAAAACAACTAATTAATCAGCAAAAATCAATTAAATATGATTAGCGCACAATTCTTATGCATCGAAAAAGATTACAACCCTTGTAACTTGGAACCTTATAAAATCCCTTTAAAAATCTGAGTTTCATGTAAAATTTTCGATTTTTATAAGGAAAAACATTTTTTATAAGATTTTAATTTCCTTATAAGGATTTCACGATGGTCATTATAATATTATCATAAATTATTGTTGAAAATTAAAAATAATAAATTATATTCATTCCCGAATTCTTTTATTTACTTACAGCTGTCCTACCGATTTGTGATTTTTCATTTTTTTTACTCAACATGAATTAGAGTCATACAAAAAAAACACAGCTCCTAGCCATTAAGAAAATAGCATCTTTTATAGAAAGAGGGTAAAAAATCATGTGGAGTGAAACAAGCTTCTCTCGCCATACTCTACAAACGTTTAACATCGAATTTCCTTGTCACGAGTTGTAAAAAAAATGAATTCTCATTTGTTAACGGTATAAAAAACCCTACTCATCATTTGATCAGATAGTATTAACAAAATTATTCTGCTCCAACGCACAAGTTTGAATGACAACGAAGTTTGAAAAAATATTGAAAAAAAAGTAAGTCAGAATATGAATTATTTATAATTTGATCGGTCGTAGAGGTTGTTAAAATCTCGTCATATAACAATAAACATGAAATAATAATCATAATGAAAACTCATTTTGTCAATATAATAAGTTTTTTAACGTAGCAGTTCTGCATTTTCAACTAATGTATTCAGTAAAATATTTACAATATATCATAATTGTATTTTTGTTATTAAAAGAAATGTGCAGTCAGTCAATATTTATTTTCTGAAATTTAGGCTTGAAAATAAGCTTACTACTTTTTCATATGTAAAATAAAAATACTGCAACTTACATGTTTGCAACTTTTGATTTCACAGCAAAATATTAAACATGCTTGAATACTGAAAAAAAATTAAGATTTTGAAATCCCCAATGTTTGAGTTGTTAATATATAGATACTACTGCAGAATAAGAATACATTACCTCATGAAAAATGTAGTAGAAAAGTCATTAGCGAAAGTCAACCGATACGAAAAACTCGCCATTCAAATTTGTCGCTTAAATATTTTTGGTCAGTAATGCAAGTGCAGCTTTGATTTAGTATCATTTGAAATTAGCACCTCAAGATAACTAAAATAATACGAAACAAGATCAAAACAACCTGTCTGGTTTTCGACACCAGCAAGCTCCTTAATTATTATTTGTATTTTTTGGCGAAACGAAATTTCTGACACTCTGTGAAACCCCATGAAACATCGTGAATCCGTTTCACAAATAAACCTTGCTTCGTTAATGTCTATGTACTAACGATTTTGCATGGCGAAAAATCCAAGAACTACGCTTTTTGGTTGTAATTATCGAATAAAGTAGACTATTCCAGATGTTACAGTTGAATAAACATCTTCAAATTCAATCAATATTTTTCGTTCATAACTTTACAAATTCACATTTTTATTAAAAGTTGCAAGTCAAATTCTTCCTCGAATGTTATGAACCTAATCAGCTATAGGATTCAAGCAAATAGACAGCACGTTGTTTATGTTAAATAACTTTTCATCTTTCAATGTAAAATTGATTTGACTTGCCATTAATTTTAATACGTTCTATTCGGTTGAATGAAACTTTTACGATAGAATTCCAATAATTTATTACATTTCTTATAAGGAGATGAAAAAGATTCACAAACACTGTCGATTAAAGCGTTTTTGCAATATATTTATTGCTTTCGCTTTTGTTTTAACTATCAGCAGCAAAAAATCTATAGTGGCTATGGGAGATTTACTGGAGGGAATTCCTTTTATTCATTTATTAATCTAGATAATTTATTATTTAGACTAATATTAGAGCAGTGGCACCGGAATAGGGGGGGGGGGCATGGAGGTCAACTGCCCTCACCCCTTCAATATTTTCTTTGAGGAGGAAAGTCTATATATACATATATATAGACAACAAATTTTTGGCCTCACCCAAATTTTTTCCGGCGCCACTGAATTAGAGTTAAGTCTAGATTGATGACGAGTGGTTGACATTCAATAAGCTTCACACAACGTTATTTGAAAAAACATTCATATGTGGCTTCTTTTGAAAATTCAGAAAAGGCTTTTTTTCACAGAAATTTTTCGGGAGGAATTCCAGGCGATGGAAAACAGGATGAAAAACTGGATGAATGATGAACTTAGGAGAACTGTTGCTGCCTCAACCACTTTGATGTTCAATGGAGACTTGTCTGAATTTTTCAAGACGAAGTTGTAGCAGGTATTGGAAAATTTCACATCCATACCTCCTCCTAATGAGCCACATGCACCAAACCCTACTGTTACGATAGATGCAGGAGCAGAGCGATCCATCGTAGGTGAATTCCGCGCAAACATGTTTCCACTTGAAACATACAAGGAGTTCATTGATTTTGAAGAGCGGCTTCAGTATGAGCATTTCAGGAAAAATGTTGTAAGTATAATCATATTTTTTTTATAACATTAGAACTATTAAAGGTTGTGTCACTAAAAAAGTAATAAAATTTACTTGTTTCAAATAAGTTTCTGATTTTAAATATTTTTCTCTATTGCTCGAATTATCCTGGCTAATAACTGTTTTTTGCTACGCAGGTGAAATTCGTTGTGTCTATTAGAGCTTCTAGTTGTCCTAAAACCATAAACAGTATTATGGGCACGATGATAGGAAAGGAGGTGTCGTGTTTGTACAACATGACCGGAAAGAACGATAAGTTGTCATTCACTTGCACGAACATTTACAAGATTTTACATGGTATCTTATGAGGAGAATTTTAAATTTAATAATAATAAATTTAATAATATAACTGTGTTGTTTTTCCAGATTGTTGTATGAAGCGGTATCCCTTGAGCACCAAGGAGGCAATCAATCGTTTAATTGGGGATAAATTAACAGCGTTGAAGGACAACGTGCGGTGTCGCGACAAAACTGTTTTCAAAAATGCAGTTGCCCTCTTTGAAAATTTAAAGAAAAACACAAAGAATGAGGCGAAAAAATCAGTTCAGAATTCCAAACAAAAAAATGACGGAATGGGCAAAGAAAAATTAGATAGTGAACCGAAAAAACCCACAAATGATCTGGAAAAAGATGACATGTCAAATGAAAATGAGGAGCCAGAAAAAGGTGACCGGTCAGAAACGGATAAGTCGGAAAAAGGTGACCAGTCAGAAATCGATAAGTCGGAAAAAGATGATCAGCCTGAAGGAGAAGAAAACTCCGAAGAAGATGATAAGTCTGAAGGAGAAGAGAAGTCGGAAGAAAAGCCTGAAGAAGAATAAAAGTACTAATTGTAAAAAGAAGACAAACACCAAGATTTTGTGTCGAACAAATAAACTTACTGCTTTAAAAATGACTTTTTTTGGCTATTATTCTATTTCTTTTTACGATTTTTGTTCATTTCGAATGCTTAACTAGTCTAGAAAGTTTTCTAAATAATAAATCAAGTAAACAAAATCATCAAAAGATACGCTAGCAATACCATCAAACAAGTCAGCGTTTCGCCCGGTAATCCAGCAGCAAAAATGTCCGACGACACGTCGCAGGGAAGTCAACCAACTAACATTCAGAAAGGTTGTCCGTCAATACAGTGAGGTCGTCCGACGACATCTTGACGTCTCGTCCGACAGGTCGACTAGGTTTCGATAACGAGTCTCGTCATTCAACTCGTCAATTGGCTCGCCGGGTGCTTTTTTGGGGGGGGGGGTGGAGGTCAGTCGTGGGGGCGATAGGGGCGGATCCGCAACTTACCCTTGTACTTCCGGATGCTCCGGACTACGGGGCAAAGTTGCGGCGGGGACGGAGGACTTGGAGGGGGAAACCTTATCTCAGGAAGAGATGGGGGTGGTATGAGTAGAGCGGTTGGGGTAGGGGGCTGGGGTTCAGGGATGGTTTGGAGGGGTTCTGGGGAGAGGCTCAGGGCGTCCTCCGGGAAGAGGAACCCTTCAGGAGGCGAATCTCCGGGGTGGGTCCCTTGGGAGAGAATAACTGGCTGCTCCTCCCGTTCCGGGGGCCTGGGTGCTCGTGGCTGTACCTGGCGGTGATCCGGTTGAGTGGGCCGGGAGCGGGGGTGGTACTGGGGAGGATGCTGGTTCCGGCCGCAGGTGTGGTTCTGGCCGCAGTGTTGGCGAAATACCCTGATACGATCCGGGTGCCGGTGAACGGGGACCCCGTAGGCTGATGTCAAATACCGGTAAACGACGTCTTCGGGATCGTCCCGGGCGTTGAATGGCCAGTCGGCGAATTTCCCCCGGGCCCACTGCAACTGGACCCACAGAGCTCCCAGTCCCCTGGCGTTGTACTGGCCAGAGAGGGCGTTCACTCGGAGCCCATGAACTCGGGCCACCCCAGCGATTCTTGCCTCCAAAACCCTGGCCTCAGGAATCACTGGAAAAAAAAAAAAGAAAAGTAATTTATTACAAAAACCCCTTTTTCTACATATACGCTGGCACCGAGATATTCTAACCAATTAAATATGAAAACGAAAAAAGTCAAACACTTACTGTTTGTTCCCTTTTTTCGTGGCTCTGATGAGCTGAAAAATGGCTCGTTGAAGGGCTTAATCGCAAGTAGGCTCTAACGAGCTTATTATATTAAAGCGGCTCTTGGAGAGTGGAATTTCAGACGGGCTCCTGGAGAGCAGGAATTCATTAAAATGGGCTCGACAGAGCTTATTAGATTTTTATGGCTCGTGAGAGCTTAACGATTTTCAAAACGCTCGAAAGAGCTGAAGTGATCATGAAGTCCGGAGAGCTTCTGACGACTTGCCATTCTTCGGCGCGGTTTTTATATGATTTTTTTGAGTGGAATAGATCAATACTTCCAAGAATCTATTCCCCCAAAAATCCTATTATCTACGGTAATCTAGAAATAAAAATCTCAAAATAATAAATCCGAGCTCACGCTTAATTTCAATCATCATGCACCAGTGCCCATCTAGTGCGTACGGCACTTATCAGGCGGCGTGATGATGGGAGGAGGAGAGAGACCTTTCGACGCGCTGCGTTACAGTGCGCGATAATATTTGGTGGCGCGAGAGACCTAGATTTAGAAAAACATAGAAAAAATAGAAATTGAATAATCTCGAGTGAATCTCGAGATTGAAAATTTGGATTTGCCGTGGTTTCTCTCCATGACCCGAAAAAACAACTCGTGTTTTTCCAGGGTCATTACACACTAAGAAAACGCTTTAATATTTTCGATGGTATATTCATATAACACATTCGATTTCATGCGTCATCACAGTGAAAAATGATTAAAAATACATTCTCGTCAAGAAAAAATGATCATAATAAATTTGCAAGGCCGTTATAAAGCAGAATTCGAAGCGGGCCGTCGCTTGCTTTTGAACATTAAATAATCAGTTGCTGGTATAATACTAATATTTCCATCGTTTTTTTGTTGAAAGGTTATTCTTTTTCAAGGGAAGAAATTAATGTTAAAAATTTGGATCGACGTGTCGTTGTGGATATTAGTTAGCATTAGTTTGTGTAATGTTTATTTGATAAAATCAACGAATTGTTATATATCACAACTTTCATATGGGTGATTTTGAATAAAAGTTTTATAAGAGAAGAAACAAACGGTTTCTTATAGGAAAAAAAAAATTTGTTGGCACATAAAAGCGATGGCCGGCCTTTACATAGGCAAGGTGTGTGGTGAGTGGAGGGAGGTCGCGGGTCTGTCACACCCGAGCATTTTTTGCACTCTCCAAAGTGGCAATCAGTCGATGCTGGAGCACAAACAATACGTTCTAAACAGTCACGGTAACTTTTTATTTGGCGTGATGTATCGCATGTCAGTCTTTTCAAGTGCGCCCCTTCGATTAATAATCTTCCCAGGTAAAAAAAGTAGATCTACCAGGTGTACTCCTAATTAATTTCCGGTTTTTTTGCAAATAAAACACATAATTCCAAAAAAAACCGTAACCTTTATTTTATTCAAAGTATTTTTCATCGCTTTCTACACATTTTTCCCACCTTTCTAGTAAATTGTGGATACCACGCCAGTAAAAATCATTGCCTTTGGAGGTGAACCACTCGGTGAGCCATTTTCGTACATTTTCGTACGAGTCGAAGCGCTGCTCAGAAAGGGCATGGCCCAACGAGGCAAAGAGGTGGTAGTCGGATGGCGCCAGGTCTGGTGAGTAAACCGCATGATCAAGCACTTCCCACTTGAGCCTTTCCAGCGTGTCACGAACGACTTTCGACTTATGCGACGGCGCATTGTCGTGGAGCAAAATCACCTTCTTCTGTCGTTCTTGATATTCTGGTCGGTTTTCCACAATGGCTCGGCTCAAATCTTTCATTTGCTGTTTGTAGCGAACGGCATTCACAGTTTCACCAGGTTTCAGCAGTTCAAAGTATATAACACCGGACTGGTCCCACCACACACACAGCATGACCTTCCGACCGTAACGATTTGGCCGTGCCGTCGATGTCGATGCTTCACCTGGACTCACCCACGATTTGTTGCGCTTAGGGTTCTCCAGGAAAATCCACTTTTCATCACCAGTTACAATACGATGCAGGAAAGACTTTCTTTTGTATCGTTGAAGCAGCATTTCACAGGTCACTTTTCGATTCTCCATTTGTCTCTCGGTCAGTTCATGGGGTACCCACTTTCCACACTTCTTAATTTTTCCCATGGCTCGCAGACGTTTGGAAATTGCTTGCTGTTGAACTCCCAACGCATCTGCAAGCTGTCGTTGCGTTTGCGTGTTGTCTTCATCTAATAATGCTTGCAATTCGGCGTCATTGAACGATTTTCGCTTGCCGGAGCGTGCGGCGTCGTTCAGGTCGAAATCTCCATTTTTGAACTGTCGAAACCACGTTTCACATGTTCGAAGTGTTAATGCACGATCACCATAAACTTCCACAAGCGCACAGTGGCTCTCGGACACTTTTTTCCCCTGATTGAACATGAAAAGCAATGCATGGCGCATATGCTCAAAATTCGGTACAAAATTCGACATTTTTGAAGCGCAATAAAAACTTACTGGAAGATTTTTTCGAGAAAATGTCAACGCAGTTCAAGCACTCGATATGACTGAACAAAATGACATATGGTATGTGTTACCAACAGCGGTACAAAACAGAACGCCATCCATTGAAAAAACCGGAAATTACTTAGGAGTACACCTGGTACATAGATCTCGACTAAATCTATATAGATCTCGAGTAGATCTGCATTTTGACCAGATCTACATTGAATAGATCTCAGTAGATCTCTGCAGATATACTTGCTGCAATTTTGAAAAAATTAACAGTGACTTGTACAGAAATACAGAACAATTTCATTAAATCCTTCAAGGGAAGTACATATTTGAATTTTGAATTATCCCCGCCAAGTTTATACGCGTGGCATCGGCGAAGCAGACGACTCTAAGGCTCCATCCGCTGATTGGCTGACCAGATGACAGCAGTTCTCAATTTGAAAAAAATGTAGGTTGGGCCACAAAAAATGAAATATTTTAACGCCTCTGTAGACCCCTCAAATAATGAATTTCACGTGAATGATGATGTGAATTGGAAATAAAAATACTTTCCCATTCATTTTGATACCTCATAAATGTATTTCTATCACTGTACAATACTAAAAAGCATCGTTAAACATGCATGTCAACGATATTTGATGCACGAAGTTTTTTGGACTGAAAAACGCTAAATTGACGATTTTTCAGGCATGTTTTGCAATATAAGAGGTATCAAAAAGTACCACGTACTGATTCAGCAGGGTTTCTTTCAATTTTATACTCGAATAACATTTTCTCATCGTGTTAAACAGTGCGACGCAAGTGAGACGGTACTGCGACGCTATAGCGTCGCACTAAAGTTGCATTTTATTTTCCAGGGTTCTCATGCTAATAATTATTTATACGTGATATTGTAAAGTACCTCTTGCTTTTCAAGCTGTTGATCATCAACAACCGCATCGTTCTTCACTCATGATTCTGCATGAATCTGCTGTTATTTGCAAATTCAATGCTAACAAATGTTGTTTACTAACTTTTCGTAACGAAGCGTTTTTTTAGTACCGGATGAGGGGTCAAAGTGAAGGGATCGAAACATTTATCCATTCGGATATTTGTTATCCGAACGGATAGTGATATTTTCACTAATTTTTTGTAACTGAAAGAATGATGACTCCACTTTTCTTTAACATGGTTTTTTTAGAGAATTTAACAAGAAATCTGATGACGTGTGTGTCAATTTTCTATCGAAAGGGGACGTGTAAAAAAATCGACTTTAAACATTAAAATTGTTGAAATTTGTTACTACTTAACAATATAAAATTTTTACATAAATTTTCTTAAAAGTTGACTAAATTTTGTGCAGCGTGAAAAAAAAATTTTTATTCTTATGACAAATTGAAACGGAGATATCAGCATCCAAAGACAAGCAAATCAGTTGACTATGTCATTATTTATTTAACAATATTTTTGAAAATATAGAAAAAAATAAAAAATCCTGACAAAAGTGTCAACTTATTTGATGTATTGAACCTATTAAAGAGTCTACGAAGTCATTAAAAATATGTCGTCCATTTAGATGTACGATTTGTAAAAGAATATCACAATTATGTTTTCAAGTATAAAAAAGAAATTTAGGTATAATAAAGGAGAACCTAAAGTGATAGAAGTGACGCTATTTTTTGATGAAGGTGAAGATCAGAACATTTTCCAAGTTGCGTGGTTTAGGACGGAATGAAATTAGGATTTTTCCAAATAGGGAATGATGAATTCGCGATGAATTAAGTGGTACAAATGGGGGGCCCTTCTTTTTAGGAGCTATATCTTATTTGTTTCTCATTACATTTGAATCAATGGGAGTTGTTTGAAGGAAAAGGTTTAAACCTTTTATCAAATAAATCTTTCCCAAGTGTCTGAAAACACCGGGGAATCGAGGGTCTATGAGATTTTCTTATCTCACTTATCGGTCCTCTCTACATGTTGTGCGATCCATGGATGAACTAGGCATACCGTTGGATTTTCGGATAAAATTCAGTTTTTATTTTCGAAATCGAGGTACACTTGGATTTTAATACTGAAAATCCGAACAAGTTATAACTAAACTCTTGTTTGAATGTATAATGTTATTTTATTTTTATTTCCGCAACAGCTAGAGAATCAGTTTCGTTTCCGAATAGAATCTAATTCAAATTTAACGAATAATTATAAAATAAACTTCTTAGTAACGTTGAAGGTGAATTTTTCAACAGAATGATGATATCAATTTACTCAGTTGAAACTCAGTTGATTTTCACACTTGTTTTCTATTTAAATATAACAACGAAATTTCATTTAGATACGAAAAACTGTAATCTGATTAAATTTTCAAATGGAAACTCAAATGAGTTCTATTGGAGAAATTTACCTATTTTCTAGAAGCTTGTTCGGATAGTAAGAATTGAAAAATTTACATATTTCATAGATCTATGAAAGTAAGTATTATATCTGAAGATTGAATTGAATTTTCAAGTAAAAAACTATCTCGAAAGACATTTGTTTTAGTAGCTCTGAACGTAATACAAGATAAAACCACATCGCGTGAAAACACTCAAGGCACTAACCACCCGATCGATTGAAACTTACCTGAGCGACTCTCTTCGGCAACCTCCCTCTCTCGAAGATACAGTATTCATGCGCTCAAAACTGAAATAGTAACCCATACTTTTCCTAACAAAGTTTTTGCGTTTGAACTTTTCTTTTTATAGCACAAACGTAAACTAATATTACCTCTCGAATAGAAGTTTCGTCAATGCACTCCACAACTCGGGAGGCCTCGCACTAACTCTATAGAAACTGTAAACTGAACATGTATTTTTTCACCTCTCAAGCATCAAAAATGAGCCATAATAAATAAACCCGGCAGGGCCTTTTTCCCACCTGCTGCAAGTCATTCCTTACCGCCTGCGTGGCGAACTTCAATACTTAATTTCCCTTCCGTCAAAACAGGTATGGGTATTATGCTCATTTTCAATGTTTTCGAGGTGAAAATTATCGTGTATATCACGGAGCTCAAACAGCCAATTCGAACAGATTCGAACTCGTGTGATTCGCTTCGCTCAGGCGGCAAACCTCACACGAGTTGAAATAGGCTGTTTTCGCCCCTAGATACACAATGTACTATTATTGACTGTCGCGTGTCCGTACTTCATAACGTTACTTCGTCCCAGGATGAGCAATAAAAAGTTCGAACTACTCCATCCTAAATTCGATTACGAATTTGGTTTAAACAAATACACCCTTTCCCCCAGTGGTACTTGGCCCCTCCAGCGTAACGTGATTTTCAACAATTTTTGTTTTTGCCTGTCAATGACGGTGCAGGTACAGTAACAGGATTCTTTATAGAACACTTACATATGTTCCGGGAAAGATATGAATTTTGTTAATCAACAAAAAAAAATGGAGTAAAAAATAATTTCTCAATTTGAAAATTTTATGATATTAATTCTTCGCTTATGAGTAACCGTTGATTTTACATCGAAATAAATTTTATTTGTAACATAACATACTTCAGATGAATGTCATGACTTGTTCTGCTGACAAACAAAGGAAAAGTTTTGAAAAATCAAATAACCTTAATGAATGTTTGTTTACTTGAGTGTCTTTTCTTTAATCGAGATAATGATGACTTCATCTTGCTTTTGAGTTATTATTATATATTATTATATTATAAAGTGCTGCAATTTTTTATATTCATCCATTAATGATTTTTTTTTAAATTTTGATTAATCTAAATAAGACTTTACCTGCTTTTTAGTTTGAGTGATACTAATTTGATCATGATTCCAAGTTCGAATCCAGTATAATAAAATTTTATTGCAATATTATGAAAGTTCTTCCGCTGGAGAAAAATTAATTACATATGAATTCTCAGAGTAAGCCGTATGAACAATCCGTTACTGAAGACTATTCAAAATCTATTTACTAGTGCTAAATTACTGAATACGTACGTATTCAGAGGTATATTGAACAATTAGTATGTATTGCCGATTAAAATACATAATTATTGTCTTTATTTAAAATTTACAAGCAAAATACTATTTACCATTATTCGTAGTCATCAATAGTGTTCTTTAGTGGAAAAGTGAATAGTTTATAAAATCGATTTTTCTTATACGGGAGAAACGATTGATGAATGATTTTTGGTTTGTTATCGAAAGATGAAATTTTTCAACGTTATAAAGATTTCTGTATTTCCAAATAATGTTCTCAGCGTGTACAGGACTTTATGAGAATCATGAGTGACTGCAAATTTTTGGACGTGTAATTGAAATCCTGGAAAAACTGTCGGTTATACATGGAAAACGAATAAAATTTTTTTAATGATTTCATAAGACACCCTAGGTAACCATTACCCCAACTCTACTAAAATCGCACTATTTCGTTGTTCTGGCGTACAGACAATGGCGATTGTAATGATGACTAATGAAGTTGTAAACAAATGTGGTGACGAGGACATGATCATCGATTTTATAGTCATCGAAGTCGCCGTTATTTTGAGTTGTGTCAAGACGATTTCGTTTAAGCTCAATCGTGACATAACTTACGTCATGTGCTTCTCAGCCTTTCAGGATTGGAAGAGTGTGAAAGATGTTGAGCTTGTGAAAATCATGGATAAATATGCGAAAAAAAGTCGTATATTGTACTTGGCTCAAAATTACAACATCATGGTTGTTTTCGTGTTGCTTACATCTAGCCCAATTTTTCGAAAACTCACGAGCAGCGATAAAGAAAACCCTTTGCCTTGGAAGACTATTTGCAGCTTTAGTGATGTGACAGGGTGGAATTATGGGTTTGTTTACGTGATCGAGACGTTACAGGTAACTTGGAGTATATTTAAGTAAAGCAATGAGTAAACTGATTGTTGTAAAAATTTATAGGGAAACGTTTTCTTAATTTTTGAATATGGTTCGAGTTTTTGTGCTTTGTTGTTTCTGCACATATAAAGAAATATTTTATATTACAATGTTCAGAAAAAAGCTCTTTATACACAAATCTATGATACAAGAGTAAAACTTAGAAAAAAAAAAAATAGATATTGATATAAAAATATTTGGAGTGCGTCACTTACGTTGTCACTTAAGTCGAGATACGAGTATCTGTATCCCAAAAACTGTCGAAAACCAGTTTGGAGTAAATTTTGCTGCAAAATTGGTTTGCTCAATTTCTTCTCAACAACGCACAAGCACAAATTTAAGTGAAATTTTACTAATCTGTTCGAATAAACTGAGCAATCATCCGTGAAAAACGGAATTTCGCTATACTTTGTGTATACAGTTATCATTTTTTAACCGCCGATGGGTGCCACAGTTAAGAAAACGCAAAGTTTAGAAATTCACAGAAATAAAAGAATCCGTAATTTTCAATTTTTCTCAATGAATTTTGACCGGCATGAGGCATAGGTTAAAATTTCGAATTGAAAAATAAAAAAAGTCTTAATTACCTTTACTCGAAAGTGTACGTTACAAATAAATTCTAAATTTCCTAATTGCGTTAATTATATCATGTTCGTAGATTTTTTCACTTACAAAAGTAATCTTTGAAATTTCACAATATCGTCTTCATATTTCTAGAAACACAAGATTTCAGACACAAAAAAACTGTTGAAAAATTTTGTGTACGCCTTTTCAAGATCATATGTATGTGCATTTTCCAGGTTTTTTATGGGACGTCAGGTAATATTTCACACGACGCATTTCTCGTGTGCATGATTCTCCATATTTGTGGACAGCTTGAAATACTGGGAAAAGAATTTACGACGGCTGGCTTTAGTCGAAATAAAAATAGTGACTCCGTCGAATTAAAGGTCCTAATAAAAAGACATAATTATCTTCTTAAATTAGTGGACAGGTTCAATGACAAGTTTCTCTTCATGTTGCTCATTCAACTGTCGGAAAGTATATTGTCGTTGTGTGCAATGGGTAAATTTTATTTTTTTCCATATATCTACAGTTCAACCTCGATTTAGTAAACCTTGAATATTTGTAGTTCACTACCGATTCGATCTAAATGACTCGATAAAATGACAATTATGACATATTTTAGGAATTGAGTTTCTACTTGCACTGAACAAACGAAACATCGAGTACATGACAAATTATGCGCAGTACATAATAATCGATTTTATGCAACTATTTTTGTATTGCTGGACAGGCCAACATTTGGAATCTGAACTGGATAAAATTATGAATTCGATTTATTTTGGGAATTGGTATCAATCAGGACCGAAAAATATGAAAAATAAAGTTTTCGTCATGATGAAAGCAAAGGAACGTTATAGTTTAAAAGCTG
This sequence comes from Platygaster robiniae, assembly GCA_028476575.1. Taxonomy (NCBI): domain Eukaryota; kingdom Metazoa; phylum Arthropoda; class Insecta; order Hymenoptera; family Platygastridae; genus Platygaster; species Platygaster robiniae. The sequence continues at coordinate 17,977,539 of CM052029.1, read as the reverse complement.
GAAAATTCATTCCATTTAATTTTACCACATTTGCGATTACTGTGAAGAAACTAGTTTCTATATTTACTGTGTTTCGTGCGAATTTTGCAATATAAATTTATATAATAGTCTCGCTTTCTTCTTTAGATATCCACCGACTTTATTTTAAAACTTCACGTCTAGCTATGCTATTGTTTATTATAATATAACAGGCGCGTAGCCAGGGGGGTAGGGTTTGGGGGTTCAACCCCCCCCCCCTCGAAATTCCTGAACATATATATATCTTTTCATACCCTTTTTTAGAAGTATGATTTTCGGTAAAAGTAATAATGCATTCGAATTTTTGAAAAAAAACTGTGTTTTTTCTGACAGATACGTTTTGTTTCTACTTAATTAAAAAAAATTTTAGTGTTCGTAATCGGAGCAATTAAAACTGCCTACATAATTTATATCTCTCGAGCATCAAGAATTGCCTTTAACAATATCCAGGGTCTAAAAGCTTTCTTTACTTTAATATCTTTACGGAATCATAATATTTTCTTCTATTTTTTCCCCGGAATTCTTTAATTAGCATGTAAGTGCCAAACGATTACCGGTCAAAACTCCGATTCTGGTACTCCGATCGACCATTTTTCCGATAGGAAAATTTTCCGAAAAAAAATTTTCAGAATCAAATTTTCCGAAAGCCCATTTTCCTAAGGTACAACTTCCGAATACAAAATATTCAAAATATATAAAAAATATAATTCTGATTTTTTTGGGATAAAAGTACTAATGAAGTACATGGAATAGTGCATTCGTCCAGCAGCTCTGAAAAATTTGAAAAACATGAAATATTGCTGTGAAATTTTTCACAACGCGATGTTGGCAGCGATCGATCGCAAGTACTGCAACTCTTTATCTCTATTTTTATAGTCCTGATAGTCTTCCGCAATTCGGCGCAGTCTATTCTGTAAGTCAACTCATTTTTGCTTCGGTGCCGCCTTGACTCTTCGACCGAGTTGCGTCTCAGTAATCATAATTTCGGTGTCCGCCTGTTCCCCCAGCAAGAAATTGACGACCAGCCCGATACTGGGCCAATCACGGCAGCCATTGTTCGACCGTCGGCATTTGACCCTGGCGCAGTACCGAAATGATAACGCCAGTCAATACTAGGCCAGCACTGGCAACTGTTTTAACGGCGCCCATTCCTACCTTAACATCGGGCCGATACTGGTTCGCTTGAAATGCCAATGTTGGCTCAATACTGGTGGTGAACTCCGCGCCGACACTCACTAAAAAATCGAACCCGGAATGGTTCGACTGTTTTGCCGATATTGGGCACAGATCGGCTGATGACGGTCGCACACCAAAGCTGCGCCAATACTGGGCCATTCGTCACAATCGGCAAGACTACGGCAATTTCGTGCTGTTCCTTTTGTGTTTCGGTAAGAGCCGATTATAAGTCCAGATGGCGCCTACCAATGACGATGCTAAACCGATTGTGCCAACCTTCTGAAATGTTGTTCGTTTTGTCATAACCTGTGATCCCCGCGCTGTACTGGTTCCACAATTTCGGCTCATAACGAGGAGGGACTGCGCGCCTTCGCCCTCTTCCAAGCTTTTCAACGACATACGTTTCACCGAAGTAATCGAGAATTGGCCATATTTCGTCGATGACGTATTCTTTTAAAAGGTCAAAAACGCGCCGTACGTCATCGAGCGGAACATATGCCAAAGCCAGAATCATGTGCATATGCTTTCGTAGTGTCTCGTTTTCTTTATTGCAGTATGAGTGTTGCAAGCCGCTTTCCTGAATTTTTCTATATACTGACTGCGATATGTAGAAGAAGCAACAGACAATTGAGGTGTCAGGAAAAATTTCAATACACGCGTTTATGATAGCTTTCTCAAAGTCTGACATAATTCTTGTAGGGACGAACCCTTGGATACCCACTTCGTCGGCAAAATCTCGCACGGCTTGTAATACAGCAGCGTATTGACTTGTCAGTTTCGATGATAAAAGAACATAGATCAACGGTAAAGCTATAGTCTCAGTAGCCCCTGAACGTTTCCGGCGTTCGATCGTCCCCAAAATAGTGAATAATTGGGTGAAAATAATTGGCGAAACCTAGCATTAAAAACAAAAAAATAAGTTCTTCGTACATAATTATTAACAAAGGAGAAGAAATTCGAAGCGACTCTTACTTTGAAAGTCCCATCCAAAAACCTTACATTGCTTCTTGCAAGAATTTCCATATTTTTTTCGTTCCGAAAACGAGAACCCGATCATCAGATTTTCCAGAGTCGTGAATCAGAAATTTTTCATCGGTTAGTGTTCTTTGGTACCTGTCAGGGAGCTCGTCAAAATCATTTAATAATTTCGGATTCGGAGGTTGATTTTTTCGTTTGATCCGCCGCAGTGCTTTTTTAAGATTTTCTCTGAGTGGAACACCCAGAGAAAACTCAACACCCCTATCATTGGATTGAAATTAAAAAAAAAAAAAAACGTGAGAGGAAGGGAAAATTCATAAAAGTCGAAGAAACGTAAAGTAAGGGCAAATGAGCGCCGGATTTCATTTTTACCTTCCGATACTGAAGCCAATTCTGTACGGAGTAGTTGAGCTGGAGGCTGCTCAGGGTGCTCTTCAGCCTTACGTTTCAATGTCCAATTAATTTTTTCAACCGCACATTCGTCGAAATTGGGCGGGTGTTGATGCGAGGCACGTTTGATTATGAGTACAGATTGTCTCGGCCTCAGGTCATTAGTGATAGCTTTCGAGGTGCACTCTTTTGATAACCTGAGTTTTTTGCACTCCCAATGTCTGGCTTCTCCACTTTTTTTTGAATGGTAAAACACAAATCCGTCGAGAAGTAGTCTGTTACCAACTGTTTCTGCGCTCATATTGAATTCTTTCGAACGAAGACCGGAAGTTTTTAACAGTGAGTCTAAATTTCGTTAAATGAAGCACGGAAATTTCAAAAACGAACAGTAATTTTGAAATGTGGATGAAAATTTGAGGTAAGTAGATGACCCTTCCGTGATGCGATCGACAAGTTTCGAAATTTGACAAACAGTTACCTTGGTTACCTTGGAAACAATCGAGGTTTCATAAAATAGAACCGAAAATTTTTTATGTCAAAGAAATGTAATAATAATATCATATAAGTATTTTGTAAATATAATCGCGGAAAAATTTGAGATCGGAAAAGTAGCCTCCGGAAAAGTGAAATCGGAAAACCGGGATTTCGGAATTTTGGATGTACGGATAAAAAAATGTACAGAAAAATGGATTCGAGGAAATGGGCGGATACCGTCCTAAACATCTGCTAGTAAGATGAGTGCAGCCCGGGCTATCTTAAAGCAGTCTTTACTCTGGATTCTAACTGTTTACTAAAACTTATCTCCTGACCTACGTGAGACTTAAAACTAAAAGGCCTTTCGGATGCCTCTGTACTTCGTTTTGTAGCAGTCTTATTTAAAATTTATCTCCTTCTATAAGTTTTTTTGAAGGTAAAGGGCGACTTTCGAAACGATACCTTTGTTTTTCTTGCGGTCATAACTTATTTTCTACGTGGAATCCAAATTTACTACAAAATTTGTCTCTTTCTTTCAAGTTTTTATTTGAAATTAAAATCATAATTTTTCCAAAATTAAGATAGAAATCGCAATGATTTCTCGCTTTAAAAATATACTTCCGAATATCTCGAAGATTGATATCGGTTCACAGTTCATGACACTGTAAATATAAGACGGAAATTTTGCGATGAATTCAAATTGAAAAATAATGTTCTAACATGAGCTTAACAACAAAATTATGAAATTAAATGTATAAATATTATTGTTTACACGAATGCATTAAAAATATAAGATTTCTAACATGTAACAGTATTTACCCTCAATCACTACAACCTCGGAATTTCCCATAATTTTTTAGGTCCTACAGGGCCCATTGTAGTAATTGAGGGTTGATTTACTTTTCGAGATCTCAGAATTTCTAAGATATACTCTTAAACTTTTCCAAATCTCGAATTCTCTAGTATTCTTAAGGCTTTTTTACCTTAAAGTTTCCTGAATTTACGAAGTTGTTAAAATCCCGGATTTCTCAAAATTACCGAAAATTTCGAAATAACAAATATACCTGAATTCCCGTACTACTCGGAATTCCGAATTTCCCGAATTTTTCCGAAGGCAGAGAAACCATAATGTAAATGTATGCATCTTGCAAACAATTAAATTTTTATGCATGGTGTGTTTCGGCAAATATTTTACATATAAGATTTGCCAATCACACACTCGCTTTATGATCAGCAGCAGAGAAAACCATAAAAAGCATATGCATCTTGCAAAAACTTCAGTTTACCAAGTATTTGGGAAAAAAAGTTGAATCAAATTAATTTTACAAATCTAACGCAAGATCTGTTATGAACATACCGGATGACTATTAAAAACATATGCATTTTCCAAACAATCAAATTTTTCTACATCACCATTTCCAGTAATAGTTGATAAAAATGAATGTTAGATTATAAAAATATCATACCGAATTCATGATCATTAGTCCAGAAAATTGCAGACAGCGCATTTATCTTTCTAAAATTCAAATTGTGCAAATATTTGTTAGAAAGAAGGTTTAAATAGATAAGTTTTCCGAATATAATGCCAGATTCGTAATTAGCCTACCAAGCCATCAATGAAACCATTAGAGTTTTTTTGCAAATAATTAAAGTTTAATTCAAAATTCGCTTTTAAAAAAAATATTTCAAAATATTAATTTTGCAGATATGTGCCGTGGAACGACAAAAGGGACCTATGGACCAAAACCGGCTGGTACTCAGTATCCGACTCGAAAGCCTTAAAAAGTAAGCCAAGACGAGTTTGGTCCTTAGGTCCCTTTTGTCGTTCCATGCCACATATAATCCTAAATTTATCATCAGGAACCCTGAAAACCATGGGAAGGATATGCATTTTGCAGAAATAACAATTTTACAAGTATCTGTTAGGAAAAAAGTTTCAACAAACTACCAACACAAAAAAGCATCAAGTATTAAATAGAACTTGCGACGAAGTGTATGCACATATGGTATGGTGTTAAGTTTTAATTTTCTCAACTAGTTCTAGCACATAGAGAGTTTTAAAACTGAACGATGTGTTTCATTAAAGAACTAGTTAAGCGAAGATTGAGAGTCCGTAAAACTGCGTATTGGTTAAGAGTCAGTTAAGACAGACGCAGATGATCTCTTAACTCCATCAAGCTAGAGCTAGAGTTAAGAATAAAGTTACACTTGAGAGTAGTTTAGAGTAAAGACTTATACAAGAGCTAGTTAAGAGACAACTGTGCTGTTTAGGGATGCCACAAGCCATCTTTTAAACATCCATCGACGAGATGTATAGAAGCGACGTGCGATGAATAATCTTGGATAAAATGTTCAAATCATCGAGAAGGATGGACATTTTTCTATGATTTGCACATGAGGACATTCACACAATTTTCTTACATATTGTTGAATATATAAAAGAATTATTATTTAGGAACTAGTTTGTTCAATTTAGATTGAAAAAAAACAATAGATCATAAAAGTTGTATAGAAAAACGTAGAATACTTGTATTCAATACTTAGTAACACCTTCAGGAAAACCCCCCTCGAAACATTTTTCTGGCTACACACTTGTAATGTAATATTTTGAGTTTCAGGTTCGTGATTGGAGAAAATTGAAAAAAATTTACAATTAATCGCAGAGAAACAAATTACAACATTCTCTTGGAAAATACAGTAAAATTAGTATGATGAAATTTAGAACGTCGTTAACAGAGTTATCGTAAGAAAATATAACTCATGTTGTAGAAGGTATAAATAAAAAAGTTTTTGAATGTTATAACGCGTAGTGCGAAAAAAGCAAATCCTAATTTCATGTTAATTTAAAACTATAATTAACTGTCTAGAATGACACTTCAATAATACAGAAATCCACGTTAAAATACAGGTTTTTAGAAAAATATTACGATAATACAGCGAGACTTCATCAGCTGCAGGATATACAATGAACGTGTCCTGGTGAACGAAGAAACTAGAAAAATACAAAATAATATAGATTTCTGAATCAACATTAATAATATAACCAGAGCCGGCGTTAGCTCGCGCGAGGCCCCGTGCATTCAGATAGTGTGAGGCTTGGAAATAATAATGTAAAACTATTTGAGTCAGCATCTTAGTAATCCAACATTTTTTTTATTGCACATACTTTAATTATAAAAACTTGCTACGTCTGTCATTACACAATGTTAGGTTAACTTTTCTTGCTTTTTTTTCAGCGAAAGCATAGATTACAGAGTCGAAGTTTAATGTTTTCGAAATATCTTTTTCAATAGACAATATTCCCAAATCATTGAAGCGTGCCTGCTTTGCCGTTGATCTTAGGTATTTTTTTATCAGTTTCAAATTAGAAAAAGATCTTTCAGCAGATGCAACTGTTATTGGTATTGTCAACAATATTCTGTATGCAATGATTGCTTTTGGAAAATTGCTCTTGAATTCTCGCAGATTTTCGAGAATGTCAACGATTGCATTGAAATCATCAGTGATAAAATATTTGTATATCTGTAACTCACTCAACAATTGTTTCCCATCCAGATCTTTTTCTCCTTCTACATTCAAACTTGCTTCTAAATTGAGGCAGTGCTCTATTATCTGTTCATCAGGCAGTTGCTGTAGCAATTTTGGAAAGTACAAAAAACCAAATAGATTGTCAAAATGTCTTGATTGTTCAAATCTCACTGAAATTGCTGTCTTTGCCTGATCAATGACGATGTTGAAGAATTCAATTTCGAAAACTTTCTCAACTGATTTAGATTGTCGAAGTGGTTCATCGTTAGATCCATAATCAAACTGTTTTACGCCATTTTAACCTCAGAACTGACATTTTGACGTGACTTCTTGGTTATCATGGCGTAAAATACCTCACGTAACAGGCACGGATGTGCAATTTGGCGAAACGGTTAACAGACCTCAGCTTCACTTTGGTCCATTATTTTGCCGTTTCGCTAAATTCGCACATCTGTACCTGGCACGTAATGTACTATTTTAACTTTCCGAACTCGCTTAGGCCCTTCTTCAAACATCGGATTATCCACGAAAGTTTCGACGATCGCTTGTGCTTTTGATAATGCTTTTTCAAATCCATTTTCTCGATAATCATCAAGAAAAGCGACAAGCCCTTGGAACCCCTGAATGGCTACTTTTAAATCCATAGTCTTTGATTGTCAAGTTTTACTAACAACATTGACGGCGTCTAAAACGTCATTCCAAACAACCAAACAAACGATGAATTTAATCGTACACATTTTTTTTGCTAGCTGCAACTTTTTTTAGCTTTATCGCCCTCAAAGTCTGCATATTCTTTTAATGCCGCCTTCTTCTTCTTGTAACTGAAACCTCACTGGTTTCACACTTTCTGATCGGCTCTCCCATCTTGTAAATGACAAATTCTTAACAGAAATTTTAACATGCTTTTGCAAAATTGCCCATCTTTTTGTTACTGCCGCGAAAGTGACATAGATGCAATTTAAATCGGCAAAGAAAATACTGGCAATTTCGTTTTTAGAAGCCATGTCTGATAGCATTAAATTGAGAATGTGAGTTGCACATGGCATATAAAAAGCTCTGGGATTCTTTTCTAAAATTCGCGCCTGAATACCAACTTTCTTCCCCTTCATGTTTGACCCATCACCGTAGCTCTGCCTTCGACAATCTGCTATATCTATGTTAAATTTTTCAGTTCGGTTAAAATAACATTCGCTAAATTTTCTCCTGCACTGGATGATACTGTCAAGAATTCTATGAAACGTTCTTAAATGTGGACTTAATCGGAATTAAGATTGACAGAACGTAGAATAACAGACATTTGGTCATGATAGCTTAATCAACGATTGTTGATTTCCTATCGATACTTCATAAGTATCGATGTTTTTGAAGAAACGATAATCTTGAAATAAAGGTATATCTAAGGTGTTCTTTTTTCCATTGCATATTTTAAAATATTTTCGTTTTTTAGAAGTGAATTTACAACATTCTTATTTGAATACGATTTTAAGTAAAAATTTTTTACAAGGCCCCGCGCGAGGCGGGGCCTTGTAAAAGTTGTAAAAGTTTACATACTTATTAATACAGAGTTCTGACAGAAAATATAAAACAGAAAAAAATTGTATGATAGACGTTACTTTTTGATCGATTGTAAAAACTGATACACGTAAAACGAAAATGTTTCATATGCTTAATATTAAAGCACTATTTTTACGCTAATGATACGCATCAAGTGACGTAAAAGTAAAATAAACCTTACAAGTTCTAAAGTAAAACGATGAAAAATTAACGATTATCCAAAAATAAGCTCAAAAACTTATACGTCATCATTAACGAATAAAATACAAAACGTTAAAATAAAACATCATTTTTTTACGACAGTAGATAGAAAGCAAAAGTATTACCTTTAGAAAAAAGAAACATATCGAACATTATAAAACAAACCTAGTAATAAACTGCAATAAGGATATCAGGCTTCACTCTACAAACAAATAAAAAAAAACTTGTTGTGGAAATGTGCTAGATAATCGAAAATGCTGTAAAAAATACAGTTCGCTAGTGTTCATTGCGAACATTGTGTTCGCAAATTGTCAAGAAGCCGAAGGTTTTCGTCCGAGCTAAAGACGAGGGATAAAACCGGCTTCGTCAAAATTGGCGATAACTTTTAGGTACTAACGATATTTTTTATCACAATTTGCACAAAATTACTTAAAACGACATTCTAGAAGGTGGAGTGATTAAAAAGTTTTTTTTTCCATTGAATATTATTTTAATGCAATACGGAAATTTTCCAAAATTGCAGTCTCAAGAATAACACGAGGCATTACAAATACAGTCAGTTGTGAAATAGAATCAGTAATGTTATATAGAGAAGAAATACACGTGTAGTAGGAAAACGTAAAATTATTCTAAAATAATTTTATTTATATCATCAATGAAACAAACTAATCACGAAAAAATTTTTTAATGTTACAGGAAACTACCAGGTAATGCGAAAATGTGCGAATGATATTATGAAATAGAGTTAGTTAATACAGTATGAACACATGTTATAACTATTACCTTGTAGTATGCAGGTGAAAAAACAAATTTTGTTGATGAAATGCGAGAATATAGGGCGAGGGCGGGTAATATGAGACAGTTTTGTTTGAATTACTTCTGGTTTTGCCCTTATTCAGAAAAAAATTCAATGAACTTTCTATATGCTTGTATGAAGCCTGTCGAACAATATTAAGATAAGATTTGCAACAGAACAAGTGCAAATAGTGTTAGTGCACAGTAACGCATTCAGAAGGTAAATAAGAAAAAAACTGAAACGTTTAAGAACATTCAGTACCTACCAGAGATGGGCGCGGATTACATTCTGCTCATTTCCGATAAAAAAATTATTTCAATTTCGTCGCAGAACCGCGAAAATATGTGAACATATATATTTCTCATTCAAAAATTCTCTAAATAAGATTGCAAACATAAATTGAGATCTCTTATAAAAGTAATTGGATGTTTCCATGTTTAAACAAAATATTATAATGACGAAACGCATCTTAGTTTACCGAAAAAACATTGAAACAACGTTGAACATGTATAATTAATTTGGTTTAAAATAAAATGAACATTTTTCAAACATGTAACAATATTTTTATATGCTTTTGTTTTATTTCAAAATGTAAGGGAATATTTTGGTGAATCTAAAATATTGGATAAAAAACTGATGATATTATTGCATGATTCCACAGTTGAACATTTTTCTGATACATAATAGACCTCTTTTCATAATTCGAAATAAATATACAAAATTTAATTAAGTGTCACAGAGAAATGAAAACGAAAGTATTCTTATGAAACTATACGTGATTGTATTATGACAAGTATTTTAGCAATATAGTGATCCGTGCAAAAGCTTGATTTCAAGTTGTATTCCGATCTGTTGAACATCTATTCAAGAATTTTTTATTATTTTCGTTTAGAATATATAGCATCATTAAATGGAACATATTCAAGTGTCTGAAGATCAAGAAAAATAAAAATATATTACAACTTCTTAATCACTTGGTAATAACAAGTTAGGAATTCGAAAAAAAATCTCACAAACGGAGCGTTTTGGCACATAACGGTTTTTACAGAATGCATATAGTTCGTACCTTTACCAATTAATAAAAAAAAAAAAAAAAAACCGGGAGAAAAAGTGATGCAATATGAAAATTATTAACTCAAAAATTTTTTACACTTTTTTAATATACGCCAATAACAATTCAACAACGCTACGAGAAATGTTTATAATTCATTATTCATGAATTTTAAACAATGTCGAACATTTTCATACAAAAATGATTGAAATCCATAGATTTTACGAAGAGAAATAAAGATTTGAAAAAAAGTTTTCGACAAAAGTGAGGTTACTCTGAATTTGACAGCCTAATTGAAAATCTGAATTTCTCGGAGAGAAACCAATTTTTAGCCCAAAATGAAAAATACGCATGTTTTAAAACTAGTTTACGTATGCATATAGAAAATTTGAGAAAAATCGGTGATTTGGTCAGTGACGACCATATTGATTTTGAAAATAATGACCCATACAACTTTTCCTTGTCAGTTTGTCAAGTTATCATTGAAGTTGAAAATTTCTTCTCAAAACGAAAGAAAATAATGACATTTTTCATTTTTATTAACTCCCGATCATTTCGAGCCGATATGTTAATATAAGTCAGGTCATAATTGAACCGAAATAATTTCCTTAAAAATATAATTTTAATTTTAATAATATTGCAGCTGCCGGATTTATTTGTTTACAGGTCATTTTCAGGATTCATTTACAATCAATAAAAAATGTATATCGGTATGCATACCGGTATACATTTTTTTGTTCTCCCTCTCGTATCGAATCGTGCGTCAGTGTAAGCCAAAGAAAAATATTGTCTACTTTTTCTGTAATTATAAATCGAATTAGTATTAATGTAACTATTATTATGACGATCGGAAATTTTTTCATACGTATACTCCAAAATTCCGACGCATGTATTCAGAATAGAAACTCAACTCTCATAGGCTATAAATTGTAAAATGTTGCTATACTGATTGTCATCACGTCTGGAATTTATTTTGGCTTACAAGTCTTCAAACAAAGAATATATCAATGAAACATCTTTTATTTGCCATTTTTTGATTGGCGCTCGAAGTGTGATATGGTATGTGTAAAAAAAGGAAACCAAGGCAGTAAAATTACCCCGCAGACATTCTATACTAGAGAAAAAAATCCCTACAAAAATAATTACTTTTTTCAAGGTTTGTAAAATAATGATAAACTTGTGCATGAGTTTCATCAGTAACGTAGTTTTTATTGTTTTAAATAAAATGTGATCATTATGTAACATCTTATCTACAAAAAAAAGTACAAATCACGCCTCTAATAATTCTGTATGATCTTACGTACACAAAGCGATACTGCTGGGAAAGGCAGGGAAATCACGGGAAAACTTTTTATCGGGAAAAGCCAGCATTTCGGGGATTTTCCGAGTCACACGAAAACAGGCTTGATGTCATACAAAAATAAGTTGCAAATCGTTGGAAGAAGTCACAGCACAAGGCACACGCACGAATTTGCTGTAATCTAGGAGCGTGAGTTTCATTGACGCTCTATATTGCCTTTTTTCTATGTTTAGAACCTTTGAACTTTTTACGACATCCGAAAAAAATCGTGATTCGACGCCTTCAGAATCTCGCAAAAATAATTGAAATTCGTTAGAGAGTTTCGAAAAATAAAAGCTTCTTAGAAAGATAAATTCAGTAGCTGAATTCTAGTACATTTACACATACAAAATACGATTTTTTTTGAAATTCGTTTTTTACATTCGAATAACACGTTCATATTAATTTTTATCAAAAATTATAGAATTTGTGATAACTCGCAGAAAAGTTACACATTTTTTTGAAAAAGTTATGTATTCCACTAATGAAAAAAAAATCGGAAGGGTTTTATATGAATATTTATATTGTATTAAAAATTACGTTCATCGTTTGTCAATGAAATGGATTTTAAAAAATCTGTCAGCATTAATGTTTACTGACAGTTAAAAATTTATTCAAGAAAAAAAAAAAAGGTTGGAAGTTGGAGTTCATAAGGATAAAAACGAAAAAATGCAGGGAATTCCATTATGTAGAAGTACATGTTCATTATGAAGGAAAAAAGGAAAGAAAAAAGAAACAGATTATTCGAAAGAATCTCAAGGGATTATTCAATATTTATTAGAATTCTGTCTTATTTAAAATCAACCAAATTTGCATCTACGCAAAATTGCAACTTCAAAATGCACATCTTCATGCGCTTCAATACATCGTTGATGTTCCGATATAAATTTCTGATTCTGATGAAATGCCTGATTCTCGCTAAAAAATAAGTGAAATTTTGCAGGACTAGGAAAAAGAAAAAGTACATTACAAAAAAATACGAGCTTGCGATTTCAGCAATAGATACGATGAATGTAATATCGACTTTTGAGAATCGAAAGAAAAAAATTATTCGAATGAAAGCTGAACCATGACTTCATCGTACATAAAAAAGGTAAAAATTGTTCTGAATCAAGTTCTGTTTTTCTGTTTGATCTACACATGACTTGGATACTAAAAGTATATTACGTAGCAGGTACGGATGTGTGAATTTGGCAAAACGGGGTAATTACGGACCGAGCCGAAGGCGAGGTTTGTAACCCATTTCGTCTATGAGCACATCCGTACTTGTTTACGTGAGATATTTTTCATCACGATGGCTGAAAAGTCACTTCAAAATGTCAGTTTTGAGGTTAGAGTGATAAAAAAAATTTTATACACAATATGTGAGCTTTTGAAGAAATATATGCTTTTTTATTAATGTCGAATAGATATACGCAATTACGCAATGTTGCTTTAATTTAAACACTTTGCAAACACGATGTAAACAGTGCTTGTGCTTTTCACGTAGGTTTCGTGTCAATGTTGCATGAAACTGTTACGGAAATCCAGTCGTATCTTTGTTGCGAACTTGTTATTTTTGAAATTTTAATTAAAATTGTTCGTTACTGAAACTATAATTTAATCACACTTTTTTTTTATCCAAATAATTCAATTTATCCTATATATTTTTAAGGCATGTGTGTACGTAAATGATTTCATGGAATATGTATAAACTTTTGTGGAAACGAGAACTGTAAATTGTTTACCTGACCATTTTTTAACTAAATTACACATGCACCGAGAAACGAATACAAACGTACCAAATTTTCCTGGTTGAATTTGTTTTTCACACAAAAATAATCCAAATCCGTTTTCTCGGGTGGTAAATTAAACAACACGACAAATAATGTTATCTTCAAGTATTTGTTCAATCCACATAGAACACGCGATAATAATAATCCTAATAATTTACATCAGTATCAGAACTTAATGTATAAGGAAGTACAAAATTGAAATAAAGCGTATACAGTTGCGTCAGTTAAAATAATACATCTCCGAGTGCCGTTAAACAAAGATTTATTTAATTTCCCAACTTCAAGTTAACGTCGCTCGTAACGTTATTGCGCGGCTTAAAATGGGTTTAATTGGTCATGGTTGTTATTTTTCGAAGTCGTTAATTCAACTTGGATTTGTTTTTGAGATTCAAGTGCGAGTTTTCAATTCCAATATTGTTCCATCTTCGATGAAATCAGAAAAAAATTAGTTATAACCTTTGCTTTTTCTCACAAACCTTTTTTTTCGCACTAACGCGCTAGTTTAGAATTATAAAAATAATGAATCAAAAGTTACTATCCGCGAAAAGTATTTTAAGCAGGGTAATATAATTTTGCTTGTGTTTTATTTACAATGAAGCGAGAATGATGACTATTTTTTGCGAGTCATCGTTGTTTTATTGTGTGTTGCAAAACTCGCACTTACGTGGTTTGACTTCTCGCTCGTAAAAAACCAACTTTAAACAGGAGGGAGAGCCCAAAGAGTCGCGGTTTTGTCAGCTGACGTGCTGAGGAAAGAAAATTCTGTTGGATGCCAGCGACCGGAGATTACTTTGTCTTGATGTTGGGCGACGACGACACTTGGAAGAGGCATTGTCAAATCACCTGCAAAAACATACGAATACTTTTCCAGCCGCCCTTTTCAAGTGAAACTTCTAATGGCTCGTTGGGAGTAAAATCCGTTTGAGAGGGTAACAATGGTTTGGGAACAAAGGATTGGGAAAACGCTAATTCTTGCAAGAATTTTGAGAAAAAAGTGAATATAAAACTTACATTTTTAGTTGTACCTTTTTGATTCATTTTATAATAATTACAATGAAAGAAATGATTTGTTATTTAATTAATAACAGTAGAAAAATATGATGAAAACATTATTTACAGACAAATGAAACTGAAATTCAATCTCTCATACTTTTTTTTTAACTTTCTTGATATTGTAAAATAAAAATTATTATCAAATGCTCATTCTAAAATGAATTTCAGAAAAATGGTCAGCATGAAAGCTACATTTTTGGTTCCATCTTTTTATACATTTTATAATGGTTACTATCACTGAAACTGATTGCTTCACATAAATGAGACATCAAAAAATATTATTTTATGAAAAAATTATCATTTGAAAAATCAAAGTGCATATCTTATTTTCTCAGTAATAATTTACTTGAAAAAATATCAAGTTCATTATTCTGAAATGAAAAAATATATATATAATATATTATAATATTCTCTTTCTTAAATAAATGTGTTGAAAATTTAAAACGGAAAAATCACACTTCTAGTTTTAAACTTTTCAGTAACTTCAGTAATAATGGACAACATTTGAAAAAAACTGGTGTGAGTTTAAAAAATCACGTGAGAAGTGACACTTCTCACGGCAAACTAGTGCGAGTTAGATCAAACGAAAAAGTAAGTTTCTTCAATTTTATAAGAAAAACACCTAAAGAAACCATTGAAACCAAAGCATGAACTGCTTTCGAACTCTAGCTTGAAACTGATTACATTAACCTTTAGCGGCCACACGTTCGTTTTCTATGCTTGGGATAAATAGTTACCTCAGTGTGGCCGCAACTGTTGCTCGGCAGATATATATTTTTTTAAATCGACTTGTTCTCGGTGTCAAAAGACAAAGTACAGATGAGTTTTTTGATATTTTGGTAAAAAGAATTTTTTGGAATCCCAGTCGTTATGAAATCGTGTCTGTTCATGTAAAATTATTCAGTTCCATTGTTTCATGATACGATTCATTGAATTTATTAAGTGTACCTTGATTGTAGGATGACGCTCGGGTTCTGGGCGATGAAAATACGAATTATAAACTTAGTTTTATAAATGAGAATAATTTCATGTAGCTCAAAAAACCAAAAAAAAATTAACAAGATAATGACTTTTCCTGAAATTTTCCAAAGAGTACAGCATTATTCTTTTGCTTTTCGCTGCGAACGTATTTCTTTTCAGCTGCTTTTAAGTTATGCTGCATCATTTGAAAACGAGTTTATGAGAAATACTTTGGTAGCAAAAAACGAAAGGATGATGATCCACTTGCTGGAGGATTTAAAGAAAAAATGAAGTCCTCGAGAGTCTTGGAGAATTAATTATTTCCAGGCGGGTTAGTGGGTAGAAACATCCATCAGAATACGCACGAGAAAATAACTGCTCATATATCATAGAAATTTTATTTCTTCTCTTTTCCGTATATAAATATGTGTTTAGAAGCTAAAGAACTTAATTAAAAAAAATTGATGATGTGTATCTTTTTTTTCATTTTTCCCTCTGGTAATTTTACGAAATTAATATACTTTCGGAATAATTGGCGAAGACTATTATTTGTTTATGGTAATGGTATATGATGTGCGCACAGTCCTAGAATTTCAGCCTTGAATCTCAAAAAACGGCAGAGTAATGATTTTTTTTTCTGAAAAAAGCTATTTTTGCTGAATTTTTACGTATATGACTAGTTTTTAGAACGCTATCTATCATTTGATGAATAAAAATAATTATAAACGTTAAAGAACTCTTTGACAAACATGAAACGATCGGTTAGAAGTCTCGAAACACCCATATGTCTTGTACAACTAGATTTTTCTGCTTGGGGTAATGAGTTAGCCCAGTACGGCCGTTATGTGGCCTGGCTGAGGTGTGGCCGCTAAGGGTGAAGATTGGAATTATAAAGGAGTCAAATTCAAATTTTGAAATTTGACGACGAAGAATTACTTTCCTTCACAGCTCAAATCATATGGTATACATGCAATGTGTAACAAAAGTGCAACTTTGTCGTCAAACTTTAAATTTGAATTCGAATTTCATTCGTTTAAAATTCCGATTTTAATGTAATCAGTTTCGGGCTACAGTTTTGAACGCAGTTCATGCTTTGGTTTTAATGGTTTCTTTAGTTGTTTTTCTCATAAAATTGAATCAACTTTCTATTTTGTTTAATTAAACTTGCAGTAGTTCACCGTGAGGAATTTCACTTCTCTCACGAGTTTTCTTTCACAAAAGACGTCTTTACAAGGGCGATGCAAAGACGCCAAAAAATTAACTTTTTGATTCTCTCTCGTTCATAAAACTATTTAGTAAATTACTAGATTCACACAGTCAAAATTTTTTAGCAAATTTTAATTGCTATTTGAATTTTTCGGTTATTCTCGAAAGTGTTCCAGCAATTTTCCGGAACGAACTTTTTCTGGAATAATTATAATACGGAAAAAATGTTACTGGAAGCAATTTTGCGAAATGCTATCATCTAGAACAATTATTTTACTAATTGAAATGAGAAAAAGTTGTCAGATTTTACGAAAAATTGTATCGCAATTTTTAGGTACCTAAACTCATTATACGTGCATAAAAAAGCGCAATCAACGAAAATTGTACACATTCCAAAGTTTGACGTGTAAAATAATAAATTAAACTTTTTTCTCTAATTTAAGTAATCCTTTATTTTAATTAAGAGAAATGAGGCAATCTTTGTTAATGATATGTAATAGTCCATTAGAATTATTTTATCTCATTCCCCATGTCACAATTGTTCATCTATTAGTTACTATTATACATTATATGATATGGTAATTCGATGAGAGGTGGGTCACTTTTCGTTATTATATAAATTTCTATTTTGGAAAATGGTCCTGGATATAAGCATTCCAGAAATTTGGTTCCGGGTAAAAATTCTCATACTTCCGTGGTCCCGGAAAATGGTCATTCCGGTCAACGGATGCCGGAAAATAACAGTGAATTTGCTCAAAAACTTATTTGCAGCACACTCTTGATCATGATACCAATAGAAAAATTACCTTGCAGATCGGTAAGGACAAGTTTGTTGTCATAACCAGCGGTAAGCAAATAATATGCTGAAGGCGAAAAACGGATACTCCGGATGTCAGATGCGTGGGGTTTGAAACACTGTACAGTTCTTCCTCCACGAATGTCGAAAAGAACGCAACTGCTGTCTTCGTGGCCAGAAACGAGGAGCCTGCCCGAAGGGTCCACGCAGAGAGCCGCGACTGGGCTCCCGACCTGTAAAGGAATCAAATTCTTTCAAGCGAAAAAGAGCTTGAAAACTTTCCTTGTGAAATCTATCGAACCCAATGAATCACAGAAGCTCTACTCCTATTTTTTTTGTTGCAGTGACAGGATACTTCTAGTGATTTTGCGATGAAAAATGTAAGGTGCCAGAAAATCTTAGAGCTTCGATACATTGGGCGGTGCAAATAAAACAAAATGAAAACAAAATTATGTTTTTGTCGAGGGGTGCGTTTGTTCCAAATTGCTACTTCGATTTTTATAATGCTTCACGAAATTTTACGTTGTAAAGTTAGACAGGGGAAGTCGTTTTTGAAGCAGCAATTTCGATGTAGGGTGGAAAAAAAAAACAAGTATTTTTTTTGTAACTAAAATAATAAATGACTAAAGGTTTTCTGAAAAAAGGGAGATGATTGAGTGAATGAGGACATACTCTGCTGCCAGGGACAGTTGCAGGAGTGACCATATTGACGCAGCCACGTGTTCGCAGGTCCCAAAACCTGACCGATTTGTCTTGGGAGCCACTAACGAACATTGCACCGCCCCAGCTGTATAGAGTTAAAACGTGGCCACTGTGACCACTTAGAGCCTGTCAAAATATTTGAATTAAAACATTTTAATCCATGTAATAATCATCACAAATCACAAAATTATATGAATCATAATATATGATTATGCTTCAGAATGATAATAGTGATCACCAAGGAAATCGTCATTAATTAAACTATCTTTCACACAAAAAAACCGAATGTAAATAAAGTTACTGAATCGTATAAATATAAACTTCATCGTCGTGTGATTGTTTATATCATCTTTTTAAAACAAAAACAAATAAAGGGAAAAACGAAAAAATTCAATAAAATTTTTGAATTGCAGATATTGTAGCAGAAATATAAAACGATTTGAAATCATTTAACTAGATTTGCTGACTTTAAGATTAGGTTTTATGTTTCTTTATAGGATGAAAATTTTACCTGAAAAGGTGTACCAGTCGCGCAATCAGTAACGTAAATTTTACAGTCGCCAGCTCCTCCACTAATCAAAAGACTGGATTTGTTGGAAATATCTTCCAAAAAACAAAGATCACGTACGGTTCCATCGTGCATAGTTAACTCAACTTCCAGCCCTGAAAACCGTTCAATTTCTCAATCTTAAAATTTCATTTTGATGCTTTCGTACGAAAAAATAACCAAAAAACAAAATTCCGTAAGATAATGATTTCGTACAGTTTTAAAATTAGTATTAGGAAAAGCTTTCGATTTTATTGAACAAATTTAATTTGATATGAATTAAATAATTAATATATAGTGAATATATTGTGGTAAATGATATCATATAATATAAAGGGCTGTTAGTATATTACGTAACGCTTCTTTGGGGCGGAGGGGGGGGGGTGTCAAACATAACGTTACGTAACAAATTTTAAATGTATTCGCGTACTCTTGATCGACATGAGAAAGTCTATAGAGTTCGAATTTAGTTATATTTTCAATTATATAAATAATGTTGGGCATGCAAGTTTTATTTCCAATTTCCGCTAATTTCAGCTATATTAAAATCCAAGGTTTTTCACTCAAACTCGGAGTAATGTGACTCTGACTTTTGACGATAACACGAAAAATTCCAAAACTATCGTCAAATTTGTGTGATAAATCACGAACTGCAAGAATTATTTGTTAATAAATAAAAAAATACTGCTCCGGCAAAGTATTCTTTTATTATATTGAACTTAAAATTGTAGTAGCTATATTGCTAATTTAAATAACAGAATGAAAATTTAAAATATTATACACACATTTCAAACTTTTTAATAATTTCGAATTCTTCAACCTAACTTGAGTAAATTACGATACGAATTCAGAACAAAAAAAGAAAGGAAAATGTCAGTAAAATTCGAAACTCGTGATATTAGTTTCAAGTCCAAATGGTAGTGATTCGATTCGAAATTCAAGAAATCAAACAAAATGACTAAAATCATAAAGAATTTGAAAATTCATCGTATATTGAACTGTATGCTCATCCTGAATGTAAAGTTATTGAATTCTGAGTTATATAAATGGAAGTAGCATTTGAAAAAGCAACAAAATTTTGAAAACTTTTTTATTTTATACTTCTGAACCTAAATATCGGTGAATTTTCTTTTGAACTGCAAAATCAGAACACAAAATGCAAAATTTTTAACGAAATTCGGAATCTGTAGTAATTTTATACCTTTCAACTCGAAATTCTTGTATGTAGTTCTATTTTAGATCCAGAGAAGCAAAAAACATATACGAACAAGATAATTTCGAAATTGAAGGAATTTTGTAATATTTAGATAAAATTTTCAGTTGTTTGATTATGCATACTCCATATTTAAGTAAGAAATTCAAAAACGTTTAAGAAAAAACAAAATTTTCATAATTTTGTTCTTGTAGTATACGAAACTTTTAGCAATATTTGAATCTTAGTTTCAAAAAGAAAACGAAAAATCTTGAGATAATCAGCAAAATGAAAAAAATTAAAGCTCTTTCGAACTTTTTACGTGAAATTCAAATAGTTAAATAATTTACGAAGAAAAAAAACGACGTTTGAAACGACGATCGTATCTCGATTCGGAGTTGTGATGCTTGATCGTTGTTTGACGCCTCGAGAGTTTTCGTTTCAAGCGCCAATATAGTCATTTGCAGGGGCGAACCATGGCTTAAAACCACGATGTTCTTTAGGTTTTAAAATGGCGCTATTGTCGTTTCGAACAGCATTTTTTCTCTCCGTCTAGATTCGAAGAATAAGACGAACAATGACAAAATTACCATCCAAAATTGAGAATTCGTGCATCTTTCAGATCTTCAGATCAAAACTTAAATAACTTTTCAAATCTGAATTTCAAAAACATAACCAAGTTATCAATGCAACAGTTAATAAGTAAATAATACTTAATGTCTTAGTTACAACAGATTTGGAAAATTTAAATCCTACCTATTAAAATAAAAACACAAAATACACAACTAATCACAACTCAGACAATTTTAAGATTAAAATAATTACGAAGTATTTTTTTCCAAACATGGAAACCAGTTTCTATGAAATTTCAGGTGTTTCAAAATTTTCAAAATTTTTTTTTGAGTGCTCTCCCTGAGCATTTTTGTGTGCGCCAACATAATTTACCGAATTGCTAAAGCTTTTCGAAATAGTACACTTCGCAACTAGGGAAAAAAATAAATTTCTCACGAGGGAGGAGTGTATTTTTTATCATTGCGGTCTAAAGAGCCTACTTTTTTGCCGCTTCGCGGGCAAAAATCGCCTTTTTCTCCCACTATGATAAAAAATACAGTTCGCGTCATGGGCAAAAATAAATTTCTCACGAGGGTGTAAGTTATAACCCGAGCCAAAAGTGAGGGATGTAACTTACACCCTCGTGAGAAATTTATTTTTACCCTAGATGCGAAATGTACTATTTTTCCATGTTGCGAAGGTTTTTTTTATAGAAGCAGAAGAAAAAACCGATTATTGCTTGCTAGGATAAAAAAATTGTTTTCAGTACAATAAAACTTTTCGTATTTTTTTTTTGTTTTTTTATGTTATTGTAATATACGAAAAATCGCTAAAATTATTGATATTTTTCTCTTGAAGACTGCGTTACGTTACACCGTCGGGGGGGGGGGGGTTAAACCCGAGTGGCAGTTTTTAACATAAAGAGGGAGGGGTCAAAAAATCTTGAAAATAACGTTCAGTAAATTATGGACAGCCCTTGTAATAAATAACGTACATGGAAATACATAATCTACATAAACCAAATAATACATATCAAGTTAATATATAATAAATATCATAACAGAGTAAAATAATAAAATATGGGGGCCAAAACAACGCTTTAAATAATAAATAATCATTTTCCAAATTACCTTCAAGATTGGAAGTGTCAGCGTTAAAACGCATGAGCTTAACAGTTTTGTCATTGCTGCCTGTCGCCATGAGCTGTCCATCAGGTGTCCAAGCAAGGCAATAAATAGAACCTTTGTGATGTTTCGTTCTTTTAAACAAAACAGTTGGTTGGTACGTTTGATGGTCTTCCCTGAAAACAAAAATAGATTCATAACTACATAATATTGGAAATAGTTAAGACATGCGCTTCTGAGACAATTTCTAACGTCAGATCTTACGTCATATTCGATGTCAGATTTTTTGCCGATGTCTGACGTCAAATAAAAACTCTTTTCAAGATACCTTCTTTTTGCGTGAATTTTTTCTAACCATAAACAGTATTTCTTTCGATAAACACTATCTTTTTGGAACAAATTCTTTAACTGAAACAAAAAACATGCTGACAATTCAATCAAAAGTGATGATGATTGGCGTGAGCGACTTTTCTCATGAATTACTTTCGTTGAAGAGAATCTGCAGTCATGTTCCCAGAGCAAGATTTTCATTGATCCGGCAATTAAACGAGATCGACTCGAGGATTCAGGATCTGAAGCGTGGAAATGGGAAGAGAAGAAAGGAGATCGCTCGGAGGAAGTAAGAAGCAGGGAATCCGCGCGAAACTTTCTCGCGACGTACGAAAGGATGCTAATTAAGCACGGTTGTTCCGTCAAACAACACTTGTCACTTCGCTTATTCGATGCCAAACATTATGAAACATTCGTTTTTGGAAATAAAACGATTGAAAATACATATGTTAATAATGTACCGTGTTACATGTTCAACAAGCAAAATATTTATCATGTAAGGGAGACTGCTCTTTCCGAGGGCAGCGAAGGTACATAACTGTTACAAACATTTAAAATCGAGCTTTTACTATGTGTTTAAATCAATATGTTTTTTATAAACAAATGGGCATCGCGTATAAAATTTCATTTAAAGGTCAGCTTTTCAAACACTTGATAACAAGTGAAAATACAAAATAAAACTTCTCTAATCATTGTTGTCCGAATTGAAAATAATAGCAGTTTTTGAAAGATCGAAATAAATCAGTGAATGTGCAGTGATTGGTAGTACAGCGGGGTAAATTCAAGCGCCTGATTGTTGCTTACATTAACTTTTTTCAAAATTAATTGCAGGATTTTTCTGTCAAATTTGTACATGAAATATACAATATGTTTTTTGTAATGCTTGTCATATAACTTTGAAAAATGTTGGAAGAAAAAGTTGTTGTTGTGAATTTATAGACATAAAAAATACATGAAAAATCGAAAGTTTATCATGAGACAATTAAGATACTCATTAGATTTTATTTTTTATCGAATATCTCATACAATAAAAACTGTAAAGAAATCTTAACATCACATTTTTCACCTGCATTACAAATTTTATCTTGCGTATGTCATAAAAACATTAACCATTGTATTTTTTGTGTGCCAAGTCGTAACATTTCGCCAAACACGTTATTTGAATAAAATTTAGTTTGCATATTCTCTACATATACGTTTTACATTCCACTGAATTTTCTAATGAGAGCAGAAAAAACTCTGCAGCAAGCTCTACAAAACTCATAATTATTTTCGCGCTGACGCTGTTAATTTAGTGAACTTGTAGGTATTCTTTGACACGAGATTTTATTGTTAGAACCGACACTTTCTTGACGCCTATAGTGCATCTGACGGCACATTTGCGCTCTTTTTGTAAAACTGACTTTTTTAGGGATCGCTTCTCAATTTGAAAACATTCTTTTTGCGTTCACATTTTATCGCAGTTTTGATTCTAGCTTTTTATAACCATAATTTATGACTTGTTTTTAATATCTCAGACTCTGAATGACTCATTTCATTTTGTTTTGCAACGAAAAGAATAATATTTGTTTACATATTTTCTCTAATTTTGGGCATAATTTGACGGAAGAATCTACAACTTGCAAATAAACGCGAAAACTATCAAAATTCCGAAATATTTGCGTGAGTTCGAAAGCCGTTCATATTACACATTAAAAATGTAGACTTCTAGAGGACATAACAAATGGTCACAAATGTGTACATTTTCAATGTTAAACAGAGTCTGTAGTTTTACTTTCTCAAAATAACTATAATTCTGACTCCAGAAGAATTTTTCTTAAACAGGATTATAACGTAGAAAATAATAATTTAGAAAACTGTTGACACCCAATGTATGATAAATAAAAATTTAAATCTATAAAAACGATAGAAAATTATAAAAAAAAAAACTTTGAACCCTAGAGCATCAGATCCTAGAAATTTAGATAGTAGTTCATAAAAAATCCAGAGAATCTTTCAAATGATACAAACTCTGGAAAAATAATGAAGTCAATACAATTCTTTAAAACAACTGTTTTCTTAAAAATCTGAACAAATGCCTACGATCTATGAAAGTTTGAATTGTTGAGCATTAAATTATATAATCGTATATATTAATGTTGAGAAATACTATACGAATTTTTAAAAATACCAAAAAACGATACAAAATCTTACGAATACTAAAAAAAAAAATAAAATACGAACATAGAAGATAACTATCAAATAATTAAAATATATGTTGATAATTTGTTGTCAAACACAATATGTATTGATATATGTGTTAATATATGTATAATCTGTTGTATATGCACCTGTTTGTTTGAATAAATGGAATGAAATAATTTACTAGAAATCGATAAAGATACTAAAAATTGATCGAAATTTGAATTCTAGAATATTGAATTCTTATAATCTATGTATACGTAGCATTCTACAAAAATACACGTAAAATCTATAGAAATACTAAGAAAATCTTTCAATGCATGGTTAAAAAACCGAGTTGATATAATTTTTTAAAAATTTATAAAACTTTGAGTTCAAGATCATATAATTCTACAAGTTAAATTCTCACATATTATGATCGACAATAAAACTTCATGTAAAAATATTGTTAGGAATTAAGTTGCCTAACAACTTTAGCACTGGAATGTTTTTTTTTATTACTGTAGTTCTTCTGAAATTCTTCTTATATTATTCTGAAAATAGTAAATTGAGTCTTTTGAAGTGTCACACCAAATGTAAGATTCAAACTACAGTTGAGATTTTTCTCCAAATTAAAGTTCATGATGAAAATGTATACATTTCCTTTTATCATTATATCTTCTATTTGATCACTTTTCATCTAATATCAGATTCGAAATAAAACTTTTAAGGTTAAAAGAGTTTTCGAATTCCAGCCAAATCACAAGTTTCCAAAATCTGAATTTTTTCACACATTAACCTGCAGCATTTTCGGAATTCCTAAATTCGATAAAACTCAATTATTAAAAAATTGTTTTTTCTTTGATAAAATCTTGAAACGTACAAGGTAAATTTTTGAAAGTTTCAAGATTTTTTGGAATTTATACATGTAAGTCACTACGCAATTTGTCAAGTATAAGTCCACTTTCTTAACTGATGAAAATATTTAAATTTTAAGAAATTTCTTCTTCATAAAAAATGTATATCTCAAGTCCAAGTTTCGCCATAGAACATTCAACTCGCTAAATTTCAAAAAACTATCTGAAATACCAATAAGCGTAAAAGCTGTGAAAATTTGCTAACTTTTCAGGATCTATCAAAACTTTCAACAAATATCAAGCTCAGCAAAACTGTAAAAAAAAAAAGATTATGACTGCTAAAGCTATCGAAATCATTAGAAATAGTCGGAACTATTAAAAACTGTTTTCCAAAACTTTTACAAATACCAAAG
Organism: Platygaster robiniae; assembly: GCA_028476575.1. Lineage (NCBI taxonomy): Eukaryota > Metazoa > Arthropoda > Insecta > Hymenoptera > Platygastridae > Platygaster > Platygaster robiniae. The sequence goes on along the minus strand of CM052029.1, from coordinate 17,952,367 downwards.
GTAAACCAATAGCATCATCGTTACACTATCCTCACAAAGAACTGGCACAACAGTAAAATCGATGAAAATCCCTTATAAACTTTACCAGATGAAATCATCTTTTGGATCTTCTAGTTTCTTCGACATGCCATTAAATACCGTTTACATGAAATAACCGCCTGCGAAACATCTGAAAATTGCCCAAGGAAGCACTTGGAATTCGACGCGTAACAGTTTTCTCCGAGTCAACATCTGTTGCCCCACGATTTTTATGATTTCCCAGCCACTCGCGCCGCGCTTTTCGTGTCTGTCTATTTTTCCTCGAGACCCGAAACATTACGCTAATCATGTATGAACACAATCGGACCAATTTACGATTTTACAGTTCCGATTTCACAATGACAATGTCGAATCCGTGATCCAGTTGGAAACGTGTTCCACTTGTTCCGGAGGCTGCGTATTTTAAGCAACTTGGTTTTGCAGCACTTTGTTCGAGAAGTTTTTCTTTCGCTCGGGAACGTGGAGAAGAAAAAGTTGATGGAAACTCACCGGACATCGTGTAATTTTGGGTAGGCGCAAATGCGCAAGGTTTTCGAGTTTGAGCCGACGGCGTAGAGTTTTCCTTGGGGATGGAATTCGGCGCACCGTACGGCCTGGACGTCCTCGAGAGTCGTTACGGGTACAAATCTGGGTCTTCCACTGGAACTGCTCCCGTTGCTCGTGTCAAGGTCTGACCTTGGTTCCGGCTGAACACCAAAAACAAGAACGAATGAATTTGCTGTTTTACTTCCTAGTTCTAAGTGAAATGGAATACCATGGACTTGCAAGTGAATTTGGCTTGGTGTCAATTGAGCAAATTTTTTTTGCGCAGCGTGTTTATTGTGCACAGGACGATTGTGCGAATTGACACAAATTTCATCGCTATGATCAAATCTATACTGTGAATTATTTTTATACCATCCTGTGCAGAGGTAGGTCACATTTTGCACAATCTTCCAGTACACAATAAATACGCTGCACAACAAATTTTTGCCCAGTTGACTCCAAGCCGTGAATTTCAGAATATTTTACTTCATTTTATTTCAACACACGTACACAGGTGTACCATCTTTACTAGAAATTCATAGAATTTCTTCTATTGTAAATTGACGGCATCGATATAAAAGTCCACTAATTTCCCATCAAATTGACGAACGCAAATTATGGTGAAAGGGTACAATTTCCGCATAATCAATTCATCAAAGGTCCGAAATTGCCGATATGTAATCCTCTTTGAAGTTTGTAATCTTGAATCGACATTTATTTATTTTTTAAAAACAAGAACCTGCGAATCCTGGATGAAAAACTACAAATTTAGAAATTCATACATTGCGCAATTTTTAAGATTGAAAGAAAAATCCAAAAGCTAATATATCTTAAGTTTAATTTTTATGATACTTTATTTTTAAATACCTTCAGAAACATTTTTGGAATAAAAATGAAAAAGTTGCGATTTGTTAGTGATATTAAATAAAACTAACGAACAGACAGATACGTATCACCAAAAAGTATTAACAGTCAACGAAATTTCCTACATATCTTCAGTTTCCTCTATTAAATTATTGGAGTTTCCTTTTTTAAATTGATGAATTTAAATGATTCAGAGATAAAAATTTTATGCAAGATAGCCAAAATATCTAGAAAGTTTGCCGTTCACGAAATCAAATCTTACTGATTCAGAACCATTATAGATTTTGGGATGCTGATAAAAAACTTGTGAATTTCCAAATTCACGTGAAACATATTCGAAATCATTTAAATCCATGAAAGTTTTTACGAAATTCGAAGATTTATTCAAAATCCTGACTACATAAAAATACTGGAAAAAACCTGCAAATACTTCCATAAATATTGCAGTTCTTAATAATGTTCCCAAAACCAATTAAGTTTTTGACATTTCGAAAATTCGTAAGTCATTTTGAGAATGTTCGAAAATTAGACAGAGCATCGGCGAATTCCCAAAATTGGTTAAAGAGAATAAAACGAAACATGATGAAAATTCCAGAAATGCGTCTTAAAGTTCTAGTGATTGAATTTTGATAAGTATTATTACCATTGCATAAGCTTAAAATTCATGAAAGCTTATGAAATTTTATATCCGAAAAAATGGCGCACCAATAACTCCACGACTAAAAACGAAAATCCCTGAGATATTCTTTGAAACATTTGAAAACTATTATAAAGTTCCAAACATTTCACAGAAGCCTTCAGAGTTCTAGAAATTTATTAAAGTGAACAAAGCCATTGAAATAATTAATACATATTGAACACATTATCAAGATACCAAATAAATAAACAATTGGGAAATTCTTTAAAAATTATTCCAACCTATTTCCTTATACTAAACTAAAATTCCAAGCTAAAAAATTTCTGAAAAATGATAACAATTTTCGAACCTCTTGCAAGGATCGAAATATATGTAATTCGAGAATTTCGTTAGAACTCTTTGATTTGGTAAAAAAGATGAAAGTCCATGAACCTATTGTAATTATTCAGATAATAAAAACAAATTCTTTTTTATGAGGTTAAAATCATTTCAAATTTCTAGAAACTACTCACTTTTTTGAACTACTTTCAGACTTTAATACAAAAAATTCATTTTACTTTCGTACATAAAATATGTCCATAACAAAAATGTAGGTATTTAAAAAACCAGTAGTAGATCTAGGATTTTAAAAAGGGCGGGGGGGGGGAACAAAATGTTTGAAAAGGGGAAGGCTTTGATTTTCGCTTTAAAAGGAAATAGTTTTAAATAAGCACACACTGAGAAAACTTTTCAGCATTTTTCCTATGTTTATATTTATGAATTTCGGGGTATCGAGCATATTCTTTAGTTTTTTCCTACACACTATAGGAAAAACTCCCAGGATCCTTGGAATGTTTCCTATAGTTTTAGCAGTATTTCTTCAGTGTATATAGGCTGTCATAAAAAGTGTTATAGGAAAAACCAATAGAATATGCTCGATACACCAAAATGCATATAAACATGGGAATAAATACTAAAAAATTTTCTCAGTGCATGTAAGTATGGTATGTGGAATTTCATAAAAAAAAACTATTTTTCACTTGGCCCAAATGAATGAGATTTCAATTCTAGAACATGATCCTACGGGGGGGGGGGGGGGGGTCCTTAACCTTTTCCCCTGTGGATCCGTCACTGTAAAAACTTCTTTTAACCAAAAAAAAAATAACAATAAAATGATTTAACTTCCCTTCTATACATCCTTAAATCGTTGATTGTAAGCAGGATGAAATACCCCAACGAGATTTAAAAAATCCTCTTACTTATGAAAACCGGAAGACAAAAAAGCTTAAACTATTCCAAACAATTATCTTCGAATCGCACCGTGAACACCCATGAAGAACCCATTAACTACCATGAACATGTGCAAACACGTAAACCACGCTGAGCATTATTGCACTTCCTGCATGTTGATCATTATTTCTAGATATCGAAAAACGAGTTGCTCTTATCTCAGATCCGGACTGCATTCGCCCAAGCTGTGTACATAAATTCCGATAAAAATGCGACTCGTGATCCAGCTAAACGTAAATTCACACCGGGATAACTCAATTTCATTATCAAGATCGATAAAGTTACCGAATGAATCAAGAAAATTGGATCCGCGAAAGCATAACTATCGCAAAACGCGACCCTTGAGTGGATTCTGATTCCGGAAAATTGCACGCGCTTTGCACGGTTGCCTTCTACATCTCGTGCTATAACGAAGCAAACTAATATTACTCCATTCAGAAAACGGAACTTTTATTATACCACACTTTTATCGCGATACTCAATCTTGGGGGGAAGAACAATTGCGTAATTAAACAAAATACCTCGAGATTTATCCGTAGAAAGCTCAATCTTGATGGATTTCTTTATTCAGCTTTTAATGCGAAGTATAATGATTTTTATCGATTGAGATAATGATAATGTGAATTTATAACCTTGTGTAAGACTTAAACTGTATATTTTCATCTTTTGAACTCAACGTTTTAAAACGTTAATGTGACATGAACCATAGTATATTTCGCACCTAGAGAAAAAATATAATTTACTCGAGAAAGAACTTTTTTACTATTGCTTTTTATGCTGAAATGCGGTGAAAATTTTTATATGATTAGGTTTGTGGCAGCTGACATTTACATGTTAATATAACAGATTGTAAAAACAGATGGTAATGCAGTGGAACAAAAATCGACTTTTGGAAAAACCCAAAGAAATTTTTACAGGCAACATATACTTTATCACCTCCTGAACCTATAATCCTGAATGTTTATTCTCCATCACGTCAAATTAGAGAGTAATAATTTTTTAAAGATTTAATAAATCAAAATTTGTATCTACTTCAGTTTTCACGCTTTTGGATCGTGCAAAAAACTAAGTTGTTCAGTTTTTTCTGTAGATCTCAAATATACAATTTAATTTATGATTTAATTGCTCCTTCATCAATTTTTTTTATACGAATAAATTGCTTCTTGGGATCATCAATCATCAATTGATCCGTGACGGCTAGCATCCGAAAAATCGTTTCTCAGGCGAAGGGATCATATATTGATATTTCGAATACTAGCCGTCACGGGTAAATTTTTGACCCATGATTCCGAGAAACAGTTTTTTCGTATGAAAACTAAATTGTTGAAGGAGCAATAAAATCGTAACTTAAATTTCATATTTGAGATCTACGGAAGAAACTGAACAACTTAGTTTTTTGCACGATCCAAAAGCGTGACAAATGAAGAAGGTAGAAATTTAAATTTATTAAATCTTTAAAAAATTATTACTCGCTAATGTGACGTGACGGAGAAAAAACATTCAGGATTATAAGTTCAGGAGGTCATAAAGTACGTTTTCTTTGGGGTTTTTTTTTGTTCCACTGTGTAATTTATAATCTCGATAAATCAAAGCAAAATTTTTGCAATTGAGTATCTCGACCAATATTAGTTGTTACAAATAATTTAACGCTTTGTTGGTTTTGAAATCGTGTCTACAAAATGTACAGAAGAAAATAACAGCTGGTCAATGAAAGTAGTGAGGGAAAAATAAACATAAAATCAAGTGTTTATTATTATTTGGTTTATAGTTTTGACAAAGTTTCATAGGATCCTGTGAAATTCACAAAAATTCAAAGTGTACATTTCGAGAGGGAATAATGCTAGATATACGCCAAAATGAGACTTATTTCTCGATAACATTGTAGATCTTTGAAAAAAAAAAAAAACAATCTTAATCTTTTAAAAATGAAAATAATCTAAGCAAATCCAATAGGAAAAAGATAAAAAAATTTCTTGGACAAGATAAGCGACATTTATTAGAGTTTTTTCATTTGTAACTCATTTCATAGAGTTACAAGGTAAGTTATGGGGAATTTACGAGAATTGATTACAACATTAGAAATAAAATTTAAAAAAGTTTCCTGGAAGCATATAAATTTTTTGACGAACTTTTTTTCTTTACAATTCGAAAAAAACTATCATATTATTATTATTACTATTATTATTATTATTATTGTTGTTATTATTAATGACTGTGAAAAAGAATTCATTTTCCCTTGACCTAAGAGGTAAACGTGGCTCCGAGAGATCGAGATAAATTAATTATAATAATAATAATAATAATAATAATAATAATAATAATAATAATAATAATAATAATAATAATAATAATAATAATAATGATTGTTATTAGTATTGTTCGTACGTTCGCAGAATATCACATAAATTAAAAACTCTGGTAGAATTTTTCGTTTTTGAGATAAATGAAAATTTCCTATCATAAGTAAGAATACTAAAATGTACACATAAATAATCTAAATCAATTCAAGATTTATGTAGAGATATTTTGCTATTAAATCCTCGAAGTAGCATTAGAATACGAAAAATTTTCTTAGAACTTAAAAAATCTTCGCAAATGTATATTTTATGAAAATTTGATTCATGAATATGATTTTTATAACCTATCACTAACATCGTTACTTTAAACGAGGTTTTTCCAACTTACTTATACTTTTATTACGAATAAAACTAGCATTTATAGCTACAAAAAAATTTTTTTACAATACATTATTGTAAAAAGTATGAATAGAAAGAGAACAGAAGGGTTTTGTAAGTAATCATACGTGCTGAAACATGTGAAATTGGTAAGTATATAAGCACGTTAAATTTTTGTAAGTTGAATGTGAGGGCGCATTATTTTTGAGAAACAGCAGTTTTTTATTGCAGCAGCATAAAAACCCATTTTTCACCTGTAAAAGGGGCGAAAATTAGTTTTTAAACCCGTTTTCGTATGAAAAACAATTTCCATGTTTTGATATTAATTCAAATTTCAAAAGTGTCTGTTCTGAGAACCGAAAGTTGTTGGTGATTGTTACATTTCTATTGAATAACCACTAAATGTATCAAATGAGTTTCTTCAAGATAAAAATGTTGAAACTCATAACATTATGATAAAATGTAAAATATGAAAAAGTTAACGTGGCATGAAAAAAACTTTTATAATATAACAACTTATTTGCTTCGCGAAATGATTATTGTAAATTTAAGAAAGAATGAACAATAATTGCTACAGAAACTAATCCAATAACTGTATGAAAAATTGAAGAAGGTTCAATTTCATAAAAAATATTCGTACTTTTTATTCTAAATTACAATATTTTTTATATTGATACTTTTCGTGTTGATTTACATATACTGATAACAATCGCAAGTACTGTTATTTGCTTATAAATCGAGCAATCACAATTATTAGCTCCGGTATGTGAGAAACGCGTGCGGCACGCGTTGAAAATTCGACGCGCAAGGTTTCGCGCTGTAACGACTCGTAATGGACACAAATCTGTGATGGTAATTGGCTTTTTGCTCTGCAAAATTATATAAATCGACAAACTGTAAAATTTTTAAACTTTTCAAAGCGTGAAATCTCTAAAAGAGTGTAAAAAAAATGAAATAGACATTTTTAGTTTAGTGAAAAACAAAAAGATAAAAACTGGTGTGGGTTTGAAAAATCGCGAGAGAAGTGAAACTTCTCACGACGAACTACTGCAAGTTTAATTAAACAAAACAAAAAGTTCGTTCAATTTTATGAGAAAAACAACTACAGAAACCATTAAAACCAAAGCATGAACTACGTTGAAAACTGTAGCTTGAAACAGATTCAATTAAAATCGGAACTTAAAACGAATGAAATATAAATTTAAGTTACAAGTTTGACGACAAAGTTTCACTTTTCTCCCACATCGCATGTATACCATACGATTTGAGCTGTGGAAAAAAAGTAAATCTTTGTCGTCAAATTTCAAATTTATGTTTCAATTTAACTCGTTTAAAATTCCGATTTTAATATAATCAGTTTCAGACTATAGTTTTGAAAGCAGTTCATGCTTTGGTTTTTATGGTTTTCACCTAGTTGTTTTTTTCATAAAATTGAACGAACTTTCTTTTTGTTTAATTTTACTTGCAGTAGTTCGCCGTGAGAAGTTTCACTTATCTCGCGAGTTTTTAAACTAACGCCATTTTTTTCATATGTTATCATAACGAAATAAGTCTAAAAAGTTGAAACTGGAAATATACATTATACGTTTAAAATTTTTAACACACTTATTTGAGAGAGAGAATTATATATTTTTTCATTTCAGAATAATAAGTTTACAATGTTTACAAGTTAATATTTACTGAAAAAATAAGATATTAACTTTGATTTTTCAGATAATTTTTTCATATAATGATATTTTTTGATGTCTAATTTATGTGAAGCAATCAATTCCATTAATAGTAACCATTATAAAATAAATAAAGATGAAACTAAAAATGTAGGTCTCATGTTGGCCGTTTCTCTGAAATTGATTTTAGAATGAGCATTTTATATTTTTATTTTAAAATATCAAGAAAGTTAAAAAAAAATTCTAAAATATTGAAATCCAATTTCATTTGTCTAAAAATAATGTTTTTATAATATTTTTCTACTATTATGAATCGGATAACGAAAATTTCTCTAACTGTCATTATTATACAATGAATAAAAAAGATGCAACTCAAAATTTAGTTTTCATATTTACTATTTTCCTCAAATTCTTGTAAGAATTAGTGATTTAAATGTCTATTATATGGCCTAGGCTTTGTTCCCAATCCTTTGTTACCAATGCCAGCCTTTGGTCTCAAACCATTGTTACGCTCTCAAACGGATTTTACTCCCAACGAGCCATTAGAAGTTTCACTCCAATAAATATCAATGCATATTTTGCCAACTGGGTAGACAAAATAAAAATTAGCGGTGAAAAAATATATTTGTTTATGCAAGTCAGACTGAAAGATTATCGAAAAATGCGAATTCTTTCCATTTTCAGCACATGAAAAAAACTTGTTCCTTGTGATAGTAAGAAAAGCGAACATTTTTTAATATAACGTAGTGATAGATACACATATAGTGTTTTGCCATGAAAGATCTTTCACCCCAAAATCGACTTTTGGATTAGGACCAGCCAAATTTCAAAATTTCCTATTTCCTGTTACCTGTGCATATTTAATGAGAGTACAACTTTCACTGCGCGAACGTTGAAATAAAAGTCGTTTGGCGCGGAAAATGTCAGGCCCGTGCAACTTGCACAATAATGTTCCGCGTAACAATGCGGCTTCTTTCGGATGTTGAATCGGATCGGGAGACGATTAATGGTCTCGTTTGTTCTTCAGTTAATGGGACAAAGAGGTGCGTGAATGGCGCAATATTCCACAGGTTTCTTTTTTTCTTATCGTGAAATTGCAAGTGCCGCGGTGCTCATTTCTCTTTGGCAATAAATGATTGAACGAAAACGGAAACGCGTGTAGTCATGGGTTATGTAAGGTCAATTGTCGAGTTCTGCGAAGGTTATTATTACTCGGTTTAATTAAACGTGAATAATCATTTTTGCTACTCTTCCAAGAGCCACTTTTTTTGAGGTCACCAAGGAAATCACTCGAACGTGCAACTTTTTCCATTCGATTGTATGTGGATTTTTTTGAGCTTGTTCATTTCATAAATGAAAAAACGAAAGATGAATTTAGGAAAGTAATAATAGTAAAAAAAACTATTATGAAATCAGTTACAGAACAGATTGGTCTTTTTTTCACCTAGTAGTAAGAGTGAACATTTTAATTATTTGTCATAGAAGGAACCATTTCGCATTGTAATCTTCTTTGTAATAGTAAGATTTTACGATTTTGTCCTGAAAACAGGGACATCGCAATTGAAGAAGAGGCAAAAGGGGTACCTGATCTCTTATGAATTCAGAATAGGTGCAATAATATTCAGTTTGCTCCCCTGCTTAAGAGCATCAAACTCTAGAAAATAGAAAGAACTAGAAAATTGTAAAGAATATTATGAGCAGGGCAACCAAAAATATTTTTAAATAAAAAATATTCAAATGTATATTTTAGCTGTAAACGGCAATAAATAAATATAATATTTACTATACATACACGGAGAGAAATTTATTGATGTCGCATACACAAATATGGATACTGTGTCAATAAAAAAGTGATAATCCTGGCATATCAATAAAAATGGATGTGACGTTCATATAGGTTTGATGGTCAACTGTTGTTGACATAACAATTGTTACATTTGTCATATCCATATAATGGACGTGACATCAATTAATGCTGCGTCAATGTCATATTGTGAGAGGATAATCTCAATTTTGAAGACGTATAAATTACATTTGTTTATGGAGCAAATGTGAATGTATATCAAATCAAATATGGCGACATCAATTGAGACATTGATTTGTCATCTAAAGCATTTCTCTCCGTGTATTTCATCAATATTTCAGTTTTTGGGAAATATTTTCGACTCTTTTGCCTTCGAATTTGAATGAATCTCGTGATTCGTCAGACAAAAAGTAACAAATGAACATCATTTGGTGCTGCTTTTAGCTTTTTTTTGTGACAAAAATTTTTACAAATTTAAATCCCCATCAACACGAAATGCCGAAAATTTAAGAAATTTCTTCAACTCTTATTAAACGTGTTCTGGCTAAATATCCTAAATAAATCATCCTTGATGATCAACGTAGGTCATTCATTTTCGAAATCATTTTTCAGTATGTAATATTGTATTGTAATTATCGATAAAAAGATCCATGTGTACAATAGTTCATTGGATTGAAGTATCTATGGAATTTAAGAAATGATAGATAAATATTCAACGTTTTCCATAAATATTCATACCTTTTTATCGTAACTAATAAATAAATATTTTGCTTTCTTACGTAAATATTTTTGGTTGCCCTGGTTATAAGTAATGAAAAACACAAAAAATACAACATGGCTTTAGTAGATACACAAAATGTATGAAGATAAAATTTTCTAGATAGTCTATTTACTTAAAATTAATAGAACTTCGAATCCAAGAGCATGTTATGTTCAAAATTCATTTAATAATTCATGATAGTATCAGAAAATTATTTAAATGTTGAAATTATTCAAAACGTATATGAAAAATATCGAGATAACAAGAATTCTTTGTAACACTAGAAAACTACGATAAAAAATTGTGTTCTGAAAAATTGATTAAAATACAGAAAGTATGTAAAGCATGATAATCAATGTTACAAATTTTGAAAATTTACATGGCAATCATTAAAAATTGTTTAAATCTGCCCTGGAAAAGTTTGTGCAACGTAAGTGCAACGATATAGCGTTGCAGTTGCGTTGCACTTGCGTTGCATTCGTTTATTTCAAATAATTAGAGTAATAAATGCGTGTTCGTCCATGAAACTTATGAAAAGAAGGAGTTTACATAATTTTTTTTCGTAATTATTCAAAAAATAACTCTAGAAACCATTTAATTTTCAGGAAAACTAGAATAAAATACCTTCCTCAATTTATGTTGCACAACGTTATTTCGTTTAATTATTGTATTTATTGTGCGTTCCTCCTTGAAACTTAGGGGAATGATAGTTTTTGGTATTTTAGATGAAAATTATTGAAAAAACTGTAAAAATAGTAAATTTTTATCGAAAATCGAATTATAAGTACCTTTAATGGATCCTAAAACTGACGTTTCATATTCAAAACAAAAGAAAAAATCGATTGACAGGCGCTTGATTTCGACAGATTAGGGTTAAAAGGAGAACTTTTTTTTATTTTACTTTTTATTCTCAAAATCGCATGTGCTATTTTGATACTGAGCGTAAATTAATACATTATCCTTTTTTTTACATAATCATATGTAACTTTCTTTATTTGATTTTGCAGATAATGCGTTTCAATCCAATAAAAAGTAGGAGTAAAATCGAAGAGTAGGATAGAAAAATAATTTTTTTTATTTCTCTATTTCTTTTCGTGCAACTTTCTTTCCAAAGTTTTTCCTTCTGCAATCTATTAAAAATGCTTCTCATTGATGATTTATCACATTATTGTTCCCGTGGCTTTTTTTAAATCGTTTTTATAGTGATTTAAAAAGTGCAACGTGAATGCAACGCTACAGTCTTGTATAGACTTTACCAGGGTGAAAGAATGTTATGAAATTTTATCAAGTTTCACGAATGCTGAAAAATATGAGAAAGACATATATATTCATGTGTATTGAGAAATAGTGGAATTTCGAAAATACTGAATTTTTTGTACAGACGTTATTTTCTCAAAAACTTATGCGAATAATGTGACGAGCGAGCTCAATGGAGAATATCCATTACTCTCGTCGAAGTAGAAAAGGACCCTCTGTGGACAACGGCCTACAGTGACCCTTGATCCGACTTTTTAAAGGGAGACGGGAAATCGTTTTAAGGATTAAAATAACAATACAATTGAAATACAGTTTAAATGTCATAACGTGACGTTATTATTATAAATACTTCGTTACGCATAAATTCATTTCGATAACTAACTCCAATCGATTACGCGTATACAAAGTGAAATTTAGTCCGATATAAACCGATTCAAAACACTCTCGATGTAATTTATCTCCGTTTCCATTTCGCATACTTTTGGCTCTGGCAACATTCTGTTAATTTAATAACGATCTTATAATTTTTCTCGTGATTTCCAATTCTTCCGTTACTTATTCGCACTTCGTTTCCATTTTAATCCATTATTCCCTTCCTTCACATGAATTCTATTTTGGCTTTACAATTCTATTAATTATCTTGTAACCAAAATCCTATTCGTATTTTGTACATGAGTCTAAGTATCTAAATTTGTTGAAATTTAAAGTCCGTGATATTCTTTTGTCTTTCAATTCTTTGAAAATCTGGCAAATTCAACAACCATACTATGGGCTGCTACTCAATTTATTCCGGATGAAAATTAATATTTGAAGTCCTTTTGCCTTTCGCCATCATTAGTCAAGCTGGGTTCGGAACTTACCCTGCCAGAGACAAAGTCTCAACACTCGAATGATAATGGAAATAGTACAAAATGGATTTTATCAAATAGAATGATAAAGGACTTATTAAAATTCTTACTTTTCAAATTCTCTTATCCTTGTATTGATAGATTAAGGACCTCAAGCACAGCTTGGGCTTTTCGTCAAATCAATACTCGGCAATATGAGGTTATTGGGCTGTCTTGAGGTCGGCTGTCTTTCGAGGTCTTTTGGACCTCGAAAGTAGTCTTTCGCTTTTCGGAACCTTTGGACTATCTCCTAGGAGAAGCTATTGAGTCGGAAACTCGAGAACTACTTCCATTCTATCAAAAAACGCGCGGGTTTTTATACGATTCCGAAAGGAAGCATTCGGACCCTTTTCGGTGCGTTTATGTCCGGACGTCGTTAGATAAATGTCTGGACAGCAAGTTAATGTTACTTATCAAATCATGAAAGTTGAATGATCGAGCGCGTTGAATAGATAACAAGTTCAAGTAAAAAGAAAAAATAGAAGTTGCTTTATCTTCTTTGTTAAAATTAAAGAGGTTTAGTGACCTGGAGAATAGATAATAAGTTTGAAAATAGAAAATCATCGTCATTTGTAAAATGGATTTATTTCCTGTGCTAACATTATCGAAAGTCGAGTGATCGGGAGAACCAAATAGCGTAGATAACAACTAGAAAATTGTTTTCGAAAGGTTGAACGACCGAAAGATTGTAAACGAGCGAATCTTACCTCGCTCGTTACAAATGATAAAGATTGAATACTTAAAAAAAAGAGAAAATGGAACAACTTTTAAAAATAAAATATTAACAATAAGTTTGAAAAGTTTGTGAAACACTAGAAATCTATGAGGATACTGTTTTATAAAATTTTTTTTTAATCATAAGTATTTCTAAAACTTTCAATTTTAGAGTATTAAATTCTAGACATCAATATTTGAGTTGTCATAAATACTTGATATCTATAAAGAACCTAGGAAATCCCACTGAATTTTATTGTTGCCTATAAATATCAGAAATACTAAAAATACGAGAGAAAAATAAAATACCTATATTCTATTTATATAATTTTCTTAAAAATATATAAATGTATGAAATATTAAAAAATTTCCATCTGAACTATTTCATTCTAAAAATGTATAAATGAGTCCACTAAAATACTATATTATAGTAAGTAATATTATTTTCAAAAGTAAAAGCTCGAGCATGCAAATTGACTTCTACCATGTTACGATGCTAGAATAAATATAATCGATACATTGAAACAAATATATGAAGGGTCGGCGGTCAAAACCGGGTAAGTAGCATTTGCTCTAAGGACTATATTCTGAGGAGATTCTATACGATAGTGAGCCTCATAGCAAATGCTACTTACCCGGTTTTGACCGCCGACCCTTCATGTAATGACTCTTTTGACATTACAGTCTGCCCTTCCATGCAAAATTTAACTGTAATGCCCTTTCTGAATGACTATAAAATCTCAGATCAAAACTCTCTAATGAATCGTGAATAGATATAATCAAATCAAGACTAACAAGAGCCGATAAGTTCATAAAACGCAAAGAGCAAAATCCGTTTAAATAGCGCATCGCGAGTAGCAGGTGGCTTCTTTCAATTATCTTTTCGCGGCGTTTGTAACGGTAAATCATGGTGTGTACGCGACTCGGAAAATCTGGCATCAAGCGAGAACGAACGAGTAAATGTATGCGAGGCAAGGAGTAATTATGATAATCGGGCCCCGTATCGTCCCGAGCGCACGCGTCCCAATTGTTCGCCGCGGGATGTGCACGATCGCGACGATATACGAATGAAAATACGGAACAATCGAAAACGAAACCGTATATTTCTGGCCGATCGGACGTTTCCGCTCGATCGGCAGGAAGAAAGTGCGGCCTCGTTTTCTCACTACACTTTTTTAATTACACGCCGGATTTTACGCGAATTCGCGCACGTTGTTTCAGCTCGTTTTCTCCTCTTACTCTGTTTGCTTTCCGCGCTCAGCTCACAGAAAAATCGAAGGTTCCTCATAGATCAAACATAATGGGATTTTCTAATGGGAATGTTTTGGAAATTTGTCGATTTTTCTCAAAATATTCAATATTTGAAGTATCCAGCAGTGCACGCATATGGCTACACGAGTTTTTCTCATTTTCAACGACTCTTGCGATTTTTTTTTTTTTGAAATGAAACTTTTAATGGCTCGTTGGAAGTAAAATCCGTTTGAGAGTGTAACAAAGGCTAGGGAACAAAGGCTATGTTCCAAATCTGGCAAAGCTGTGGTGATACTTCGTGTGCTGTCGGGATCGTTCGTGATTGTGAAAAAACATTATTTTTAGACAAATGAAACGAAAATTCGATATCTTAGATTTTTTGAAAAAAATTTACTTGATATTGTAAGATAAAAATACATATAAAATGCTCATTGTAAGATGAATTTCGGAGCAATGATCAACATGAAACCTGCATTTTTAGTTCCATCTTTTTCATCTACTCTATAAAGATTACAAATTACAGAAATTAATCGCTCCACATAGATTACACATAGAAAAATATTATTCTATGAAATAGTTATTATCTGAAAAATCAAAATGAATATCTTATTTTTTCAATAATAATTAACTTGAAGAAAATCCCAAGTTCATTGTTCTGAAATGAAAAGAATATCAAATAAATGATTCTGACATGAAAAAATATCAAATTCTCTTTATTCAATAATTGTGTTAAAGATTTAAAACGTAAAATTCACATTTCTAGTTTTAACTTTTTACACTCATTTTATAATGATAACATTTGAAAAAAAACTGGCGTGAGTTTTAAAACTTGCGAGAGAAGTGAAACTTCTTACGACAAACTACTGCGAGTTTGATTACACAAAAAAGAAAGTTGGTTCAATTTTATGAGAAGAACAAACAAAGAAACCAATCGAACCAAAGCATGAACTGCTTTCAAAACTGTAGCTTGAAACTGTTTATATTAAAATCGGAATTTTATACAAGCTAAATTCGAATATGAATTTGAAATTTGACGACAAAGATTTACTTTTCTTCCACAGCTCAAATCGTATGGTACGCATGCGATGTGGAAGAAAAGTGAAACTTTGGCGTCAAACTTTCGATTTTAATTTTAATTTCATTCCTTTAAAATTCCGACTATAATTCTGTGGCTTCCCACCATAATCGAGAAAGTCACTTGTGCTGTAAGGCTCAGTTTACATGATATTCTAATTGAATTTTGAACGTTATGGCATGTGTGACTTTCTCGATTATGGCGGCAAGCCACAGAATTTATTCTGTTTCAAGCTACAGTTTTGAACGCAGTTTATAAAATAGTTTCTATAGTTCTTTTTCACATAAAATTGAACCAACTTTTTTTTTGTTTAATTAAACTTGCAGTAGTTTATCGTGAGAAGTTTTACTTTTCTCGCGAGTTTTTAACCAGTTTTTTTTTTTAGCAAGGGAGAAGGACTCGGTGATCTTTGTAGACAATTTTAAAAATTATTGAAAAAATTTGAATTATTATTTGAGAATCGTTTAAATCTTTTACAACTTACAACAATTACTTTGGAAATTTTCTTTGCAAAATGACGTAGATTTCTCGACAAATTTAATGTATGGTTTCTACAAAATTAATTATTTGTCAAAATCTAAATAGATGCTCTGAGGTTCACCATGGTTTTTATGACTTTATCCTTATATATATATAATTTTTTTCACAAGAAATATATATAATTTCAAGAAAATCATTTTGTTATTTGGGAAGACTCACGCAATTTTTGAAAATTTGGCATGAATCGCACGAAGTTTCGTAAATGATATTTTTTTGTAAATTGTAAAATATTCTAAAACTTTAAAGCATTAGAGTATATTCGAATTTTTTTTATTCTTTGGAGTTCGCATCAGAAAAAAACAATTTTACTTTTATTTTAGTTAAAGGAAAAAAAAGGAACAATTTTTAGTTTTAATGAATAGCTCCTGACTTCGATAAAGCGATAAAATTTCAAAAATAAAAGTTGAAATAACAGAAAGTTCCAAACAATCATAATTGATCGGTAATAATTTTTCTTCTAATAACAAAGGTTCCAACTTAATTTTTTTCAACGACAAAAGCTCCAGTCCATTATTTTTCCAAAGTAAAAAGTTTCAATCTCTTTTTTTTTCAACATCTTATTTTGCCACATATCTTTTATACGAAAACCTTCGAACTAACGATTTGAAAAACTTACATTATTCTATTCCATGAATGTCATTTTTCGCGCTTGTTTTATATTTTCAATTGAAAAAACGTACTCAACTTCAATTTTATGGATCTTTATTTTCTTTGATTCTTTTAAAACTTTGAAATTTTTGCAAACTTAATTCTTGAAGCATTTGAAGTTTGGAATTTCTGAATTAAGGATAGGATATTTCAGCTTCAGAAATTTTAGGATTGGAACTTTGGAACTTTGGTCCTTATTGAACTATGTACTCAGAAAGTTTCTAAATATAGTTTTCTAAAAAATTAATGAAACTTTGAGTTTTTGAGCATAAAATTCTAGAAACATCTATGAAAATTTATAGAAGTACTTGAAAATTCTTTAAATAGTAGAATACTGGAAAATACGAAAAAAAAAAAATAAATAAAAACTAAAAGTAGGGACTAAAAATTTGTACGAAAGATATACTTCTTCAAAATTCTCAAAACTAATCGCAGTTTTTCGAAATTAATCAGGATTGTTAGAATTTACCTTTTTTTTTTCGTACACTACACTCCAGTAACCTTAAAATATTTTCTTTCAAAAATTTTTAAGGCTTGATGTATTTCAGTAAGCCGCTTTAGTTTTTGAAAATTCCTGATTGCGATGCAAATACGTAGAAATTTTTCAAACTAGACGCGTGACTGGACGAATTTTATGGTTTGGACATTTCTCTTTTTTGATCTCCTAGTTCTCATAGATTGCATCATTGCGTGAAATATCTGTACTGCCCTATTTTCCTTTTTTTCAAAAAAACGAGAAATTTATGAAAAAAGCAATCTTTTTTATTCTCTTCCTTTTTATTTTTCCAACGTCAAAAATTTTTGTAAAAAAATTCGTACTTAAAATCTACAATATGATTTGGCATTTGAAGTTTCGAAGTTTTACTTTGTCGAATCTAGTAGTTCTCATTTTCGAAACGGCATGTTATGGATTTAAGAATTTGAAATAAGAAAAAATTCACATTGAATTTTCAATTACTTTAATTTTTTTCCTTGTAATAAACTCCGAGTTATAAAAAAAATTTCAATCAATGAAATGTTGGTCCTGATTTCAAGAGTTTTTATTTGTTACCCTTACTTTCGCGATTTTCAAATTTTTCAAACATTGAAATGAGAAATTTTTCTACGTTTTAACTCTAAGTGCTTAGCTTCTTAGCAAAGAAACGTTTTCAAATATTTTTATATTCTAATCCTTCAACGACAAAAAATGTTCGTAGTTTAAAAACTTAATTGATTTTCTATAACGTTGATTTTTGTTTTCTACAGTGAAACAATTTTTCTATAAAATCGAAGAGCGAAAGTTAGAACAATTTTATTTTAAAATCAAACTTTAAAAACGTTCCATACAATAATGAAATTCAACATATATCGACAAAAAAACTTCTGCGAGATGTAATATGGACTCTTTTAATCAAATAACTTCCTATCATTTTTTCGAATACAAAAAGATTCAAGATTGTTATTCACTCTAATTACAAAACAAAACCAAAGCAACCACACAACATTAAAACTGATCATGCTAATTTTAACTTTAGAAAGTTCTATCCACGCATCCCTGATGATTGGAATAATTACAGCTATGATTGATAATGGATGCTCAAGGATGAAAAAAAATTCGCGACTGGTAACAGTGACACACATTTTGCTTCTCTTTTTTTCACTTTCTCATATTCACTTTCTCGTTCGAAACTCTGTATTCAGAACAGCAAAAAACTCAAATCAATCATTCTCAAACATAATTAATATAATAATAAACGACCAGAAATTGTTGCGTCAGTCTTGGTTTTGAAACTGGCACTGCTAGAATGCGATCATTGATAAATCAATAATAATTGTACGAATAGCTGTGCAAGAGCGCGGACAGGTTTTCACGATAATTTTTCATAGGATTTAAGCAATGAAAACTTTCGATTGATCGAGGGCACGCTTTGAGATCAACGCGAAGATAATTGACTCGTTTAAATATCATCTCGGTAATTGAACTGCGCAGAACTGTGTGATTATATGTCGAGTTGAAAACATCGAATCATGCTACGCTAATACTGAATATAAAAACTGTTAACTCATAGTTTCGAAAAAGGAAAGAAAAAAGATTATTGCAGTTCCGGTAAATTTTTATTTGAACTGTTTGTACGTTATAGTTAGGGCAATTAAATGGATATTGAGAAGAAAATAGATGAAGGTACTCGTAGGTAACTGTTCAGTGCATTTTTTTGTAAAGGTTTACAAAAACTCTATGACGAAAAACATTACAGTCATACATAAATAATTCATATTTGAGTGATAAATATTAAATTTATCACTCAAATTGAGTGAAATTTTTGTTCATTTCTGTTAAAAAGTATTTTTTATATAGTTGTTTCAACTTTTTGTACAAAGAACTTTTTTTTTCGAAAAGGAAATAATCATTCTCCATAGTTTTTCTATGTGGCAAAATCATAACAGAATTTATGATATTCAAGCTAAACTATTTTCATCTAAATAGGAACATCGCTCATTTCGAAAGTTTCATTTGTGAGTAACTGTTTTTTACTTTTTATTTTGTCGATACTATGATGAGTTCAAAATTCTATCATTTCATGATAGTTTAGGTCGTATTAGCATGTTTTTATAGTTACATTTACAAAATTCTTAACGTCAGATAACTTCTTTTAATTATTCACATAATTCCTAACGTAAAAACGTTGAAGTGAAGCTATTAAAACCTAAAATGACCATTCACAAAAATTATATTCATAAATCCAATGCCTAAAAAAAAAAATCATTGATTAAATTTTGCCCATCTCACAATATTTGAATTTCTAGAATAAGATCATTGTTACGAAAAATTTAAAGTGTACAGTTTCAAAACTTGCAATTTTCTGATGGAATAATTTTTTAAATTCATCCATTTTATCACAAATATCTTCAACTTACAACTATTTCAACTCCCAGAATAAAAAAAATGTATTATGTATTTGAAATAACTTTAGAATTCAATCAATAAAATTTATTTATAAAGTTGTGCATAAAATACTGTTTTAAATATATTTAAACACACCAGTAAAAATATATCAGTTTAGAACTATTAGAGGCAATTTGTCGAGTCTTGAAATGAAAACTTGAAAATTACAAAGATTATTCAAATTTGAGAATTTCAGTTTTCAATTTGAAACCAGTAATGAAAAATTTCTTCGCAGATAATTCATTTTTTAGTGTGACAAGCAAAAGTGTGAATTTTCAGATCAGAATCGTGTTTCAGAATATGTTGTTAATTATTTATTTTGACTAAAACATCAGTAATTGAAGCAAGTTAAAGTTTGACAAGAATATTTCTGAACCATTTTTTCTATTTTGAATTCAAGTTTACTAGTATGATAATTGATTGAGTTATCAAGAAAACTCGTCGTTTTGTTTGAATAAAAAACATCATAGATGTATGAGCGTGATTTCAGATTTTTTTTACAACCGCACTTCCAGATTCTAGAATATTTTGAAACCATTTGTTAATTCTATCATATGCATTACTATAAATATTATTCAAACACTCACAGTTATATAATTCACTATCAAAAATTATTTTTAAGTAAAATCGGAGAACTTTTTTTGTGCGCATGAAATCCCGTTTTGAATATTTTAAAGAATCCTCGAGGTTTTCTGTTCAAACTATACTCAGAGTACTAGGAATGATTAAACTAATGATAAGAAATCTTCAATGCTCAAATTAAAAATGGAGATATGCAAGTATGACATTAAAAAAAAATTTTTCTGCAGTATGTACTGAATATTATCTATATTCACTTTTCATTTTTGAACTTCGTAATAAATTTCGAGTCTAAAATATTTAAATCATAAAATAAATTATTTTGTAGCGGATCTGATAAATTATGATTCAACTGGTTATGAATCTGCAGATTAGTAGAATACGTATTGACTTTTCGAAAATATATCAGCTCGGAAGTTGTTCATTTTAAATCTTCAGTCCTCGATTGGAGAATGGATTGTTTGAAGGAGTTTTTTTGCACATTTCAAATTTTATTTCTGAAATTGAAATCCGTTCAGAGAAATTATTTTTATAATCTAGAAAATAATGAAAACAATGTATTTCAATGATTCTATTGCTAAGAATAAAAATTCTAAAATAAAAATATATCCTGAATTATTCTATTTCATCACTCATTACTTCAAGTATTACTTCAACCTACAAAGTAATAAGATTAACAGTTTGATTGAACTTAAAGGTGGTATTGAGAAAAAATTTCATCATTTAATTTGCCAATGTAATGATGTATTTTGTATTTGGGCATGTAATGATGTATGTTGAATGTAATGTTGTCCAATATCGAAATAAATTTCTACAATCCTTTCGTTTAACTGAACTTAGAGCACTACTCTCTTAATCTGAATTTGTTGAATTTAACAGATTGTCTATTGTATTCTACAGATTTCCATGTTAAAATTTTCACAATGTACGAGGGGGGACCCAAAAGTAACGGGAATTAGGTGGTGGGGGGACCGCGGAGGGGGGGATCGGGTTCTCCACTGGTTCTCTTCCAAGCTGCTACTCTCCCAAGTCAGTGTGCAAAGTTCATTTGCTGTGAGTGCATTCGTTCGTCCGTAAGAATTTTTCTAGTGAAACGACTTTTTCCGTTTCGGCGAAAACGTGAAATGGCTGAGTGCGGAGAGCAACGCGCGGCTGTAAATTTTTTGTTAGGAAAAACACCCGCGGAAACCCTTGTGATGCTGAAAACAGCTTATGGGGATAATGCTTTGAGTAAAACGCGTGTGTACGACTGGTTTTCGCGTTTCAAGAATGGAGAGATGTCAATAGAAGACCAACCTCGTTCTGGGCGCCCCTCGACTTCCAGAACGGACGAAAACATTGAAAAAATCAACACTCTTGTTCATGAAGACCATCGCCGAACCATCGATCAACTTTGTGAGATGTCTGGATTGTCATGGAGTTCAATTCAGAGGATTTTAACTGAAGATTTGAGCATGAGGAGGATTGCAGCCAAATTTGTTCCTCGCCTTCTCTCCGACGATCAAAAGGAGCGTCGACTTCAGGCCTGTCTTGAGCTGCAAAATCAGTTGGATGAAGACCCAGATTTTTTTCTCAAGGTTATAACTGGCGATGAATCATGGTGCTATGGCTACGACCCCGAAACAAAGCAGCAATCAAGCCAATGGAAGACACCTCTCTCGCCTCGTCCAAAAAAGGCACGCCAAGTGAAGTCCAACATCAAGACATTGCTCATTTGTTTCTTCGATTGCAGAGGTATTGTGCACGCAGAATTTGTTCCTCCAGGCCAAACGGTCAACCAACACTTCTACTTGGAGGTTTTGAAAAGGTTGAGGGAGAACATCCGGAAGAAAAGAGCGGATCTTTGGCGCACAGGAGATTGGTTCTTCCACCACGACAATGCACCTGCCCACACAGCGCTGTCCGTGAAGAAATTTTTGACCAAAAACGGCATGACACCGATTGTTCACCCCCCCCCTATTCACCGGACCTTGCCCCCTGGGACTTTTTTTTGTTCTCTAGACTCAAAAGGGACATGAAAGGAAAACGTTTTGGGACTGTAGAAGAGGTGAAACAAAAATCGCTGGAAGGTTTAAAAAACATTGAAAAAAATGAATTTCAGAACTGTTTTGAACACTGGAAAAAAAGATTGAACAAGTGTATTACAGTCAATGGGGGTTACTTTAAAGGTGATAAAAATTTTGTGTGAAAAAATTTGTCAATAAAAAAGTTGTAACACAATTCCCGTTACTTTTGGGTCCCCCCTCGTAATCCACGGAAAATCAGCAGATTGAATTTGTAGAATACAACAGAAAATTTGTCGAATTCGACCGATACATCTGTTAAAAGTACAGATTTTTCAGTAAAAATTACTAGCAGATTGCGACCTGTTAAGATTTAACGGATTTTAATTAAGAGAGTGGAATAATATAACTGATTATTGCAAAGAATCAGTACCTAGTAAATTAAAACTGAAGACTTCCAAACAAAAAGTTGATAAAAAAAATGTGATCGGTGAGTTTGAAAACGAATATCCTTTACTATATCTATTCGTTTGTTTACATGTTCTACCATCCTGAACAACTAAAAACTGTGCCTATGATTATTTTCCTTCAAAATACTATTCATTTTTTCCTTTCTTGTATCTTTTTCTAGCTTTCGGCCTACAGGTTTTTGGCCCTCTTCAGGAAAATTCTTCAACAAAAATTGACCCCAACATTTCGATATTACAATTTTCTTGCAATTAGCTGAATTTCCAAAAATTCTACAATTATTACAATCTTCTCGCAATTTGAATTCTCTTTAACAATAATCAAAAATTAAAAATGAATACCTGAGAAAGGTTATCAGTCCATCCGCCCTATCAGGCATGCATCTTGCGTACATTTCACAAATCCCGGTTCTCTCCGTGTCCCGTCAAAACTCTTTAATTCGTCCATCACAAGGACCCCGTCAATTGAATGAATAATCAAAAACCCGGGAGAAAGAAACTGCCACTTTCGAACAACCGGTAATATCGTCAAATTCATAATAGAATGAACTACATCGACACTCATCGAACCAAGGAAGGTGAACGAATGCAATTGCCCTTCGAGCGCCAACCGACAAGAATCCCCCCTGTTATTATCGCTTATCAACAATCAGTGCGTCACTACCAATCATAGAAAAGTGAACCAGGAACGTATTCAGTATTCTTAAATTCATATTTCATTCCTCATATGTAATTACTAGCTGGCACCCGCGGGCTTCGCTCCGCATTGACACTCGGTTTGGATTTGGTCACTTGTATATTGAGTAGCATTCTTATATCTTAAATTCATGGATTAATTTTTATCATCCGTCAAGACGAAGGTTGGAAAAGGGAAAGCGTAGTCATAAAGAAGATGTTTCCAGTAATAGTTTGATGTTTATTCGGCAATGTGAAACCCTTAACTCTTAACAATCTTTTCATGTGTTGCTTATAAAATTATTTCACTGAAATACCAACTAACCTTAATTAACTTCATTTTCAAGGAATTTTGTGAAAATATGTCCTGATTTGACATTGCACTTCATAACACAATAAACGTCGATCTCGTATTTCGATAATGTGTTTTCAAGTTTTTCAAGTGTTTTTATCCTAATGAAATTATTAGTCGAGTAAATACAAAATTCAGCCGATATGATTACATGTCTCAGGTTATTTAAAGAAAACTCTTCATAGGCTCGTATTGAACTTAAAAAATATTTAGATCCAGTAATCTTCCCTTCGAGCGTACTTGACTTAATGAAGACCTTAACGTCTGAAACGTAATCAACCTAATTACGTACGCTAATAATATTTTTCATAGGTTTAAAAGTAATAGTTATTACGTCAAAGATTGTTCTGATCCATATCATTTACTTTATTTAAAAAATTCATGAAATTTCCATTAATCTGATGAGAAGTGAAAAATTCCATAAAGGTAAAATAAACACGAATAACACCAATATGATTTTTCATCACTTAAAAATGAAATAATCATAAGCGATAGATGAAGTTTTAATCAGTTTAATTCACAAAAGTTGCAATATAAAAAGTTCTTTTCTCATACTTGTACTTGGTATAATTATTTATAATTGGTATAGAAATGACTTTCTTTAAAAAATCTATTTCTTGTTTCATTACCACCATCCCGTTACTTAATCAGCATGTGTTGAGCCAATAAGAGGAAAATAGAATTAATTCGATTTTAATGAATGTCGTCAACCTTACGAATGAAAGTTATTGTTTATAAAAAAATGTGTTGTCGATGAAAAAAATTACAATATGTTCAATGCCATAAGAAAAAAAGTAAAATTTTAGTGTCGCGGATTTTTCCGCGAAAAGAAAAAAAAATTTTTTTTCCAAAGTCGACGTACTTCAAAATAAAAAATTTAAACCAAAAAAATTTGTTTGGGTTCTTCAAGGTTCCATTAATTTCTAGCTACACCCTTGCTTTACACATATGAAGCTATGTATCGTGTTATTTGTTTGACCAATGACATTGCGTGCTACTCAAGTTACAGTTGCAGTTTTGAAAAATCACTGAAAAAAGAAAACTGTTACAGTTTTCTTTTTTCAGTTCGTTTTTTAGAGAGGTCGTTACACTTAAGCACACATAAGTATAACCAGAAAAAATTTAAGAAAATCACAATCTGTTTTCGAATTGTCAAAACACAAACTTTCAAAAAAAACCGTACAGTTACAAAAAATATCAAAAAGGATGTAAATAAAGAACAAAAAAGTTAATTCTTCTTACGACTGGCAGTATCAAATTCGATAATCAACAGAATTCTACTTCACAATTGCACTTTTTTTTTAACGATAGATAGATGATCAATAGATTATCAATTAAAAGATGATCAATAGGTTGTCACGTATGTTATGTATTTCTGTTGCTCTGTACATTTGTTTACATTTTACAAATCACGGACAATCAATAGAGTATCTGAACAATAATCGATAGATCGATAGTGTTCTTGTCAAGACGGTCAATACTGTCCGCCATATTGCTTAATGTATTCCACACGGAAACTGTGATTGACTATTATAAAAAAACCATGCAAAATTATGACTAATGAATATCACGTTGACATGTCCGGGAGCATGCATAATATGAATGCGAAATTTCATGACAATCGAACGCGGAATGTGGATTTGTACCCTGAACAAAGTTTTGACTTTTCACTTTTATATAGTAAATTTGCGAAATTTAGAGAATTATTAATAATTCAGTTTCGGCCACTCACAATTCGGGAAGGCACGGCTTTTGATGAAGACCCCTTCTCTCTGCACCTCTTCCCTTTCTAAGCTACTCTAATAGAAAAGTAGGGGGCAATTGAGGTGTGTTATGGAATTTATAATAATGATGTCTCTTATCTTGAAAGGCGATTTTGAGACGAAAAATCCTATGAATCAAAGTTTTCGTCGACTCGCCTTCATTCTAGTTAATGTTTTATCCAATCGTCATCTTTACAATGCAGTATCTTCTAATTTTTTCAAAAGAGAGATAAGAAAAGCGATTAAGCTACATTTCATTATACACACCTAAGCGATCCCACTGATCCTCATGAGAGTGAGCTAAGAAAGAGAAGAAGTCTCTTTCATGAAAAGCGCCACCTCTCCAAAAATTAGTAGACGAAATTGAATTATTAATATGTATTCAAATGTTGAAAATTTTCAAAAATGCAAAAGATAAATAGTTTCAGATTTTTATGAGGAATTGATGATTTTCGCATGATCTGCTGACTTTAGGACACCCTGTTTTTCATGGTTTCATAAATTTTTATGAGTTTTTGTGATTTTATGACTTTTTGTGACTTTCACAAAATGTTATGATTTATTATAATTTACTGTGCGTGTCTGTGCGTGTGTGTGCGCGTGCGTGCGTGCGTGCGTGCATGTGTGTATGCAGCGTGGGTGTAGGTGGGGGTGTAGGCCATATCAGTTCGTTAGTAAAAATATGCCTATAACCTTCAGACGAACATGGTTAATAACTGCGCAAAGTTTCAGGACGTTACGTTCAGTAGTTTGGACGTGATTAGCGGACAACATACAGACACTCTTCTTTATAGATAAGATAATGAAATTCTGTTCAGAAATTTATCGTAAATCTGGTTAAGATTCTTTGCATTCGTCTATCTGTTAATTGTATTTTTTGTCCTAATCTGATCTGTATCTTTTGTCCTTATTTTTTTGTTTGTTAATAATGAATAAATATTCCAAGCTCCTCGCGTGAATATATTCCAACACCACGTGAATAATGATTAATAGCACGTCTTGAATACGTAATTGAATTGAGAAAGAAGTAAAAGCCTTGTGGTGTGCTTTTCATTGATTATTCTAATTGTAATTTGTACGTGTTAAAGAAAGTGTTGCATTATCCGCATCACTGATGGATTGGAAAATCGATCGATCTGAAGAACTGACCGCAATCACCCGAAATCATGACTTTCTCAGTTGGTTGAAGATTGCACTTTTCAAGATTGATCGTGGAGAGAGAAAATCAGATTTGCTTTGGTTTCGGATGTTTTTCGGTTTATGTACGTTCGAAAGTTTGTTTTGCTTATTTTCACAGTGTATTTGTACAATGGAGAAAGTGATTTACGAAGCTAGTCTATTTATTTATTTAAGGATACGATCTATTGTTGAATATGATTTTTCCTTCGATTCAAATTATGTAGATGATTGTAGAATTAAACTTTCATAATTCAAGAACTTAATTTCGGGAACGAGAATTTGTTACTTTCATTTATTTTTTGGAAACTTTATTCAGTTTGAACGTTTTTATTGTTTTTCAAATCATTATATCATGTTTTTTCCTTACGAGAACATTCTATTCTCAAAACTATATGATCAAAGATTTCGAACATTTTCATTGGTGGATTTCCAAGTACCTAAATCCAAGTTTAGCTGCACTAAAAAAAAAAAAAAAAAATGAAATCCAACACATTTTTCATAGACAACTTTCAAGTATCATGGACGCGTATATGGAAAGGGTACGTTTCAAAGAAATTTATACTTAATTCATTGCCTTCAAGACGGATATAAAAGTTTTAATTTTTTTAAATGAAAATTTATCACATTTTAAGGAATTCTGTTGAAGAATTTGTGTATTGAATAAATGAATGTGGCAACGGAAATAATTTTCAAAGGTAAATATCTTACATCAGTTTACATGAAATTGTCTTTGAAATCGCAGACACGATTTCAAGAGAACGTAGTAAAATTGAATATAAAATATCATAGTTCTTCGAAAAATAGTAATATTTATGTTTGTGTAAATATTTAGTCAATAAATTTAGCTTAAGGTAATTTAGATACATGTTTTCAATTTGGAGAGGAATATTGCAAAGTACGCCTTGGAGTAAAAAATAGAATAAGTTGAATCATTTTACGTGCAATATGATGTGAAAATACGTGTTTTAGGAAATATTTTATAAGCTTACGTTAAAACTTATTTGATCATAACGTGGCAAATTTTTTTTACTCTCATTTTTAGAGAAAACGTTATAAAAAATTTCAAAGCTATAACTTTTCGAACTTCTTAAAAGTAATTTTTTATACAGCGCACTTATAACAACAAATTGAATTTATCGAAAATCTGTTTAAAATATTTGAAGAAAAGTTGGAACTCAATACAAAAATCATACTTCGTGTATTTCGAAGTAAAACTTCTTAAGCAGCATCGTCACTTTTCTAGAATGTAATTTATGCAGGGGGTAATTTGGAAATTTTACATTGTAAGATGTAAGACTGTGAGATGTAAGAGTGTAATATTTTCGATTGTAGGGAGTAATTTTGAGATTTCATAAGTCTATAATTCTGTAAGAGTGTAATGTTAGGTCGGAATAGTTGGAGGTCGATGATATTCGAGCGTGTTTTGAGTGTGAGGAGTAGTTTTGAAATTTCGTAAATTTGAAACATTGTAAGAGTGTAAGAATGTCATTCATAGATTCGACTAAAAATTGGGAATTAATCAATTTTTTAATTGACTTACAGTTTAATAAACGAGAAAAATATTACACAGAAAAATTGAGGGATCTGTTAGAACTGAAAAAGGTAAGAGGAATAAAAATCTATACATCGGAACCTTAAAGAAAGCAGCATGAGAAGTTTTACTTGTTGATTTAACACGCTTCAATTTCATAATCATACAATTAATTATTAAATTATTTAATTTCAAAAAAGTTTGAACATACATTTCCATTGATAAATCGTTTAAAGTTAAAATGCTTCTAATTTTTGACATGTATTGCTTTTAAACTTCCATTTCATAGACGAAACATAATTTTCGTGGAAAGTGTATGTATTTTTCACAGATTCATCTATGACTTTAATATATCCCTAGCAAAAGGTCTGGATCGAATCTGCATCGATTCGTGATTCAATGTCGGTCCCGATTCAATCCACTTTGAATCAACATCAGAATTTCATCTGGAAACAGTACACAACTGCATTACCTGTATAATTTTCCCATTTTACTGTCGTCTGCTATTGTTCAAATGTGTAAAAATTTGATTTTTTGCATTAAAAAACTAATAATTACATTAGGGGTCGTGAATATATGACGCCATGCTCTTGGGGGGAGGGGGGAGGTCAGCCTGAGTGTGACCAACCTTGTTAGCTCTAATGGAGAAACGCGTGACGAAGGGGGGGGGAATCAAAAATGACCAAAAATCGCGTGACGTCATACATGCACCACCCCTAACAATGAAAATGGCAATAAAATAATACTTTTACAGGGAAAATAGGTTGGAAAATGATTTTTTTTTGCGTATCACTAAAATTTACTTCTCATTCAAAGTGATTTGGCAGCATAAAAATACTGTTAGATCAACTGTGGATCTAAAATGGACCGCACTCGATGATGTAGAATTTTTTTCGAAAACAATCACTTCAACTTCATAGAGAAATTTCCAACAGCTTGTAGTTTGGATGTGATTTGAACACAATTTGGGTTACACTCAGTCCCAATTTCGGATTGAAAATATTATATTATTTCATAGGTACGGAAAGTTCTAATCGAAGTTTCTGAAAGTTTCGTTTTCTTCTCGGCAGTACATATATTCGCGAATGAAGGGCACCTTTAAGGCGCCTCATGTCTCCCAAATCATTAACAAAACTCATCACATCAACAATAACAACACTCAAAATATTCTTAACAAACGCACCATGAAACTCCCCCGTCGCCTGGCACCCTTCTCCCCTCCACAGCACTCCATTTTCCTGCAAGCCCTTCGAGCCCTCTCCGAGCCCTCGAAACAAATACTGTCTCCGTCAATGACATCCACGTCCAACAAATTCTCCATGGACTTTCTACTCCCGATCCCCGTCCTCGAACTGTTGGCCGTTCTTTTCCCATTTTCCATGTTATTGTTCATATCCTCCCACTCGCTGACCTCGCTCCTCACGTCCTCCAAGGACCTCGTCCTCCCAACCACGCAGGTACAAGGTGGTCCCAAAATTTCCCTCTTCCCGAAATTCTTCGGCCTCGTCTTGGGTCTCTCCATGAGCATCATCCTGGGAGGCCCAAGGCCTAAGGGCGGCATTTGGATGCCCCCAGGAGGTGGCAAGGGAATAGCGTTTCTGTACAAAGGAGCGAAGTAGTAATAATCCCGGCCCTTGTTTCCCCCGGGGCAGGGCACCCCTGGGGCCAGGTAATTATAATCCGGGGCCGGTGGGCCCAACCACTGGTTCAGGGCCTCTAAAGGAACCGGCCGGTAACAAAACGAGGAGATTCTGGAACCCGGGTGGTTCCTGTACATCGGGGGCCAGGGCCGGAGTTTCGGGTCTGCCCCGAATCGCGGGTCCATCCTGGGGTCTAGAATTCGGATGTCGCCCATTTTTCGAGGGAAATCCTTTTCCTCATCTGGTTTTAGGCGATTGCTCGTGGGCGGTCATTGTTCCGAGGAAGGTTTATTGGGTTGATCACAGCACGTCACTTCGAGCACACGATACACTGATAAGACGCGATTTCGGCGATACCGATCGCGCGCGATTCGCGAGAGTCCGGTTGTAGCGAGCGTGCTCAGCTGAGTGCAGCGAAAGAGTGCGTGAGGCATGCTCTCGTCGAGCGAGCGCAGCTTGGATGAACAACGACCCACTTCTCGTCGGGACTTTTCTCCCACCGAGGTGGGAGAACAGTTTTGTTGAAAAAAAATTCAACTCTTTGTTTGTTGTTGAATAAAAATTTGTTAAGAACATTTAGATAATTTTTATTACAAGGTGTTGGAATTGATTCGTAGCGTTTTTTTGCAAAGTTACGTCGTTCGCTATGAAAGTATCATTACAGTCAGTGGCGTTATTCAAACTATTGTTCATCGTTATCCGCTACTTTTTGCCGTCTTTCTGGCAAAGAACGAATACCGCATCAAAAAAATTCTTAGTTTTTTGATTCGTTCAATAAATCAATCTAATTTCTCGTCATTTCGTAGTTGTCGAACTGCTGCTCTGACAAGCCATGCGCTATGGATCAGAACAAATGAAAATCATATGGAGCATTGTCAGGTTAATACAGCAGATGAAGCAGAACTTGCCATTTTAGCGTTTCCAAATAAGTTTTTACGACTTTCGAAACATGGCATCTTGCACTATCATGGAGCAAAACTACTTTATCGTGTTGATCTTTATATGGCGGCCGCCTCTCCTGTTCAAATGCATCAATTGTCATCTGTTGAGGTCCCCAGTGATGATTTCACCCTGTTGGGTTCATCCAAATCATCATCTTTAAATGTTTTCGACTGTCCGGGGCGTTTCTTGTTTTTTAAGTCGAAATTTCGTTTTTGAACCGCGCAAACCACTTTCTGCAAGTTTGCTTAGCCAGAGCATGTTCGTTGTAAACATTTACTCAAATACGATGACCTTCCATAGCACTTTCTTTCATGTTGAAGTATTGAAGTATTACCCCCCGCTGCTCCCAACAAAAACGATTTTTCAGGCACGAACTTCGACATGTTTGATATTGTACAACAAATGCTACGGACACAATAACGAAATGCAATGTTGTGGAAAAGATGCACGATATCAGTAGCTTTTCGGAAAATATTTACTTTTGTATGTGCAACTATGGGCAGTTGGCTAACGCCATATATTGTAAAATGCTACGAATCAATTCCAACACCTTGTACAATAGTTTGAAAGTGTAAGTATCTACGAACATTTTAAGGGTTCAATCTTTCAAAATCCATCTTTTTTTGAAAAAGTTATGCGCAAAAAAAAAGTGATTGCGATACTTTAGACCAAAAATATCGATATTTGTTCACTTTACTTAGGGATTGGCAGTTTCTTTTTTGCTGAGAATTTAGTAAGTGGGTCTTGACATAGTGAATATCTTGAGAGGTTGAACAGTTTCACCTTTTTTACAAAATGGGACGATTGAATGGAATGGATATCAAAGTGATTGAGGGATTGAGTTTGCTAAACTTATTGCATCCACTTTCGGTTGTCTGTTAACGTATTCCTAATTCTAAGAGGCAACTGAGGATTCGGAGATCCGGTATTTTATACATCGACTTAATGGTTTTGTTTTTACAAGTATTCTCCTGAAGAGGGCAAAAATATGATAGGCCAAAAGCTAGAGAAGAAAACAATGTAAGAAAATAAAAGAAAAGATTGAAGAAAAAGAAGGAAGAATCTTATTTTTACTTCGAGAAAAAAATTACGAAAAATCCGAAAAAAATTTTTTTTGGCTAAAAGGAAAAATACGTGTCTCAACAAATCGATCAATTAACAACATATTAAAGTTTCGCTGGAATTTAAACTCATGTCCCGAATGGACTGATCGATTTGAAATGGAAGGGCCAGAATTATTGTGTAAAAAAAACTTATAGAGAATCTCTATCAATTCACGTTAAAAATAATTTCGAACAACTGCATTACTGTATCTATGAAAAAAAGTAAATTTCAAAATAAACTTTATAAAAATGCCGTCATTTTATAAAGATTTTACTAATACTATTTTACGAATTAGATTTAACTAACTGATAAAAAAATTTATAAAACATTGCCTTTTTTACAAAGTTGCAGAATGAAAAAAGCAGAATTTCAGTTTTAAAAAACTTAAATGTTATAAGGAGTTGTATACAAAGTTTTGAAAAGCCCAAACCCTACTTATATTGATTTTTATGAGTTGAAAGTTACTAGGGTAAGGATTAGTCCATCAAATACACTGACCTCAAATTTTATAATTTATTTATCATGAACTTCTAAATTTAATTTTTTAACTCACCAGTCGATACTATAATGGGTCTACAACCTGCAGTAAAATCTCAATGAAAGTGTTTTCATACAGTCGTCTGTCGATAATAATTATTGCCCTTTGAAAATAGTCTCCCCTCGTCGAAGGTGGTATAAATTAAATGGGAATATTGAGAAAAGGTGGGAAATCGACCACTCAGAGCCATTTTTTTATTAATAGTAATTCCTTATCTATTTATTTTAACTGATAAATATTAATAAATGGATGAGCAATTATCTATTAATGAAAAATTCACTCTGAATAATCATCTCCCACCTTTTCTAAGGATGTTTATCTGAATACGGAGCAAATCGAAATCGGTCTTCTATGAAACATGAAAAATATTAAGAGTAAAGATTACCTTAGAAAGGGAGAAGGAACGACTAATTTTTGTTATTCGTTTTTTAAAATCAAGCCTTTTTGAAATCAAAAACGAAATACCTTAGCAATGCTTCATGTTATATTTTCTACGGAAACAACTCAAACATACGTTTGACGTGATCTTGGACGTTTCTCTATGCATTTGTACTGTGCTGAATCTAGAAATCCGTCGCGTCTATCACCGGATGTGAAAACCAAGGTGGGCGTTGAAACATCTGATTATATTTCAGTGATAAATTATTATTTACGGAAACGCTGACAGCCTCCTTTCATCTTTCCAATACTTACGTACCCTATTAAAAAACTATCGAGAGCGTTCACGATGCTATTTCCATAAGAGAAAATTTTAATTGAATTGAATTTTGATATCGTTGAAAAGAGATTTTACGTTTTTTGTTAAAAACTTTCCTGAGACTTTGTATCATGAAAATAACAAGCCTCATTAAAAAAGGTTATTTTGTATAATTTTTTAAAATGAAGTCATGGAGCATGATATGGTAGTCTTATAAGTAAAAAAACAAAAAAATAAAAAAGTTTATCACTAAAATATCCTAGAAAAAATTGAATCAAGATTACGAGAAAGTTGGAAAATCCTGATAAAAGGTCATTCGATTATTTGACAGTTTTTCGAGTAAAAATGTTTTTTAAAAAATGTTAGTAAGAGCCCAGGGTTTTCAATTAATTATAGTTGCTAATAATTTTATTTATTTCGAAATTAAAAAATGTAACTCAATTTAAAGAATTCTGATTTCTATAATGACGTATGAAACAAAAGTGTACAAGTTGCCACTTTTTCGTTTACAATACCAAGTATAGCACGTTTTCACAAAAGTTTTTCCAAAGAAAAACTTGGCTTCGCGTGCTCGCCGTTGAAACCTCTAGTCTGAAGGTCGTTGATACTACCACGTATAAATCTCCCTTTCGTTCTAATCATCGGTCGCGTGTCCCGAAAGAGTAAGCGAAAGCAAAGTCTCTCAAGCTTCGTTAGGTCGCCGAACGAATTTCCCGTGAGCCCGGCAAGACGGGGCAAAAGAGATCGGGACAATGCGGAGTCGAGCGTACCGGTGAAAGCGATGGAAAACCCAACTCGGACTGCACACGCACTGTGCCAGCAGTGTCACAGAAAACGACGAAAATTGGGTATATTTTTCCTCGTAAACTGCAATTAGCAATTGTTTGCACCCTCAGGCTGCGAGCGTTGACGAGGAAAAAACCTTTCACGTGGTTCAGTAATGATTGGTTGTCTAGGATTGCACTTATAGAATGACACGTTCGGACAAAGATTTTCACATACTTCTAAGACATTTATTATTCGTTTTGTTGCGTGGAACAATACATAACAGTATTTCATTTATTGATTCAAAGTGAATAATTTTATCATTTTATAGTGACAACCCTTGTTTATCTAATTTTATTGAACACCTAGAAACAGAAACGTAAAAAAACTGTTGTTATTGTAAGATGAGAGGTTTCATTCAAATTTACCATAAGAACCGATGGAATTGATTTCTCAACAACAAGTAGTAGATTCGTAAGATTAGATAGTTTCAGTCACAGGAATGCGACTATTTCAAAGTAATTCCTACTTAGGTGCAACAGTTGCAACCGGAACAACTCGTTTGTTTTTTATCATTTCTTGAAAAATGTGTTGGACATGTAGGCATTCAAGTTCCTGATAAAATGCAGATAAACTACAATATTATGCATAATAATTAGAAAACATTGCGTATGAATGGATCAAACAGTTTCTAGGTCTTTTGCAATAACAAACTGAACCCGAGTAAAGGTAACGTACAAAATATCAACTTTTCATAAAGAAAATACGAGAAGTTTTCGAAAAAACATAACTTGATTTCTTGATTATAAGGTTACGAAAATTTTATCGATCGATGTTTTTTGAAAATGTAAATGAAAAATTTTGTTATGCAGCTCGAGTTTCGATTGATTGAGAAATTTAGTAGACACTGTAAGAAATATTCAGCTTGCGAAATTCATAAATGACCTTTTATGAACAAAAAAACAGTAGATTTTTTTAATGTTGTTGAAAGAATTATACTTGTCTTAAGATCTCATATGAATAAAAGGATGTAGCTATAAATGTTGCTGTAAAACAAAACGAAAGTAAATCTTATGACACGGACAACAATCGCGATTCACGGAAAGTTTCTAACAAACATTTTCTTTTGCTCGCTTTCATGCAGATCAGCTTAGAATTTTCGCATTAAATGAATCTGAGAGAAAAATTTGTATCACATTAGAGAGTACGTTTTAATCTAGTTATCAGTGATAGGGATATGATATTTCTAATGAATCTCTGACATTTACATCCTAATTAGACGATGGTAACTAGAAGGATTTTTTGCACTCTAAGATCGAAAAAATTCAATTAATTTATGCACGATAAATTTTTTTAAACTAAATAAAATTCATATCGCATCTTTTGCTATGTTGTTAAACTTCATAACCATTAATAATTAGATATTTTTACATGAAATAGAACTTCATCACGGAAAAAAAGTCACATTTCACAGTGTTGAAGTTGAATTCATTAAGACAATTTGGAAATAAAGTGGACGAATTTTAAGTCTTTTAAACAAAGTTACATTCAGTCTATGAAATTCGCCTTATATGAAGCAAAACATTTTTGTAAGATTTTCATCAGTATGAAAATCTGTTCCTTTGTTTGAAGTTATAGTTTTTTAATGCTATTAAAAATTACTACTTATCTTAATAAAATTTTTTCTCTGACGGAGAGACAGTAAAGTATTCATTTTTTTTGTTATGGCAGCGAATGAAAGTTTCTAAAATGAGCGACACAAAAGTAATCACAACACCGAAATTCCTACAACTGAATATCTCTCAAATTTTTGAAAAAATTCTAAAAATAAATCAGAAAAAAAAGTATTACCTTTCTCTTGAATTTTTGCGGGAGAAAATTGTTTGTTTGTTTGTCTATAATATAGGTTTTCCATGTTTTTGAGATACCTTTCACTGTACATTTCGTCAATATATACTAACCTACATTTGGACCTTGAGAAATGGAAAGAATGTCGGTTTACTTTTGCAAGGTTTGATGACGCGTAACGTATTTTCTGCAATGCCTAGGTACACGGTCAGTGAATCGCAATTACAAAGGAGAGAAAAGAGGCGTCTTCGCGCTCGCAAAAATTTAATATTGGCAAGAAAGTTTGGGCGCGTTAGACACGCTTGATCACTCAACTTCTAACCCGTGAATTTCTTTGTGAATATTGTACGGAGAACTAGATGCTTGGTCCAGTGTAAAAATGCCTGCAAAAGTAGAAGCTGTCAAATAAATGTATCAACAAATCACTTGTTTCCTATCGAAATAAAATATCTCACAAGGATATCACGGTTTTCATCGCTTAAAAGTAAAGAGAGATAATTGGGGGGGAGTGGGGGGGGGGGAGCAAAAGAGTCTAGAAAAAAAGTAAAATTTTGATTATATTATTAGAGTATATAAAAGGAATTTTTATAATACAATATGTTGAAATTTTTTTTGTGTCTTACTTATTTGAAATATGAAGTATTTGCTTGAATGTTGTAATTTATAACTTACTCAAAGTACGTTAAATATTTGTCCTGGTCAAGATTTTAAAGACCGATTTTTTTTTATCAGAAATTTGATAGACGATTTCATCAAATATCGTCGGTGCTCAATATTGAAAACCTGAATTTTCAAGTTCCCAATTGAAAAAGTATGGATTTTAATCTAAAGATCTTTGAAAAATCAAATTTGGCTTATAGGAACTTTGGGACTATCGATTTTATGACGTATAGCTATAGTTTATAAAGAATATAATGTATAATTCGAAAATTTTTAATTTCGCAACACACAATTCATGATTTCACATTCGAGAGAGTAGGTTTTCGTAAATCTCATTTTTTAATGTAAAAACGCAAAATCTTCATTTTCAAAATTTTGAATCTTGCAATAATTCTTTCAAAAATAAAATCTCCTGAAGACAGAGTTTGACAAGATTTATTTTTTCATTTTAGAATATAATAAAATCATACAGGTACTTTCATAGTATAAATTTATTTCATTTTAGAAGAGAGAATCCCACAGTTACATGAATTTTGAGTAATAAATCCTTTATTATCATTTTTTTTTTACATATAAAGTTCCACAACAACTGTGGTAAAATCGAATATGAATTTGATAATTGAAGAACAATTTTTTTCAAAAATTACATTATGAAATTCTGGAAATTTGTATTGTAAACAGTAATTGATTGAAGGACCCTGGTGTTTTAAATTAGCAATATAAAACTACAAAGTTTGAAATAAATTTACACAGTCAAAAGTTTATTAAATTATTCACAAAGTCGTAAGAATACTCGTCTGGAACTTTGAGTTCTGAAATCAAAGTTAGTGTTACCCTTAATCAAGGAATATAAAATTCTATAATTCAAAATTTCTGATTTCAAAACCCCGGAACATACATATTCCTTAATTCTAGAATAAAGAATGTCAAACTTTGTTTTATTGAAAAATATGAGTTCTACTGACATAAAATTTCTAAAAAAGTGAACCATTGAATGATTAGTTTCATTTCCAAATTCGCCTTCCCCTTTAACCAAAAATAAAAGACTGTATGTCTTTATTTTTGTATTAACTCTATGACAATGAAAGGAAAACTAAAATATTCAAAACGTGAACTTTTGTCTGAATAGTTATTTCAAGAATTGTTAAGAAAGTGACATCTAGAACTGCCAGTCTAAGGCAAGTGAAGAACAGAGTTTAATTATAAATTATTGTTGGCAAAGAAGATTGTTTGTTAGTTGAGCTTTCGATTTGCTTTCGCACTGTTGGAAGCAGTTGCTGTTTTACCGATTTTGCAGATTCCTGCTCGTATAATTCAAAATAACATTGTTCCACAATTCCTACGACAAAGTGTTCCGTATGAATAATTTTTAGACAAATTGTGGATGGTTAGAAATATGGTGTAAAAATTTGTGGGGAAAACTTTACTCATTATAAAAAATATAGTATAATATAACAATTTAATAATTTT
Organism: Platygaster robiniae; assembly: GCA_028476575.1. NCBI lineage: Eukaryota > Metazoa > Arthropoda > Insecta > Hymenoptera > Platygastridae > Platygaster > Platygaster robiniae. The sequence goes on along the minus strand of CM052029.1, from coordinate 17,914,619 downwards.
ATTTATAGGCATTAATTACAGAAGTGACATACAAGATTAGTGCTTATTAATTGCTCCCCTCCCCCGAAAAAAAAAAAAAAATAGAAAAATATCTCTGTCGCAGGTTGAACAGTGACAAACTAATTTAGAATATACTTGTAGCAGCCTAGTTTTGGTATATATGAAAATTTACGAATTTTTCACCTATACTTAATAATTAAAGTCCAATAGTTATTATTTTGGTATTATTTTATTCTCTTTTTGCCTTTTCCTGGAATTCGTTACCAGTTTTTATCCCTCATTATAATAATTCCATTACTTGCGAAAAGTGCTAAAAAATGTTCCATCATTGAAAAGTAGGTAATTAATCTATATTTATAATGATAATCTATTACATTATTTATATAATCACTTTCTGAGAAATTCTTTTCACTTCTAAGTTGCAAAAGAATTACATAATTCTTTTTGCAATGTACTCTCAGAAGATGTGAATTTGTAAAGGTTACTTGTAAAAGGTTAAATTTGTTAGACATATATCATATATTAAAATAAAACATCAGTTCCTGACTAAGGGAATGGAAATATTTGATCAGAAAAAGTTTAAATTTTGTAATTTATAAGTTTCACATTCTCAACTTCCATATAGGGCGTTCCATGCCAGATCAGCTGCGATCGAAGGGTCATGTCTCTGATATTCTCGAAATTGAGAATATCAATTAATGAGCCTGAACGATGATAAACTGTAGTTTTTTCGAATTTTCGGTCCACTTTTATGTATTTTACAAATCATAGAAAATTCTCGTAACGTGTCTGAATTGTGCAGATATCAAATCAGTAAACAGTCTTGAAATTCTGAAGAATTCATCATAATGCCTTGAAAAGCGGCTTAAAAAAAATATTTCCAACAACATAACCTCAAAAATGAATAAAGTGACAAAAACGTTTGTGACAATATTGTTTTTTTTTTTTTTTCAAAGTGCTACATCTTTGAAAATTTGAAAAAAATATCATTGATAATCCTAAAGACAACGCATAATTTGGTAGTTCAACTTTGATAATACCTTTGAAATTGTAAGAGTTATGAATTTTTTAGTACAGTGGTGCGCGTGGACTCATTAACGGAACCAATGTGAATTTTTGTGAGTTGAAGTTCAGAACGCCTTTTCAACGTTTCATCACTAATGTAAATTCAACGATTTCCATATAAAAAAAAAGCACTAGCGCATAGTACAAAAAGTGTTTTGTTTTAATCAGTGTTTGAGCTTATTCATGCACTAGAAACGAATAAAATAACTATTCGTGTGACAATATGTAACTTTGATCGATGGGAGCAGTGCTTATTATCATAAATCAATTGTATATGATTTTTGTAATATCACTGGAAAAGTTTTTTCGCAAAGTTATTTCTTGCTTACTCAATAAAATGCTGTTGAATTTTAAAATATGAAGGATTATGTTGACGAAATCATTGAATTTGTAAAAAATCTACAGAAATCCCGAAAAATTGGGAATGTTTATATTGCTTTTAAATTTTAAAATATTTCAACTTGATAAGGATAATTTTGAGAATTTTTAAACATGGGAAATGAAAAAAAAAAAAAATCGCGAAACGAAAGAACACTGAATGATTTTGAAATAAATTAAAACGTTTTGAATTCAGTTATTCCTTGCCAACAAAGTATTGATTTTTAAAGTCAAAACTTTTATTTCGTTTGGAACAGTTATAAAAATCAGGCTACTATCTCATTTCTCAAGGTTACAAATGAATTCTAAGTAAGATTGACAACTTTTTCACGGCATTTTCTTTCATAAACAATTAAAATTTTTCAAAAGTTTGCACAACTAAACTTGTCATTGGTCTAATTCCTGCCAGTTGTTTTTCAAAACAAATTCAACAAATGAATCATGCACCTTCAACTGCATGCAAATTCTTTAAAATAAACCGAATTAGTATTGATATAAAATATCGTTTACTCGAACATATACAACTCATTCAACTGTGCTATCGTTTTTTCCAATCAAATAACCATTCCGAAACAAATAGTCAATCATAGAATCACATTTTTTTCATACTCATGAAAAGTTTTCAACATCGTTATTCTCGTCTTTCAACTGAGAAATGATCATCACATTGAGGTTCTTCCTGTATCCATTTTCTTACCAAAAATTTAAGAAAAAAGAAATAAATAGGTATTGCAAATACCCCGGCTACTTTCCTCAGAAATCAAATAAAATTCTCTATCCCTAAACGAAAAATTTCTGTTTACCCTGCCTATCAAACTTGAAAATCATTTATTCACCAAACATCTACTCTGTACAAAAGTTTATAGATCGAAGGTCAACTCCCAAGGTCATTTCACTCGATCGGTCCTTACAATAATATCAATTTTCGCTCGTATTACACATTCAAATTTACAATCCGCTCTCGAGGCTCATCTTAAATTTGCAATGCAAAAAGAGTTTTTAATTGAAGCGGTTCGATATTAACGATATTTCGATGCTGTCCACCCACGTTCCTCCCATAACTTCTGTTTTGTATCCCCTCACTCGCGGTCGTGTGAGTTACACATTAACATACTCCACTGATTTTTATACCACTTGTTTGAATAATGAAACCAATGTTTAGCATCTCGGAATTATTTGATACAGACGCTTTTTGCGTTGTCCCACAAATAAGGCTCTATGAGTATTGAATACCCTAAGTGACGTGACGTCAAGAAGTTACGCTCATCTTCAACTTTCATCCTCAATATTCAACTGTTCGCCAAGCATTGAACGACAAAAAACTGCCTTCAGTGTCTTTTCGTCCTCGAAAATGATCTCGCTACTTGATTCAAACGACGTATTTATAACTCTCAATATCGTTGAATAAATTATACTATACCAGTCGTTCCAGCGAGTAAGAAGCCTGCGGCAAATAGTGTATGCGAAATTTGCGGTTCCCCGTCATTTTGGTAGAAAAAATTCACAAGGAGCTGGTTCTTCAATGTTGACAGAGCAACACAGATACTTTTCACTCCTGCTCATGAAATGACACTTTCGAAGGTCTGAATTGCTGCTCTTTCCTTCAGACTTTTGTATAGTGACGCGATTCGATGACAAAGAAGGATATCGTTGATTTTCGCGTGTTCGATGACGACCAAGAGTCTCAATGCATCGTTCTTCGCGAATGCACAATCATAACTAGCGAGACGAGCTTGACTCGATCTACCGAAGGATCCTCATGTGCATAAACGTTCGAGTGGGGCGCAATCACGTAGTTCCTCGTTTTGCCTCTCTTTCGCGAAAACCATTCTTCTACTATAGCCTTTTCTTCCTGCGGGATGAACATTTTCCTTTTCCGTTTGTGCGTGACTTGCGCTTGCGATTTAATTACAGCGAACCTTTTCCCGATCGACGAGCATCGATCAAACTCAGTTTACATTTCCATAGTGATTTATTCAGATCCAGAATGTCTAAGGAAAGACTAGTACAATTCTTGGATCTGCTTTGAAAATATCCGTAAACTCAATGAGTGGCACAAAAAATTATAATCATCTTTAACGCATAAACGGAAGAAATGCGCTTCGAATACTTTTCGATCAAGAATAAAAGCAAAATTGAAATATAAATTACCGAAATGATAAAATACGTGTTATTCTTTAACTGAAACAAAGTTTTTAGTTTTAAAAATCAATATCGAAGATGTCTTTAGACAATGTAATGTTTCCAAAAGATGTAAGATAAAATGAGAAATCTCAAGAATTTTAATTGCATGCAGTAGATGAAAATGAGTTACCAGGTTGTTTCAAAATATCAGTAACAATGGAGAAATCGCGTTCGCGCATTGCCCTTTCGTTTGATGAGAACTTGGTGCGACAGAAAAATAAGATAACAATGTTGCGTTCAACGCCTACGGACCACTTTGTTCTTGGTTTCTGTGAAATGCCGAGCTAAAAGTAATTTTGATTTTCAAGAATTTCTATTGGTGGGAAGTAACATACGATGAAAATAAGAAAATTTTGATTGTGTCTTCAACGATGTAGTCTGTACATGTATTTGTTCCATTCTAACAAATATTTATTATGTGTTGTAAAAATTGTATGATCATCATAAAACGTATATTTAGTTGTTATGGAAAAATAGGTCAATTTTTACAGAATGAAGCAGACGCTGCAAACATTTTTTAACAGATGCTAAGATTTTCAATATTCCGTGTGACATTTTGCTGAAGACTTTGAAAATAAAAAATCATAATTCCGAAGTGGTGGAATGTTGTGCATTCAAAGAAATTATTTACGGTTAAAGAAAATATTGTTCTACGAATTATCAACTTGGAAACCAAAATTTCTTTGATTGCTTAATTCAAACTTTTTTGAATTGAGCATTTTTCTTACTCTATGATACATTAAACTATAAAAAGCAATTTTAGGGAAGATTTAAAACATTAAAAGTGTCATTTCAGAATCCTGTTCTTTAACTCCATCAATTTTTTTTATTTCATAATCATTATATGGAAAGTAAATAATGAAGCTCGAGAATTTTTAAGGTATTTTTTATGGCGCGAATTATTTGACTTCAACTCAAAAAAAAAATGATTTGACAATTACAGCACAAAATGATTGAATTTCAAACGACTATGTACGATGAAAGACATGCGTGATTGTTGTATAAACCCGTCGTGTATATTTGTTTATACACGACGTTACTGTTTATTGTTATTTTTACACGTACTTATTGCGGTTGGATGATAATCATTTATTTGTTTGATTCACTTTTAGTAATAGATCGCAAAAACTCGACTTCGTATACAATTCAATTTTATGGGACAAATTTAACAAAAATATTACTGATATCACTTGGTAAAAAATTCAAAAAAAAAAAAAACGAGTAATTAGCCTCTTTCTTGGAAAAATTCGAATTTATTCCATTCTTCAGATTGATACTCTTAACAATATTATTTTCATGTATCATATCACAGTTATTTATTGCTGTAATAATTGTTGAATGTGTATGATTTATGTAGATGATGTATTTGTTTAACTTACTGTCGAAAATAATAAAAAAAAAAAAAAAAACATTTACCGACATGACGTACATTCATCTGCACTTTGGAAAACATTCAAATTATTGGAATTAATATTTTTTTAAAAATTACAGATTAAAATATCAAAAATATACATGTATTTTTGAAAAAATTAACGCAGAGCTTTTTCTTACATTGGTTACAATTCTATTGATTCTTGGAATTAATTCTCGTAAAATTAATTTACATTTGTTTCAAGAACTCTATAAGTCATTTTTTCATTTATACCCCCGAGTTTTAAACTTTTGATGTGTTAGTAAAATACGCTTTTTAATAATGAAAATTTTTTCTTCATATACGTATGTATATTTGTTAAAGTTAGGTGTTGATTCTTTATCGTTAAGTTAATTTTTAAAATGATTCTCAGAAAATCGACCGAAATCAAAATTAATTTATCTATGGTATGAAAAACTTTCATACTTATGAAGTAAATAAAACGAAAAAAAAAAGATATTACATGACTATACATTTTTTTTTAATACCTTGATTTTCAAAACAGTTTGCTTCGAAGAAAAATTGCTCACGCAACGGAAGAATTTTTTTTTATTTTCGCATATATAAATAGATTCTAAAATTTTTAAAATATAATTTCGCACTGTTTTTGCATTTTTGCCCTCTCTCTTTTAGGATTTAACACCTTTTTCTAATTTTGCTTTAAATATTAGCAATTTCAAAAGTTTCAGAATTTGAAAGTATTCCAAAAATTTATGAATCTTTCAAATTTCTGCTGATATTTTAAGAAATTCATAAATTTTCCGTCTTCATCAGACTTTTTGTATTCAAACTTTTGTCATCAGTCTTTTGTCAGAAAAAATTCAATTACGAGTGATTTTCGACTCAAAAATAGTATATTACGTAGCAGTTACGGATGTGCGAATTTGGCAAAACGGGGTAATGACGGACCGAGCCGAAGGCGAGGTTTGTAACCCATTTTGCCTCTGAGCACATCCGTACTTGTTTACGAGAGATATTTTTCATCACGATGGCTGAAAAGTCACTTCAAAATGTCAGTTTTGAGGTTAAAGTGATGAAGTAGTAATTCTTACACTGTTCGGGTGAAAAAAAAAACACTAAATTTCAATTGAAATCACAACTCAATAGATAAAAATTGTTAATTTTCAAAAAAAATTATTGCAGAAGAGAAAAGTGAACAACTACAGAGCAATGATTTTTCACTAATTCAACCCAAGAAACTGAAGTAGTAGTGATTTTAAATTCTTAAAATTTTTTAAGTATTACAAAAAAAAAAACATAAATTATAACTTACTATATGTATTTTTGAGGTCCGTTAAAACTTCAGAGCATGGGGACAAGGATATATTTGAACTCTCAGTAATATTCTAAATACTTGATTGACCCACGAAATTTATAAGAACACTTGTTGATTTGTTATACTATCTCAAAAAAATTTCAATTTTCATATGTATCTTATACCAATTTACAGAATAAATCTTTTTACTAAACCGAGAAATTCCAGATTCCACCAAATAGTAACGAAACTCTGAAAGCTCCATAATTAAGCGACTTTCGTCGAAAGCCAATGCCCCACTTCTCTTTCAAACCAATTACCCACAGTATTGTGCAGAATTTCCCGTATTTTTCCTCGACATCCCTGGTTGTTGGATCAGACACTTTTTGTTTCGAATGGAAAATGCGCGCACATTGTTTACCCAATTTTTCACGTTACATTTTACAGTTGAAGCATCACACGGTCCAGAAAACGCGACAACAACGTCGTGCGACGAATTGCGCTCGAATAAATCACTCGCTTCCGCCATATCGAAACCCCCTATAAACATATGTAATCCAAACGCGACCGAGAAAATGCCCATTCGTCCAATTTTCCCGCCGATGAGCGACAATTTTTTCCTAACGGTACAAGCTTTCATCGAGGCATCATCTCGTATAACGTTTTGTGCAAAAAACGGTAAGAGCATTCTCCATTGTTCGCGGTCCAAATAATGTCAAACATTAGAAACCGCGTAGATCCGAAAATTGTTTCAACAACCGAATCGTGCACACGTGCATAGATTGTAATTATGCATTTATGCATGACCAAAAAGAACATTAATGGGATGTGATAAGATTTGAAAAATTCATGTTTCAAAGCAATTACGCTCGTCAGATGCGACTGTGGATGAAAAAAAAATGTTCAATTTTAATTTGTGACGCTAGTAAATTATAAGGGAATCACGGAAGTCTCGTCACACATTTATGCCCCAGAATTCTGAGTTGTGCGAGTACGTTCGCTAATTATTCGAAGTGTTGAAAAATTACTCGCGCCGTGAATGTGTCTTGTACATTTTAGAACGTGTATTATTATAGGTTTTCTTATGAAACAACGCCTCACAAGGTTTTTAAAGGAATCGATAGTGAAGGTTACAATAATTTTTTAAATCCTAGGTTTTGGGACTTAAAACTCTTTCAGGAATTCGAACAAAATCAATTGATATTTTGTGTAAAAATAAAAAAAGGCATAATAATTGATGATGAATTTTTAAAATACGAAAATTGGACGTTAGTGCAGTTAAATCTAATGGAAATGATAAGTAAAAAAAAATTAAGAAAAATAACAAAAAACCATAAAAAATGTAGGTACTTCTTTAAATTCAAGGGACAAAGGATATAATAAGTGTTTTCATGTTAGTTCTAAAAGTTAGGCGAAATTCAGAGTTCCTAATTTTATTGACTCAAACATAATAGTATATTGCGTATCAAGGGGCAAAGCAACGTTTTTGTGCGGCAAAGTGCGTCATAGCGTTTTTTCTTTCTTCACCGTTTGAAAAGTGGATTCTTACGCTCAATCCGCCAGCAGCATAACACACTCATTTAAAGCTGCTACCATGAAAAAACGATTCTGGCTTGAGAAGAACTTTTTCACGCTCGCAGCACGGAAATCTCTTATTCTTGTGTTTACTATTGTCCCGTAAAAAACTCGTTCTCGCCGCGCGCCTTCTCGCCGTTTTCCATGCCGCTCGAAGGTCGAGCGGCAGAGAAACTCGTCTTTTCACGACACAACAGTAAACAAAAGACTAAGTAATTTCCTTGCTGCGAGGGTGAAAAATATCTCTCGTGTCAAGGAGCATCAAAACTCGCGTTTTACTCGTTTCTGCTCCTTGATACGAAATATACTATTTATAAAGAATTTAAAATTTAAATGTCTGGCCGAAATAAAGTAGAAAACAAGTTGTGTAAAATAGTTTCAAACCAGTGAATCAAAAAGAAAAATTATGATCCACGGAAATGCTTGGAAACTAAAAAACTTCTAATCTTGGAACATCAAATTCTAGAAATCTGTATAGAAATCGAGAAAAGCACCAAGATGTCTTTTGAATCATATATACATGCACTAATGAAACACTGAGGTAATAGAAATTTTCGAAGTATTGTTTTTTGAAAAATGTAGAAAAAAAATTGAGGACTTATGAACTTGTAGGCTCTTTTATATCGAATTATAAAAAATCTACGTATCAACTTAGAGAAATACTAGAAATCCATGAAAATACTATAAAACGCTAGATCTTAAAAATGTTAGGGAAATAAAAAATACAAAAAATCTAGAAAGTAATGAAAATAATGTAGATATAATTTTTTGAAAAATCTATGGACGTACTGAAAATCCATAAACACCGAAATTTGAGAGTATCGAGTTTCAGAGATCTATAATGCAATCCACTAATATACTAGAAATCTATGAAAATACTAAAAAATTGGCCAAATTTCATAAATATACTTAAGAAATGTAAGAAACAGTAGTAATGTAAACATAATCAAAAATTACGCAAATGATAATTTTTTCCAGAATGTATTGAATCCTAGAGCATTTTAAAAGGCTACGAAGAAATCGATAAAAATACCAGAAAGTTTTTTGAATAGTCAAAATACTAGAAAAATACGATAAAGGAAAATGAAACGAAACAAAAAGCACCGGGAATCTGTATACCGCATACTTTTATCTGGGCAATTAATTTAAATATTTGAAATCTTTGGCATTTTTAATACTACGGCATTGAATACTAGAAATTAATAGAGAGGTTCATAAAATTCTAGAAATTTATACAAATTTCAACACCTGGTCAGTTTTTTACGATACGTACATATTCATTTTACAATTTTGCAAAAATTACTTCAAACTTGTTGCTATTGATAGAGTTAATTTTTGTTATTTCATAATCCACAGTAACTTTTTTTACTGAATCGTTATTGGAAAACGAAATATGAGTAACAAATTGTAATTTTTCAGGCTGTTTTGTAAGCTGGTAGTTAATTTAAAAATAACCGAATTTCCGTAAATCATGTAAATTATTATTCGAGGAAGTCACTAGAAATAATGTGAAAAGAAATGAAAATTTATAATTCAATTTTATTATTTCTTGTCATATTTTCAACAAAATATCAACTCGGGAATTTCGAACCATAATTTTACGGGAGGTTTAAACCTTATTAGCGAAAAGGAACTTTAGTCCTAAAAAAATGAATAGCATGAAAATATATTACGATATTATCAATATTATCAATATTCATGCTTTCATAAATAATTGAGTTTTTGCAAATCCAATCAAGTTGGTGGTTGGTTTTAGTTTTTTATCTGTTCAAACTTCTTGTAATACTTTCAAAATTGAAGTTTTTGCAAAACGCATATGATTTCTATGGTTTTCTGGTACGCTGATTATGAAACTATAAGGCTGCAAAATTTATTAAATGACATACAATACAAAAATTCCAGGAGGATATATAATGCTCGAAATCTATGCAGTTCTCAAAAATCTCAAAAATCTATTAAAATATAAACAATTCTAGAATTCGATTCCTACAGCATCGAATTACAGCAAGCTGTATAAAAAATCATAATAATATCAGAAAATTCTTTGAATTGTGAAGAATACTGAATATACCATTGAAAATACTAATTGTTAATGTGTATAAAAAAATGTAATATCAGTGTCTTGAACATCTCGAAAATCGGATGCCATTATACTAAGTACATGTATGAAAAATATATGACTGTCAACTACAAAAGTTGTATAAATTGAAAATTCGGAAGTTATAAAATCTCAAAGGAAATGAATTTTTTACAGAAACCCCTTCCAAAAATTTTGTCTATAGCCTTGATATTTCGATACCTAAATTTAACAGTAGTTATCTGGTGTTGAGAGTCAGAATGTGGGAAATCATGGAATTACAAAATAAAAATGATAAAATTTTTCCAAGTTCAACAGAACGATTGTTTTTATGAATTATTATTGTTTAAAACATCGATCATTAAACTTTAGTGTTCCGATCATTCTGCCTAGTTCTATTTTGAGGATTTTATAGATTTGATCTTAAATACACACTACTACAATCATTATTGTACTGATTTGAATTTAACAAAAATCACATTCCATGATATTGTTTGTCCAACCAACAAATGAGATACTGCATACGATTCTCGCAATTTCCATTCATCATCATCTTCAGATTTCGTCAACTTCTCTACAACACCAGGAACGTCTCCATCAATCTCGAAATTTCCTATCAACTTCAATGTCTTATACTTACATTATTCCCAGTTTTCTCAAGACCATCATTATCGACCACATTTATCATCAACGCAACTTCACTTCTTCATAAAATATTCCTTCAAGTTCCAAAATGCAAATTTCACAAAATCAGGTAAACCAAGGTCGTCAAGTCATACCTCGACGCAATCGCGACGCTTAAGAAACAACAATATAACCATTCGCCACGTCGAGAAAAACACCCGAACCGAAGATGAATCCTGCGGATAGAACAAAAGTGACGAATATCTCGACCCGAGAGTACATAATTTTAGGTGTGGGTGCCCGCGTGTTTTCCAGGGTCGTTCTGCGTGGGCAATCCTGCTGTGTCGAACGTTCAGGAAATGAACAATGACGATGTAATCGAGCATCGTGGATAGCCTTCGATTGTCTTCCGCAAAATGTGAAATGAACAATAGAACAATGATGACTACTAGAATTCACGTAACATATGACCTGGATCCCCAAATTCTTCGTGAGCAAACATCTGATCCATTTTTCGGATGAGAAAATGTTGATTCCTAACCCTTCAAAATATAACGTATATGACACATTTTTGTGCTATGACAGAACTAGTCCTACTCGATGAAGGCATCAAAAAATTAAGAACCAATTGATGATTTTGCTTTTTTTTATGGATACGAAGAAATTTTTTCGTTTGACCTTGGGCTGGAAAGAAGTCGATGATTTGATGGAAAAAAGGTGAAGATTTGCTCATGGGGTTTCATGATTGAAACGCGATGAAAATCGAGAGTAGTGGATCAAAGTGGCCATTTTGGACGGCTGTTGCAATGAACAATCGTTGCGATGACCAAGCGCAGTGGGACAAATTCTCACTGCCATGCAGGGAATGCCGATGACGTAAGGTTAACGACAGTGCGATAGTTCGCGAATGAACGTGGTTGGGGTTGATCTGACATCGAAATTGCATCTCGCCAAGGTTTCAAACGCGGGGAATTCGACCGAGTCTAATAATAACGAGGAATATGTTACTTTTCATCAAAAATTATATCAAGTTTTAAAATGAGAAAACTGGTTGGAGAAATCTTAACGAAGAATTTAAATATCAAAAAGATTCAATATGAGTTATAAAAATAATATAATTATAGGACACGATTCTTCCGGGACTACAGTTTTTGTTAAAGATTTGCAAACTCAGTAAAAATATAAAAAATGTATTATTCAAAATATGTCAGGATATTTTGGAATGTAATTGTTCATGAGTGAAAATTTATATGAAAAAGGATGAATTGGAATGTTAATAACAAAAAGGCGATGTTCTGGAAAAAATGTAGAAGATGGCCGTCCCGTGGAAAAAAATACAGTGGTTGAATATTGTTTAAAAGCGAATAAATTTGAAATTACTTTTTTCTTAACTCGCGAAATCTTATCATGAAAATCAAATTCAGAATTTTGACAAAACATGAAAATCCTAGCACGAAATGGAGTGCGTTTAATTTTTCAAAGTATTGAATTTCAGTGAGAAAAAAAATGTCCAGATGCAATATAGTAGGTACTCATAATTTTTATGAAAATTTTCTTATAACTCGAATACTTTTATATGAATTTTGTTGTGTAATCAAAAACCTCATTTATTTCTTAAAAATCCTGCAATTGTTTCTTTAATTCTATCTGAAAATATTAAAATCGAAAAAAAGTATGAATCCTTGTAAAAATTTTACTTTTCGCTCTATGGCTTTTGTAAAATCGTCATGTATAAAAATATTCAAACTTGGTAGAATTCATCATAAGAAATGCAGAATTTATTTGGTAGAGTTGAAAGTTTTCAAATTAGCTGTTGCGTTTAAATAAGCGTCACTACATAAAAAAATCTTGAGTACTCATTTTCGATTTCGATGCAGGAAAAATAATTTTTATGTGAATAATTTCCATTGTAAAAAATAAACGATTCAAAGTTTAATTTTTTACATTGGAATATCGTCAAGCTACTGTGAAGTTTGAATTTCGAATGGAATATGAAGTTTTGAAATTTCAAGAATAAAGATCTTGTGCTTGATGCTGTCAATTTCGAAAATAAAAAGTCTTCGTTACAGCAGTTTTGCATTTGTAAGGTAAAAAGAAGAAAAGTGAAAGTAAAAGTATGGCGGAAGCAAAAATTTTCCGTTTTCTGATGTATAAAAAATTAATTTTCCCAACTTCGATACTAGAGCAAGAACTTAAAGTAAGTTCAGGACAAGCAACATAAAATTTTCGAGATATTCTGAAACTAGCTGACTAGTTTTTATAATAACCTGTCTTTAAAATATTTCATTTTTTTGTAACATTACGATTCTTTTTCTTAACTTTTATCAGCACTCATAAAATACGAAGACTTTGCCGAATCTCATGCAATTTCATAAACTCTTGTCTGAATTTCATCGCATGTGCTGAAATTTTTGTTTTGTCTTTAGAAAAGCTCAGAAAAAATACAGCTGAAAGTCTAATGTCGTGAAATCGAAATTTTCCTCATCAACTTTTACTTTTCTTCCGATTGAACCAGCTATAATTAATTGAGAGATATGACAAATTTATAATTTAATCGCAGAATTTTTTCCTACTGAGAGATTTTTATTTTCAAGTGTGCATCGATTGTTGAATTATTTAAAAATTGAATGATCATGGAATCTTTACCCGTTTCACATACTTGTGTGATGATGGTTCTTTAGAGATTTCAAAAATTTGAATAAAATCGAGAACGTTTTAATTATTCATTAAAAATTCAACGAGAACAAAGCTTACAAAAAGTTTTCTGTACTTTTTGAAAATTTAAAAGTACTTTCATTAGTTCCAAGAGAAATTAGTTGTTTTCAGAAATCGTTAAAAACATTTCACGTTTTGCATTTTGACATCAGATAAATAGAGAAATCTTTCAAGCAATCTTTTAATTCACCAAAAAAGTATCTAATGAATACGAAGAAAGACAAAAAGCAGATATAAATGACAACCTATAACTGCAATGTGGAAGTTGTCTTTTTCATCTATTATACAACATTTTTCAACTCCAAGATCGATAAATATTTTACTTCAAAAATTAAATCTCATATTATCAAGAGCGGTGGTAATTCAAAATTCGAATCTGCAATCAGTTATTCGAAGATGCAAACTTTGTTAACTTTTTATGAATGAAAACTTGATCTCATTTGGATTATTTTTTTAATATGGAAAACGGTAAGTCACAAATTCCGCACAATACAATTATTATTGAGGAAGTTGCTTGTTTTTTATAAATCTTGTAGATATAACGAAAAATTTATCGTAGACGTCTAAAAGAATGATGGGAACCGTGTCCTATATGAAAAAGTTAATGAATTATAAGTATAAGGTTTTTTTCTTACATTTAAACGTATTAGCCACATTTATAACAGCTTATTTCCGAAAATTGTTAGAAAATTAAAATTGGATTATGAAAAAACGTACGGAAAACACGAAAATCAAATTGATATAGTCAAAATATACATTTTTTTTAAACTTATATTGGTAATTTTTTACGATTTATTGAAGTAAATAATTGTTTATTGAGTGTAAAAACAAAACGTTTCAGACAACTTTTTTTGTGTGTCCCTTTCCTAGTGTATGAGAAAAAATTTGGCAGATGTTATCAGCGAATGAAACTAAGTATCTAAACAACTACATAAATTAAGAACAATGAAGGACAAAACTAGAAACTTTTACGTTAATGATGTTATATATAAATATAAAATGTCTAATAAAATAATTGTCTTTATATAGGCAAAATATTTATCTAACCTTCATGATACATGACTTAAAATAAAATACACATTAAAAATACTTCATTATTAATTGAGTATGCTTTTGAAACTGAAATTTTGCTGGATACCAATTAACTTTTTATATAATATGTCAATCAATCATGAATCATTTTTTCGAAATGGACAAAAGGTCAATGTATTTTCGACTATTATTAATCTCCTCCAATGAAATTAATTTTTCGCAATAGATTTAACCAGTTTGCAAATTTTGTATGTTTCACATTGGTGAAAAAAAATAATCGCCCGAAATTGAAGAATTCAATCTGAAAGATCATTACATCATACTAGAAAGCTGATGAATTCAAGTAGTCTTCTGATCCGATCGCCAAAAAACACTTTCAACGCCTCAATCAGCACCTGAGGCCCGGCTCATTGGTATTCGCAATCATTGACGAGTTCGAAATTTCCTAACATGATTCCCATGAGATGAGACACTGCCTGAATCAATTCCAAAAAATAAAAAATTGAAGATAAATGGTCCTACAGTAAAAAAAAAACAAAAAACAATGAAATTTCTCTAATGAAAATCATGCTGATGATTTTTCATAGAGGAATAAACTCCAAACAGCTCGAAATTGTAATTAATGCAGTTTTATTTACCTACAAAGTCAACATTCTACGTGATACACATTAGAACAGGTACAAGTTACAGTCAAAAGCTCGTTTTGAGGGCAATTCCGTTTTTTACAAACTTCATTACTTTGTTATTTCTATTATGATTTTCTTGTATTTCTTCTTAGCAGAGGAAAATATTGCATTGTTAGGTCCACGACAAAACCACCTCCGAATTTCACCAACGTCGTTTTACCTCAAAGCTCCTCCGAAAAATCTTGTCCTCCCAAATGGGATCATCAGGCCAGCCTCCGGAAGACCCAGTGGACCCACGTCTACCAGCGTCCCACGAATTCCTCCTCGAATTATCCAGCGAATCGATGGAAAACCTCTTGAACTTGTCTAATGAGCTTCTTCTACCGCTTTTCCCGAACTGGTCGTCGTGACCGGCCTCACTCTTCAAAGTCACGTTGAAATGCCCTCTCACGGTGCCCGAATTCAAGCAGCTCTTCAGATTGCTCTTCGGCTCGATTTTGGGCGTGCAAAGGCCGGAGAACCTCGATGGCTTGGGCAAGTTTCCCATGGACTTGGCAACGTAATCACGGCGCAACGGAGCGTCCTTCTTCTCGTCCTTGAAACCACCATAAGCGCTGGAACACGAATCGCTTCGACGATAACTCCCAACCGATGAGGACCTTGGCGAAGGTTTCCGCAAAATGTTGGGAAAGCTCGAAGGGTGAAATTCCCTCCTGGGCGAGGTTGAAGTAGTGCAGCTCTCGTATTCCTTCTTCGGGACGCACTTTTCACCGCTCCCGAAACGGCGGAAAGCGCAGTTTTCCCGAAAATTTTTTCCGTGGATCTCGCAGCATCTGCTGTCAATGGTGTGGAATTCGGGACTTTTGCGTTGCTGCTCGAGTTTCACGTCCCGGAAAAGCGCCTGGAGCTTTCGTATCGAGTTTTGTTGAGACATGGTCGCGAAGGTGAGAATTTTTCTTGGGCCCCGCGAGTATGTCACATGCTTCGGTTGGAGTTAAATTGACTTGGGACCGAAGGCGATCAGGGTCGCCAGCCAGCCAGCCAGGTGAGCACGTTTTTCCACGGCCGCGATTCAAGGGGACGATGAATCGCGGTTGCCTGCGCGCGACTTGTGAGATACTGATTATGGCACTTTGGTCCCAAGAGTGAGAGACCTGGAGCGTCAAAGGTGCCCGCGATATAAGCCCCCACCAGGCTCGCGATCCTTTACAAGTCGGCTCTCCATATTAGGGAAAGCTCGTGGAATTACTGTCGTGCGAAACTCGTGGCTTCGGACACGCGTTTCGGGGGTTTTTAGGGGGCTGATAAACACAATAAGAGGAGGCGTGGATAGAATAATGAGGTGTTTTGTGATTGAAATCAGAAAATGACGTCTCATCGCTGAGCATGTTTTGAACAGCGTAAATTGAAAACAGTTTGGACATGGCAATTGCTCATCACCTACTGGCTACCAAAAAAAAACGTACTACTTTTTGATACATTTATGCAAAAAAGGTCTAGAAAATTGACATTTCCCAGATACTTTTTCTAAGATATTGTTATTTTTGTCTTACACTGAGAAAAAAGGATATATAATCTACCCATAATATTAATGGATGAATTCCGCCCACCTATATCCATGGGTGCTGCACCCGTATTTATGGAAAAAGCCTCTATTTATATGGGAGATTACTCCATCCAAATTTAGGCAAAACACACAAAAAATGGGTAGGCGAAAATTGCCTATTAAATATGGGTGAATTTTACATGCATTTCTCTCAGTGATACTTATTACAATATTGATAGGTTTTGAAATTCACGTAGAATGAATCAACACGCGTTAGAAGTAAGACTTTTCATGCTGCTTTCTTCAAGGTTCCGATGTATATATTTTTATATCTCTCACCTTTTTCAGTTCTAACAGATCCCTCAATTTTTCTGTGTAGCATTTTTCTCGTTTTTTAACCGTGAATCAGTTTTAAAATTATTTCATCTTAATTTTCAGTCGAATCT
This sequence comes from Platygaster robiniae, assembly GCA_028476575.1. Lineage (NCBI taxonomy): Eukaryota > Metazoa > Arthropoda > Insecta > Hymenoptera > Platygastridae > Platygaster > Platygaster robiniae. Next base: position 17,897,685 of record CM052029.1, on the reverse strand, counting down.
ATCAATGACATTCTCACACTCTTACAATGTTTCAGACTTACGAAATCTCAAAATTACTCCCTGCAATCGAAAATCTTACATTCTTACATCTCACAGTCTTACATTGTGAAATCTCGAAATTACTCCCTGCAATCGAAAATATTAGACTTGTACATTTTACAATGTAAAATCTCCAAATTACTCCCTACATAAATTACATTCTAGAAAAGTGACAATGCCGCCTAAGAAGTTTTACTTCAGAAGTGTAACGCGTTGCGTTACCGTTACTTAGGTAAAAAAGTAATTCGTTACGTTCCCATTATTTGAAAAGAAATAGTAAATCGTTACCATTAGTGTTCAAAAAAAGTAACGTCCCGTTACTTTCACGTTACTTTTTGGAATAAATTGAATATAAATAACAAGATATCGAAAAACTAAGGATAAAAAAACTATATCGACACACGTACTTGTGGTTTTGTCCTGGAAACTGTTCATTTCAGAAATAATAAAATAGTTTGAGACGAAAAAGGTGCGTTAAATTTTATTTAATTTCAAAAATACCTTCTGCTCGAACAAAACATCATATTTTTTACATTTTTTGTCTGTTAGGATGAGACCTTCATGAATAATTTTTGTAAGTAAGGAAAGCCATTGAACATTTTTTAATCTGTACTTTTTCACCCTCAGAAAAAATCAGCTTGATCGAATATTTAGTTTTTTCAAGTTCACAAACTGAATGAATATGACATTTACTCATTCAATACTAGCCACGAGGGAAAATGTGCGAATTCGATAGATTTTCAAGAGAATGTTTAATATGCAGGTATACCTAGATTTTTAGTTTTTTTTTGGCACTTTTTGGATTTTTCAGTATGTACAAAATTTTGCAGGATTTTCAAGTATTTTTATAAATTTTTACCGTTTTCCTGTCAATTGGTTGGTAGTTTTCAAACTATGCTCTAGAATTCAAAGCACATGAATTTTTTTGTACTTGAGAGGATTTTTCAGAAAGTAGTGTCTACGTTGGATTTTTTTTTTTCATACATTTTCAGTTTTTCTACGACTTAAAGGATTGTTCAGTGTTTCTTAGACTATTTGTATTTTTCAGAACGTATGAAACGTGGTAGGATTTTCTAGTATTTTTTTATAAATTTTTATATAGATTTCAAGAATTCCGAGCTCTGAAATTTGAAGTATAATGAATCTTTCCTGTTTCAAAGAATTTTTCAAAAAACAGTGTCTCAATAGGTTTTCTTTAGAAGACTGAGAGTAAAAACCGAACTAGTAAGAGACAGATGAATGTGAAACTCCAAGTTTTCTGTCTCTACTTGTTCGATTTTTCCTCTCAGCCTGTCAATTTATTTTATATTTTTTCGTATTTCTTTAGTTTTTCAACGATTCAAAGAATCGCTCAGTATTTTTCAATACTGCTATAAATAAATTTCTGAAATTTGATACTCTAATTAGGAAGTTTACATAGATTTTGGATGTTTTATAGACTTACTTGTACTTTTCTATGCATGTATTTTCTTTTTGTATTTCCTGGTATTTATAGAAATTTTGAATAATTCTTTTTTTTTTTAAGACATTGATTTTAAAGATGGATCATGCAGAAAACAGTTTTTTTTTTATGAATCAAAAGTAACTATTCGTTGTTATCTTTTTCCAAATAAAAGCTTTCTTCGGAAAATTAGCAGACAGTTCATAAATAACGTGATTACGTTTTAGCTCAAGGAAAGTGCATCCACGATAAATCACGTAGCACGAGCCAAGTTAATTTTTTGCCTCATACGAGTCATCTTCAATGACTGTTACTGCCATCAAGTTGAAAAGTGAAATCAGTGAAAAATTTGAAATTCAATTACAATTCAAAGCAACAAGGATTGACTGAACATTATTTAATTGTATCGTGTATCTCAAGAAAGTCATGAATATTACAAAATTTTTAATGTTCTATTGCACTCACTCGCAGAGCGTTTCCTTAGACAATAAATATTTGTAAAGCTGAAAATTGTTGCAAAAAAATTTTGAAGTGGAATTTTATTTTATTATTGTTTAGGAAATAATTGCTGCATTTGAAAAAATTTCCAAGTATATTTTTATTTTTTTCTATTATTAGAATACGTTAGAAATATTTATCAGTTACTGTGTAAACAACTGAAATTTTTGACATATTTCACATCAATTTTAAACATTTTTTACAAAAGATTTCTTGATTATCGGCGCAGACTTGGATTATTTTACTCAGAGCAAGTTTAACGCGACATCACACGGGAATCAAATTAGTTATAAATGTTAAACAAGACCATTTGTTTATTACATACGATCGATAATGCGATTATCGCATGAGCGAAGTTTAGTTCGATGATGATACGTAGATATACTAATAACTTTGATCTTGAAACCGATGAAATCTATCGATTTATTTAACTGAAGAACTTTCATACTTATTGAAAAACAAATGAAAAAAATATGAAATTCGCAATTATGAAATTACATGTTTTTGAAAAACATTTTTTTATAACTTATACCGTATTTGTATTAAAAATTTGCCGGAAGTTACGTTTTTGCAATTACTCTAAAATTCGAAAGCTTACTTTTTGCCAGTGAATTGATGATTAACAGTATAATCTTCACTGCATTACGTTTTTTTGACTGTATGAGAATTTTGAAAAAATAAAATACTATGAAATAACTTCTGGAAATTGCTTTCAAACGATTTTTCGTGCCTTTCTTTCATTTTAATATAATTTTTAAATAAACTTCTTCAAGTTTGTTTAAAAAAACACATTATATCGTGTTTTCAACAGAAATTCTTATACAAAGTTTCTGTTTTAAAAATGAAAACCAGTGTAGAATTCAAAGATGTATTATTATTTCGTTTGTCAACACGCAGTATGATTTCCGAAAATTTAGAGGCGTTGAAAAAAATTAACTAAACTAGAAATATAAGGAACTTTTGATAGTGATTATATTTTCAAACATGTGTTCTTAGCCTTGTGTTTCGTCATGTGTTTTTGAGTTAATAAAGCTCTTTTTATATGTACGAAAATATAAATAAAACTTGTGTCTTGAGTGTTTTTATTCCAATAATACAGGTTGAAAAATGTAATGTGTTCTAGCTGCTTGATAAAAACTCCTTATCAGTGTAAAATTAAAAATTCAATGAGTAAATATATTGAAATTTTCAGTTAACATTTGAATATTCAAAAAGTAATAAATGATTTTCATTATTCAAAATTTGCTGACAAAAGGCTAGTGATTATTTGATATATTTGTAAAAGTCAGATCAACTTTTTTTGATGCGTAGAAATCATTTTAATGTCCTAACAGAACTAGGTCCATTTTAGAAAGAAATTGTGCTTTTTACGAGTTATAACAACTTTCAACATATAAAATTATTACATTCAACAAGAAAAGCACAAAAAATTGTACGATTTCACTCACAATCAATAAAATCTTTATACGATTTCAGCTTCAATCATTAATAAAAACGAATGTTGTAATGAATAGAGAAGATTTTTTAAAAGTCATGGAAACTGAAGAAATACTCCCTAACTTTTCAAAATTCAGAACGGACACTTCACACAAAAGAAAAGCTTGTTTTTATCTTCGCCAAGGCAAACTAGGTCTCGTGTGCAATTTTCGTGGGAGTCTCGAAGTAACTACAGTAACACTTATCCTCCCAAGTCAATGACACTTTTAACTTTTAATCCTACGAATGAAACTATATGAAATTCGCATCATTTTCTCTTCCTAGAGTATCGAACCTTGCCGTTTTATGATCGTAAACAATTCGCACGTCTTAATTGGAGATCAATAACGACGCATGCTAGGATTTGCATACTGACTTATTGAATCATTGTGGCATGATTACACGCAAGTTCGATTATTATTTCGCTCTAGGCTTTGCGACCGTCAATTATCCGTCACAAATGGTATAAATTACCGACTTTTTCACGCTCGATAAACGTCGCAAAATATGCCGTGTTTTCATGGTCATTTCGTTGCCTGCTGCTAAAACATTTTCTTTGAGAGCTAATTTTATAATTATGAAGAAAATTTGTAATTTGAGGTTCTTCAAGTGGGAACTATCAATAGTATTTACAAATATCAGAACAAAATGAAATTATTCTGTTACAATGAAAATTCTAATCCTCTCTACTTATACAATATTTTTCTCACAGCTGACTTTTTCATGATTTTTCAAGTATCAATTCTTCTTTAATTCATCATTACAAATCTTGTAAAATTTCAAAGATACGGTTTCCAGTCACTCACACATAAACGAAATCAACCACTATGACGTACGAATACGCAATAATTATAAATTAAAAGCGTTATACAAAAGTCATATTTTTTGAACAAATTGATAAAATCGTACTTCGAAATGTTAGTAGTAAACAAAACTCGAAAATTTCGTATCATCCTGTTTATTAAACGTATACTTAGTTTTTTTTTCATGGGAACTGTTTTCGAGATCTATCTCTTTCTATAATTATTTTTATCATGCAAAATTCATACGTTCTCTCCTTTAAAATGATGATCGTTTTCAATTACATGTTGAGCCAGGACAAAATAATTTTTAGTCAAAAGACGAATATTACTTTTACGTTAAGACATTCTAGTTTTTAAAAATCTGTTTGTTTATTGATTTTCGTGAATGTAATTACGTCCTCTTTTCTATTTCAATTCAAGTATCTAGCGAATTTAATCTCACTCAATAAAAATCCCAAATTTATTGGCTAAGATAATATTTGCCAGATACTTCAATCTCTTTGTTTATCTTAAATAACTAAAATTACAATTTATTATATTACATTCTAAGATGAAATCTTACTGGTCCATTTTTTAAATTTATCTATACCTTTTCGAATAATTCCTTCATGCAATTTATTATTCTTTTCAAGAATTTTTTATGTCCTTTTTTTTTAATTATTCTAAAATCTCTGGATGTCAATTTTCAACAATTGGTAAAACATTTTTATTCCATTTGGTTCTTTTCATCATTAATTTCAAAAGTTTCAGATTTCAGAGTTTTTCTCCTAATATTCACAATGAATTCCATATGATAATCATTAACCGACAAAAAATTATAAATTTCACTCAAGTTTTCAAGATCAAAGTGTTGATCGGATAATTTGAAAATGTTATCAGCAAGACTTGAAACAACTGCTTTTTTTATGAAACGGATTTTGAGAATAAAAATTTATGTAACTTTTTAATAAAGGCAGTCTTATAATTCAAAAAATTTATGTAAAAAGATCAAGCAATAAAAAGTTGGAAAGATACTTTTAAGACTTTGCAGATAAACTGTAGTCAAAATTTTTCAAACTTTGTGTAACTTCACAGTCAAAAAAATTTTAAATTTCAAACATCTATTATAGACTTTCTCTTAAAATCGTGTTTGACATTTCATGGACACGTATATGAAAAAGATTTCAGAGAAATATATATCAAATTTATTGTTTTCATATTAGATATATTAATTTTTGTATATTTTTTTAATGTTCATTTTATTCCAAGACACTACATGTTCGAATATTTCGAAATATCTTTTGCACATATATATATATTATCAAGTATACAATATTATTTTTGTTATACAATTTATATTCCATACAATATAATTTTTTTGCTTCAACTAAATAGCTATGATAAATTAGGGAAAATCTGCCAAAAAAAATTTATCATGTCGAAATCCACTTGAATTTCAACAAGTTTGAGTACACATTTTCAATGAGAAATCATTCAAAAGTAAAATGATTTTATAGAAAGTATATAATTTATATAGACAGTGTCTATTTTTTTCATAGTTGCGCCCATAACTTTGATAGAAAATTGGATAGACAGTATGAAAAATGCTTTAAAGACAGTCTCTTAAATTTAAGAGAGAAATTTCTGAGAGTTTTCAATCATTTTCTAAGTCATTACTATACCAATTTAAGACAAAAATGATTTTTGAAGAGTTTTTTATGCCAATTCGTCACTTTAATTCGAAAATTTGAATTTTAATTGTTATTATTTCATAATATTTTAGTTACAGTATTATAAATATCGAACTATAAATCGTTTGATTCGTCGAGTTTGTACATTTTTCACTTACTGTTTCGTAAGTTTAAAGAACCAAAAAGTTTTACACTTTGTTCGAAATGATATTGATATTTTCGAATGAAAGAACAAAATTTGAAAATATATTTCCAGATTCTCCAGTTTCGAGCGAATTCCATCAATTGAAAAAATTAAAAAAAAAGACGACACTTAAAAAATTTAATTTCAATCATTCCTCCAATGAAATATGAAATTCAAGAAAATTCACTCCAAAACTTGCGTCATCGTTCGCCTTTTTCATTTCCCCTTCTTATCCTGCAATTCAAATTTACTTCGCCAACAAATTCGTTTCGATCGTAAGACTGACTGTGATTGATTTCCTGGTTTGCCAATAAACGATCGAATGGAAATTAATCTAGGATCGTGACACAATGGAATCGATACTCGATAATAATGATGAATCACGATCGCGAGGATGACGCGGAAAGAAACGAGGAAGCGCCGTGGCGCCCACGCGGGGGGCGTTCCGATGCAAAGAATGTTACGAGGGAATCGAGATGATGCACGAAACGAATTTTCCGCTGATAAGTGTTCGATTTGCATCGAGCACTGCGTAATTTCTCGAGCAATGAATTCGAGTGGGTGACTGAGCCTTGCTAATTGAAATTTTTGCATTCAAAGAGCGAAAGTTCGCAAATTGTATTCGAGTAATGACGAAAAAAAGAAAAAATGCATGTTTAACAGGAAAGGCATACATCAATAATATAAATATGTACTACAAAAAGAAGTTGGAAAATCTTCGAATTGAATAATATAAAAAAATTTCACCACAACATACACATAGAAGAGAAAAAAAACACTCTCACGTCGAATTTGAATTATTGAACCTATTCATCCGAAACTAACACGCATGGAAATGAAATAATTGAACGCATTTCCCATTGTCGAGCATTGCTCTACTTACGCGAATCTTTTATCCATAACGGTCGCGTTTGTCCATCCAAAACGAGACATTGATTGAAACGATTCTGATTTTCCTTCGTCATCTGACCATAGACTAGGCAGTAATTTTTCAAGTATGGCGATTGCCGTCGTGAAATTATTCATGCTTTTTTTATAAATGCCGACCTCATTGACTAAGGTCATTGTCTGCTTTTGAAAAGTGCGTAATGTAAAATTATCCTATTAATGCAAATAATTATTTCATACATTAAAGCTAATCCTTAGTGTTTTCGTTATAACTTGAAATCGATGTTTCTTTTGATCAACTGCTTACTTTACTATATTTTTTTTCTCATTTTAGCAATGTATTCAAAGGTAGGTTTTACAGGTTGATTTTTACATTGAAATGTTGCGTCTCATGAAGTCTACAACTGATGATTCGCACCTTAAATTACAACTGAAAATTATTTTTGTATTGTGTTTTCATCATGGCAATATATCATACATTGTTTTCAAATGGGAATATCAAACTATTTGACATTGATTTCCTTAATGGCTAGGCCACCCCTGGTACCGGAAAATGATGCTCAATCCAAAAGTTATTTTTCGGGTAAAAAAACTGCAAACAGTTTATTTGGACTTACGGTAACATTGTACGACTTATGAATTACCAAAAATAAATTGTGAAAAATCCTCTCCCGAATGACGTACGAATTTCCGAGTCAAAAAAAGTCATTTTAATACCTATATGTTTTTATTTATTTTTATTATACTTGAAAAAGTATTCGAAATCTTGCAAAACAGATACGTCATTTAACATACAGACGTCATTTTACATACATTTCTAAAAAATTTGATGAAAATCGGTTGCTGATTAGTCAAGATATCGGGTGCACCGTTTCAAGCTGACCTGCAAAAAGAGCTAAAGAAATCCTAGCATATGATTGCTATTTTCCAAAAAAAAAATGTATTGTTAGAATTTGTTATCATAAGTCGGATAATATTACTGTCAGTCCAAATAGACTGTGTGCAGTTTGATTTACCCAAAAAATGATTATTGAATTGAACATTTTTTTAAGTCTCAGGGGAACATTTTTTCAAGTCCCAGATTATCGTTGTACACTATACTACAGATTAAATGTGTTAAAATTTTCACAATGAAAATTTGTCAAAATTAATAGATTGAAATTGTAAAATACAACGAAAATCTATGTAATACGACAAATTTAACTGCTCGAATTCTTTGGAGTAGAGGATATTTCAGATCAATCTGTGAAGATTTTAACAGAATCATATTTATGTAACACATTTTAATTCAGGTCGAGAAAAACTTTTTCAATGGTAACAGCGTGAATTCTAATCAAATGATGAGTATACGTATAAAACGAAATAATTCTGAGTTTGAAAGCTAGAAAATCGGATACTCAAGACTTACTAACTTGAGTCAATTATTCAGGAAATTTTAAAAGTTGGAGAAATTTATTCATTCTTACTTTTTATGAATGAAACAGAATATGCATAGTGCATGAAGTGGAATAATCATTTTATTTTTTTTACTTTTCAATTCATAGTTGTGAATTATTTGAATAAAAAATGTCCAGTGTGGATATGAAAAATTTTTCAATAATCAACATATATTCATTAATTAAAAAGTGGTCAGTTTGAAAAATGTAGACTTCACATTTAAAATATCAAAATTACACGAATAGATTCTATATAGTTTATTTCTTTATCGTTATTTTTGGTGGAAAAAAATTGAATCGAAACGAGTTGAGGTTTGTATAGAAAATAGAAACTATACATGTGTAACACATTCAATATTCTTAATTTTGTAAGAGTTTTTTTTTCATTTATATTTTCATATTTAAATCTTTGTGAAATTCTTAATAAAACATTTTTCACGCTTTATAAAATTTTATAAGTTTTGAATGAAGTCATTTTCAACATTTTTCAAAGCAGCCTGTGCTTTATAAAATTACAAAATAAACCTTGAGTAATTTTTGAAAAAAATTCGATATCATATTATAAATATTTCAACGTGATTTATAAAGTACGCATGGCTTTATTTTTATTTTACATTTTTTTTATGAAAAGCGGAAGAAGAAGAAGAAAGAAATCGATTTCATAAAGGATTAAATGAAGATTGGATAAAGATTTTATAAAAGTTGAAGTAACAAAGTTAAACAAAAAACTTGTTATTTTAGAGTAGAACGTTGTTCCAAGTGATGTATTTCATAAATAATTAAGCACAATTATTGAATGACTTGAAAATCGGAAAAATTTGCTTCTTGAATAAAATTATATACGATTCATATTCAACTCAATGTATATAAATGAATTATCATACTATAATTCATAATAATCAAAATTCAATAACCATCACCTTTTGTTTTATATGAAATTCGAAAACCACAAAACTTTTTTCACTGCCGAATAAAAAAAATTCCAAGATCAAAAATGCAACTCTGAAAATAAAAACATTCTTGAAGAAAATTCTTTATTATAATATCTAAAATGAAATTCGCAAAATTGATAGAAGGTTATATCGTTATATCGTAAGAAAAAAAAAATTCACTTTGTAATTCTGTGAAGTCTTTCTCAAACTAAGTAGTTTTATGTGAGATGGAGAATAAAAACAGAAGATTGAAATTGGAATAATTGCCCATTCAAAAAAAAATTGGCGTGAGTTTCAAAACTCGCGAGAGAAGTGAAACTTCTCACGGTGAACTACTGCAAGTTTAATTAAACAGAAAAGAATGTTTGTTCAATTTTATGAAAAAAACAACTGAAGAAACAATCCAAACCAAAGCATGAACTGCGTTCAAAACTTTAGCTTGAAACAGATTAAATTAAAATCGGAATTTTGAACGAATGAAATTCTAATTCAAATTTAAAGTTTTACGACAAAGTTTCACTTTTCTTACATTGCATGTATACCATATGATTTGAGCTGTGGAAGAAAAGAAAATCTTCGTCGTCAAATTTCAAATTTATATTTGAATTTTACTTGTTTGAAATTCCGATTTTAATATACATAGGTTTCAAGCTACAGTTTTTAAAGCTGTTCATGCTTTGGTTTTAATGGTTTCTTTAGTAGTTTTTCTCATAAAATTGAACGAACTTTCTTTTTTGTTTAATGAAACTTGCAGTAATTTGCAGTTCAGTAGTGAGAAGTGTCACTTATCCGGCAAGTTGAAAAATTCACACCAGTTTTTTTTTTTCAAATGTTATCCATAATGAAATAAGTGTAAAATGTTGAAACTAGAAATGTGAATTTTCCGTTTCTAATTTTCAGCACATTTATTTAAGAAAAAGAATCATACATTTTTTTATTTCACAATAATAAACCTTGATATTCTTTTCAATTCCGAATAATTAACTTGATATTCTTTTTATTTCAAAATAATGAACTTGATATTTTTTCAAGTTAGTTTTTACTGATTAATGATTCTTAATGTCTAATTAATTTATGTGACGCAATCAATTTCAGTAATAGTAACCATTATAAAAGAGATACAAAAGATGGAACTAAAAATGTTGGTTTCATGTTGATCATTTCTCTGAAATTTATATTAGAATGAGCATTTTATATTAATTTTCATTTTACAATATCAAGAAAATAAAAAAAAAAATTATAATATATTCAATTTCAGTTCCATTTGTCTCAAAATAATGTTTTCATAATATTTTTCTACTATTATCGTTTAAAACAACAAATGATTTTTCTATTTTTATTATTATAAAATGAATCAAAAAGATAGAACTTACAATGTAGGTTTTATGATTACTATTTTCCTAAAATTTTTGTAAGAATTAGCGTTCTAAATGTCTATTATATTTTTCAAGCTCTGTTCCTAATCCTTTGTTTTCGAGCCTTAGTTACGCCAGCCTTTGTTCCCAAACCATTGTGACGCTCTCAAACGGATTTTTCTCCCAACGAGCTGTTAGAAGTTTCACTTCAATAAATAATCTCATGATATTGACGACTTGAACGATATTCTTACTGATGAAAAAGAATATGAAGAAATTTCAAATAATTTGCATTCTATATCAAGCATACTCAGACGAAGAATATGAAAATAAAAAAACTTCACCAAAGCGTCAAATCAGCAAATTGTTATAAGTAATGAAAAATACGTACGTTTGAAACTAGAAAGTCAACGATCAACAATCTCCGAAATCAACATATTTTAAAGACCTTCAATATTGTATTTACCGTATATACTCGCATATAAGCCGCACACTATTATAAGCCGCACCCCAATTTTTTAGGTGTCAATCGGTGAAAAAACGTTTAAGCTCGAATATAAGCCGCATATTGAAAATTTGTAGTTTTCTAATGCCTTCACTTAAAAAGACAGGTATAGAGGCACCGAACTGGACCTTTTTTCAGAAAAAAATATCGATAAAACACTATTAATCTACAATATTAACAATACTTTCATTCATTTCTAGTAGAGAAAAATCACTCACGGAAAAATTATAAAAAGTTATCACGAACAATTAAACTACTTTTAGAAAAGAATGTATAATTTTTTAAAATTTCTTAGGCAGCCCGTGTGTCTTTGTTGAATAATTGCACTTGCCTAAGGTTTTATTCTCGTCTGTTCTTGCCATAAATTTTACTATGATTTCAAAGTCATTTCCCATCATTTATTTAACTCAGATAGACACTAATCCTCATTCAATTGATATGAGATCTCTTTGTTATCTTCTTTCTTTTGTCTACGGAAATCGAGGGCCACTCTATAAATCATCCAAGAAGTTCATAGAGCATTCGAAAAATGTAACTCCATTAGGAAAACTCCTCAAGAGTAATCAATTTATCATGACAATTCATCTAAGATTTTCTAAAAGATTCCAGGTGGGTCTGTAATCTTCTCGAATTTTCTCGAAAAGAAAATACCTATCCACCTATAAAAAAACGTCGACCGACACGAAAATTGACAGTTTTTCGCTAGCTGCCAATCGGTTCGAATCACTTATCTTTTTTTTTGTGACACGTAGAATTCTTGTGCACCGTTTATCGTTTTTCGAGTGCAATTGTGCGGTTGATATTATTTCAAGTATTAACGTAAGTTACTGAAATCAAATAATCAGTTCAAGAAGTGTGTATCTATTCGAGCAAGATGAGCTCGACAAAAACAAGATGTCAATACACTGCAAAATTTACAAAAAATGCTATTCTGAGAGCTGACGTGATTGGAAATCGCAAAGCTGCAGCAGAAGTGGGTGTCGATAAAACTCAAGTACGAAGATGGCGTGCCGACTGTATGAGAATTTTCATGTGTGGAACCAACCTGCGTGCTTTTCGAGGCCCAAAAAAAGGACGAAACCCAGCCCTGGAGAACGAGCTTGCAGAATTCGTCATTGAAAGAAGAAAAAATGCCCTTCCTGTCACAATTGAAACTATCAAGAAGAAGGCCTTAGAAATAGCCACCAAGCTCAACTTGACAAGGCAGACATTCAAAGCAAGCAAAGGGTGGGTCGCCAAGTTCATGAGAAGAAAAGGATTTTCCCTTCGACGCCGGACTACGATATGCCAAAAACTGCCTCCTGACTTCGAAGAAAAACTAGTAGCTTATCAGTGCTACGTCGTTTCCCTGCGACAACAATTCCAGTTCCTTCTGTCTCAGATGGGAAATGCTGATGAAACACCTATTTGGCTCGACATGCCTCGAAATTACACAATAGATGCAATTGGTGCTAAACAGGTAGTTAAAAATAAAATATCTATTTTCCGTGACTTATTTAATAATTTGAATATGATCGGTGTCTAAGTGGAAGAAATAACAAAGAATACGAGCAAAATTTTTAAAAATCTTGAGGGCCCTGTAAGTGATTCCTGAAAATTAATAAGCAGTTTGATAATCGCATACTTTTGACATTGTGAATTCTCATCCTTTTACTATATTATAATTCTCATACTCGACCTTATCAAGAAAAACATTTTTTTAATTGAAAAATATTAGATTGTGTCAACAATTTGAATTCGTTAGTCGGAAAATTTCAAGAGCTAAAAACTTAGCATATTTCATTTTTTCGAAAATCTAAAGCATCAAATTTGAAAACATTCAAAACAAAGAAAATTTGAAAACTTTTTCATATTTTTAAATTTGAAAAAGTTTTATGATTGCTAAGTTCCTCATAATCATGAAAAATTTTACTGAAATAAAAAACATGATATGTTTACCGTAATTAATAGATTGCTTTGAACACTGTCAGTATAATTAAAGCATGCGATTTGTATTTTTTGAATTCCTTAGATACCACTAAAAACGACTGGTTACGAAAAGCAGCGCATAACAGTGATGTTATGCATCACGGCTGATGGTGGTAAACTTCCACCTTTCCTCATCTTTAAAAGAAAAACTGTGCCAAAGCCTAAAAAAGGAAGTGACGAAAAGTTTCCACCAGGTGTAATTGCGAGGGCTCAAGTCAAAGGCTGGATGACAGAAGATCTAATGAAAGATTGGCTACAGAATGTCCGAGCTCGCCGTCCCGGAGCCGTGTTGCAGCTACCTTCAATGTTGGTTTTAGATGCGTTTCGTGGCCATTTGACGGACGAAGTGAAGAAAAAAGTAAAAGAAGTAGGGTCTGAGATGGTGGTAATTCCGGGAGGAATGACATCAGTTCTCCAGCCCCTAGACGTCTCCGTGAACAAACCATTTAAAGATTTGTTGAAAAATGAATAATAGAAATGGCTCGACCACGATGACCATCACACTACACCCACAGGGAAAATCAAGAGGGCTTCCCCGTACATTGCAGCACACTGGGTCAAGTCCGCCTGGGATTCCGTCAATGAAGATCTGGTTCGGCGCTCTTTTCTAAAATGCTGTATCAGCAATGCGATGGATGGTTCACAAGACGATGCTATTTGGGAGGACTTGGAAGATAAAGCATCTGATGACGATAGTCATGACTCGAGTTCTGCTGCTTCCCAAAGTGAAACAGAAATCGATGACGAAGGTAGCGCAGAAGATGAAAGCGAAGCTGATGAATAATATTGTTGAAGGCCTTACGATCTGATTGTACACATTTTATCATAATCATGAAATACGTTTCACTTGAAGTATTTGGGAATAAATAATGTAAAAAATTTGTTGAATTTTATTTCAGTGTAATTTCCTTATCTTTTAGTTATGACCTCTTAATAGTAATGAAAAATATTTTTCGAGAATTTTTTTTAAATTACCATTCCAAACGATCTTCAGAAAAAAGGTGCGTATATTTTAGCATTGAGTCAAATTTTTAGATTAGTATCCGAACATAAGCCGCAGCTTGATTTTGGAGCTCCAAAAGTGTAAAAAAAGGTGCGGCTTATATGCGAGTATATACGGTAGTAAAATGTAACAAAAACGTTATTTCTGCATACGCTGTTTATACTTATTGTAAGAAAAAACCTCTGAAAGACCTACACGACAACGAATGCCGTCTACTCCCAACGCATCTTGCACAACTTATCTACGCTCCACGCTCCCCGATAAATTGTAATCCAGGATCATAGCGCAAAAGGTGATAAATTATCAGTGTCTTGTCGCAGTAATTGGCCCGCGACGTGCGTTCCAGGTTTGACATTTCCGCTGTAACACAATGAGGAATCATTCCCGTTTCGAAACGTCAATTGCGTCACGGATCACTGTAATGAAACCGCGACTTCACGCTTCGACCATCGATACATGATTTTGCACTCTGTTTCCATAATAATGTAAATGATACGCGTAAACGCAACATTTTCAACGAAGTCACTCAAACGTGTATATGACACGAATTTGTTGTTTCCCATGAAAACTTCGTGATAAGTTCAGACCACGTTCGGAAATTCTGCAAGGTCAATTAGCGTTAAACAATCGAATTCAATTAGCTCATTGGCTTCGACTGTTAGCGTTTGTTAGATTATGTAATCTAATCGATTATTCCGCGCGATCGATCAATCCGTACTTCGTGGAACGGAATCGCCAAGCCTTTTCCGCGCGGACGATGTTTATGAGAGTAAAGGGAATCAATTTATTCTCACTTTTTTTACAGTCAAAATGATTTTATTGTTGAAATAAATGAGGATACGTTTATATCGATTTCAATTGCGATTGTGAAAGGAAGTAAGATTTACAATTCGTTTTTTACTGATCCTCTAAGATATAAGAGAAAAATATAGACTACAAAAAATTTTACAAGTATTTTTTAATTGAGTCATTTAGAGCCCACTTCTGGAAAATATATGAACTTCAGAGATTGCTGCAAAGAATTCATTTCTAGATGAACAATAGTATGCGAGTTTTGGAACAATTTTAATTCGAGAATACTTTTGAATTTCGATTGGACGAGGTATAAAAAATTTGAACTTTATTGAAAATTTTTATATAAAACACACAAATTATGACATTAAATACAGCAATTATGTTTTTTTTATTTTTCAATTCCTTGTGATTTTGACATTGGAAATTTTTTACAAATTTCGATATTCTTATTCACAGGCGTACATTTATATAATTGATGGAGTTCTCAAACATAGCTATTTGAAATTCTTGAATATTCTATAGTAATTTAGAATTTCCAAAGCATTTTCGATCTTGATCGTTTTCTCTTTCTCATAATTCTCGTACTTCATATGTATACACGCTGAGAAAAAAATCAGGGAAAAAGTCCCATACTAGTTTGGCAATGCGGATACAACTCGCTAGTATAACGGAATTTCCTAGTTGGTATGGTAAAAACTGCAAGTTCTTCTAGCAACTTTTCCCCCATGAACTTCAACTTTTTAACAGACTAGCTTGAAGTTCTAACCATATCAAATTATTGGTTTTACCATAAAAAGTAGGAATTTCCGTCATACTTGTGAGTTGTATCCGCGTTGCCGAATGAGTATGGGACTTTTTCAACGATCGTATTTTACTTTTTCTCTGTTTTTTTTTTTTTTTTTTTTTTTTTCTCAGTGCACTGGTCATGAAAATGTTAATAAATTTAAAGAAACTCATGAGTTCAATGTTTCAAACTAATCTTCCGGAATTCGAGAAAAATATTCAAGAGTGTAATGTTGTTTCATGTCTTTTATATAAAAGTTTTTTATATTTCTTGATTTCAGGAACTTATGAACGTTAGACGAATTCTTCTAATTGGATATTTATTCTTGAAGGAAAGCAGGTTTTTCAATGTATTAAAAGTTTAACCAATTTCATAACATTATAGTCTGCTTCTGGGAAAAAAATATATTTTAAAGATATAAACGAATATTAATTTCTATATTAGCAACAGTATGCGAGTGTTAGAAAAATTTTCTTTATCAATTATTTTGCGAATTAGGCAAAATATAGCAAATTTCTGTTGAATACACATTTTTAATATAAAATATCCTCAATTATACTTTCTTCTATTATTGTATAATAACTAACAAATTATAGCGTGTACTATATACATCACTTTTTTATGATTTCATATTATGAATATTGAAATTTTGTTACTGAAAGTAAATTTTCATTAGCAGGTGAACATTTTTATAATAAATAAATGTTTGATAATCCATGTCGAAATTCTGAGTATTTTCATATTTTTCTTTAGGAACTAATAAGGGTTTGGCAAATTTTTTCAGTTAAACACTTATACTTGGACAAGGGAAGAATGATCAAGGGTTTTACATCATTGAAAAAGTTTAACCGATGTGATTATGTATTAGAGTCCACTCCTGAAAAATATACGAATTTTAAAGATTTCTATTTCGAATGCATTTCTTAATTAGCAACAATATGCGAGTATTAGAAAAGTTTTGTTATATGCATATTTGTGAGATTGGAATAAAATTAAAGCCATTTTGAATCGAATTCATAACTTTCATACACAAGATTTTTGATTATATATCTCATCATTGTGTGCCGATAACTTATGACATTTATCTCATCGAATACTCTTTTCTTGTTTCGTATTGTAAACATCGAATTCTGTAATAACTTTGATATTTTCATTCACAGGCGACCAGTTTTATGAAGAATAGAGTTTTCATATATCGTTACCCTGAATTTTCAGATTTTTTATAATATGGGTTTTTTGAAGATGTTTTTAGGGATGATTAATTCCTCAGGATTATTTAGATACTCGAATATGTTTACATTGTTCAGCTATATTAATTTTCATCTAGTTTTTATATTAACATGTTTATACTTGGACAAAAAAAAAAAAAAAAAAAAAAAAATATAGTAAACTGAATAATTAAACTTCTCTAAGTATATTCTTTTACAAACATTCTATAATATCATTCAAGGGTCAAAGTTTGTTTCATGTCAAAATTATGTATATATTTAATTCTTTTTCTTCTAGAAACCAATAAAGTTTGAGCGAATTCTTCAATTTTCCGAATTTCGAGATATGCTGAAAATGTACTTTTCCTGGAAATTTATTTTAATTTTCTACACACTATAATGTATGAAATTTTTCAAATATTTATTTGTCAATATTATAAACATACTGACATGATATTAATCAATAAATATCATTGTTCTTCTATCACTTTTCAGCAAATTTATGGATAAAATCGTGACCAATAGTCACGAATAAAAATGATTTTCATAGGATTTCCACAGACCCTAAGAATTTAATGGAAATCTCGATATAAGGTGCCTTAGATACATGACAGTCAACAATAACTATTCATCATAAACAACAAAAATATATGAAAAAAAAATTATTAGTTTCACGTTTTGGTTCACTTATCATGTTTGCTTTGCCTCCTTTTCCAAAATAACTTATTTCCTGAATCCTTCCACAACGCATGAGATCCGCCTTCTTGAAGCCACAATAATACGAAAAAATGAAAAAAATTTGCACTCACCGGAAGTGGTTTTACCACATCGTAATGTCCCTCTTGATTCCTTACTTCATGGGCATTGGAAAGTGTCGAGTTTTGACGGCTGTAAAATAACGAATTTTACAGCGTACTGGAGATAATAAGCTGCTTCATTTATGACTTTATTGTGATTTTTTCCATTACCAAGAATATGATATTTGTTGTTCAACAATAATGAGAAAAACATGATTGCAGTTCGAAAATTCCCAGAACGTAAAACATCTTTTTGTTGATAACAAGCAAATAGAGTTCCATCGGTTACATATAAAGTTTTTAATTCTAATAACTTAATTTGATCATGTTTCATCAAGAGAAAACTGTGTCGAGAAATTTTCAGTGTTAATAGAAATCGTGAAAAAATCCAAACACATGCTAACAATAATTTAAAAAATAGTTGTAAACTTCTACACATTATTCCAAGGATTTTAAAATTTGTTAAATTTGTAATAGGATTTCGCATTTAGAATAATGAAACTTTGTTCAGAAATTTTGAAACTTACAATATTCGAAAATGCATTATTTTAATGGAAAGAATTGATTTCGTTTATCAAAAATAAATTAAATATTGATCAACATCAATATCCACAATAATTTGAAAACATTGGAACGATTTTTTGAAATTAAAACAAACATATTTTAACACACCAAAATATGAGAAATAAAAACTTCTCTAAAATGCATTGGAGTTTGGAAGCTTCGAAAATTGTTCAGCTTAATATATATTTCGAAAGGTTTGAATATATAAATAGCTTTAGAACATTTATTGCTCTTTCAATAGTGGAAGACAAATCGAATTCTGAATACTACTTACGAATTCCTCTTTTGATTTTAAAAATATAAGTCATATTGAAGAATTGAAGAGGAACTTTTGAATATTCCTAATAAATATTTCAAAACGTTTAGAAAAAATACAAAATTTCTAAATATTCGAATATGACTTTTGCGAATAAAATATTTATTTTCTTATCATTAAGTTTTGCAAATTATAGAAAAAAATTTAACTGACAATGAAAAAAGGCTTCTCTCATATCAAAAGCGTAGGCAGAAATAATTTTCGGAAGCGGTTTTTTGAAAATATATATTTCCTTTGGAATTCGATAATTTTTTATCATTTTGATATTTTTCAAATTTTTGAATTTTCAAGCAACTTTTAGAGTCTGGAATCGTACATTATTCATCTACATATTGAATATAATGGAATTCGATTCTTGCGATTTTCAAGTCACTGAAGTTAAAATTTTTTTTGATACTTTTGTACTAAATCTTTAGTATTTTTACAATTTGAAGGAGTTTTCAATATTATCATTGATTGCTACTCAGGTTATCGAAATTCAAAAATGTAAGAATCAAGTTTTTGAAAAATTCAGATATTTTAATGGGTTCTTTAATAAATTATAGATGCACAATTATGTATTTCATAGATTTCTAGAATGACTACAATTTTCGTATTGAATGTTATTGATAAAATTGTTGCCAGCATTTCCTGGCATTTTCATAGGTTTTTGGTATTTCTTTGAATCGCTTTGTAGATTTTTTGAATCTGATGCTGTAGTATTGAAAATTTTAACGATTTTAAGTAGGTATTTCAATTCACTAACCAGAAAACAGTATTTTCCCATAGATTTACAGCAATGTTTTTATTCGTGTTTTTTTTTTAAAGTTATACAACTGAAAAAATTTCGTCGTATGTAAGTGGTTTTTTTATATAGATTTCTAGAATTCCTATACATTCTCATGTATTCAAAGTTTTATAAACCCTAGAGAAAATTATATATACATAGTTTTTGAACATTGAAGGACTTTTTGTATTTCTCACATTTATTTAGTATCAATGAAACTTTAAAAGTTTTCTGAGTATTTTTCTATATTTTTAGTATTTTTGTTGATTGCTACATAAATTTCTAAAATTTGATGCTCCAGGATTCAAATTTCGATCAATTTTCAGTTATTTCATAAATTTCTGTAACAATGACATACGTATAGTTTTTTTTCATTTTTTATCAATTTTTTTTTTGTATTTAATCTAATATTTTTATTCTCTAACGTTTTTCAATATTTTTATAGGTTTCTATTATGTATTTTTGTTCATTGGCATATAAATTCATAGAATTCGATGCTGTGTAGTCAACAAAATAATAGATATAATATATCGTATTGAAATATTATTATATTATTTCTTGAGATGAATTATACGGAACGATATATCTTTATGAATTATTATAATATTTTAAATAAATATTTCGTGTTCTATGGATTTCTGGTTGTTCTGTATTTGTTCTAGTATTTATATTTTCGAACGTTTTTTTGTATTTTTATAGATTTCAAGTATTTTTGTTGATTGATATATGTATCTACAGAATTCGATGCTCTGGAATTCGAGTCTCTATCAATTTTCAGTTATTTTACGGATTTATGGAAAAGATACATGTATGTATGTAGATTTTTGGTGTTGTATGGATTTATTATATTTTGGTGTAAATTTTTTAATAATTGTAAGATTTCGCATGGTTTTTTAAGTAGTTTTACAGATTTATATTAGTGTTTTAGTTGATTGCTATATACGTTTTTAGAATTTCATGTTCTCAAATTGCAAGTTTTATCAATTGTATGTATTTGTTTAGATTTGTCAGAAAACAGTTCTTTTACATAGAATTCTACTATATATGTACGTACCTACCTACTTTTAGTTTTCCTTCAGTTTGTATAATTCGAAACATTTTCTCGTACTTTTATTAATTTTCATATAGATTTTTACAATCCGATGTTCCTGGGTTCATAGATTTTTATATTATTTGCTTTTCGTAGACTCTTATTTTCCTTTGTAATGAAATTGGTTAAAATTATTTTTGAAATTAGCATTTCCTACGTTATCCTCGCTAAACATGCATGATAAAAACTTTGAGAAAAAATTCTTTTGAAGACTGACGTTCAATACTGTTATTTCTGGGTTGAAATTAAAAATTCTGAAAATTCTTTTACTTTCAGAATTCACAAGAAACCATTTGCTTTGCCCTCTTAATGTCATGAAGAATATTTTTCATAATTTTGAATTATTTTATTAAATATTTCCATTATGCTTATGCGTTTCTTTACTTGTATGATTTTAATAATTAATTATTGTTTTTAATGTTGACTTGAAATAATTAATTTTATCTAAATTTCGGAAGGGGTTTTTCTACGTTCTTGTCACATATAATAATCTTGTAATATTCAAGTCTTATCAGAAATCGAGAATCTCGAGTCACCTCTTAAAATAAAGATAGACGCAACAAAATTATCCTCAGAAATCTAAAGTTTTTTGGATTCAAAGATGTCCCATTAATTTTGAATCATCTAACTCTATTCAAAAAAATAGCTTCAAATTCTATATTTTGTTTGTTATCCAAATAAATTATACCCTTCCCCTTTGACGTTGAAAAAAGCCTAAATCTCACATCCTACACTTAACCTTTGCCCCACAACCTGGTCACCATTTTGAAATAATATCTTAACACAAAAGTTCTCACGTGAAGTCGTTGCCATTGACTGCAGGCTTCGGTGACTGAATTCCCGATCTCATCGATGTATTCGAATGCACTGGAGAAGCTCCTTTGCTCCCTAACGGTTGTTTCATGCTGCAACAAATGATAAGTAACAAAAATAATCAATGACTCTTCCAAAACGACACAGCTAGAAACAATATTAATTAATTTAACAATGTTGCCTTTGACGAAAATAGAGGTTACATCTTCGACATGAATTTTTTGGTTGGAATCGAATAAAAAACGCCTCACGAAATTGATGACATATCATCAATAATGGCTCGGAAAATTCTTGACCTCAGCTCCAGCTCGGGCAATAAACCTCGTCTTCAACACTTGCTCAATTATTCTACAATTAGTCGATTGTAACCGGAAAATCACGTCAAGGTTCTGAATTACAAGTAAAAATCGAAGAAAATCGTTACTTGAAGAACACGAAATCGAATAACGACAAGTGCTTGGAAAGCCCGGGTTTTGGTGGCTTCGACATCGCGTCAGTTGAGACGAATCTGCGAATGTCCTGGTAAAGGATTCCCCGTTATGTAAATCACAGGGGAAAATCGAGATAAGGACGGTGTAACAACGCGTGTCGCGTTTCTGATCAAAGTGCATTTTACGCCAGGACGATGCGCGATACATTGTGAGCCAACGGTTTATGGTTCACGCGCGATGAATTAGGTTGAACGGTGCTCGTCATATCGGGAATTTGCATGGGAAAGGGTTTTCAAGATCGCCAATCGTGTCACGATTTTTAAAATCGTTTATCGGGCGAGGGAAAATGATAGGTTTGAAGTCGAGCGTGCTTGCACGAATTCCCTACTTGTTGAAAATGATAGTCTTTTTTTTTTGTAAAAAATGAGTACATCACCCTATTGAACTTATTTTTAAACATTTTTCACTGGTTCGATTTCAGTAATCTTCAAATGACATGAGCAGATGTTAAATGTATTATATTTTCATACAGGACATTTCAATCAGTTGTTTCTGCTCCTTGTCAAGTAGTTCTGTAAGATATTGATAATAGAATGGAACATTCATAATTTGCTTATTTGACAGAATAACTTGTTCATGAAGAATTGAAAACATTGCAAAATTAAGCATTCAACGAGATTAAATAAAGTTTTACGATTCAAGAAAAGAACTATGTTGCGCTACATCAAGATACTCTGTGTAATTTTGTTTATTGGAAACGTTATTTCTTTTTTCCTTCATCATGATCATCTTCAAAATTCACCTTTTTCTACGATTCACTTCTTCATCAAAAATTTTAGCTTCTTTTTAATTTTTATCGTTACCAGTACGTAAAATGTGTGTACTGACTGCGAAAGTTCCAACCAGATTTTGGAACTTTCGACCTGAAGTTTTTTAAAACTCTTTCCTAAAAGTTTTTTTGATTATCCTGTGTATTTGTTTTTTTTTTTTTTTTTTTGCAGGTATTACTCATGCTCTCTACTCGTAGACTACATTTACTATGTTGTCCAATGTTAATTTATCCGTTCCTGTTTCAACCAAATCCATTTTATTAACAATTTTATCTTCAATGGTAAAATATGTTAAATTATTGCTTGAGAACTTTCGTATAATTTTTATCATATGGTAATAGTAAAAATTTTTTTTCATAAGTTTCGATTTTTCCTGCATTATTTGAAGTTTCAACGGATTTAGACCATGGTAACTTAAGTTCTTATAAACTTTTCATAAATTTCCTAATAAAATCTCAGGTTTTTCATAAAGTCACTTTATAAAAACTTTATAAAAACAATAAAAACTTCATCAAATATTGCTTTTCTTATCAAGCAGCTATATAGAAAAAAGCGGAATTTTATAAAAATACTGAAATTCTGAAAGAAGTTCTATAAAAACTTTATAAAAATCCAAGTTTCTAAGGTGAAAACTAGATCTTTTTGAAATACGTTTTTTTTAGTAAATTCTGATGTAGGATATTTATTTTTTTAATTCTCTAACTGTTTTTTATTTTCCTTGTAAAATCCGTTTTGAGACAATTGTAATTATGAGTTAGACCTACAAAATCGAAAATTACACTTATCACTGAGCAACAAAATTTTTAAATGTTTTGCGACAAAAAAATTTGTGTCAAAAGTGCATAGAAGTATACTTGTCCAGCAAGTATACTTCTACGTTATAGATGCAAAAAAGTTGCAAAAATACAGTATTTTTGCAACTTTTTGGCAAAATTTCTTGACAGAGACAGTTTTCATACAGTTTCTTTATTTAAAAATAAAATAAAATTTTCGGAGCAAACAAACCGATTTCAACTATGATTATTATCGAAAAATCATTATGTCCTACCATAAAAGTCATTTACATTTTATATAATATTTGGTGACTATAATAATCACAGGTGTACATGACTTTTCACACTGGTAAATAATAATTTTTTGATAGAAAATTATTAGCTGGAATTGATGACTTCTTTTCGAGAAATATGAAGGTAATTATCTATTTCAAGAATAACGGTTATTAAGGAACGTTATTCTTTATTTATCGAAAATCAACCGAAAGACTGCAAAAACATTCCAAAAGTGTCTTCAAGAAGAGTACTACTGTAGATTTTGTGCAAAAATTTTTATGTTACAATAAAGTGTTGCAAAGTGTATTTTCTATCGAATTGAATGACTCAAATAAAAGTTACAATATCTGCCAAACTGTATTTAATTAGAGAAGAACTAAGTTCCGATAGACGTTTCAAGTTTTTAAATAATTATGAATATTGCCAAAAAATAAATACATCAAAAAATTTCTTTTTGCAACTAAAATTTATAATTAGGGTTAAAAATAATGCAAAAAAAGAGTTATTTCTCTTGTGAGATTATTTTCCCTCTAAGGTTTATTTTGAAGAAACGAGATTAAAACGTTTGATTCTATTTCAGAAAAGTATACGAAAAAGAAGAAAGTTTTTTAGAAATGTAAATAATTGCCTTGCTCAAAATTTATATGTTCCAAACATGAATTTAATATAGATGATGGAACTTGATGTAAAATTTGATTAACTTTGATTGCTTCTGTAAAATTTTGTTTTCCGTTGTAAATGTAGTTCCTGAAAAGACCTCAACAAAGGAGCCAAAAGCTCGAAAAAATTAATAATGAAATTTCTATTCTATCTGCCTCAAACAATTATATAATACTTAAAAAACAAGAATAATAAAAATAATGCGCTACACATGAACTATAAATTTGATTGAAATTATTTATATAATTAGAGAAAACCAATATTAATAAAAACTATAATTTGCAAAAATGACTCGTTTCATCATGATGTGGATGTTTGTGAAATCGATCCTTGGAGTCAATGTTGTGAATGAAGACGTTTGATGTTGAATTAGTTGAAGCTTGAAATAGTTTAACATTTTTCCATTCTTCAATATTTCTTCATTGTAATTTTTTCTTTTTTCAAGCTTTCGACACTGTATGTCCAGGTCCTCTTCAGGAAAATTTTTAACAAACGTGTCAATTCATTTCCTTCTTCCCGACTCATGTAAGTATAGGTCATTCATGTAGCTTTTATATTGTAAATTGCATTAATCACTTTCCATTCCTTATGAATAACTGTTTAGATCTCTTTCGTTTCGAAACCCAGTCATTTATTAATTACTATTATTTCCCTACGTTTCGATTGCTAACGCGTAATCCTTTTCCAGGGTCTATTGATTGATCTTTACATCATTTGATTCAACGTATCACCTAGTTATCTCGATAACTGGAAAAGGATTGCGCATTAGCAATCGAAACGAAGGGAGAAAATAGTAATTAATAAATGACTGGGTTTTGAAAAGAGAGACATTTAAACAGTTATTAATAATGAAAAACCCCCAGTGAATTAATTGAACAATAAACAATGACTTCCCATTTCTTATTTATTTTTCGTTCTATGTAAAAAATTCTTCTTCTATGTAAAAACGAAGGAAATGAATCTAACGCGCTGTTCGGTTAGGAAGTGAATTGACACGTTCGTGAAAAATTTTCCTGAAGAGGTCCTAGAGTCACAGGGTCGAAAGCTTGAGAAAAGAAAAAATTACAATAAAGAAATATTGAAGAAAGGAAAAGGTTAAACTATTTCGAACTTGAACTAATTCAATTTCGAAGTTCTTCATTCACAACATTGGCTCGAAGAATGGATTTCACAGACATAATTGGGAGTCGCAACAAAGGTTTCGATTGTGAGAATTTGCAGAGATATGCAAATTACCGGTTAACGCAAGGCGGCGAGTTGAGGGTACACGTGCTGCTGTGGGGTTCTTGTTTAACGTAGACAGGCCGATTGTTCACGGAAACACTGACTCTTTCAGCGATCCGGAAACGCGGCACCGTCGGTTTGTGATAAATCATGCTTTTTATCTGCAGAAGGGAAAGGAACAAGGGACGGATACGAAAAATGGACGTCGCCCGTTGGGTCCGTTCGGAGGGGACATTGGGCGCGTCGTGTAATAGCTTGTACCGAGAGTTGCACTTGCTGCGGTCAACTGAAGGCTCACCGCAGGGAACGCGCGAAATGAAACGACAAAACAAGTCGCGAAAATGGAAAGCGCGGGAGCGGAATACTGATGCATCTAAAGACCGCGAGCCTCGCGCCGTGACTGACGATGAACACGCCGCTCCACGAGTCAGTCACTCGATACTCTCTGCTGTATTACGGTAAGCTACCAGCGCTTTATTCGCCCTCCAAATGCAATTCAAGATGAATTTTGAATTTAAACGGTTGTCTCCTTTTAGACTCTTTTTACATTAGTATTTATATTGAGAGGAGAGACTCTCTCTTTGTTATATTTTTTCTTTAGAAGTTCGGTAACGGCTGACACGATACAGCACTCGTACACAAGTGAACAATTGTTTGTACTAGAATATATCTAGTTGCTTTCTTGAAGATAGGAAGCTATATATTATTTATTTTACACGACTCATAGAGTGTGGGATCTCGCACCGGAACTGATTGAACATAAAGTTCTCTGCTAAAAGTCCTCACACTCCCCTTAAAAAGGGGTATATAGTGCGGCTTGAATCTAGTTAAAGAACTAGTTCAAGAAAGACCGGTAGCCATAATAATAATTTTGTGTTCCAGGCTGAGGAAAAGGCCCATCATCTCTACCGTCGCCACCGGACCGTAATATTAATTTATTATGAAGAGCCTTGTGTCGACGTCGCGACTGAACCGCTCTTATCCTGCAGTTGGGCAAGCAAATTTCTTGGAGTTACCATTCTTAGTGGCACAAAATTCACGCTCACTAAATAGTATCATCGAGCACCGTGTATACTACGGTTTGTCTTGCACAAGCAGTGACGGGACGAATGAACAAGGCATTCAAACATCCACGTATCTCAGTCACCGCGTGTGCGGAAAATTCAAGATGAATGAGACACGAGCCGTAAATAGATGAAATTAGCAGGGCGGTATGACTAAGATTTAAGGTCTGAAATAACCAAACTTGCGGTGTTTTGGGAAAATTACACACAACATTTTGAGGCATAACGTTACCGTTAGTTCAAATGTAGCTCATTACGTTACTATTGCTTTGAGATGAATAAGTACAATTGGTCCTCATAACACTGTGCAATGTGCAGCACTTTTCTGCGACAGAGAAATCTTCGCAGAAAATGGAGAGAAATACAGCCACTGAACGTACTCGTGAAATATTTTTGCCATTTCTTTACTCTTTTACGAGATATCGACACCCGAGTCGAAATATCCGTCCTCTTTTCGTCCTCGTTTGATTCTCCCAGGAGGAGAATTCGAGGATGAATGGGGAAAAATCTCCAAAAAAATCAATCATCAGTCTCAGAAAATCCTCAAATTAATTACAGGGAGACAAAATGAGGTTCAAAGAAGAAAAAGGAGAATTCGAGGACCTGAAATTTTTCTCCAAAAATCCTCAAAACGTCTCCAGCGAGAATATTGGAGGTTCTAAAGAAAAAATTAAATATTTTGTTTCAAACCGCCTACGTTATTTCCTTTTACTTGGAAAGTTTTTCTATAATAATCGTTTTCATAGGATCAGGTATTTATTGTAAAATGACACTTTCGCAAGCTCAAAAGATGCACACATGGTAGAACTCGAATTACTTAAAACAGTTATGTTTATAAATATATACTATTGATTTCACGATGGTGAATACAGAAGTAGAATTTTTAGCAGAAATTGCATGTCTTGCATCAATTTCACTCGAACCCTTCTTAAGTTGTACATAGTAAAAATGGTGCTATTGATATGAGAATCAATGGCACATTTGAATACTCTCATCAGATGGACATCTTAAATTAAGTTGATTGATGATTTTTACATTTATTGGAAAATGGAAGTAATGTGAAGTTTTTAAAACTACTGTATTCAACTTACGACGTAATTTTGATCGATATTGAAAAATAGGTGTTTATCAATTTTTCATACTGTATCTGATATGCAAACGAAATTTTATATTAATTTTATTATTAAATTTATTTAGTCAAAGTAGTGATGAATTAAAATATTGGAGACAGAATGAGGATTTCAGGAGAACACAGTAGGGCGGATGGAGACAAAAGGAGAATTTTGGGAGAATGATGAGAATTTATGGAGACTAAAGGAGAACGAGAGGAGCAAAAAGGAGGATTTTAGGAGAACGATTCAGTGAGAATTTTGGGAGAAAATCCTCAAAAAGTAGATTTTGGGTCATAAGTGCACTTTTGGAGGATTATGGGAGAACTTTTTGTCTCCGAAAATCCTTAAATCGTCTCTCTTTGATCATTTTCGAGTAACATTTCGTACGAAAAAGTTCTCCCAAAATCCTCCAAATGTGAGATTTAAGGAGGACGAATTTTACGACTCGGGCAGTAACATTCTTTTGAAAAAAAATTGGAATCAGAATTACTTCAAGGATTTTTATCAGGTGACCTCTTTTTTCAGGCTTTTCTTTCGGTTGTTCTTTGGCTTTTTTCTGTTCGAGCGATAATTCGTGCATCTTTTCAGAATCTGTTAGTATTGCAGATTTATGAGGTTTTCTGCTTTTGCGCATTTTTTTTTCTTGGTGCAGCTTTTGGTAGAGGTCTTACGGAGTGCAGGAGATCTTTCAGTTGACGATGCTTCTAGGGGAACTTGTATTTTCGATTTCAGAATGAGTTTGAATTCAATTTTGACTTAAGGGGTTATACCACTGTAGAGCACGACGAAGTATGCATTTTTCGGAAATTTTTTTTGACGCAATCTATCATGGAATCGAAATTTTGTACTAAGGTGTTTATGATACTGATCGCAGAGTACAAAAATTAATTTTTTCAAGTACTCAGAAAACAATAGCAAAAAACGCTCTATGTTTACCTGAGAGGCGTTGCGTAAAAGTCGCAAATTGAATCATGTAAACATTACACTGTGCGACAAAAAAAAATTTTTTTTTTTCGCTATAGATCTAAATGCATAAAATCGATTCCTAATGACCCTATAAACAAGTCTGCAAGATCTTTTCACGAAGTTGGAGCAAGTTTTCGAGAAATTATTTATGCAAAATTTCGAGAATATAACTTGGTAATTCTTACACTTATGGCTCGATTTTTACCGTATAAAAGCGCATGTCTATGTATTTGAGGTCGAAAATTCTATTTTCATCATAAAAACGTTGAAAACCTGCATTTTTCACATAGTTGAAAATTTGAAGAAAATCACTTAATGCAAATGACTAACGGTTGTGGTTGGGGGTCTCGCTCGCGTTCGATCGTCTTGAATAGGCAGGCATTATGCTATATTCTGCTGTTTGAATATCATGAAATATCAACTTTCAATATTTTGACACATACTTTGAGTCTTTTATTGTGGTCAATAACACATTTGATTAAATTTGTTATTAGACCCTTCAAATTGCATTTTGTGTAAAATGAACTCAAGAATTTATACTCAAAGTATTTAACGTAGCAGATTATGTATAACAATTTGTATATTCGAATTCTTATTTTTATAAATGCCAAATACTTGAAATTTGCTATAACTTTGATTCACATTAAACAACAAAGCTTTTCTATATCTCATGAATTTGAAGTAAAGTTGAGAACTTTCTTCTCTGTTATTTCTAACACTAGCCAAACTAATATGAATGGAAAATAACGACTAATCAAAGTTTGACTCCAACTTTTCATTGTTTATTAATGTATCTACTATGTCCAAATTTTGAATCTCATTTTACTTGAGAAATTCACATGCGACCCCTGCAATATTTAAGTTTGAAAACACAAATTTCGTAGAATTTTAAGTCAGTACATTACACTATTCAAAAATTCTCTTATAATTTTTACATCTTGTACTTCTGAAATATTATTGACTTATGATTGCAATATTTCTATAGTTTAGCAATGTAGAACTACAAATCTGCATGGAACCTAATTATTACAGATCGTCAATATTAGACACTTGTATTGGAAAATTGATATACTCGGTTAGAAAATATTGAGTTTGTAAATCATTTCATGCGTTTATGTGGAAGAAAAATCATAATTTTTCATAATACACAAATAGAAGATGCGTAATATTTTTATCTGTATTAAATAAAATGGGATTTTCACTATGTAACTGAAGAAACTGCAAAATTGAATTGAAAATATTGAAATTCGCAGATTATGATTCGTATACCACCCATACTCTTTTTGAAATTTTCATTTTTTTTTTTCATTTCTTCAAGCTCATCGTTGAAAAATCTGTCCTGGACGTAGTGTACATCTTTCTAATAAAATTTTGGAATTTCTAAAAAGTAAATACTATTTCTGCTGCTTCCTATTTCGTTTCTGACACGATCGAACCGCAATCGATCAATCAAAAGTGTGAAATAAATTGAATTTGATTCCAATATCTTGTAACACCTACGCAATTCCTCTTCCTACGAAAATGCCGAGTATCGTTGCATGGCGAGGAGTTTTCAAAGTTAAGGGAGGGATAAATAAAACTTGAAGGATGACGACGTGGAAATTTAATCCTCGGCGATTTGATTTCCACGCGATCGTCACGCAGCTGTCGCAAGTATTTCAGCGGAAGCGAACATGCACGCGGCCGTTACTTTTCGCGCCCGGCGACTCTCGCATACTCCACGTGCTTTCAACGCGCTTTATTCGCCATGTCTTTTTAACCCTTTCAAGTCTTGTTCTTTAAAAAAAAGCACTTACTCAGATTTCATAGAGGTTGATGACGGAGAAGTTATGTTTTCTATGAAAGAGTGGAAAGGTGACCTCATATGTAAAAAGGTACAATATGAACTGCACACTCTTAGAATTTTTCTTATTCATTTCGACAAACTTTAATTGCAGGTTTTTTTTTTACAGAGCAATAGTGGAAGTGACAATTTTTTTCTCGGGTCGCATATCCATGTTCTTCAATATTTATCAAATATTTTATAGAGTTTTATTTTTTTGTTATTTGATATGACAAAACGGAGTATGCGTTACTTGGATTTCATACACATTGTGTTCTTAAATTGTTGTAAAACGAAAATATCAAACACAGCTACGATCTTAAAGAAAGTGCTTGCATAATCACTTGATGCTATTGCAATTTTCAACGCTCCAGTTTTGATTTCACTGCACGAGCCATCATTTTTCCAAGCTCATAAAAACTGCGTGACTTTCTTTTTAGACTTCCTTTTCAGACTCAGTCTCCAATCGTTCGAGATTGACAAGCATTCATGAAAACTAAGTTTCAGCGCAACCACGATAGATGTTCTAACCGCGTTTGAAATTTATGAGTCATTGAAAAAATGGAACTTGCGTTATGGGCATTGCACGGCTTGGTTGTCACTACTCAAACAATGGCGTAGCATTTGAAAAAATCTTCGATATATACATCCGTTTTTTATTCAATGTGAAGGGCGAAACGCGTAATCTGAAACACCCTGCACAACGAAAGCACCCCCAATTTGAGAGTAGCTTTTTCTCTTCAGAGCCGCAGGGGCGAGACCATTAAAAAAATGAATCAACTTTGGGCGATAGACGGCGCTACTGTCGGCGTTTCGAATTGGAGAAGAATAGAAGGACTCTAGGTACCATATAGTCTTCCATTTTTTTTCAATTTTAAGCAAAAATTTGGCACATTTAAAGATTAAAGTAGGTACGGAAATTACGTACTCTCACAATCATAAGTGAATCGCAAAATTAAAAAATTTCCATACTTTCACAAATTATTATTGATTGTCGAGTACAAAAATCTTTATTCCGCAATTCCTATACATGATTTCAGGATTTATGAATTTTGAAAAATTTAAAATTTCAAAGGCTAAATTCCATTATTCTGGAGTATAATAAAATTGAAGAGCTACACATCAAAGGATACTAAGCGACATTTTGCATTGGGCTCATTTTCCCATATTTTTAGATAGGAAAAATCATCTCAAATCCATCACTATAACATCAAGTCCCTTTTTTTTGATACCAATAGAAATCGACACCGTTTCGATAATTCTCCCCAAACTTTGCACCCGTACTCACGGTGAATCATAATAGTCAATGATAAAATCATGGTAATGGTAAATGACAAAATCATGATGTATGAATAATAGCAGAACAATCAAAAATCAGGATTCGTGGTTGAGAACAGTCGGAGCTCGCGCCGAGTCTCGGCACCAGGGCAACTTCCACTACTACCACCTCGACCAACTGAAGTAGGGTGTCCATGTCCGCATTTTTTTCTTCTTCTGACTTGAAGAAACACATCAGTTTGTCTCTTTTTGCGCTTATAAATATGTCACGATCTAGACACCCTAAACTGTAGACTCCCTCCAAACTAGACTTGCACCTATTTCTCTATCCAGGGCCGTTCGAAGTAAAAACAGAAGAAAGAAAGCTCATTGTCAGGATGTCAGATTATCTAGCCTTGCAACCTCAGGAGACGCTAGAAGTTACATCTATACCTGGTCTTGGAAACCATTCTGAGAAACCCCTGAAATCCGAGATGGACTGTGTAACAATGGAAACCATGAAACAGCCCAAGTCGAAAAATCCGTACCCCTTTCGTCCTCGTTTGATCCTCACAGGAGGACAAGTCGAGGATGAATGGAGAAAAAGAAGGATTTCAGGAGGACGAATGGAGAAAAATCTGCACAAATTGTATTTATCAGTCTCATGAAATCCTCAAATTAACTCCGGTGAGACAAAATAAGGTTCAAAGGAGAAAAAGAAGAATTTGTAATTTTTCTCCCAAAATTCTCAAAAGTTCTCTTATGAGAGTATTCGAGGTCAATGGGAGAAAATTGGAGATTGTTCTCGTAAAAACCCCAGAAATTTTCTAGTGAGAATATTGGAGGTTCAAGGGAGAATACTAGATATTGTATTTTAAAACTATTATTCAGATATCAACCTGAGTATGTTATGTCCTTTGGTAAGGTTTTATAATAAAACAAGTTAACAATTTCATGTTGTTATGTTGGTATATTTTTTGTAAAATAACATTTTCGCAAGCACGAAAGTAGCACACACTGTTAAAATCAAATTAATTACTTACCTAATACAGTTATGTTTAGCAAAATGTATTTTTACTTTTAAGATTGTAAATACAGGAGTAGGATTCTTAATAAACTTGAACCCCCCTAGATTTATTGCAGAAATAGCGCTACTGACATGAGAATCAACGGAATACAAAACATACAAAATATACTGAAAAAAACTAGTAGTAGAAAATGCTAAAATTTTAGTGAAAATCACCATACCGTTGAGTACGGCGTGCCCAGTTCGTGTTTTGTGTTAAGTTCTACATGGTATGGTGAATTTGCTTACATCAAAAAAATACCATACCACTATGGTTAAGGTGACAGAAGCTGCTGAAGTGCAAGAAAGACGCATAGAACGAAAAACAAATGAGTGGAAGGAGAGGGCGGAGAAAACGGCCTCTGTGTCACCTTAAATGCGTAAAACTTAATACTGAAATGTATTATGGGGTATAATAAATTGTTATTTGGCTTGAGATGACATATTACACTTGAAAAAAAAAATGAATTTTTATAAAATGATTATGCAAATTTTTCTACATATATATATTACCGACAACTAAACCGTTGTCTGTAAGAGCTGCCATAAAATGAGGATTTTAGGAAGGTGAAGGAAATTTGACTGGAGACAAAATGAGGATTTTGGGAGAATGATGAGAATTTATTGAGACTAAAAGAGGACGAGAGGAGCACAAAATATGATTTTAGGAGAACGTTTCAGTGAGGATTTTAGGAGACAATCCTCAAAAAGTAGATTTTGGGTCTTAAGTGCACTTGTGAAGGATTATTGGAGATTTTTTTGTCTCCGAAAGTCCTCAAATCTTCTCCCTTTATTCATTTCCGAATAATTATATTTCGTACGAGAGCAGTCTCCCAAAATCCTCCAAAAGTGAGACGAATGGAGGACGGATTTTTCAACTCGGGAGATTGTGGAACTCTTGGAACTATTGAAGATAAGGTGAGTACTTTTCATCAACATAAAAAAAAACTTTTGGCTTGGAAATATTTTATAACCTCAAATAATCGATAAAAAACAATGAATGAATTTTTCAACCAAGTTTTCCTTATGTTTAATATTTTCAACCAAAATATTGAGAGACCTAATCATCAGATTGCCTATCGATGGAAACCACTAAACAGATTTTGAGAAAACGTATCATAAAAAGAAATTTGTGAGTATGCGAATGCAAACAAGCCGTGGTAGATCGTTTTCTCGAAATCTGAAGAATCGAAATCTATTGTCTTGCGTTATAAAGAAAGATACCTGGCTGGTTGCAACCTGCCGTTGCAGATGAAGTAAGCGATTAAAACGCTTATGCGCAACGCGTTATGTTAGGGCAAGGTAAGGTTCGGTTAGGTATAATTCAATCTGGTTTTATTATGAAAAATAATTTAAAGTGTTTAGTTGGGAAAGAGACTGCAAAGTACGCATGATAAAGTTTTTTCCATTTGAAAAATAAAATCTTGGTATTTTGAATGGTATTCGAAAAATATTCAAATCTTGATGTGTTGGATTAATATAAATACATTTGCAAGGTTCTCAATAATATGTATTGTGTTTGAAATGTAAGTAACTTTGAGAAATTCAATAGATTGAAAATCAGTTGAAAATTTTTGTAAGATTCTGAAAAATGTTAGTAAACTCTGTGAATTTTTGGTCATCATTGTATTACTTAAAAATACGCCTGATGTTTGTTACCATTTTTAATAAAATTCTTGGTAACTTGAAAAGTATCGAAAAATTTCACAAATATTGACAAGTTCCAAGAATCGCATCAAAATTTGCGAACTGGCTGATTGTATATTCTGTATTATGTTTGTAATAAAATAACTTTAAAAAATAAAAAAAACATTAAAAATTTAGAAAGTTTTAGGTTTATATGAGATTTAAGAATTTTCGTTGAATCTTGGAATTCGTTTATAAATTCTGTATATTTTCGTCATCATATTTCTTACAAATACTCGTTATTATGTTTGTTTTATTTTGAAAATTATTAGAAAATTTATGGAACATCTTTTTGAGTTTCACATATTTTCAAAAAGTTTGCCAAGTACTTAATAGTATATGTAAATTGTGTTAGAATCAATATAACTTTTTGAATTGCAAAGACTCAGTGAATTCGAAAACAAGAAAGTTTTATAAGATACAAATTTTTTTATAAAATTCTAGGAAATGTCCATCAAACTTGTAAATTTAGTTCATCGTCATACTTCTTCAAACTATTCGTAGTAACGTATTTTCCATTTTTGAATAAAATCTGCGTGCGTATTAAGAGTATAAAAAAATTATGATACATCTAGATAAATCTTACAAATATAAAAAAATTTACAAAGTCCTGTTAAGTGTGTATTGTGTTAGAAATTAATTATATGTTCTAAAAATGAGAAATCATAGAAAATTCGGAAAGTGAAAGTTCAAGAATTTTTATCGAATTCTGTGTAATGTTCATGAATTCTGTAAATTTTTGTCATGGTCATATTTTTTTTTTTCATAAAAATCTGGCAAACGCGAAAAATATGAGATAGTGCAAAAAAATCCTTACGAGTTACATCAATTTGGAGAAAATTTGAAAAGTTAACAATAGTATGTATTGTGCTGTAATTTTTATAACTTCAACAAAAAACAATAAATGTAATGGATCAGAAGCTTTAGAAAATTTCAAATTTTTTGTGAAATTCCGATAAATGTTTAAAAATATTGTAGATTTGAGTTATTACCTTATGTCTTCAAATTAAACATGACAGCGTTTTTTTGCATTATTAAATAAAAATCTGAGAAAGTCCGAAATAATTAAAAAATTACGAAAAATTTGATAACTGTGACGAATATTAAAAATATTCCAAAAGTTTTCAACAGTATGTATTGTTTGTTAGTAACGTATTTTTTAGAATTAATAAGCAGCGAAAATTAGAACTTGACAAGTTGTATAGGTTTTGAATTTTCCATAGGATTCTGGGAAACTTTTGCAGAATTTTGGAAAATTTTTATAAATGTTGTACATTTCCGCTATTATCATATTTCTTTCAAATACGAAAAAATAATGTGTTTTATTACATTTTTGATGAATAATATGGAAAACTTTAAAAGCTCCGAAAGATTACTAAAAATCTTTATCATATCCACGAATATTAATAATATTTAAGAAGTTTTCAATGGTGTGTATTTTGTTTGAAATTGAAACAATTTTCCTCCCAAACTTAAAAAACACAATATTGAAGATCAAAGTTTTAGTTGATGAAAAAATGATGATTTTTGGTCAATGGGCATTTTGATAACAATTGAATAAAGGATTAAGAAAATTTTTTTTCGTAACTGGAACATTAAAACGCGCGTTGTCGAAGTTTACATGTGGAAACCCTTAAAGCATGGAACCGTAGGTAAACAACGGTGTCGGATACGAGGTCACAATTTTCATGTCAGTTTTTAGGGACGGTCGGTTCATCGATTCCGTTCGCACACGAAACTTTGATATAATGTTTGTACCTTTTTTCCATTTCTACGATTTTATTATTCGAAAAGTTGCATCATTTGTATACATAAGGTTTCGTTAGAACCACTATGATATAATTTTTCGATAAAATCAGTCGTAAAAATCAAGAAAAATACAACTATTAAGATATAGTTCTGTAAAGTTCTGTTCGAAAAGTGAAAAACAGAAAAAAATTGCTGCAATCTGGAAAATATTTGGGAAATTTATGTATGTGACTGTTTGTTTGAGCAAATTATGAATTAAAATTAGATTGTTCACAATGTGAACACGTTTTTCAAATTTGTTTGGTACCCTGATCAGAAATATGGTATCAGACGTAGAAAATTGATTTGTTTAAACTTTTTTCCAGCAATTACTTGCAAAATTAAAGTTATTGCAAGATGCGTTTGCTTCCCCTGGTCTTTAATCTTGTACCATGGTAAGATACTTAATTTATTAAATTATTTGTACCAAAAAATCAAGTATAACGATAGTATTATTTGGGAGATGCTTTCCATAATTTCAATAATTTTTTGCACTCCTGAAAAATATTTAACAAAGTTTTTGTCGTACTATATCGTACCTCTGAAATAAGTATAAAAATGTGAAAGCCTTTTTTTTCGGAAAATCCTTCAACTAACCTTAATTATGTAAAGTTGTTGAAGTTTATGCTTTCAAAATCTTATCAATTTTATCGAGTGGTATTGATCAGATACATTAAAATTTCTGTAAAGGTTTCTTATGGTTTCAATAAAATGCTAGAAACTTTTCGAAAATTTATTTTACTTACGATAAGTCTTATGTTGACTATTAAAATACATATTTTATTCCTTGCGATTTCGTAGAACTATGTAATATTTTTTTCAAAATATAAAATAAACCATAGGTTGATTAAATAAATCTTCATTGGAATCTCTTGGAAGTTGTGCCATTCACAGAACACTTATTCAAAGTATAGTTACACACATACCTATGCCTACTCCAAGTAACGAAATTAAACAGCAATATAAAATTTAGTTGCATAAATAAGGTCTATTTCTTAAAAAACGTTAAAAAAAAAAAAAGATTTTGGTGTACAGTTCAAGTCCCGAATAAACGAAAAACAAATGTTAAATATGTTATCGCTATAAGTTTGTTTATACATCAACAATTGTAATTTTCGAAATATCAAGAAATATGTATAATAATACGAACAAACTGTTAATAGATTCAAATTATAATTTTGTCATGTTTCGACTTTGTAAGCTTCTTTGAAAATTGAATTCTTTGGAGGACTAAAAATAGAATTATAATAATTGTGCAAACCATCAAAAACTCGTGAAGTTTGCCGTTAAAGTCTTCGATATGATAATGTATTTTCAAGGATTTTTGTCAAGTAATATAAATTTGAAGACACAAAAATATCAACAAAAGAGAGGGGAACAATGGAAAGTTGAAGGTAGCCAGTTCTTTGCATCTAAAAGATATTTTTGTTTAAGTCACGTTCGGATTGTGCGAACAGTTTTTTTTTTCGACAAAAAGATGATTCAGAAATTTTCTGTTTTTTACGTAAGAAGCCACTCCTTGAATACAATTTTACGTAATGATTGAAAACAATTCAACAGCAAATGTCAGAATTTTTCATACCCTTGGACAAAAATTAAGTATACTTTTATGTCACCTTTTATGTGATTAACTAGTTACTAGTATAAAATGAAAACTTTGCCAAAAATTGGTTTCTAAGTTCTATTGACAAAGATAAATGATTAAATAATTGATTTTTTTATTTCAGACAAATTTATAAATTAAATTTTTTCTTTCAGCTTCTAGAAGTATATGTTACCAAGTATTTTCTTAACATAATTTTTCAATATTGATAAGAGAAACAATGTATGAAAATTTTTATTACGATTTCTAGAAGTGTAAAATTATTGGGTATGTTCAAGAATTTTACAAAATTCACAGTAATTTGAAAAGATTGAGTGTAATCGTCACATAAATTTTTTTTAAGGTATTCAAAAGTATGAAATTTGTTCATTGTTGATAGTTGTTTAGTGTGTTGAAAATTTTCTGAAACTTGGATGAGTTACGAAAAACATTGAAATAAAAATTGCAAATTTTTTTTGAATTTGTTTAATTATTGTAATTTTCGATACACTCCGAAAGTCTTTAGACGCCTGTAAATATTTAGGCGAATTTTGAAAAATATTTGCTTGTTTCTGAATATGTACTTGTTACGAGTTTTCATCCTGAATTCGTAGAAGAATAAATCTGCTCAAAATTCTACATGAAAGTTTGATGAAATTTTTCAAAATTTTTTACGAAATAAACATGTTAGTTTTCTTTCAAACACTTATTAAATCTGTTTGAATTTTATCGTTTGGATATATTTTAAAGTTTTTTTGAAATTGTCACGTGATAAAAATGTTTATCAGTGAGCTTGAAAAAATTTGAGTTATCTCATGCGTTTATAATATTCTTAAAAATTTCTGACAACTGACAATTATTTTGAATTTGAACTTTCAGCCTTATAGTAGATTTTATGAATCCTTTAATGTCTAGTTTTCGAGGCATAAAAAATTGCAAAAATGTAGTCTTTTTAAAAAGTATCAAAAATAAGAGGTTAAATTTGAAATTTATAAATTTCTCGATATCGAGTATTCAATGATAACCCTCAAGATATTTCTGATTGTCACGGAATGATAAAAAGAATGAAAGACTCAGAGATGCAAATAATGCACGAAAAATATCATTTACATCGAAAATTTTTTAAAAAGCTTTAGAATTTTGGGATATTTGAAAAAATGAGATTACTTGAGATGTTTCTGATTTTTCAAGTTTAAGCTCAGAATATTTTCAAGTTCTCGAGTTCCAATTTTTTTTGCAACGGTAGATAATTTCAAAAAAAGTCAAGTTTTTATTTTAAAATGAAAAATGGCAATTCTTTTTATATACAATCGGATGAATACATAGTGTGAAATTCGTTAAATGTTTGGAAAATTCAACAATAAATGCGATAAACAAATGTTACATTACTTTCATGACATCAACCTGCGTTTTCTGTCCTGTATAAAATATTTAGATATTGTTCTAAATAGTCTTCGAACAATGTTTAGCGATGCAGGACGTCAGCTATACGATTTTTCTGCATTGCGGTGCTCGCGCGCGAAACAACGTTGGCTGCAGAAAAGTCGAACCGGTTTGAAGATAAACGAGTCTCATTTGACGAGAGAGTGTCAAGTTTTCCAAGCAAAAATATGTGCGCGATCCATTGATCGAATTACCGAAACTTCGCCTTTGTTCGATGTAAATAATGAATTATTCAATCAGCGTTTTAATTCCTTCCGGAGATTAATACATGAAACAGATTTTCTCATGAAATAATATATCTTTGACCTTTTCGAAATTCGTA
This sequence comes from Platygaster robiniae, assembly GCA_028476575.1. Lineage (NCBI taxonomy): Eukaryota > Metazoa > Arthropoda > Insecta > Hymenoptera > Platygastridae > Platygaster > Platygaster robiniae. The sequence continues at coordinate 17,858,052 of CM052029.1, read as the reverse complement.
AATTTAAAAACATTTCCTTTCAAGATTCAATAGTTGAGAATCTTTTGTGTTTTTAGTATAAAATGTTTTATAGTAGTATTACGTTCATATAATATTGCACATTTAATTTATTAATCAGAGTTTCACGGATTATGTAAGACAGGTAGAGATAAATTTTGTGCGATTTTTTTGATTGAAATAAGTTCGAAATTTGCGCTCATTTATTTTATACTTGACTGTCGTATAATGTGACAAGTATAGTAAATGCTTGAACAACAAATCTTTCACAGTAATTTATTGTTGTGAATAATCATTATGAAAGATTTATTGGGAAGCATTTACTATTTTTGTCACAAAATATGACAGTTAAATAAAAAAAAAATGAGCAAAAATTTTGAACATAATATCTCTATACAAATGTTAAGTTCTATTGCGTAGTGAGAAGCATGGCATAAGAAGTTGTTAATATTTTCTTTGTTTTCCAATAATTAATGTATTCAAAATAACGTAAAAATTGTTGTATTCTAGGTTGATGATTGAAGAAATACCGAGATTCTTTTTCTCAACCCAGGTTTATTAGAACAAACAGTGGAACAGCACAGTGTTCCTCCAAATAGCTTACAATTCTTTCTACTTTCTGATCTTCGATCCCGAGTTTATGTATCAAATTTGGTGACCTAGATACGTAGTTTACATACTCGGAAATCTAACAGTGAATTCTGTTTGTACACGTCCGAAAGAACAATTCGATAATGAAACAGCGGTGGATTGGTAAACATGTTCTCTTTTCTTTTTATCTATTAGCTATTGAGAAATCGTTCCATGGCATTACGTGGAGTTGATCGTAATCATAAAATATATGGGTCATCCAACACCTCCCCGCTTTTAGATGAAAAATACAATTTTTCGTTAAATGAATTCCTAATCATAGTGGGGTTGTACTTCTCCGCGATCTCAAAGGAGCCGTCGATATAATCTGTTCTGAATCTTCTTCAGGAATTGTTTGTATAGATTGTCGTCTAACTGTCAAATTAGTAGAATCGGAGACTTGACTATCAAAACAACAGTTCACATAATTACAAATTGTAGGAGGGATTGTTCCATTATTACGAGTATTTTTGGAGTAACATAAGAATCACGTTGCCCAATTAAAACAGTTACACCATCGACATAGATTATAAATGACGTATAAAACAATAATACTACCTACTATTCCTAACGCTGCTGTATACCAGTGTGTATGACTTACAATGAAAGGTTCATCCAGATTCTGCGAAATGACGTTATCTAAATCGCTAAGTTTCTTTGATACAGGGTGCGCCATTTCTTATGTCGGTATTGTAACATTGAATAACTTAAACATTTGACAACCGATTTACTTGACTTCACTTGTTTTGGAAACGTCAATTCAGTACAATTTCAACCATGTATCGCTTCACACCAAAAGAACGCGCTGAAATAGTTACTTTGTACATTGAAAATAGTCGTTCAGTTGTGTTAACTCAACGAGCATATCGTCGAAAATATCTTGGCAAACAGGCACCATCTGACAACACTATTCGTCGTTTGGTGTCGAATTTTTGTGACCACGGGACAGTGAAAGATCGCGAACAACCCGTTCATCAACGACCAAGACGTTCAAATGAACTGATTGAAGCTGTCAGAGAGAGCGTTGCCCAAAACCCAAAAGTTTCATATCGTCACCGCGCTCAGCATCTCGGCATCAGTGGAACCACTCTACGGCGCATTTTGAAAGATGATTTGCATTTGTTTCCGTACAAAATGCAATTAACACAAAGAATATTGCCTACAGATCATCCACGTCGCTTGGAATATGGACAAACAATCGCTCGAATAGTTGATACTGAACCTGATTTTTGGAAGCGAATTTTAATGACCGACGAGGCACATTTCAAACTTTCTGGAGGCGTTAATAAGCAAAATTGCCGCATTTGGGGAACGCAGAATCCACACGAGATCCATGAAACGCCATTGCATGACCAAAAAGTTACTGTTTGGGCCGGCGTTTGCGCCAAAACCATCATTGGTCCTTATTTTTTCAAAGAGAACCAAACGATCGATGGAAACCGATATCGGTGGATGTTGGCTCACTATGTCTGCCCACAAATGCGTGAAAAAGGTCTTGAAGATTACTGGTTTCAACAAGATGGTGCGACCTGCCACACTGCGAATCAAACAATCCAGTTTCTGCAACGAAAATTCCCTGGACGTCTGATGTCAAAAAGAGGCGACATTGAATGGCCACCCAGATCTCCAGATTTGACCCCTCCAGACTTCTTTTTGTGGGGTTATTTGAAAAGTAAAGTGTACGCCAGCAAGCCGCAGACCATTGAAGAGCTTAAGAAAAATATTCGTGCCGAAATCATTGCTATACCACCCGAGATGCTCGAAAAGGTAATGGAAAACGCCGCAAAAAGGGCATATTTTGCTGTGAACAATAAGGGCGGCCACTTGATTGATGTTGTGTTCAAAAACTAGTCTAAATAAATTGTAAAGGACCAAACTAAATAAAAATACCTCATTTACAGAAATCGGTTGTTTTTTTTTCAAGTTATTCAATGTTTACATGCCGACATAAGAAATGGCGCACCCTGTACAAATATCAAATCACTAAGATCTATATTCGTCAAGTCAACAGGTTTAAGAGTTTTCAAATTCTCATTTTGACTCATTTTTGAAACAACTGGCAAACAATAGTCATGGTCCACGATACTAATTCCTGGTATATAATAACTCGTGTTTTTACTACCATAATCCCTAGTTTCTAAAGTGAAAATTCCAGTATATCCCTTACAATTAGAGTTTAAAGAAAAGATCCCAGTACCATTTAAAATTACGTCTATGACATCATTCTTATTTAGTGTACATACAATTGTCATCTGTGTTGTTTTTAGCAAAACATATACCCAATGGTTATTGCCAATATAATTCCACGTTTGTATCGAAGCTTTTATAGTCGTTGTTTGACAATCAACAGGTATCTGATTGGTTGGTGAAGATAACAAAATAATTTTACAGTTCGGCTCGTCCAAACTTTCCGTAGTGTGAATTCGGAAGCAGACATAGTTCCCTTCTCGGTACTGAGTGCACTCCGTTAATCCTTGTAGAAGAGCGTATTGCGTTTTTGATTGGGAAATAAGGAGATATTAGAATCGAGGTTGTATGTAGGAAAAGAACATGGTATTTTTATGTTGAATTGGAAGAGGTATGAGATTATATAAATAATATTTAGTTTTAGACACAAGGGGGATTGCTAGAGCGAAAATCACATTGCGGTCAAAATAAAGTAATTTCAAATCAATAATATCATACACCAATGATATATCATCTTTATCAGCCCTCAAAAGTAATTCGTTCTCCCCTTTATATTTTCTTAATTCTTTAATCAAAATTCTCGGTGTCACAATCAGAGTGGACACGATACCTTTTTGGCCTAATGTTATGGCATCTATATATTCATCATAACTTCGCTAAATTCTGTTAATCAATGACTCGAGTACAACAACTTGTCGAATGATAAGCGCCTCTTGCTCCAATATAGTGAATCTCTTATTAGTTTCACACATAAACTCATTCATCTGTTGAATATTGTTGTTAAGAACGTCCTCCTGAGATTTTAATGAAAATAATGAATTGTTCAAGTTTCTCACAGTACTTGAAATGATTTGAATTTGAGATTTCATCAAAATCTTTGTCTGCCGATCATCATATAAAAGTTGATTAATACTATCGAAATAGTAACGCGCATCATCAACGTCTGGTGTGCCAAAAGCCCAATTCAATAAATATGATACCCCGTTAAACAGCCCACGATTTTTTATATGATGATTATATTCAACTAGATCGTTGAGAATGACTGATTTCGAATCTATATTTGTATATTCTTCAGAAATAACATTTAATGTCTTGTCGCAATGAAAATTTATTCTACTCTGGTTGTTCTTTTTCAAGTTCTCGAATTGAAATTTATGGCACATGCTAAAAGCACTATACAAATAATTTTTCAAAATTTGTCTTGCTCGATCCAAATATGAAATGTTCAAATGCGTCATCAATGTCAGTTTTGAATTTGAAATATGTGTCATGCCCTTTTTGTCATAAAATATTCCACTTGATGACAGAATTGGAGTGTTATTATAGGAAAAAATCCTCGCTACAGTCTGAGCCTCGTGATTTGGAGTTGCATAAGCAAAAGCGTATTTTGTCAAATCGTCTTGCCCAGTAATGATAAATCTGTTCCCATTTTCTGTCAGAGTCAAGGGACCAACGACGTCGAAAGCAAGTCTTTCAAAAGGGACTTCAGCCGTACTCGTAATTTCCATTGGTTGTCTCGTCGGTTTGAAGTTCGTTTTGTTCATTTGGCAAGAGTGACAACTTTTCACAAATTTACGAATGTCGATCTTCATAGTTGGCCAAAAAAATCTATCTTTGATTTTAGAGTATGTCTTATTGAAACCGTAATGCCCTGCTAATTTGCTTGAGTGATTTTCCTCAAGAATGGATCGAATTTCAGCCTGACTTTGTGGAACAATTTTCTTTATACTAAGTATCTTCACAGTCTGTTTCGGAAATAAAAACTTTATCATACAATAGAGTTGTTCCTTTTTCATGGAAGGATCATTTATTGGTCCTTTCTCCCGCCTCCCTAACTCCCGCCTTTCACAAGTCTTTTGAAAACAGTCAGACATTCAAAAATGTTCCTATATTCGAGTCGATCATGATGAAAATTCTTTGCGAATAACAAAAAAACCGTCTGTACATTCCGGCTTATTTTTGATACTCCATTCATTACAGGAGATATCTTGGATATATCAAATTTTTCCTGCGAATAATCCGCATGTAAATTACTCTCATCAAGATCCTGTGACCAAAATATAACCACGTTGCCTCTAATTTTCTGTATTGGTGAATTCTCCTGCTCGTATTCGGTTCCAGATTCTTGTAATAAAACTTCACGTAATCGTTGTAATTGTGGGATGAAACGACCGACTGAAAGTAGTTAGCCCTCTCTATAAGCCCCCTGTTATGTGGATCAATTTCTGATGAAATATCAACGCCTGAATCGACCTGGAGATTATCTCTGTCATCTCTCGAATATTTCACATCAGGAAAGAGCCTTGATAACCCGTCAGCATTGGAATTCATCCTACCAGGTTTATATCTAATCACATACTGGTACTCGCTCAGCCTGAGGCGCCATCTAACGAGTTTCGAAGAGGGATTTTTACAGTTAAAAAGCCACTGTAAAGGTCGATGATCAGTGAAGATGTCGAATTCCTTTCCGTATAAGTAGGGCCGGAAATGTTCGACAGAATTTACGATCGCCAAAAGTTCCTTCTCAGTAGTGGAATAATTTGTCTCTGCCGAATTAAGTGTCCTAGAATAGTAAGCGATTGGAAGATCACTATTGTCTCTCATTTGAGATAAAACACCACTTATTCCGACATTTGACGCATCCGTCGTCAAAGTAAATCGACTTTCATAATCAGGGAATTGTAGCAAAGGTTCCTGCGTCAGTTTTTGTTTAAGAGTCTGAAACGCCTTGTCCTGTTCGGAACCCTATATAAATTCTGAATCTTTTTTCAGCAACTGCGTGAGAGGTTTCGCAATGGTCGAAAAGTTCTCGATAAATTTACGATAATACCCTGCCATTCCAAGTAATATCTTGATTTCTTTCTGATTTCTGGGTGGTGGAATATTTCTGATTGCCTCAATTTTTACTGGATTCGGTCTGACTCCATCTTTGCTAATTACATGTCCAAGATATTGACAAGAGTCCTTCAAAAATTCGCACTTATCTGGCTGAAGTTTCAAATTACTCTCGCGCAACCTCATGAACACATCCCTCAATTTAGAATTGTGATCTGCCAAATTAGCACCATAAATAACGATATCATCGAGGTATACGAAACATTGCCTTGAATTTAATCCAGATAAAACTGTATTCATAATTCTTTGAAAAATAGCCGGGGCGTTTTTCAACCCAAACGGCATTTTTTTGAATTGGTAATGGCCATCCTCAGTAGAAAAAGCAGTTTTCTCCGCATCATTAGGATCCATTGGAATTTGATGAAATCCGCTGGCTAAATCAAGCGTCGTGAAATAATTAGCGTGACCTAGCTGATCGAGAATCTCTTCTATGTTCGGAAGAGGATACGCATCTCCAACCGTTTTTTCATTCAATTTGCGATAATCTATCACGATTCGCCATTTCTTTACCCCTGATGCATCGAGTTTCTTCTCTACAACCCATATATGTAGGGCTTGACCAAGGACTCGTGGAAGGTACTATTATGCTTTGCCTCAACATTTTGTCAACCTGATTCCTTACTTCATTTTTGCGAACATAAGGGTATCGATAAGATTTCGTATGAATAGGCGCTGTATTACCCGTCTGGATGTGTGCAGAACCAGCATTTGTCTCTGTGAGATTATCTGTCGGAAGGTGAAAAATATCACTGAATGCGTCACATATTTTTACTATTGAATCCTTTTCTTCAAAAGAGCGAATATGTCCAAGTCGTAAATTTTCATGCAATAGTTCTGAGCGGTCTTTGTTCGTCTTTTCATGGTCTAGAGAATAATTAAAAATCGAGTGTGTCTGAGGGATTTTTTCCAAAACAATTTTTGGTTTCGAAATTATCTTTCGTTCGTCCGATTTATTAACTACTGTGACTAAAGCCCCGCCATCTGCCTGGATTTTTATTACAGCATTTGGAATTAAGAGCGAATCGTCATTATTTAATTTTTGTGCAACAATTATCCCACTCTGCAATGTATCCGGATTGATCAAATCAATTCGAACGTCAGTCTCGGTTCTAGCATTCAAAAAAATCTGAGAATTCGAATATTGTGACGTATTTCGCTGCAATGGTATAGAAAAAGGAATGGACTTGATTGAAATAGTCGCATTATCATAATTGATCGTACATCTCTGCGACGAAAAGAAATCATATCCTAAAAGCCCATCGAACGGGATATTTGTCGAATCATCAATCAATTGAAATTTACCAGAACACGAAAAGTCTCTGATTCCAAAGCGTAATGCTGTTTCCCCGAACGTCTTCACAGGTGCATTAGGACAGATACCGTTAAGGGTTATATTCTTCGGATCGGAAATACCGTACGAGATCAGACTGGAAATTTTTACTAGAGACACGGAGGCACTAGTATCTACGAGAAACTTCAAAACCTTATCAGACGAACTGGAAGAACTCGATTTAAATAATACGAACGTCAAGTCGTTCGTTTCAAAAAAAATGCTAGATCCAAGAAAATCATGATAATGTCTGATGACTTCTTCCGTGGTATCTCTGGAGTTTATTGTGAGTGATCGATCGGTGGTCTTGGATTAAGGCCCGTTTCGCGAAAATTCGAATTTGAACCTGATTGTGAATTCGAAAATACTTGCGAATCTGTACCCATTCGATTATGATGTCGAAGATCTCTTGAATAGTGATCGTTTGCATTCTGGAATCTATCGAAATTTTGACCCTGAAAGTGTATTGGTCGAAAATTGCCCTGATTTTGTGAATCTGGAATATTTTGTCGATTCTGATTCGCCCATTGGCGCTTTCTGCAAACATCAATGGTATGCCCTGGCTTCTTGCAATAATTGCAGTGTATAGAACCTGCACTTGTATTTCGACTTGAATTCTGTAATCCCTTAGTTTGGCCATTGAAAAATATCGGCCTCATTTGTTTATGTCTACCCTGAGATTGAGAACGATCAGATTTTTGATAACATTCATTTGTGTAATGATTTGTTCGATTACAATCCCGCACCTTCGATTCCTGTCACCACCTCCGTTAGTTCGCAATCTCAGTGCTTTTTCCTCCGCTGCGGCGGCAGTAAGAGCTTCATTCATAGATTTAAATTCCCGATATCGTAACATCTGTGAAATCTGTGGATTCGAATGATAAATAAACCGATTCAGAGTCATCTGATTAATCATCGCGACGCGACCAGTTAATTCAGATTTCCCAGTATTCGAATTATGTATTGACCCAAGAATTCGCGAGGACAAATCCTCGAGCCTCTGATAAAAATCAGAAACACTCTCACTTCTGTTCTGTGATATTGAATACAGTTCCTCGAGTAATTGATCACAAGATTTCTTGTCATAATACAACTTTAACAAAAGTTCTGAAACCTGTGCCCAAGTCGTGAGGTCACAGTGAATATCAATTTGCTCCCTAGCTTTTCCACTTATCAAACTCTTTACATAAAGTAACAGAGCAGGCTTCTGTTCTTCTGTTGCCAACTCAAAGACTGCGTCGATTTGCTTAACAAAACTACGGACCTTAAAACGATCACCCTCGAATTTTCGATTAATCAATTTAATCAAGAATTCAATTTTGAAAGTTTCTCGATTCTCTGCAGTCCCTTGGGTCGACGGATTGGGTGTATCTGGGTTTGACATTTCGTATTTCAGGATTGATTCAAGATTGATCTCAGATTGATTGAGGATCGATTTAAGATCGATTTAGCATTGATTTATGATTGATTTCGCATTAATTTAGGATTTATTTGAGATCGACTTAGCATTGATTTAAGGTCGATTTAGCATTGATTTATGATTGATTTCGCATTAATTTAGGATTGATTTAAGATCGATTTAGCATTGATTTAAGATCGATTTAGCATGATTTATGATTGATTTCGCATTAATTTAGGATTGATTTAAGATCGATTTAGCATTGATTTATGATTGATTTCGCATTGATTTATGATTGATTTCGCATTAATTTAGGATTGATTTAGGATTTGAGAAAGGGAATTGCAAGAAATTTAGGGAATGCACTTTTCACCGAAATGCAATGGTACAACTCACTTAGAACCGGTCAATTGCGTCGAATCTTGAAGTCTGATGGCTCGTAGAGTACGCTGTTACCTCGGTAATTGGCGGCTTGTATCAGTGGCCCTGATAGAGATGTCTCTTCAAAAACACAGTGGCTATTTTAATGTTGTGACTTCCGCTGTTTGGCTCGTTTTTGTCTCTGTTGACGTTGGGATCGTAAGCGCTACCCCGCGATTTAGCTCTAAGTCGTCTCGAGAGTGTTTCCTCGTGGCTGCTTGAACGGTCAGGACCAGGTTGCTAGTTCTGGTGTCACGCTGTCGTCAAGCCAGGTTTTCGAAGCTGTCGGTGTTTGGTCGGAAAACACAGAAATCTTGAATACGATCGTCCGAAAGATGCCAATTGCCAAGAGGGTGGTTCGATAGTTCTTGTGCAACTGTGTTGCAACGTCCTTAGTGAATTAGACGTCGACTAATCCAAACCCTCGTCGCCAATTTTTGTTGTATTCAAGGTTGATGATTGAAGAAATACCGAGATTCTTTTTCTCAACCCAGGTTTATTAGAACAAACAGTGGAACAGCACAGTGTTCCTCCAAATAGCTTACAATTCTTTCTACTTTCTGATCTTCGATCTCGAGTTTATATATCAAATTTGGTGACCTAGATACGTAGTTTACATACTCGGAAATCTAACAGTGAATTCTGTTTGTACACGTCCGAAAGAACAATTCGATAATGAAACATAGCGGTGGATTGGTAAACATGTTCTCTTTTCTTTTTATCTATTAGCTATTGAGAAATCGTTCCATGGCATTACGTGGAGTTGATCGTAATCATAAAATATATGGGTCATCCAACATAATGTTTATGAAAAAAAAAATATTTAAAAAAATCTTATTTTTATTTGTAGCTGATTCCGAGATTTAATAAATTCTTATCGGTCCGATTCATAAATGGATGAGTAGCATTTTTTACGACTGATGCGATTGTATTTTTCAAACTTTCCATCACAATTTTTTCGGTTGATTCGATTTTATTTTATTATTTATAATATGTGAGAAGCATTTGTATGTGTGGAATAAAATTTCTCGACTCTGGGCAAACATTTGACGCCCTCTTGTATGATAAGACTTGATTTTCAGTGAAATATATGTACGCTTTATTAGAAGAGACTGAAATTTGTAAGAATCCCCACTTTCCACAATATTTCACAGAATTAAACAACAATTTTCATGTTTGGAATATGTTTTTTGAATTCAAAGACAAAAAGCAGATATTATGAATTGATATGTATTACTTGAAAAACTTGCTAATTTCATTCATATTTTTACACGTATTGTAAAATTTGAGCAATCGCAAATTTCATTCATGTTTATTCATAGTTCCTATAAATTTTTATTTGAGATGAATAAATTCTATTGTTTACCCCCAATAAAATAATCATTTTTCACTGTTACTGTGAAATTTTCACACAACAAAAGGAAGTTGTATTTTCGAAAGCCTTATTTTCAAAAATCGAAAAATTATGTAATCACCTAATATGCATCAGGCCAGTTTATTTCTAATATGAAATGTATCGAAGTTCGAGAAGTAGTGACAAAACTGTTGTTTACAATAATTCTTGAATTTAAAATCCAAAAGATGAAATTTCGATATTTATGAATGTGATGAGAATATTTATAGATGTAAACACATTACATTATTACAACCATCATCAAAATCTAGGCTCTGAAGCTTCAATTCTTAAACATTCATTAACCATAATTTCAAAATCAGAAATGTAAATCTCTCAAAAATTATTTAATTGAAATAGTAGATTTTAATGAAATTTGTATTCATGGATGGTGTAAATTTTTAAATCCCGAAATCAAGACACTACGAATTTTCATCTGAAACCATGGATCCAAATCCAAATTCTACTAAGAGAATTCATTGAATCCTACGAGAGAAAAATCCAAATCAGAAGCTTATGAAAATCGTCCAAAATAATTTCCGAATTAAAAAAAAAATTCGAACACCGAAGTTGAATCAGAATCACAACTTTCGAGAAGTTTAAACTCAAAAATGTTTTTTGCAAAACACTCCGCAAAATACAGTATTTCGTACTCGGAGACCCTCCGCAAAGTAACCTTTTGACGTACAGTACTCCTTTCCCGGCCTAGGCCGGGAAAGTAAACAGCTGTGCAAAGCCTTGATGCTCGTATGTACAGGCTGCTAGACTAACATCTTTTAATTGTTGGCACAAAACATAACCGATTTTATATTTATAAGCAGAGTTGCGTTTATTCTGGTAATTCTTAGCTGCTCCCGTAATTATCAGACAATTGCTTTGCAAATTTTTAACTCTCTTATTTTCTCTTTCTTTTCTTCTTTGAATATCTATGTTGGCAGCCCTGCTCCGTCTGTACGTGTGATGCGCGCGCAGGAGCGAAACGCACACACACACACACACAACATTCAGTCCTACCTACATCGATTCTTTGTTTACTTTGCGTTTGGTTTATTTGTTGCGATTGAAATAGATTTTTCAAGTGAAAATAAAAGTGAAAGTTCGCAATATGAGTTCGTTTGATGATGAAGATTTCGGGAATACGCCGCCCGAAATTCGTTCAGCAGCAGCTGCTGCCGGCAAAAATCTTCTACCGGCGAAATCGAAACAAAAATATTTCGCGGCTTACTTCAGTTTCAAGGAATGGAAAAAATCTCGCGAAACGGGAAACTCGAACATATCTGAAAATTGGCTGGTTGCTTATTTCGAGCATTTGTCAACAACCAAAAAGCCAACGACTTAATGGTCAATGTATTCTATGCTCAAAACGACCATTGCTCTAAAAGACAACATCGACATTGCCAGTTTCAAAAGATTAACATCTCTTTTAAAAAGAAAAAACGAGGGACACGTGAAAAAAAATCTGCCGTCCTTACCGAAAAAGAAGTTGAACAATTTCTGAAAGACGCGCCAGATGGAGAATATTTAATTAAAAAGGTATATTTTATGAATGTTTAAACCCTATTATTTTCAATAAAAATAAACCTCAAATTCAAATAAATCTATAATTCAAAATCTGTAACCTAATTTTTTATACTATTGTTATTCTATAGTATGTATGTTATTGTAATCATAATATACAATTAATATGTATTCATGCATATAAAATTTATCATATAAATTACAACAATTGTATTGAATCTTCTATTACATTTTTACAATTTAATTTGTAAAAGTATTTTTACAAATTACAATAAAAATTTTTAATTTTACAAAGTTTTTTGATACTTTTTCATTTCACTAATTATTCAGTAGTATTTTTCAATAATTAATGTTAAAAATATTTATAAATTGTATAAAATTTAAAGCGTATAACCAATGTTTTTATAACTTTGAATGTTGTTAAATGATATTGTTTGTAAATTCAAAAAGAGATAAAAAGTGAAGCATTTAACGACTACTTGTCAAGAACAAAATATTTTTGAATTTCCAAAAATTAAAATTGAAAATTTAGAAAAGTAAGAAAGAATTCAAAAAAGTTGCACTTCAAAACTTGAAAATGACATAAATTTTAAATTTCAACATGAAAACATTTGAAAACCTCTAAGTTAATGTAAAATTTATTTATCATATAAATAAATAAATTTCTTACAGACGGCTTTGATTTTTGGGCTCTATGGAGCATGCAGATTTGACGAACTAGTAAAATTGACGTTGGAAGACATGAAAGATTACGGTGACCTTTTGTTCATCAAAATACCTGATACTAAGAACAAAGTTCCTAGATCGTTCACGATTCCTCCACCATACTACAAATTGGTCAAGCAGTATCAGTCTCTTCGTCCAACAAATATGACGACAGGGCGATTTTTTGTCAATTATCGAAAAGGCAAATGTACGAGCCAGTTTGTTGGGAGGCACAAACTTGCCGAAATGCCATCTCTTATCGCAAAATTTTTGAACCTCCCAAATTGGCAAGAATATACAGGGCATTGCTTCCGTAGAACATCTGCTACCATCGTTGTGGACGCCGGAGCAGACATGATGACGTTGCAGCGCCACGGAGGGTGGCAGTCAGAAGAAACTGCTAAAGGTAATATCATATTGATTTTTCGAATAAATTTGAACTATTTGATAAAATATAAAGGTTCGCATATTTTTTATAGGTTACATAGCAGACTCGATGAAAAACAAAAAAGATATCGCTTCAAAAATTAATGAATTGATTGACCCTGAAAAGAGCACAGAAAACTATGAACCGCCAACGAAACAAAAAAAACACTCCTCTCTGGAAGAGAATATGCCTTCGACATCGAAGGAAATTCTGACTTACGCAGAACAAATAAATGCAAACATAATTGTATCAGAAGAAACAAACGATCAATTCGATTTTGTTCCCAGAAATGAGAATGTCGTTTATAAAATACAGAATTGCACAGTAAACATTGTTCACAAACATAATTAATGCTCAGTGAAAACATTTACCAATACGATTTCTCATATCACATATATGTATATTTTGTTCATTTAGTCAAATATGTTTCTTATATATAAGTGTGAAATAAACAACTCAAAAACACTTGTTTGCTATTATGACCATGAAACAATCTTTAGAAATTTATTAAAGTTACCAACGGGCTTTTTTTCAGTAAAATTTCGATATACAACTTTGCAAATATTCTATTAATATAGTATGTTGCTTTTTGCAGAGTGTTTTGCAAAAAGTAGAGTGTGCACCTCGGCCATCAAAGTAGGCCATCGTCGTACAGGTAGCATTTTCAGTACTCGGCTTGTACTGACAATCACGCCCGTGCTCGCCTCGAACTGAAAATTCAGCCTGTACGACAAAAGCCTACTTTGCGGCCTGGTACACAATCTACTATTGTGAGTCTCATACTAAGATTTCCATTTTGTAACCACCTGTTTAAAACATGTTACAATCGTTTAGAAGTCATTGAACGATTTTTAAACAAAAAAGATAGAAAACAATTTACATATAATGATAATATAAAAATTTGCTAAACATAAATGTTTAACTAAGAATTCCCACTAACTAACCAGATGTTGATGAAGTATTTTGATACAAATTGTACAACTTGCAGTACTTTGATGAATAACAAAAAGAGTTGACAATTGTGTAAAAATTGTAAAAATAAAATATATAAGATGATGCGAAAAATATAGTATGATCCTGATCGACACCGAAGTTACATGTTACCCAACGCAGATGTAACATGTTCTAATGTAACAATGTGAATGATAAGCAACTGTACAGTTACTTAATGTTATTGTAACATTGTTAGTTTACAAAATGACTGATATGGAACGTAATATCTACACACCATTTCAATGCTTGTGAAGTGTAACAGTATTACAGTAACATTACAAAACTGGTACGTATCACATTACAATGTTACAGATAAGAAAAATATTGTTCTTACGTTACAACAAGATAAAATTGTGACATTATGGAAAAATGATCGTAAAACAATGTAACAGCAGCATACACGGATCATGTATTCGTGTATGCTGTGATGAATGAATGATAATGCATATAATCATTAGTTACAGCAACAATGTAACTTTGTAATAAATATCTTTGTTACGTAACCTTAACGTTATGAATGCCTAGCATAAATGTAACCACAACGTAACAGTGTTACGTAACTGCAACGCCACAATATGGTAACACGGTTATATAACAGTTTTGTTAATTATACGTCACGTTGTCAACTAGCATGTTTCTTGGTGTTAAAATTATGCTGCCAAATGCATTTGCAGCTGAACAACAAAAAATATGCACTACAAAATATTATACAGTAGGTCACACTTATTGTAAATGAGCTTACCTTTCTCCTTGAAGTCGATTATCGATAATCTGGGAATTCGTTGGTGGCGCCGAAAGCTGCCTGACTAATTCATCTCGCTCCTTCTCTTTTTGCTGTATCGTTTCCTGTAGTTTCTGTTTTTGCTTTTGATACTCTTTAAATAGGTCACCATTGTAACTTTGTTCTAAATGCTCAGGCCCTGCAAGTGGTCTGCTCGCCAGTCCCGTGGGTTCTGGAATTTTGACTGCAACACCTGTTGGTTTGTCTGCCAAAGAATCTCGCCTCGAACTTCTCGCCGTCGATGGTGACGGAGATTCCCGTCCAGGTAATTTTCGTTCAGGTGTGGAAACTGCTGATGGATCCAATTTGATTGCTGCAAAGTAAATAAAAATACAATGCATTATTTTCAGATCGAACTACGAATGTAGAATTGATAAATAAAGTTTGAATCATCTTAAAAAAAGAATGTTATAGACTAAGTGAAAAATTGATGAAATGTTCCCTAATGAAAGGTTTGCATTAATTTCAAGCCAAGCCATCGTATTTGAAATAAATGAAGATGATTTTGTTGAAATTGGTAAGTGGATATACAGTATAGTCTCTATTAATTTATGGACGAATGAAAAAAGCGCGACATTTATAAATTCATCAAAAAATATCAAAATATCTACGGATGATAAAAAAGCTGTAATTAGAAAGAATTTTATGCGAAAATTACGACCACAGACTCAGAATATTGTATGTCTTTCAACTGTTCTTGAATTAATTGTCTCTACTGTAAAGATGTGACATTTTTGAAAAAATGGAGCATTGAAAGTATCAAAACTGACAGTACACTCTGTCACGTCCCAGCGTGACATCAGGTTTTAATAAATGGTAGTTTTGATTTTTTATTGTTTGATTTCGAATATTTTCTAAGTTTTTATATTTTTCAAAGTTTTAAAGTAATTAACGGTAAAGAAGTCTAAGAACGTCGAGAATCAATCATTACCATACACGCTATCTAAATGTATTAGAGATGAGCGCATGAATTCTCCTAGAAATAGTGCTTAACATGATGAGCGTTATTTAGATTCGTCGAACAGGCGAATTTTTCGCTTGTTCAGCCGTCCGTCGCCCAGAGTGGTCGTCTCCTGTTCCCTCGCGTTTTTCTGTCTATCGGTCGCGTGAATTGTGTCGAGTCATTATTAAAATAAATAAAGGTGAATGATTAAATATTCAACTCGTAATTCTTCAGAAGCCCGACTCCCTCTGGAAATTCCCTTTAAGGAAATTCGTGTAACGTAGAGACCCACGTGTCTATACGTAACACACTCTAAATGAGGAAAAAACGAAAACATTTTATTCGAAAATTTATGGTATTACGCACATGTATTCTAACAAAATAACTTAACTTGAAAAACGAATAAACCGAAGAAAGTGTATCAAATTTTATGATTTCGAGTTCATATTTGTACTCTGAATAAAAGATACACATTGTTTCTAAAATCAACTTTTCGAGAAAAAAATGTTCATCAATAGATTGTACCCTTCGAAAAAAGTATAATTACAAAAATTTCAATGATGCCTCAGTCTCGTCCGGATGGTAAAACATGTAGTAGTGCGCCCTGCGCGCGCTCGCAACAGATTTCAAATCTCCCGCAAAAGAAAAGATTGGCAGCGCCTACGTCCATGCTGAGAGGGCTGCCGGTGTCATTGTGTTTTCTGTTCGCGTTAGCAACACATGCACTGCTCTCCAAAATTCTTGTTTTTTGGTTTTTTAAATTCGGAAAATTCGCGATGTCGAGTGAAAAACGGAACGGCAGAAAAATGAGTCGCTCCAGATCGCGGTCGCGTCGGGATCGGTACTCTCGCGAACGTTCCCGGTACTCTGGTGTTTCGTCAAGACGATCTTCGGAAGTGCGCAATAGCGTATATTCTCGTGAAAAACGTGATTGGAGTGTGGAATCATCTCAATCGCGGTATACTCCATCACGGTACACCCCATCGCGTTCCCGCTCCAGAGGATACTCAAGGTCACGAGAGGATGCTCTACTAGAAAGGATTTCCAACCTGGTGGATAGGCGCATTTCAGAACTCAACAGGCCCTCAACAACCTCGGGCGATACCGCCCCTCCCCCCAATGATGAATCAGCTCTTTTAGAGGGGACTGAGCAGCGTTCACAGGAGGAAACGACGGTCCCAACGGACCGGGGCTGTGCACCAGGTATGCTCCTGTAAAGGACGTAGCCGACGGTTTCCTCCTTACGCTCGTCTATCTCAAGTGGATTTTTTCCTGTGTTTCTAGACGCAGCTCAGGGCGAGACGGTGGATAATAAGACGTCTACCCCCCTTCGCTGGCCACGGAAATTTTTCAAACGCGCCCAGAGGGAGAAAAATCGGATATTTGGAACCCGACAATTCTCGAGTTTGTCCGCACCGTGTCCAGGTCTGGTTTGACCGACGAGCTTCGCACTCAGCTCCTAAAGAAGTACGAGGTTCCTGAGAAACATGGGATCTGCCCCCCAAAGCTAAATAAGCTCTTCAACCCAGCCCGCAAGGAATTCGTCACGGTGCTCAAACGTGACGAACACCAGCTGACTCGACAGTCGCAGCTCGCGGCAGCAACAAACGCCCTTGGCACGGGGTTGTCCGTTCTCATGGCCCCAGAAACGTCTACGAGACTGTCAGAGGACGAGAAGTCGGCCCTACGAGTACTCGCCGACGCCATCCATCTTTTCGCGGACCTACAGTATCGACTTTCCTTAGCCCGACGAGCATTTATCAACCCATCACTAAATCTAATTGGGAAAGCGGCGGCTGATTCGGCGCCCATTGATGAATGGCTATTCGGTAACTCTTTCAACGAGGGAATTAAGGATGCCCAGGCTACAGAGAAAATGGTGCGGGATGCGGTCAAGACAGCGCCCCCGCCTGCAAAGTTCCTGTCTCAACAGTCAACGCGTTCTCAACCACAGGGCGGGCCGTTGAGATCGGGAAACGCCAAGGCCCCTGCTCGTCAGACGTTCTCAACCTCACGCCGAGCAGGGCCCCAGACTCAGAGGTCATCACAAAAACCCCCATCACGCTCTCGACCCCACCAACGCCGTTAAATCCGGTATGTACCGCTGGCCGCCTGGCCCAGTGTTTAATGAACTGGAAAATGATGACTAATGACCCTGCCGTCCTCGCGTCGATCAGGGGGTACAAGATTCCTTTCTCTTCTCCCCCGACTTCGAGACCTTTTTTAGAGATACCTAAATTTTCCGGGCTAGCGGCGACACAGTGTGATTCGGAGATTGAGCGTCTTTTAACAAAGGGTGCAATTAACAGGGTCAATCCCTCCGGGGATCAGTTTTTGTCCTCTTTCTTTTTGCTCAAGAAATCAGACGGAAGTGCTCGCTTTATTCTCAATCTCAAAGATCTTAATTCATTCATCGAACCACCGCATTTTAAGCTTGAAGACTGGCGCACAGTAGTGCGACTTATGCTCCCGGATATGGAAATGGCATCTCTTGATTTACATGATGCCTATCTGTCAGTACCTGTACACGAATCCCATAGGAAGTTTTTGCGTTTTCAGTGGAGAGGGGTCACGTTCGAGTTTTCAGCTCTACCATTCGGCCTGGCCACGGCACCATATATTTTTACGAAGATTCTTCGTCCTGTTGTAACATATTTAAGACGTCAGGGGTACCAGTCGGTACTATATCTTGATGATTTTCTCCTTCTTTCCCCCTCGAGAGAATCCTGTCGCGAGAACGTCGGGGTACATATGCGGGTTCTGACAGCTCTCGGTTTTGTGATTAATGAGAAGAAATCTCAGCTCGAACCTTCTCGAAGACTCAAATATCTTGGTTTTATATTCGATTCGGAACATCAATCAATTTCCATTCCTACTTCACGTAGGGAAAAACTTTTCTCTGGAGTGCGCCGATTATCTCTTCTCGAGAGGTGTACTATTAAGGAATTTGCTAGTGTGTTGGGCTCTCTTGTTTCTATTTGCCTGGCGGTCCAATATGGCTTGCTGAACACGAAACTTTTTGAGAGAGAAAAGTTCTTGGCACTTGCCAAGTCAGGGGGCGACCAATCTAGGATGATGTTGGTACCTAGTTTGTTGGATGGCGATTTCAGATGGTGGTTAGCGGTGTTAGCAAACCCTCGCCAGGCCAACTTTATTCGTTCTGGAAAATACGACCTTGAGATTTTTTCGGATGCCTCTCTTACCGGCTGGGGGGCCGTCTGCGATACGCAGCGCACACGAGGTTGGTGGTCGGAGGAGGAGTCAACCCTACACATCAACGCCCTGGAACTTAAGGCGGCCTTCTACGCCCTGAAATGTTTTGGTGCTGAGCTAAAAGACTGAGAAATCCTTCTCAAAATCGACAACACCACAGCGGTGGGGTATATTAATCGTTTTGGTTCAGTCAAATACCCTCTCTTATCTAATCTAGTGAGGGACATATGGCAGTGGTGCGAAGCGAGAAATCTTTCGGTTTTCGCTTCACACATATCTTCGTCGGATAATTTCAGAGCGGATGAAGAATCTCGCCGGCTCCTACCTGACACTGAATGGTCTTTGGGTCAGGATTATTTTACGGAAATTGAGAAAAAATTTGGCCCTTTTCAGGTGGACCTTTTCGCATCTAATTTTAACACGAAATGCCTACTCTATGTTTCGTGGTTCCCAGACCCTGGTTCTTTCACGGTTGATGCCTTTACATTGAGTTGGTCGGAGTTTAATTTTTACGCATTTCCGCCTTTTATTCTCATGCCTCGCGTGCTGCGTAAGATTATTGATGATGGGGCGACAGGTGTATTAGTTTTCCCCTGGTGGCCCTCTCAGGCCTGGTTTCCGCTGTGTCAAAGCCTCCTTTTATCGGCCCCGATTATTTTTTCACCTGCCGCTGATCTTTTGTCTGCCCCAGTTAGATCACAACACCCCCAGCACAGAACGCTTTCCCTGGCAGTAGGGCCTTTATCAGGGAAGCGTTCAAGACGCAACACGTACCGGATGGTGCTCTAGAAGCCTTGCTGGCATCGTTGGCTCTTTCTGCAATGAAACAGTACACAAGGCCTCTCCGCTCGTGGTGGGAATTTTGCGTCCATCACAACGTGGACAAGTTCTCGCCCTCCCCAAATCAGGTGTTGGAATTTCTGGCACAGGAGTTGAGCTCAGCTGGCTCATACGCGACTCTCAATACCGCACGCTCAGCGGTATCTCTGGTCTCAACGAGCCGCGTGGGGGATCACCCCCTGATCAAGCGATTTTGTAAGGGGGCGGCCAACCTAAAGCCTTCGCGCCCTCGATATGAATCGACCTGGGATCCGGCACCGGTCCTTTCTAAATTGGAATCATTTTTCCCAAATGAGGGGCTCTCTTTTGAATGCCTGTCTAAAAAGCTGGTTCTCCTAATGGCCTTGGCCTCGGGACAACGTTGCCAGACACTAGCCTCCATTAGAGTGTCCAATGTCCCATTTTCTTTAGATAAAGTTAAAATACGGATCCCAGATCGATTGAAGACCTCGGCGCCCGGGCGCCCACAACCCTTCCTTAGTTTTCCCTGTTTTAAACAGAAGGAGGCTCTTTGTATTTTTTGCCTCTTACGGGTATTCATTGAAAGATCTAACGATTTGAGGGAACAGGGGAATGATTTCTTATTCATTACATTTAATAGGCCTCATAGGACGGCAACAACACAGACCCTGAGTCGCTGGATCCGACAAACATTAGCAGACTGCGGGGTGGACGAGTCTTTCGCGGCGCACAGTACCAGGCACGCGTCGACCTCTTGCGCGGCCCGCAAGGGCATTTCCGTCGACTTGATAAAGCGCGCCGCGGGTTGGTCCGGCCACTCACGGGTCTTTGCGGATTTTTATAACAGACCGGTCATTGAGCCTCACGCCTTTGTAAATGCCGTATTTGATGTCGGTTCGGGGACTGTATAGAATTATGACAAAAATGTGGACTTGAAAATAAAGCCTTTTTCTTTTTCTCTTCTCTTTTATTGAAATGACAGTGCACGGAGTTTTCTTATGTTTTCTCCCTTGGAAATCTGGATCACTCTCTGAACATCTACATGTTTTACCATCCGGACGAGACTGAGGCATAATTATTCGATCAAACGAACTTACCTTAAGTGAAGTTCGATCGTAATTATGCTGATGGCTCGTCCGGATGGTCCAGCCCTCCCAAAGGACTTCCCTTTTTCTCCCCCCCCCCCCTTCTTTAAGAAAACCTTGAAGTTTTTTTTCCTCGATCCAGTTTTCCAGGATTTGAAATATGACACCGGCAGCCCTCTCAGCATGGACGTAGGCGCTGCCAATCTTTTCTTTTGCGGGAGATTTGAAATCTGTTGCGAGCGCGCGCAGGGCGCACTACTACATGTTTTACCATCCGGACGAGCCATCAGCATAATTACGATCGAACTTCACTTAAGGTAAGTTCGTTTGATCGAATAATCATTTTCAAATTTTTAAAAAAGCTACAGAATTTTCAAACCTGGTTCGTTTTTTAAATAATTTTTATAACCTATAAATTCAGTCAAATAAAGTTTTATATTTATGTGCAGCTCAATTCAAAATTCCATTTTCAAACAAAAATAAAGCTTTTAAAAATAAGTTTCAGCATATGATAAGTTTGTTATTATCTTAGATCTTGAAATAATTCACGACTTGTTAAAATCTTTTCAGGTACAAATTGAATACATGATTTTGGATTGAGACTAGGTGAACCCTTTTGGGTAGTGCAAATTTTTATACAGTAATTTACAATATTTTTGCAAATACTTTTGCTCACTCTCTGAGAATAGCTAACAAATTGTGTCGTCGCCGATACGCACAAAAGAGTGTAACGAAAAGAAGTAGTTGTCTATATTCTTATTAAACGTGACTGATAATATATGAAATATAAATATGTATAATATTGGAACGACGGTCTTTACGGGATCTGGAAAAGAATCTGATTCATGAACACACTGCTGTACAGAAGTCCTGATTAGGACCCAATTGGGGTCGAAATATCGATAAATCAAAAGTAGAAAGAAAAAAAAAGCTGGTTCCCAGAGATCACTGTGTATTCGTTACGTGAAAATTTGAAAGGAAAAAGGGAACATTTGACATTTTACACAATAACAAATTGTGCTCTGGCGTTTTTCCAAAACAAGAAAACCAAAGTTTTTCGTAAAAGAGGAAGTGAAGTAACTTCTCTGACTTTGAACGAAAAAACAACAGAGCGCAATTTGTTCACTTACGTTCAAAAAATTTGGTACAGTATTTTTAAAACTATTACAGAGCAGCGACGGAAACTTAAAAAATTAACACGATAATTTACAAAAGTAAAGGGGACTCAATAACACTCAATTCATACCATTATTCTCACGAAACAAAGCTCGAAAATCGAGAAATAAAAAATCTTGAAACGTAAACTACTGTGTCGAATTCCACTCTATATTTTTTTCAATTGCCGGAAAATAAATTTCCAAACAATGCAACCAATAAAAAATTCTGACCAAATGATGCAATTATTCCAAAGCTTTAACCGAATGATTCAATCAATAAAATTGCTGTAATCAAATGATGCAGATATCTTAAAGCTCTAACCAAATGATGAAACCAATAAAAATTTCGAACAAAATGATACAACCAATTAAAAGAACTCACTGAACAATCCATCAAATGAAAAGCTCTTTTGAAATAATTCAACCAATAAAAAGCTCTAACTAAATAATGCAACTAATAAAAAGCTTTAACCAAATGCAGCAACCAATAATAACGAGCCCTAACAAAATAGTACAACCAATGGAAAGCTATAAGTAAATAATGCAACCAATAAAAAGCTTAAACAATATGGATTTTTTTAATAATGCAATCAATGAAAGCTTTAACCAAATAATGCAACCAATAAAAAAATCTCTAACTAAATGATGCAATCTACAAATATCTCTAAGTATCATATGCAATCTATCATAAGTATCATAATTTTTAAAATAATGCAACCAATAAAAGCACAAACTATATGGATTTTTTTATTAATGCAGTTATGAAAGCTCTAACCAAATATTGCAACGAATAATAAGCTCAAACTGAATAATTCAACGAAAAAGCTCTTACCATCAGTATTTTTTAAAAAATGCATCCAATAAAAAGCTTAAACAAAATGATGCAACCAAAAAAAGCTCCAACTTAATACTGCAACAAATAAAATGCAACCGAAAAGCTCTGACTAGATATTGCAACCAATAATAAGCTGTAACTGAATAATTCAACAAAAAAGCTCTTAACATCAGTATTTCTTGAAAAATGCAACCAATAAAAAGCTTTAATAAAATGATGCAAACAATAAAAAGCTTCAACAAAATGATGCAACTAAAAAAAGCTCTAACCCAATGAAATGTAACCAATAAAAAGCTCTAACCAAATAATGCAATCAGTAAAAAGCTCTAACTCTAGCAAAGTGCTTGGATAGATTTTGCGGTTCATTTCCAATCCACTTTTAATCCAGCGTCATTTTCATGCCTCAAAAGCCCTGTTTTACTGTCTTGTAACTAAAATGCTTCATATATAAGATAAACGATCATGTTTTGCACTATACTTTGTCATGAAAGTGTTATTTTTCTCACAGTTTCATGACATTTCCACAGGATTCCTGCATTACTATCCGTGATTGACTGCCGAACGAACGTGAAATTATAAAGAAATATTGACAATTTTCCTAACTTCAAGGAATAAATTTTTGTGAAACAATCAGTAACCGAAGATATAGAAATGAGTTATGTGAACAATCGATACAGTATATACTGTTCAGAGGGTTCAGAAAAAAGATTCTTAATTGCGTTGGTTCAAAAGAGGGTCAAATTTGGACTGCAAACGGAGCAGTTTTTCAGTCCAGATTTGATACAACCACTTCGCAAAGGAGTCAAGCAATACGACCAAGACAATTTTTTGAGAAAATAATGCAACCAATAAAAAGCTATAACCAAGTGTTGCGACCAAAAAAAAGCTCTACTCATAACTAATTTTAAACTAATGCAACCAAAGAAAAGCTCTAACCATCGGGACTTTTCGAGTTCGATCTCGCCCTGGGTGGAGCTTTAGGTTGCCCGGAGGCCTCTTGAATCGAAGGCAACTGTTGCTGGAACTCCACGTAACTAGAGCTCAAGAAAACGTCTCCCTCGTTTTCGAAAAGTCTATCGACGCTGGTATTCATCAGCTTGTTGTTCTTGAAGCCCGTGAGGTGAAAGCTCGCGAACGAAGACCTCGACATGGGGTTTATGTCACCGGTAGACAGGGCCATAAGCGTTGAGTTTGGGACCATAGAATTTTTTGGCCCAGGACTTCTGGTCCCGTGACCGGCTTCCAGGGCAGGGACCAAACTCCGGGACATCATGTCCGCCGCTGACCTTGGTCTTGTGAAGGGCATCGCGCTGTGAGGGAAGGTCTTTGGTTTTATCGGGGTTATGAGCATGTGTTCCGTCCAGGAGGTTTCCAGAGAAGGCCTTTCCAACCGCTCTACGTCGACGTTCAGAGTTCTTTGGGCGAAGGGGACGGCGAACGTTTCCGGTGGGATGCTTTGCAGCCAGGACAAAAGACTAAGGTCCGAGTCGCTGAAGCCAACCGAGCCGTCGAGTAGTCTTGAAAAACTCATTTCCACCTGTTCATGAAAATTTTGAAGCAAATTTAGTACGCAATCATCGAAGAAATATTTTCATTCACTTGCAATATTTTGGGGATGAGTGATACACGTATAAGTACTTTTTAAGAACATCGATGTTTTTTTCCGATATCACAAGTTCTGTATCTATATATTGCGATATGTAATTGTAACATTGGTATTTTCGTTCTTGTATAAAATAATATGACATGCTTTTTCAGCGAAAAAAAAAATTATGACGAAAATTTTCATTTAGACTTTTCATTTGAGTTAACTTTTCCCATAGTCGGTTTCAAAAAAACAATTGCAGGAATATTCAAACGACGTTCAAAGTCTTGCGTAACAGTATTCTCATGATTTTCTTCTTATAAAATGAATTAAATTCAGGATCTATATTATAAATACAATTGCAAAAAACTTTCTAATAATATACAAAACAATTTCTATGAACAATATAAAAATATACTAAAAATCGATGAAACTTTAGATTGTAGAGGATGAAATTCTAGAAATTTATGTATGAAAATCTAAACACTATATTCAAAAATATATATCTTTAAATGTGTTTAAAAATCTGACGAAATCCAATAAAATCCAATAAAATACTAAGAGTTCAAGAAAGTCAAAAGATACTTGTGGATGCTGAATAAATTTATTCAAAAAACTTAAAAAATTGTAAAATTAAAAAACTTTTATTTTTAGAGCCTCGAATTTCAGAAATCTCTGCAATAAAGTATGAAAAAAAAAAAAACTATCCAAATCTTCAAAAAAATCTGACGAAACTATCACAAAAAAAATAACGTATAATACTGGGAATACTAAAATTTTCTTGAACACTCATGAATGCTAATCAAATCTTTTGAAGAATCTATAAAAAATCTAACAATCGAAAGAACTTACATTCGTAGAGCATCGAATTCTCTAAGTCTACAAAGAAATTATTGAAAATAACAGAAAATCTTTGAAATCGTATAAATCATGAAAAAAAACATGCAAAATACTAAAGTGCGTCTTATAGTTTATCATGTTTGAAAAATTGTTTAACGATTGATATATTCTAAACTTTGCATTTTAGGAAAAAGCATTCTATAAAAATCCAGAGACATGAAAAATATTAAAAAAGGAACTAGGAAATCTTACAAAATTTACTAAGAATCAGAAAGCCTAAAAATAATTTCAATGTACGAAATATTCAAAATCAAGAAAATGTTAACAACTATAGGATATCATTCTAGATATCTATGGAAAGATTCGTAAGAATACTTAAAAGTTCTCCAAATCATGGAAATGCTGAAGAAATACGAGAAATCCTTAAAAAAAAACTTCCGCTTTAAAAAGATACTTTTTCTGAAAAATCTATTTAGAAACAAAAAAGTGAATGAACTTCGGATTGTAGAGTAAAAATTCCTAGAAATCCGTATAGAAATTATTGAAAATACTGGTAAACGATAAATAAACTATCTGCGAATTCGTTCAAAATTTCATACACGCTAGAAAACACGAAAAATTTGCAAAATATCACAAATTTAGGCAAATATTATTCTTTTGGACATCTAGAAATTACCAAAAAATTGTGAAACCTTGGATCCTTTTGGATTTAATTCAAGAAATCTGGGTAGAAATACATGAAAATACCATAAAATCCTCAAAATTGTATAAATCCCTGAAAACTCTGAAAAATACAAAAAGTATCATGTTTTGTTGAAATATAATCGAAATGCTTTTAATATTTGAAACTCTGCATTAGAAGGAATTGCATTCTGGAAGTATTAAGAAACTTACAAAAAAAAAAAAAAAAAAAAGGAAATCCTACATTTCATAAATACCAACAAATATAAAGATGGTATAGAAATAAATGAAATACTAAAAATCGAGAAAACTTTAATAACCAAAACATTCAAGTTCTTGAAATATATGGAACGGTTTATGAGAATGCCAAAAAAATCCTTCGAATCGTAGAAATATTGAAGAAATACGTAAAATCCTCGAAAAACTATCAGGTGTACAAATTGAAAACCGCCGTTTTTCTTTCAATGGTGTCAGCATTGACAGTCGGTTAAAAAATCATGTCAGAAAACTTGAATTGTCAGCTAAGGCATTAGTCAACAACTACAAATCACCACATCAGTCAAGTATTAATTATCCTTCCTTGTTTCGTTCTGTGAAAATGTCGGAATTCAAGCCGAATAAGCGTCATTTCCGGGAGGTTTTGCTTTTCGCCTTTAATTCAAAAAAATCTGCAGCCGACGCGCATCGAATGATTGTAGAAACTTATGGTGAAGATTGTATAAGTGAAAGAACGTGTCGCGAGTGGTTTCAACGCTACAAAAATGGCGATTTCGACGTAGAAGACAAGGAGCGCCCTGGAGCTGTGAAGAAATTTGAAGACACAGAATTGGAGGCTTTATTGGAAGAAGATTCTTGTCAAACGCAACGAGAATTGGCAAATTCTCTAGGCGTGACTCAGCAAGCCATTTCCCATCGCTTGAAATGCTTGGGAATGATTCAAAAGACAGGACACTGGGTGCCACATGAATTGAAGCCACGAGACGTCGAACGGCGCTTTTTAATTTGCGAACAGCTCCTTCAACGGCAAAAAAGAAAAAGTTTTTTGCATCGTATCGTCACTGGTGATGAAAAGTGGATACATTACGACAATCCAAAGCGAAGAAAATCATGGGGGCCCCCTGGCCATGCATCAACATCGATAGCCAAGCCGAACATCCATGGCTTCAAGGTCATGTTGTGTATTTGGTGGGACCAGCTCGGCGTAGTGTATTGCGAATTGTTAGGACCCGGTGAAACCATCACAGGAGCCCTCTACCGAACTCAACTGATGCGTTTGAGCAAAGCGTTGAAGGAAAAACGGCCACAATATAAAGACAAGCATGACAAGGTGATTCTTCTGCATGACAACGCTCGGCCACATGTTTCTAAAGTCGTCAAAACATATCTGGAAACACTGAAATGGGACATCCAACCTCACCCGCCGTATTCACCTGACATCGCTCCTTCTGATTATCATCTATTCCGATCAATGACTAATGGCCTGGCTGACCAACACTTCCGTTCTGTCGAAGAGATAAAAAATTGGGTAAATACATGGATCGCATCAAAAAACGAGCAATTTTTTCGACGCGGAATTCATATGTTGCCAGAAAGATGGGAAAAAGTTGTATCAAGCAATGGACAATATTTTCAAGAGTGAAACTATAAGTATTTTCCCCCAATAAAACCTCAAATTCTGAAAAAAAACGGCGGTTTTCAATTTGTACACCTGATATATATCTATATTATTTTTAATCGTTTGCAAATTCAGCAACAGGTACATTCCAAAAGATCCTTTTTTCCAAAAAATCCATTCATTGGCCCAAAATTGATTATATTGGCCTAATAGATTCTAAAGAACTCATTGCAGAAATCTATATATAAATCATTGAATCTACTAGCTATCGATAGAAACACTACAAAGTTCTACAAAATTTCATAGATAGTACAAACAACGAAAAGTTTGAAAAATATCAGAAATCCAGGAAAAAATAATTCTCTCGGAAATCTAAGAATTATTGAAAAATTGTGCAACTTCGATTTCTACAAGATCGAATTCTAGATATCTGTATAGAATTCCATAGAAATACCAAAAATATCTTTAAACGAACTGTTTCCTGAAAAATCAATCAATAGCTGTATACAATGAATCGGCATTACGGTATTTTCTCTCCAGTATATCGATATTTAATATCAGATGAGCTGATAGCAATATTTTTCGTTTTGATTCCCATCTCTACTGAATATTTCACCATTTCTGTTATCCGATATTCTATTCTGTTACAAAGTGCCCTGTAAAACGAAAAAAAAAAAACTTTTTCCAACCTACCTGCTCACTCTCCTTGGACCCCGTAGCCTTAGCCTGGCAATAATTTACGCAAGACTCGTACAGGATCCCCTTAATAATCAACTGAATCAGCCTATCGTTCCTAGCCCACGCCAAAGGATGTTGAGGATCCGGGTTTTTCCTGTCGTTTGGCAGGAATTTCTCCACCAGAGGATGAACCTCCCTGAAGCACTGGACCCTCGCGTTGCTCGGGTTCCAGTCCTTGTACTGTAGATGATCCGTGAGTCTGGGAAGCGTCAGCAGAAGACACAAGCCACTGTACTCTTCCTTCGTAGGCGCGAATTTCTCAAGGTCGCTCAAGACCTTGACGACTTCCCCGACCGCGTTGTCCACGTTGCCATTTGTGGAAGCACCGATCACGTTGGCTTCGGATTTGATGCAAAGCAGTTCCACGTACTTGTGCCTGAGTATTGAGTACGTGAATTTGCGCATATCGAAGTCCGGCAGGGCCTCCAAGGGTTGGATGAACTCGAGCACATCGTCCCACTGGCCGTCGAGGATGAGCTGCCGGAGGAAGAGGACGTCGTCGCTGTACTGGCCATTTATGACCCCGGTCTCGCGCTCGAGGGAGAGCTGGGATATGTGAAGGTCCCGGCCGTGGAGAAACTCCAAGGTCAGGCGCACCACGTCCTCCTCGCGCAGCGTCAGGTGCGCCGCCGGCATTACGTAACGAATACGCAACCTGCGATATAAGAACATCATGCATTCTTCAATTCGCCAATCAGGAAGAATTTTCCCAAAATAATACACAAGATACATGTTTCGGCAATGGGAAAGAAAGGTTAGCGATCCGAAAAAATTTTGAAAATCAACAGCAAGAAATTGACGACCGGCCCGATACTGGGCCAATCACGGTAGCCATTGTTCGACCGTCGGCATTTGACCCTGGCGCAGTACCGAAATGATAACGCCAGTCAATACTGGGCCAGCACTGGCAACTGTTTTAACGGCGCCCATTCCTACCTTAACATCGGGCCGATACTGGTTCGCTTGAAATGCCAATGTTGGCTCAATACTGATGGTGAACTCCGCGCCGACACTCACTAAACAATCGAACCCGGAATGGTTCGACTGTTTTGCCGATATTGGGCACAGATCGGCTGATGACGGTCGCACACCAAAGCTGCGCCAATACTGGGCCATTCGTCACAATCGGCAAGACCACGGCAATTTCTTGCTGGGTTACTTCAAATAGTAAGGTGAATTCAAATTCAGCCAGTAGGACGTATTTTATCGACTCATTTTATTCTATCTTATATTCCGACATTTTGTCCCATGTTTGGGGACATCTTCAAGGAAACATAATATAGTATCTAAACAAACGAAAAAATCCATTCTCCCAAAAACTTCATAAAATTCACCCCACAATTCAATCAAGGCAATAACAATTCTCATGAAAATCGCTCACTTCGAAAATCGACAAGCTGCGAATAATCGAAAACCTCCCATCTCACCATCAGTAAGACATTCAACCAATAACAGAATATGTCAAAGAACCAAAATCAAGTGCCCACGTCAAAAGGCACGACTTTCGAAGTGAGTGTTTTTAATGAGAATTGTTATTGCCTTGATTGAATTGTGGGGTGAATTTTATGAAGTTTTTGGGAGAATGGTTTTTTTCGTTTGTTTAGATACTATATTATGTTTCCTTGAAGATGTCCCCAAACATGGGACGAAACGTCGGAATGCAAGATAGAATAAAATAAGTCGATAAAAGATGTCTCACTGACTGAATTTTCATTCACTTTACTATTTAAATTTAAAAAAAGAGGACGAATTTGAACTCATGAATATCCAAGGTTACTGTTAATCACTTTGAGAGGGAGGGTTGCGTTGGTTGCATCGACCAAAGATTCAGCGAAACTTGGACCAATTTGAATCGTAGGTACCACGATAAAAATTCTGGTTATGTCAACTAGAATGTTTCTTATGGCAAAGAATATTGACTTGTAACTCGATTTTTTCTTGCCACAATAAACACTTTAACGATTATAATTTTGCATTACCACAGTCAAATCTTTTTCTTTCATGCAGAATTAAGATTGAATTTGAGTGACCGAAGAATTTCATTTCAATGATATTCTTAACTGATTAAAAAAAATCAATTACATGGTGAAAAATCTTTAAGTTTTCGTAATTAAAACTAAGAGGAATAAATAAGCATCATATCAGTGTTATATTACCAAGGTAAAGAAAAAAAATGTAGGTTTTTATAGAATATTCAAAATTATATTTGGGAAGGGAACAAACTACTTTGTTAGTTACAGACCATTTTTTACATACATAACGATGATTTATTGCAGGGTTTGGAAGTAACGCGTTACTCTAAGACGTTACATTTATTCCGTAACGATAACATGAACGAGTCATTTTTTCTCGGTAACGAGTAACGAAAATCCCGTTATTTTACGTTACTTTTATCGGCCTCATCAAGTTTTTAGCCTAATTTTTCTCTTTATGAGGAATGTTCTAAATCTGAGTAATTTTCAACTTTCTCATTTTCGAATAAAAAATTCTATATTAATAATTTTTAAGGAAGTGTCTATTTGCACTCACGTGCAACGTGTGCACGTAAAGCTACACGTTTCGGGGTTTTTCGGGCATGCTCGGCAGTGCTCGGCAGCTTGTCATGTGTTCGCGTGTGAATACTAATCGTCCACAAGTAAATACTAAACAATACTAAACGTGCACACGCAAGCCAATATATCGGCCAATTGTATTATTATTTGTTATTATTTACATTCGAAGAATTCAAAGTTCGGTACGTTCGGGTCGTGTTTGCTCGCTCATAAATAAAAAAAAACGAGTGTAAAGATCGCGTGCGTAGTGAAAAAGGTGGCAAGTGAAAATTATTTTTAGGTGAAAGTGAGAAATGTGAGGTGGGGAAAAAAATGTCGAAGTGTCAAATCGGGATTTTGTTTTCATTTTTGTAAACTTAAGTTTTATAAATAAAAAAAATTGATTTAAGTCTACCATGTTGTTGTTCTGAAAAAAACCCTGAAATACAAAATTTATACAAAATTGCAGTCATTCGTGGAGTTCTGAATGTTGACATTCTGCAGGTAATTTTGAATGTGACTTGAAACTGATGATATAATTGAAAAAATTAAATTAAAAAAAAATTCAACATTATCTAAATACATTCATAGTTTATGAAAATTTTCAGCAAACGTTTTTTTTAACAATTTATTGTCAATATTTCATTGATTACTTTTGAAAAAGTAAAATTGAATGCTCTTCTGAATTCATATTTTACCTCAGATGATTCAAGTTGTAAAAAAATATTGTAATTATGTAGAAGAAAAAAGAGAAATCATAGTTTACTATCGAAAATTTTTTTATTATTTAAACATCAAATATCTCACTTGAATTTTTCATGTGCTTTCAAACTTAAAGAATTTAGAAGATGAATTTTTCCACAGAATTTGAAAATTCTGTAACATTTTCCTGACACATTTTTATTATATGGAAATCCTTCACAAATAATGTTTTAAAAATTCTGTTGCGAATATTCAATACTAACAAAAAATAAAATTGGATGTTTGTAATTACAAATATTTAAAAATTTTATTTTTCAAATTGTACAAGTTTCAAGTCAGATTGGAAATTTGTATGATAAATAATTCAACGTGGTCAAAGGATTTTAATTTTTTCAAAGTCAGCTATGATGTTTAGTTTTCCATTTTACATAATTGCAATCTTTCCTTTAAAATGCATATCGTCTGAGATAAAATGTGAACTGCTAAGTAACATTGAATGTTGCTTTTGTATATGTAGTCAGTGCAAGATTCAAAGTCAATTTTTGAAAAAATGTTTGTGAAAAAGTTTATCAAAAGATGATAAATGTATTCAAATGATGTTTCAGAATTTTTTGTAAAATTTCTTCCCCAAATTTTATAAGTTCCAAGTCTGAATAAATTTTTCAAAGCAAAATGATAAATCATGTACAAATGATTTTGAATTTTTTAAAAGTCAACTGCATAGTTTGGTTTTACATCTTACATTATTACAAAATATTCCCTTCAAAATAAAATCGTCTGAGATAGAATGTGAACTGCTAAATAACTTTGAATGTTGCTTTTGTGTATGTGATCAGTGAAAATTTTTATCATGAAAAATGATGATTGTGTATGTGATCAGATGAAAAATGTATTAGAATAATGTTTTACATTTTTTTGTAAAATTCGTTTCCCAAATCTTATAATTTAAAGTCTGAATAAATTTTTAAATGAAAAATATTAAATCATGATCTAATAATTTTGAATTTTTTGAAAGTTAGCTGCATAGTTCAGTTTTACATCTTACATATATAAGTTCAGGAGGTCATAAAGAACATATGTGAAACTTTTTATAGATTTTTTCTTGTTCCACTGTGTTATTTACATTCAATTTATTCCAAAAAGTAACGTTAAAGTAACGCGGACGTTACTTTTGTTAAGTGGTAACGGCAACGAGTTACTATTTCTTCTCAAGTAACGGTAACGTAGCAGATTCCTTTTTACCTTCGTAACGGTAACGTAACGGGTTACATTTTGTAAAGTAACTTTCCAAACCCTGATTTATTGAATATGTAAGTATTGATTTATTTTTTCGAATATAACTTTGATTGACTTCATGATTGGTTTTTTTCCAAATAATTGTAAATATTTGAGCGCAACTGGGAAACTATTAATCTATACATACTGGTATATGAATAAACAGTTGTTGCATTGAGTAAAAATTATAGTGATTATAACAATACTGCACTTGAGTGTGAAATCAGTCTAAAATATTCCAGTTTTTGTAAGATATCTATAGCAGTTGTTGACATTATAATATATGAATAGTACATGTTGTCAAACGATAATGTGGTAGTAAATATATTTTGAATAAAAATTCCTATATATATACTGCTACAGATTTTATAAAATGCCATACAGTTTTGCCGGTATTCAGGTCTGTAGAGTTTTTTTTATATATTTTTATGTACTTTCCAGTATATCACATTGTGATTGATACAATACTGAAAAAAGTTATTATTATATTGTAGGTTTTACCCACATGATATTTATTTTCGTGATACATACATTTAAATATACCACATTTTCTCTCATTACATGAAATACACGAACTGAAAAACAAATATCAAAAGGTATAAGGTATAATATGTTATTAATTTGATGGTTTACTATACATAGATAATAAATCCTATGTATTTGATATAGTAATGACGATTTTTCATTTTTGTACGTCAAATATGGCATTCTCGTAAAAAGTGCAAAATCATGTTCTATTAATGATACGACGGTTTTTCAACCCTTCCCTGGCGAAGATTGTGCAACGTAAGTGCAACGATATAGTTTTGCAGTTGCGTTTCACTTGCGTTGCATTCGTTGTTTCGAATAATAAGAGAATGAAATGTGCGTTGATCCATAAAACTCATGAAAATAAAAAGTATGTGTTCTTTTCTGTCGTAATTATTCAAAAACTAATTTTTAAAACCATTTCGTTTTAGGAAGCGAAGAAAACGGCCTCTGATGATGAAATGATCTTTCAGACAAAGAAAGTAAATGCGAAAGTTAATTGACTGGCGCCACATTGACAGAAAGAATTTTGAAAGTTGTAAAACAATGCAATACCAATGAGGTGACAGAAACTCTGAATCAAGGTATCTCCGAATTTATAGTTATGGCTGCTGACGATGCCAAGTTCAATTATTATGCGTACATTAATATTTCAATTAAATTCAATTCAAAAATCAGAGGTATGCATCGTATCAAGGCCAATACATGCTTGCAGTATCACGATTAATGAAGGATCTTAACTCAAGTCACAAATTACAGCGTATGCATATTTAGCTAAGCGAACTTGAAATAAGCGAAAAATATTATGTAGGACCGATGCTCCCGAAAAATCAGTTGATGATCTATTCAGAGGGACGTTCTATGTTTCAATCCGCGCACCAATCAAAGGCCCTCCACGAATCGTGAATAGTTAAAAAACTTGTCGAAATTGGGGGTAATCTTTCCACCTCGCGGTATTTCGAGTCCCCGGGAAGCGCGGGGTCTCAACGCGCCACGATATTTTTAGAAATCGTGAAAAACGATTTTCTTACTTTTTTTGTGTTTGGCTGGTTTTAGCCCAGTCAGGTAGAAAAACTTTCAACGCTGACGCCGGTGTACAACAATATGATATTTTGTAAATTTTTTTTTCTATTAAATTTTCAAAGTTACATATGTGCCATTATACTAAAAAAGACGATTTATATGGTACAATTTGCATACTGTAGATTAAAAATTTGTTGACATTATCCAGTAAAAACTGGCATACACACTGTGATTTGTACAATAAAACAGTTTTTACCACACAATATTATAACAAGTAAAATAAAATTACATAATTATAAGAAAATTGTAGAACCTGCCATAAAAGTGTAAAACTTATAACATTCTGGTACTTTTTACCATGTATATAAATTGATATAAATATATTATATCGAAAGAACTGCATCGATTTTTTTCTCAATGTGAGTGAAAAATTACCCTTGAGTGTTATACTCGTTACTTGAATTTTATTCTTAAAGTGAAAAAAAGAACCTAAATTTTCCATGAACTTGTTAACAACCTAAATAAGTTTGCTGGCCTCGAATTCTGGTTTGACACGATAGATTTTGTCCTTTTTTCATAGAATAACAACCAAACCGATCAAGGATTTATTGATAAAACTTAATTCATGTGATGATTTTTTAAACTTTCGTTTCACATATTTTAAGGTAGGAAACTTCATTTCTAGCGAATATAAATATGTAATGCAGTCAACATTTTTTCTGACATTTTTGAAGAAATCACTATTCGCGACACTAAAGTTTTCGTTACTGCGTAGCTTTTTCAAAATTATTTTTGTTGATTAGGTTGTCACTGAATCTTTCAGAGATATTAAATACAATTTTGAAAAATACTTCAGTTATTCTTTGCCAATTAGTGTTTGAAACTTTTTATACCATCTATATGAAGAGGAGCTATCTGTGTAATGGCGCCAATCGTAAGAATTATAAGAAACATCTGAAACAAACTGAAAAGAGTAATGACTAATTTTTGCCCAAGTTAATGCGACATTTCAAATTTGAAGAAAATTTCCAAAATAATTTATTTGTTTAAATTTCGATTATCTCCATTACATGCAATAAAATCTGATAATATTTTGACCCTAAAAACCTTGAGAAGGATGTGAGACATGAAAAAAAAATTTGATCCCGTAAAATTCTATCCTTGAGAACTATCAAATATTTGAGAATTTCGGGAAATTAAAAAGTTATCACAAAACAAATCTTACTTTCATTAAACCAGTTTAAAAAAAAGCAAAATTTATTTTCGACGATTTTTTTTTTTAAATAAAATTGAATTAAATGTACAGGGTGCGCCATTTCTTATGTCGGCATGTAAACATTGAATAACTTGAAAAAAAAACAACCGATTTCTGTAAATGAGGTATTTTTATTTAGTTTGGTCCTTTACAATTTATTTAGACTAGTTTTTGAACACAACATCAATCAAGTGGCCGCCCTTATTGTTCACAGCAAAATATGCCCTTTTTGCGGCGTTTTCCATTACCTTTTCGAGCATCTCGGGTGGTATAGCAATGATTTCGGCACGAATATTTTCCTTAAGCTCTTCAATGGTCTGCGGCTTGCTGGCGTACACTTTACTTTTCAAATAACCCCACAAAAAGAAGTCTGGAGGGGTCAAATCTGGAGATCTGGGTGGCCATTCAATGTCGCCTCTTTTTGACATCAGACGTCCAGGGAATTTTCGTTGCAGAAACTGGATTGTTTGATTCGCAGTGTGGCAGGTCGCACCATCTTGTTGAAACCAGTAATCTTCAAGACCTTTTTCACGCATTTGTGGGCAGACATAGTGAGCCAACATCCACCGATATCGGTTTCCATCGATCGTTTGGTTCTCTTTGAAAAAATAAGGACCAATGATGGTTTTGGCGCAAACGCCGGCCCAAACAGTAACTTTTTGGTCATGCAATGGCGTTTCATGGATCTCGTGTGGATTCTGCGTTCCCCAAATGCGGCAATTTTGCTTATTAACGCCTCCAGAAAGTTTGAAATGTGCCTCGTCGGTCATTAAAATTCGCTTCCAAAAATCAGGTTCAGTATCAACTATTCGAGCGATTGTTTGTCCATATTCCAAGCGACGTGGATGATCTGTAGGCAATATTCTTTGTGTTAATTGCATTTTGTACGGAAACAAATGCAAATCATCTTTTAAAATGCGCCGTAGAGTGGTTCCACTGATGCCGAGATGCTGAGCGCGGTGACGATATGAAACTTTTGGGTTTTGGGCAACGCTCTCTCTGACAGCTTCAATCAGTTCATTTGAACGTCTTGGTCGTTGATGAACGGGTTGTTCGCGATCTTTCACTGTCCCGTGGTCACAAAAATTCGACACCAAACGACGAATAGTGTTGTCAGATGGTGCCTGTTTGCCAAGATATTTTCGACGATATGCTCGTTGAGTTAACACAACTGAACGACTATTTTCAATGTACAAAGTAACTATTTCAGCGCGTTCTTTTGGTGTGAAGCGATACATGGTTGAAATTGTACTGAATTGACGTTTCCAAAACAAGTGAAGTCAAGTAAATCGGTTGTCAAATGTTTAAGTTATTCAATGTTACAATACCGACATAAGAAATGGCGCACCCTGTACTAGACAGCTTTCTTTTCGAAAGCATTTTTTTCAATCTTTGCACTTTACCCCCTTGGATAAATCAGTGAAGAACCTTCGAGTTTCAATTTTTTCAGGATCGTTCGTTTATTTAATTCTAGAATGGGAAAAATTAGTCATGTCCGTTAAATGAAGGATTTTAATATCTTCCAGGGTTCTTCAAATAAGAAATAAAAAATTAAATTTAAATTTAGAAAAACATTTCTCGAATCGAACAAATGTATTTGAATGAACTTGCTATTGAACGCAATTTATCAAAAATTCTGTAATTCCAAATTTACAAAAAATGATAAATAACTTGATAAATTCGTAAAACCGTTGTAAAAACTCAAAAATAAGGGATACATTAGAAAAAAATAAATATATGCTGCAAATAAATAAAATTCTCATGAAAATCCGTGTCTCTTTTCGACACGTAATTGAGCTTCTATGATTTCTTCGAAAGCTGACACTAAAAAGTTGCGCAAAAAAATACAAAAGAATTCTGTCAAACGCACTTGAGAAGAAGCTCAACAACAAAAATGTAATTTTGATACCTCGCCTTCAATTACTGCCAATGCTTGCGAAAATTCTATAAGTTCCAAAACCGGAATACACGGCTTGAATTCCGCAGCGACAGCGAAAATTCAGCTCGACCCATCAATCCCATGTATTTTGCAAATTAGTCTACCTTTGACGAAAGAACGACTATCAACTCTCGTGAATATTGTGGATAATGGTACATCACATCAATCTAATTTCTATTTTTGATACTTGAGAAATTCGAAATAACTAAAACTCTTGATTCTTGTAGTATTTTCCGTGGATACTTATACTTATTATCACTGGAACCAGCGCGTTCCCTGCGAAATGTAGCAACAATCAAATAGTGCCCGGACAGAAAATCGTGGATCAACTGAATTATTTGCATCAACAAAAACACGCCTATCCGATTCCACAACGAGAACTGGTTCCCTCATATTTGAATCCACAATATGCGAACCTACAAAATCAGGAATTACTCCAGCAGCAAAAAGGCTACAATTACTATCGACCTCTTTATTACGGACAAGTGTACGAGGATCAGAATTCATTGAATCAAGTTGGTTACTGGCCACAGCAAATCATACCAGTGCAGCCCTACATGAATCAATTTTTTTACCCGAAATGGCAGCCAACGAACAATCAGCAAAATGGGTTGCAACAGGTCAGTAAATGAAACACTGATAGACATTTCTGTGAAAATTTTAATTACTAAAACGTGACATTCTTTGGTGGTTTTAAGATAGAAAAATTCGGATTGTTCAAAATTTTTGCGACTTTTATCAGCTAGTTTATTTTTAGGAAAAAACATTTTTTTATTAAGATGATATTTAGACGTTATGTTTTCATTATGAAGATTGATATGAAATTGAATGTACTTTATCCTGCTTGGATTTTGATTTTGTGCAGAAAATCAATTACAATTTTTGTATCTTTCTGCGAGTCATTACCGAAGATTAAGAGGATTGTAATTCGACGTGTCCTAGCAAGTCTATCGTATCTGATAGACTTGCAGAGACTCATCGAACTGGAAAAAACTTCATTACAAGCAAAACTAAAATTTTCCAAGCTGCATATTTTTTTAAATGTGTAATATGCTAACAGTTTACTGCTGTGGAAAACTGAATATCAATTTTCGAACTATGTAAAAAGGAAATCGTTGAAAAATTTCCATTTAAGTTTTGTCAATTGTAAATTTTTTTTAACTTTTATCACAAGCAGGATTTCACATGTAAAAGCAGCATGTTCCGATCATTTGACACTCACAAAGTTTGATGCTTGGAAAAAATGCGAAATGATTTTATGTATCATGATAAAATCAATATTTTGAAAATTTTGAATGGAACAAGTTTCCATAATTCCGCAGAAATGATTGTAAAAAACTTTTGAGTTGAAATTTTTAAATGATTTGGTGTCTTTTCATCAAATTTTAATACATGCATTACAGTCGAAGAAAGTAAGGTGAAACAAGTCTTTTCAATGAGTAAAAAACTTTTTTTTAATTACAATCTCCACATTTTTTAAAATACATATAAAAATTAGGTTTGAAATTGGTTATAAAAAAATTTCGATGTTTCATACATTAGTGATTTTGAAAAGGTAGAATGGTGGGGATTTTTATAAAACACGTTTTGTCTATCAAGAAAAATGTTTTTACGAACAATCAAAGAATTCACTAAATAATAATTACAAAAGTTCTTTCGAAAAACTTTTTTTCAACTTAATGATTCCCCTTTCGCTACTTTATTTTTATTTGTTTATTTAAAAAAAAAAAACAAAGAAAAAACAAACAAAAAACGTGCATTAGTAAAAAATGATTTTACGAGTTTATTAATTCCAATGAAAATTTCCAACTGTTCAAAACTTGTGACAAATAAAAATATCATTCCGTCTTATGAGTATTTGGATTCTCTTCCGATCATTAGGGAGCCAATTTTGAATAATCACATAAGGTCTTGTTTTCTTGAATTTTGTTTTATTTTGTCCAAGCTTTCGACTCTTCCATTTTGAGTCCTCATCAGGGAAAGAATATTATCTAATTTTTGAAAATATGTATAATATAATAAGTTTACAACAAAAATCAAATCTCGTTTCATATTACAATGTATTTTATTTATCTTACAAATTTCCAGTATCAAACGTTAAATCTCATCATCAATTCCGTGCCATTAAATCAAAATCAGATCTCAATCGATCCTTGTCCCAACTATCCCTTCCTCACTCACAATTACAGAAACCAATCATCAGTACATAATAAATATTCGTAAATAATCGTGCAAGAACGTAGAAAAACTGATGAAACTCACGTACTAAACTATTGAAAGTGCACATTCAAATGGTTCACTGACCCTCCAGTTCAAAATTCTCTCCACAAAACTACTTATCAAACATAGATATGACGAATTTATCCTTGAATCAATAGTAAACACTGATTAAACTCAATTTTAAGGCGACTGAAATTCTATAATTTAAAATAATTTACTCCAAAGTTTATCATAATTTGAATTTTACTTTTCAGTGTCAGATTGTTTATTTATTGTATTCTTTTCATTCTTGATGTTTATCATTTCTGCAATCGTCCTTTTGAAATAATTATTTTCCTTGTTTAAAATTCTTACATCCTTCCAATCAAAATCATGTCCATTGTTTATCCTATGATTTGTTACTACCGTATGTGTGTTTTGAGTATATCTAATATTATTCTCATGTTCCCTGATTCTCGTCTTCAATCTCCTCTTGGTTTCACCTATGTAAACCGCATTACAATCATTACACTGAATTTGATAAACAACTCCCTGACAATCATCTTTCGAAATTTTATTTTTCCTCTTCTTTGTGATAGCACTATTAATATTGTTCGTATTTCTAAATTCAGTCAGTGAACCATTTGAATGTGCACTTTCAATAGTTTAGTACGTGAGTTTCATCAGTTTTTTTACGTTCTTGCACGATTATTTACGAATATTTATTATGTACTGATGATTGGTTTCTGTAATTGTGAGTGAGGAAGGGATAGTTGGGACAAGGATCGATTGAGATCTGATTTTGATTTAATGGCACGGAATTGATGATGAGATTTAACGTTTGATACTGGAAATTTGTAAGATAAATAAAATACATTGTAATATGAAACGAGATTTGATTTTTGTTATAAACTTATTATATTATACATATTTTCAAAAATTAGATAATATTCTTTCCCTGATGAGGACTCAAAATGGAAGAGTCGAAAGCTTGGACAAAATAAAACAAAATTCAAGAAAACAAGACCTTATGTGATTATTCAAAATTGGCTCCCTAATGATCGGAAGAGAATCCAAATACTCATAAGAAGGAAAAAAAGGAGCGAAATACAGATTTTAATATCATTCCGTAAATGACTTATTGAAATAATCATGATTACTTTCCAAAATGATTCGAACTCTCAAGGATTCAAAACCCAATATGTCATGTAAAAGTTTTGAATGACTGCAGAAAATAACATAATAAATGATTTCTAATAAATATCGCTAGAAAAAAATTGCTGTAGTTAAAAACGCAGAAAACAGTTTACTTTTCAACACTTTTTAACTTTTCGACACTTACTACTCTAAAAATATGTATTTATGTTATAAACATAGCTTTTGTTACTAGCAACATAAATGTATCTTCTATTTAACAATAATAATTAAACTCTAGAATTATTCAAAAAATTATTTACCTATAATTTTTGTTATGCTGAACTGTAAATTCTAATATCTTTTTAAATGCAATCAAAATCGTATAAATTTTTGTAGCCACAGCATCGAATTTTTCCTTTTATGTGACAAATCATGAACGTAGTTGACTTTACACTATGAAATTTTTTTTACTGCACGTGGAAAACGAAAAATCTTGCACTCTTTTCAAAACTATGAATATTTTTCAGCAAATAAGTGTAAAAATGTCAGACAAAATTCTTTGTTTCCTTTAGTATCGGATTTCTCCATAAATTGTAATGTCTTTATCTAAACCTACCATCTTAAAAGTATCAACGAAATCGTCAACGTTCAGAAAATTTACTGAAAACCGCATTTTTTATTGATAAATGATATTGTTTGTATCAGCTAGGAAGGCCCGAACAATATTTTGACGGAAGACCAGATAGTGGGGATGAGACGACCTCTGCTGTATCCTCGAACTCGCCCATAAAAAATACAGATCAACAAGACTTGGAGATAAATGAAGATAAAGAAAAAAATGAAGACAGTGAGGGTAAAAAATATATATTTGTAATTACGTTACAACATTGTGTTTGTTTTTCAGACAGGGTGTCCCACAGTTAAAAAAAAAAAATTATGTCTATTCTAGAATTTCCTTGAAAAGATTAAAACTCATCCAACAAATTTTACTCTGGTATACTTTTAGATCATATTTTACCCATATTTGTTGTGAAATCAATTGATCGAACTGAAATCGAAGAATATAGATATATAAAAATCAACACTCATGTACATAGAACAACTTGAGAGATTTAGTAAAATTGCACAAAGATCGGATTTATTTTGATTTTGATTGAAAGAAAATATGAGTATAAAAGATTGAGTGATCGAAAAAAAATGCGAACAACTTTAAATTACTGTCAATACATTTGACATTCAATGTATCATGTCAAGAGCATTATAAATAAGAGTAAAACAAGAATGAACGCAATTTAAATACTATAACCAATACATAACTGTTTTGAGTTGAATGCATATTCTAAATAATAACCATGTACCTATAAATTGTTCGATAAAAAAAAATATTGATCATTCAAATTCTTGATGAATACAGATACCACCGAAGAATCAACAGCGAATCCGACATCACCAAAAATTATAGAAACTACTTCCCCAACAATCTTTCCACTTGATGCAACACAAAATAGTGTCCCAGAGGCAAATTCAACCGATTCATTCGAAGATTTTAACGAAATTTTGGAAAACATCGAGAAACTCATCAGTTCTGCAAACTCGAATTCATCATCCAAGACAGAAAATGAAAAAGCCAAAAACCCCACAGAAATTGATTCATCAAAACACGAAAAAAGGAGCGAAACTCGAAATCAAAGTAACTCCAAAAAGGTAGGTGTACTGACTAAAAGCCTTAAAAACAGTTTTTTATGTATAAATGAACATTTACTGATTTGTTTACTTTCAGCCAACAAGAAACACTTTAAATCACAGGGACCAGGATGCAAAGAAACTGAGGACAAGAAATACAGGCACACCGGAAAAACGCGAAAAAAAATGTAACGAGTCTCAAACTGTAGAAAATTCGAATCACGCGAATCATCAATCTTGATGTCACTGGGACAACAGCAACGAACTTTTCAAACAAAACGTCGCGAATAAAAAAAAACAACTAATAAGCATTAAGAGAGTGACAAAAAGGAATTTTATGGAAAGTTAATCCAGTGTGCCAGAGTAAAAAATATTTTGCAACTAGAGTGATGATAACTTAACAATTAAATGTGTAGTTAGCGCAGCTAGAACACAAGTAAACATGATCTTTCTAAAGGTTGAAAAATAAAAGTATGTTGAAGTGAATAGATGCTATAATTTTGAGTATAGTTGTCACAATCTTTAAGTTAACTGATCAAAAGCATTGCAACACATTCAATGATGGATGCATTAACTAGGTTTATGGTTATTATAGCCAAATTTACAGCCAGCCGAGTTAAAAATTATAGCTATCTCTTGAAAAATTGGGACGTTCAAGGATGTTACATTTAACAGATGGTGTAACTTTTAATATGCTTGGCACGAGTGTAATAAATTAAAACATCGTCAAAACTATGAAGATTTTTCTGAATAAAATTTGAAACATCATTTTCGTCTTTTACCACTTTGAATAAGGCTTCCCCGTGGTTCACAATGTTGTACGAGGTAATTTTTTTATTTCTACCCTTCTCCTCTCCAATAGCCCCACGCGCAGTGCATTCCTGAATATTCTGACGCATATTATTCAAATGCAGAAATGCTTAATTAATGAACTTTCAGAGCCCTACAAATTTTAACATTCGCTAGCCTGCGGTGGGCGACTAATTAAGAACCGGTAAAAAGCCTCGTTAATATCAATTAATGACCAGGCATTTGATGTAGGTCTCATTATTATTGCTCTTATCATCTTGGTAATTTTCGTTCGTTACCGCGAACCTATTGTCTAATTCTTCTTTTATTATATGAATAATGTAAGTTTCCAATGGTGAAATGAAGAATGTTGTGTAAAAACCAAAGGAAGAATAATAATAATTAGTGGAAGTAGCCGATAGACAGAAGAATATATATCATTTTTTTTATTTATGCTGTTTTTTTATTCACGTAAAATAAGTACCTATAATTGAAACTAAATAGTATTATATAGTCAAGTTTTGTTTGCCAGGAAACAATAGAAAAGAAAGTTAGCAATAAATATTTATGGAAAATTGTGCAGATAACCAAAATTTTCCAACAGAAATTTTACCAGTAAATGTTTATATTCAAAATTTTAATTTTTGACTTTCAATCAGATTATTCTGAATCGTGAGATTCAAGATTCTGGGAATTTCAATATTAAGTTTAACGAAAGATTTACTGAATATTGGAAAAAATTCTCTCACTTTTAATCGG
This sequence comes from Platygaster robiniae, assembly GCA_028476575.1. NCBI lineage: Eukaryota > Metazoa > Arthropoda > Insecta > Hymenoptera > Platygastridae > Platygaster > Platygaster robiniae. Next base: position 17,814,064 of record CM052029.1, on the reverse strand, counting down.
GATTTCAAAATAGAGTTGAGAAAACTGTATTCGAAATCTTTGTATATTGTAAATAATTAGATACTGATGAGACTACGAATAATACACAGTATAAAAGTAAACGAAAAGAACAGTATAATACGAAATATAATACAATAAGAAACGAAATACTATACACTGCGAAACCGTTGAATAACCTCTATAGTTTGAATAATACCGTCATAGAATACAAATAACAAATTAAGATAACGAGAGCCTAACTTGATCGTAAAAATTTATAATAGTGCCATACAACTTGGAAAAGGCAAAATGAGAATAAAAAGAAAGGGAGAATTTTGAATTTGAAAGGTAAATTAAGAAATTATTCAAACTTCTTTACATTTGAAAAAATTACCGACTTATTTTACTAATAATAATGCTAGAATTAGAACTTTCACATTTCTTGTTATGATTCTTGTGAAAAATGAATTCAATAATCTCAAAATTTAAAAATAAATGAATTTCACGAAAGAATTGTAAATCTTTTTTCGAAAAGAATTTACACATCTGAAGTAATGTTTTTTACCACCTGCTTATTCAGTATTAGAATTTTCGAATTGTACCTATCATTTTGTTGAATATTTCTCTTTATTTTTCTTCTACATATATTATTAATATACAAAAAAACTGGCGTGAGTTTAAAAATTCGCGAGAGAAGTGAAAATTCACACGGCGAACTACTGCAAGTTTCATTAAACAAAAAAGAAAGTTCGTTCAATTTTATGAGAAAAACAACTGAAAATAACCATTAAATCTACAGTATGAACTGCGTTCAAAACTGAAGCTTGAAACTGATTAAATTAAAATCGGAATTCTAAACGAATGAAATTCAAATTTCAATTTTAAGTTTGACGACAAAGTTTCACTTTTTTTCCACATTGCGTGTTCACCATACGATTTGAGCTGAGTAAGAAAAGTAAATCTTTGTCGTCAAATTTCAAATTAATATTTGAATTTCACTCTTTAAAATTCCGATTTTAATATAATCAGTTTCAAGCTAAAATTTTAAACGCAGTTCATACTTCGGTTATATTGGTTTTTTCAGTTGTTTTTTTTCATTACATTGAACGAACTTTTTTTTGTTTAATTAAACTTGTAGTGGTGTGCAGTTAGAAGTGTCACTTCTCTCGCGAGTTTTAAACCAACACCAGTTTTTTTTTCAAATGTTATCCATAGTGAAATTAGTGTAAATAAAAGTTAAAACTTCGAATGTGAATTTTCCGTTTTAAATTTTCAACACATTTATTTAAAAAGGAGAATTATATATTTTTTCATTGCAGAATAATTAACTTCATATTTTTTTCATTGCAGAATGATGAACTTGATATTTTTTTCAAGGTAAGTATTACTGAAAAAATAAGATATTCACTTTGATTTTTCCGATAATAATTCTTTGATTATATAATATTTTTTGATGTGTAATTTATGTGAAGCAATCAATTTCAGTAATAGTAACCATTATAAAATAGATGAAAAAGATGGAAGCAAAAATGTAGGTTTCATGTTGACCATTTCTCTGAAATTCATTTGAGAATGAATATTTCATATGAATTTTTATTTCACATTATGAAGAAAGTTAAAAAAAAAGAAAATTGAAAAACGTCTTATCGATCTCTCGGAGCCACGATTGACTAATATTAATAATTCAATCGTGGCTACGAGAGATCAATAGGACGTTTTACAATATTATAGAACGGAGCATATAAACTTTTCAAAAAAAAAATTATAAGATTTTTAATTTGAGTTTTATTTGTCTAAAAATAATGTTTTCATAATATTTTTCTACTATCATTAATTCAATAAAAAAAAAATTTGTTCAATTCCATAATTATTATAAAATGAATCAAAAAGATACAACTAAAAATGTAGGTTTTATATTTACTATTTTCTTGAAATTCTCGTAAGAATTAGCGTTTATGTCTATTATATGGACTGAGCTTTCTTCCCAATCCTTCGTTCTCAAGCCTTCGTAGTGCCAGCCTTCGTTCCCAGGCCATTGTTAAGCTCTCAAATGGATTTCACCTTCAACGAGCCAATAGATGTTTCACTTCAAAAAAATTACGAAGGAATTTTTCGAAAGAGTAATTAAGTGGAACGAAGTGTCTTTTGTTCATTTTTAGTTGTCAAACTATCACTTTTTAATTCCTCTAATAATTTTCTCAAGAATCGTAAAAAAATAATTATAAATTGCATTAATTCGTTAAAAAAATGAAATATAGATCAATTCCATTAGACTTCCGGTATAGAACATTGATAAGAATCATGTCAATGGCATGTAACTGTCGCAGTTGACGACCAAAGACACTTTTAGCGCCGGGTTTACCAACCACGTAAAAGGAACCATTAACCAGCGAGTAATGAAAGCATTCACCGCGAGATCTTTGAACCGAGGATTCGCTAAGAACCATGTTTACCTTCGTAAGATTAACGCGATCATTTCCTTTTCATCTTTAAAAAAGCTTTATATTCTACCTTGAAAACATCGTATATATTCAATAATGTTATTTGTTTTGACATTTGTTATAAGTATCTTTATTTGCGTCTAGCATTCGTAATATTGAGGGAAAAAAAAGTTGAAAAACTAGAACTTTCTGATGAATTCGAAGTTTCTGAATTTAGGTATAATCTACAGGATTTCTAATTTCGAATCGAATATCAAACTGTTTTTACTTTATCGATTTCTATGAAATCCTTTAAACTACAATTGTCTGTAAGAGTTATTTTTCTTTGAAATTGAGTTTTCACAAAACTGTATTGAATCGCTTAAAACTTTTGCTTTCAATGGTTCATAAAAATGTCTTGTAAAGACGTTCAAATACTTGGAAACGAAAAAAATCTGATGGGAAATTTCGCACACCATGCCAATTAAAAAATAAAATTTCTCTAAATGTTTTCGCAAGTTAAATTATTTTATATCTTTGGATTGACAAGAAATTGAACTCTCGAAAGAATATTAAGTAACTAATGAAAATGTAAAGAAAACTTGGAGCATTACAATTTTTCTATCCTTTATTCATACATTTCTTAAATTTTTTACATCTTATTATAATCTTTTTTTTGAATAAATTTTTAAATACATTTTCTCAAACCATCGTTTCAAAATAATCCTGAAAATGTTTTAATAATACATCAAAGGTGTAAATATTGCAAAAATAAATAAACTAAAGGTGAATATTCAGGGAACACGTATCGCTAACATTTATCATCAAATAAATAATCAGAATAATTTTTTAGCATATGTTCTAAGATATTTTGCCTAATTTTGTGTTTTCCATAAATAAAAAATTCACCCTTTTTTCTTTGGTTACGATTCGTAATTTGAATATGTTTATTATTAATAATGAAGTCCTTTTTTCGTCTTTATTTGTCCTGGTTGTCCTCGTTAAAATTGAACTTTTTCATTTGTTTTTCCTTCTTCTTCTTTTATCAATTCAAAGAACGTCGACAATTTTTTGGAATCCACTTTCACTGATACTAATTTATTATTGTGTTTCGAAGGAAAAATTTTTAACACACTGATTTATATTTTATGTAGGAAAATTCGACTGCATAAAATACTGTTACATCACAGTTTTTTGTCTGGAGTATTGAGAAGATTATTCACATGATTTAAGACACTTGAAAAAAAATCATAAATAACTGTAAAATTTTACAGCAGTTTCTTAAGTTACAATACAAATTTCAAAAAAGGCTAGTAAAACTGGAACAATTTCTACACTTAACGAAAATTTCGATATTTTTACACGTGTAAGATTAAAATGTGATATGATTTATAAATGATTTCACATAGACGTTGAATTTTCAATGATTTTTTATTCCTTATTTGGTTTAGGTACAAAATAACAAATTTTAGAATGTTGTTTATATATTCTCTAAGCGAAAAGATTCTAATTTGCATTTCATGAAGTTGTAAACCTAAGACGATTTTTACAACACAGCATTAGAACAATTCCGTTATGAAGTAAAACATGCCCATCAAAATAATAGTTTAATTTTGTTACCTTGAATTTGTTTGATGCAATAACTCTACTGTCAAATCAATAACCACTTCGATGTTTCTAGCAATTTTTTTCGCATTAATCTCCATCCCCATTTCGGAGGAAAAATGAGAAATGTTTCATAATGCCGAGGACCGTCGTCTGGCATTATCACGAATCCCAGCAACCACGATATTATCATTTGTCTGGGGCCTCGAGCATCAACACAGCTCGGCACTATTATATCGTGGATTAAAGTGAGCCCAAGTGTAATCAAAGTCACGACGAAAGCCCCGAACTTTTTCGTTCTGTAACTGTCGTTTTTTATTTTCGAAATCCAGGAACACGAACTCTGAAGTTGTAGCAAAAAGTTGATTCATCCTTATAAATAACCGAGAAAATTAGCGATAATTTTTGATATCTTTGTTTCAAAATTGAAAATGACAATAAAATTTCGTAACTTTATAAAAAATACAAATTCAAAAACTTTCAAATTCCATGTTTTTATATTTATATAAACATATAGATTTTTTAAAGTTGAAAGCACTGTGATTGTCGAACTTTCAGAGCTCGAAATATTTTTTATGTACCTCTGGCATGGAAAACGCGTTTCTATGCCAGCTCGAGATCTCTCAACGCGTTTTCTATGCCCTCGGTACATAAAATATCGTTCGTAACAGGCACGGATGTGCGAATTTGGCGAAACGGGGAAATACACTATTTTCTCATTCCTGAGCGTTTGAGCATTTGGAAATGAAGAACTCAGTAAATGCTTACTCCAAAGTATTAACGTAGATTTGTAAATTTTAAAGTTTGCAGAATAAAAAAAATTAGCTTCAAATTTCAAAAAAATAATTGAAACGTGCTAATTTTTTCATGGAACAATGTTCCGAAATATTTGATACTTATAAAAAAACTCGAGAACAAATCCCTGTGTATTCAACAACAAACTCATATTCACTCTGGAAATTTTACACGTAATTCTCAGAGACACATTTTATGTGTATTAATTTGTTTTTTTAGTTTACTAAGATAAACTAAAGAAGAATTCGTTATTCTAGGAATGTCATGAATAGAGCGGGTAAAAATATGCTCGAGAAAAAAGTAGAAAATATGCGCATAGATATGCGCAAAAAAACGGCAAAATATGCTTAATCATATGCTCAAAAAAATAAAGCGTTAGAAAGTGCATTTTCTTAAAATCGTTTTATTCATCGTTATGTTGTAGATAACAATGAACAAAAATGTGTTTTTTTAGATTTTCAAAAAGAAATGATTTGCGTCTATCGGTCAAAAATGTAGTATAAGTAGAAAAAGAACGTTCGACGTCAGTTGAAGTAAGGGGAGAGTATTTGAACATCGATATTTCGTTTGGTGACAAGGAATTTACATATTCATCAGAGGAAGCAGCGTTTGAATATAATATATCGCGAATTTTTATTATTATTGGATAGCCTTTGTTGCGTTGAAGAATGGCATTCATTTTTTCCAAATATTCCTTATTTTCAATTGAAGTAATGGACTCTCGAAATGTTTCGATAATTTCCAAACTTTCGTCTATAGATAATCCTTGGGTTTCAAGCTTGGTAATGCCGTTAATAATGGAAGAAAAATGGGTTGTGATGTAAGCCAGCTCCACTTTCACTTGTGAACTGTCAAAGACTTCCTTTGAGGTTTTTATCGCCTCAGAATCTTTGTTGTCAAAACGGGCTACGATGGATTTTACATCTGTAAAATTTTCGTTGTAATACACTGCCGCCTTCAGCTAAGTCCCCCAACGAGTAATGATGGGTTCAGGAGGTAAGGGTGTATTTGGAAGAGTGTCTCGAAATATTTTTCGACGATGAGGAGCCTACGTGAATTATTTTTTCATGAAATACGAATAAATATAAAAGTTATATATTTCAATATAAAACTACCTTAACAAAAACTGCTTTTGTACTGGAAATTAATTTGTTAACTACCGGAAATTTTGATCTAACAAATTCTGCCATTCGATGTAGCGCATGTGCAAGACATGTCAAGTGGAGCATTTTGGGGTATGATATTTTCAATGATTGCATTGCCGAAATCATGTAAGCTGCTGCATCAGTTACCACAAGCAATACATTGCTGTACTGAATACCTGAAAAAGCATGAAATTGTTGTACAATTTTATACTATTCGGTTAATTTAGGCTTGCCTTCAGGCCACAGTAGGGATAAAGAATCGTTAAAGAAAGCTGCCATATTGCTTGCGTTAGCGGCATTCACAGTTGACATGTTCAAAAGGTAAAATTTTCCATGCTCTGGACTGTCGACAACGCATTCCATTATTCCAAATATGAAATTTGCTATTAATCGTTGTTGAGAATCAGTGGTTTCGTCAATAGAGACCCAAATATATTTTTGGGCAGCTTTACTTCTCAAAGTATCCAAACATTCATTGTACAAATAAGGGACATTTTTTGTCGAAGTGTAGATTCACTTGGGATTGGAAAATTTACGTATTTCTCGAGAAAATGTATAACACTTGGATGGCTCGCTTTTTTTAAAGGAATGTTCGCTTGCAAAAAAGTTTTGCAGAGATCCAAATTGAACGGGTTAATATCTTCAGTTTTTTTGAATTCCGAAATTAAGGTTTGTGTACTTTCCATTATTTTTTCCTGCCTCCTGGCTGCTTTCTTGTGAGTAGATGTTGCCAAATGTTGTTTCACCATAAATATTCTTGTTGCGTTCACTAACCGATCGCAATATAAGCAGAAGAGAATTGATCTATCTGATCTGAATACACCGGGATATTCACGAACCATTCGTGATAGAAAATCATTTATATTCTCTTTATCTTTCGGCATTATTACCACTTATCAATTTTGAAAAGAAAACAATTTCGTGGTCGAAAAATGATTGAGAATTTGGGACAATTTTTGACAGTGGTAAATAAACAAGATGAAGTTGTTTAAAACAAATGAAAATCAAAAGATAAAGACTCATTACATCGTAAAAAATATCAATAGAATAAAAAATAGATATATGCGCGATAAAAAAAATATATGCAACATATGCTCGATTAACCGATATATGCAAAATATGCATGCTATATGCGCGAGCATACTTTTACCTGCTCTGGTCATGAATATACCACTGAATTTCCGAGTTCTTGAAGCTAACGGATACGTAATTGTAATCGTAGAAAAAAAAGATGGGGACAGTTTTATACGCGCGCAGAGTGAAACGCACCGTGTATTCTTGATAAATCGACTGGTTCACGTGGACGACCACTAAATTATCATAAGCCATCTTCCGCGGTAACGGATTTCGCTACTTCGTGAATTCGCGATCCCGAAACCAAATGCGTGTTTGCTCTCTTTTCTGTTTATTTATTTATGTAGATAAATTCAGCGCTAACTTTTCTATGAAATCGTAAAAAATTAGCGGTAGGAAAAGCAAAATCTGCGATCTGCATGTGTACCGATCGGAAGATTCGAAATTCGCGGTGTTTTCTGAGGTTTTACAGTTTGGTTTATAACCTTTCTATGTACCTGTTTCTATCAGTAAACCAAGTATAAAAGCTATGATCAATATGTGATCAGTGATCATAAATAATTCAAAGAAATTTATTGTGCATTGACGAGAAGACTTTTTTTGTAAATTTCACACTGAATATGCATTGTAAAATTATTTTATCATTGTTTGGTTGGGCTCTTGAATAAAATTTTCATAATTGAACTGTCAACACATCATTTGCTTTATTTTTCGGATTTGATCTCTAATACGCTCTATCCAGACTTCAGATTTAAGAAAAAAATGTTTATATGCTTGAATTTTTGGATTTATGTTATTATATTTTTATAGTATGAATGTGCAGTTTTGGGAGTTAAGAATTATGAATTGGATAATTGAGAAATTCATATTTTCGGATTATTGTACAATTACACAAACCTTAAATATTTTCGAAAAACTCATGTCAAAAATATTTAAAACTGCAAATATGTGATATTAGTCTTAAAATCTCATAAGTCAAAAATTACGTTACAACGAAGATAATCTCTTTCCCTTATCACGAAAAAATTTATGTAAAATCAACGAATGGCTAGTAAAGCTTTAAAGGTTGCAAAGAAAGATGAGAAACATAAAGCATCTTCAGCTTTTCTCAGTCTTACTACTGTAGTTGACCTTTTGGCAATCAAATACCATTTTGGTTAACGGTCCCGTCACGGTAGCCTAAGTATCCTTACTTATTGTTAATCGCGTCTTTGTCAAAGCTTCAGGGAAACTTCACTTCTTTCGCACTTATGAGTTTAACCGATTTTAGCACAAGTATATCCTTGAACAGTTATAACACACAAAAACAACTTCCTTTGGTAATGCGATAAACAATTCGCAGTCAACACGAAATTTCTAAGAAATAATATATTCTTATTATACAGGCCAATTATTTTACGTGTAAATATTGTTTTTACGTAAAAATCGCAAAAAATATATATACAAGCATTGTTGCTAAGGCTGAATTTTATTCAAAAAAGATTATACATACATTTTCTCACTCTGTACATATGGTTTGGACTAATATGGGTCACACTTTAATTTGCGTTTGCGCAGGTTTAACTGAATTTCAGTTATTTTTACTGAATGTACTAGTACTTCCGACTTTTTGCAGTAAAATTTTCTGAAAATTTAGTTTCTTGTGCCTTAAAAAATAGTTTCCACTAATAAGTCGTGTCAGCTAGATCTGTATATCTCTCAGTGCATATTAATAACGTTTAAATAATAGAATATAATGCGTGTACTGAGAATATAATATTCTAATAAAAATCTTTCCCGATAGCTTCCAAATATTGACGATGAAATATCATTCAGGAGCGCACACAGAAAAAATTTTCGGGGGAGGATTCGCAAAAAATATACTTTAGGAAAAAACATGTGAATAAACATAAATACAAACTATATGTCAAAAAAGTATGAATATGAACATGCGTATATATGTTTTGCGTCTTGGAATTTTTGAAGCTTTTATTAGTTGAATTTCTATTTATTTACGGATTCGGTTTTTTTCTGTAATTGTTTATTTTAATTCTTTTCCAAATAATAATTACGTTCCTTTTCACCTTTCAAATTTGGGCTCTTGAATTTGAAAATTTAGGGTTACATAATATGTTTGATACTCTGCAAGTCGAACAAGTTAAGTTATATAAGAAAATCCAAAAAATTTAATTCGTCTAAGAATATATCTAGTTCTTGAACGATCGCTTTTTTATGGAAAAGTTTTGATTTTGCAGATAAAAATTTTTTAATAAAATTTTCAGAGCTCAGAAAATTTAAATCTCGTGGAAAATGTTCTTGCCTACAGAAAAAACGTAATATTTTTTTTCAATCGTTCAAAAACAAGATACATTCCTAGACTTATGTAATTTTTGGATTGCTTAATTCAACTTGACTTGTTCGACTTGCATCGTGGTCACCGCAAGCCTCTCAATAAAAAAAAAATCGATTCGGGGAAAAGGCCATAACTCCGCCAGTTGTTGATATTTTTTATGAACAAATACTTGTTTTTTCAAGTGGACAATACGCTTTTAAAAAACAATAACTTGGTCATTACATTATTGCTACATACTTTAAAAGATACTCCAAACCTCCTCAATTCGTCCGCATCAAAATTTTTTAGTCTAATTGATGCAATTCTTTTTGTTGTCAACTTCAAGCAGTGATATTTTTCAGGAATGTTTTGATTTCATACCAGTTCTTATACTGAATTTTTCAACCTTGAAAATTTATGGAAAATTATTACATTTGAAAAGGTGGGATAACCAGTCTTTCAGATTTCAAGGTATAGGGGAAGAGGGGGCAAAACCGTATACCTAACGTTAAAATTAATTTTTCGTATTGAAAAAAATTTTTTTATCACAATCAAGTTTGCGGGCTGTTAGTTTATTTTGCCATAAAGCTATAATGGGCAACAAACTTAGTAAATTTTATACTGCTTTTGGTTTATTATTTTTATTCTAAAAAAAGTACTTTCAAACACTTTTGCCCCATGGCGGGGCAAAACCGTATAAAAGTAAAATGATTTTTTTCTTCATCATTTAGTGAGTAAGAATTTGTAAATGTTTTCACAAAGTTGAAATTTCTAATTTTTACCATCAATTTCGTCTTCAAGCACATCCTCAATGAATCTGGCTTTTTTGTTCTTGCTTGCACGTGGTATAACGATTCTCGTCACAGTGCTAACTGAGTCATGTCCTTTATTTTCCTTTCTGGGATTATCTGGACTTGCAGTTACTTTTCTTGACGCATAATTTTTCTCCTCTCGAATTTCCGGCATCCAGATGAGTTTTTTTGTATGGCGAGGAAGTCAAAACTTCTGCTCTTCCTCTTTTTCTTGAAACTCTTTTTTCTGGCTGAACAGGGACTTGTGGGATTGGCAGAACATCACCTGGCGATTCCGTTGGCAAGGACGAAGAGCGGTTTTGAGGCTCAGGGATCGGACAGAGACTAGATTCGTTCGTGAAACTTGAGCCTGGTGTGGATTCTGAACTTGGATCTGGGGTGGGCGCCTAACTAGGGCCTAGGGCAAAGATTGCACTAGGATCTGGCTCTACCGTTGAAAGTTCGATATTGTTGTTACTGAGAGCAGAAAATCGTCATCTTCAAAGAAGTCAATATTTTGGTTGCGCTTGTTGGTTGAGGCATATAGTATATACGGTTTCGCCCCACCGATTTTGCCCCAGAGTTCAGCATTAACATTAAGACCAATAACAACGGATGTAATTAACGAAAATTCTTGAATAAACATGCAAATTCAAGCTACTGCTGCGGACAACAATGTCGTACTAGGTAAATTTACTTAATGACTAATCAAGTCACAACTAACTGGTACTGAAAATCGAACAAATCAGTAAGGATCTTCTCTAGCGACATGCACCTCGTGTATGTTGGAAACAGATTGTGGAATTAACTCTTTATCTCGGAAATAACATGCTCACAACTCAAGAACAACTTCCTGAAAATTCTGAGGGATTACGATTAAATGCAGCTTCAAAAATGTCTCTACACGGTTTTGCCCCCCCCCCCCTGCCCCTAATATCTAAATTTTCTTACATCATGAATTTTCGCTATTCGAATCTAAATGTTCCTTTAACAATCAGTTTTTTTTGCGATTTCTTTACCTTCAAAACCATACCGTTAAACATACTGAGTAACGCTTGAAATTTGAAGTATCGTAAATATCTCCCCAATTTTTCAGGTTTTTTTTTCTCGCCTTTTTTATTTATGAATGTTTACTTTTTAAACAAAAATCTTTGTTGTTGAAACTCGTACGTTTATTCTTCATTTTCAAAACTCACATAAAATAACTGAAATCGTGTGTTTAAAAAAATTGAATTTTTCAACTTTGAAAACACATTTTCTATTGTTTTTTAAATATGGAAATTCTTCTATGTTTGTCATAACAATAAATTGTAATCTGCAAAATCAACTCTTCAGAATTCACAATGAAACATATAATGTTAAAAAACATTATGTTATAAAATATATTTTAATATAAATGTTTCTCATGATAATAGTTGAAGGGTGTGAATAATTTATTGTCAATAACATGTAAATGCAATTCAATTACATGGATAATTTTGTGTATCAATGTAGTTGTTTCCTTTATTTTGAGTATTCCATATTTATAGATATGAATGTACAAAAATATATAATCTTTGAATCAAATTGGATAAAAGATTATCACATTTATTTTCATATGTATAAAGTTAAATTAAATTGAAGGAGTTGGAATTGAAAGATGTAAGCTACAGCTCTTCAGGGACCAAAATTAAGGATTGGCTAGTAAATAGCGATGACGAGACTGTGAATAATATTCTTTATACTTAGCGAGTCAGAGATTTCCAATTGTTAAGCAGAAAGAAAGGAAGAGACAATGTATCACGATCATCACGACATCACAACTTGATACGTAGTACGTTGGTTTGAGAAATATCAAAGTGTATATAATTTTTGTGATCAGGTCATGTTTATTTATCTTCTAAATTTTTTTGTTTTGGCACCGTAGACAGAAACTTATGTTTCTATTCAGATTTGTGGTAATGTGTGAACTGTACATAAATTTTGTATGAAAACTGTCAATATATGAAATGAAATAATTAGGATTTATTAAAAATTCAGTATTCTTATGTTAACATTTCTTATACAAAACAGTTTTAATTTGTGCTCCAAGACTTATCTTACGTTCTAGTTTCGCAGTTATTATGTTGCATTTTTTGCTATGCTCAATTTTACAGTAGTTGACAGTAGAAATATCAATTGTAGGTCGTTGAAGATATTTTTTCACTCTAACTTTATTGAAATAACAGAAATTTTGACTCCGAAAATAAAACCCTTATATTTGATGAATGTCAGTTTCCATTTTCGATGTTTTGAATCTCCGCTATAATATTTACTAACAAAAATTTATTTATTTTTTTTCGGGAGAGATTTCAACCCCGGTACCTCCCCTCTTTGTTCACCACTGTTCTCGTTGAATCAAGTGACACATCCTCGATAAAAAGGAACACTCGATCCAAAAACAGAGCGTGTAGGGAAAAAAGTAGCCGGGATTCGCGTGGTGCAACGTCCGTTCCAGACTGCGTGCTCTCTGTAATTGAACGCGTGTTTCTCGAGGCATCGTAACAAAACCAAGCGAATATATCTCCGCATTGAATGTATATTACGCGCGCCTACAAGAAAAGCCAAACGCGATATATCGGCCTCAGAGCGTGTCAGACGCCAGACTTTTGAACGAGCGTTCTGGAATCGAGCTTCAACGATCAGGAAACATTTCGGTCGCTGCTAATAGTTGTCAATTTCCCGTCACTTCTGTTGCTTACGAAAAATTCAAGGATAGAATTTTCGATCCGTATTCTTGGATTCATATATATCATCCAAAGAAAGATAATTAAACCAATCTATGTAATTTTAATAATGTCGATTCATTTTTTCAAGTTTTAAGCCTAACATCCTGGCCCTTATCAAGATCAACTACCGATATTGTCATGAATTCCTACTATCATAAATATGAAAGTATTATACTTCCGAATTATTCACTTAAAAAAAAGATCTTGCGTGAATGACAACATTCGCACCATATTTTTAACATATAAAACACATGCCATTAAGAAAGAGATTTATTTAAAAATTAGGACACGTAATGTGTGTTTGAGAAGTGCAACTTACTAGTGGATCATGGGGAATACCAGAACCTCAAATTTTTGAAATATCTACCAGATAAAAACTGTTGATAACAGAATCCATTTTTAACCAGAAGAAATCAATGGGAAATACGTTGCAAAATAAAAAAAACTTTCAGGTAAGAGGATTTCAAAACTACCTATATCTTGAAAAAAAAAATGATCATAACTTGTCTCTAGGCCATCAGTATAAGTATTATACACTCTCAGAAGTTTCTCTGTTAAACTTAAGAGATTGTCTTTGAAGCAGATTTCCCATACTGTCTATTAAATTTTCTATTAGAGTTATGGACGGAACTATAAAAAAATAGATTTTGTCTATGAAAATTATAAACCTTCTATGGAATCGAAGTGTTTATTTCATATAAATCAGACATTAAAATCATTTCACCTATAAATGCTTTCTCTTCGAAAATATGTATTCAAACTTTTTGAAATTCAACTGGATTTCGACAGAATAAATTTTTTTGAAGCAGAATTTCCCTATTTATCAGCAGCTATTTGATTGAAACAAAAAAATTTTATTGTATGGAATATAAATTGTATTACAAAAATTATATTGTATATTTGATAATATGCAAGAGATATTTTGAAGTATCCAAACATGTAGTGTCTTAAAATAAAATTATTAATAGTAAAACGTATTGAAATTTATATATCTAATATAAAAATAATAAATTTGATATGAATTTCTTTGAAATCCTTTTCATATACGTGTCCATGGAATTTCAAACACGATTTTAAGAGAAAGTTTATGAAAGAAATTTCAAATTTCAAATTATTTTTGACAGTGAAGTTATGTCTAAAAGGAAATTTTCTAGGTAAACAAAATCAAACTTGCTTTGATGGACATTTAACTCTTATTGAGAAAGATTACGTTTCACGTCAGATTAGCATAATTTGAACATTACGTTCAATAGAAACTCCCTTTAGCCCTAACGACAGGGGGTAAGGGGTAACAGGGTATTTCCCCCCGGGCCCGGTGTTTTTTTTTGGGGAAGGGGGCCGGTTTTTATGCCATTTTAGGAAAATTTCGAACAATTTGTACACTGAGAAAATTTTTAGCATTTTTTTCTATAGTTCATAAAACTATCGGAAACACTCGCAGGATCCTTGGAATGTTTACTATAGTTTAAGCAGTATTTCCTCAGTGTATAGGCTCTGTTATCGAAATTTTATAGGAAAAAACGCAAGAATATGATCGATACACCGAAATTCATATAAATTATAAGAAAAAATGCTAAAAAATATCCTCAGTGTAGAAATACGGGAAGAAATCTGAACTTGCGGGTTTCTTAAAAAAATTTAAACCTTATAAATTTTTAATATATGGGTTGTTTCATGCCAGATCGGCCTCGATCAACGGGTCATTTCTCCGATATTCTTGAAATTTGGAAGATCGATAGAGGAGCCTGAATGAGGATTAGCTGTAGAAATTTGGTAATTTTTGGTTCACTATTACGGACTCCACAGAATATTGAAAATTTGCTCAACTTTTCCGGATTATTTAAATATCAAATGAACAAATAGTCTTAAAATTATGAAATGATGCATTATAAATGCACGTGACCCTGGCCTTTGAGAATATAATTTTTTGAGAACCATAACCTTAAAAACGGATAAAAGCACGTTTTTAACAAAATTGGATTTTGTTCAAATTACCCCTTCTTTGAAAATTTCGAAAAAAATTCTCAATTATAGCCCCAAAGTCCACGCAAATGTTGGTGGTTTAACTTCGATGATACCTCAAAAATTGTATTAGTTATGAATTTTATAGTATAGTGGTCCGCGCGAATTTCTCATGGAACCTATATCAATTTTTGCGAGTTGAAGTTCAGAGAGTATTATCAACGCTCTACAACTAATTTATCTCCAGCACTTTTTATAAAAATGAGGGAAACGTACACATCATAAAAAAATATTCCTTGTTAGTCTCATGTGCTACGAGTAAGACGCATACTTGTAGCTTGGAGCAATTCTCAAGGAAACCAAAAATTTTTTAAAGTATAAAAATATGTATAACAATGCTTTTCCAAACTTTCAAATGTTTGTTGTATAGCAACATACCTTTTTTCATTAGGTTAATAAAAAAACAAGTACATAACAAACTTTTCGCAAATTCAAAATCTCATCATCCCATTAAGCATGAGTCCACCGAGAAAAAAACGTTGCGTGAATCCGTTTAACAAAAGCGACAGTCGTAAGTTAAACTATGTATTCAAAAATTCGGAAAAATTCGTTGTATTTTTTTTCTTTCACTTTATCAAAAAGTTTTTTAATGAATTCTCTTATATTTTTTATATTCATTTTCAACAATGGTCTCTGAAGACGCAAACGTGCGAAACTTACAAAAGTTCCCTGAGTCAAACAAATACAAGTTTGAAATGGTTCCTGACGATGCGCTTATTTGCATTAAATGTAAAATCGAGGTGATGCGATTGAGAATCGAAGAATATGAAAAAAATCGATTCGGAATCGCTTTGTTCTGAATTTACTGAAGTGACGGAAGAATACCAGGAAAAAAATTTAGCGAAGAAGCCATTAGATATGGCGCTTCATGCTTTAGGGGAAACGAAAATCTTAAAGGAGAAGATAGTGACAAGCTATAATAATTTTAATTTTTTTTGGCTATCGCGTTACTCTATTCTCAATAATGATTTCGAAAAGCTGACAGATGTTTATTATACCAAGCTGCACTTTTAAGTTAATTTGGAATGCATAAAATAATATAAATTATCAAATCATTTAATAATTTTTATGCAATATTTATTGACTAATGAATATACTGGTATTTTGAATTTTTATTTATACTTCTTAACTAATCTGGAAAGGCTTCGTTCCAAGACGTACGTCGCTGAGAAATTAGCATCGGCACAAGAGTCGATGAAACGAAAATTTGAGAAGCTCACATCTACGGAAATCACGGTGTGCGGGAAAAAGTTGTTGCCTATGACAATATAATATCTCAGTTCAAAGACAAGTTTAATGCTGAAGGCATATTACGGTTATTTGACATTATTTTTCAGTTTTCAGAATACTTTTTCATTCTACATGGTAACTAATCGAAACAACACCCTCTTAACTTGGAATTTTGCTAAAGTATACAGGAAGTATTTTAAAAATATTGCTTATATATTCTTGCGTGCAATTCATTCTTCATTACACTGCTTTTGAAAAATTATACCAACAATATTCTTCAACTAGAAACGTTTCAAATATTGTTCAAGTACATTGAAGATTAATTTCTTTTATCACAATCGACACAGGAATCTTTTGCACATAAAAGTT
This sequence comes from Platygaster robiniae, assembly GCA_028476575.1. Classification (NCBI taxonomy): domain Eukaryota; kingdom Metazoa; phylum Arthropoda; class Insecta; order Hymenoptera; family Platygastridae; genus Platygaster; species Platygaster robiniae. The sequence continues at coordinate 17,797,576 of CM052029.1, read as the reverse complement.
TTTTCGAAATGTTTTTAAAGACTAATTTTCAGGAATTGAAGAAAAATGAAGAAGTCAAAAGACATCAGTTGTAAAGAATTTCAATCCTAGAGTTTTCTACACTATAAACTTATGAAGCAAAACTGATTTTAATGAATTCGTTTAATGAATTTTGCATTATAAAAAACAGTTTTTACGAAATGAAAACACCTTCATAAAGAATTATTGAATGTTTCTCATACGAAAATCAACAAAAAACATAAACTCATCACAAAAAACCTTCTTAGAACTTCAACTTCCATGAAATAACAATTTGCTCATCAATCATGTCAAACACACAGTAATTCAACATAAAAAAAGATTTGCAAATATTCCTCGTAACTTTGTAATTAACTTATCACAGAGATGATAAATTCAGCATTCTTACATCTTTGTCGCCAAATTTGAACGCTCTTGATATTTCGCAACAGTTTCAATGTTCAAAATACATGGTAAACATGGCGAAACGTTTGCAAGAAGAAAAAGGAATTTTATCGATACCGAATGCTCAATAAGATCGAAAACTCGAAGATGAATCACTGAATGTCATAAAGGAATTTTACCGAAACGACGAAAATTCTCGACAGTTGCCGGTCATGAAAGATTATGTTCTGGTCAAAAATGACGATGGTGTCAAGGAAAAATTTTTAAAAGACTCACTTACTGAAATTTTAAAGGGCTCTACGCATATTTTAAATTTGAGAATCCTAACTGCAAACTTGGATTTACCATATTCTCTCAACTTCGCCCAAAAGAATGCGTTTTGGCGGGAGCTAGTGGAACCCACAGAGTGCGTGTGTGTGCGTATTACATCAAAATGTCAAACTCATGATTGAAGGTAATGAAGCATGAAAATAGTGACTTTAACTAAGAAAAATCGCCAGATAACTGATGTATTCGTGTTTTTTTTCTGTATTTATTTTTTTTTTCTATTGCGGTTTTATTTTGAACGCAATAATACATACAATTTATTCAATGTTGAAAAGTTTTTTCCCGTGGCTAGTTGTTATGATAATATAGCAGAATCTCAAATCATTTTCTTAACAAAAAGGTTTTGGCTGGGAAAACGTTTTGAGATTCTGCTTAACTATTGAATCAATTTATCACTTGTAATAGAAGTTGTGGTTTTAGGTTCTGATTTACAAAAATTGACTGAACTCTGGGAAATTCCAATAGTTGGAAAAAGTTGACATAAAACGTTACTTGAACATTTAATGTGTCCCATACCAAGCCAACAATGTTATGAAAGAGCGTGTGCTTTATGTCCCAGCAAGAATGTACTCCAGGAAAAGTTAACTGAGACATTCGGAAATGAGTCTGTTGAATATGTACATTACAAACAATGGATATCAACTGATAGGTTACTATTTACATCCTTCTTTTGAAGAGTATTGTTTTGCTATACATTCTAAGTTTAAAAGAAAAACTTTCACCTTTTTTCTTGATTAGGTGCACCTTGAAACAAGTGATGAAAAGCGCTGACGATTTTATATCATCATTGATAGACAAATTAGTCAAATTACTTTCTCATGATTTTATCGCATCGCAACGCATCTCAGTATTTTAGAAGTGAAAAGGAATATTTGAAAGTCGGCGATTTCGGAGTGACATTAGATCTCTCGGAAAATTTTGCATTTGTCGTCCAAGAAGCTGTTCAAGGGTTTCATTTGAACAACAATCAGGCTACTGTCCATCCATTCGTTATTCATTATAGGAATGAGAAAACGGGTGACGTGGAACATCTCAATTATGTTGGCATATCCAATTGTTTGGAACATAATACGATCGCAGTATATATGTTCCAAAAAAAGATGATACATTTTTTGAAGAAGAAATTCTCAGTCATCAACAAAATTTCATACTTTTCCGATGGAGTAGTGCAACAATACAAAAATAAGAAAAATTTCATCAATTTATGTCACCACTACGATGATTTCCAAATTGCGGGTGAGTGGCACTTTTTTGCTACAGCACACGGGAAAATAGCCCGCGATGGCGTAGGAGGAACTTTGAAAAGAATTGCTCGAAGGTATTGTCTACAAAGTGGTACTAGGAATGAAACTTTGACAGCAAAGCAACTTTCCGAATGGGTAAACAACTTGGTTAATTTTAATGTTTTTTCCTCTTCGACTGTGAATATCGATGAAACAATTGAATTTCTGAAAGAAAGATTCATGATCTGTAAAACCGTTAAAGGAACCCTTTCGATTCATTGTGCGCAACATATCGGTGGAAGAAGAATCAAAATTAAATTTTTTTCACGAAAAGGCGATCAAAAAGTAGTGACGTTGTAATGCATGGGTCATTAAATTCTGCTGTAAATACGTTGACTGTGACTCAGTCGTGTTTTTGCAGCAAAAAATAAAAACTGAAGTCTTGCACTCAATCGAAACTTTATTTTTGAAATTAAATACCATACGAAAATTGTTCCAACGAACACCGTAGATAGCATTTTAGATAAAAAGTGCATAATTTTCTGCAAAAATACAAACTATAGTACAATTTTCACCTTACAAATTTTTTTTTGACGTTTTTGTAATAAGTTACCTATTGATTGGCGATAAAAGAATAGATGAGTAATGCTTTTTATTATTATTTGCAGAAGTTTTAAATTAATTGTTTGGTTGAAACTGTTACGTATTATTTCGACGTTCTAGTTTGTGTAAACCTCTGTTTGCAGCTTATCCACAGAATGTTACTTTTCTCAAAAACTTCCGACAAAATATTAGGTTAAATCTTCAATAATAGGCATTCTTGAAATTGTCGAAAGAAACATTTCTTTGTAGGATTCGGGTATAGTAAGAGCAATAGAATATCGTGATAGTTGCACACAGGATGGTTTTTTTGTTCATCGAATTCACGATGTGATTTCTTGTGAAGACCGAATGTATTATGCTACTATCTTTTTCATATTTTCCTACAGTACAACCAACTATTAAATTGCGTCTTGTAATTTTCGATGTTTTCGAAATGAAAGAAAGTAGGAGAAAATCATGAAGAATTCGAACACATTAAGAAATTACACTTCACTGATTTGTTTGGATGATTATTTCATCTAACTCAATGAATACTTTAAAGTATAATGAATTGTATCAAATTTTTTTTTGTATGCTTACCTGATGCCATTTTATTTATATTTTGATAAATGGTACTAGGCACAAACAATATGTTCTCCACCTGAGTCACTTAAGAAACAATGCTCTGGCCTCAGAGGGCAAAATTTCCTGGAACTAACTTTCATATAATTATTTTCCTCATAGAATTTCCAAAACAAATTATGTTTTCATTCAGGCAAATTGAAATTCTTCGATATATTCTTACAAAGTCGTAAACGTTCCTGACTAATTATTCGTTTCTAGTGCATAAACCAGCTCCAACACTGATTACAATTGAAAAAAAAAAAACTTTTTCTACGAAGGGTTCGTTTTCCTTCATTTTTATGAAAAGTGGTGGAGATCAATTAGTTATAGAACGTTGATAATACTCCCTAAACTTCGACTCGAAAAAATAGATATAGGTTCCATGAGAAATTCACGCGTACCACTGTATTATAAAATTCATAACTAGTACAATTTTTGAGGTATCATCGAAGTTAAACCACCAACATTTGCGTGGACTTTGGGGCTATAATTGAGAATTTTTTTCGAAAATTTCGAAGAAGAGGTAATTTGAACAAAATACAACTTTGCTATAAACGTGTTTTTTACTCAATCCGTTTTTAAGGTTATGTTTCTCAAAAATTATATTCTCAAAGGCCAGGGTCACATGCATTTATAATGCATCGTTTCATAATTTTAAGACTATTTGTTCATTTGATATTTAAATTATCCGGAAAAGTTAAGGAAATTTTCAATGTTCTGTGGAGTCCGTAATAGTGAACCGAAAATTACCAAATTTCTACAGCTGATCATCATTCAGGCTCCTCTATCGATTTTCCAAATTTCAAGAATATCGGAGACATGACCCGTTGATCATGGCCGATCTGGCGTGAAACGCCCCATATGTACCTTCCTATCTATATTTTTGACGTTGGAGACGTTTTTTTCAGCTCAATGGCAATAAGTGCCCAACCGTCGCCTTATGGTATATATTTTTTAATTTTCTGATATTTCGTTTGGCTAACCGGTATTCATAGTTTTAATGCATTACAGTTGTTAGCACCAAAGTTTTTGCTCCTTTTTTTGTAAATTCATGAACTTGGAACATCCAGCGGGTATTACTGCGGTAGTATCGTGAAAAATGTTTTTTTGTAGTTTCGAATCGTATTTTGATAACAATAATGTTGTATCATTGTTTTATACATATTAATTTTTTATACTTGACTGTGACGCGCATAAATTATTATTTATCATCTTTTCTTTTGATCTAAATCTAATTTCTGAGGTAGGAGCCGACCTTTTCTAATGTATTTTTCCATGAAAAATGTTATCTAAAGTCTATTTTCTCTAATGCTAAGATTACTACTCGCTTTGAAGCTGCGGAGAATTAGAATGAAATTTTCAAATTTTTGTGGAAATTTCCAGAAATGGGAAAAGATCACAAATAAAACGGCAAATTTCATTCGAAAATACCAAGTTGATGTATCTGACCAATTGCGCAATGAAATCATTCATTTTAAACATATTAATTTATTCATCGAACTTTCAAGAGGACCTCAAACCACTAAAACTTTTTAATATGATCAATGGCAAAAATTTGAATGCACTTTTTTCAAATGCTTCCGTCGCACTGAGAAAACTTCTTAGCATTTTTTCCTATAGCTTATATAAAGTTTGGTGTATCGAGCACATTCTTGTGTTTTTTCCTATACACTTTTCATAATAGCCTGTACACTAAGGAAATACAGCTAAAACTATAGGAAACATTCCAAGGATCCTGGGAGTGTTACCTATAGTTTTATCAGTGTAGTTTCCTATAGTTCACCTCATTGTTTAGGCTACTATCGTAAGTGTGTAGGCAAAAACACAAGAATATACTCGATAAACCATAATTCATATGAAGTACATGAAAAAATGTCAAAAAATTTTCTCAGTGTGCACTGCGAATATTTTGTAATTTGCCAGTTTCTGTTGCAAGCGCAGAACGGTCTTTCAGTGTGCTTTAAAGATTAAAAAATTTCCAAAAATCTTGCTTCTCTCAAACCCGTATCTCAGGAATAGCAACTTTCTGCTTAGAGTCAGAAGTAGGTAGAAAATTGAATTTCAACGATATTATCAACGCCTACGTCTTAGCAAAAGCGCGCACAGGCGTGTTTGAAGTGAGATTTAATAATTTTTAACAAGAAATTAGTTTGTCGAGTGAAAAAACGACCAATTGGTAACAATGTACAAAACTTTCTTGTTATTTATATGTTCTGCTAATTGTTTATCTATAACTTTTACTTTTGTATTACAAAAACTCCGCGATACATTTTCAGTTTGTACGCGTTGGATAATTTAGAAAATACATATTCAATTTCAATGTTGTTTAAATTTTCTGTTTTTTAACGTCAATAAAAATTTTATTCGTAGGCAAACATTAAATTTTTCCTAACTATCAACTATGCATTTTTCCTATTGAATAAACCTGAACTCCTATATTCTGATAACATAAATTTAAAAAAGATGAAGGAGCACGTAATTGCCATACCCCGTGCCCAATTTTTCTGTCTACGGCCCTAACTACCTCTAATTGATTCAAACAATTAATAAACCTGAAAGTGATGATTCACGCAGTAAAAAAATTTTTTCGAAAAAAGTAAAATCATTCCCTTCTTTGCTGAAAAAACTCAGCGACGTTCTCGAGATAAACGATGCGATCGAAAAGACATTACCCTTGAGAGAGAGAAGCGACGCGCAGCATTTCTCCGACCTTAAAAAGACACGCAACACCGCGACGCGATATCGGTAACATGATTATAACTCGAAGGAGAACACACTTGATTATAAAACTTTGCGACATCGGCTGGAAACATTTTTTGCACAAGATTTTTATACATGGATCAAGTTAAAGTTGGTTAGTAAAGTGAGGTTTCAAAGTCAGGGTCATGACAGGAGGAAACGACATGGCTGTAAGGACCATTTAACATCGAGATTGGCGTCAACTGAATTAATGGTTGTGGGAACCATACCTACACTAAGAAAAAAACTTACAGTTTTGACTGGAAGTCATTAACCAGTTCAATTCTGGAAATTTGCCGTTAATAGGCACGGAAACGTTTCAGTTTCGGAAGAAAAAATTTATCAGTGTCAAGAATTCTGCTTCTCGATACTGATAAATCCATGCGAAACTGAAAAATTTCCGTTAAAAGTTATGATTTCCGTTCGAACCGAAAAATTTCCTTCAACTCCAACGGAGAAATTTCAGTTATTTCTTACAGTGTAAGATTTTTTATTTCCATTCTTTGAAACATATAAACTACATGACTTTATACATAAAAACATCCAAAGATTACAGTACGTATTATATTGAAATTTGGTTATATCCAGCATACACATGATTTTACTTATGTACCATTTATATAGTAAGTCAACTTACATTTAATCTGGTTGTGACAATAATAAAATGTTCCACGTGTATCAATGAGTAAATCGCAATCTGCTGTACAAAAAATGATGTGATGTAAAAATATTTCTACAAAATTTTTACTCAAGACACGAAAATAACGTTTTCTGAGTCTTTATTTGGGTTTTTCTCTTCTTCACTGCGCTAAATTTAAGAGTCACATTCACAATTTATGTACATATTTCAGGCTTGTAGGTAAAAAGAAATTTTAGTGGTTCAAACCCCTTTCGCGATTTGGAAAAATAAATTACCATTTCATTTAAGGATGAAAAATTTATGATAATAAATAATAATATTACACATTCTGAAGAATAATGAAGAATTATATAAATAATAAATAATGAGATTATGTAACAAAGTTCAATGTCCAGAATTTATAATTTTACTACATGACTCAAAAATAATAATAATCTTGGCTGTGGAAGAATTCTTTCTGAAACAAAATTATGATCATTAATTTTTCGCTAAGGTATGACGCACTAGATAAAAATTTTAAAAATTGGTCTAACCCAGTGCATTAAAAAAAAAAATATATCGAATTTACTACAATGCTACAAATCTGGAAAACTTGGAACTCTGGTGCATTTTATTCTAGAAATCTACATTGAAATCCATAAAAATACCAGAAAATCTTTTGACTCATATAAACTCTACATAAATAATGAAAGTTATAAGAAAGAAGTGTTTTCTGAAAAATCTGAACAATTACCTACGATCTAGAAAATTTTAAATTCTAAAGTATCAAATTATTAGAGTATCAAAAAAAAAAAAAAAAAAAAAAAACGTTTCAAGTCACTTCCTGATGAAACAGTGCGTCTAATTCATTTGGGATAAGAGAAATGAATCAGACGCACTGGTTAATTAGGAAGTGAATGGACTCATTCTTTTACTATTTTCCTGATGAGGACCTGAATTGCAAGGTCGAAAGCTTAAAGAAAGAAGAGAAATGATAATGAACAGATATTAAATAAAGGAAAATGTCAAGACAATTCAAACTTCTTTATTTATAGCATGGCTCCGAGGATCAATTTTACTGATATCAGCATTATTACGGAGCGGGTCTTTCTTAATATTATATTTTGTTATTATTCGTAGTATCACTCTTTAAAATCATGAAATTTGAAAGATTTTTCTCTTGTTTCTACATCGTCAAAGATTGAAAATCATGAAATCCTGAAGGAAATATAATTTTCCGAAAAACCCCCTCAAGGAATTTTTTCTGCCTTCACCCCTGATGTATTTTAAGGTAATTTAAAACAATTTTTTAGTTATAATTTCGCAGGTTACACAGCCATTTCAAAGATAAATATTCAATTTTCTCCTAGAGAGCACCGAATGTGTTGAAACGAAATTTAGGTTGGAAAATCGATTCAACGTCACTCGTAAAATAAAAGCACGCCGGAAAAAATGCTTTTACGCTATACAACGCAATTGTATCTTTTCCATTCCGTTTCCTCTGTTTGAAACAAAAACAATATTGAAAGCTTCGATCTACTTCCTAAAATTCGACTCTTGCATTCAATTTCTCACTAAAATCACTAAAAAAAACCTTTCCCGTACCTTCCAAGTGTATCCTTCGTAAAATCCTGAACAACCGCTACTTCTGACGACGTAACAACAACCATCGTGAGATCCTCACGATTTCATCTTTTCCAAAAGAGTGGCACCTCTTTTAGAAAAACTCAAAATGACCACCTAAACAGGAACACCAAAACTTGAAGGCCTCATAAACTGTCAAGCATACGAAAACTCGAAACGAAAAAAGTGTAGATCAGCTTCAGGAATGGAAACTCGTCGAGGGAAAATTTGTTCGAGAGAGCGAGTCACTTTTTCTCTAGTCGTTCATTAAATTTCACATTTTTTTCGCGGACCGCAAAAAACTTCTTTTTCACGAGGACTCGCGATTTTCTGAGCTCGAGGGAATTTTATTGCCGACGCCGTGGGATTTAATCGGGATTCGTCTCGAGTGCGCCAGTGGCAGCTCTCGAGGACGCGAGGAGGTGAAAACGACTAAGGATGCCGCCGATGAAAAACATTCACCTTGCCATGTTCAGCGTTTGTATGAGTGCCACCACGTGTTTCACGTGAACACGACGTTTCATGCGCAATTGAAGTACTGCGATACCCATACGGATTTTTTAGCCCAAATGTCAAAAATTTTGAATAATTTATGGGTAACACTACAATATCGGAAGAAGGTCATGATAAGCCCGTGCATTGATGCAAATAAACAAACAAATAAATAAATTACAACCCAGTAATAGACCTTTTTCATTCACTAACCTTATTTTTCAGACAGGTGAAAAATTTAATTTATGGTAATATCCAAATTATTGCTATATGCAACATCTGAAACTTGGTTATACCAGATCACTCCGCAACAATTGTATCCTGCCTAAGAACTATGCAATTTTTAAGATTTATTTACGTAGTTTACTTTGATAATGGTCAAAACTATTTCCATCAAAATATGCTTGAATTGAACAAAGCTCGAATCTACTTAAGTTCAACAGTTCCAGTCTAGTATCACAGAGACTCTTCCACAAAATGAGAGGAATTTTGCTATTCGTATATTTTTTTCATTCAACAGCTTCAATGGGTAAAAAACCCTTCACATTATGTGTAATTACGAAAATTGGTAACTGAAAACATTTTATATAAATCCACATTATATAAGAAAATCCAGTAAAAACGTATAATAATGATCACATTCTGACAAAACAACCGCATATTTATCCTGGAACAATATGCTATTCGAAGTAGATCATGTAAAGACGAACGAAATGACGCAAAGGAGACTTCAAAAAATTCAAGCTTGTCTAGAAACTTTCTACCAACAGAACAAATCCTATTAACAACACCATGTCACCAATCTAGACCTGCTCTGATTAATTGCAAATAACTGATTTGGCTTGCCTCTCATTATCCTGCCTGGAACATGGAAATTAAGAAGTCCTCTCAGGCGCGTCGGCAGAGGGGTGTTTTGGGGGTTCAAACTTCTCCCGAAATTTTGATAAAATCAATCAATATTTCGTGAAAAATGAAAAAAATTACATCAATAAACAATCAAAAGATAAATTACACAAAAATGCATGAAAATGTTAACAATATATATTTATTAAAAAAGTGAAAATTATCAAACAGTAGGATTACGTAAAAAGTATGAATGAGAAAAATTGTTACAACTCAGTGAGTAATCAAGAAAAATGAAAATCTGCAAAAGTGCTAAAAATTTACAAAACTTCGAATCTTAGATTATTTAATTCTAGAAATCTATACAAAATCCATACGGAAGTATTAAATATCTTTCGATTTAGACAAACTCTGCAAAAGTAATGAAATCAATTAAATTCCATGAAAAAACTGTTTTTGCCTCTCACACATTAAAAATGAGCGTATTTAAACACGTTTCGACATACACAAATGAAGTATTTCAGGCCAACACGCAGGCTGTCGGCAGGGAAAGGGGGGGGGGGGGCCTTTTAACCCGCCGAGTTAAACACGGCGGACTAAATGGGCCCCCCCTTTCCCCTGCCAACTGTCATTTTCTCCAGCCTCCGTGTTAACCTTCAATACTTCATTTGCCATGTCGAAACAATTTTAATACACTCATTTTTAATGTTTTCGAGGTAAAAAGTATCGTCTGTACCTCGGAGCAATAACAGCCGATTAGAACTCGTGTGATTGCCGCCTTCGCTTCGCTCAGGCGGCAAACCTGACACTTGTTCTAAATCAGCTGTTTTTGCCCCTAGCTATAGAATATACTATTTATGAAAAATAGTATATTCTATAGCTCTAAAGTTAATGAAATTATAGTATATTGCATATCAAGGGGGAGAACAGCGTCTTTTCACGCGCGACGGCAACATTGTCTGAGTTGTTGCCTGAGCCGTGAAAAGACTCCCCCCCGTGATATGCACTATACTTTTTTTGGTAGCCACACAAAATGAGAAGCGTGTTTGGCTGCGTAGCGGATTGAGCGTAAGTTCCGCTTTTCGAGTCAGTGAAAGAACCCGTGGCTAAACAACGGTGTTTAGCCACGGGTGCACGTAAACACCGTTGTTAAGCCACGGGACCTTTCACCGCTCGAAAAGGGGACTCTTACGCTCAATCTGCGAGCAGCAAAACACGCTAATTTTATGTGTGTTTTATAAAAAATCTTTTAAATATTTCAAAAATACGAAAAAAAAATAACGATAAAAAACATGAAAAATCTACATGAATGTGATTTCGTCAATAATTCTTGAAATTACTAAGAAAAGATCTGAATTCGCTTTTTAAAGCATCGAGGTTTTGAATCTCTGTAGCAATTTACAAAAATATATGTAATCTATAAAAATACTCAGAAATCTTTTAGAGTTTTATATATTATACTCAAAAATAGGAATAATAAGTTCACTAGTTAGCTAGCTTGATAATTTACTCGTTTACTAGTTTATTAACTAACTAGTTTACTAGTTTACTAACTAAACTAGTTTGCTAGCTCACTAGTTTGCTAATTCATTCTTTTTCTAGCTTCTGTTTCCTAGCTTAAAAGTTTAATAGAAATCGTTTAATACATAAAAATAATGTAGATACAGTTTTTTCAAAAATTTAAAAAATTTTGTGTCCTGGAGAATATTAATCAATATAATACTAGAATTATACTACGCTCCTCCTCCTCGTGATCATAAAACACGTAGTACTCCTGTTTAGTGCATACTCACCACAAGCTCTAAAGTAAAACTATTTTTAATTCAAAATATTACGCGCGCACTCCTATGCAAGGAGTGCCAGCCCATGTATAGTTGTGCTCATCCGCGTCTTCTAATTCATTCTTTTTTTTTGTGCCGAACGAACCACAAGTGAAAAACTTCGAGGATAATTAGAAATAGTCGGAATGAGTTCGAAAAGTTCAAGTGCGGAAAGCTCGGAATCCGAGAATGAGCTACGTATCAGAAAGCTAGAAAAGAAGCTGAAAAAATATAAGAAGAAGGCCAAACGCTCCAGAAGATCCCGCAGCCGTGACCGCATGTCGAGACGTCAACGGCGCGATTCCAGCTACTCCAACGAAGAGGATGACGACAACCATTACCGTAAGTCATACACCTTTCTCAAAATCTAAACCAGGGGAGAAATCCTGGACCAGATAAATACGGCTTCTATATATCTGGGGAGACATAACCTCAAATGGGGAGGGGGAGGTATTGCTGGATCATGTGAGTCACGTGACCGAGAATCCCGATTGATTGTCAATCGATGGGCGTCGATTTTAGAAATCGACAAACGGACACGAGTCTAAGAATTCCAATCGATATATCGATTGATGTATGTCAGTTCATGATCGATAGGTATGAGGCCTGATAATCGAGTAGAATCGAATCGAGTTCCGATTGATGTATAGAAATCATTTTAATTCCAATCGCCCGATTGATTGATGAATAATGGAAAGGAAATGCCGATTGACGTTCAATTGATGGATAATAGTAATAAATAATTAATGAGGAAACCTCAATAATTCCGATCGACTTTCGATTGATAAAAAATGTTCCAATCAAGCCTTGATTGATGAAAAATAGTTACGAAATTCCAAGAATCCCGATCGACGTTCGATCTATGGATAATAATGATAAATAAGAATGTCGAGAAAAATTCCTATGGAATATTAAAAAAAAAAAAAAAAAAAAAAAAAGAGGAAAACGTTTTTCTTTACTTCTTTACTAGGTCGGAGATATTCCCCTACACGTCGCGATAATCGCTCTCGGAGTAGATCTCACCATGAACCCCGATACGAAGAAGATCACTCGTCCCAAGAAGAAAACCAACACAATGATCAAGAGGTGAACCCAGAAGAACAGGAAAAAACTGAAGAAGAAGGTCGGAATAAGACGCCGGCCGAAGTCCTTGAAGTCTTTGGAACCCAGATATTCGGGGAAAAGGAATACGCTCCGGAAGAAAATCCGGATCTGGCAAAGATATGGAAGGACATCTTGGCCAAGGGATTACCAGAAGAAATTTCGAAAGGCATAGTGAAGAAAAACCCTCCGCCGAAGAATTGTACCTTTTTCGAACCTCCGAAGCTAAACCAGGTGGTGAAGACAATCATGACCGAACCTGTCACGAAGAGGGACGAAAAGATATCAAACCGTCAAGAAAAAATCTCGGCGGCCTCGTCAGCGATTGTGACAACGATTTCCATTATCTCGAAAAATCAAGACCTTCCTGAATGGAAAAATTTAATAGAAAAAACAAGTGAAGCCAGTAAGCTAATCGCGGATCTGCACCATGACGAGTCAAATATCCGAAGAAATCTCCTCATAGCGAACGTAGATACATCGATGAAAGAAGCCCTAACCGAAACGGTCATCGACGAATATATTTTCGGAAAGGACTTGGGGGAGACGGTGAAGACAGCAAAAGCGCTGAAGGAAACTGGAAAAGATCTGAAGAAAGTCAAAACCATTTCCAAAAACAAGAACCCAAAAAACTGGACGGGCCCGCCTCGATTCCAGCGCCAAGACCGGAAGGAAACGCCAGGCGGGTACAAACACAGATCTCAATCGCAGAAGAAACACAGTGCGCAGCGAGGCCAGAACCAGCGTTACAAGTCTTACCAGAAGAAGGACCGCAAGTCTCCGAGGCGCCATTTTTAGACACAGTAAGTAAAGTCGCGGGCCGACTTTGCTTCTTTAAACGCTCGTGGCAAGATATTAAGGCGAATATTATTTTGTCCTGGATCCAGGGTTATAAAATTCCTTTTTCTTCGCGAGTTGTTCAGAATTCCTTTAAAATCGAGGAGAATTGGTCAGATTCAGAGACTGGAAAATTAAAAATACTCATCGGGGACCTATTACTGAAGGGTGCAATACAGAAATGTACCTAAATAGAGGGCCAGTTTATTTCGAAAATATTTTTTGTTTCTAAACCCGACGGTTCAAATAGGTTTATTTTAAATCTGAAGAAATTGAATGCCTTTATAGATCCAGTACATTTCAAATTAGAAGACGGGAGGAGAGCCTCGAAACTTTTAATGAAGGACTGGTATCTATAGATTTAAAGGACGCTTACTACCTGCTGCCTATTCACAAAGATTATGGAAAATTCCTTCGTTTTCATTTCAAGGGCCAGTTATATGAATTTACTTGTATGCCCTTCGGGCTGTGCACTGCACCTTACGTATTCACTAAACTCATGAAACCAGTCATTTCTTACCTTCGCTCTTTAGGTCTCATTGTTATAATTTACATTGATGATTTATTCTTTATTGCTGAGTCAATGGCGACCTGCGTTTCAAATGTTAAAAAAGCAGAAGGGGTGTTGGAAAAATTGGGGTTCGTAATTAATTATAAAAAGAGCCAAATTAATCCAGCGACTGAGTGTAAATTTTTGGGTCTAATTTATGATTCGCAAAGAATGGTAATCAGACTGACAGATGAGAAGAGACAAAAAATTCGGTCTATTATAGGAAAAGTTTTAAATAGAAGGTCTTGCACAATCAGAAATTTCTCCGAAATACTTGGATTCCTTGTTTCATCTTGTCCTGCTGTGAACTACGGGTTAGCTCACACGAAATCATGTGAAAGACTAAAATTCAAGGCATTACAGAGAAATGATGAGAATTTTGAAGCGATTTTATCCCTGAATAAAGAATCTGTAGAGGAGCTAGTTTGGTGGGAAAAAGCTAGCCGTTGTTTAGGAAATCCGATTCGTTTTCCAAAGTACGATCTGACAATCTTTACAGACGCCTCAGGATCCGGATGAGGAGCGGTCTGTGGTGAACAGAGGGCTCATGGATTCTGGACTGAGGAAGAAAGGTTGATGAATATCAACTATCTCGAGCTGTTGGCGATCTTTTTTGGGTTGAAATGCTTCGCCTCGGACTGTGAAAATCTTGTGACAGATCTTACTGCGAATAGATAATACCACCGCGGTATCATATGTCAATAGAATGGGCGGGGTAAAAATCAGGAATCTCAGCTCCCTTGCGAAAAGAATTTGGGAATGGTGTGAGAGGCGAAAGGTTTGGATTTTCGCCTCTTACATCGCCTCAAAAGAAAATGTTGAAGCAGACACAGAATCTAGGAAATTAGAACCGAATACAGAGTTTGAACTAACAGAAGAGGGCTTCAGGGTCATATGTAAGGAATTCACGACACCTGAAATAGACTTATTCGCCACAAGGTCGAACACAAAATGTAACAGATTTATTTCTTGGAAAAAGGATCCCTATTCAGTAGCTATAGATGCATTCACAGTGACTTGGGAGAAAGAATTTTTCTACGCGTTTCCACCCTTTGCAGTGATTTTACGGGTTTTACAAAAGATAAGAAATGAAAACGCGACCGGTATAGTAGTTGTTCCCAGATGGCCTTCACAACCCTGGTACCCAGTGTTCCAATCGCTCTTAATATTTAGAGTGGTTTATTTACAAGCCTCATCCTTCATTTTTCTTCCTTTTAATAGGGAAAAAACAACCTTCTGGGAAAACCTTACCCTGGAGGTAGGAATCTTATCAGGCAGAGCTTTGAAATGAAAGGAATCCCCTCAGAATCTCAAGATATCCTGCTGGCATCCCTTACAGAATCCTCGTGGAAGCAATACGAAGTGGGTCTCAAAAAATGGTGGGATTTTTGTTTATCGGAGAATCTGGAACCACTTGATCCATCGGTCCTTAATGTAATGAGTTTTTTGTCTGAAGAATTCAAGAGAGGTTGTTCCCATAGCTCTCTTAATTCTCATCGCTCAGCAATTGCCTTAATTACAGGTCCTGAATTAGCATCAGATTACAGGTTGAAAAAATTTTTTAAAGGCGTTATAAGACTTAGACCTAACAAACTTAAATATAATGACACTTGGGACCCCAAGGTCGTGCTGGATCATTATCGAGAATTGCCTCAGAACTCTGATCTCTCACTTGAGACTCTATCACAGAAACTTGCTTTACTAATGGCCCTAGTAACTGGACATCGATTACAGACACTCTCACTTATAAGAATAGGAAACATTAGAAAGACTGAAGATAAAGTAGAGATAAAGATTCCAGATCGCATTAAGACTTCAGGGCTGAACAGAAACCAACCGACCTTAATTCTTCCATTCTATTCTAAAGATAAGAAGTTGTGTGTAGCATCGACGCTAGAAATTTACTTGCAAAAGACGATGAAAATTCGTCAAAAGGAGGGATCCCTCTTTATTTCTTTTCAAAAACCCTTTAAACCAGTTGGTACACAGTCTCTCAGCCGTTGGATTAAAGAGGCGCTTATAGAATGTAAGATTGATACTAGTGTTTTTTCCGCTTACTTCACGCGACACGCGGCTACATCAGCTGCAAACAGAAAAGGTCTTGACATATCAGTTATCAAAAGAACAGCTGGCTGGTCTACGAATTCACAGACATTTGCGAAATTTTATAATTTACCCCTGTCACACAGTGAAACCGCTTTTGCGGAAGCGGTCCTGAATAATTGAGTTCGGAGAACATGTAATCCTAGAGGAAATTGGTATGCAATAAATCAGTATACTATATTCATAATTGATGTATGACTTGTAATTACTTATTATGATAAAAACCGGACACTAATATACTGTCAAGCCGTAATACTCGACTATGAACATCTACGTATTTTATGATCACGAGGAGGAGGAGCGTAGTATAATTTAAAGATTAAACGAACTTACCAAGTGAAGTTTGATATTAATTATACATAGCTCCTCCTCCGAAGTGGACAGGCCCACCTGACCCGATCCCACATATTACGGCTTGGAAGTACATGACTTTGAAATAATGAGTTAGAAGACGCGGATGAGCAAAACTATACATGGGCTGGCACTCCTTGCATAGGAGTGCGCGCGTAATATTTTGAATTCAAAATAGTTTTACTTTAAAGCTTGTGGTGAGTATGCGCTAAACAGGAGTACTACGTGTTTTATGATTACTTCGGAGGAGGAGCTATGTATAATTAAGATCAAACTTCACTTGGTAAGTTCGTTTAATCTTTAAATTATATATAATTTCAGAAACTTATCTAGAAATTCATATCAAAAACAATAATAATACATCCAATTCATACAATTTATACTATAAAACATACTTTTAATTGCAGAAATACTAAAAAATATGGAATGAAAGTATTGAAAATCTTCATACAAGAAACTGTTGTATGAAAAATCAATTTAAATTCTCATAATCGTTGAAAGTTTCAGTACTATAGCATCGATTTCTAAAAATCTATTGATCGATCCATAGAAATATTAGAATCACAAAAATGGGATTCCGTTGTTTACAAACATGGAAAATGTGCGACTTTGGTTTCCAAAAGTTATATGACTTTTCAATTCCGAAATGTAAAATATTTCAATTTCGCTCTCTTGTAACAATATTGTCAAAGAATAAAAATTATGAAATCCCGAAGGAAAAATATTTTTCACAATCCCTTTATTGAATGGTCGATTTTCATCGCCTGTAAAGCGAGGCGGAAGTGGCCGAAGGCAGCCGAGTAGACTGCATTACCGACAGTAGCGGGATGAAAAGTAACCCGAGCATCTGATTGGTCGAGTAGCGGGATGAAAGTAACCCGAGCATCTGATTGGTCTAGAAGCGGGATGAAAAGTGACATGGGTTGAAAGAGACAATATTTCAGAACCGCGATGTATTTTTTTCCTTGGCTCACTTTTTCATAACCGCGATCGCTTTTTCCGTTTAACGTTATATATTAAGGATACCTACGATCGCTTTTTTTGATGTTTGATAAAAGTCTCGGTACCTTTATGTATCGATTCCGCACAGCACAGCACAGCAGTCTGCAGCAGTCGTGCGAATCAGTAAACATAACCTGAAAATTTATGTAAATATTGCGAAATATCTATCGAGGGTTTGTATTGCGCACTCACTTTACAGGCTCGCAAATCGACCACTCAATAAAAGGATTGTGAAAAATAGCGTGCATCACTCGGGCTTCAGTCAAAAAAATGCAACTCTCGGGTGGGTGCTTCTCTCACTACGTTCGGGAAGCAAAATTCACCCTCGGTTGCATTTGTTGACTTTCAGCTCTCGTAATGCAAATAGCTATTTCAGAAAACCCCTCCCGAAAATTTTTCCTGCCTACGCCCCTGAGTCCTCTTATTTGAGAACTTCCAATAGAGTCATCCAAAATCATAAAAATGAAGAGCAAATCCAGGTATGTCCACTGCTTTCTAAGAGATGGGATGTTAGATAAATATCCAGAAGGCAAACAATCATGGCAAAACTTATCAATAGGTGTCCCTGCCCTTTCAGCTTATTGTCCAAGAAACCTGTGCTGCACTTTTCCAGTTCATAAGAGTTAGTATAGGTTAGTACATTTGATCATTTCAGGTAGAACGAATTCTTCGGTATACAATACAACCGAAGAAATATCAAGAGTCACGCTACAAGAATTGTTTAATTCGACATGGAAAGACCCAGACATTGCAGCGGAGACCTTAGTGGGACGCTCATTTCGCGACCACCTTGACGGCGCGAGAATCATGCAAAAAAAGGCGAACGGGATCAATTGTTGTCACCCAGATTTGGAGCGAAGATATCAAGGTTGGGCTTGGGAAACTATTTGTTTCAAAAGAAAGTTATGGCACTAGTGAATCTATGGATTTATGAATTGAAAACAGGCTTTGGAATATGCATGAATTAAACAGCGAATGTCTTCCAATATGGGTCTCCATTACATGAAAAGTTGTGTGCACCCTACCGGAGTAAATCCCATTTTGAAACCATTCTGGAAACGGTTTCCAAATGGGCCAGAATGGGATTTACTCCGGTAAGGCAGATAAAAGATTTTACAAAAATTTTTTACGGAATCACATTGTTAAAATTTGTATTTTTTCGCAAGAAAAACGACTGTGAGTTGAATATTGACTTTTGATATATCTTAACATTAGATAAAAAACAAAAAAATGATTTTTCATACAATGATGCACGAAAAGAGCTACAGAGTAATGATAAAAACTTAACTTTTTTATGAAGATAGTTCAAAGCTGTCGAAATGTGAATGTTCAACTCGAACAATTTTTCGAAAAGGGTCACGCATTGATGACGGAAACGTCGAAATAACATTTATTGAAATAAACTGGAAAGTAAATTATTCACTTCCACGGATTTTCTGGTACTTGGCAAATTACATATATTTTCATTTCATTCATTCAAACCAACGTCCAACAGGTTATAAAAACCCAATGACAAGACTACTGAATATATATAATTGTATACAGTCTAAGCAGATGTCAGTAAGACTCTAATTAATACAAATTCTTTCTTGTCTAATTGTATATGATCGAGTAGTGGTACAATCTCGTAGAATAACTCTCACTTTTCAGAGTCCCTGTACCGCATTAAAATATTTCACAGTATTCTCAATAAACACACCTAACGAATCATAAAATAGATCGAAGTTATGCAGATGACTTGTCGCATGAAAATTAAACTCATTACATAAACGAAAAATAGGAGACAATTCTGTTATAAAACCAGACGATCGAATGTAAAAAGCATCGTTACTACGTGCAGAGAGTCGCGGCACATGAAATGGTATAAGTGATAATAAGAATGATGAATCAACCATTTGCCTAATAATTTTAAATAAAAATAATAATCCACTATACGATCTTCTATTTTCCAATGTCCAGAACTTAAATCTTCTGCACGAATCCTCATAATTTGAACCTTTTGGTGGATATATTCCATTAGCTATTGAATTCTCTCTGAATTTTCAAAATTTTCTCTGAAACTTTTAACACTTACATTTGAAACACCAGGGGTAACCCACTTGCGTGTTAAATTTC
Organism: Platygaster robiniae; assembly: GCA_028476575.1. Taxonomy (NCBI): domain Eukaryota; kingdom Metazoa; phylum Arthropoda; class Insecta; order Hymenoptera; family Platygastridae; genus Platygaster; species Platygaster robiniae. Next base: position 17,778,223 of record CM052029.1, on the reverse strand, counting down.
GATCTAAAAAAGTGGGGGTGAATTCGTATCGAGTTTATATCTCTATATACCTAAAATATACGTATACTGTTTTTGTACGCGCACTCATTTGTTTTGACCGAAAGTCACGTTGATGTGGCCCACCCCTGTGAAACAATTCCAAATATCGTACTATATAGTCTTAATTGTTAAATTTAATACATAAAAAAATGAAGCGCTGTTCACATCTTTTTCGAGTAGAGAAACAAAAGTAACTAATTCATTCACTTTTTAATTTTAGAGAGAAAAATTTTCAAAAAAAGTCTTGATATAATCAGGTCCTTGCGCAAGGGGTGGGGGGGGAGGGGTTTCAGGGGTCATAACCCCCCTTTGGGGGTCCTTGAAACAATTTCAGCAGCAAAAAATATATAAGGAATGCTCTATTTAGTCCACTAACCCTAATACTTTGCGGTGGGGGAGAGACTGTAAGAAGAGTATAAGTGGAAAATCCCGCCGAACAAGTGACTTTTTTACCAGAATAATTGATTTCTGTAGATCTTGTGTCACTGAATACAACTTGGCAGTCGAAATTTTACGAAATATTCGTGAGACTGGAGTCTAGGTGTACCATATTGAAAAACGAAGAAATCAGTAATTCGTGAATGACGTAAAGAAAGTAGAAACTTTATGTATCAGACGTCTGTACGTCTGAATCAGGTGGACTGAGTATGTCTTTTGTACACACTGAAAAAAATTTGTCGTTATTTTACTCTACCGATACAAAAGTCATTAACCATTACCTTGTTGGGGAAATTTCGCTATAATTTTACTAATTTTACTGTAAGTAAACAGTTTATTCATACTAATATTCCATACTTTAATGAAATTTTCCTATTCAAGAATGTGAAGTATAAAATTTCGGTTGGCACAAATAGTGAATTTTGTTCGGCGAGATTTTACGCTAATACCCTTCGTACGGTCTCTTCCCCACCACGAAGTATTGGTGCTATGCAACAAAAAAAAGCATCACTCATGTATTTTTTGCTGCTGATACCGAATCTGTGATAAAATTTTAATAAAATCCACGAATTTTTTTTTACAAATTTTTTATTGCAAAATTAGCCGAGAAAACAATTTTTTTTGAGGACATGTGGAAAACTGTCACCAATATTGTAATTCTAACCACAGATTCGGATTCAGCGACCCAAAATCCATAGAAATCGACTAGTCTGGTTGGCAAAAAAAGTCACTTTTGTTCGGCGGGATTTTCCACTTATACCCTTCTTACAGTCTCTCCCCCACCGCAAAGTATTGAAGCTAGTGGACTAAATAGAGCATTCCTTGTGTATTTTTTTACTGCTAAAACTAAATCTGTAGTCAAAATTTTGAAAAAATTACGATTTTTTTTACGAATTTTTTGATGCAGAATTAGCCGAAAAAACAACGTTTTCTGAGGTTATGTCAAAAATCGTCATTAATCTTGCAATCCTTAGTATGGATTCGGATTCAGCGACCCAGAATCCAAAAGATAGGACTACCGTAATCTGTCTCACATTCCACTTTTTTTTTGTAGGGCTGTGTTACAGAAAAAAGACTTTTAACCAGATATTTTGTAATTTAAAATAAGTTTTCCTGCAATCAAGTTGTGAAAGACCCTGTAACTGATGCTTTCTAATTGCGAAACCGAAAAATCGAGGAAAAAATACATCTATACCTTAATTTATACAGTTCTGCGTTAAAATGTAAACAATTTTTTTTTTGCAATGCGAAAACGATCAGAATGTTATTGACATCTATCTCTAGTTGCAATAATCGATTTCCATTTCGAACAATGTTCAGCGATTCAGAGAGTTCTAAGGCTCATGCACATTTTCAGTTTATCTGTCCAAGTAAATTAATTTGCATCTTATTATACATATAAAAAGCACTGTTAATTAAAAAATAGATAATAGCATAGAGGTAGTGAAAACAGTGTTTTGATCCAGAAAGGTGGTGAAGGTGGTACAATCGTCTATGTCTATCAAGTTGATTTGTTGTAAGGGGCTATCCGCATATTACGTCATCATTTTTTATGCATGTGTCTTTTTCTTTTGAATAAATGTTTTGTGTCTGTTTTATATGTGGACAGCTCCTTAGCTTGCGTGATTCTTACTATTATCGTTTTATAATTTTTCAAATGCTAAAAGTTACTAATTAAAAGGATAACTTGTTTTCACTGTACTAATGAAAAAAAAACTATTGATGGTTTTTCCTACTTTATTTGTATGTTTGAATTTGTTTAAAAGTATTTATTTCTTTCATTCAATTATAAGTTAGAGTAGTGAATGCGTTTTCAGTCTTATTTCCAAGAGATGATTTGCCGAATGTCAATATTAATAAATTTTTGATATTCTTATTCGGATTTTTGGCTGACAATCTTTTAAAATTCAGTCATGAAAAGGATGAGCGATCTCACAAAAAATGTCGAGGATTGAAAAACGTTTTGTGCGTAAGAATAAGATAAGAATGCTGGTCAATTTTACTGATGCTGATCTCTATAACGTAAAACTACTATGTATGTGGCCTAGGAATGCAGGAGATCTAGCAAATATTTTCAGCAGCTAACAAAATTATCCAAAGTTATACATACAGTTGGTACAATAGATAAAAACAATATCAGTTGTATACATATTTGGAATAATTTGTTCTATCCTATGTGCTTGTTTCACAAATGAGTGAAATGTAATTACTTAAAAGAAAATGGAGTGATATGAGTTATGCCGAAATTGTTTAAAGAGGTCAACCTGTGGGAAATTTTCATGAATTCAATGTTTTCTTCTCTTTTTTTCGGATTTTCATTTTTGCATTTCCGTAGTTTTACGAAGCAACAGTACTAAATAAATTTATAAAAAAAACTATTTTCCGACAAAGATAGAGATGACAACACCACGAGTTTTACTGTATATACATAAAAAAATCATTGCTTGCGAAGAAATGTCATGAAATTATGAAAAAGACGTAAAACTCTGAAAAGTGTAGAGTTAATAAAATCATTCAAGTTGACTTTGCAAAATATTTTTTCATAAGAAATATAAACAAAAATTAAGATATCAAACGCTGTATCTCCTTACTTTTGAAAACCGTCAGCAAATTGATGATTTGCCAAAAAATTACGGAGAAAGAACTTTTTCAGTGCGTGAAGTAAATTATTAAAGGTTTAAAACAATAACTTTGACACTAGAGGGTGTTAGACTATTTTGGAACACCGTTTTATATTGTACCTAGTCAACATAACTCACAACCCATATTAATTGACAGTTGCTTGAAATGCGATCTACTTTTTTTTGCTTCCAGGACAGTGTAATTTACAACTACATACCCTTGGGTGTCCTACGATTGCCCATTATCTTCTTTTCTAAAATAATGAACCAAATTTATGTCAATCTTCTAAAAAGATTCTATTTCATTCATTTTACTCACAGTCAGTCTCAATCCTTTACATATTATAGTTTTTTCCTGCGAGGCTGGTCCAAATATGTACAATAAATTTCCGTATATTTTCAGACAGAAATGATTATAAACGATAATGAATTGCATTTTGTAAAACTGACTGTCAGTAATAATTGTGTCAGTTTTATAAAAATCGTAAGTATTAAACATCATAGATTCAATGTGCGAAGTAAAAGTTTTTTCGAATAAATAGTTATTTTATAATTTCTTTAGATGTTTATTTATTTATGCATAAATAATCTATATCACTGTAAACTTTCTACGTTCTATCAGATCAATTCTACCTACATATTCTCTTCAAGTACAATATCAAAGTTGAAAACCCCTCCTATGACAGATTTCTGCGCACGGGCCTGAATTGAACTATGAGAAAAAAGTAAACAAATGAATATTAATAAAGTTTCGAAATTTCATTGAAAAAAACGACAACAAACAGAAAAAATGTATAAATTTAACTAGACAGAAAAAACGAGGGATCGATAAACACAATGTAATTATTTTTCCGCTGCAGGCTAGGGCTTTGGTTTGAAATCAAAAGACTAATGGGAGGGTCCAAGGACACAAAAGAAACAACGTAATGATCTGCGACAAAGACAAAAACTGAAAAATCATTTCTTATATATACTTTTCATATTACATGATTAAAAAATAAATAAATTTTTAACAAATTCAATCTCATTGTTCTTGAATAGTTATGAATCAGATATTAGATTGTTCAATGGAACCCTGGAAAAAATTTTAGATTTTCTCTAGATTTGCTTAACGACCAAATTTTCCCAGGATATCGATAAATGAAGAGCGGATATTCAAAGTCGTGTAACGGCCAATTTTTCAAAATTTGTTTTATCATTTTTTTTCGAAACTCTAGGCTGATGTCGTCATTTCTGCGATAAAAGCAAGTCAAAATTCGCAATAGTTTTGCTGTGAGAATTTTTCGAACATTGCATTTTGTTAACTGGCAACCTATCGGCAATTCAAAGTCGTGTAACAACCAATGAAAACTTATCTAATTTATTAAAATAGTTATTTAATGTTGAAACCATCAAACCGTACGTTTAGTAATATTGTTACATACATTGACAAACATTTTGATACAAGAAGCAATATTATTAACAATGTTGTTAACAATAAGAAATCTACGAATAAAAATAGAAAATGAATTAAAAAATTAAATTTCTATTTCCAAACACAAATAATGACAATAATAAACAAAAAGTAAACATTTTTTGAAGTATTTCGGTTATAGAATTGCCAAAAACTTAATAAAACCCTCGCGAAGCTTGTTTCTCTTACTTTTATTAAGTAAGACTAATGGTTGATATACGACTTTGAACTGCCAGATCCCCTCGACTTATACGTGGCGAAATTTCAAATGGTCGTGTTTTCCTCAATTTTAATCAAAATCGTTTCAAACCTCAATTAATGACGTATTACCTTATAATGAACAAACAATCGTGAGTTTTTCAAAAAGTTTTGAAAATTCAAAAAATACGGGGGTTTTTCGCTCTCCTGTAAAAAATTGGAAACGGCGGTTATACGACTCTGAATATCCACCCTTCAAATTTGGATCTTGAAAATTTACTGTTACACAGCAACAAAGTATTGAATCAAAAATTAAAATTGATCAGATATGGTTAGTCTAACAATATAACATCGATCAGTTCCCAGAATTTTTATTTTGTAAGCCAATGGTATGCAATTGAAAACTTGGAATTTTAGTTGGAGATCTTAATCATTGTAATTCTAGTTTAATAATTTGGAATTTGAGTCAGATACCATGAAATTGAAGAAAATTCACATTTTGTAAAACAAACAAAAAATGCATTAAAAATTTTTTCATACAAATTTGAAAAAACAATTGAAATATTTTCAATCCAAATATTCACTGTTCGATTTCTACCCCAAAGTCAAAAAGTGTAAATCGAAATGGTAAAATAAAAGCTAGAAGTACATAAATAAAAAAAAATTAACAAAACAAAAAATTAATGAATAAAGTATATTCGTCTCCTGATTTCTTATTTATTTTTGCATTATGAATGGATCATATTATCCAAGTTATTGACGTTATTTTATCTAGCAAAATAGTTATTCGCGTATGAAACAATTTTTTAAAAAGCTAAATGTAAATTTACGGTTATCTTAAGATTCTAAAAACTGTTTTAATTTTTCCTCACTTTTTTGGAAAGGCGTACATCCTACATCTTTTTCAAATTGTTTGAATCTGTTCAAATTAACTAATTATTTTCCTAAAACCTCGAAATATAAAATCTTTTTTCAAGAGTCACACATACGTGCCAAGTAACAACGTCCCTAATTACGCGGTGTGCTACCTTACAAAAAAAACTGGAAAGAAAAATGGGTCGTGAAGACAATTAAAAGGCTGTTAAACTCGAAAAGTATGCAAGCCTCGAATTGCGTGCGTTTGGACTTCTTTCCGTTACACTCTGAATACGATGGAAAACGGAATTTAAATATCGTTCGATTATTCAACCACAATCGAAACGTGATTTACCTACTATTATTTCGGGTAACATCCAATAAAGGCAAATTTTGCTGAATAAATTTTCCAAACTAATCAGACGTTTTAGAAAGTAACGTGGTCATTAAAATTACTTCATTCACGGGAAAAATGGCGTGATTGTCACAACCATAGAAATAAGAAGGTATGATTCAACCATATTTGTGGTTGGTGCAACCATAGTCAAGGTCTCTAATTACTATTGACTATAATGTAACAACTACTTCAATTTAGTTGCACCAACTATAAATATGGTTGTAACAACTACATCGTTTAAGGGTACACTGAATCTGAAATGATAGCTTCATGTGTGAAAACATGTATGTACGTTCAAAATCGATTTTTCTCTTCAAAATTGTGTTTAATTTTTTCATTCCCTAAATTTTAAAATTTTACTCTCCCCACGTATTAATTAAAAATTAATTTGGAAATTAATTAATTTTGTGATAACTCTCAAGGCTCAATATTAAAAATTCATAATACATCTGTAAACAACAAATTTATTTTTTATAAATAATACTGAGTGAAGAATTTTAAGTTAAATAATGATACAACTGAGTATTTTTTCACGAGCTTTACGTGTCCATTTTCATAAATTTTTTATTAGATGGATGAGATGGATTGCGTGATAAAATATGTATTCGGGTAATTCCATAGAAGGTCGAAGTTTTCGGAGGCCTAATCAGTCACACGAACTGAGACCGACAATCTGAGTTTATCTTTTATATCCTGTTTGATGAAGGTGAACATCACTTTTTTCATATGTATCTTTGTTTTCCGACCCGTATTGAACAATAAAGCCTACATTTTTTAAAACGTAAGATACAACTCTGAGTATCAAAAATACAAAAGGAACTAGAATGTTTTACTCTGAGAAAAAAATTCACCCAGGCAGTAGTTCGAAGTTAATTTAAATGAAGAATTTTAAGATACGACGATGTGAAAAACGATTACGCAAACAATGTATCCAGTGACTTCATCACATCCGTAACCCTAATCATCAAATGACTATAAATCATTGTAACACAACCTAAAACTATAAAATCACTTCTTTCTAACAATTTCCATCAGGCAACACATTAGAGAAACCGGCGGTTTTACAACTGCTGTAAATTCTCAATCGCGCCTTTCATGAATGAATGCGAAAGAACAATGATAAAACGAATAAATAAACGAAACTCGCGTGGTAAGTTGCGCAACCGAGGGGAGGGATCGCGATTGAAAATTTGCATATGCAACAAAGCGTGAAATTTGCCAATCCTAATAGGTATACGCCCAACAATGGCCCTCGAGAATCGGCCAAATCGTAATTAAGGAAAGCGACATTTTCACTGAGTTGGCATTATCATAATTATTGCTGTTATGCGCGCCGTTAAATTGTACCACATGTGTATTACGCGAAACGCGCGCGATCTTAATCGGGTTAGTCACAGGACTTGCTTTTTCTTCACAGACCGTTTATTTTTATCATCAATTATTGCCCCGACAAGGGAAATAGCTTTTACCGGGCTTCCTTTTTCCAAAAGTGTCAGTCAATATTAACTAATTATTAGAGAGTGGATTGAATGCAACGTCTGAATTTCCATGATTATGGCGTGAAACAGAAAAAATGTTGATTTTTTTTTCAATTGGAAATCAAAAGACATCTAAATAAATATTAAATAAGTTGAATAGTGTGAAGAAAAAATAACTACACTGAAAAAACAGTAGGTTCAATACAAATATATGCGTATAGTTGCGGTCGTTTGCTCAAATATTTATCAGCTATTAATATATATCTTAGTTATATATGGTAGATATCGTCTGTTTCATATTAATTTCTTTGGATTCTGCAGTATTTGCGACAAATCTACCATATATTTGACTGAAGTTACTTGAACCAAATTCATTTACATTAAGATCAAATAGTGTTAAACTTGAATGGCGTAAGAAATCAATGCTATTAGCTATACCTTCAAATTCGAAAATAAATGTTAATAAGCTGTCTATATTTGATGCAATTGTTCTGTACAGTAACAGTTCATATACCGATACTTGACTAATGTTGATGTACAACTGTTTCATATGGTAACAGTAAATGTGCAGATACTTGACGAATATTGTGGAAAATTTTCGACAATTTCGACAAGCTCATACAAGCTTGTGAAAGCCAGTTTATGAATAAATTTATACTGTTTAACAAAATAATATAGCTTCTCCTCGAGGAGTGTGGTTTTTACAGCATCTTCAATGTTATGGAATAAAAATAAAATTACTTTTCGAATCACTCCAATTTTGATATATCTTTCGGCCTGAGCAAAGTTTAAACTTAATAGCATGAAGGATAAGGGTCCAATGGAATTGTTACATTTGAGATCAACCAACTTTCGCCCTAAGTCAAGCAGCGGTAACTATTGCCTCGGATAAGATGGGAAGAAATTATGTTTTCGACGAAATTGGGACGAATTCCAAAAATAAGACAAAAAAACATTCACTTAAGGTTATGTACACACAATACACGTCAATTCTTCTTTTTTCAGTAAAAAACCTAGGTCAACCTTAGTTTCCAACAACTAACTTTGAACTTGGGCCAATTTACCTGAAATTTTCTACCAAATAGCAATATGGTAACTAATAATGTATCAAGTTTTGTCCATACTTTTTCGAAGAGTTTATATAAACATGGTTTTTAATTCATGGCGATGACTTCGTTGATATTCATAGCAAATACGCATATAGTAACTGTTAATATACAGAAGTTTGCCTGAACTTTATTCGATAGTTAATATGAATTTATCGTTAGTTTGATTCAACGGAACATTTCTTTCGTCATATGCAAGTATACGATTTATTAAAAGTAACCATACTATATTTGATTTAACTCATCCTTTTTTTCATTGTATGCACGGTGAAAAAACATTTATGAGACATGCCTCCGTAGAAGACACGAAATCCATGTCTTCAATCATTAAGTGTCTTACTTTTATGTGTCAAAAAGACGTGTTTTTCACACATCAAATTTAAAAAAAATCCAAAAAACTTTCGGGTTTTACCAAACGCCGGGGGAAGGAGTGAGGAGAGAAAAATTCAAGTACGCTAAAATAAGCTTATAAAAAAGCCTCCTCACCAGTCGCGATTAAAAACGACGAAGGTAAATTATAAAAAAAAAAAATATAATCCGAATTACAATCGTATCATGATTTGTAAGTACAAGCATTGCTCTTACGTCGCTCTCAAAATTGTCATTATTTTGTGAGTTGTTGTATTGTTTTTCAAGCCTTCTTTGGGAAAAACTGTTTCAGGGTGCGCAAATGCACCCGACTCTTTAGTCGTTTGCTTGCAAAACACTCTGATTTCACGGACTATTGTTTTCAATTACAACATAACCTCAATCGGAGCATCATGGCGGACGAATCTGGAGGAAAGGAAAGAGGAGAACGCTCGGAATCTTACAAATGCTGCGGGAAGGAGTTGAAAACTGTCTTCTGTATCAACTGCGGAGGATATTTCCACAAAACCTGCCTAGAAAAAGATCCCTCCAACATCAAACGTATTGATGAGTTCCGGGTGAGATGTTGTGAAACTATGTTGGACAGCGACAGAACAATAACAAAACAAAAGGTAGGAGTTGAAAGTCAAACGGAATTAGGTTGGAAAGAAAAATACGAAGCTTTGCAACAAAAATATCAAGAAGTAAAAAGAGTTTTCACTAAATTGAATCTGATTCTCAAGTATGCCGTGCCAAGTTTGATAAAGCCGAAATGGAAATCTCTTTATTGAAAGCTATGATTTCCGAGAAAGATGAAAAAAATCAATTGCTGATTAGCAAAATAAGTTAACTCGAAGAAAATAAAACATTACTTGAATAAGCAGTACAGCATAAACACAACGATACTTTCCCTATCTCGTATGCTCAAGTCACCGGAAATTTAACCAAAACAATAACATCCCATCCAATCATGAATGCTCCCTGGATTCACGTTAAACCCAAGAAAATGCAAGATGCCTTGATAACGAGAAAAGAAATTATGAAGAAAGCTGACACTAAGAAAGACAAAATCAATATAAATTCTTTAAAAGATGTCAAAAACGGAGAAATAAAAATCAAATGTGCTCGCAATGAGGACGTCAACAAAATGGAAGAAGTATTGAAAAAAACACTGGCAGATAATTATATCAAGGTCCAAGAACTACAAAATCCAAGAATTAAAATACTAGGAATCGAACAAGAAATGACAAAAAATGAACTTGAAGATAGTATACTGAGCCAAAATTTTGATGACTTATCCAACGAAGAACAAATCAACATCAAAGTTGTCCACTTACAAAAGTTTAAAAACTCAAACAGTTTCATTGCTTTCGCGGAGACCAGTCCAGCTTGTTTTCGAAAAATGAGAGAAGAAAAAATTTACATTGGATGGAAGCGTTGTAAAGTTTACGAAGACTTGAACTTGGGGCGATGCTGGAATTGTTGCGGTTACTATCATAGTGGGAAGAAGTGCACAAATCAACGAACTTGCAAGACGTGTGCAGAAAATCATGATAGTCGAGAGTGTCCTGATAGATCCAAACGAAGATGTATCAACTGCGTCAGACAGGTAGAAAAATTTAAAAAACAATATGATGTAAACCATGAAGCGTCTGATGAAGAAAATTGTGAAACGTACAAACTTTTAAGAAAATTAAATATAAGCAAAGTAAATTACGGATAATGCTTTTTGTGTTACGCTTAGAATTCTTGATTAATTTGATTCTTTTTCCAGTTTTAATTATACAAACGCCTTTCATCGTTATTATTTTGTTACAACAAATATTGTCACTAAATTTTGTGAGAGAGGCTTCTTTTTATTTGAATGTTAATTCACGGAATGAAAAAAGGATATTTAAACTATCACATAAACATGAACATGTAAAGCATCCGCAAACATTTTCAAAAGTAAACAAGTGAAATTGATCTGAATTTAAATGTTAGAGAATATTAATTGTATAATTGATGACGTACACATTGTGACTATCTGTTGTGACAATCTGCAAATTCTTGAAAAAACGGTTTCTAAGGATGGTCTATATATATTTCATGTAAATATAAGAAGTCTTGGCAAACATTTCGAAGATTTAAAGATAACAATTTCTAATTTACTTAAGAAACCGGACATTATAATTTGTACAGAATCATTTAAAATAGTATTTCCAAAAGAATTTGAATTAGAAAATTATGATTTTTATTACAAAAATAGTGAAAATAATAAAAATGAAGGAACAGTTCTTTATATCTCTAGACAATGTAATTATAAAGTGTTTGACGTTAAAATTAGGTTAATCCAAGCTTTCAATATAGAACTTTTCGAAGATCAAACGAAAATTCTAATCACAACCTTTTATATACCCCATACAGTTGATAAAAATCAGTTTGTAGAAAATTTAGACGAATTTTTAAATAAATGTAGTAAAATTAAAAACCACTTTATAATAGGAGATATGAACTTAGACATTGAAAAACCAACTACTCTCATTAATAAATACTTAAATAATTATTATCAAAAGGGATATTTGTCATTCATTAATAGCTTTACTGGGGTAACAACAGAAACTAAATCTTACATCGACCATATTTTTGGCAAAAGTGAAATAACTAAAGAGAAATTAACGCCAATTATATTAAAAACAACTTTCACGGACCACTTTTCGACGTTATTGCACATAAATACAAAATTAGAAGAGTAAATTAAATGGAAACATGAAGATAACTAAGGTTAATTACAAAAAAGTTTGAAAGTTAATATCTGAAGAATCTTGGCAAGCAGTGTATAATGAAAAAGAGGTGGACTCATGGTCAGATTTTTTACAAATATCATTGAAAATAATTTAAAAGAATCTACCAAAGTGTTCACAGTAAAGAAAAAGATAAAAGACAGAAAAGAATGGATTACGAATGAACTTGTTTGGTTGTGTAAAAAAAGAGATGCAATGTATAATCGAATGATTAAACATCCACAGAATAATAATTTTAAAATTGTTTTTCATAAATTTAGAAATGACTTGAATAAGATGCTAAAAAAAGCGAAATATGACTTCTATAAGACTAAATTAATTAAAGCGAATAATGACCCGAAAAAGTTATGGAAATATGTTAATAATGTAATCAATAATAAAAATAAGAATGTGGATGAAATAAATAGTATTATATCGGAGGATAATACCAAGACTATCACAGACACAAAATCAATTGTTACTGAATTTAATAAATTTTTTAATAATATTGGACCAAAATTAGCAAGTTTGATTGAAATTACTGAAAATTTTGATAATAAATCGACATATGTACAAAACTCAATATATCTATATCCCACAGATGAATTGGAAATTTCAAAAATTATTTCGAGTATGAAACAGGATAAAGCTGCTGGAGTAGATCATATAAACATTAAAATTATCAAAATGATTCAATCGTACATATGAAGTCCACTTAAACATATTGCTAATAATTCGATCAAACAAGGAATTTGGCCTACCGAATGGAAGAAAGCAGAAATAATACCCATATTGAAAACGGGAAATGAAAATTCATGGAACAATTATCGACCAATTTCATTAATTTCTAATTTTGCGAAAATTTTTGAAGAATTATTAAAAAAAGAATAGTTGATCTTGCAATAAAATAAAATATAGTAGATACCATGCAATTTGGATTCCAAGAAAATAAATTATCTACAGATGCGATTTCCTGTGTAACGGAAAAAATTTATACAGCAATAAATGAAACAGTTCCTTGCTTGGCAATTTTTCTGGATTTGGCTAAGGCATTCGATACAGTTAATCATAATTTGTTATTAAATAAGTTGTATAACTATGATTTTCGGGGTATATCACATCAATTATTAAGTAGCTACTTACATAAAAGGGAACAAATAGTGAATATAAATAAAGAACGAAGTGATTTTCTAGAAGTCAATTGTAGAGTGCCTCAAGGTACATTTCTGGGTCCAATTTTATTTATATTATACGTCAATGATTTGTTTAAACTATTCCTGACTGGGGAAATTGTATCTTTTGCTGACGACACTGCTATGATCATCAAGGGAAGAACTTGGGAAATGCTTAAGCAGCTTGCGGAAAGTAAACTGAGCATAATTACAAAATGGCTTGCAAATAATTTTTTAACTTTAAACATAGATAAAACTGTATTTATTGCTTTTGGTTCGTACAAAGATAGTTTTCCTCAACATTTCAAATTGTGTGCCCATGATAGTGATTGTTTAAATAATAAACCAAGTTTTTGTAACTGCCAGGAAATCAGAAGGGTCTCTAGCACAAAATATCTTGGTATTACAATTGATCAAAATATGAGATGGAAAGAGCATATTGATACAATTGTAGGAAAATTGAGGTACCAGATTTATCTATTTTATAAATTAAGACTTGTATTTTCAGAAAAAAATTACTTTGTATAAATATTACGCTCTTTTTTGATCGGTTGTAAATTACGGGATTGTGTCATGGGGTAGCGCTAATAATAATGTATTAAAACCTTTCAGAACTTTACAAAAAAAAATATTAAAAATAATCTTTAAGAAAAAAAAAGATTTTCCGTCTGCCACACTATTGACAAATCATAAAATTATTGATATTCACAAATGTTTCATGTATAACACCTTGATTCAAGAATTTGCAGACTTACAACTGAAATATCTCAACTTACCAAACAATAAAAATATTCGATTCTCGACTTTAGAATTACCAATCATGAAAAAAGAAAATTACAGTAAATCATTTTGCTGCGTAAAGTTTAACTTCTTTAATGCATTGCCAGAAAATATCAAGAGAACAGATTTAAAATTTATGTGTAAATTAAAACTAAAGCGTTTAATCAAGCAATGGATTCGAGATCTTGATGATAATCAGATTCTGAAGATACTTGAACAATTGTATTACATTGTAGTATACTTCAAATTTGGAAAAGATGTAATTAGTATTTAAGTTTGTTTAATTGTAAATTCAGGCCCGCGACAGATTTTTTACGAAATCTTGCGGGAAGTGTACATTCTGTATTATACTTTGTAAAAATTATTGCACCTGAATAAAATTATTATTATTATACTATTATTATTGTCACTTCTATAGTGCATTTTTGCTTGAAAATGTGACTTTTTGATCATGTTTGACCGAGTAAAACTCGAAATCGATTAGAAATTTAAAAAAAAGTTTTGTGTTCCTTCAAATGCAAGCACTAAAGAACAAGATTTTGGAAAAATTTAGTAGATTATTCATGAAATGGAGAAACTACGAATTTTTTTCTTAGATTCGTCATTTTACAGAACTTCTTGCTTTCGTGTGGAAATGACCCTCTTTTTCATTCATGAATTAAACTCTATGCACTAAATGTAGACACTTAAAAATTTGTGTCGAATTCTTAGACCATATACTACATGGACCGCGCGCTGCCTATACTTTTGTACAGACTCAAGTGGCACCGACATAGGAGCTTGTTCACTTGGGCGAGGGCCACCAGTGATGTATACCGTTTTAAAGCGCCCTGAGCATATGAAAGGAATGTACGAAGCTGGAAAGGCAAAAATTTTTGTGAAATCATTAAACTTACAATTTTGCCCAAATATGTGATAGTACAAATTACAAATAAAACGTTCTTGGGTAAATAAAGGTTTGGAATTGAATCGAAACACAAATTGCCGTTAAAATTTTATTCATATTGATAAATTTGTTAACAATCGATAAAATATATCTTAAAACATTTTTCCGCTTCGTGATTGTAGTCCATAGTACAATTTACAACAATGACTTGTTGAAATTGGATTATTGTTTTTTGTATGTAATCAATTTTGCATGAATGCGCCTCACATACTTTTTGACATTACTTTTTTTGGCCTCGTGATGGAGTTCTATTGAAACATACATTTTCGATACAAATTTCAGTAAAAGTTGTCGGTGGTTTTGTGCTATTCCTAAATTTACTACCTATTATCAACTGTTAACAGTTAGTTCAGGTTATAATAATAAAAAAAATTCTATACAACGTCAAATAAAAAATGTGTAAGTATGAATTTTACATACAGGAAAAATATACATAATATAAGCATTACACATTAACATTATACCTCGGCCGTTGCTCGCGTTTTTCTTTTTATTTAGGGAATCTGAAAAACAGTGAAATTGTTCAATATTCAGTTTATCTTTCAATCAAGAAAAATTCATGATGTGCACAATTTTGATACATAAAAAAAGTTTATCTAATCACAGAGGTAAGATTAAATTTCATGTGATTCTTTTTTTATCACGCCGCAAATGAAGCAAACAATTATTTTTGTGTCACTCATATCAAAACTTATGAAACAATCAGCGACAATAGGCACTTTTCAACTTTTGTTTGTAAACACTGACACTGCGCAGCCAAATTGGATGAGGCCTTCGCCCAAAGTGTACGAGCTTCAATGTCGGTGCCAGTCCGCCATCTTGAAAGATTGGTCCATGTAGTATATGGTCTAAGGTCGAATTTCAGGTATCGCTTACGAGTAAATTCATAAAAACATTGGGACGAATAGAGCAATCGGAAGCGAGTAAGAATTTTCTCAAAAAAAAAAAAAAAAAAAAAATTTTTTTCCGTATATAAAGGTGGTGATTTTTCAAAACTTTACCTTTCTTGCGGTACGGGTTAATATGCATCAATTTCGGTGAAATTTTGACACTCGCATTTTTTTGTCATTTCGAAACTTTTAGGGGGGGGGGGGCGTGCATCGATTTTCAAAAATGACTTAAATAAGGACCACCCTGATATACACGTATTATTCGCAGCCTCCTGGTTTTATCTGATGTCGAACACTCTTGATACAGCATTTATTTTTTTAATTTTATTTTCAAATAATTATCTTAATGTCAACGTAAAATATTATTTCATTTTTTAAGTCTGTTTACAGAAAATTTCACAGCTCATTTTCATTTACGAAGTTGTTTTCCAAAACGTGCGAAGGCGTTTTCAAAATAACTGATTCAGAATCGACGACAAGTGATTGAAATTGAAGTTTACTTTTAGCTACTCGGCAAAAGTTTAGCGAACCCGAATATAACCCGTAGCGGCATTCATGGACCCGGAGGCGACAAGTAAAAGCCTCCCCTTGTTAGATTCTGTGTCAGCTGTGCAGCACGCAAGAAAAAAAAATTGCATTGCAATTCGACATTCTTTCAGTCATGTTGATTTTCCCTTATTGTTAATCATGTTAACGATGTTGATATTATGGAGAAAACTGATATTGATCATACAAAAATGTTTTTCAGTGAATTTATTATTATAATATTTTATCGATGCTAAAACGATTAAAGTATATTGATTACTATAAAAGTCTTTCGAAAAATCTGACCTTAACCAATTTAGAAAACAAAAAGATAAAAATTTTAAAAAACGGGTGGAATGATTAAAATTAAAAACAGTAAGAAGTTACAGTTACCTATTATTTACCTAAGGGTTTACCATTCATCACATTTTTAACAATTTTTTACTTATATCTGGCTGTTTAATTGAAAAAATGTCTTTCGGATAAAATGTTCACCTTTTCTCTCTATAAGAGGTAAAGATACAATTTTTTTTTAATATAAGGGTTACCAAACATTTATAAAACGTTTTTGAAATTTCAACAGAAAAATTGAGCCTTGCTTGCAACTAATTCAATACTAGTGAAAAAATAATGAATTCATTAATTGAAAAAAAAATAAAACTAATTGAATAAAAATTCAGAATCATTCCGATGTTCGAAGACAGATTCCAATCTCAACGTAATCTAAAAATATGAAGGTGTAAAATTGCATTTTGAGAAATATTTTGCGAAACTTTAAGTTATCAGAAATTATTGATAACTAGAGGTAAGAGACCATGTTTTTTGAACTATTCAGATTGTTACAAATTTTTTGTTAAGTATTGAAGTTTTCCGTGAATATTGAGAAATTAAGATCTAATAAAATAGAAGCATTCAAATATTACGTAAAACAGTTCACCAGAGTTTTTGACATAGTAAAACGTACAATTCTAAAATTTCTGTAAAATTTGCCACGAATTTTTGAACATTACTAACAATATTGTACATTCTTAAAAAATTCAGAAATTGCTAAAAACTTCATAGAATTTCGTAACAATTCTGGGAACCATCAATTTATAGTAAATGATGGAAAATTTCAAAACAAGAGAAAATTTTGTTTACGTACCTCTGGCATAGAAAACTCGTTTTTCGTCCAGTTAAAAATCTCTAAACTCGTTTTCCAGCCCTCGATACGTAAAATATCGTACGTAACTAGGACAGAAATTTTTTATTTACAAACTTCACACTCGTAAATAAAAAATTTATGTCCTAGGTACGTAATATACTATTTTCGTGTTATACATCAGAACAAAGATATATTATACTGTGATCGGGATATATTATATGATGCAATTTCAGTTTCATCAAAACAAATCAATTTCATCGAAAAAATTAAATGAAATTCAACAGCATTGTGAACTAGCCATTTTTGTTAGATGCATGAGTATACAACAACATACTTGAAATAAATAATAATAGCTTGAAACACTCTACAAATAAAAAATATTTTTTAGGCCACTATTACATTAAATATTTTAAAAAAAGTTGCAAATGTTTTTTGAATATGTTGCAAGACTTACTCGAATAAAATCAATATCCATTTTTTTAAATGAATAACGCTATGAATACTGATATAATATATCCATCGTACAAATCGGAAAATAAAAATCTTTAAATAAGATCGAGAATCCATAAATTATAAAAATAATAAAATAAATTTAATATAAGATGAAAGCAGTTTCAAAACAAGTTTAAAATGTTAATTTTGAAAATTCTTTTTAGCTAAACTTTCCAGAAATTACATAAAACATGTGCAATTTTTATGAAAATCGTGATAATCATCGGAAATTCATTGAAATTTTAAAAGAGAACTTTGTATTCCCTTGTAAATATTTGTCTGACATAATAAGTAGGTAACTAGCTAACTACCATTCAAATTTGTAATTAAGGTTACTCAACTTTTTTACATATGCAAGGATGTGATTGTTAAAAATCAATCGAATACAGTAAATATCCATTTTTTTCGAAATAATTCTGTAAAAAATAGTATTCGTTATGTATACATCGGAAAGTAAAAATCTGTGAATCAAACCGAGAATCGATAAATAATAAATTTGATGAAATAAATAAAATATGATAAAATGAGTTTAACAACAAGTTTCAAATGTTGCTACAGTACAGAAAAAAATTTTCATCTAGTGTTCAGGAATTACGTGCAACTAATGCAATTTTCATGAAAATTGTTATCATCAAATATTCATTGCGAATTTTCGAAAACCAAGCTTTGTACTTTGTCATAAATAACTGTTATAAGCAGAATAATTTTATGTTTTCAATTAAATTATAGAGATGATTAATTTTTTCAGTATGGGGAAATATGTGACAATTGAAAATAAATTTAATATAGTAAATATCCATTTTTTCGAAACAATCCCATAAAATATATTCGCCTTATTCGCAAAATATTTTTACTAATTAGTTTAATGTAATGGAATAATTCCCGAAATAATTTCCAGACGTTGAGAAAATTTCTTTCGAAACTCTCCAGAAATAACGTAAAACTTGTGTGATTTTCATAAAAATCGTAATAATAATAGAAAATTCATTGCATATTTTCGAAAATCGAACGTTGTACTTTTCCGTAAATAAAAATTGTCTGTTGAGAAGAGATTAATTTTATACATTCAAGTATGCATATTGCAGAAATTGAAAAATGGTTTATTTGCGAATAACTATAATCAATTATTAATAGGAATGGTGAGATGAACTTTAGATAAATAAATGAGTGACATAAAGTTTTAGAAAACATTTGTTTAACGAAATGTATTGTAATGTGAAAGATTGTGGAATAATTATATGTATACTAACAAGTTTAAGGATTCAATTTCCAAATAAATGAAATGAAGTTTATCTTTGAAAGATTATAGATTGATAGTTAAAAACAGCATAGCTTATTAGTTACAGGAATTCGATTTTTAAACTTGATGAAAGGTGTACATTTTATTTGAACGATATTAATCAGAATAAGGTACAATGCATGAATGACATTTATACTTAATGGAATATTCATATACCTATAATTCCATCTACTAAAATAAAAAAGTTATAAAAAGAAATACATATATTATTTCTTCACTCTTACATTTTTCAATGAATAATACATCAACAAATAAGTCACGAAATTTTAATTCAACTCAAAAAGTCACAATCATAAAGATAGAAATCAGTTGATGAAATAAATATAAAATTGTTTGTATAGAGAACACAAATTTTGAAATAAATTTTCGATAAAATACTACTCATAGCAAGAATATCTCATGATAATCATTTTCTTCTCTCCAGTGTTAAAAATATATACCCAAGTTGAAATACATTTGAATAAAAATGGAAACTTCGCGAAAATAAAACAAATAATCAATACGTCATCTTTATTCATATTTTACATGTAAATGGACACAGAAGAAAAAACTAAACATGACCTTAACTGCCCATCCATACACACATTCTTATACATAGGTGCATATAGTGACGAAAATGTGGTTAATGTAGAAAATATAAAATTGATCAATCAATTTGTCAACTGATTTTCGGAATTAATCGAAAACCATAATTTCAAACCTAACACGGAATCATTCAAGCAATAATAAACCTTAAAAATCTTCTCTGCCTTTTCATAAAAAATGTCATCATTACAGTAGAATCCGCGATCGTTTACCGAACAATCATATTTGAAACTGACATTTAAAACAGAACTTTCCAATCTCGAATGAATTCGCATTTCATTTGACACGAATTTTGTGTAACGGGGCAAAGGAGAAAAAATGCTAAAATGTCATTGGCGGAAAAAGGGCTGCTGCGAATAAATGCGGGGGCGACAGAGATCGAAATTGCGCTTCGTTCGTCGCTGGTTTTGCGCCGGCGGACGTTCACCCACGGGACTTTTCGCAAATCATGCAAATTTTGCGAGACGTCTTGTAAATAAACAATTCTCTTACCGCTGATCGTGGCGAAAAACGTCAGGATCGCGCGCGCACAAACACTCTCATAGCAAACGCGAAAAATTACTGACACATTGGACACATTCCAGTATTCCATGAAACTGTTGCGAATTTTGCTCGCGATATGGCGCTGTTGCGCCATTTTTTTCCGAATGAATAGGAAAGAATAAAATCATCTGTTTATAATTACATGCGCATTTTCCGACAAAAATGCACAGACGAGACACTTTTGAATCAATAATTTTACTCCAATTGAACTTTGGTGGATTTAAAGATGAGAGAAACAAGAGATTTCAGAACAGTGAATCAAGATATATATGTATATATATATTTTAACTCACTGTTGTGAATTGTATAAGGTCAAATTTAAATCTTCTAAAGGAAATTAAGGTCATAAATTGTAGTAACGGTACCTTTTTTGAATCTGAAATACCGCCATGCTTAACGGTTAAAAAATTGTATTTAACAACAGCTGTTTTATCCGTCCTTGTTCGTGTATGTTCGTGCTTATTTATTTTGTTTAGTTTCTGTCAGTTTTTGTCAGTGTTGCCAGATGAGGCTACTTATCGCAAATTGGGCGATTTTGAGTGATGGATAGGCTACTGATTTTAGCATTAGGTGACTAGTCGCCGATTGGGCGATTTTTACTTAACAGTGTTGCTACTTATGGCTACTTGCCGAATAGGCATATATATCGAGTATAGCTAGGGTACCACGTATAGGGTTTTTACGTTATGATTTTTATATTTGATTTTTTCTGATGTTTATAGTGTTTTTGGATTGTCATATTGTCAGTCTTTAAATATAGCACTAAACACTGGCCACACTGCTGTCGCTAACAGTTGCTAACAGCACACGTATTGACAAATGACAGTTGTGATTGTTTTCGCAATTTTCGTTTGACAAATTTTTGAAGAAAAAAACATGGTGAATTATAGTAAATACGCAAAAAAATACAACCCTACCTGGGAGAAGGATCCATGTTTGAAAGGTAACTACTGCATTTAATCCAATATGTACAACTCAAATGCATTACTTGTGTCCAAACAAACAATACGCTTGAAGGTTATGTATGACCATACCACGAAATCTTGATGAGTAAATGCAATCAAAACAATGAAAGAAATTATTTCATTACATTTTCACATGACAATTAAATCGTTGATGAAAATATTATCACCCTTCAAAAACAGCTGCTTGTCTCAAACATTTTTTATTAACATATTTTCGTAATGTAAAATAAATTTTCATCTAATAACTTTTTCCTGAACCTAGAAAACGCTTTTCTTTAGCATAGCAATTGAAAAATTGAGCTATTTAATAAAAAAATTCAATCTATTACTTTTACGAATAATCGTACAAAATGTAAAAATTTATAATTTATTTAATTTTGTTGTGGATTCATGATGATCAATTTTGTGCTTTTTGTTTCTGATGTCTAAAATTTAAATATACGAGCGAATTTTTAGTTTTCTTAATTAAAAAAAAAACTTTACCCACTTCACAATTTAAAAGATAATGTGTATTTTCAGATTTTTTACGACCAACTTCAGAAGAATTGGTAAAAAATGGTGCCCACGAAGCCTGGTGCAAATTTTGCCGAGTACCTCTTCGAGCCCATCGAACGGATTTAATGAAGCATGCTGGGACTGCCAAACACTTGGCAGCAGCGAACGCTTTTGAATCAAAAAAATTGTCTACTTTTGGTAAAAAAAAAAACTGAAATTTATAAATTGAAATTTATATTTAGTATCCGTAGTTAAAAAAGAAAAAAAGAAAAAAAAACTTCTGTATAAATTTTTCATTATAATAATAGATACAAACTTTTTTTGTTTCAGGCTTCAAACCAAAAATTTCTAATTCTGAAAAAGAAATCGACATACTTTTGTCATTGTATACGGCAGTTCATGGGTCAATCCAAAGTATTGACCATCTATCTGACATGTTGAAATCTCTGGGGTGTGGGGCTGACCTTGAAAAAATGAAATTACACAGGACAAAATGCTTGAAAATCATACTAAACGTGGTTTCCCCTGCATTTCTAAAAGAAATAATCAATGACATTGGCGATCGATATTTTTCTCTAATTGTTGATGAGTCAACCGACTGTGCTACAATAAAATACATGGCCTACTGTGTACGTTACTACAGTGACTCACAAAAAAAATTAGTGACTGACTTTATTGGATTCAGTGAAGTTAGTAGCACTCGAGCTGAAGATTTGCTTGAAAACCTAAAAAAATTTTTTGAAGAAACTGGTCTAAAATTTGAAAAACTAATGGCACTTGGCACAGATGGTGCAAGCAATTTAGTCGGGAAAAATCATTCGTTGTTTACCCTTTTGAAAAAAGAATTGCCAGATCTCCAGCTTTTTCAGTGCGTTTGCCATTCATTAAATTTGTGTTCTGGAAAAGCATGCGAAGAGCTCCCATCTCATTTAGAACACATGCTGCGTGAAACATACAATTGGTTTTCTCGAAGTGCTTTGCGAATGGTAAGATGTATATCTGAAATTTTATTATTTAAATTTTGGATTTCACTAAGAATCATACTTCAGAGCTAATTTTCTAACATTTTTTTCAATAAATTTCTATTAGACCTTTAAATGTGTGATTTGATTTTTAAAAGTAGAATTTGATTTTTAAAAGGTAATAAACAAATAAATATTTATTATCTGCGAATCAATTAAATTTTTCTTACAGACTTCATACAAAGAGCTGTACGAAACTATGAACAATGGAAAAATACCAATGAAATTGGTCGCAATCGCAGCCACAAGATGGCTCTCGTTCTGCAGTGCTGTTTCTGAGATTCTCAGACAGCATCCTGATTTAAGAGCGTATTTCAACTTGATCAAGGGCCAATCTGGAGTCGAAAAATACTCAGCTCGAGTTTTATCAGACATGTACAACGATAATTCGTATTTGTTGTACTTGATATTTTTGCAACCAGTGTTAACCGAAATATCAAACCTAAACAAAGCATTCCAAGCGTCTGATGCTGACATAACTCAACTTTATACGGACCTTAGGATACTTATGTTGTCCATCGCCAAAAGATTCATCAAACCATCTTATTTCAATGCTCAAAATCAACAAGGAAATCTTGTTGTTTATGGCAACGCAGACGTCGACGCTGTAGTAGCAGCGTTGAAAAAAGTTGATCATGAATTTGGAAATTCTTGTTTACCTCATGAATCGATTGATTTTGGGGGAAATTTTTAAAACGCAACTTTGAAAACAAAACTAAAAAGAGAGGTAATCATTGGAATAAAGTCACGAGCTCTAAAACTTTTGGTCCGTTTAACAAAAGAGTTGATTGAAAGAATACCAAAAAACATGAAGCTTGTCGAAAAAATCAGAAATTTATCTCCAGAAACGTGTTTAAATAAGCACTCTCCTCTTGTTTTGAAAAATTGGCCTTGGGAATTAACTGCAGGTAAATTTTAAAATGCACTTAGACAAATTTTTTCTTTCAGCTCTGCTAAAAAAAAACATATATTCTCCTTAACTTTTTTTGTTTTGAAAAAAGGAAAGAGCGCAGATCGTGACAAAATTGAAAGCCAATGGCGTATCCTGGGCACGCTCAAACTAGAGGATATCGATCCCGATTGGCAGAAAAGTGAATCCGTTGATATCCGCGAATTTTGGATACAATTGCTCAGCATGAAAAACGCAAAAGGTGATATCATTTTTGAAAATCTCGCAAGTTTTGCCTTGAGCGTGTTGTCTTTGCCAATCAGCAATGCAGTGTTGAGCGAGTTTTCAGTGTAATGAATACTGTGAAAACCAAACAGCGCAATCGTCTCAGTATCCCAATGTTGAATGCGATTGTCCGCATCAGAACCCACCTGTTAGTGCTAGGAGTTTGTTGTATTAAATTTAAGCCAATCCTGCAAATGTTGAGGTTGTTTAACCACAACATTTATAACGAGAAAAACGCGACGAATGGAAAAACTTGTGATTCCAGTGACCCGAAGTCTGTCGAATACCAATAAGATGAATCAGTGAGGAAATAAGATGCTTGTATGTGCAATGTTGTGCAATATTATGTATTCCAATTGTTAACTCAAAAAATGTATAGAAAGAGATTTTACATTAACGTCTAAAAAAATGACAAGTAGAATAAAAAAAATTTGTGCAATGAAAATTTTTATTGGTGATTATTTCTTACAACTACCATTTAGTGAGCAAATCGTAAAAGAAATTATCATTACAAAAAAAAAAACTGTGTTTTAATACTGATTTTTATACGCTGGGCCTTCTTTTTTTTATTAAAAACTGTTATGACTGTAAATTAAAAAAAAATTTCATTATTTTAAAAGAAAAAAGAATTTTATTTATTTTTCCGACTTGAAAAAAGGGAGGCTACTTTTTAGGCGATTTCAAATTGTAGCGCGGCGATTTTGGGCGATTTTAGCGCCACTCAACGGCTATTTCTATTCTGGAACTTCTGGCAACACTGGTTTTTGTTCCACGTTCCAAGAACCCACAAGAACCAGTGAACACTAGTGAAAAAAAGCAAGAAACAATTTATTTTGTACATTGCATTCTTTTTTTAGGTACTGATACATATTTTTATTTACGATTGTTGAAGTCAACTGTCTTCAATCCCAAGGCGTACATTATTTATATAGTTCTTATTTTTCTGAGGATTTTTCGGTGAGTTGTTTATTATTCTGCCAAAACTGATTAGAATCTTCCATTTTTAAGCATCATGTTTTTTGCAATACTACGCACATTCACATTATTGCAGATTATGATGTTGAGTCATTGTGGTTCTAACAATAACAAAAAATGATTATAGGTTTGTGAGCTCAGAAAAATATTACATCAGAATTTTATTTAACCTTCATTGAAAAGTATGTTGATTATTATCAGTAATAATTGAAATAATTAATATTGAACTCTGATTATGGTATTAATAATTTTTAATAATATTTACATTTTATTGATAGTTAAGACTAGCGATTAATTTATTTATGAAAATATTGATATCAATAATGTTGAATATTATTATTGAAAAAATAATTTAAGATTTGTTAATGAAGATAATTATGAATTTCAATTCATTTTATAATAATGTTATTAATTTTAATGATTTTCAGACAGTTTTAAGTTTGACACTTACAGAACAATAAAAACAATCAAGTGAGAATTTGCAATGAATTTCAGAAACAAATATAAAAAAATTTTTATTCTGGAATTCAAGTGATGTTCTCAATGCATTAATTTTCAAAAATAGGCTAGATGATTTCAGAAAATTTTCCTATCAAGTTTTTGCATATGCTCAAATATATTACGAAACATTCAAAAATTTTCTGTTGCAATATCTGCTTTCTTTTGAAACCTGGAAATTTTTACACTTCGAACAGTATTGAAGAATTTTACAAGGGCACTCAACTTTTGAATTTTTATCATCCATTATTTTTCTCAAGCTTAGAAGTCTACAGTAAAAATTTTTTATTCAATATTATAATTTTAATATTTCTATCATGATACTTACAATCGTTACTGTTATAATCGCTAATTAGATTTGCCATTACGCGCTCCGCGCGTTTATATTTACTCGGATGTGCTACACTGAGAGAAGATCGCAACACTGATTATCTTGGTCCGCGATAATGGTTATTGCAGACAGGAATTTTGACGAAAAACTAGCTCCGAAAGAATCAGTGTTGTGCCCGCCACACGGATCATTTTATTCCGCAACACTCAGTATTGCGGTCCGCAACAATACAGATATAACACTGACAGTCGCGCCCCGAAACACTTCTTATTGCGCGCCGCAATACTCATTGTGGTGGTCCGCAATATTCAGTATGGTTGGCCCAATTTTTCAAATTTCACGCTCCGCGACACTAAAAACAGTGTTATGACGAGCGAAAATCATTGGGACGTCCAGCAATAATTATGAATACGTGTGAATTAAAATTAGTGATCTATTTTATTTGTTCAAATATTCGACAGGACTGTGATAAGATGTTTAAGGCTAACCTAATAAAAATTTTACTATAAATCAATTCTTTTCAAATCGACCTAATGAAAATCTTATAAAAATGTTCAACTTGAAAGGATTCTTTCTAAATCTAATACGAATATGAACTCACCTTACATAAGATTTATGTTATATTTTTTTGTTAAAATATAATATGTAATATTCTAATCTTGTAAATATTTTATTCTAAATCTATTAATTACTGATCCCTTGGATCAGTAATTTTATTCGAATAATTTTTCATAAGAATAAATTTTTAGACGGTTTTCATGTAGCCAGTCTTTAAATAATTCTTAATTCTTATAAAATTTTTTGAATGTAGATCATATAAAAACAGTTTCAAAAGGGTTTTTACAGTCGGTTAATAAATAAGGGTTTGAATTTGTTTCATAAGTTTTATATTACAAGGAAATTGATGTTTTTTTATTTATTTATAAGTATAAAATTTTTTTTATCTCTTCGTATACTCATCACTAGGTTAAATGACCTTAAAAAACCCCTTTGAGACTGTTTTTATAAAAACTACATATAACAAATGTTACAAAAATTGAGAATTCATGTATGACAGAACTCATTCAAACCTTTTAAAAATTTATTTTAATGAAAAATTATTAAAATATAATGTTCACATGATAAGAATATTATTGATTATATATTAAAAAAGTAAAATAACATTAATCTTTAAAGAAATGTATTAAATAAAATTTTTTACCGATTTAGCAGAAAACATTATCACTTGTAACAAGGATTTAAACATTATTTTGTGACAGTGAATGATGGTCGTGGATCATATACCCCATTGTGTACTCTTATAATGTAAGTTTAAAATTTTGTACGTTTGCTGTAAGCAAAGTTTGCCAAAAGTATCTGACAATTTTAAATAAGTTCGAATCATTATAAAATCTAATGAATTAGGAAAAAAACTCCTTTTTCGACATCCCAGTCATTTATTGATTTTTCCAACGTTTCAACCCTTAGTGTAGGGTCCTCTTCAGAGGCTAAATTATAAATCTCTTACAATCTCTTTCTTACGTGATTAAACAATACTTGAAAATATTCTTAATAAGTCAACTTACATAGTGTGTCATTATTCTTCTGTGTAATTACATTAACAATGCGTCAATTTTCAATTCAAACAATTTTTACGTCGAATCACAATAAATTTCTACATAATCGATGTTTTGCGTGTCAAGGTTCGAGACACACTAAACTTATATCACGTTCTGAGAGCGTAGAAATTACAAATCTGATATGACAAATCTATTTTCCTATGAAAGGAATTAAGGGATGATATACATCATTCCAATCGTCCAAATCTCTTTGTCTATTTAAAACTCTATCATTATGTTTCTTAATAAAGACCATTTCACCCCATAACCTCTTATAATAATTCGTCTATGAATCCAATATCCTAATATTTTCCCAATTCATATCATGTAAAAATTCTTTTCTGTGTTCACTAATAACTGACAACTCCTTATTCAAACTATTTATATCTCTCCTATGTTCATCAATGCGTTTCTTTAAATATCTCTTCGTTTGTCCTATGTAAGACTTCTCACACTGGTTACAGTCAATTTTATAAACAACATTTGATCTTAATTCCTTTTTAATCTTATCCTTTCCTAATTTTATAAGACTACCTTCAAATTTAATATGGTAATGATTTACCATATGGTAATGATTACAAATGCAGACAAAGGTCAAGTGACAGTCATAATGGATAAATTGAATTATGCACATAAAGTTAAAACATTATTGGGAGATAGTAATACGTATTGTAAATTGGGCAAGAATCCTTTTAATGAATTACAGAGAGATGTTAATAAGATAGTGAAAAGTTGGCATGAGAAGCAATATATAGATGATGATAACTATAAAAGATTGAAATCTCCAATAGGGAATCACCATCTTCCGAGATGCTATGGGCTTCCAAAGGTTCATAAGGAGAACTATCCATTGAGAATTATTGTGTCTTCGGTGGATAGTTCGACATACAACTTATCAATGAAAATTGGGGGAATTATTGCGAACAGTATCATGAAACCGGAATCGTATGTTAAAAACAGTTGGGAGTTTGTTGAGTTCATAAGTGAAGTAAGGATTGATAGGGACGAGATTTTGGTTTCATTAGATGTGAGTTCGTTATTCACTAATATTCCACATGAGTTGGTGTTGAAAGGGATAAGAAAGAGGTGGCCACTAATAAGTGGGAATACAAAGATTCCTAAAAAGTATTTTGTAAGGTGTATAGAGTGTTTATTGGGATTGACTTATTTTTCATTTGATGATGAATTTTATTCACAAACTTATGGTAGCCTAATGGGATCTCCTATATCGCCAATTTTGGCTGACATCATTATGGATGATCTTGAGATCGATTGCATTAAAAGACTTCCGTTTGAACCCAAGGTATACAAGAGATATGTGGATGACATTTATGCAATAATTCCAAGGGGTGAATTGTAGAATTTTTTAACAATCTTTAATAGTCATCATGAAAGAATAAAATTTACATATGAAGTAGAAGAGAGAGGTCGATTGAGTTGTTTGGACACTATAACTATCAGAGATGGAGAACAATTGAAGACAAATTGGTATAGAAAACCGATTTTTTCAGGGAGATATTTGAATTACTTTTCAACGCATCCAATGAGCCATAAAATTGGCGTTATTAAGAGTTCAGTAGATAAAGCGATTTTACTTTCTGATGTAGAGTTTCACAGGGAGAATTTGAGATTGGTAGAGAGTTTTTTGAGGGATAATTTTTATCCTAGAGAATTCATTGAAAGGTATATTAAGAGGAGGTTAAACAAACTGAAGTGTGGAAGTAGTGACAAGAAAAAAATTATGACTGACACTGATACTGATGTTTTTGTGAGCTTACCTTACATCAAAGACTTATCTGAAATACTGGGACGGAAATTTAGTAATAAAGGGAAAGTTAAATTGGTTAATAATGTGTATAATAAATTTGAAGGTAGTCGTATAAAATTAGGAAAGGATAAGATTAAAAAGGAATTAAGATCAAATGTTGTTTATGAAATTGACTGTAACCAGTGTGAGAAGTCTTACATAGGACAAACGAAGAGATATTTAAAGAAACGCATTGATGAACATAGGAGAGATATAAATAGTTTGAATAAGGAGTTGTCAGTTATTAGTGAACACAGAAAAGAATTTTTACATGATATGAATTGGGAAAATATTAGGATATTGGATTCATAGACGAATTATTATAAGAGGTTATGGGGTGAAATGGTCTTTATTAAGAAACATAATGATAGAGTTTTAAATAGACAAAGAGATTTGGACGATTGGAATGATGTATATCATCCCTTAATTGCTTTCATAGGAAAATAGATTAGTCATATCAGATTTGTAATTTCTACGCTCTCAGAACGTGATATAAGTTTAGTGTGTCTCGAACCTTGACACGCAAAACATCGATTATGTAGAAATTTATTGTGATTCGATGTAAAAATTGTTTGAATTGAAAATTGACGCATTGTTAATGTAATTACACAGAAGAATAATGACACACTATGTAAGTTGACTTATTAAGAATATTTTCAAGTATTGTTTAATCACGTAAGAAAGAGATTGTAAGAGATTTATAATTTAGCCTCTGAAGAGGACCCTACACTAAGGGTTGAAACGTTGGGAAAATCAATGAATGACTGGGATGTCGAAAAGGAGTTTTTTTTCCTAATTCATAACAATCACCCAGTGACAAAATACAAATTCAAATGATTATAAAATCTTAGTTTCATTTTCAAGAAAAAAAGCAGTATAAAGTTTTTGTAAATATTTTTAAGGTAAGTTCATATTCATATGAGATTTAGACAGAATTCTTAAAAGTTGAACATTTTTATAAGATTTTCTTCAGGTCGATTTATAAAGATTTGATTTTTAGTAAAATTTTTATTAGGTTAGCCTTAAAAATCTTATCACAGTCTTGTCAAATATTTGAACAAATAAAATAGATCACTTATTTTAATTCACACGTATTCATAATTATTGCTGGACGTCCCAATGATTTTCACTTGTCAAAACACTGTTTTGACTGTCGCGGAGCGTGGAATTTGAAAAATAGGGCCAATCATACTGAATATTGCAGACCACTACAATGAGTATTGCGGCGCGCAATAAGGAGTGTTTCGGGGCACGACTGTCAGTGTTATATCTGTATTATTGCGGACCGCAATACTGAGTGTTGCGGAATAAAATAATCCATGTGGCGGGCACAACACTGATTCTTTCGGAGAGCCAGTGTTTCGTCAAAATTCCTGTCTGCAATAACCATTATCGCGGACCAAGATAATCAGTGTTGCGCTTTTCTCTCAGTGTACGCTGCTGAAAATTTCTAACTGGTATTCTTATTGGTTTTTCAATTAAAAAACGAACTGTGAAAGTGCAGGGAAAGCCAATGATCGAACGCTGCCATCCACACCCATAGATCAGTGGTGATTAGAAATTCCCTTTCTCCCACGATTCGAATAGTTCGAATACTTGGAAGATTAGTCTGTTCACGATAGGGTATACTTCCCAATTTGTTTTTCAATTAGTTTGTTCAATTAGGATTAGGGAAACCATTAGCTGCCATGAGCCCAAGTTGAATATTATCTTATGATCTGTAATTTATCCGTTTCATTTGACTGTTTGTATGGATAAATGGGCGTTCTGGTCAAATGACTCGACCTAATATGGGTTGACAAATGGATTTCCGAATGATCGGCCAAACGTCTGACCAAGTCGAATGGCAAAAGAAGGTGGACAAATGTATTTTCATTTAGGAACATTTTGAAAATTTTTAAAGTTTTTCAACAAAAAAAAATTGGGTTATGATTTTTGCTCCTGTATCGGCGAATTTAGCATAAAAGAAAAAGATTTTTCACACGCAGCCATTTGACCAAGTCTTTTGACTAATTTTATTCTCTATCTTATTTTGCCGCTCGATTCGCTCAGACGTTTAGCCGATTCTTTAAAAATGCATTTGTCATATGACCAAAATGGCCATTGATCATCCATATGAACATCAGTCGAATGAAACAGATAAATGACGGATCAATTGATTATTTTCAGCTGGGAGATTTCCATTTGCTTTTCTAGTTAGGTTGTCCACTTGATAAATCAATGAAATATCATAAATTACATAACGTTCCAAGCTCTAAAAATTGTATATTGTGAAAAAAAACAGTAGCAAAAAGTATACAAATAAGTTATATTAACAATTATTGATATATTACATACTGCTCAGTGAGTTAAGATTTTGTGTTGGATCAAAAGTGGTCCAAATTTGATCCAAACACTTTGCTGAGATATAATTCATAATTTCAAAATTGTGCCTCAATTTGCCTTTAATTTCAGTGTTCTCACTTTTAGATGCTTAAGTATCGAAATTTTCTAATCGAGGGGCTTCGCTCCCGAAACCCCTCAACAGGTCTCTGCCCCTGGATCCATGAGTCTTTGGACCCTAAAGAATTTTATGTCATACATCTGAAATCTTTTTCAAGAAAAAGTTATATAAAAAAAATATGACCAGGAAAATTTTTTTTAATATTGTTTCATCAGGAAAAATAATTTTTAGGAAAATATGCAATCTGGAAAATCTTATAAGAAAAATGATAAATGGATTTATTGCATTGGGTTAATATGCACTTGCCAAACAAGCAAAAAATTTTCGAAATGAAAAGAGAAACCTTTCTTTTTGTATGAATTAGAGAAATAATCTCAGTAAACCGACAAAAACAATCTCAATCACTCAAAAATCAGTAACCGATATCACAAAACAATAAAATGTACAGAATATGAAAGAAAAGAAGTACACGATTTAAAATAAATATTGAAAATTAGATAATTTCCTGAAACGATCAGTAACATACGATAATAGTGCTGAAAAACGTTAAAGCTTGAACAATATTGCGGACAAGTTGCAGACATCAGACATCAGACATCACAAATATGGAGTACCTGTATTAATGTAATAATACATATCAATAGAAGAACCAAAGAAATACTCATAAAAATAATCTGCCAAATCCTTTTTAAATTCAGAGATTTTTTGCTCATTAGGTTAGTATACCAGGCAATAAATGGGATATTCCCAATGTTAAAAAAAATACTCCAAAACAATTAAGTAGAAAATTTGCCATGCGGTTTCAATCAAAAAGATATCAATGCCCATCGAAATCAGAAGTAAATTATAATTTCACTCAAAGAATTACAAATAATTACAAACATGTTCAAATCAATCAGATGAACGTAGCTAAGACATGAATTGTGAACATTGTGAATCTCAAAAACAGTTGCGAATCACTGAAACAATTGTGAATCACAAAAACAATTGTGAATCATAGAAACAATGCTGAACTCGCAGCTAATTTCAGAGAGTTATAAAAATAGCCACCACCATGATGTTATCCCTTTTTTATATTTAGGATTTCATAAATTATCATAATAAAATACGTACATGATAAGACAGTCAAAAAATGCGATATTGATTTTTATTTTGCTTCAGTCGCATTTATAATAAACTACTGAAGAAAACTAAGTTTCCCATGTTCTAATTTTAATTTCCCGCGCTATTTACCACCTCATCAAAATTCCTTCCCATACAGATTACTATTAACGTTCTTATTGATAATTGATAAGACAGCGTCAATTTTTCTTTATGTCAATGCTAAGGAGATTTCGCTAGCTAAATTTTCCCCATTACAGGTTACCATTTATGTACGGCATCAATTTTTCTTTACGTCAATTCTAAAAGAGAATAAAAACTATTGCTAACTAAATTCAGATACCTCGCGTCAAGTTCACAGACTACTCAATGCACAATTAACTTAATACTTAAGTTGTGAATCAAAATGGCTGCCTTCATAGATCAAGATGGCTACCCTCCATAATGTCAATGGCTACCCTCCATGAAGCTATCTCCTTTTTCTCTTTATTTATTATTATTATTTACTATAGGAAGGTGGAAGGATAGGATTAGGGGGTGGCACTTCCTATGCTCGCCTATGTCAGCCCGTGGCAAGATGCTGTTCCCTTCAAAGTGGTGGTGCTAATATTCAAGGGAGCCTCTCTCCTGCACTCTCCCCTCTTCTCCTCGCGCCGATCATATGGACGCGGTGCAGTAAGGGGCTAGGGCGGAGGGCGGGGAGGGGCTCCCTTGAAAATCAGCGCCACCACTTCCAAGGGAACAGTATCTAGCCAGCAATTCATGAGAGTGCTACCCCCCTGGATAGGATAGAATAGGAAAGGAAGGAAAAGGAAGGAAGAAGATGTCAATCAGCTGACGCAGCTCGGATCGATTGTGAATATTGTGACTCACAAAAACAATCCATGAATCGCAGCTTACTTCAGAGAGTTACACAAGATGGCCTCCACCATGATGTCATCTCCTTTTTCTATTTAGGATTATTATTTTTATTTTTCAAGATACTTATATATTATGTCTTATATATTATATATTATATTATTACTATATAAAAATAATTTTCAAACGTTTTTGAGTTTGACTTTTATAGGAAAATAGAAACATGTTTTTTTATTAAGTGAGGATTTTTAACGAATTTCAGAATCCAATCTAACGAATGTTTAACTCTATAACTCAATGAAATTATTCTTAATAGATGTATAGGGTCTATAATAATAATGTGCTTAATTACTTTATAAAATTTTAGCATGCCAAGTTTTTTGTACATAACTGTGAAACTCAAATAAAAATTTTTGTTGCAATATTTCTTTTTCTGAAGTCTAGAAATGTTTTATACCCTTCGAACGACGTTGAAAAATTTTACAAGGACATTTGACCTTTGAATTTTTCTAATTCATTATTTTTTCAAATCTTATGAGTTCATAATTAAAATCTTTCATTGGATATAATGATAATTATAATATTTTTATCATAATACTTTTGATTGTTATTCTTCTTAACAATATTTATCATTTATATTTTTAATATACTTGTATATATGTCTGACATATTAATTACTATGATTTAACTTTCATTTTTAAAAGTTTTTGAGTTTGACACTTGCAAAACAATGAAATCATGTTTGTTATCATGTAAGAATTTTTGATGAATTTCAGAAACCAAGTTTAAAAATTTTTATCTGTATAATTTAATTTATTCATTTTTGATACATTTTTATTGTCGATAATGTGATATAGATGATTTCAAAAACTTTTCCTATGACGAGTTTTTGTAGGTAACTGAAAAATTGAAAAAAATTTTTGTTGCAATATTTTTTTTCTGACATGTGGAAATTTGTTTACTCTTCGAACCGCCTTGAAAAATTTTAAAATTTCATTCGACCTCTCAATTTTTTTAATTCATTATTTTTCCAAATCTTGTAAGTTTGGAATTGAAATTTTTTATTCCAAACAATAATATTTTTATCATTATAGTTCTAATTGTAAATGTTAAAATTACAATTTATGATTTTTATATTTTAACATACTTATATGATTTTACAAAGTTTTTGAATTCGACATTTGTAAAACAATCAAAACATGTTTTCCATCAAGTGGGGATTTTCAAAGAGTTTCAAAATCTTATCAAGAAATATTTTCAACTGTGGAATCGAAACATTTTATTGTTACTAGTATGCTACAGAATATCTAAAAATTTTTTTCATGTTGACTATTCCTATATAATAAATTGTGATACTTCAAAAGAATTTTTTGTTGAAATTTTTACTTTTTTTCTTAGGGACTGGGAATTTTCATACACTTTAAACAGTGTAGAAAAATTTTACAGCAGCACTCAACCTTAAATTTTTTTTTAAGAATCATTTTTCCAAATTTTATAATAGTATAAATATAATTTTTATTTAGCATGATGATTCCATTTTCATCATTATACTATTTATCGTCATTATAAATAAATATTTATATTTTAATGTAAATCATAGTCTTATATTTTGTAATAATACTATATGAATATTTAACAATCACAAAACAGTTGAAACATGATTTTTTTATGTGAGAATTTTCAGCGCATTACAGTATCTAATTTACAAAATTTTGTGTTGTGAAATTTTTGTAATAGAACATTCTCAAAGGACTTTATTGCAAATAATAATGTGCTATAGATTATTTCATGTGTCTGAAACTCTAAACGTTAAATAATCATGAACAGACGGAAAAAATTGGTTCAATTACCTTTTATTTCTATAGTTATAAATGTTGATTGATATTTCACATTTCATAATATTTAACGAATGCTAGATAGTAAATTTTTATATTTACTGAATATTACCCAATGTTATAACCTTTTCTACCTTTATCTTAATACAAAAATAATTGTCTTTCCATTTTCATTTATTCAATAAACCTTTGAAACTTCAAGCACATATTTTTTCAAAGATTTCACGCATGTCAATTTTTTGCATAATATTTATAGTAGATTATGGAACATTAAAATATTTTCTTTGTAATATCAATATTCAAAAGGGCAATGAAAGTTTATCAAAGCTATAAAAACTGTATAAAACTGTAGCAATCAAAAACATTCATTGAAATTTAAATCTTTTCGAATGATTTTTCAAAAATTATGTTGATTTCTAAATTATCTTTTATGAATAAAGATAAATAATACTTAATTACCCTTATATAAAGGCAGAATTCTGAAGAATTTAAAATAAAGTTTTATGAAAAAATATTTCAAAATCTGGGATTTCTTCTCGTAGCTTTTGAAATAAATTTTTCAAGAATATAAAACCTTGAACCCAATCAAATAAATTTAGGGAACGAAATTCTAATCCAATTGATTGCAATAAATGAAGAATAAATGTGTTAATCCTTAACTTGAAATAAGTTTTGTTGTTCTGCAATTTACATATTCTGGTGGAATTTTCGTTGATAGCCTAAATTTCAGTTCATTAAAAATTTTTTTCAATTATCCGAGTTAACTTGCAACGCGTTAATCATTTATTAAATATCTTCCAATCTGAAAGACGATTTTGAGAACTTATAAATTTTTATGAAAACTGTCGTTGGTAAGAGAAATTTTCATTTCGTCTGAAATTCATGTATATATATTTAAAATTGAAGTCTGACTAATTATGCATCGAATAACTTTTGTATGTTCATACTTGGTATTGGTACATAATCTTTTTTTACAGATTTTTATATACACAAGTAAAACTATGGCTTGTCCTTGGGCAAAACTTTCACATGTGGAGCCTGTCAGCTTTGCAGAAATCACTTCAGAAGAACTTGCAAAAAATTTGCAAGAAAGGTAAATATCATATCAGTTAGTAAATAATATATCAATACTTTCTATAATCTGCATAATTTTCAATTTACGTGTACTATATTTAAATTAACCAAAGTGATTCGAGATAACAATTATTTATTTATTTTTTTCACACAAAATAAATGCAGATGAATGTTGAGGGAGTGAAAATTTCTAATAAAATCCAAAAAATTTGAAATCATGTTCATATGTATAAAAAGTAAATAATCGAATTAATTCACTATCTAATGTTTATTTATTCATTTATATATGCATATATATGATAAAAAAATATTTTTTTGGCAATTTAAACTTCGAGATATAAATTCGTGATTATTCAATAGAAAAACTTATAAGATCAAATTTTATTTTTATTGTGCATTTAAACAATTACAGTTCAAAATTGCAAATTTAAAAAGTTATGTATATATATGTCTGAAAAAAGCAAATTTTTGAATAAAAATGATCGATTGAAGTTATGAATAAGAGAAATCGGATAAAAATCGGAATTTGTGACAAAAAAAAGTGCATTACAAGTAACGTTATCTTAAAAAGATCCTTTCCTAAAAAAATTATTTCTCATAAGGTGTATTTCATTTGAAGTAAATTGTTTCTTCTTAAAACAAGCGGGTATAAAAATTTAGTAAGATTTATTTTTACAGTCTTTAATTCAGTGAAATTAACATGTTGTTCCATTAATTAAATTTTGTATATCAGGTATTGTAGTTTCAAGCATTCTAGAATGATATAAAAGTGTAATGATTTGGGCAAAGAAATGCCAATTTTCACTTTTACAACTCTTGCTTTTTTTCTTCAGGGAATATCAAAAATTGGTAAAGCCAATAAGACAAGAAATTCCAGTTGAGGTAACAGACGAACCCATTTTTGAAACCGAAACCGACAGTGACGAAGTGATTGCGCATATGCTGCAAGCGCAGTACAATCGAGAGCATGACAAACAAATCGATCTAACCGAAAAAAAATTCAATCGTGATTCAAAAGGTGAGGCCTATATTTCATTTTCTGCAATTTTTCCCACTTGAAAGATATCCAATACACTGGAAACTTACTTATTTTCGGGTGCCAGAAAGTAAACAAACTCACTTATTTTCGGATTAGGGTGGGTTGAGAGGAGGGCGCTTGAAACCCCCTTCGACTATTTCGAGATCGATCTGGACCGCGATATATATTGATATTATTGACGGTAATCAATTCGTGCCGTGGCGCGAAAAATTACATGTTGTACATACGTTGTGTTTTGATGAAATTGTCATATGTGGATTAAAAAAAAACGCAGTTTTTGACATCGTTATCATCGTTATACATTTATTTATTCTTTTTATGTATATTTTCGAAACAGCAAATTTTTATATTTACTAAAAAAGGTACGAATGTGCTAAATTATACAGATATTTATTAAAAAAATAGCTTTTTTGGTTAATCATGCAAAAGCTTCGAAAACAAAATATGTATCCATTGATGTTGAATTTGAATTTATGCCGTTCCTGCGTGAAAGTGAGGAGAGAGTGGGGGTGGAGGGGCAGCGCCAGACCCGAAAATAACTGAGAAAGGCACCCGAAAATAAGTGAGTTTCCAGTGTAGATAAATGTTTAATATTCTCAACGAATTCTTTCAGTAAGCATTATCTACTCAAAATACCGCACTAGCCCATCTCTACATGATGAAGTCGAACCAGTTGCAGATGACGAGCCAAAAGATTTCGATCGATTTGTTGTAAGCATTGAATTAAATTTTAGTACTGAAGTAACAGAAAATAGCATATCTTCAATTAAATTTCCAAGCTCCAAATCTTTCATCTATTTTTTAAGAAAAATAGCTGAACTATTCCCAATAGTTTCAAAATATTAGTGTGTTAAACTTTCGTACTCGAATTTCTCACGGAATAAATTATTATCACAGCACGAATTTTCCTCAAAAATTTGTAATAAAAAAAACCAGTCTATAAAATTAACTTTTTAATCGTGAAATTCAAAATCCTGACACGTGGAATATGAGGCAAATATAATTCAAAAAGACTCGGGAAATTGTAAGAAAAAATATGTGAATAGATTTTTGAAAGAAAATTTGTTCAAATGTTGAGTTACTCTATTAAAGTCAAATTTCAACATGAGAATTAAAACGTGCACGAATAGAGTCCAATCGCAGACTGAAAAATTAGCTACAAAATTTTTCTAAATTATATACACAAAAAAAAGGATGCATTTTTGCAGTAGTATCAGACGTTTTAATTACATCGTCAAGTTGCGATTTCTATATGAATACTTTTCATTCAAATATACATTTTCTGTTGCACCATCAACTCTCATTGAATTTTTCTCATTCGTTTCGGAGTATTTGTAAGAGATGAAATTTTTCAGAGTGTGGAAAAAGAATATGCCTCGATACGGAGGTGTGGTTACAAAAAAGTTGGTGAGGGCGAGGATTCACAAATCGTTACGAAACATGATATCCCGATGTGTTCGAGAATCAATGCTTGCCGAGTTCTAGAATTTCCTCCAGGAATCGAAACTGGTGATACTGGGGGCTCAGACATAAAACTGGACAACAAAGTGTTCAACACTTTGCGCAATCACAGCAAGGCTCACTGCTCAAGAGAAAAAGCCAAGGCAAGGCCCCAAACGAAATAAACTTTTTTAGTCTTATCGTAATTATGCATCAGAATTGGAGAAATTACCATTGTTTATATTTTTTTGTTCGAGACAATAAACGATATAAGTGTTCCATTGACTAAAACGATTTTTCATTTGTGTTTTGGGAATGACCAATCAATCCTTTCTTAAAATGATTAACTGAATGTGACATTTATTTCCGAGGACGCATGAAGTTGGCTGCAAGTCAATTGTTTTGTAAACAAACTGTAAAAAATAGCGAACTCGCTGTGAGAATGAGTAGTTATAAAAATTAATAAATGAAAAAAAATTTCAGCTGACGTCATGATGCTTGTTTTTTCTTCAATTTTGTTAGTAAATATCGAAAAATGACATGTTATTGTTTGTGTGTGCATAATGAATTTTTTGATATTGAAATATTCCGCGGTTGACATTTGATGAAATGCCAACTAAAAAAATTTTTCGAGCTTGAAGAAAATACAATATGAAGTGCTCAGAAAAACATGATCTATAATCATTGTTGTTTTTCTCGGAAAAACATAACTTGCATGTTTGTTTACTTTTTGAATTTTTCAAAGTGATGTTTAGCAAGACGTCTTATTTTTTCAGTTTGTCGCATAAAAAATTGTTTTTTCAATTCAAACGTACATAAAATTATACAAAATCTGTCGTTTTTTCAAATATAATTTTCAAAATTACTAGATCAAATTTGCGCGCCCGTATGGCGCACGATACAAGAATCATCATTTGGACAGAATTTAAAAAAAGTATAGAAACTTTCAAAATAACTGAATGTTGAATAGCGGTTTCGAGCAGGCCGATCTGGTTTGGTTAGTGAGCAAATGTTACTGCTAACAATGAGAATATTTGATTCTATATCATCTGCGTAGAGCGCGCTTGAGTTTTGCTCGAGAGGTTGTGGATTTGCTTGAAAGCACCATTAAATTTATTAGCGATCGAACCATACAATGAAATCTAATGATTGCATTTAAAATATGAAAAAATTGCATCACAGAGTCTGAAATTGATTTCGCAAACAAGTGTTAGCTAAATAAATATTTAATGATCAATCAATAATTTGTTATTTCCACAAAATTTAAATTGAACAAGATCTGTTAAAGCTGTTTTGTTGGGAATTAATATGGCACGTATTTTATCATGGTGAAAGAATGATTTTACATTATTTCAATATACATAGAACAAACAACAAATTATTATAACTTTACCAAGATTTGTGGAATAATTTTTATCACGTATAGAAAATTTCAAGAACAAATTTTGGGTACCATTTAGGGTACACGTTAAAAACTTCAATATACATTCATGAAAAATTCACCAAACTTTTACAGAGTAGCAACAAATAAGATGCCCTTGAAAAAATTTGTTAACAATTTTTTACCTTACCTGAACCTGAAATATGAATGAGATGAATGAAAAAAAAGCCTTCATTCTATCTTTTTGATTTTTTATTATATAGATACGTCTTTTTGTTATACTGCCTGTACAATGATACTTTTGGATCATCCCTATCGGGCATCTTCTAATATTAGAAGTATTAGAACTATTGAAATTGCCGGTAAAGTAGAGCATTTGCAAAATGTGAATCCTCTGGACAAATATCTTTACGCAGGGACACGTTCGCTGACGTACTTTATACATTTTATTTTCAATAATAATAATAAATTATTGGTTTTATTTAAATAAATAAATATTTATTTATAGTAATATTTACTAATTCTGTTACAAAAATGGCGTACAATAAAAGAACATCATTTTTCATAATAATGACAATCAAATGAAATTAATTAATCATTTTTACTATAACAGTGATTGACTTTAGTTATAATCATATTAAACAAATTATTTTTAATGATACTATAATCATTATTAGTTACAATATTGCATATGTAAGAGTAAATACTGGATATCATTTTGAAAACACTTTATAAAACGAAAGTTTTGATTCATTATAATTTTTCCTAGCTGTGTTGGTTGAAGCCAATAAGTAAATATTATATTTTATTCAAAAATTAAACATGCCATTTTTATCATTCTTAATGACTCGAAATATCTTAAATAATTTTTTTCTACATCGTACCAAAAAATCGCTTGTAAAAACTACACTGAGACAATTTTTTAGCGGTTTTTCCTATAGTTTATATGAATTTTGGTGTATCGAGTATATTCTTTTGTTTTTCCCTACTGAAAATGAAATTCTTATGTTAATCTCATGTCACATCTCATATAAGATCTGATATGAGTTCTCGTGTCTTACGTGAGATCTGATATGAGATTTTACATAAGTTTTGGAACGGCCAATTCCTTATGTCATATCTCATATCAGATCTCACCCTTGCAATTTGCCGCCAAGAACTTATGTAAAATCTCATATCAGATCTCACGTGAGACACGAGAACTCATATCAGATCTTATATGAGATGTGACATGAGATTAACATGAGAATTTCATTTTCAGTAGGGTTTCCTATAAACTTTTCATTAATGCCTATACACTGAGGAAATACTGCTAGAACCAATAGGAAACATTCCAATAAAGAGTCTTTATTATTCAAGACCTGGGAGTGTTTCTTATATTTCTAGCAGTGTTTCCTAAGTGTATAGGCATTAATGAAAAGTTTATAGGAAAAAACAAAAGAATATACTCGATACACCAAAATTCATATAAACTATAGGAATAATCGTTAAAAAATTTTCTCAGTGTAATTTTTACAAGAGATTTTTTGGTATAATGTAGAAAAAAAAATTATTTAAAATATTTCGAGTCATTAAGAATGATGAAAATGGCATATTTAATTTTTGAATAAAATCTACAATATTTACTTATTGCCTTCAATCAACACAACTAGGAAAAATTGTAATATGTAACGAGCGGGGTTTTTCCCACTCGTTTAAACGTAATTTTCTCAAAATAATATTTCAAGAAAATTTATCGTTCTTATAAAAGTTCAGAAGAGAGTTTTTTTTTTAAATTCCAGAATAGCAAGTGCGATATTTTAATCACAATAGATTACTAAAATGATGAACCGATTAATTCCGCTCACGAATAACTAAGCGGATGGAGACGAACGAAAAGAAAGCCGTGATAGCGGCTATCTTTCAATATAGTTTCCGCCAACAATGAAAAGATACTTAACAATTCAAATTTACAGCGGATGCAAACGGACAAAAATCCTATCTATCTATCTATTTAAATTAAATTTTAATGTAACTTTCTTGAACGAAGTAAAATATCTAACGACTCGGAATAATCTCCGGATGTAAATGGGCAAAAAGGAAACCAAATTTTACCTCTTCCATTTTTTCTCTTAATTTCCCCTGAATTGGAAACAATATATAAGCCGATAGATTTGTTAAAAAACTCAGATCAATTCTCGAGT
Source organism: Platygaster robiniae (assembly GCA_028476575.1). Taxonomy (NCBI): domain Eukaryota; kingdom Metazoa; phylum Arthropoda; class Insecta; order Hymenoptera; family Platygastridae; genus Platygaster; species Platygaster robiniae. The sequence goes on along the minus strand of CM052029.1, from coordinate 17,735,932 downwards.
TAAACGTCTAAAAAGCTCCTCTGAGCGCAAAAAGCGTCCTGAACATAGAATTATCTCTGACGGGTCCAATGAGGGTCTGACCTAACGACGACCCTTGCAACCCCATTAATAACCTCTGAGTGTCTGCTGTGGTGAAAACCGAAGTTGTAATTCAGGTCCAAATACCATCTTACACGAAGAATAACATAACAGAAAGTAAGCTTTTAAAAAGAAAAACCATTTAGTATATTGAATATTGTATAGTCAAGGATGGGGCGGAAAGGACTTGTCCTTTCTGAGCTGCAGTTTCCAAGGCTACTCGTTCTAAGACTACTGCAATTATTCTTTTCCTCTCTTGTATTTTTCCTCATTATAAACAGATCCTTTTATTTGAAACGCGGCAGTGATGTTGGAATAACATAGAGAAAAGAAATAACACTGAAATTAAAAGATAGAAATAAACTATATTTGATAGATAACTTTAGACCCTGAAAGGTATTGTCTTGAAACATGAGTATTAAGATTTAATTAAAGATATAATATGTCAGATATAAACCTTCTAAGAACCTTATAGTACGAAGAAAATTATTTTAATAACTTAGTAGACTTAGAATTTGGAAATCATTATAGAGGTATAGGAAACTAGTGCAAAACTGTAGACTTCGCGGTCAAACTAAAATTAGAATACAGAATACTCATTCTCGTTCCTCAGTGCTTTCGGTAGAGGATTTGATATGGGCTATCAGAAGCGTGATAAGAAGGAAAGGAATTAAACCCAGCGGAAATAGATGCGAATTCAAGAAAAGAAGAATATTGGATTTACACAACAGATTAAGGATATTGAAGAAATTGCCTCCGGGAACCTCTTATTCTTGGGAGGAGATTGATGATAAGATCCCTGGCGGAGCTGGGAGGATGTAAAAAGGACGTAAGAAGGATGTAGTATTACGTCTTTCTTACGTACCCTTACGTCCTTTTTGTGCAAAAAAAGGACGTAAGAAAAACGTTTCGTAATTCATAAAAAGTGTAAAGTTATAAAGAACACAGGTCGTTTCTGTCAAATTGAACATTTTTAATCATTAATCGAACTTTTGCAGGCTTCTCAATTAACAAAATCGTTGTAAAAAGACCTATCATTCATGGATATTCTGATTTTCTACAAGATGCGGGGCAAGCACCATGAGTGCTGCCCTCTGTCGTTGGCGGGAACGCTCATTTGAATTCAAATAACTATACGACCCCCAAATTGACATCCCGTCGATCACTACAACATTTATGTTCAGTGTAAATTAGTGATGATTGGAAAATATTCTTGATTTATTCTCATTTACATTTTTTAATACAATTTTTGAACTCAATCTATTAAATATGCAATTATCAGTAAATTATACATTGAATTTTTGAAATTCTAAAAACATGAATTACAATTCGAAGTTAGTTTTAAAGCTGAATTAATTCGTTTATAAATATATTGAAAATTAATATACGAATTTAAGTTTTTCTATCATACTTTTGATCGCGTACGGTTTTGTAAATATATTTTTCTCGTCAAAAACATAAAAATTTTCTCATTTTGCTTCAGCACAAAATATTTCAGCAATCGGGATTGAGGCAGGAAACAAGGTATAACAGTAATTGTTTCATTATTTTATTAACAAATCATATATAACATAGGTAGAACAAAATTTTTGAGCAATCGGGATTGAGGCAGGAAAAAAGGAACAATTGCTTCGTTATTTTATTAACAAATCATATATAACATAGAACAGCAATATTGTTACATAATACAATACTGTAAAAAAATTATCCTAAATGTAAATAACTTTCTTTAGCAAAATCCTTAATATATATCATGGATTAAGACCAATGACTTTTTATCCCTAATTTTCACAAAATTTTCACAGTTTTTTATCATACACCTTCAAGTCGGTGGAACAATTAATTCAAATGTTAAAATTATCAACTTTTATTCAATTTATTTATAAGTAAATAATTTTATACTTCATAAAACATACGAGAATTCAATAATTATCTCGCCATTATACAAATGCATATGTACCAGAATATGACAGTACTTTTATGCATTTTCCCTATTCAAAATGAAAATATGATAATTCACATTGCTCATCCCCTCGCTCCCTGAGAACAACGTCCGAGCAACATCAAAATGTTGCTCAAATGTTGCTGTGTCAAAAACAGATAAAAATCATGATCTTACAATGATAAATCATTATTTCATCATCTTATAATGATAAATTAACGCTACTGTTGCCCTCTTCTCCCTTTCATTCGGTCTATTTTTTATTTTCAATACCCCTTCAGGCCTTCCTAACCTAACCTAACTCTTCACATATTTATCGCCAAACATACTCTATTTAGAGAGCAACGAATCCTGTTACTTTTTTTTTCAATTCACAAAGTACGTTTCCAGAACATTTTAAGCATTTATTTTGTCTCTACATGTTATTTGTATGAGCAACATTTTCCATGTTGTTATCAGGGAGCGAGGGTCATATACTGTCCAAATAATACTAGTAATAGTATATTATTGACAGTTTTGAAAATGCCTAGATTATTTAATGCCAATTTTTCGTTTCGTCATATAAGGCAATTTCCAGAACTGACAATGCGATATTTTACTCGCAGTTTGCTAATTATTCACGTCCAAATGTTCGGATCTTATTATTTCAACTAATTATAATATAATAATTACACTTTTTCGACGGTACTGTGTTGTTCCTATGAACATCCTCCCAATCGAATTTAACGGTGAGGAAAAAAATTTCTTCTTTTACGTTCAAAATGAAGTCAAATTTCGATTACAAATATTCGTCGGCTTGCTTGATCTCGAGTTTATATTCGTAGGTCGATTTGAGTTTCGCAGCGCACTCACTACAAATTTGAGAGGAAAGTCCGTCGTTAAGAAGTACCTGAAATAAGACAAAAAGAAACTAATAATTACAATCTACAAAATGAGATTTCAATGATAGATATGTGTTTAATTATTGAATATTTTAAAAATGTACAATAAAGTTACATTTTCTGAATGCGTGATTGAAATCATATGAAAAATCCAAAAAGTTATCAATTTTTTTCAATTATTCTTAATGAAGATAAAAAAATTCATCATTCAATTAAATAAACCAAGAAGTATTGACGTTATTTAACATTAATTTTCAGAGCGATGTATACATGATTCTTTAGCATTTCTTTTTATCATATGAACAATTACATTATTGAAACAATTGAAATACATAAATTTCATATACAAATATCTAACTTATTAGAATACTACATTGTTATTAATTTTGGAACATATATTATCGAAGTGTTAGATGATTCACCAGTGTATACTACATTATTTAACTCCTCCATTTGATTCTCGGCATGGAATTAGGTCTATTTATAGTGTTAAAATATATAATCCTAAACATTTTTGATATTTTGGAAATTGATGAATAAACGTTAAGAATGTAGATTATAATGTTATTATAAAATATTCAGGTGTAACGACGAATTTCATTAATTACACACATTACCTTATCTTTTTAATGCATGGAACTCTATACCTATACTAGAGGGTATGTTTATAATTATTTTGGTAATCGTTCTTTAATAGATATTTTTTCCAATACATAATACTCGATACTTATGTGATTATTGATGTTAGATTCAAGTTTTGTGTTCAGCTGTGAATATTAAGTGACCAAAAAAAACTTTCGCATGTTGTACCATATATAAAATCGAAGATCTCTTAATACTTCAGGAGGATTCAAAATTTTTGCGAGGGATGTTTTGAAGTTCATATTTTGAAAATAAAGTAAACAAACGTTGAGAATGTGGGTCATAATAATAGTAAAAGAAGTAAGGGCGTTATGACGAATTTCATTAATTTCACGAGATAAACTAATCGTTTTAATGCATGGGACTCCATACCTGTACTAGAGGGTATGCTTATAATTATTTTGGGGGATGTTCTGTAATAGATATTTTTTTCTAATAAATAATACTCGTTCCCCACATGATTGTTGATGTTATATTAAAGTTTTGTGTTCAGCTAGGAATATTTAGTGCTTAAAAAATTTTCGAAAGTTATATGTAAAATCGAAGTTGTCTTACAACTTTCGGAGGTTTCAAAATTTTTGAAAGCGATTTTTCATAGTTTATATAATGGTAAAAAAGCGAAAAAACGTTGAGAATGTGAGCTATAACAATAAAAATAAAATTAGGGCGTTATGTCGAATTTTATTAATTACACAAGATAGTCTAAACTTGTTAATACATGGGACTCTATACTTATACTAGAGGGTATGTTTATAATCACTTGGGGGTTGTTCTATAATAATTTTTTTTCCTCATAAATAATACTCGTTCCTCATACGACAATTTAGGTTATAATAAAGTTTTTTGTTCAGCTGGGAATATATAGTGACTTGAAAAAATTTTTGAAAGTTATGCATAAAATTGAATATCTGTCGATAGTTCTGGAGATTACGAATTTTTTGCAAGTGATGTTACATAGTTGATATTTTGGAAAATTTATAAACAAACATTAAGAATGTAGATTCTAATGTTATTAAAAAAAATCAGGCCTATCGACGAATTTTATTTATTACGCAAATTAACTATTCTTGTTAATGCATGGAACTCTATACCTATACTATAGGGTATGTTTATAATTATTTTGGGGAATGTTCAATAATGGATATTTTTTTCTAAAAAAAAACACTCGTTCCTCATATGATTATTTATGTTATATTCAATTTTTGTGTTCAGCTGGGGATATTTAGTACCGGAAATAAATTTTCAAAGTTATATATAAAATCAAAATTCTTTTAATACCTGAGGAGGTTTCCAAATTTTTGCTAGTCATGTGTTATTGTTTATATTATGGAAAAAAAGTAAACAAACGTTGACAATGTGGGTTATAACAATACTTTAAAAAATTCAGGTGTAACGACGATTTTATTAATTACACAAGATAAACTAACCCTGTTAATGCATGGGACTCTATACCTATACCAGATGGTATGTTAATAATTATTTTGATAATCGTTCTTTAATAGATATTTTTTCTAATACATAAATACATAATACTCGTTACTAATATGATTATTGATGTTACATTCAAGTTTTGTGTTCAGCTGTGAATATTGAATGACTAAAAAAAACTTTCGAATGTTCTATATAAAATCGAAGATCTCTTAATACTTCAGGACGATTTGAAATGTTCGCAAGGGATGTTTTAAAGTTCATATTTTCGAAATAAAGTAAACAAACATTGAGAATGTGGGTTATGACAATACTTGAAAAAATTAGGGCGTTATGACGAATTTCATTAATTACACGAGATAAACTAATCGTGTTAATGCATGGGACTTTATACCGGTACTAGAGGATATGTTTATAATTACTTGGGGGATGTTTCATGATAGATATTTTTTTCTAATAAATAATACTCGCTCCTTATATGGTTATTGATGTTGTATCCAAGTTTTGTGTTCAGCTGAGAGTATTTAGTAACTAAAAAATATTTTTGAAAGTTATACATCACATCAAAGTTCTCCTAATACTTCAGGAGGTTTCAAAATTTTTTCTAGGGTTGTTTTATGGTTTATATTATGGAAAAATAGTAAACAAACGTTGATAATGTGGGTTATAACAATACAAAATAAATTAGGGCGGTATGTCGAATTTGACTAATTACACAACATAATCTGAACTTGTTAATGCGTGGGACTCTATACCTATACTAGAGGGTATGTTTATAATTACTTGGGGGTTGTTCTATAATAGATATTTTTGTATAATAAATCATACTCGTTCCTCAAATGATGATTGATGTTATATTCAATTTTTGTGTTCAACTGGGAATATTTAGTAAGTGAAAAAAATTTACGAAAGTTATACATAAAATCGAAGATCTCTTAATACTTTAGGAGGTTTAAAAATTTTTGCAAGGGATGTTTCATAGTTTATGTATTGGAAAATTGATAAACAAACGTTGAGAATATTGGTTATAACAATACTTAAAAAAATAAGGGCGTCATGACGAATTTTTTTAATTACACAAGATGATCTAAACTTGTTAATACATGGGACTCAATACCTATATCGGATGGTATGTTTATAATTATTTTGGGGGATGTCTTATAATAGATATTTTTCTGTAATAAATAATACTGGTTCCTGTCATGATTTTTGATGTCATATTCAAATTTTGTGTTAATCTGGGAATATTTAGTGAAAAAAATTTTCGAAAGTTTTATATAAAATCAAAGTTTTCGTCATACTTCAGAATGTTTCAAAATTTTATCAATTTTAATAATTACACAAATTACGGAGGTATCAAAATTTTTGCTAGTGATGTTTTGTAAAAAGTTGTTTACCTTGTTTATTATGATTAGTTCAGGTTATGAATTCACAGTTTTACGAGTGAAGAACGTCTGCCACGATGCTGCAAGTTTTCCAGCTTCCACTTTTTCACAACACCACACTTAGCACGTATTTACGCGAGAAAATAACGCCTTAAGCTTTGTTTTTATTTTTTTAATTAATCGACCCGACGAGAACACGCGCGTATTAGGACGTATTGAAATAACAACAAATAACAAGGCTTAAAGACAGTGAGCTTAGCAAAGTCACGACGAGGCGGCGCCACTTTGCGATGAAAACTGCATTTGCTCGCGTATCGGCCGAATAGAATTCACTTTTCAAATATTGGCGCCACAAATCTGGAATCCACTTCGTATTTCGGTATACGCGCAATATCACGAATTATCATGTACCACTCTGTTGTTAGCCCTCGTTTTACTTCTTTTTATAAACAATCTGGCTATTATTTATGAAATTCCTAATAGTATACGGTTAATAAACTCGTTCAACTGCACAAAAATAATTTTCATTAATATTTATAGTTCATATTTTCGCTTCAATAGTGTTTTTCCTTACGTCCTTTTTTTGCACAAAAAGGACGTAAGGGTACGTAAGCGGGACGTAATATTACGTCCAGTAGCTCCGCCAGGGATAGCAAAGGAAGCTTCTTTACATTTCGGTGTCATCCTTGTGACTCCTAAGAGGAGGGTTACAACTGTTTGCAAGCATTATGGGAAACAACAGACAAGCAGTTTATGCTCTAAACCAATCGATCAGGAATTGCATAATTTAGTGGAATGCAAAGAAATATCCCAAGCGTCGGTTCCTACTGCGTCAGAATCTAGAGACGGGATTGGCTCTTCACAACTATCTCTGATGCAAGATTTAACTGAAATGGGAGAAATATGGTTCTAGAAATGCTGTCGGAATTAACCATTAAGTTATAAGAGGATAAAATGAACGAAGGTAAATGCGAAGGCGAAGTTATGAATAATATTATAAAGAGAATTTTTAGAAATAATTGAAACGAATAACTGATGCAATTGAAGAATACGAACATTGAAAGTAATTAAAACGACACAAATACGAATACGATAAAACGGAACAGCGAACATTGAATGCGAGTGTTGAATACGAATTAAGAGAAATGAGGAATAGGCGACTTTGATATGAGTAATGAATATGGCTGTTGAGAAATACGAGTTATAAGGAAAAATATTTGAATTGTATAAAAAAAATGTTTGGACTTAAAGGAGAATGTGGATTTGAATATTGTAAAATCTAACTGTATTAGAAAATGTTTGAATTAATAAATTTCGTATTATTTAGATTCACATGCTGTTATTATTGTCTTTAAACATTTTTGAACCCTAGATATCCCTCAGGGGTCCTTTTGGGCAGAGTCTCCATTGGGGTCCTCTCTAGACAAGTGAGCCAAAACCGACCAACCGATTCAAGAGAAAACAAGAGATAGAACAACGTTGGATTGGATCAAATTTCTTTAATCGCGTTATCACCGTTGGTTGATGAAAGCCCGCTCGTCACAAATAAATCAATACTTTCGTTTTGTAAAGTATTTTCAAAATGATATCCAGTATTTACTCTTACAAATGCAATATTGTAACTAATAATGATTATAGTATCATTAAAAATAATTTGTTTAATATGATCATAACTAAAGTCAATCACTGATAGAGTAAAAATGATTGATTAATTTCATTTGATCGCCATTAATATGAAATATGATGTTCCTTTATTCGATGCCGTTTTTGTAACAGAATTAGTACATATTATTTTATATTATTATAAATAAATAAATATTTATTTATTATAATAAAACTAATAATTTATTATTATTATTGAAAATAAAATGTGTATAAGTGAGTCAGCGAACGTGCCCATGCGTAAAGATATCCGTCCAGAGGATTCACATTTTGTGAATGCTCTACTTTACCGGCAATTTCAATAGTTCTAATCAGCGTTCGCAGATTCCCCTAGCTTAGTTCCTACTACGCCCATTTAACTCCGTGTAAATTTTCCTACTACCGTAGTAGAATTCTACTGCGCCTGCGAACGCTTGTTCTAATACTTCTAATATTAGAAGATGCCCGATAGGGATGAACAAAAATGGCTATTTTAAAAATAAATGGCTACATTTTTGTCAGTTAGTGATTTAAATACTTTTTTCTTCGTTATAATCATTTAAATTTTGGTTTGTTCACATGTTATGTATTTTTCAGTGGTAAATTTTAAACACCATTTTTTTTCTACACTTGGAACAATTTTTGGAAAATTTTAAATTCACAAATTTCAGAACTATAAAAGTGAAGTAGAGTTTTTATTTTCTCCGATAATATGGCTCTGCTATGATTGATCAAGGGTATTTAGTATTAACATTTAATACATTGTGAGTAATTTCCTTCAAAAAATATTTGCATACATTTGGAAATTTAATAGACAAAATTCATCTTCGAAAGGATATCCTGAAAGCAGAATTTTTTCAAATTAATAAAAAATACATACATCCATTTTTCACTTCTAATGCATATATGTACACGTCATCGTACTCAAATTTGATCAAAAAATAATGAAATAATTTGTAATTATAACTAGAATATTGAATTTATCTTTTAAATTGTTGAAATATTATTTAATTATATCGAAGGAAATGATTCGGAATTCACAATTCAATGATGTAATACTATTATCAATTATTCGATGTATAGTACTGTTACTAATTGAATTTCATTTGATAACTGATAACTGGAGTGAAAAATTAGAGATTATATCATTGAAAATAAATAAATAAAAAAAATAATATATAACGACTTCATTGAACCTAATAAATAAAACAATTGTTTTATTCATGAAGTTTATTAAGATTATTTAAATAATCCTTATCTAATTAATTACTTTCAATTATTCAATATCTAATGATTTAATTTTCGTTTAAAATTAATCATTTTTCAAAAAAATATAAAATATGAATAATTTCAATCATTCATTATTACTTTTTTTTGCAATTATGTTTAGCAGAAAAATATGATTTTAATAAAAAACAATTTATGAATTTTTCAATCGGTTTTGTATGTCGGTATAGAAATTTTGAAATTCAAGTTTATTTTATAACCTTTAAATCAACCCTCCCCCACCCCCCAAACAGACATTGCTAATGTAAAGGTCGGCCGTCGCTTGTAGGGTGGTACACCAAGATCTATGTACAATTTTTTTATAAATTTTTTGGCACAATTATCGGAAACCTTATATTACACATAACATATAATAAAAAAGCCATTTATCGCAGAAGTAAACAAGAGCCAAACTATGACATGAAAAGAAAAGATTTAAACGTAGTGATGTGACAGAAAACGTCGCTCGAAACTCAACACCAGTCATATTTTGTGATCACATAGTGAGAACCAGGGGGTCCCGACTCCCGAATTTTTGGAATTTTTGAGTGACACGATCTGGAGCAGATCCGGAGCATTTTTTTCTGTTGATATGTGCTCAAATCTGCTCGAACCTGCCTAGAAATTGCTCCAAATCTGCTCCAGAGCAGGTCACTCGAAAACGCCGTTTATGGCATAGAAACCCTTAACCTCAACAGAGTTCGGGGTACGTCCAGGCCTATGCAACTCGGTATCTCAAGTTTAGGAATCCCAATTTACATAAAGTAAAGGGCACTACGAAGGCGCCACCAGTTTAAGCCGCAAAATAAGACGCGAATGGCGATTTTGATCCATGTAGAGACACGAAATACACTCGCGATTGCTTATGCGTGGAGGTGGTTGAGCGCGAGCGCGCTCACCCACACTAACAAAAGTGTGGTAAATCGCGGAGAGAGGAACTAAACGAGTTAGACAGGGCGTTCGATTTGGTCAGACATTTAGCCGATTACACTGTGCCATTTTTATTGAAAAATGAATTGGGAAGTATGGTATACCCTATCATGAATAGACTAATATCCCAACTATTCGAACTATTCGAATCTGTGACAAAAATTTTTTTTTTGCTATAGATCTAAATGCATCAAATCGATTCCTAATGACCCCCAAAACAAGTCTGCAAAAGCTTTTTGCGAAGTAAGAGCAAGTTTCCGAGAAATTATCTATGCAAAATTTTGAAAATATAACTTTGTAATTCTTACAATTATGGCTCGATTTTTACCGAATGAAAGCGCATGTCTATGTATTTGAGGTCGATAAATCTATTTTTATCATAAAAACGTTGAAAAACTGCATTTTTCACATAGTTGAAACTTTAAAGAAAATCACTTAATCCAAATGACTAACGGTTGTGGTTGGGGGTCTCGCTCGCGCTCGATCGTTCTGAATGCCTGCCTATTCAAGACGATCGAACGCGTGCGAGACCCCCAACCGCAACCGGTAGTAATTTGCATTAAGTGATTTTCTTTAAAGTTTCAACTATGTGAAAAATGCAGTTTTTTAACGTTTTTATGATAAAAATAGAATTTTCGACTTCAAATACATAGACGTGCGCTTTTATCTGGTAAAAATCGAGCCATAATTGTAAGAATTACAAAGTTATATTTTCGAAATTTTGCATGAATAATTTCTCGGGAACTTGCTCTTACTTCGCGAAAAGCTCTTGCACACACTTGTTTGTGGGGTCATTAGGAATCGATTTGATGCATTTAGATCTATAGCAAAAAAAAAATTCGTTTTCGTCGTATAGTGTTATTTGGGAATCCATTTGTCATATGACCAAAATGGCCATTGATCATCCATATGAACATCAGTCAAATGAAACAGATAAATGACGGATCAATTGATTATTTTCAGCTAGGAGATTTCCGTTTGCTTTTCTAGTTAGGTTGTCCACTTGATAAATCAATAGAATATCATTAATTATATAACTTTTCAAGCTCTTAAAATTGTATATTTAAAAAAAAACAGTAACAAAAAATATAAAAATAAGTTATATGAACAATTCTTGATATATTATATACTGTTCAGCGAGTTAAGATTTTGTGTTGGATTAAATTTGGACCACTTTTCTAAGATAAACACTTCGCTAAGATAGAATCCATAATTTCAAAATTGAGTCTCAATTTGCCTTTAATTTCACTGTTTTCATTTTTGCATGCTTCTGTATCGAAATTTTCTAATCGGGGGGCTTCGCCCCCGGGACCTTTCAACAGGTCTCTGCCTCTGGATCCCTGAATCTTTGGACCTAAAAGAATTTCATGTCATATATCTGAAATGTTTTCCAGAAAAAAGTTATATTATAAAGAAATGACCAAGAAAATTTTTTTTTATATGGTTTCCTATGGGAAATCTTGTAATTCATGAATTACGAACTATTACAACCGGCAGGGTGGATTCCGATTCTACCAGCCAATCGTCCAGATCATTTCTTCGCGCGGAATTCAATTTACCAGGTGTACTCCTAATTAATTTCCGGTTTTTTTTGCAAATAAAACACATAATTCCAAAAAAACCGTAACCTTTATTTTATTCAAAGTATTTTACATCGCTTTCTACACATTTTTCCCACCTTTCTGGTAAATTGTGGATACCACGCCAGTAAAAATCATTGCCTTTGGAGGTGAACCACTCGGTGAGCCATTTTCGTACATTTTCGTACGAGTCGAAGCGCTGCTCAGAAAGGGCATGGCCCAACGAGGCAAAGAGGTGGTAGTCGGATGGCGCCAGGTCTGGTGAGTAAGCCGCATGATCAAGCACTTCCCACTTGAGCCTTTCCAGCGTGTCACGAACGACTTTCGACTTATGCGACGGCGCATTGTCGTGGAGCAAAATCACCTTCTTCTGTCGTTGTTGATATTCTGGTCGGTTTTCCACAATGGCTCGGCTCAAATCTTTCATTTGCTGTTTGTAGCGAACGGCATTCACAGTTTCACCAGGTTTCAGCAGTTCAAAGTATATAACACCGGACTGGTCCCACCACACACACAGCATGACCTTCCGACCGTAACGATTTGGCCGTGCCGTCGATGTCGATGCTCCACCTGGACTCACCCACGATTTGTTGCGCTTAGGGTTCTCCAGGAAAATCCACTTTTCATCACCGGTAACAATACGATGCAGGAACGACTTTCTTTTGTATCGTTGAAGCAGCATTTCACAGGTCACTTTTCGATTCTCCATTTGTCTCTCGGTCAGTTCATGAGGCACCCACTTTCCACACTTCTGAATTTTTCCCATGGCTCGTAGACGTTTGGAAATTGCTTGCTGTTCAACTCCCAACGCATCTTCAAGCTGTCGTTGCGTTTGCGTGTTGTCTTCATCTAATAATGCTTGCAATTCGGCGTCATCGAACGATTTTCGCTTGCTGGAGCGTGCGGCGTCGTTCAGGTCGAAATCTCCATTTTTGAACTGTCGAAACCACGTTTCACATGTTCGAAGTGTTAATGCACGATCACCATAAACTTCCACCTCTCGGACACTTTTTTCCCCTGATTGAACATGAAAAGCAATGCATGGCGCATATGCTCAAAATTCGGTACAAAATTCGACATTTTTGAAGCGCAATAAAAACTTACTGGAAGATTTTTTCGAGAAAATGTCAACGCAGTTCAAGCACTCGATATGACTGAACAAAATGACATATGGTATGTGTTACCAACAGCGGTACAAAACAGAACGCCATCCATTGAAAAAACCTGAAATTACTTAGGAGTACACCTGGTAGAAAATTCCCTTATGTATTCTTTTAAATAATTACCAAAATCAGTTCGTTAAAGTTCAAGTTTTATATAAATCTTTCATTATTGTAATCACCAAAATGATATTTAATGAATAATATGTCAGAAAAATGTAAATTACATATTTCGCGCGAAGAAATGATCGGGTTGATTAGCTGGTAGAATAGGGATCTAGCCTGCCGGTTGTGATAGTTTTGTAATTCATGAATTACAGACTATTACAAGATTTCCCATAGGGTTTCATCAGGAAAAATGATTTTTAGGAAAATATGTGATCCGGAAAATTAGATGAGGAAAATCATCGAGAAATGGATTGATTTCATTGGGTTTATATGTACTTGCCAAATAAGCAAAAAAATGTTCGAAATCAAAAAAGAAACTTTCCTTTTTGTGTAAATTAGAGAAATAAATTCAGTAAACCGACGAAAACAATCTCAATCATTCAAAAATCGGTCACCGATATCATAAAACAATAAAATATACGAAAAATATGAAAGAAAAGAAGTACGCGATTTGAAATTAATACCTAAAATTAAATAATTTCCTGAAACGATCAGTAACGTACGACGATAGTGCTGAAAAATGATAGCGCTGAAAAACGTTAAAACTTGAACAATATTGCAGATATGTTGCAGACATCACAAATATAGAGTACCTACATTAGTATAATGATACATATCAATAGAAAAACCAGAGAAATACTCGTAAAAATAATCTGCTAAATCTTTTTTTCATTCAGTGATTTTTTGCTAATTAGGTTGGTATACCAGGCAATAAGTGAGATATTTTTAATGTAAAAAAAATGCTTTACAACAATTAAGTAGAAAATTTGCCATGCGGTTTCAACCAAAAAGTAAATTCAAATTTCACTCAACGAATTACAAATAATTACAAACATCTTCAAATCAATCAGATGAACGGAGCTGGGACTTAAATTGTGAGTATTGTGAATCTTAAAAACAATTGTGAATCATTGAAACAATTGTGAATCACAGAAAATTCTGAACTCGCAGCTAACTTCAGAGAGTTACACAAGATAGCCACCACCATGATGTCATCCCTTTTTTATATTTAGGAATTCATAAATTATCATAATAAAATACGTGCATGATTAGATAGTCAAAAATGTGATTCTGATTTTTATTTTGCTTCAGTTGCATTTATAATAAACTACCGAAGAAAACTGGGTTTAATATGTTCTTATTTCAATTTCCCGTGCAACTTACCACCTCATAAAAATTCCTTCCCATACTGATAACTATTAACTTTCTTATTGATAATTGATAAGACGGCGTGAATTTTTCTTTATGTCAATGCTATGGAGATTTTGCTAGCTCAATTCTCCCGATTACGGGTTAATATTCATATACGGCATCAATTCATCTTTACGTCAATGCCAGAAGAGAATAAAACCATTGCTAACTAAATTCAAACGCCTCGCGCCAGATTCACAGCCTACTCAATACTCAATTAACTCAATACATAAATTGAGAATCCAAATGGCTGCCTCTATAGATCAAGATGGCTACCCGCCATAACGTCAATGGCTACCCTCCATGAAGTTTCCTTCTTTTTCTCTTTATTTATTTTATTATTTACTATAGGAAGGAGGAAGGATAGAATAGGATAGGAGAAAAGGAAGGAAAGAGAAGGATATCAATCAGCTGACGCAGCTGGGATTGATTGTGAAGATTGTTAGCACTTTCGGGCGGGAGACAAATATCTAGTCCGGGTCGGATAATCTGGCTCGGATATTTCAAAATAGCGCGGGAAATTTAAAATGATGTAATGCTATAGCGTGACGGCAATATATTGGTGTATATTATATATTAATGAGTTTATTTTTGTTAATAATTATAATTTGATTGTATTCATATTGTGAATATATACCAATATATACACAATATATTGGTGAATTTTAAATTTCCCGCGCCATTTTGAAACATCTGGATCGGATTATCCGGTCCGGACCGGATATTTGTCCCCCGCCCGAAAGTGCTATACAATTGAATTGTGAATATAGTGACTTACAAAAACAATCCATGAATCTCAGCTAACTTCAGAGAGTTACGCAAGATGGCCACCACCATGATGTCATCTCCTTTTTCTAGTTAGATTCTCTGTTATTGATATTCCCATTGGTGCTGGCTTATGCTCGCTTTGTTGTTGAGCTGTGTTGAGCTGTGTTGAGCGTTGTCCACCAGTCCACACTTGACGCAAGTTGAACCGTTGACACACTTGACACCAGCGCAGTGATGGGAGCTATCGAACCATATCGAACAAAAATCCCTGCTTTCTAGGGGAAGGGGAAGCAAACTACCAATCTTCAATCCCAGATCGCTTCCCCTTCCCTAACAAGCTGAGATTATCGTTCCATATCGATATCCATCTCCCATCACTGCACCAGCGTTCTCAAGTATCGATTATTGTTCTCTTTCTAGCATCAATTAAGACATAAGTTTGTCCTTGTTTATAAGTGGTATACCACTACGACTTGGGAACACTGCTTGACATCATCACGCCATTTTCATTTGTGAATGTTGTTTTCGTTCTTTTGCAGGATTCAACGCAGAATTCGAATAAGCTCGAAGTTGCATTATTCGAATCCGAATCAACTGAATATATGAGGGCAATACGTAGATACGTCATAATAAATAAAATTAAAAATGGTTTAAAACTAAAAATCGAAGTTATACATATGCTTACATTACAAATGTTTTCTACGATTAATAGTTTTTATTTTATGATGTATATGTTACTTGACATAATTCACAAATCAGTAATCGATGATATCATATAATTAAAAAAACGACAAAAAAGGATAAAAAGTTATTTATATACAATCGGAGATCAATTAAGGAAAGTTAGATATTTTTCTCTTCCTGTGTACAGTATTTTTTATGGATATGCCTTCACTTTTTCGAACGCTAGCCCATGGAATAACGTTCGAAATAGTGAAGACATCCATGAAACATACTGCACATACATATATTTTTCAAAAGACCACGCATATTTTCTTTGTGATTTTTTGATCATTCTGTTATTACTTATCAGCGAAATAAATGAAATATTCCTAAAACAAATCAGCAGGGAAACGATTAACACTAATTCATTATTAGAAAAATAACGACAAAGTCCAACGATAAGGATCTCAATCCCCATTCCTCATTTAAAGATAAAAATTGAATGAATTTTATTCAAAAAACAAAAAACATCTTATATCTCGTCTTGTATCTTGTCTTGTGATAAATAAAATTCAAATCAAATCAAATTGAAAATCATGTGACGAGCGAGATCGGGAACAATACTATAATTATTATTTATTATATTATATTTTTTCCTTGTTAGGCTATGCGCCTAGGAATAATTATTCCTTATTCTCGTCGACACAGAAAAGGACCCTCCATAGACAACGGCCTATGGTGACCCTTGTTCGACTTTTCAAGGGAGTCGAGGGAATTGTTTTAAGGGTTAAATAACAACAACTTTAATACAATTAAATGTCATTGTGTGACCTTATTATTATATCTTTAATACATACATGTAAAATTATATTTAAGTACAATAACCTAATCTTGGTCGCGTATCTCTTTCCCTATAGTGCGTAATTCTTCAATCGCTGACTCTGGCAAGTCAGTATCATCATTAGCATTGTAAAAATAGCTATTTCCTAGAAAATCATAGAATTGTTGGTTTGCTGTTCCCGCCCCTTTTGGGCCCAAAAGAGTCTTATTTTATTTCCCTATTTGCGGGAGTATCTTTGAGAGAATAACGTTGCGACGTTTTACAATTCTTGCATGAAAATTTTAGTTGTTTTGTAGGAACCACCAAAATTATTCCATATTCTTTAGAAGCCCTTTTTGCTATTAAATCATCAACTTCCTATAAACTGATATTTTTCCCTGGAGAGCAAGTTTTCAAAACTTGTAGACGATGAAACAAATTAATTATCCCTTTTCTTCTAAAAACAGACCTTTTAGCACTTGGTTTGACCCTATGATGTCTGATTGTACTTTTGATATTCCAAATCAAATTCTCGGCGGTGGGCACTAAGGAGAGAAATTATCGCAAGGTTTAAAAGAGAGGAAGAGAGAGAGAGAGATACATATACATTTTAAACACCCTAACCATAAGAATCCTAATTGGCAAACTCGACCATTATAAAATGTAATATAAAGTTATTTGATTTATCTGGGATGGTGGTTATAATTTGAGGTCCTTTTGTCCTTCTGCCATAATTAGTCAAGCTGCGTTCGGAACTTACGCTGCCGGGACAAGGTCTCGACACTTGAATAAATAATGGATGAAAGTACAAAATGGATTTTATCAAATATAACAAGGATGATATGCAGTTTCTTACTTTCAAAAAGTTCACAAAGATTATCCTTCTATCGATGGTTGGGCACCTCAAGCACAGCTTGGGTTTTAATTGGTCCGATCGATATTAGGCAAGGTATATGGCTGTTTAGGCTGTCGTGAGGTCGAGCCTTTGGGCCGGGGAAGTATTCTTTCGCTTTATGGTGAACTACTTTTCGGGGCTTCTCCTAGGAGAAGAAAGCAGTTTGAAAGCTCGAGAACGACTTCGATTCTGTTAAAAAATACGCGGGTTTATATAATATTCGGAAAGGAAATAAACGGACCCTTTTTGGTCCGTTTACATACGGTTATCGCTAGATAGAAAAAGTGCAAAATCATTATCTATTCGAAAATAGTTTTTATCGTAGAGTCATTATTCTCATGCGCCAATATTATCAAAGTTGAATGATCGAAAGAATCGTCATTCGTAAAATAGCTTTATCAAAAGTTAAATAATTGAAGGAAATGTTATTCAAAAAAAAAAGGAGGTGATTTCATTTCTCGTGCTGAAAGTTAAGAGATATTATATATATAAGAGATATTATATATATAAGATATTATATATATATATATATATATATATATGATATTATTATAACAAAATTGCGCTTATCAAAATTGATTCTCTATTACATTTCATGAACATTAGTTTTCAGCGTCGGCGAAATCATTACGATTCAGATAGCGCCACGCATTATCATTAATGCTTAAAAAAAAAAATGACTCTCTTTTAGAATTTCATGAAACGGATATATTTTTTTTTTAAAGTAAAATTTCAGACGAGGGGAAAAACCCCGCTCGTCACAATCAATAAGCTGAACGTAGCAAGGATTTGAATTGTGAACATTTAGCGTTTTTCGAGTGACCTGCTCTGGAGCAGAGTTGGAGCAATTTCTAGGCAGGTTCGAGCAGGTTGGAGCACATATCAACAGAAAAAATTGCTCTGGAACTGCTCCAGATCGGGTCACTCGAAAACGCCAATTGTGATTCACAATCACAAACCTGCAGCATGTGACCCCATGGCTAACTTGAGAGAATTACGCAAGATGGCCGCCTCCATGATGTCATCTCCTTTACTATTTGGGATTGGCACACTAAAACATTTAGCTGCATTTGGCATTTTTCAGGATGTATTTTTATCAATATAACGAGTTATAATAATGAAAAATATCAATGTTTTCATTGTTTAGGATTATTTTGACAATTTTGGATTATCAGCTGATATTAGTTGATGCAGGGGTATGACTCTCTCCTTTGAAACGTATGTAAAGCTGTAACCCATTAATGTTCTGGTGAAATTAAACCACCAAAGGCGCTGGCAGTGATGTTGCCCGAGAGAAAAGTATCGGATCTCTCTCTCAGTTTCTGATTAGTGACTTATCAGAATCGTAGGTACAGAGGCCCGATACTTTTCTCTCGGGCAACATCACTGCCAGTGCCTCTGGTGGTTTAGTTCAGCAGGGACGTTAATGGATTAACTTTGTCAGCGTCCTGTCATACCCCTGGGCTGATGTTAGCTGATGTATGAAAATTCAAATTTCAAAAATTTTAAATTTACCGCGCGATTTCTGTTTCCCGGTACGTCGACGGGCTGCGCTGAAATCGATGCCACTGTAAAAATTGACGGAATTAATCGGACAACGGGCTCTTATGGGAGTCGGGACCCCCTGGTGAAAACTATTCATATATGAAAAAGCGTCGAATTTCTAATTATAGTATTTACAACTGGTATGCTATTTTCGTTCGCCGAAGTGTGAAATAATTGTAATTGCTTCTTTTCATTTATTTTCCCGATTTATTGAATCTCATCTAAGTGCAGGGCATTTTTTTCGAGCAGTTTCAAAATCAAAGAACCTTATTGATTTTAATTACTCCAAAAATCTTCTGAAAACTGAATAAAATAAGAATTTTATAGAAAGATGAACTTTTTGTAATAAAGCTTGTTTTCTTATTAGGCGACTTATAGGAAACCTTGTATGAATAAACTGAAATCTCTTATACGAGTTTTTCGATAAATTCTAAAATTTTTACTTACAATATTCCCTATAGCAACATCGTTGTTCCCAAACTTTGGCGACACTTTGGGGACCATTGGCGACAGTTTGACGACGAGCACGAAAGCATCCCAGAAAGCCAAGCATGCACATCCAAATCAGCACAATGCCATGACGACAAATAAATGTAGCTAGTTTGCCCCTATCATGCAGTTAAAAATATTCGTATCCATTTTCATTGCCCATACTTTGCGAAATGTTTCCTACAAAAAAGGCCAATGTCCTGCCGTTGAAACCAAGTAATAATTGAAATGCAACTGCTGCAAATTTTGGTACAAACCGTAGCAGCAAATCCGTAACGGCAAAATGACTGGAGTATTCCGGAAATTTTTTTCGTGTTTTGGTTCATCTGCTGCTAACTTGAGGGTAAACCGTAGCGACAAACATGTTGTCATAAACTGACTTAGTTTTGTCGAAAATATTTTCCTTCAATTATAAATTTTTTTATCAAAGAAAAAATTATTATGTGTTCCTATGGGTATAAATAAATGTTAGCACTGTTGGCGATTATATATTTACTAATATTGTCAAAATAGGATTAAGAGAAAATGACATTTAGGCTAGAGAACACTAGAGAATAAGATGGAATACGATAGAATGATATCGAAGGAAATAAAAAGTTCTAGAACACGCTGGAACAGGGTAGCGGCATTAAGAAGCTACCAGATACTTCTAGAACAGTCTAGGTCCATACAAGGTTCCCCTATAAATATTGCCGTCGACACTAGTAGTGCAGTTCAGTCGTGATTCGAACACTGTCGAGTGCGCGTTAAGTTGGCAATCGGTTGTAGCCGAGAAAGTTACCGTGAGTGAGAGTGAGAGAGAAAAGAGAAAGGGTCGTAGTCATTTCTCAAGTGCAGTGATAAGTGCGCGAATTCAAATAGATTCAATTGTAATAGTTTAAAAAAAAGGTCCAAGTGAATAAATCTATCTTTCATATTTGTAATGTTCGGTGTTTCATTTCCTCTTGACCCAATTTAGCTTACCTAGTTAATCTTGAAATCTTAAATAATAAATTTATAACAGCACTTTTCAAAATGTGTTCAATAATGTAGTTACAGTAAATAATTATTTATAACTAATTATGCACAACAATTTCATAAACAATTGGTAAAGATTATGTAATTGTTTAGCTATGACGATTAGTTAATAATAATTTGTTTATAACTGATCGTTTAAATAATTTACTAAAAAAAGCGTTTTATTGAAGGGAGGGGGAGGTAAGGCATGGAGGTTCCATTCCTACCCACCCCTGCTCTCCCCCCTCATCACTGTGTGTTAACACTTGTGTGTGTGTTAACACTCTTCTACTTGTGTCTACACACTTGCTTCTACTTGCTTCTACTGCCGACCAAGCGGCTTGGTCCAAGCCAGACTGAGCCAGACCACGCTACACCATGCTAACTGCAGTCGGGAAAAATTACGTAAGTGCACGTGTACATGAAAAAACGTACAAGTTTTTTTTTAAGAAAACATTGACAAAATTTTACAAATTATTAATTAAAAGAAGATGCGATTGATAAAAAATTTTTTTGCATGAACTAACTCTCATACTTACGAATCGTTTTTATTTAAAGAGCATAGAATTGCGACAGTATGAGGGTAAAATTGATATTTTACAAATGGGCAGTAGAGGCATGACATTTAGCTAGCTTGCATCATATTTGCAGCTGTTTTGTTGTGACAAACGCTTGTCGTCAAACTGCCGACCTATTGCGTCTGCAACTGCTGCCAATTTTGCGCCATGCATGTCAAAGAGTATGCGGCAAATATGACCTAAAAAAAGTTAAAGTTATAAAATATAGTTATAAAAACCATAGTTTTTGCTAAAAAAAATTTATACTGGCTACGCAACAGAAAAAGTGCATGTAATATTGTATCATACAAAGAGATTTTTTTGTCAAGTACAATTTTTTAGCTGATAAGTTAATACTATCTTGTTTAAGCTATTTTATAGTTCGATCAAATTAATGTTTCTTTTTCGATTTTCTACTCTGAATTGCACTGTTAAGTACATATGTACTTAATTTTCACCAATCATATCACGCATGAGTTTTCTTAATACACAAGTACTTCGATTTTATTGGTCTCGATTTTAATGGAGATAATTCACCGTGACGCGGATTAGTCACGAGCTCGAAGACCCTCCAGGACCGTACTCTCTCGATTGAGCTCTCGATAAAAATGTTTCTTAGAAAACATCCTCGAACCTAGGCGTACGGTCCCTTTAAATGTACAGGTCTGCGCCTACCAACCTTGAGTTAATCGGATTAAACGTTCTCTCGATTTAGTTGGAGAGCCCCGAACCTCCAATAAAATCGAGGTATCTGTGTAATAATGATAAAAACAATAAGCAAACAACTTTTGCAAAAGTTTGACCCAAACATGAACCAGGTAGAGCGGAATTATTTATTTTTTATGCTTTCAAAAAAGTTCGAGAAAACTTCTCGACCATTTTTGAAGTTATTAAGCGTGAAATCAAAAGAAACATTACTGAATAGTTTATTCAGAATGGACCTTGAAGTATAGAAGCTTCTATCACTTTCTTGAATTGTATATAGTCGTCGATCGTTTATTCTAGAAAAGGTTTCTGGAATGTTTATTCTGGAATTTCACGCTTTATTATTTCCAGAAGAGTCATAGGCTTGATTCAAGCTTGGTAGGTCTAAGGCCTTGTTGCCTATTGTACGCGTGTTGGCACGCGTTGGCCGAAGCGTCAGGGGGCACACACTCCATAAGGAAAGTGGGATGACAGGGTGGGAGGGATCCTTTGTAAAATATATCTATATATGTGGATATATATAGATATACACTTGTATTTTTTTAGGTTAGTTTCGGACAAAAATTTTACCCACAGTGTGTGCCCGCTGCGAAGCGTGGGGAGCACTGATCTCTAAAAGCACTTGATCGGCAATGGGTGAAAAGTGGGGGTAAAAAATTGAAGGTCGACATATTTGATGGCCCGTGGCCGAGCATGCGCACTGAGTTACTACCACTACGACAATTGGTGTACATGTGCACGCATACTAGCCTGCAATGTTTTCAAATTGTTTACAATGCTTACAAAATACTCTCGAATCGCAGCATATAACTCGATCTTAAGATGAGTTGAATTAGAATAATGCAGCATATAACTCGATCTTAAGATGAGTTGAATTAGAATAATGAATCAACGGGTATACTACTTGCAAACGATAAAAAAAATACATATGCTGACTTTTAAATAAACGATATTTTACGATATTTGTGGTTTTTTTCCCCTGTCCACCAATTTATGAAATGAATTTCACTGAAAAACATTTAGTTTGTCATAAACTTTTATGTTTAATTCTCGAGTACTTATTCACTCTCCATATGAAATATATAAAATTTTAACAGTGCAATCATATTACTTATTCTATTATTTTATTCGCTATTTAGAAAACTAATTTGATATAAAATTTCAAACCTTTATCTTACCGATTTCTTTTTCACATCACCAGAGTATTTTTACTTCCCTAGTCTAATTTGCACGAAAAACATTGAAAATCACTTTATTACAACATTTTTCCTCCTGAATTATCATTCACCCATTCAAATTTTTATCGTGTAAAAATGGGACCTACTGCGCATGCTCGGCCATCGACCAGGAATAACGGTGGCGTTCAAATCTGCCGCGAGATGAAGAGTGGGGGTACGCCATTGCTGATTCAGTGTTTTTAGAGGTCAGTGGTGGGGAGTGAATAGAGCGGGGGAACTGCCAGTTCCCCCGCTCCGGCCGCTCCTTTCACTTACGGAAGCGAGACGTAACGACGTAAGCACCGTAAGTTTGAGTGACGGTTCCATTTCTGGCCACACTGCAGTGTTATATCACAAGTCACAAGTATTCCTGGCTAGGGAAATATCACATCTTCGACTTGCTCTCACTCTAAACCTCACTGCCTCCCACCAACGCGCGATTCGTTCGGCTTCTCCCCCACCCAATACCACCAGTCACCTCAGACACGCCTCCCGGATCCCGGATTCCGAGTTGGGTTGGTTGGGGTGCTCAAGGAAAATTGCAATTCAAATACCAATATTTCCATTAAAATGAGCATGTTATAGTCTGTTTTTTTAGGGCAGGGGAGGAATGATAACAATTTTTTTATTGCTAACTATGTAAAGTAAGCGTTTTTAAGTGAGTTGTGGAACAGATGTGGAATTCGCATGTTTTATAGATTAGTTACTTCGAAAATTTCACACATCACAATGATAACACAGTGGAACAAAAAAAAACCCAAAAAAAATTTCACATACAACATGTACTTTATGACCTCCTGAAACTATTATCCTGAATGTTTTTTCTCCATCACGTCACATTAGCGAGATATAATTTTTTAAAGATTTAATAAATTAAAAGTTGCACCTTCTTCTGTTTTCACGCTTTTGGATCGTGAAAAAAACTATTTTGTTCAGTTTTTTCCGTAGATCTTAAATATGCAATTTAATTTAAGATTTAATTGCTCCTTTAACAATTTAGTTGTTATACGAAAAAACTGTTTCTCGGAATCATGGATCAATAATTGACCGTTGACGGGTAGCATTCGAAATATCAATAAGGTTTATTCATTTTCTCCACTTTTTTCGAGGATCACGAAGGATCCCTTCGCCCGAGAAACGATTTTTCGGATGCTAGCCGTCACGGATAAATTAGTGATTGATGATCCCGAGAAACAGTTTGTTCGTATAACAACTAAATTGTTGAAGGAGCAATTAATTCTTAAATTAAATTGCATATTTGAGATCTACGGAAAAAACTGAACAGCATAGTTTTTTGCACGATCCAAAAGCCTAAAAACTGAAGAGGTACAATTCTTAATTTATTAAATCTTTACAAAATTAGTACTTGCTCATGTGACGTAATGGAGAAAAAACATTCAGGATTATAGGTTCAGGAGGTCAGAAAGATCATGTTGCCGGTGAAACTTTCTTTGGGTTTTTCCAAAACTCGATTTTTGTTCCACACTGTAATTAACAAAGTATAATGCATTGTTGAATTGTTGTACCCTGGTTATAATAACCAGTGTTGACGTTGAAAGTTTTTCTACCTGGCTGGGGTAAAACCAGCAAAACATGAAAACGCGAGGAAATTGTTTTTCACGTTTTCTAAAAATAGCGCGCCGCGTTTAGCTCGCGCTCCCTCCGCACTTTTCAGGAATCCCAAACAGCACGTGGTGAAAAGATGACCCCCAGTTTTAGAAATCCTCGCGATACGCGGAGGGCCTCTGATTGGTGCGCGGACTGTAACCCAAAACCTATTTCAAGACCGTCAGCCGCGAAATCGACGGATTCTCCCAGGTGCCCCGGCTCACGCCCGCACGGGTTAAACGTCTGGCGAAAATCAGCGCCTCCAATGGATCCTTTTAGAAACTTTTGGTTTGGTGATGTTTGAAATGTACCAATCAAGGAGCATTGTTTTTCACCAGCAAAAACAGCTGATATCACAATCGAATTTAAAACTTGAAAATTCGTAGGATTTCTAGTAAAACACAAAGTGTATTACTAGAAATATGATTCGATGTGATCATAGACATTATGTACTATAATGTCTATGTATTTCAAGCGTAGAAAGCGCCTCCAATGGATCCTTTTTGAACTGAAAGTATTTGCTAAATGCACCCATAAGAGCCGGGGCACCCTGGATTTTCCCGGGAGCTTTCATCAGCTCTCTTTTTTTATCTAATCACGAGCCTTCATCGGCTCTGCCTAATTTTTCTTTTCGGGACCCGCTATCAGCCTCCATAAGTTTCTTAATTCATTTTTGGGCTTGCTACCACAAAAAAAATTACCTTCCGGTGCCTATGCTGAAGTAATAATAAAAGCAGCCTGCAGGCTCTTTTTATTCTGTTAAATCCCCGCGCCTATGCTAGGTTTACTTAAAGAAATTTTTCATTCAATATCCTCATTTTCTTTCGAACGAAAACCACCTTCTTCAAGTGCTATCTATTAGCCCTAACTAGTTTTTGAATTTCTTTTAAGGCTTGCCCATCCAAAAATAATTCACTTCCGGCGCCTATGGAGATGGTCGAACTCAAGTAGTAGTAAAATTAGTTATGAAGAGGCCCTTATAAAAGGCGCCCCACACAGTACATGTTTTCCGAAACATGTCATGAAAATTCTTTTCGTTACAATAAAACCAAATCCATTTTTTTAGGCGGTGGCAATACGTCCCCCCCCCCTCCCAAGTTTTGACGCTCCGGGCGGGGGCCCGGCTCGCCCGAGCCTCGCACCGGCCCTGGCCATAATTGGAGAAATTACTATTGTTTAAATTTTTGTTTGAGATGATAGATGATATAAGTGTTTCATTGACTAAAAAAATGTTCATTTGTGTTTTGGGAATGACCAATCGATCTAATAAATTTCAAAAGTACCTCAAAACGTTATACACTGAGAAAAAAAATCGCAGTCTAGCAGCGGCTGGACAGCAATGGTTACTGTCCAAAGGAAAAACTTTGAATCAAGCGTAGCCACTGCGCGCTGGACAGGAACTATTCTTGTCTAGAATACACTCATGAGTATCTGGCGACATTAATGGAACGGAGAGGTCTCAGCACTGCCCAGCCAGCATCTATTCCTGTCCCGCGCGCACGTAAACACGCGCCCGCGATATTTTTGCAGGTTTAAAGTTTCATGCATCTGGTATAAGTATATGACATAACTTAAACCGAATAAATATTACTTTATAAAATAACATATCTTATAGAGAAAATTAATAATCTAAAAATTTAAAGAAATAGGTAAATAATCCAATCAAAGTTGATGAATAATACTTACATATTTTTTTATCGAATTATTCATTTGTTTTGAATAATATAAATAATAGGGTTTAATAAATAATATATGCTTTCAATATTCTATGCACTGATAGTCATATACTCATACCAGATGCATGAAAATTTAAACCTGTAATAATGTTTATATTTTTGAAAAGTTTGACGTATACGTCAAACTTGTCAAAAATGTCGCGGGCGCGTGTTTACGTGCGCGTGGGACAGGAATAGGTGCTGATAGGTGCTGGCTGGGCAGCGCTGAGACCTCTCCGTTCCATTAATGTCCCCAGATACTCATGAGTGCGTTCTAGACAGGAATGGTTCCTGTCCAGCGCGCAGTGGCTACGCTTGATTCAAAGTTTTCCCTTTAGACAGTAACCATTGCTGTCCAGCCGCTGCTAGACTGCGATTTTTTTTCTCAGAGTACTATTGATTCAACTCCTTCTTTTATGATCAAGAGAGTTTCAATTATGAATACAGAAATAAAACTTGAAAATAAAAAAGTTTGTGTAGAATTTTTTCTCATGTAAGATATAAAAGAATTATATAATGAAATCTTAATTTCTAATGTAGAAGAAAGAGACCTTACACAATATGTAACACGTGAGATCAAAGTTTTTTATTCACATGGCGTTCGAATTCTTACGACGCAACGAACACTTACATCTTACATACCTACATTTACTCGTGTAATAATACTCTCAACTCTTAAGTATTATACAAATTTATTATTAATCGCTAAAGCGGTTTATAGTCGTTAAGTATACGCTTATTTACAAGTGATCATCACACGTACGCATATCTAATCTTGGCACATAAACAATGGGTAATGCAATTTTGAGGGAAATACTTATCATCAAACTTTACCAAAATGTTACAAACTTACGAAAAACTAGCCAGTGTGGACGTTTTATTTACTCTTACGTCTTGAAATTTCAATTTTTTATATAAGAATAAGGGAAATCATTTTTTTATAAACGGCAATGAAAAGTTATAAAAAATAGTATAACACGATTCATTCTCAAGCACGCGTTTCGCGACCACTCTCATAGCACACTGGCGGACGGCCGAATCCTCCCGAATACCGCTGAATACCGCAATACGGTTTTCGGTGGTATTCGGCGGTATTGGGCGAATTCCACTTTCGAAAAAACTCGATTTCGCAAGAAAAAAACCGGGCGGTAGGAAAAATGATGTTTTTTGTGAATTCGTGGCAACTATTGTTCCTAAAAATACACATATTTAATAAAAGAAAGGATTAAACTTTTAATAGCATATTTTACATGAAATGGAATTTCCGTGGTAAGGTAGAGTGGTTGGTAATTGTAATGGCTTTTGGATTGCTATACAAGTTGGTTTTGTAAAAGGATTGGATTTTATTCGTTTTTTTATCGACATTTTCGAGCGGAATTCGCCCAATTCCGCTGAATACCGCTGAATACCGTATTACGGAATTCGGCCGTCCGCCAGGGGCATTTCCGAAATTAAAGATAAAATTTTTATATTCTTTAGTGTACTGCTAAAAAAAATATGGCCTCTACTATCAAAAACAAAAAATTTAATGTCGATTTCAGAAGTCGTAATTTACAAGCGAATAGGCAGAATTTTAAACTAAAACTTGAATTTTAATATTGAATTAATAAAATGTCAGGAAAAATCCATTTTTTTACATCATTTCATACTTATTTTGTACATTGAAATATGAACTATGCACTTGGAATACATAATATTCATTTTCCTCAATATTTACAATGTCATAAAAATGTATTCGTTTTCACGAAAACTTTTATCGGTTAATAAAGATGAGTTTATTATGAACTAAAGTTCTCCAAGGTATTAAAAGAATCAGACTAGTAAATCATAAATTTCCAAAATATTTCAGCCACCAGTACCATACTGTTCGATAACGAATTTGATTATGATATAATAGATGACGATTTTCCATTTTCGTATGTCAAATATAGCATTCTCGTAAAAAATGCAAAATCATGTTCCGTCGATGATACGACGGTTTTTAAACCTTAACATATTATACAAAACAGTCGACTTGCAATATACATATATTCTTTTTAATAAGTCCTTTGATAATCGAAATTCAGTTTAGTTTTTCAAATTCGTGTTATCGATCACAGCGATGTGCTGCTGAAAAAATCAACACGCAATGAACACCGATTTTTCAATGGTTGATACAGCTTTATTGCATTCCACGACATTAAAAATAGCATCTTTCGAAATGTTAACAAACTGACATTAAACTTTCTAACAGGTTTGTTAGTTCCTTTAACATCGAAATCATTCCAGTTTTTATGTCAACGTACCTTTTTCTGAATTTTGAGCGTTAACGTTATTTTCGGAAAAACCTGTATATTCATACTGTCATTGACACTGTTTTCAATGAATTGTTGATTTTTTTTCTTCAAGAATTTCAAGAGTGTATTGCGTACTTTACTACGATGATAATGAAAATAAATCTAAAAAAAATTTTTTAAATGTTCATTGAAATTGTTCTGAAAGAGGTTTTGAAAGTACATCATCATAAGCATGCACTTTAATTATAACTTTGTGAGGCTGAACGCTTCGCCTAAATTTTCGAATTTTCCACTCTATTCAAGTCTAAAGTATCGGAAATTTACGAATTTCAAAATCATTCTTATTTCAAGATTAAGATACCAAAAAATTGTATTTGGAATCTATTATTTGAATTTTTTAAAAAAATTTTTCGAAGTCAAACTTGCATTTTCCATTCTCATACTTCTATCTTCGGAACCATAATTAGTCACAAAAATGAAGATCGAAAAAATGAATAGATGGAGTATTTGTATGAGTTTTCCGAAGTTTCAATATGAAAATTAGATGAGTTCTATAGAAGACCAAATTCTTAATATCTAAAACTTGTTTAGAGTTGACAAAATTTATAATTCTCGAATTTATTATCTAATTCTGGAAATCAAAATCGTTGACTCAGATATTGGAAAAATATTATTTTCGTGTAACATGAATATTTATATTGAGTCCGCAATTCAAACGATCGAAAAATTTTAAATAGTTTAAACTTCATTGTTTGATCTCATTATTTCATATGATAATTTAAGAAACCTTAATGAAACTAAAAAAATTTTATGGCTAGCGTGCTAATTTTATATAAACAGCAGGGAAATAAGTTTAAATAAAAAATTTTCTTAAAGTGCAAGAGTATAGTATGAACAGTTTATACTGTACTTTTGCATCACCTCTATTTCGTTTCAATTTCTGTCCTCATTTTAGAACCAAAGAATCCAAATCAGAACAAAACGTTTTGAAATGAAATATTTTATAACTGTGTGACCAGAATAATCTTTTGTTTTTCATTGTAACAAAACCTGTCAAAAACCATAGATTATAGCTCTCTAAATGCTCTTCTCGTGGGTTTATTCATAATTAGCTCTTTTTTTCTAGTCAATAGATAATTCAGTACTTACCCTTTCATGAGTTTCAATTCACAAAATAAGGTATTTTTTTACGTTCCTAAAGCAATTATCGTATGAATGTTTCTTCTTGCATATTTGATATTCGTTGTCGAGTTTGCAAAAAACTCAATGCGAAAAAATTTAGATTCTCTCTAAAATTATCGTTTTTTTTTTTTTTTTTTATTTATTTCTCTTTTTTGAATTTTTATTTGGGCTGGACATCGAAAGTGCCAAGTAGCCGTGTTTTAGAAACATAAGCACTGAGTAAATTTCTGGTATGTTTATAGAATAACCTGCTCTAGGGTTCCAGGTTCAAAATATTTGGGAGAAAAATTATTATTTCATCGTTTTCGAGTATTAAAAGATTTGTAGTTTTCCTTGAATTTTTTTGTGTGATTATAAACCTTCAAAGGATTTTTTCTCACTTCCATAAATTTCGGGCATTCGATGCTCTAAAATTCAAATTTCGATCGATATTCAATACGTAATTTTATAGATTTTTGGGAAAATTACATCTTATGGATTATTCATGTTTTACATTTTTTTTGTATTTTCTTATTTTCTTTTTTTAATATTTAGGATGTATTATATTCCGTGATAGAATGTACTATATTTATTATTCGATTTTCTAGAATTTGTAGTTTTATAGACAATAGGTAATAAGGTCTTTGTTCAGATTCTTCAGAAAACAATTTCTTCGTAAAATTCTATTACTTTTAGTATTTCTTTAGAGTTTATATGATGAGTAAGATTTTCTGGTACTTTTGTGTGGATTTATATGAAGATTTATAGGATTCGATGCTCCCGGGTACAAAGTTTTTCAGATTTTTAGCATTTTCATTGAATACTTTTTTCTTTATAATTTACTGGGTTGATACAATTTTTCAAATATTCATTTTCTACATCATGCTTGCAAAATTTTGGAATTTCGTTAAGGCGCAAATTCCAAGATTATTGTTATTTTCGAGTAAGTAAAATTCATAATTCTGAATATTGTTTTTTAATTTGAAAACTTACATCAAACCATTCGTTATGTCCCCTAGATTTCAGTAAGTAAATTATATTGATAATATGTACTCAAGTTATCATTTATTATTACTCTCTTCGTTTTTATACAATTTGTCAGTTTTCGCTTGAAATAATAATTAGTTTCACCCGACATTCCTTTTTTTTTTTTTAATTTTTTTTTGCTATTTTGGTTAATGTTGATGAATCTCAAACTGATTCGTACACAACCCTAGTAACAGGAGTCCGAGAGACTTGCATATGCATTTCATGGTTTTTTAGGTCGCTGATCATGAATCTGAGGTCAAATTTGGTAATTATTTTGTTTAAACAATTTGTATTAACAAATTATGAAAAAAACAATATTCAGCAAGATGCATATGCTTTTCATGGTTTTTCAGGTCGTTGATCATGAATCTAAGGTTAAATTCGGAAAATTATTTTGTTTTCACAATTTTTCTTAACAAATTATGAAAAAAAAAAATTCACCAAGATGCATATGCTTTTCATAGCTTTTTAGGTCGTTGATCATGAATCTGAGGTTAAAATTGCGAAATTATTTTTTTAATACAAATTGTTTGAACACAATTATTCTGCAGTTTCGACCTTAGATTCATAATCAGCGACCTAAAAAACCATAAAAAGCATATGCATCTTAGTAAATTTTGTTTTCATAATTTGTTAATACAAATTGTTTAAACAAAATAATTTTCCAAATTTGACCTCAGATTCATGATTAGCGACCTGAAAAACCATGAAAAGCATATGCATCTTAGTAAGTATTTTTTTTATAATTGTTAAAACAAATTGTTTAAACAAAATAATTTTTCAAATTTGACCTCAGATTCATGATCAGCGACCTAAAGAACTACGAAATGCATATGCAAGTCTCTCGGAACTCTCTCGGAAGTCTTTCGGAGCCCCGTCACCAGGAAAACGTTACTTATAACATTATTATATATGGCTTGTAAAAAAACGATGGTGAAAGTTACAAAAGATTCGCTGTTTACTTGTTAGGCCTTTTTGAAAGATTTCATTTGGCTCTCTTGAATAAAATTTTTACGACTTTGGCGTTTATGAAACGTTCCAAAATATAAAAGACAAAAATACAAGAGAAAAAAAAACGATTGGTTGAAGAAAAATCTATATTTTTTCGCGAATTCGACTATAGATATGGATATTTTGTGAATTGAGAGACATCGTAGAATAAATATTGATTTATTTAATAACTTACAAACAAAAGCTTATTTTTAAAGAACTCATTGCTGGAGCAATCAGGGGTCTATAATCCATCATTTTTGACAGGTTTCGAGTAAATGAGAATTTGACGGTCGCACAGTTAATAATACTAAAAACTCTGCATTTCGTGGAAAGTGCGCAATACATCCTTAATAACAATCGCATATTTCTTTCTAAATTGTTTTTCGCAGCAATCTTTTAAATGTTGATTCGCGGTTTAATGACTATGGTTGATTCGAGTCTGGCAACGTTTGGCGCCGACGTTGGGGGCGAGCCCTTAGGGGTGACAGAGTGCGCCCTGCTGCTACTCGGCGTCGCCGTAGGGGGTATCAGGGAAACAACCTCTGGGCTCATGTTCTGCCCATTATCTTCGTATACTCTCTCCTACAAGACAATGAATTATTGATCCGAGTTTCTTTCCCTCATCCTCATTCATTTCGATTCATGCTTTCTCCATCCAACTATCCCGGCATGTTCTCTTTCGGCTTACAAGTCCAAGATTCGACCGATTCGTAACAATTTCGCATGCCCGATCTTATGATCAATAATTGAATTTATTACATTTTATTCAGGTTTTGGAAGTAACGCGTTACCCTCGAACGCTACATTTTTTACTGTAACCATAACGTAACGCGTTACATTAATTAACAAGTAACGATAACGGAAACGAGTAACTTTTTTCGGTAACGAGTGACGAAAATCCCGTTATTTTACGTTACTTTTATCTGTCTCATCAAGTTTTTAACACAATTCGGAACTTTCTAAGAAATGTTCTGAAATTGAGATGTAAGTAATTTTCAACTTCCTCATTTTTAAATAAAAAATTCTTTATTAAAAATTTCTAATTCAACAATAGCCGAAATTAGTAATTTG
Source organism: Platygaster robiniae (assembly GCA_028476575.1). Taxonomy (NCBI): domain Eukaryota; kingdom Metazoa; phylum Arthropoda; class Insecta; order Hymenoptera; family Platygastridae; genus Platygaster; species Platygaster robiniae. Next base: position 17,703,132 of record CM052029.1, on the reverse strand, counting down.
TGTAAAAATATTGACCAAGAATGGGCTTTTTTACTTTTTATTAGAAACTTTTATAATTAAAAGAGTTGATTTTTAGAAATTCGCATTAAAATATATAAAAATACTTAAAATCTATAGATCTCAAAATCAATAGCAGGATCTGTAAGATCTAGAAATACTGCTGGAAAATTTGATTGAATATAATGAATACAAGAAAAAGAAATATAATAAAATACAAAAAATACTCAAAATACTAGACTTCAATAAGTTTTATGTTACTTGATTTTAAAAAATTTATGTAATTCCAGGAATCAAAAAAATTCAATTTCTGGAGCTTTGAATTCTAAAAAATTAGGACCTTTAGAAGTTTATGAGATAATAAGAAAATATTTGTATCGTATTACTCTGTGGAAAATACGAAAAATATTGAGGGCACTCTAAATATATAAAAAAACTGTTTTCTGCAAAATCGATCGACATACTTATACTTCAGAAATTTTGAACCTCCAATTTTATCTCACTCTGGAAATTCAACGAGATATCTTTAAGAAAACTCAAAAATTCCACAACATTCTTTAAATACTTAGAAATGCAGAAAGAAAATACCTTCAGAAAAATACGTGCAAATATGTAAAACATTAAAAATCTTTTGAATAGCAGAAATTCATACAGCAATAAAATGAACGATTCTTGAAATCATAGGAACACTAAAGATACGAAAAGTACTGATATGAGTAAAAACCTGTCGAGACACTGTTTTCTGGAAAATCCTGTAAAACACGGAAAATTTCATGATGTTTAAATTCTAGAGTTCGAAGTTCTTGAAACGGATGACAATTTATATTATAAAAATACTGAAATTATGTAAAAAATACTAGGAAATTCTGCAACATTCTATCATCCTGAAAAATACGAATAGTTCCAGAAATACTGAACAATCCTTCAAATTGTAGAAAAATGGAGTAAGTATTAAAAAAAAAAAAATGAAAAAAAATGAAAATCTTCATAGACCCTATTTGCTGAAAAATCCTCTCAAATACATACAATTTATTCCAAAAAGTAACGTGAAAATAACGGAACGTTACTTTTTTTAAGTGGCAACGGTAACGAGTTACTATTTATTTTCAAGTAACGGTAACGTAATGAATTGATTTTTTCAACCTTTGTAACGGTAACGTAACGCGTTACACTTTTTTAAGTAACTTTCCAAACCCTGATTTTATTCAGGGTGTCTAACGAAAGGAATTCATGGAATTTTGACGTACAATCGCGAATCATTTAATGTCTTACATTTTTTTTCTGGAGGCAATACTGACTTTTAAAAGCTCTTAGATTAAACATTGATGTTAAAAATTGTATAAGTAGGCTAACTCAAAGAATCCCAGATTTCCTTAAATATTATTCCTAATTGTCTAAATGTGTTTGACGACAAGGACAGCTTCAAAAATGGGAAAATTCTGAAGAATGAAATACGTTTGAAATCTACTTTAAATATAAAATGTATTTGAAAAGAGTTCATACGAGTATTAAGTTACTGAAAGGTTTCAACTGAAGAAAAAAAGTACATCGAAAAAATAAATAAAACAAATTTCCATAAGTGAAAAACTTTAAATATTCTAATTTGATACTTAGGCCAGTATAATAACTTGTACGAAACGAGAATTTTGAATTATTAAAAAAAATGCAGAATTGAAAACTATTTATTCAGAAAACTTTGCATTATGAATTAAAAATTCAAACTGTACACAAGTTGAATTATTTTTTCATACAGTCTTTATTACGTTCACTTGAAGTAATTTCAGAATTTTAGAAACAAACATTTTTTTTACGTGAGCTCGAAAAAATATATAATTTAGTTTCAGAAAAGAGTTCAAAACTAAATTGCACATAACTACGATTTGGTGCAATTCTTTCATTTTCCAATAATTTGCAGACTATTTTGGATTCAATTGTGAAATTTATTTTTATCTTATTCAACATTCAGATCAGTGTAAGAACTTGTCGAATTCAAGGAAATTTTAGCTATATAGCTAAAATTTCTAAAAAAGCTAATAGAAAAATTAGCTATATAATATAAAAATTCTGATTTGAAAAAATCTTTGTATTACTTAGAAAACTTTGTGTCATAAACAATTAATTTTAGCTGTATTTCACAAATGCAATCAATTTTTCATATGGTAATTAGTAATTAGACCATAAATAATTTGAGAGTCCTAGGGACGAAAATTGAGCAAAGAAAAAATTGAGGGAACTCGAAAAAATATACTTGAGTCATTAAAGTACCAAATGGTCTAAAGAAATATCAGTGGTCCCGTACGAAAATACAATTTTTCAGATTGTGTGTCATTTTTCAAGTATACCTAGAATTTTTTAGACAACTCTACTCCACATGTTTAAAAATGTACAATTACTTGTTTCAACCACTAAATTTTATTCTTCTGATTGCTAGACACCTTGATGATAATACTGTATAAACCCATTTGTTACAACCTGAGTGAGAGAAGTCATTACGGATTAATTATTACATTTTAAATTTACTTGTAAATGGACAGTCATAAATATGATCATTTAGTCTAACCCTTAAGGAATTCTTCAAAGCTAAGAAAATAATTTCGAAGATCGTCTAAACTCGTTTTTAATCATACATCGATAGTCTCAGTGGCGTATATTATTTGAAAAATATGAACTATATTGTTACTGCTTCAGTCTTGGAATGTACAATGTAAACATTTATTACATTATAGTTTTTTTATTCTATAACCACGAAAAATAAGTTACCTTAGCTATATTTTCTCTGGAATACGAGGTACTAAGATGCTATTATTTAAGATGCTTTCTTATTTGCAGCGAATCCCCCCCCCCCTTTCCTGTATAATTTGAAACAAACTAAATTTACAGACAAAGTTTATAAACAAGCTTTTTTTATTTTATTTAAATAACACTACGAATTTCCGAAAATGAAATAGTCTCCCAATATTATTAAAAAGCCCGAGTTTAACTGAAATTTCCGTCATAATTACGTAAAAATGTGAATGTAAAATATAATTACTAGGAAAATTGTTACCCAAGCAGCTTTTTGATCAAGAAATATCATAATGAAAATTTACACTATTTCAAGGGGATGTAGGAGGCAGTTTGCGTTCTGAAAACATCCAAAATAAAGCCACCTTAACCGAATACAATTATTTAAGTACTTTTCAGGTTATTTTAAGTCTTAAGTAATCATTAGATCAGAACTTGGAAACTCGTGAATAACCACGAGTAGTAATTTAAAGGCCCCTCCAATCAGTTACCTATGAAGAGCATTTTTCATAAACTTTTGTTCAGTCAATAATGAATCTTCATTCTCTCTCTCTCTCTCTATCTCTCTCGATGACTTAAAAATTATTATTGAAACTTCGAAAAATAAAATTAATTGACTGATTCAAACTTCAACATTTCCAGAAGAATCAAAAATTGAGTTTTTATATTATTTTTACGATATCGAAACTTTCTGTATAAAGTCTTACAACTTTATTTGACACTTCATTTAAATGTGGAGTGCTGATTTTCATGGCTATTTCGGTCTTCAAAAGTATCAATGTTTTCATTATTCATTTTTGTGTACTACATCGTTTCAGTTTCGTTCATTTGAATGAAATGCAAAGGCAAATGTTGCAATTTGATCGGGCATTCGACTTTGGATGCATTGGCTTTCTACAGTTTCCGCACACCAATAGGGTCAATCAATAATTCAATGTTTTTCGGGGGACAGAAAAAAACACAGCACAAGATTAAGATGACGAGCATGGTCGATGTAGCAGTTCATTTATTAGGAAGCAGAATTCGTAGCTACTTTCTTGAATTAAGGTTATAAGAAAACAGCGCCGACAATACTCTATATTATAAAAATACAATTTATCCAGAATTCAGAAAATTCATGAATTGTAAGACAAGTAATGTATTTTACTGAATAGGTAAATATTCTTATGATTTACTAATTATATTACTGATTTACGATTGATTTTATATGATCAAAATAAATTGGAAACAAGTCATTACTGAGAAAAGAATGGTGTATATTGATTCCAAAAAGATTTATTTGCGAATCGGAGCCGAGGTTTTCAATCCCATGGCCACGAGGAAAAAAAATTCATGTTCAAGATGCATTTTCTACATTATACATCGAGAAGTTTTTTCTGAATAATAGGTACAATTGTATCATCAATTTCTTAAGTTGCATGATATTGAGAAATCAGAAGTCTATCAATGAAATAGAAAATTAATTCTGCTCTCTTCAAACTGCGTCACAACATTAAAAATAGTCAGGTATAAAATTTGTCATGTATGGTCATAATGAACAGTCATGTTTACAATAAGTTTGGTAAGTAAAAACTCGAAAGAAAAGCTCATTCAAATAATAATCCGAACATCCGAATTTTTTTTTCTTGGTTCTTGATCTTTTGGTGCTGAAACTGTTTTATTTTTAAATTATTGTTATAGGAAAAACGAGTATTTGAATTTTTCAAATTGAGTTTTACCACGGATTAGTGACGACTAGAATTTTTGAAATTCCGATTCTTTAATCTCCAATCAAACATTTCAAGAAATTTCCGGTAAAACCCCAGAATTCTTCAAGTTACTTAAAACTACATAAAATAGTTCTACAACTAGTCGAGAGCTTCAATAAAATTTTTTTGCAAATTTCCAGTTTTCTAGAAAATTTGCAGTTCATATTTGTAAGACATTATTTTTACGGTTCTGTAGTATTTCAGAAATTCCTTACATACATTTTTAATTTTCTGTGTATTCTCGGTATTAATGAAATTTAAATGAATTCCTTGTATTGTTAGGGATTTTCATTCAAATTTCCAGAACTCGATGCACAGGCTGCGAAGTGTTGCAAATTTTCAATAATTTCTACATTTTTGGAAAATTCTATTGTACAGTTTAAGCATTTTAAAAAATTCTTGTATTTTCATGCAACTATGAACGTATTTTTTTGTATGGGTGAAACGGCGTAATTTGAATTATTTAAAAATTTGAATGTGATTTTTGTATTTTTCGTATATTTATACAATTCCTGAGATATTCTGGTATTTATTCCGAAAGATTTTTGTATAGATCTTCGGTATGAAATTATTTATGAATTAAGAGCCTGATGGATTTTCCAAAATTCTATATATTTTCATGAAAATTATTGTTCCGTAGTTTTCAAAAGTATTTTGTACACTTTTCAGATATTCATTTAAAATTTCAGTGTTTTACGTATTTTTTGGAATTTAGAAATTTTGCTACAATTTGCAGTTTCTAGAAAATTCTTCTTTTTGTATTCATAGATATTTTTTTATACAAATTTTATGAATTTTATGATTTAAAGTTCAAAGTTTTGTGAATATTCAGTACTTCGATAAATTTTTAAAGAAAAATGTGGTTTAGATATTTCTGATATTGTAAGGATTTTTATTACTTTTTGTATTTCATGTATTTTTTAAGTACCTATGTATAAGAATTGCATGCTTTTCTTGTCCTGATAGAATTCTTCAATTGTTAAAGAATTCTTAAAAATGTTGATGTAGATATTCAGAATTTATGCTAATTGAGATATTTGTATGGAATAAAAAAAGACAATGAGTGCAAGAAAAATACGATAGAAATGAAAAACAAACTTTTTTTTACGATGTTTTGACGATTGTAGTAAAAAAAAGAAAATAATGAGAGCCATTTGACGAAACAAACTTTCCTTGACGATAATAAACAATCTTGATATTATGCTTTCCTATAAAATGTTTCGAAGCAACCAGAATGAATTTTTCCACGAATTTATCTAATGTGGCGTCTCTCGTAAAATGAAATTTTTCTTTCAAACTTGGATAACTATTTTAACGTATTGTATAATCATCAGGTCATTAATGATGAAAATGATTCATTTTTTGTTTTATTTACGATGATGCAGCATTAATTTTTTTTTTTTAACGTGCGGCATCTCTTCAGATTTGACAATTTTAATTTTCAAAGTTCGAATAAAAGATACTCTTTCGTCCGAAATTCTTCATATGACGAATTTCGGAAACAACTTGATTCTTGAAACTTTGAAATTTGTTTGCAAAATTTTTATAGAATTTTCTCTTCAGCCTTTTTTCATTACTCAGGGTGTGTACCAGTCAGAGAAAGTCAGAGAAAGGTCAGGGAGTTAATTTTTGTTAGGGAAAGTCAGGAAAGTTATAGACCGAGGTCAAGGAATTTTTCTCTTGTGACAAGTAATAGCAATGTGTAACAAAGTATTAGTCATACGGTTAAAAAAATTGAACAAAAATATCTAAGAAATTTAATTGCATCAATTTTTTATTGTTATTTTGACTCCTTATTTTTTGCCCGTTTCAAAATTTAAAAAAAAATTGACGTGTCAAATATTAACACTTATCATCACTTATTTTGATATCAGAGAAAAATTTAACAAAGTTAGGGAAAAGTCAGGGAATTTTAAAAACAGATTTCAGTAGACACCTTGCAATATTTTATGAAAGGAAATCAAATTATATTCAAGCACATACGTAAACGGGTTGTACATAATGACCATACATGAAAAATTCCTCCTGGGCAAGGATCATGAAGAAAAAAATTTTACGGGGGCATACCTGAGATTTGTCGTACTTCAGTCTCTTCCATATACAGTTTTTCTTATCCTGAGTAGTGGACGAATTTGCTGGGGGCGGTTCGCTCCCGGAAGCATTGTAATTAGGATTCGAAAATGTCAGTACGTTGCGTCTACTCGCGTAAGTGTATTTTTGTTGCTTCGTTCTCCGCTGGCAGAGAAGGTATATGATGATGACGAAAATAATGACAGTTATGCCTATGATGATGACTATCGCGATTTGTACAGTTCTTGGGCTGTAGACTTTTTCTTGTTTCTTGTAATTTTTGAATTTGTCGTCTCCGTAACCTCTGTTCGGCCTCGTCACTATTTCTGGGATTTTGGCCTCTTCCGTTTCGTCCATCTCATCGTAATTTGGATCGTTTTCTGTGCCAGGTTTCCTTAATGGAACGTGTTTTTTTGGAACTGATAAAAACGCAAAAGATTTTCAGTACTATTTCACGTGTATATATAGTTCATTTCTCTGAATAACGACATAGTTTTGTATTAAATTTTGATCTAAAATGTGATGAAATAGAGAAAATGGTATACCTGTTGAACATGAGTCACTGCGACTATCCGGACAAGCGCATTTATACTCTTTGCGTATGAAGAAACAAAAATGACTGCAACCGCCATTATCGATTGCACAAGGTGTCCAGCCAACTTGTCTTTCAGCGGAAACTGCTTTTATTTCCATCATTCCCCTCAAAGCTGTTCGCATTCGCAATCTATTTTGCCCTGTTTCTTTGTCGGCTCGTTCCATCATTTCTCGGGTCCAGTCGGCCCAGTAAATGTGATCGCCATACTAAATATCATTATCAAACTCATATATTGTTTGCAAACGTGTATTAATAAAATCAAGGGATTTATCCAGACTGTGATTTATAAATGTACTGTTTTCAAAGAAATATGAATACTGGATTTTTCACGTGAAGTTAGTCATATTTTCAACTCTATTGGGCAAAAGAAGCTGTTGCCTCTAAGATCAATAAACTGATTATTATTATATCAATGTTTCCCTGTACTACTTACTTGTGTTAAGCCAAAAGCATCCGTAGCTTCTGCTATCAGTTGTATCCTAAACCTGCCATTAAGATCCGACATCTCGATTCTGTGCTTCATCGCGTCCGCCCAGTACAGTTTTTTGTTAGTGTAATCAATAGACATGCCATTAGGTAGAATCAAATCGCTTGACACGATGCTTTTTTTGTTACTCCCATCAAGCCTCGCTCTTTCAATACTGGGATGTTCGCCGAGCTCAACCCAAAAAAGATGCCCTTCTTTTGGATGCAACGCTATTGACAGAGGCTCCTTCAAACCATCAAGAATTTTTTTACGAAAAGAGCCATTCAAACTAGCGACTTCAATTATTTTCGCCTTCAAATCAGTCCAATAAATATTGTTCGCGATCCAATCAATTGCTATTCTATAGGGTGCAGACATGTTTGAACCATTGACCAGTGTTTTGGTTTCGAAGCTATTGCGCATGTTTACCGATCTGAAAACGAAGTTTCAACGTGAAGCTTTTAGTATTGCTTGAAGTTTTGTTTGTATAAAAAATGAATGGGAATAAAAGGTGATAAATATTTTTAACTAATCTTTAAAAAGAACTAATTTAACGTTATCAGCTCTTTTCACAACAACGATCGCTAGAGCTCAAAATCAAAATTCGTGACTAAATAATCCAATGAACGTCTGCTAGGTAAACTTTTACCTTATAGCGTTGAGAGTGACGTCAACGTAGAAAATCAATCCTTTCTCCCAGTGAAAGTCAATGGACAAAGCGTGGACATTTTTTACCGGGAAATGTACTATTCTCATGTCAGGTGTATCGAAGGACATTCTTGTCAATGATTTTTTATTGGCGAATAATAGAAAGTTCGTGGGGGTCACATTGCACGTTCTTTGGTCTTCGTTGAGAATAATACCAGTAGGGCAGGCGCAGACCATTTGTTTTCTTGGATTACGGAGGCAGAGATGCGAACAACCTCCATTATCGTGGCCACAAACGTCTTCAGAACTTACGGCTGGAGTGTAGTACTGTTTAAAATAAGTAATCACGGTAAAATTAAAATCTTTCAAACTTTTTTCGCGTGGAAGGTATGTTAGAAAAATAGTGACAAAAAATAAACGCAGTACACTAGCTCCTCCAAAAGACGTCTTGCTTTAATTACTGACGAATGAAAGGTTGATGAAATAAAAGCAATAGTTGTAGAAGATCAACTGCTCGATTCAGATGGCATTGAGATAGAATAATTTCAGAAATAATAATGCACCCTGATTGATCAGAATGCTAAATGATTTGTCAAAGATGTGTCAGCAAAATTCTATGTTCTTGTATGCATCACAAATAATGTGCTTTGTAATGTCGTCAAAATTATAGCATTCATGCAATATCATCGACAACAAGAATATTCATGATGCCACTCTCATCAAGTTAACCAATAATTGCTTCAACAACGCTCAAAGTTGCGTCAGCACACATCTACGTCATTTTCAAACTGTTGCAAACATGCATGACCGAAATTTGTGCCTATCATTTGCTATCGGGGAAGTTTGATGATTCGAAAAGTATAACTTAAAAAATACTTACATTGACTGCCCGTATATCCATAGCACCCTCTAAATTCTTGATCACCACTAACTTATTGGACCCGTCAATCTTGTTGGCCTTAAAAATGGCCTTGGAATACCAATCACTCCAATATATGCTATCTCCCATCACAGTCAACCCATAAGGATGTTCTATTTTATCAAGTAAGACTCTTCGACTTTGACCTTGAAGATCTGAAGTCTCGATGACTTTTTTCTTAGCGTCATTCCAGTAAAGCCTGTCTTTGATCAGGTCAATCGATAGACCATTTGGCCAGACGAGATTTTCGGTGACAACTGCGGTACGGTCGCTACCGTCCATTCCTGCTCTTTCTATTCGTGCATTAAGACCCCAGTCGCTCCAAAACATGAGACCTTCACGGTAGTGTAAAACTATTGACCGTGGTTTGTCCAGTCCGGACCATACTAAAACTTTGCGGTTGCTTCCATCAAGTTCACAAACTTCGATGCTATTTAAGCCTGCATCTGTCCAGTATAACTGAAAATCCATCACCACACAATTTCGTAGAGTTATGTAAATACAAAGAATCTGTTTCTTTTGCAAAACAGGAACGAAAAATTGCATTACCTTTCCTCCAGTCGAATCGACGACTAAACTATCAGCGGTGTCCAACTCAGTATCTATAATCGTCACCACCTTCCTTCCATACAAATCAGTACGATTGATGACATCTCTGCCAGGATCAGTATAATAAACATGCCCAGTCCGTTTGTGCAAATCAACGCCACTTGTATTTTTGAGATTATAAATTGGTAAGACGACGTCCACAGTGAAATTAACGTCTAGAGATACGATTCGAATATCTTGATAGTGGGCGACAATGAGGAATTGGCTTGGCATCGCCGGACAAGTTTTACCATCAGACTGTTGATTGCAGACAATTATCGATAATGTGACGTTTTTATGGTTACCCAGAGGTTAAAATAAGGATAACTGTGAATACTTTCAAATTTTATAATAGAAAATTACAAGTTAGTATTGAAAAGAAAATGACGGTACCTTTATTTTTCTACGTGTGAAAAGTAAAAAAAAAAAAAAAAAAAAAAATGGTTAACTAATTACCAATTGGTAGAGAAAACCTACTTCTTAAAAGAGATGTTTAAACTTCTGTTTAAGCTATCCCATCAAACGTAAAATACGTTCTTTTTTTGGTATTGTGGATGAAGCTTTTCTTTGGTCTAACAAGGTTTTTCACAAGGAAAATATTATTGTGATACTGATAATACATTGAATCTTCCAATAGCGTAGGACACATTAAAACCCTAGGGTGTAACAGTCTCATTAGATAAAAAATAGTTGGAAATTATAAAGAAGAAATTTGAAAAGCGTAATTTAATAATAACAAATAAGATTTCTCAAAAAAATGTATCCATCGAATTTTCAGAAATTCACCTTGAGAAGCAGCCCAGTTGGACAAGCACATCTGTAACGAGCGGATTTTTCTGGAGCTAACAGGCATAGATGAGAGCAGTTGCCATTGTTGCGATTACACGGGGTGTTCACCATTTGTCGGTTTCTGTGGAATACTCGTACGTCCATCAATCCAGATATTCCTGTGAGCAGTTTCGTGCTGTTCAAGCCAGTGTCTTTGTCAGCGCGGTGAATGCTCTTTGTGTCCCAGTCAGTCCAATAGATTTTTTTCTTATATATTACTAATCCAAATGGATGTGGAAGATCTTGAATAGAAGGCGTAGAAGACGCTATTGAAGAAATATCATGTTCAATTGCGTATCACAAAAACAAAGTATTCATAATCGTAGATGAACTCACGTTCTATTTTCAAAGCTGTTCTTCCTTTGCCATTAAAATCAGAGTACTCAATTTTATGAGTTCCTCCATCAACCCAATACACTCGCTTTTTCTCAAAATCTATTGCCAGCCCATTTGGCCATTTGAGATTACTGCTGACAAGAACTTTTCTATCGCTTCCGTCCATCCCTGCTTTTTCAATTTTTGCTTTTTCGCCCCAATCGCTCCAATACATATACCCAACTGTATATTATAATGATGTGAATTTCTGGATATGCTTGGGATGAATAAATTAAGAATGCTTACCAGTTGGATCTACGACGATGTCGCGGGGTTTGTCTAGATCTTCATGTATCAAGATCGTTCTCATCGTACCGTCTAAATTTGAACATTCTATGTGGTTAATCGCGCTGTCAGTCCAGTATAGTTTTTCAGTTACCCAGTCCATCGCGATCCCAACTGGCAATCCTAGAAGCGGATTGAATGAAGTACATTCATATCACAGGAAAAAATTTTAAAAATGTTTTATAATCCCAGTTGATGGAAATTATCTTATGATCTTATTTCATACTGTGATAATATAATAATTCAAAAACGTAGAAGCAATTGTAAATTTGAACTGATGGTATTTTTTGAATCAGAAAAGGCAAAATATGCGTGAGAATCAAATTAAAATTCATTGATACTTTTCGCACAATTTTTATTGATTGTGGAAATAACTCAACCCCGTTCGGGTTCTTATCAATACGTCAATATAGAAATCTTATAATTCCACATAACAGAACTTAAGAGTCACAATTTAGAGTCTGGAATATTCCGAGTTTGAAATTGATAGACAACATACATCCATCTGATAAAAGATGTCATTATGCTGTCAGTAAAAGAGTCAGAATGTAAGAGGATTTGTGGTACACTCATGGTCAACTCTCAAACTATTTTATCACATCAAGAGACTGCTTTCTACTCAAACCTAGTTTTTACCTAAATTATGACCGATGACAACAGTTTGATTCGTGCCATTCAAAAAAGCTTTGTTGATAGATTTTGTTTCAAGGTCAGTCCAGAAAATCGTATCATCTTTAGCAAGCCATGTCAGGCCAATCGCATTTTCAATATTGTCAACAGGAATCACAGTGTCGAACGCTCTCGTAGCTTGATCCAAAGGCATCAATCTTAGATCTTTTTTACGAGCGAACAGTAAAATGTTATCTGCGGAAGAAGCGCAGGTTTTTCCATCTTTTTTGATTTTCAAACCAACAGGGCAAACGCAACTGTATCCATCACTGTTAGGGAGACACATGTGGGAGCATTTTCCGTTGTTATTTCCACAGTGGTTTGTGTAATTTGGTTGTCTTTGAGGGTGAAAACTGTGAATATCCATAGGGTGATGAAGACCTAAAAAGTCAGAGCCTGAGTGTGCTGAAACAGGGCAACACAATATTTTTTCTGAATAATTAATGAATATCACAAATCCTTACGAGAATGAATGGTCTTGAAGCCATGACCACTGATTTTATTGGTTTGTGAAATGCTCTTGAAGTGCCAGTCAGTCCAATAAATCAAATCTTCAAAAACTGTGATTGCAAATGGATGGTGGAGTCCTTTGCTGATTATTTTCTTTCGTTCTGTACCATCCAAACGAGCAGATTCGATGACGTGATGTTTCGCATCAGTCCAGAACATACGTTCCGTTGTGTAGTCAATCGTCAATCCATTTGGCCAAAAGATGGATTCGGTGATCAAAGCCACTCGCCCGGAACCATCCATGTCAGATCGTTCAATTTTTGGATTCGGGCCTGCCAATCCACAAATAACTTTTTCAACAAACTAAAACACTGCTACGAGGAATGATGTACATGTTTGTTGGCAAACGATGGGTCAATGACTATTTTTGGTTTACAGTGAACGTACCCCAATCTGTCCAAAAAACTTGACCAAGATGAGGATGCACAGCGATTGCTCTTGGTTTCTCGATGTCATTGGATATCAACACGTGTCTGACTTTAGTGTCCAATGTGATAACTTCGACTCTTCTAGTACCAGCGTCAGTCCAGAAGAGTAAATTATGGATCCAGTCTACGGCCAATCCACAGGGACTTTCAAGACCCCAGCGAATCACATCTGAACATAATTATGAACATTTTCAAAATGTAGGATGATAAACATTTTTCAAAAAGCAACTAAGAATCCACATTTTTCATGATAAGAAATGTAAAACCTAATTGCCTTCAAAATAAGACCATATTTTGAAATCAGGAGCTATGTGTTTTAGTAGTACGATTGAAGGTTTTTTTTACCTTCTTCATCAGTGCCATTCACAGAAACTTTACGAATGACGTTCAAAGATACGTCTGACCAATAAATAATCCCACGTTTATAATAGTAATCCAGAGATATTGCATTTTGTAGACCTTTGAGAATTGAGGAATATTTCGTACTCGTTAAACTGACCTAGAAACATGACATACATAAAATATTAGAAATATTTAGTCTTTCATGGTTTTGAGTTTTCCCAATGTAGAAGTAAATTTTTAAAATAATTATGGCCAAGTTAGAACTATAAGTTTGCCAGTGCATAGGCAATTTAATTTTAAAACTTCAAACATACATCCAACATTCATCTCAAAATTCATGACATTTTTAATGAAAAATGAGAAAAATATATTTTGTTACCTTTGGAAAATTTGATTTACCTGTCTTATATCAACTCTATTGGCAAAAATCAAAGAGGGATTGGCTCCAACAGCTTTGCATGTTTTTCCATCAGGCCTGAGAACATACCCTGGCATGCACCCACACTCGTAAGACCCTATCGTGTTGTTGCATATTTGACTGCATGGAGGTTCCTATGAAAAAACAACAATTATATAACCAAATACCTCTGCAGTTGAAATTGTCATACGTAATAAAACAGGCAAAATTGTCAAATTGAGGATGTAGTGGAAAATTTTTTAATTTTTCGTTTTAATAATAAGAAATTTGCAGGGTAATCAACCTCTTGAACACCTACTATTAGGGTTAAAGGGAAAAAAACTTTTCTACCGATTCTAAATTCTAATAATTGCTCAATCCAAATATATCAAAATTTTGTAAGAACAAACGTTATTATGACATTCATACTTGTTTTTCTTTGTTATAATTAATTGACAGTTTTCTCTACGAACATTTAAATATAATTCTCCGAAATTGTTGAATCTCACCTTCCTAAAGGTACATTCATTGATGTCATTGCAAGTATAATTGTTTGCATCCAGAGTGTATGCTGGATCACAGGCACATCCTTTGTGACCATCAGAAGTAGTAATACAAAACTGTTCGCATTTGTCTTCTCCTGATACACAAGGTCGTTTTTTCGGACAGTTGAGTTCATCTAATGCGTGAAAAATGAAAATTTTGTTTTGCTTCCGAGCTTTTATTATTTTTGTATTTTACTGGTAATTTTTTTATTACCATCTTTTTCTGGACAATCGAATGTTCCGTCACATAAATATTTTCTGCTTATACACTGATGATGATGATGACGAATAAAAAATGATGAAGTTGTTACATTTTCTGGATGGGTATTTTTGCAGAGATATTGAGTAGCTTCGCAAGTAACTGTGCAGTTCTCTTCATCGTCGCCATCAGAGCAATCAAGAACACCATCACATTTCCAGTTCATCTAAGTGTTGAACAGTCGGTCAGGATTTTTCGTCATTTGTTTTGAAAGACAGAGCTTTCAATGATAAACAGTAGATTTTAGGATGAAAAGCTCAATAAAAAATTTTTTCAGTTTACTAACGAATCAATTACGACGGCTAAGTTTGTGAATATAAATTGGATTTTTAGTTGAACTAACAACATATTATTTATGAAGATTTCTGACTAAGTAAAACATGTCATTAAACAGTTGACTTGGCATTATTTTACGCTAAAGTAAAAATTTTTTGGAATTCAGTAATTTTTAGGATCATGGAATAGTTAAACCTATTTCAAACTATTTGAAGACAGTTGGGTGAAAATTATTATTTGCGAAACATGTTATTCATCTTAAGCTCAGACTCAGACAATATTTCACTCACTGGAATACAGTTCCCCGCTGAGCATGCGAATTCCTCGTTATCTTTACAAGTCTGTATTCTGATTGGTTTCATGTTTTTGCAGTTTTTCTCATCTTCGCCGTTATTGCAATCGAGTTGCTCATTACACACGAGCGATTTCGGTAGACATTTTCCATCGGAGCATCTAAACCATGTTTAATAAATGGGTCAAGAAAATTTCTGTTATCAATAAAATTTTGTATTACAATAAGTATGTAAAGAATTTTTCAATATTTATGAGATATATTGGAAGTTATCGCGATTCTTGAAAACTTCTAGGAATATTTCTAGGACAATTTTTCTTTTGTTTTATCATTCAAAAGTGATTTGACGGGAAATCAAGGGTAAATATTAAATTCTCTTTCTCAAATCTTACCTGAATTCCTGGTCATTGCAAGAGCTTGTGTCATTCGATGGACAGTTAGTTTCATCGCTATAATCTCCACAGTCATCGTCACCATCGCACCTGGTCACATGTGATTACAATGTGATTGCAACGTGATTACAATGCGATAACGTGTGATTGCAAGTGATCAAAAGCCTACTCTTCAAATCCATTATCTTCGCATGAAATTTATGTGATGTTAACATCAAAAGTCCACAAAAAGTTTGTTGGTTACAACATATAGATTTTGATATTTTTGTTTGCATTCTAGCATATGAATATTCACGTATATTTAGTGCGGATAAAGTGCCACTCAAGCCATTGAATAGTGTGCAAAAATTTATTGTGAAGATCATCTTTCACAAAAATAGACACTACTCTTCAAAATTCCTTTACACGGAACAGGAAATTTTAGATATCGAGAAGGCTTTTTTACAGAGAACAGTCAAGTATTTCTATTCAGACTTTCAGAAGGAAGTAGGCCAGTTAGACAAAAGGTTTTATAGAACAAGAATGCTGCTAACACCATCCTTCACAAAATCATTTTATAGTAGATCTTTTTGTTGCACGAAATACCGAATTTTCAATAAATTACCGAATGAGCTGAAGAAATTAGACCATATTTTTCCTAAGACCAAGATAAAGAATTGGCTTACAAGTCTCGAAAACGGGGCCATCAATCGAATTTTATATGTGTAGTGTCAGGAATGTGTTTTTAGTAATTCCATGTAGTGTTTTTTTTTTTTTCACAACGAAAGATTTATTGAACGACAGTATACGCATTTTATATTATAAAATTGATCTACACATTGAAATTTTTGAATAAGAATACCGCATTTGGATTGTATAATACTATAAAGATTTTCTTTCTGACGACAATTTCCTAGAATTATTCTGTTTCTAGATAGGGTGTTTTATTCTTACATTTCATTTTCGTACAATATTTCTTTTATGTCTTGGCGGCAGTCGACAGGAACGTAATTTCTATTTCGGGTTTGATGTACTGATACCGTACGCAAATTTCGTAAAACCGCCAATAAATAAATGAATAAATTAATAAGAACATGTTCTTCACAAAAGTGACCACTGTGAGTAACGTGTGATTACGTCGTGATTGCATGTGATAACGATTTGATATTACACGTTAATTTCAAAAGAAGGTAAAAAGTAAAAACAAAAGAGAAAAATAAGATATATTTACCTGTATATCATTGGTATGCATCTAGGGTAATCACATTTGAAATGGTTTTCCTTGCACTGAATTTCCGGAAATTCTATTTCTGTCGAAAAATTGTCAAGTCAAAAATAGAATCCAGAAAACGAAACAACTTGGACCTACCGCATTTTTGTTCGTCTGAGCCGTCTCTGCAATCTATAACTCCATCGCAACGGACCTGCAGATTATACAATAAATTTATCAAAGTGACGAGATGTTAACCATTACTTAATATTTCCATAAAAATTACTGAATGATATACATAGAAAAGTATGTCTAATGACTAACCAGGTCGTTTATACAAGTTCCATCGTAACACATGAATTCGTCATCGTTACAGGTTCTGTAAAATATAAAAAATGTTTTGATGATTTATCGAAATGTTTATAGGAAGGAACTACGTTGAACCATTTTGGCATAAATAGAATTTTCAAAAATTTGTCTGATTGCGCATTAGTCAATTATTGTCAGCTTGGCATTTAATATTTTTGGCAATCTTGAAAGTGATGATTAATGACGTTTTTGAAAATCTCAACTGGTTTTTTGACTATTGACGAGTTTAAGCAGTTCAGCAATTCAAAAAAATTGCTGAACTAAGGATTTGCCTTAATTCGACATTTTGGATAGTTAATTACGATGTTTTCTTAACTCGCCATTTCATAATTTAGGGGTGTAAAAAGAGTTTGAAGAAAAAAAATATCTATCTTGTCATAACAAACATTTATTTTCTAACTTGCAAAAGTTAAATAATGCCTAATTAGGTTTTTTAACAGTTAAGGAATTGTGGTATTATATGTATACAAGGAAATCCTACAATTCATTAACTGTTAAAAAACCTAATTAGGCATTATTTAACTTTTGCAAGCTAGAAAATAAATGTTTGTTATGACAAGATAGATATTTTTTTCCTTCAAACTGTTTTTACACGCCTAAATTATGAAATGGCAAGTTAAGGGAAAATCGTTGTCAACTATCCAAAATGACAAATGAAGGCTAATCCTATCGTTTTCTTTGGTAAATATCTTTTGAAATATTACAATATAACTCTTCCGTAATATTTTTTGGTTTGAAAAGGCTTTTTTAAGTCATTTTCGTATGCGACTTCATGGCAACGTTCAGGCGACATTCAGGCGACGTTTAACGTTGCATCCCGATTGCTAGGGCAGTTTGGAATTCGAGAAATAGCTTTAGAAATTTGAATTTTTAAACAGTTTGGCTATTTGGACAGTTTTTAATTGAATAAAAAACTGTCAATATTATCAAGACTGCACAAGAAAATGGATGAGTACCAAAAGAAAGTAAGACACGGTGAAAAAGTTTCAGGCTCAGAAAAGAGTGAAAAAATTATTATTCACTCCAGTGAGAAAGATCAACAAAAATTTTGATAAATGAAAGGTCTAGAATGGTCTCTCAGAGCCACATTTATTTTTTGTCTTCAATGTATGTATTCCATCAATATTTCGACCTCCTACTGAGTCCTCATCAGGATCTTTACAAAAATTTAGAAAAATCTCTTATAATAACATGTTAACAAAAACAATCTGAAAGAAGACCAATCAAAAACAATTTTTTTTACTCACGATTACGAAAGTTCTTTTCTTCAAAAAATTGCGATCGGCAAGAATCCGGTTGGAACTAACCATTATTAAAACTTTCTATGATTGAGACACAATCACAATTAAATCGTTATTTTTTTCAAAAATAATACATATGCATACAAAAAAGTGCGTCCATATTCTTTTTAATAACTTGCACGAGTAGTCGACGACGAAAAACAACAAAAATTTTGATCATGAGTTTTGGTTTTTATCGACAATTCTTCCTTACATCGAATAAAATGTTATTAGAAATTATATTGTATTTTTCGTACGTATGAAAATTTTATGTATTTCAATTGTTTATAATGTGTGTTCGAGTAGCAAAATATGTAACCAATTACTGAAAAATTAAAATATTTCATTACGACCATTTGCTTTACATATGGTGTGTCTAAAAAGCCTGCAAAAAAAGCCATTTTTTGTCTCAAAAGCATGTATGGTCTAAAAAAGCCTACTTTTTTGCCTGCTTCGCGGACAAAAATCGGCTTTTTCTTCACCTATGATACAAAAAATCGTTTGCATCATAGAAAATGTACTATTTCATTACACATTAGGTGGTATCATAGACCAGTTATGAACGCCAGCGATCACGAATTCGATATCAGTCCGAGGCAAGAATTTTTTGAGGATGGTTTAATGCATTTTTCAGTTGTCACCGTCACCAACAATTTTGATACTACTCATTTGCAATTAATTCAACTGTAAAATGAAATTCGGTAATTATGATTGGGTTGCACATGCCGCCCAATTTTTTATATCCACTGAAATACATTCTAATTAAATTTCATTGAATTTCAATCTAGATTTTCGGCAATAAATTCGATAACAGTGAATCAATCCAATCAATACGAAAAATCTACATCAATCTCTATTGAAGAAGATCAGAAATTTATGATTAGTCAAAACACTATGGTTGCACGGAATCAATTTAATATTATTTCTGTGTTCCTTTATTCTCGTTTTTAAGTTTCTCTTTGTTTGTCCAACAAAGACAAACTTCATTTGTCAAACTTCATTTGTTCATCACTCTTCATTAAGAAGACAAATAATACTCTGAATAAACAGGAAGATATAAGAAATTTGAATGGTGTATATGATAGATATTTGGGTTTGGTTTAGAATTACAAGAATTGATAAGCTTCCAGTGTGTTTTGATGATGAGAGTTTTTTCCTTCGTGACTTTATTTGATGGCTAGTCGTCATTAGTACGTGTTGCTGTACACATATTGAACACACAATTTCTTGATTTATTTGAAATTTCATTAAGATGACGACGATTTTTTACTGATTAATTGTGATTGTTTTTGTGAATTTAACGATGGTTGACTTGAACCGGAAACCTTTAACATCAATCACAGATTTATGACGTGAACATTATATATAATTGTAAGTGGATTGGATGATAATTATGTTAAAATGTAATTTCAAATGATTGTTTGTTAACGATTTGGTTTTGTTTTAATTTTATAAGGATCCTGAAGAGGACCTGATGTAAGGTCGAAATATTGATCCGATTATTAAACTTTTGGTACATGAAAGAATTTGGCTCCGTGTGATCATTGACCGTTTTTATCCTTGAATACTGTTCTGGACGGAGCGCTTGGTCAATTAAAACTTATTCATAAGCTTTTATCTTCTACTTATCAAAAAATGCTGTATAATAAACGTCAAAACAGAACTTTCTATAGAATTTTAATGTATGTATTTACTGATACTAGTTACATTAAATGTTGGCTAAACTGTAAAGAAATACAAAATGCATGAATCGTAGAACGTAGTGAAATATTCGATAAGTTCAAAAAAATTGTTAAGTGTTATATGATAATGTTGTAATAAAGTAAAATATCAAGCTTCAATTTCTATTTTCTTGTTTCAATATCGTATTTTCATAGTTTGAATTATAATTTTAGTTTTTTAGCTTATCAAGAGAACCTGTCTGTTAAATCTAGTTTACTTCCTTGCATCGAATTTTTCCTTTTATATACCGATGACATCAAGTTATGTCATTGGTACGAAAGGAAATATTTTAATTAAGCAAAAGACTGTAGTTTTAAACTTTAAATATGCGTATTTAAAAATTTTTCAGTTTGTTTTCTTTTTTTTATAAGTTTACTTGAGAACAAACCCAGAAACTGCTTTCGAACGAGTACAATAACGTGGTAGAGTTGCGGAATCGGCAATTCGATTATAGTAGATTCTTCACAATCCTGATGTATCTGTATTCAATTGTTTAGTATGAAAATTCAGGTTTCGAAACGGTATTGACCGAAAATATAAATGTCAACGATCTTGTTTAATAATTGGCAAATATCAAGTGAAAACGTATTGTTGTCAAATCAGATGCAGTAAACATTTGTCTGTGTGATTTCACATGCATAGATTTTTTTTATACCTCAAAACTTGTGAAGTTCACAGAGAAAAAAAGTGAATACGGTTTTTCAGTACTAATAACACAAAAACTCTAGGATGTTCCTTAACAATTTCACCTTTCGACATTTTCTTTTTTTTCCAGGGAGAAAAGGAGAAAATCGCGTTTAAAGAAAAATGCGTGATACATTTTGCCAAGTATATGCGGATTTAGTACATATATTAGGAATGAATAATACGTATTATTGACACAAACCTAACAATTGTTTGATTATCTTGAACATATACATTTTTACAGTCATCACAAGAACGACAAAATGAAAAGAAAAAATTTTTTTTATCATTAAATATTTTAAATTCAAACAGAAATTCATTATTTGCTGATAAACTTGTGTCTAACTATAGCGAAATGTTAACTGAACTATAAAAAAAGTAAATTCAACTTGATGAGTACAATGTCTTTTCTGAAAACCCCGTGTTTTTCAGCTGGAGTGTGGTTAAAGACAAATCAAGGTTGATTCGGTGAATTTGTTGAAATGAAGATATCAAAAATTTAGTGATAAACAACATTTTCGAGAAAACCGTATTCTAAAATCACACTGAGAAAAACTTAAGTAAATTTTACTAAAAAAAAATTGTTCATTTTTAGTAAGAACGCAAAAATACAGTTGTTTTTACTAATCTGCTAGACAATTAAAAGTTTAAGGTATATTCTTTTGCTGTGGCAGAGAAAAGCTTCCAGAAAGACGAGGCTTGTTTCAATTTTACGAAACAGAATCGATTGAAACACTTAATGTCTATTTGTTATCTCTATTTAATTTGATTTTTGATCTACGTGTATTCTTTTCTTTATTACCGCTT
Organism: Platygaster robiniae; assembly: GCA_028476575.1. NCBI lineage: Eukaryota > Metazoa > Arthropoda > Insecta > Hymenoptera > Platygastridae > Platygaster > Platygaster robiniae. Next base: position 17,681,668 of record CM052029.1, on the reverse strand, counting down.
TTATTTTTCCGTGAGTGATTGCTGTAAAAAAGTCTTTCTCTCAAAAATAATGGTCATATTTTTCAAATTCTAAGGTTCGGTATAAATAACGGAATTTGCTGTTCCGTGATCAAAAAGAAACTCTCTTCATCGATATCTGCCGAGAAAAAATTTTTTTGTTATTGTTGAGAAAAACACGCTTATAGAAAAATTGTCAGCAAGTTATTGAAATTCTCACATTTACCCCGCTTGCATTAAAACATCCGAAGTTTTCGACATGCTGAAACGCACGAGTTGCGATGCAGAATTAACCTTTACTGATTTAGAAAAACCATGAACAAAACGGAGCACACCAGTTGAATTTTCGATTTCAGGATATGTTTCCGAGTTTCGTTTACGAGTACTCAATTTCACATTTCTAAACGCTGGTTCCTATGAAACCTATGATTCATGATCAGTAAAACTAACAGAAAACTTTCGTTCTCACCCATATTGAATGATTAAGATGAGTGGAATTTACAAATCATGATTTTTTGGCAAACCCAATAAAAATTGTAATTGATTCAATTGAAAAGTGTAGTTGCACTAATAAAATTTTCCATTTAACTGGCATAAATTTCTCTGAGTGCATTTATGGACTTTTTTTAATCAATATTCTAAAATGATGATAAAATGTAGCGTTCTACATGATAAAACCCCCCTAAGCTTGAAAAAGATGCTTCTTCTTACAGATACATAAATGATCCAGTTGGAAAGCAAAAATAACATTCGTAGATGTAATGAAGCTTGTTTTCTATTACTATTCAACTACAAATGGTAAAATTATATACCAATCAGCAAAGAGTATTGATCAAAATTCTTGTGACTCTGGGCTGTTTCATTTCAAAGGAAAGAAGCTGCTTGTTTTCTACGCATTAAAGAAGAGCATGCAATGCGATTGCGGCTTCATAATTAAAAATGCCTCAGCTACTTACTACTTGTAATTGACACTGGGAATATCATTTATAAATCAGTTCTGATCATTTTGAACTGTTATCGTAATCATTGATGTTATGCAAAACACAACAGTAAGAAGCGAGAAACGCACAATAATTTCAACAGCTCTTTTAGGATTTTGAAATTTTTCACTGTTTTAGCAATTTCACAGTCTTGATAAATTAATCAAAAATGATCTTAGGTCTCTGTCAAAATCATCAAACTGTTTTATTGTCTAGATTTTCAGAACTGTGAAAAATCTGGTCAGCCTGAATTCAAGTGAACTAAACGTAAAGTTCGTTTGATTTGATCTAAGCGAATTGGTTTTTCAGTAAGAAAATGGAATCGACAAATATTTAATGAATTTTTTTGTGCTTGATTGGTTTTTTTTTTCGTGTGAGTACAAACTTGTTTTTACAATGCTATACGTCTCCGGTATAATTTCTGCATGGTTAGCTGAGAATATCGTAAAGTTTTCGGCTGAATGAAGGGATGATGAAAAATGTCTGACACGCGATCATCGGAAAAGGAGCATTTTTGTCGCAACAATGCTTTCAGGCACATGCACGTCCATTGACGTCACTGTTCTGTTAGAACGACATCTGTTCTCGAGGGTTATTCTCGCAGTGTGAACAAGTGCCGTCGTAACGACCCTCATTTTTCTAAGTACCTCGCCGAGGCTGTCAGGAGGCAATCAGAAGGAAGGTGCTTTCATTTGGCCCAAGTTCAAAAAAAACGAGAGAAAAAAAATGAAATGTTTATTCTAGTCTGGAAATCCCGAAAGCATATACAAAAAATTGACTAGTATCTATGTATTTCATTCATTTATCACTCAAAAATGTACGTCGGAGAATTCCCATAAAAGTAAGGATAAAAGGAAATTAATTCGAAAGTTTCTTCACATTCACCAATGATAAGAAAATATCAATTCTAATCTCGGTTATTCGATTTACTCTCGTCGCTGAAAAGTGACATGAATTTTCCTGACCCGAGCTAATTAACCAGGGGTAATTATCAAGTTCAAAGAACATTATCGTTGAGAGTAATTTAATAGCAAAGTTATTTTTTTGCCTGAAATGAGAGTATGGTCGATATTTTCACAGAATCCGCAATCGTAATGGTTGCCTGGCAACCATTCTCTTTTGCTTCGGAATCTGGATCAAGTCCAGATTATCGGTTCATGTTATCGTCTAAAAGTTGATAAACTTTTTGCAACTTTTCAATGCATACGAACTCTACGCCATACATGTATATCACTAGCAAAGTAAAGCGAAAATCCCTGAATTTCATAACAATATAACGATGTTTCCAATGTGACTGATTCTTTACTGGGAAAAATCAAGAAACAAGGGCAATGCGAATCACTCAATGGACTAATTTTTCAACTACCGCAGCTTCGAAGGTATAAAAGTAGGAAAAATCCTCCCTGAAGCAAATAAAACTCGTGAAACCGGCTACGGATATACTCTCGAGCAAAGTTTGTGAGAAAAATTTATATCGATAATAAAAATGCCGTTGTTCAACAAAACCGGGAATTGTAATAAAAAAGCGAACAAAGAAAAAGAGCATGGAAACGATCACTCACTTCTCAAAATCACAGTTTTTCTCGTCACTGAAATCCTGGCAGTCTGTAAAATACAGAATAGATTGAAAAATAAAATTTAATACGATGCACCGTAAGAATGTTTGTATAAAAACCATTTTCATTATCGCAGACCCAGGAGCTTTTGATGCAAAGCCCATTTTTGCACTCGAATTCATCGCTAGTACAATTTGCCACGTTTCCTGGAGTTGAATAATTTTTATCATATAAGTCATTGCAAAATATTATATTAAATAATTGCTGACTTACCACAATGTGATTCGTCAGAATAGTCACCGCAGTCATCTAAAAAAAAAGAATAATTGATTCGTTATTAAATAACAATAATTTGTGCTGAGGTATAATTGTATTATTTCATGAGTATACGTTTTAAAAAACAATGGAGTATGGATGTCACAAGAATTATGTCTAATTTATGTGAAACTAAATGGAAAAATTTGTTCCTGACTTCGGGTTGATTAATTAAATACTCGAGAACATCCAAATATTGGGGGAAATGATTAACTAATTGATCGAGTCATAAATTGGAATTGAAATCATACCGTCGTTATCGCAGAGAAACTCCTTCAGAATGCAAATTCCTGAATTCGGGCAACGAACGTGAAGAGTGCTATTGCAGTTTTGCTCCTCGTGGCAATTTATTTCATCCTCCGCATTTTCGCAATCAACCTAAAGCAAGATATGGATTCTTTTCAACAAGTTTTTTTCATCTTTCAGGATTGGCACAATAAAATATCGAGCACAGACATCAGCAAATTTCTTAAGATATGAAGTTTTTTTGTTTTGCTGAATTCAGACAATCTGATACCTACAAATATTATTTATAGAGGTTTCGAATAGTTTTCTCAAGTGTTAAAAGTTTTTTATCATACATATGGGAGGACGTAGGTCTTTACATTCTTCATTTAGGTAAAATTACAAGATTGGGATTTCACAGCTATTTTTCAGTAGTAGAATAACCGTTCTACAAATTTTGATTTTATAATCCTTAGAAAAAGCCTTTTATTGCATAGTTAGTTAAAAAAGTGCACTGATTATTGATGTTAAAGCAATTTCACTGTGCGTTATTAATAGTATTGACAGAGCTTTTTACCGTTCCATCACAGTATATGTCATAGCTAATGCAGGAGCAGGACGTTTTACAGAGAAATTGATCTTTGCTGCACTCCAAAACGCAAGAGCCTCGGATAATGTCATCATTCTCATCTTGAATGAGAGTCTTTGAATTCAGACCAGGAACGTTTGATTCCCTTATGCCATCGATATTGTACCCTTTAATCCTACTGCGATCGTCCGTAGGAGGGTTCACATCGTAACCTAATTTGTGATTAGAAAAAAAAAAAAAAAAAAAAATATCTCTTTGAATAAAATATATTTTAAAAATTGTGGCTGTTCAATATGCAGCTGATTTTTTAAGTTAATACCTAATTATGTATTATTAATCATGTTTTGTACAAAAAAACCTGAAATGTCATTCAAATAACTTAACTTTGAAGAAAGAAAATTTCTTGGTTTCTCAATTTCTAAAGATTTTTCAAATTCATTAACTATTACGAAAATTCTAGACAAGCAGATTTTTTAATCTACGAAATTTTCGAATTTCACAGGACAGTTGACCTGTAGAATAATTAGAATTTATTTATAGATTCATAAAATTTTCGAATTACATAGGGTAAAGGCGGGTAATATGAGACGGCTGGTATTATGGGACACTCCGTCCTACATCTTGCTTTTTTGATAGCAATTATTGCGATCTTAAATTCATCTATCAATATCAAGTGCTCTGAAAAAGTCGGTGAAGCCGTTTTATTGCTGAACTTTGTTTCATTACATATCTCGCGTCACTTCGATGAAGCACTAAAAAAACAGCCATATATTTTCAAAGTATCACTGAAAAAAACGTTTCGCTGGTTCAGCCGAAAAATGTTCTCCTCCAGCTAATCAAACTGGTTGATATAGGCAGAGCACAACTTTTGAGGTGCGACAGCACAATTTTTGCGCTAGAATTAGCTAAGGGCAACTTGCTGTCCTAGCACAAATTTCTTGGTGCCGTAGCATTTTCTTGTACTGGAATGACGGGAGTCATTGAGTGTCTCAGCCTAACGAAATGTGTTTTTTAAACTAGAACTTTTTCTCGTTCTGCATTATAAAGTAGTTGAGTCAATCAGAGTTATGCGCTGTTGTAGCACAATAAATTAGGTAATACAACCTATAAATTTTTGAACATGTACAATAACTTTTATCTCCTTGAGCCTTCCCGACAAGTTCGAGTAAAAAATTGGTATTGCTGGAGTGTTGAATATTTCTAACTGTTCCAGCTAAAGTTACTTGCTGAACTGTAGAAACCGTTACAAAAAATTTTTTAACATTTAACAGGTTTTTTCATTCAGAAGTAACCACTATTATTTTAGTGATGTCTAGTGTCACGAGCGAAGCAAGGAAATGACAAGTTTCTTATTATTTTTGAAGAAGATTTGTTAGGCTAAACGCCTAGGACAATATTTCCTTGATTTTGACGAAACAGAAAAGGATCCTCCATAGACAACGGCCTATGGTGACCCTTTGTTCGACTTTTTTTTTTAGGGAGTCGGGAAATTGTTTTAAGGATAAAGAAAAAGTCTGGATTACAATTCGAATATTCTTTTACAAGATTTATTATTTAACATTATTTCTGTTACACATGATTTATACAATTGGATGATAATTACTTTATAATCATTAGGTTTGACTCTGGCTGAATTCCGGCAAATATTCAATTAAGATTATCCTCAGTAATACTGGGATCCGCGAGGGGTATGTCTAACTCCTTTTTGGGAGATCCTTCATTCAATCTAAGCTTTCGAATTTCCTTACAATCCCTACATTGAAAATCTATTTCCTTATCTGGTAAAACCAAAATAACCCCGTATTCTTTTGAGGCCTTTCGTGCTAATTCTTTTTCTATTTCTTTTATCGACGTTTCTCGCAAAGGTGGGAATTCTCTCAATATCCTTATTTTATGGTAAACTCCTAATAGTCCTTTCTCTTGGAACTTTGCTCTTTTCGCACTGGGCTTTAATCTATGTCTCCTGGCTTGGCTTTTCAAAGCCCAGAGGAGATCTCTCGCGGCAGGCACTATAACAAAGAAAGATTTGTAATCTGGCTCGTTTGACAACTAACCCCGATAGTCCATTAAAAATAGATCCTCTTTTCAAATTCTTATTAATGATTCCTCTGAATTCTACTGATTCTTAGGAGTTTTTGTGAAAGGACTCTCAAGTTATGTTTGGAAACTACCATAGTTTTTCGAGCAACCGATCTCAAGCCTCTTTCTCGCTTTCAAACTGTCGAAATTATCATCTCAGCCAAATTTGGGACGCTACCTCGGCTTTGATGACACTTGAACAAATTTGAAATTAAGAAATTTCAAAATCAACAAAATTCCATTCTAATGCAATATATAATTACTTGTTAGTGTAAATTAAACAAGCTAACAACGAATATTCCCTGGAGTACAACTCCGGTATATAGGTTCAGTTGAGAGCTGGCAAATCAACGAATAAACGGGCTATAGGTCGTCGTTATGTCAGACCGTGGACCCTGGTGGGATTCGTTCCTTGGCTTGCTTAAGGACCTTTTTGGGCTTCTATAAAGAAGCTAGCAGGTTAACAGTTTTGGATCGACTCCGATTTCTTCGAGAATGTCGAGGGTTTATATACCCGAAAATGAATGAAAAATGAAAAGGAGGGGACATCCACGTATGAAAGAAAAAGGGAATTATGAAATGCTTGGTCATGTTCCCTGTTTTTGAAAAGTACAAAAGAAAAAGTAAAATAATGACACACGGATTGGCTTTCTGTTAAATCACGGAAGTGATTGTGCTATTCTTGCACTCCGAAATTGGTTAATAATGTCGAGTAGCTAAATCGTGGTCATTTACGTACCGAATTTCGTACGTTCGCGTCCGGTGCGAATGGCCTGTAATTTTGATAGTAATAAGAAATTGTTTTTCGTCTGGGTCATTTCCTATTCTAATCTATGATGCAAATTGCTCCTCGTATGACTAAATGATAATAACGAAATATATGAAAACATAAAAAAAAATAAAACAAAATATGACTTGAATTTAAATATGGACGAGCGAATTTTACCTCGCTCGTCACACTATAACATATATTCATACGAATTTTCTGAACTGGTGAAATTTCTCGCGTTGCTGGGATTCGATCTCGGGTCGCCCACGAGGAAAACTGGTACTCTGCCAGCGAGCTATTGGGTCCACTTACCAATATCTTGAAAATATTCAACTCAAGAATCTTGTACTGGATGAGCAGCAGTTTGACTTAAACTAAACATGTTGCGTTAGCTTATTATTTGTTGGCTCTAGTGAATTTGTATTGGGGATGACAGCATTGCATGTTATCTTTGTTAGCTCTCCAATTATAACAACAACAGCCACACTAACTAGGTAGAGCAGCTAAGAACTTGATCCATGAAGCAAATGAATAGTGGGTCAAATAACAACAAAAATTATTTTGAACATTTACGATAAATATGCTCTTTTTCCTAATTATAAGAGCTGGAGTAACTAATTACAGAGTCATTCAAACATGTTCGCACTTGCTACACCAGATTAAAAAGAAAAGGAGTACCAGCCAATATATACTTGCTGATTCAGCAAATTACACTTGCTGTTATAGCAAAAAACTGCCAGCTTATGTACTCTTAGCTGCCACAGCACAACCTTTTTTTTCAGTTTACTATGACTTAAATTTAAAAAAACCAATTCAATCAAAAATTGTCCCCATCCGGTAACATTGAAAAATAGCCTGAACCTTCAGAAAAATATGCTAAAAATTAAGCTTTCTTATTTTTTATTTCACCACTCAAGTTAATTACGAACACCTTTCATATACTTTGCGTGTAATATGAGGCACTTCATTGCAGTTAATATAAGGACATCGAATATTTATTCCCGGAGTACTTTTTATTACTAAGTGTTTTTAATTTTTGAATATAAAGAAGAAATTACCCACTTACATAATCATCTGGAGTTTATGAAATAGTATATTACACAACAAGTTGAGTATCGGGAGCTTAAACATAGTTGAATAGTAAACGTGAAGTTGGCGACGCAGAGCCATATGGCTTTCCGTTGTTAACTTGACGTTTACGGTGAAGCTATCAATACTCAAAGAATTGTGTACTATATTCTTCACAATGATTGTATCGAAAAATCAATTTGGGCATCTGTCAAGTATGGTTAACTGAGCGACTTCAGGTTGGTTCATCTACGCCATGCTTGACAGATGTGGTAAATCGATATTTCGATACTCGAGTTGTGAAAAATGAATTTGTTTTCTACACTTTGGTAAGTATTCTTCATTTGTCGATTTAAGTTTATCACTTCATATTTACCATACTATAATTGCTTCATTTTCGCTATAATATATCCTAAATAAGTACAATATTGAATTTACAGCCGATTTTTCGAAAAATCTTCACATCTTGGACTTTTTTTTAAGTGTCTAAAAAAATGACAAATACATGGAAAGATTGCCAACAATTATGTTAATATTGTTCTACAGGCTTCATACAATCATTGAGAAGGTTCAATGGATTTTTTTTCTGAATAAGGACAAAACCAGAAGTAAATTGAACAATAGTTTCTCATAAAAAACTTTAAAAAAGTAAAAAAAGGTTGGCGGGCTTACAGGAAAAATTATTTTCTATACATGTAGCAAAAGATTACAAAAAAAGAGCTTAGGTTTTTTCAACGACAGAAAGTTACATAAAACCTTTGACTTATGATGTAGGTATACAATAGTGATCAACAAAAAGTTATGATACCTCATTAGCGGGAAATCCCTCCATAGTTTCAAAAATACTTCTAATATTTTTTTTATGTTGCGTAAGAAACGTGAAATAATAACAAGGAAATTTACGAAACGCAATCGATTGAATACGTTTCACTAAAAGTTAATGATTATTTATCCTTGCATACCTTTCAAAAATTTACAAAAAGGCCCGACAACCCGCTTGTTGTATGATAATAATGGTGGTTATTACAAAACTACACTGAGAGAAATGAATAAGTGGAATTAGTGGTTAACTAAATTTTGTATTTAGCCTTGAACGGACATTTCTATTAGTGTACATAACCAATTACATCGTCAATCTACACTGACTATTTCGAAGACTGCAGTCTTGTTTTGTAAAGCTTATTTAAATTCCAGCAAAAACGTTATCAATTTTTATTTGATATTTCTATGCGAGAACAATCACATGCACGTTATTATAACGTCAAATTTTTGTATCAATGCTTATTATATCATCGGAATACAAACTATTATCATCGAAGTTAAAACCCTGGTCCTGACAATGACACACGCTCCACACTATGATGCACTGTGAGAAAATACCCCAACAGATAACTTCTTCGTATAAGAAGGTCACTTCATATATTTTCTCATACAGGTTGTTATTATTCTCAAGTCAGATTTGTGTTATTACTCCTATGTTATGATTGTATAACTGTTAATTGCTATGTTTTCAATAATTCTCTAGTGTGTTGAAAATATAGAGTGTTCTTCACGGAATCATGCATCTTATAACTTGCCATATAAATAATAACTGATATATGTATGAGGTTATAAATTTTGACATGACGCTTCTTAAAATATGTTACAGATGTACGCTTCATGAAAACAAGCGGGTTTTCGGGCCTTTTCGTGAATTTTTGAATGGTATGAAATGATAAATAATCATTAACTTTAAGTGAAACGTATTCAATCGATTGCGTTTCGTAAATTTCCTTGTTGTTATTTCACGTTTCTTACGCAACATAAAAAAAATATTAGAAGTATTTTTCAAACTATGGAGGGATTTCCCGCTAATTAGGTATCATAACTTTTTGTTGATCACTATTATATACCTACATCATGAGTCAAAGGTTTTATGTAACTTTCTGTCGTTGAAAAAACCTAAGCTCTTTTTTTGTAATCTTTTGCTACATGCCCCATCGTGCATCTTCTAATATTAGAGCTATTAGAAGATACACGATATGGTGTATAGAAAATAATTTCTACTGTAAGCCCGCCAACCTTTTTTTACTTTTTTAAAGTTTTTTTTTTTATTGGGATATCATTAGTTTTCGTATATTGATCCATCAGTGGATTTTCAGATGAATTCAGTCAAATTTTTCGTATTCCATGGAATGCATTTAATGATCCGTACGTATTTATAAAGTTTATGTATAACAGCGAAATTTGAAATGTTAATGTTTTGTTTTTTTCTCTAAAATCAATGCATAGGATCCCTTCGCTAATCTCAGCTAAGACACCTTTTGTATTTTTTCGTCATTTATTACATATCACGCTGTACTCTTGCCACATACGTATTTCAATATCGTTGTAGAATGCCCTTGGCGCAATTCTGAGCCGTGGTGGAAAATTGCACCTTTCAGTGTATGCAATGCCCCTGATATTTTATGTTCATTTTGATGAATAGCTTTGATGGAAATTTTTTAACTTTATTCTGGCATTTGTTTCACGATCAAACGAAGCAAATTTTACATATTTAAGAAATTTTTAAAATTGGCAAATAAGAAAAGAGGAAACTTGCATGGATACTGATGTATAAAAAAATTTGTTATTTTATATCTCAGAAAATTAATATACATTTAGTAACTGGTTGAATAGATTGTTATTGTAAGGATAGTAAACATGTTCTCTTGCAGGAGAACTGTCAAACGACAGTTTGACAATTAGTTATGTCTGTGTATACCATATGTCTCAATGTTTTTTATTGACAAAAAAGTTATTTATTCAACTTGAAAAGTTTCTTGTACATACATTGTTTCGATTTGTGTCGATCACTAATCGAATATGTATTCTTTTTTTTTTCTCGTTGATCATGGATGAACAATCACGATAAAAATGCAAACATACATTGTTTTTCCTCACAAATATTCACTTTTTTTTCCCGATGATTTTTTATTATTGTGACACTGTTTTCACTTATTCAGGCCCAATATATACCCTGACATACAATGATAATGCATATGCTGGTTTATTTTATATTACAATAATATTTTTTATTGATGTAATTTTTATTGATTTGGTAATAATAATAAAATTTGCATTTATTTAGCATTTATTTCATCATTCATGCTCATCATAGAGTCGCGAGCGCTGACTTTAGCACCATTTGTTGGATTCGAAAATAGATGGAAAAATTCTGGGCCTCTGATTGGCCGACGAAAATAAATTGACAGCTTTGCTCATGAGTGAAAAGAATGCTGGGCTGTTATTCGTTCAGAGCAGCTCAGAGCCTCTAACAGCCACCAGGATTGGATAAAGCAAAGTAGAGCACAACCTGAGCATGTGCTGATCCTAATTTTTACAGTAAAGACAGGGTTTCCTTTCTTCGCCTTGCAAGCCCGCCAAAGAAAATTCGACCGAATTTGTCTGATTACCCGGCCTTACCCTATGTATAAAATTTTTGTACTCAAGTCATTTTATTTTATGAAGATCAATAGATTAATGATAATTGAAAAAGATTATTTTGAAGGATTGAAAGATTTCGCAATTTAGAGACAGCAATGTTTAGAAAATTTGAATTGTTTAAAATTTTCGACAGTTTTGGATATCATCAGGAAAATGAATTTTTATATCAATTGAAAAACTGTAAAGTGAAAATAAATACTTTCGAAATCAACACAGTTTCTAGGGTAGAAAACTGTTTCGTTCCAAAGTCTTAAGGTTTTAGGAACATTTCCATTTCTTAAGTCCGAGTTCTATCAGAAGCAAAAAAAAGGGATGGAGGAGAAGGGTCATTATTGTATACCTTCAGAATATATGCGTGATTATTTTTTCTTTTGATTAACAAAAAACTTTGAAAAACTAGAAAAGCATTGAAAACTAAAGGGAAATCTTCATGAGTAAGATTTTTTATAACATTTGGAAAGTTTTCTAAAGTTTGTATATTGTTCGAAGTTTTGATAATAATAAATAATTGAAAAATCCAATGATCGACAATAATGTTGGAAAATTCAATAAATGTAAGGTTCTAAAAAATTCCCGTTGATTATTTTTTAGATTATGTTTATCAGCATTTTCTTCAACATATGCATAATTTTGAATTCAAAGTCGAAAAATGCTGTTTGGACAGAGCATTTAGAAGATTTTTTATTCATGCGTAATTTTATTTTCTTAGGGGAGAGTCCCCCTAGGTGGACATCCCCACAAGGTGGACACCCAGGGAAATTTTTTTTACATTGGGTGATAGCACTATGAGCTTCATGTCAGTATAACAGTTTGTGAATACGCAGTTTTTGGTTATATCATAAAGTTGCTGGTCATGGCTGTTTGTCTGTTCTACCACTCACTACGAAAAAGTCACTCTCAAAGTTTTGAAGACACTTCGTAGAACAGGGATACAATTATCGAAAACAGTGATTCCGAAAAGATAAGCACACGTTTGACCGTGTTTACGTGCTTGAAATGTTGGAAAATAAAGAAATATTTAAAATTGTAACGATTGTCGATAATTATATATGAAACATTTCTTAAATTCGGTGAATTTTAGAAATTCTTAAGTTTTGTTATGATCATTTTCTCCAAAATATATACATGATCATGTTTTTTATTTCAGAACAGAAATCTTAAAAGCTCGGAGTATTGAAAAGTTACGAAAAATTATACGAGTTTATAAAATTTGTTGAAAATTGAGTAGTTGAGATCATGTTCGCAATATCGAAAAATTAAAAAATATTGAAAATTCTAACAATTATCGATAATCTTGAAAAGTTTGATAAATTTTGAGAATTTTAGAAAATGTTTAAAAATATTGTAGGCATTTTTCATTACCATACTTCTTTTAATTATGCTAGTTAATGATGATAACGTAACGGTTTGCTTTTGTCACGTTACTATTGCGGCATATAGAGATTGGACCCAAAAGCCAATGTTGACTGGACTTGGCAATAGATGGCAGGCATCGTAGGAATAAAAAGTATAAGGCCAAGTTGAAAGTAATTAACGGCAACTATGGGTGGTTCGAAACCCACCTAAAATCCAGACACTCCACAGTTGTTGTGCGTGCTGGGAATATATATGTATAAGGCTTTGGGAACACGAAAGTTGCTTTGGATGTAAATCCGCCGATATACCTTATGGGCCAGGAGCGGTGGGGAGACACAGAGCTGTTTCGTGATGACCCTCAGAACTTCTTCTGATTATGCATGTGAAAGCTTTTTTATTTTTCAATAAAACAAGGAAAACTGAATATTCATTCGAAAATGATTAAAAACTTATTGTGCATTTTCTGGATTCAGAGTATTTAATCAATTTAATATTTAAGATTCTATTAATTTAGAACTTGAAAGTAGAAACCAATGAATTCTTCAATCTTTGCGAATATAAGAAATAATAGCGTTTGCAAAATTGTTGAATCTGACAAATCGATAATATTACGAAAATATCAGAAAATGTCCCAGAGAATATTTTATATAAGTCTAATACTTTGTTATTCGCTAATATTAACGCAAGATACAGAACAAAGCACACTATGTTTTAATTAAAAGCCAATAAAAAATCATCATATATTTCGAAGAGTTTCCTTATTATTTCAAATACAGTAGCTCTGGATTCTGCAGGGGAAAATCTATCTTAGACGACTGAAGATTATTCCTCTAGCTCAATATGAACGACCGTTAAAAAAATAAATCGACGTTTTTAAATTGTAAAGAATCGTCTTTTTTTCAAGCGCTTTTTACTCGTGGGAAATTCAAAGTCAACGGAAATCATGATAGAATTACCATCCAAGTCGAATCCATCAAAAGCGCCTTCGCGGGCTTTGGTCTTATCCAGGGCCCTGCCAATTCCCTGACCGTATCTACTCTGGCCATAAAATCCATCATTCCCTGGGAGAGAGCGCATGCCAGGAACGGGAGCACCGTTTCTGTAACTGGGCACGTCGTCCGATGAATCGTGTTCGGGCGAGAAAACCGGGAATCTCGGATAATCGTAAAGGCCAGGAGGCGGTAAACGGGAATGAGCTTTTTGGTGGTTCCCGCCATTGCCTGTACCGTAAGCACCGTACCCATCTGGAACTTCGTATGCTACGTCCACTAGAACAATAAATTTGAACAGTTTTCCATGAAGTTTTAGTTAGAAATTTTGAGAAAAAAATTCTTCAGTTTCATTTGATCCAACTGAATTTTAGTTGGAATAGGGCATCATTGAAAATTTCAGTCGTACTGATCGAATTCCCAGTCGCTATTTTATACAAAAAAAAGTTAGCAAGGTTGAATAAATATTTTTCTATTCCGTCTATTTTAGATTTAACTTATCAATGAAGGGTATTTTCGGTCCACAAAACAAAATTTTTCAGTGATGATAGTGTCGTAACTGAATATCTGAGTTGCACCTCTTCCAACTTGTTTCCAATAAAAATGATCGAATATTTCAGGGCAGCTATGACGCTAAGGAAATTTTTTATTTAGAGTAAACGACAATTTCTGTAAAATCTTTTTCATTTATTGATTGAAATAATGCAGTTAAAGTATCACCTCCACAATTTATTTAGGATTTTCATCAAAAAAATATATATGGAAGATATTAGCGTCCTTATAGACACTTGCAAAATTACAACTTGTTTTACTGTACCGTTTTTTGATAAAAAATTAGGAAAGTTTACATGTAGTCTTATAGCAGTTTTTTTCAATTTTCAACTATAGCACACTTAGGATTTCGGTAAAATTTTTTTTTGTTGGCACATAAATTACTTTGTAAAAAGCTTTAAACAGAACGAAGATTTACTGTACTGTTTTGGAAAAAAAAGTCAAAATGAAACAAACTTGATTTTTTCTGCATCGAGTCGATTAACTTGGCAACAGTGTATACTGTCTGATTTTAAGAAATGTTTAAGTGTCTTGACGCCGTTGACGTTTCTAACAATTTTGTAAATAATCATGTAGCCCAGTATAAAATCCATGCAGTGGTGGTCGGTTTGACGGTGATATAGTTTCATTTAATTTTAATTTTTTGGCTGAGTTTCGTGGTTTTCAGTATGCAACTGCAAATATATCTATTTTTATTTGCTGTCAAAATGCTTTTACGGTTTTGTTTATCATTGTTTATAATTTACAAAACAGAATCATATGACATACAAGGTTGGTTTCTCGCTCTACTAGAAAAGACGGCGCAATGCAACGTTGCTGGCGTCGAAAATAATGCCGTGATCTGAAATTAGTTAAAACCAATTTACTTTGCAACTATATTCATTCATGGAGGTTATGCCTTAAAGCGATTAAATCAATTTTTCTCTGTGCGAAAGCTTAAGGCTTATCGGGACTAGAAAATATGTATGTTACAATGGGTTGACATATCTAGAAAGAAGTAAAACTATTTAACATTCCGAGTCTTTGAAACTCATCGAATGAAAAAAAAATTTTCATGATTAAAGATGCTTTAAAATTTAGGTAAAAAACACTTGTGAGAAAGTTGTAATTTTTGTGAAAATTCACAAACATAGCTACATTTTCAACAATAAGAGATATTTTTCTGTTTTGCTTTTTTAATGTCCAAAACATTTTACTTCTTAAAACTTTGAAAATTTCGGAATGGTCAAATATTATACATGTATCAGTATCAAGAAAAACTAAAATTGAGTAAAAAAAGTTCTATCAAATTAGAGTAAAATAAATATATCTACTAGAAAAAGTAAAAATTATAATAATATCTAAACCGAATTAAATTGAACAAAAATGGCCATTTTTCAATTCCAATCATGTCTAAAATTAACATTTTTTCAGCGTTTGGTTTAAGAAAATTCCGAAAAAATTATTGCAGATCGATTTGATGCATTGATATCAAGAAAAAAATGAAAATTGCAACAAAATTATTGCGAAATTGAAAAAAATCATTACATACATGGCGGGTTGGTTCTTATTATTATGCTGACCTTATAACTTCATCCATTCATCCCTTCTATGTACTGTTGTACGTTGGTCGTAAAACCGAGAAAACCGTCAACATAGATAAGTTTTTCGGAACGGGAGATTCGAGCGTTTTCGAGAATGTTCTAGAACACTCGAAATTTCCCCGCTGACTTATCGGGAGATAAGAGCGGCGAGTGGGGAAAATTATCAAAGTTTCCTGATTGGCGCCCGGATCGCGACCAAGAAAGGACTTCAAGCATCGCGCGCGACAGAAGCGGCAGACTCCATCGAGCCTTTCTCGGCTCTGGAACTCCTCCCAACCCACCAAGCTCCTAACCTCGTGCAGCCTCTCTTGGCTCCGAGCCCATCCAATAAACTCCGCACCTCGAGCCTTTCTCGGCTCCGGGTTTTCCGCCGAATATCCTCGCACCGTGTAGCCTTTCTCGGCTCCGGAAAAAAACCAAGAACAAATCCTCGCCGTGTAGCCTCTCTCAGCTCCGGCCCCAGTTCCTCTCCGTGTAGCCTTGTCTCGGCTCCGGAATTCCCACCACTTTCCAAACCGTGTAGCCTTTCTTGGCTCCGGCACCCAAGTTACTTTTCAGAAACTCATCTCGACCAACTGGCCAGCGCAACTGCGCCACCGAGGGAATTATTCAGGGGCTCGTCTCGGCCAACTGGCCAGCGCTACTGCGCCACCGAGGGCCTACTTTAAAATTCTCTAATGTTAAAATCAGAAGTAAAATGAATAATAGTATAAACGAATCATGTAGAAATAGTGGCTAATAAACGACTCCTCGGGAGCTTAAATTGTTGATCCATGGACTTTTACTAGATAACGCCTCATTGTTGACGTTCCCTCCTTTTGAAGTACAACAGTACATGAATAAAAGTGAAAATAAAAAATGTTGTACACAACTTTGGCAGCTTTGTAAACTTATAATGTTTAAATTTTGATTTAAAATCAAATTTTGAAAAATTATTGACATTTTTCTGGTTTATTCTTATCCGTTGCCAGTGGCAACTTCCCACAAAATTAAACTTTACAAAACTTTGAAAAATTTGGAGCGATCCATGAATCCACCCAATTTTTGGTCTCTTCGAAAGAATGGAAGTGTTGGTCAGCCAGGCCATGAGTCATTGATCGAAAGAGATGATAATCGGATGGAGTGATATCAGGGGAATACGGCGGGATGGGGAGGATGTCCCATTTCAGCGTTCCCAGATATATTTTGACAGCTTTGGCAACATGTGGGCGAGCGTTGTGGTGCAAAAGAATAACTTTTTGATGTCTTTCCCTGTATTGTGGCCGTTTTTCCTTTAATGCTCGACTCAAACGCATCAGTTGTGTTCGGTAGAGGCCTCCTCTGATGGTTTCACTTAATTTTAGCAGTTCATAATATATCACGCCAAGCTGGTTCTACCAAATACACAACATGATTTTTGAGCCATGGATGTTCGGCTTAGCTGTCGATGTTGATGCATGGCCAGGGGACCCCCAAGATTTTCTCCGCTTTGGATTGTCGTAATCGATCCACTTTTCATCCTCTGTCACAATACGATGCAAAAAACTTTTCCTTTTTTGCCGCTGAAGAAACTCTTCGAAAATCACACAACGCCTTTCGACGTCTCGTGGTTTTAATTCATATGGCACCCAATGTCCTGTCTTTTGGATCATACCTAAGCCTTTCAAGCGATGGGAAATGGCTTGTTGAGTTACGCCCAACGAATTTGCCAGTTTTTTTGCGTTTGACAAGAATCTTCTTCCAATAAAGCCTCCAATTCTGCGTCTTTGAATTTCTTCCCGGCTTCGGTCTTCTCCTTGTCTTCTACGTCGAAATCGCCATTTTTGTAGCGTTGAAACAATTCGCGACACGTTCTTTTACTTATAAATTCTTCACCATAAGTTTCTACAACCATTCGACGCGCTTCGGCTGCAAATTTTTTCGGATTGAAGGCAATAAGTAAAACTTTCCGCAAATGACTCTTATTCGGCTTGAATCCTGACATTTTCACGCAATAAAACAAAAAAGGCAAACCGAAAATTCACAAGTGTGGTGATTCGTCTATGTTGACTAATGCCTCAGCTTACCGTATGTAATGACCCTGGAAAAACACGAGTTGTTTTTTCGGGTCATGGAGAGAAACCGCGGCAAATCAAAATTTTTAATCTCGAGATTCGCTCGAGATTACTCAATTTCTATTTTTTCTATGTTTTTCTAAATCTAGGTCTCTCGCGCCACCGAATATTATCATCGCGCACTGTAACGCAGCGCGCCGAAGGTCTCTCTCCTCCTCCCATCATCACGCCGCCTGATAAGTGCCGTACGCACTAGATGGGCACTGGTGCATGATGATTGAAATTAAGCGTGAGCTCGGATTTATTATTTTGGGATTTTTATTTCTAGATTACCGTAGATAATAGGATTTTTGGGGGAATAGATTCTTGGAAGTATTGATCTATTCCACCCAAAAATCATATAAAAACCGCGCCGAAAAATGGCAAGTCGTCAGAAGCTCTCCGGACTTCATGATCACTTCAGCTCTTTCGAACCTTTTGAAAATCGTTAAGCTCTCAAGAGCCATAAAAATTTAATAAGCTCTATCGAGCCCATTTTAATAAGTTCCTGCTCTCCAGGAGCCCGTCTGAAATTCCGCTCTCCAGGAGCCGCTTTAATAAAATAAGCTCATTGGAGCCTACTTGCGATTAAGCCCTTCAACGAGCCATTTTTCAGCTCATCAGAGCCACGAAAAAAGGGAACAAACAGTAAGTGTTTGACTTTTTTCGTTTTCATTTTTAATTGGTTAGAATATCTCGGTGCCAGCGTGGATATAGAAAAAGAGGTTTTTGTAATAAATTACTTTTCCTTTTTTCCAGTGATTCCTGAGACCAGGGTTTTGGAGGCAAGAATCGCTGGGGTGGCCCGAGTTTATGGGCTCCGGGTGAACGCCCTCGCTGGCCAGTACAACGCCAGGGGACTGAGAGCTCTGTGGGTCAAGTTGCAGTGGGCCCGGGGGAAATTCGCCGACTGGCCATTCACCGCCCGGGACGATCCCGAGGACGTCGTTTACCGGTATTTGACATCAGCCTACGGGGTCCCCGTTCACCGGCACCCGGATCGTATCAGGGTATTTCGCCAACACTGCGGCCAGAACCACCCTGCGGCTGGAACCAGCATCCTCCCCAGTACCACCCCCGCTCCCGGCCCACTCAACCGGATCACCGCCAGGTACAGCCACGAGCACCCAGGCCCCCCGAACGGGAGGAGCAGCCAGTTATTGTCTCCCGAGGGACCCACCCCGGAGATTCGCCTCCTGAAGGGTTCCTCTTCCCGGAGGACGCCCTGAGCCTCTCCCCAGAACCCCTCCAAACCATCCCTGAACCCCAGCCCCCTACCTCAACCGCTCTACTCATACCACCCCCATCTCTTCCTGAGATAAGGGTTCCCCCTCCAAGTCCTCCGTCCCCGCCGCAACTTCGCCCCGTAGTCCGGAGCATCCGGAAGTACAAGGATAAGTTGCGGATCCGCCCCTATCGCCCCCCATCTACCTTCCAAGCCCCCACGACTGACCTCCACCCCCCCCCCCCCAAAAAAAAAGCACGCTGCGTTCTAATTGATGAATGATCACGAATTGTAAAAAGGGCGATGGTAATATAAGTGAATACGTATGTAAAATAAGTGTATATTTTAGAGTTAAGGATTGAACAAATATTAAAGTTTCTATTCGATACGGGTTCCCGTTTATTTGTTTCCCCATACACCTCACTCCTCCACTAAACGGATTTGAGACGGCTCCGTGCTGCGCTCAAGTTCGTTTGCCGCGAACTACTCCAGTAGTTCGTGACACGTAAGACGTTTCTGACCTGACTTTCTTTACAAACTGTCAATGGCACCACTGATAAAAAAACGGCTGTTTCTTATTTGTACACCAGTTAATATAAAATTCTTGCCAAATTGGAAAAAAAAAACAAATATATAGTAGGGGTGGTTCCTACTTTGACGATCGCGGAATTTCTTCTATAACCAACCTTCAAATCAGTTAGGATGATAAAAATGTGAGAAATTGATTTTTGAATAAGAATGGCACGTGCCACCAAGAAAGAAAGGTTTTCATGCACAAAAACTTGTGAATTTTTCTCGTATTTTCGACTTGAAAATTCATAACTCTTGTAAATATCAACCGCTTAATTCAAAATTTAACAGAGTTTCAGTAGATATCAGAATGTTCATACTGAATTTTGAAAATTTAAAACTGATTCTTATAACATTATTAAATAAGCCATCTGAAGCACCATTTTTTATACTCTGCAGATGATAGAGAAAGTAAAAAAAATATTCTATTCAATGGATAATGAAATAATTAGAGAGATATATAACATCACAGACTTGGAAGATAAATTTTTACTCTGTTTGATACATTATGTACCCGAAATTTGATAAGTTTCCAAATTTTCAGTTGATATTCACGAAAACTATAAATTTTTTAGTGGAGCATACATAAAATACACATATTTTCCGCACAAAACTTCAATCCTTCGGTGGCAAGTGTTAATTTTTTCTTAAATCAATCGCAACATACGCGAAATTTTATTCCATGATTTTGAATGACTTTTCGAGTTGAAATGGATGAAATTCCGAGGTTGCAAATATAAAAAATTGCCTCTAATATGCTGTACACCGTAAAAAATTTATTTAAAAAAAATTTTTCAACTGTATATACTTTCCGAATATTATTATTTTTTTACTGTTTTTTTTTTTTTTTCATTATGTACTTGTTTAATTTTAACACTGAGTTAAGTAAAGTTCCAAAATTTGTTGTAAAAAAACGGAACCAGTGTCTGATTACTAGAAATAAATAATCGCAATTATAAACATTCATCATACTTTCGTCTTCAGATGTTCTGTGACCTCCCCTGGATTTGTCTCCATGGTTAAGACTGTTCCTTGTTTTTTGGTCTTCTTTTCCAACGAAATCTGGGCTGCTCGTTGTGCCGTACAAAGTCCTCAAATTTCCACTCCCGTACAGTTGCCGAGCAGCCCCTCTGTTCGCTGGAACATTCGTCGATACTTCCACCATGTCACTCGATCCTGTTTCATAAGAACAATTTATTTCTCCTTTATAACAATTCAGAGACGACATAATTTATTTGATTGGACTATCAATACTATTTTCATTATTCAAAATGCTGCTTCGGGAGCTCTCTCATTATTGTCTTTTTTAAAGTACACTCCCCTAGCGGAAATGTCGAGACAGTGTCGAGACCGTGTCAAGACGGTGTTTACTTTTTTATATTTTAAACCACTTTGCAGTAATATTATCATGAATGAAATTATCAAAAAGCTTCTCTTCAATTTATTAAAGATTTTAATGCAAAAAAAAAGGCTTTCCACATGTTTGTTCATTGATATTCGTTTTTATAACAATCCTTTATGCATCGCAATATATCCGCGATTCAAACAATATGGCGCAGCTGGCTCGCCCAAAGAGCAGTTGTGCCAATACAAAATTCAAATAATTCATTAAGAAACGTAATTATCTTTTTAACTCAAAAATATTATATACTTGCTTATATTCTGATGCATGTATCCAAAATTACCAGAGTATCAATATTTTACTATAAATTACCTCGTTCGCATCAAATTTTGGGAGTTTAACGTCAATATTACGAGTTTTATATTACAACGCATTGTCGAGACGGTGTCAAGACGGTGTTGAGACCGTGTCAAGACCGTACAAGGTCTCGACATTTCCGCTAGGGTCGGCGCGCACAAAGTAGCCCGGCTCGGGTCTTGTGGTCCACTAGGCGAACGTTTGTTTAGGGCCGAGAGAACGCTCGAATCCATTAATCACTGACTGACACTCAAAGACTGGACACTTTCTAAAAGTGTTACCATCTCGAGCAGTCCCTGATTTTTCGACTCGAGCGAGCAAAACCATTAATCAATATGTCAAAAACCGGCTCGTCTTCCGGGGACGCGTTCGTTTCGATGCACTAAGTGGGGATGCACTTTGTGCGCGCCGAGTGTGGTGGATTGAAATAGAAAGAAAGGAAATGGACAAATATTACAGAAAAATTTTTTTAATGATTTCATAAATGAATTATCAGCCATTTCTTCGGATTTCTAATAAAAGTTTGACATATTCTACTGAGCAGTAAGAATTTTTTTTAATTGCAAAATTTTTTGGATAAAAAATTGTTTTGTAGAACTCTTTGTAACTTGGGTTTTGTATGTTTGTAATAAGCAGTGGTAGATATCAAAAAGTTGAAAGCATTTATACCAATTTCTGATGTTTTTGAAAGTTTTTTACAATACCCAAATATGGAAGAAAATGATGTCAAAAAAGTTTGAGTACTGTCAAAAATGTCAAAGATTAAAAAATATTTCCACGAACTAACATGTAGGTCCATAAATCTTTGAAATTGTATGATACGTAAAAAATCCGTAGGTTTTAGAGTCAATTGTTAATAACTATTTTGATATGTAATTTCTTGTGATTCGAGAGTTTTTTTAATGCGTCACAATGTTTTCTGTAGGAAAATATTCCGCAAAAATACTTTATTATATTTATTACTTGATCTTTTTTAACATCAATAATAGAATATCGTTGACAATAGTTGCATTTTATAATCGTAAATAAATTTTGGAAATAATTTTATTCTCACATTTCTCATAAGAAGTCATAAATGAATGTAAGGTATAATATATACCACTTATATGTATATCTCGACATTGTTTCGCCGCTAATCATAAAGACAACTTTTCTTAAAAAAAACAGTCGATTCCGTGTATTATATTATTTACAACAACTGTTTTAACAATGAATTTTGCAAATACAATGTTATACTTTTCATGAGAAACCGAAAAAACTTAAGAAATCATATCTAACTCTGCTGTAAAAGACGAAATACTTATGTTCCGCCCTTAGCAAAGAGATTTTGTTTATAAATATTGTATGTCGTTGTGTTATAATGATAAAATCAATAAAAAATTTTCCCTCCCATATTTTTTCCCGTATATCACAAATCTTCTTTTGTTAAAAAAGAAATCAGGAATTTCGGACGTAGTTCGTTTAAATAAATTTGGATATTGTTGTAGAAGGAATTTTATCTGAAATGTTGATTTTTGGAAAATGTTTGTAGTTTCCTGATGAGGGCCCGAAAGTGGGCAAAAATATCAATTGTTTGGCTCACTTCTAATCTAGACGTCATTAGAAATATGTTCTATTAAAGATTTATTCGAAAATATGATGGTAAACGAACTATGGAGCACTATACCCAGCCCCGTCTGGACCTTTTACGCCGTAACGTCGCCTATCATTCCTCATGGATAATGACAATAAGATCTTTGTGAAATGTGTTTGAGTGTTATTACAAATTGCGAGCTGATAATATTTATTTGACAAAGAAGAAGAGCTCTACGGCTTTTGCATAGATAGTTAAACTGTAATTTTTGCCAATTGTGTATTATTTCACTATAGAGCTTTAAACGCGTTTTCCCAAAAGTCGTGTTTTTTTAACTTAGTGGCAAGATTTTGAGAAAAGTTTAACGCGTATCAGTTAGATTTTTTTTTCACTTGCTGAGAAAACATGTAGCTAAAGGTGATACATGAGCTTTTGTCAAAATATTGTTCTTCATTATTTTGGAAGTCAAAAATAACTTTAAAAAAAAGAAAAACTATCACTTTTTTGGAAAAATGTTGACCATTTCGAAAAACTTTGGAATTCTGCGAAAACCTCATGTCCAACCATAGATAAGACAATAAAAATTATAGATGAGTTTTACTTTTTGTTGTAAGTTACATAGTTGGCCAAAAATCTTGCCAGCAAGTTGATATCAAAATTATAATGAGTGCACGTTTAAGGTCACCCTGCAGTCGAATATGTGGCAATGTCATTGAAATGGCATCGCTTATTTAAAGATTAGGATTAAACAAACTAAAAACAAAAAATTGTTGGTGAATATCTTTTTCCGTTCCTTCGTAATAAGTTTTGGAAGCCAGGCTCGAAAATCAGGCTGCTACGTACACGACTCCCTTAATTTGTTACAAATAATGAAAATCCATGTACAGATCTGTAAAAATTTGACACATTTTTCTTTCTACTGCCAGTATTTATGATAGACTACTTGTAGAAAAAAATTCAAATACTTATCATAGTATAGTAAATAAACTACCCCCTAGTCAAATAACTAACCCGCTTGTCAAACAACTATAAGCTAGTCAAATAAATTATTAAACGTCAAAATAAAAGAATAAGACGTAAATAATGAGGTCCAGGAATAATGGTAATTGTTTATGATTTTCGACTCTCAAGCAGTCCTTTTATTAATGAAACAAATGGATTTTACAACCGTCGTCTCGTTTACAAAGATGTTTCTTAATATTTTCAAACGCGATAATAAACAGCCAGGAGAATTTCCCTCGTGGGCACAGACGCGCTGGCCAGCTGGCCGAGTCGTATCTTGAAGTTTATTCTAAATGAATGAACAGAATAGTATAGAATAATCGGGAGCCGTTGGCGGCTCCCGGAGAAAATACTAAGCTAGGTAAGTCGAGAGCCGTTGGCGGCTCCCGGAAAAATAGTAGAGTCAAAAAAGTCGAGAGCCGTTGGCGGCTCCCAAGAAAAGACTAAAGCTAGAAAAGTAGAGAGCCGTTGGCGGCTCCCGGGAAAATAATAGAGTCGGAAAAGTCGAGAGCCGTTGGCGGATCCCGGGAAAGGAAGGTAAAAAGGTTGGAGAACCGAAAGCCGGGGTCGGCTCCCGACAACTAAGGGAAAGAGTTTTAAATATGATGGTTTCTGGTGAATTTTAGTGGAGGTGTTTTCACTTCGAGTCGTAAACGATGATTGCCGGAGTCGAGTCGAGAAATCTCTGAGGTAGGTTTCCCACTATCTCGGGTTTTCTCTTGACCTGCGCACATGCATTTTTCCCTTCTTGGTCGTCCTCCCATGGCCTAAATTTTGGGGTTTCCCTTTCCCGAGAGGTTTCTTCCACTTCCCACGAAAAGTGATTTTTGGGAAAGTGGAAGACCATTGTTCCCGACGACGTCGTTATCGCTGGGAACGATTCAATGATTCTATTTTTGGAAACCGAAAGATAAATGCTTTTTCGGTTGGAAAATCAGATTTGATAAGTAGGAAGGAATCATTCTCTTTGTGGCCTCAATTTCTCCCGATAATGCCTCTATATTTAGAATTTGGAAAATCCAACAGTTAGTGTGCTGGATTTTCTTTTAAGATTCTACTCGAAACATGAAAAACTATTCATGTTGTCGTCAGGGCGTTACACTGACGTACAACAACATGTCCAGCAGGAACTTTCAGAGCTGCTCGTTAATTTCCTATTCTATCATAAATGAACGATCTTGTTTCAGTTCTTTACGACACTTATTGCAGGTCCAATTGTTTCCTGAACTCTGTGTAGTTACTTTCCTACGGGATTTTTTACCGTGTATGTTGGCGCTACTCCGCCATCTTGAAAGCGCGGTCCATATATTAATATGGTCAAAGGATTTTCCCCGAACAACTCAGCCATATATTATATTATTATAATTTCTATTACTAATATTATTATTTTATTCAATAATTGACATTGTATTTCAAATATATAAAAATATAGGTAGTGGTGGAAAACCGGCGGGCACGCCAACGTCGTCCTCGAACAACGCCCCCGCCGCCGCTCAATTAACAGAGAAAGATCTGCATTCATACGCATACAAAGGAATGTTTAATGTCAAATGGGAAGTTGAACGTTCCGTTCAAAATATGCAAGGCTATCTCAATAGTCGAGATTATTTGGACACCCTACGTATAACATTCATTACTGGAAAGGGATCGCACTCGCAGACGCTGGAGAAGAACACAGAATGCAAGACCGCATTTGGGACGGGGCCAGCGGGGCCATGGCCCCAGGGTCCCCGCCAGTTGAAGGCCCCCACCAATTCGGATAATATAGAAAAATTCCTGGAATGTTTTTAGAATTTAGTTTGATGACCTCTTTTTTTAGATGCATCATTAGTGACGTACGTAAAAAGAAAGGCCATCAATTTTTTCTGTGAAAAGCGGCGGCATTTTTCCATTTCTGCCTCCGGCGGCAAAATGCCTAACTACGTCACTGAAAATTTGAGGGGTCTCCGCCAAATTTTGGCTCCAGGGCCTCCGAATTCTAAATGCGGCCCTGACAGAATGCATGTCTATGCGAAAAACCCGCGAACACTTGGCGTTAATGGGGGTACACTGAGAAAAAAATCCGCTTCACCCAACACAGACTTCATGTTGTGAGTACATAAATACTGTTCTTGAACCTTAATAACACGATCGATCGTGTTAAGGTGCGTTTACATGCTAGCAACTTGCAACCTGCAACTCGCGCAGTAATCTATTGCGCAGGTTTCAAGTAAGACTTGAAACCTGCGCAAAACAGATTTCGACTCTGCGCATCCAATCAGCAGCAAGCAACGCAAGTTACAAGTTGCAAGTTCAACCTACGCAGAGCGGATCTCTGCTTTACGCATCCAATCAGCAGCAAGCAACGCAAGTTGCAAGTTGCAAGTCGCTCGCATGTAACCAGGGCTTTAGACCGTTAGTGTTGTCTATGGATGGTAGAAGGAGGATATGAAATAGGGTTGTTAATATTGTATCGATATTATCAAATATCTATATTTTTCATATGAAATATCGATAATATCGGCCGATATTTTTCAGTCTGATATTATTGATATTCGATATTTTGTTTACAATATTGATATCAGATATCACTCAAATCAATAAACATCACATTTGCTACAAATAGTACATATTTGAATCCTTTTTTAATATATTTTTGTAAACTGAAAAGGTAAAACTGTCAAAATTTCCAAACCAATGCTTTTATGCCATATTTATCAATTTTCATTCAAAATTTGAATTCAAATTTCAATATGAATTTAAAAAAAAGATGATTTTTTTTAAAAAAGTTATAGTTTCTATTCATTATTCGAAATCAACTTTCTTTAGACGATATATCGAATATCGATATTTTCAACCCTAAATATCGGTTACGATATTTGATATTTTTAAGAATATCGATAATATCGATAACCGATATTTTTGAAGAATATCGTCAACCCTAATATGAAACTTGGCTATAATCAGTCTTCTCGAATCTGTCGAAAGCTCTATAGTCCGATTACGTTAAGCGGTTAACTACTGCGACGATTTGCTATAGTACGATTACGTTGCGCTCTTTGCTACTTGCCAGCCACGTGTTATTTGTAAGGTACGGGGCAGTACGCGGTGGGGAATGGTAGCGTGGTGGGAGAGGCAGTTTTCGACGGGTTTCAGAACACCGAGCTACATAGGGCGAGATAGGGAGTTTCATATCCTCCTTCTACCATCCGTAGTGTTGTCCCAACACGATGTTCGTTTTGTGCCAAGATTAAATCGTGTTGGCGTAAACCTAAATCGCGTTGCGACGGGAAAAATTCTTTTTGTTCGTCACGGTTCGTCATCAATTCCCTGCACTGCATTCTTCGTGCCCATTGTGCCCACTAATGTCGGGAGATCTCCCCAGGAACATTTTATTCATCATAGTATTCATTCAATGTTGGGTTTACTCGAAAGCATTTTTCAACAATCGTGTAATGCCAAACTGTGCTTCGTGTTGAGCCAACACGGTTTTCGTGCTAACTCAACTTTGATTTCAGCAGTTTTCTTTCTGGTATCAAAAGGAACTTCTTATTCGCGCATTACGACAGCTTCTTCTTCGCTAAAAATTTAGATGTTCTTCATCTTGCATGATTCTAAATGATCAGCATTGTCAACATGACGAGAAATGTTGCATTCATCAGAGGCGCATGAAAAATATTTATTGCAAGCAATGCAATAAAAAGAAAATTCATTGCCCTGTACGCTACGCAACCACGGGGAATATAATGGATTTTCCAACCATTTGAGCAAAAATTTATGGATTGAATGCCGTTTCTTAACATCGCGGAGACTTTCAGTTGAATCATTCGTCGATTTTTCAAAATGAGCCTTAGAATTCAAATGAGCAGGGCCAGCTCAAAGAAAATTGGCGCCCTAAACGAACTATTATTCTGCCCCCCCCCCCCCTTATTCTCTGCGCATGATAAAAATGATCATTGAATTGAATAATAGCAAAAAATGCAGTTAAAATAATAGTTAGAATTCGAATGTTCAACACTTTTTAATTATTATTGTACGGATAAGTGTGACTGAATCTGAACATACCACAAAAATCTGCAACATTGTGGGAGTAAACGTCATGTGGACAATGTAATACATGGAAATACAACTTTTCTAAAATTACAAATGAAATATTTAACTCAATTTTCAAAACACAAAATACATGTATTATGTCAATGAAATTTTGATGTTACGTCCTTCAATTCAGCAAAAGAAGGTATCATCTTGTTAAGATCAAGTCTTTGCGTGATTTCCTATTCTATGGATAAAATAGCTAATCTTACAATCCTTTGTTTGATCACAGCCCTAGCAAAGTGTTTGGATTAAATTTTGATCCGTTTCTGGTCCGATTGTGGTCCGGTTTTGATCCATTATCATTTTCATCATCCAGAGACCTCTTATCACATGATTGCACATGAAACATAGTTTATGAAAAAGAATATCATTGCACGCCTTAATTTGTGGAATTACATTGTTTTTTTAGAGCAATTGATGATTTTTTCGTTATTCCTGCATTACCACATGAGTAGTAATGCAGGAATTATTTTCAATAATTGAAAATAATTGGTGATTTCATAGTAACAAACAGATGTTTTTGACTGCCTACATACTTTATCATGGCAAAAAAATGCTTCAGAAGAGTCATTAATGTGGTATAAACTTTTCTAAGGCAAAATTTTCGTGCTGGATCAAAGTGGATCACGCTTGGACCAGAATCGTATCAAATCTTGATCCAACTGTGGTCTGAATTTGATCCGAAACCTTTGCTAGGGAGTAGAGTGCAAGTATGGTTTAATTAACCTTCATTTTGAAAAGGTACGCTCCCCGCTAGCAACCAAAACAGCCCAGCAAGAAATTGCCGTAGTTTTGCCGATTGTGACGAACGGCCCAGTTTTGGCGCAGCTTTGGTGTACGGCCGTCGCCAGCCGATCTGTGCCCAATATTGGAAAAACAGTCGAACCATTGCGGGTTCGATTGTTTAGCGAGTGTCGGCGCAGAGTTTACTATCAGTATTAAGCCAACATTGGCTGGCTACTCAAGTGAACTAATTCCGGTCCGATGTTAAGGTAGTAATGGGTGCCATTACAACCGTTGCCAGAGTTGGCCCGGTATTAACTGGCGTTATTATTTCAGTACTGCGCCATCGTTGAATGCCGACGGTCGAACAACGGCTGCCGTGATTGGCCCAGTCGTTAATTTCTCGCTAAGAGGAACCGTAAGTAAGAGACGCATTGCAACTTTAGGGCACTAAATGTATAGGTATTCGCATCGGCCGCCATTTTTTGTCCTGGTGGCAAGTGTCGGTTTTATAAACACAATGAACACCAACACAACATCAACCACACCAACAAACAACAGGACACAAAATTGCGGTGGATGCGGATACTCATGTATTTAGTGCTTTATTGCGACAACCAAGTTAAGCATACGATCTGTGAGTTTACAACGAAGAATGTAATGAAGCACATCTTGAGGGCTCGATTTTTCTGGCAATTTTCTTGCAAGAATTTGTAACTCATCCATCGCACTAAGGAATATTTTCAAAAATACTCTCAGAAAATATGAATGTCCAAGTAGTTAACCATAAGGCCAATGGCCAAAGGAATATCCCTAGAATATTCTTCGAGAATAGTTTGGAATATTCTCCTAAAATATTTTGGGATATTATTAAGAATATTCTTGGTGAATTCCCCTTAACATCAAATTGAAACACGGATAAAAAATGATTTTTATATTGAAATATTTTATGAAAAAATGACCGAAGAACATCGTTTTTTTAGCAGGTCCCTGCTGAAATAAAAAAATCGTACATCATTTTTTCACATCTTACGTAGAGGCGCCTCCCAGACTTGGCGCCCTACGCGATCGCGTTATGGTTGAGCCGGCCCTGCAAATGAGCAAGAACGCGATTTTTATTATGTGCTTTCAATGAGACCTTGCAAATAGTGCACTGAAATACAGTTGTGTCGCCATGAATAAGTTGAATACAACTATCGATATTTATCCGACTTTCAACAAATTTAGGACTATGTCGATTTTTTTCTTGCCACTCCCAGAATCTTCATCCATTTTCTCAACTTTAATTTAAAACTGAACTTCCGAAAAAAAATACCGGAATTATATACCCTTATGTCGATGAGAAATAATTTCCAAAAATTTTTTAATTATAAACATAACATACACAGCAACGCGACGACTATATTGAAGAAATTTTTTCAAATGCTTCACGCAAACAAAACTGAAGAGAGTACGAGCTTAAAAACCCAAAGAAGCTGATGTTTCTTCTCCGACAGTGGAAGAAAGAATACTTAAAAATAAACAATTTCAAAAGGTCCAGTTTTCCAAACGTTCCTTATCTTTCCGAAGAAATCTTAACTTAGATATAAATCGAGACGAATTTCATCTGCCATTCATTCATTTATTAGGAATCGATCTCCAACGCCAAAAAGCTGGCCGTCTTTTACATTCTTATCTGCTGATACCGCGCTGCAGCGCCGGGTCACTAAGATAAAAATGATAGTTTCATTATTTTAAGTTGTGGGACTACGAACATGAACGCCTGTCAAAATCAATCACAAAAAGCATTCCAAATATTTTTTTCGTTTTAGTAAAATGTTTTTACTTTTATTTTTCTTTTAAAATAGTTGTTTTTTTTTTAGTGGGAGGCTTTATTTTTACAAAAAAATACAACAACTGTGTTTGTTCACCAAATCAAATGCTCAATTCATAGCCACCAGTCCAGAAACTATCAAAAAGGGGGAGAGAAAAAAAAAGAGGTTGTTATACCGCCCGCCTTAGTCAGGAAAGGCAGGAACCCACAAATAAAAAAACCAAACAATTCCGAGCACCACAAATAGATCTTTATTGCTCCCTTTTTGTGAGGAGAAGCCGCAGGCGTAAACTCCTCCCGATTTTTTCCTTGAAAAACTTACAGTGCATATGTGGCTCCTTACACTCCCTTCAGTGTAAACCCTCGGCCTCACTTAGTTAGCGAAGACGAAGCTCGGAAATGGCCTCGCCGCTTGAAGTTTTCCCTTGCTTAGAATATCGGCGGCGCGCCCGCTACGTACCCACGTCGTCACACGCCACACTCTCACACCCGTATTACAATCAACACACTCGTAATACAAAATGGCTTCAAAATACAGATCGCCGAAAACAAGCAAAAGGATTTCGAACTCGTCGGATACAAAATTAACGCAGGAAAACGCGACGCCGTCAAAAGTACAACAACAACAACCATAATAATAATGATGGCCACTTCTCCCTCACGCACGCCACTCTCTTCCCTCCCCCCTCCCCCCATACCATAAAGCCGCCGGGCCCACTACGTGCGCGCCACCACGCGCAGTTGACAGCGAAAAAAAACCTGTCTGAAAATTCATCCAGGGAAGGTGAGCGAACCACCCAAGGTTCAAGTAAGGAAGGGAGATAGGGAATAAGGAAAAGGAACCAAAGTTTTGCTCCTTCATGCGAGCTCAAACATCCCGCCCGCCTCGTACGCGAGCTCCGCGCGGACGATTAAGAGAAGGTTCGTGGCTACCCCGCCCGCCGTCCAGGTCTGCTGGCTCCCTTGAGTACCGGCCGGGTAGTTTGCTGAGTTTGACCACTGGCCGGCGGAAGATCCCAGATGCAGTCTTAAGAGACGACTCGAACCGCACCGTCCGCTCCGGGGTGAGTTTCCATGATTCGAGCAAGTGGCCATTTGGCGGGAGGATAGTTTTCGTTCTTGATAGCGACCAGCTGCCTGTCTTCGTGGTTGGGAGTACCTCACCGCCATTTTGGCCTATTTTGAAGGGTGTGTAAGTACTCTCGCGACCATCTTCGCCAAAATCCAGCCATCATAGCCTGCATGGCCAGATATCGATTGGTCATTGAGATCGGCTCTTGCGCAGGAGCTATGTCAGGTACCACGGCTGAAGGCCTCCCTGTCAGCAAGTGTGCTAGTGTAAGAACATGAAGGTCCTCTGGATCATCAGTTAAAGGACACAGAGGTCGCGAGTTCATGCACGCTTCGATCTGCGCTAAAACTGTAGACATCTCCTCGTAGGTGAGTTTGGTATCCTCGATCACGCGTAGGAGATGATTTTTAGCCGATCTGACTACCCGTTCCCATAGACCTCCGATGTGAGGAGCTTCCGGGGGGATGAAAGACCAGCTCGTCACGTCAGGAGCGAGAAGAGCAGCGGTTTCCTTGTAAAAGGCTGAAGCAGAGTTAAACATTTAGCAATTCATTCGCAGCACCATGGAAGTTGGTGCCATTATCACTAACTAATTCAGTAGGAATGCCCCGACGACTGGAGAATCAGCGAAAGGCCCGTAAAAAGCCGGTTGTAGTGAGGTCCGTCACGGTCTCCAAGTGGACCGCCTTTGATGCAAGGCAGATGAAAACAGCTATGTAGCCCTTGTAAGCCTTATAACCACACCCTTTCGTAGTACGCGATGGTATAGGGCCAGCTAATAGCTACAAACCCCTTTCATTTGCTAGGATGCTGCCGGAGCCAATCCAAAACGACCCTTCTGTCTAACCACGCAAACACAGGTAGATCCTTCAAAAATTGCGCCTTTCGCAAGTGCTTGAGGAGCTTGACGAGGAGAGCAGTACCACACAGATCCAGGTTGGGAATGCTGTTGGTCTTTACCGGGCTCACCTTGGACTTTGCCATGACTAAAGAGGTCTTGATATCGTCCGCTTGGTTGATAACCCGTATATATACAGCTGCCGCGTATGCGCGTGAAGAGACATCAGAGAATCCGTGAAGCCCACATCTGGCGTTGGGGGTGGTGCCGAACCAACGTTCAACGTTCAACTCCGTTAACCCTGGTAAGAGTTCTCAATATTGTGTCTACCTCTGGAGCAAATCGTGAGGTAATGCATCGTCCCATCCGTATTTAGCTATCCGCAGATCTTGAATTTATATTTTGGTCTTCCCGTGACAGGTACGAACCAACCCATGGGGTCGTAAATTCCAGCAATGTCGGATATTATGCTGCGTTTCGTGATGGGTCTCTGACAAAAATCTATCGAGCTGTTGTTAATTCCGAAATAGTCCTTGTCCGGTTCCCATCGAAGTCCCAAAGTCTTGACAGGATCGCTTGAGCTGATGGTTATAGTTTCAGCGCTTCTACTGCAGTCTGCGGGGAGAAGAGCGCGATGGTTTGAGGCCCACTTGTCGAGACTTAGGCAAGCTGTGTGCAGTAGCTCTGTCAATTGCCTTCTGATTTCAATAAACATTGCATAGGATTCCGCTCGAATGTAGAAATCGTCCATGTACGAATTTTCACGTATATAGGATATAATTGTCACGTATATAGGATAGCCAGAGGATATTGTTCTTCGCCGTCATCTGCCAATTGAAGAAAACAGCGAACCGCTAGATATGCACCACAGGCGGCCCCATAAGTGACGGTGTTGAGCCGGTAATCGATAGGTTCTGCATCAGGGCCTGGGGACCAAAGGATTCGTTGTAAGTCCTGCTCTTTGGGTACAATGTGAAATTGTCGATACATCCGAACTATGTCAGCAGTCAGGGCGTACTGATGCCACCTCCAGTTTGTCAGGACCAGCGTAATGTCGAGCTGTAACGAGGGCCCAGCTGCGAGATAGTCATTAAGTCATCCATGCTCCTTAGTTCTGCGAGAAGCATCAAAGACCACACGGACCTTGTATTTCCCCGGGCTCTCTGTCACCACCACGTGGTGTGGCAAGTACCAAGCAGTCTGATTGTAAACTTCTTCAGGAGGTACAACTGTCATGTCTCCCAAGCTTCCATAAGTCTCCATGAATTCCCGATACGCCTTGTCGAGTTGAAGATCCTTGGTAAATCGTTGCTCCATGGTTCGAAGCGAAGCGAGCGCCATCGATCTGGTTTCGCCGGCCACTGCAGGTACTGCAGATTTCAAAGGTAGATGGACCTTGAAGCGACCGTCAGGGATGCGGGTATGTGATTTTCGGAATTGGTCTTCACAGCACTGATCAATGGGGCTGAGTGTCTTGACGTTCTGAGGAATACTTTCCAATTCCCAAAATTGTAACCAGGGTTGGGCATTCTCCACTTTTTTGTGGAATGAATGACACTGGGAGTGAATTATCCCATCATTCAGAAGATGGAGAAAATTCTGAATGAAATGAAGTTCATTCCAGGAGTTTCCTGATCCCAGGGTTAATTCATATCTTCATTCCGTTTACCTGGAGTACCCAAACTATTCCAAAAATAAGTTTTCGAGAAACATAAAATATCCAGTTTTCCATAGAATATACTGTGACTATTAGATTGACTTATACCGATTCCACTAAATGAAGAATACCTGCCTTCAAATTTTGTCTCAATCACATAAAAGTGAAATAAAATATTTCAGAGAAATTTCAGTTGTTCCATGAATATACAATGGAGTTTTATAAAAGCCGGAAAAAAGGTAAGAAAGGAAGGTACAAAAGATAAAAAAAGTAAGGTACACTCGTATCAAAATTCCTTCAGGAACCACTCAGGTACCTGGGTTCTTTTGTGTTTAGAAGCAGACAATACAGTCGAAAAATCTCATTATTCCCATTGTATAATCATGGAATAACTGGATGTCCTCCAAAATTTTCTATTTCCCTCAAATGGGATGGGTACATAATGATTGAGGAAGTATTCATCGTTCGGTAAAATAAAATAAATCGTGTGTCAATCCATGAGGAATCGAGACGATTTTTTGTGGAGTATTTCATTCTTGACTTTTTTTGAAAACTTAAAATTGACATCATTCAGCTGCTACAGGTAAACGGAATAAATGAATGAAATAACCCACGTCAAATAACTCAGGGAATGAAATTTATTCTATTCCAAAAGTCGATGCCCCGACGGAGTATTCACGTATTTATTCCGTTATTCCGGGAGTAGTAATCCCGCCCAACCCTGATTGTAACTATATCTGCTGGAGGAGGATGTCACAATTACCTTCTGCGCAAGCGTGGAGAATTTTGCATCCGCTTCCCGCCCGCCCTTCACCTGCTCGGGTTACAGTGCCGGACATTATCCATCCCAATTCTGTGTTTTGGGCGATGATACTCAACGGCCCGATAGTAAGACACGCCCATATACCTCGACTCCTATAATAACGCTGACGGAGGCCGACCAATAATATTGAGGGTCCGCCAAAATGTATGCCGGAAGAGGAGGTTTCTCACCATCAGTAAGACTCTCGTTTGGAATCGAGCCAGTAAGATACGGTAGAACCAATGCCTCGAATTGTAGTTGGAAACTGGGTTTGGTAATAGACTGAATCTTTAGAGTAACCGCCGATCGAACAACGCCTGCTTGAGAGAATCCAACGCCAGTGATGACGACGTGCACCTTTCTTTCACGAAGGTCCAGCTGGCCACCCAGTTTCTTTGTGATGAAGGATGCCTCGGCTCCTTGATCGAGGAGGGCGCGAGCTCTCACTTGCTGGTTTGAGCGACCTAAGAGATGGATTTGAGCAGTGGCCAGAATGACTAGTCGTTTTTCAAGTTTGGCTGCAGTGGCAAAGACCTTTAGAGTACTTGAAGTGGGAGTGTTCGATGATGAGTGTCCCCCTGCCTGCCCGACCAAGGCGCACGTAATCCGGCTCGAAGGACCAAATGTTTACCAAACCAAATGCTCAATTTATAGCCACCAGTCCAGAAACTACCAAAAAGGGGGAGAGAAAAAAAAGGAGGTTGTTATACCGCCCGCCTTAGTCGGGAAAGGCAGGAACCCACAAATAAAAAAAACCAAACAATTCCGAGCACCACAAATAGATCTTTATTGCTCCCTTTTTGTGAGGAGAAGCCGCAGGCGTAAACTCCTCCCGATTTTTTCCTTGAAAAACTTACAGTACATATGTGGCTCCTTACACTCCCTTCAGTGTAAGCCCTCGGCCTCACTTAGTTAGCGGAGACGAAGCTCGGAAATGGCCTCGCCGCTTGAAGTTTTCCCTTGCTTAGAATATCAGCGGCGCGCCCGCTACGTACCCACGTCGTCACACGCCACACTCTCACACCCGTATTACAATCAACACACTCGTAATACAAAACGGCTTCAAAATACAGATCGCCGAAAACAAGCAAAAGGATTTCGAACTCGTCGGATACAAAATCAGTGCAGGAAAACGCGACGCCGTCAAAAGTACAACAACAACCATAATAATAATGATGGCCGCTTCTCCCTCGCCAAGGATACTGGAGAAAGGATTAGCGACTCGTATACTCGAAGCACTTTCTAAAATGGGCAGTATATCGTCGAGGCGGTGGGTATGACTTGCATTGTCGCCACACATACTCACATATACTCATCTTTTCATGCACGATCCCCACTCTAGTTAAGCCACGCCCACCGTCTCAACGAAATACTGTCCAATCCTCGCGACAGAGTCGCTAATCCTGTCTCCAGTATCTTTGTCCCTCACGCACGCCACTCTCTCCCCTCACCCCTGCCCCCATACCGTAGAGCCGCCGGGCCCACTACGTGCGCGCCCCCGCGCGCAGTGGACAGCGAAAAAGAACCTCTCTGAAAATTCATCCAGGGAAGGCGCGCGAACCACCCAAGGTTTAAATAAGGATGGGAGATGAGGAATAAGGAAAAGGGACCAAAGTACTGCTTCTCCATGCGAGCTCAAACAGTTTTAATTCTTGTGAAACAATCATACATGAAATTTAAAACATACGCTTTATATTTATTAATAGATGAGCAACGTGTAAAATAGCTCAAATCGCAAGCTGAGTTTGCTCGTGGATTAAAAGAAAAGCAAGGAAAAGTATAAATGTTACAGATTAATTGTTAAACATAAGAGTATATTTTGTATCAAGGGGCCTACGAGCGTCTTTTAATGCGTGACGGCAACATTCTCGGAACGAGGTAATGCCGAGGGCTGTAGGCCCGAGGTTATTCCACGAGTTTCGAGAATGTTTTCGTCGCGCGTGAAAAGGCTCTGGCCCCGTGATACGAACTGTACTTTTCTTGGTTGGCGTTTGAAATGAGTGTGTAGGTGCGCAGCGAAGTGAAAAGGGGATTCTTACGCTCAATCCGCGAGCAGCCTAACACACTCTTTTCAAATGCTGACCATGAAAATGAAGTTTATTGATGATATCATAATAATGAAAATTATTATTGCAGCATTTGCACGTGCAACTTCGTGGGCCGACATACGCGAATGGTTGATATGATTTCTACGGAATTTATATGTTATTATTTTTGTATCAATAATAAACTTCATTTATGCTGAATTGTGGTTCTGAAATATTTACACTTTTTCTTCAATCCACGAGCGAACTTGACTTACGATTTGAGCCATTTACACGGTGTTCCTCTCTTATCAAACATTGAAAAATACATATAAGGACATGCAAATTTATTTCTTCAAGTAAGATTTCGACGAAAAATGCGAAAACGTGATTCGCATGAGAATCACATAAAGTTTACATGAAAGCAAATAGTGAAAACACATTCACGTAAGCCCCCTATCTTTCGCATCTAATTCGCACAATTTTTCATGAGAACTTCCGCTTACTACATTTTACACACGCTTACACATTCGATTATCATATATGTCTAAATATTATATACGTACATTTATACATATATTTATAGTACTCAATATTTTTACATAAAGTTGTAGAGAATCAGAATTTGAGAAGTAAATATTTCGAAAAATTATGAATAAAATATGCTGCGAATATCGTAAAAAATGACTGAAATGAAACAACAATAGACTCGATTGATAAATAATTTATAAATATAATTTATAATTATTTACTATGATCAAATATTATAAATATTCTATAATTTAGAAACAATCCTTTTTCATACTCTATCTACATAAGAAATCAAACCTTGGGCAAAATGTGGATCGGCTTCGAACTTCGAACGCGTTTTCTATTAAGATATTTGGCATGGTTTTGGAAATAGAAGGGAGTCAAGGGAGACGAAATCGTCGCCCCTCCAAGTAGCCGAGAGGACCCCTCCCCGGCTACTGGCTCCCCCGACCCAAGTGAAAATAAGCATCATCGGCGTACATGCGCATGTATTGAAAAACGTGGTCGGTGTCATTTCTGGCTTACATTTATAAGGTTTGATAATTCAAAGTTTCATACCACATTTTTTCGATTGTTTTGAAACTAGACGGACTTGACAATTTTTTTAAATTTGAGCATTTTTAGTATCTCAATTCAAAAACGAGAGTTCAAATATTAGGAATATAAAAAGTTTCCTGATTTACGATTTTGATACTCAAGATTCAAAGCTGGAGAACCGCAGATCTCAACTAAGTAAATACATGAATTTCGAATTCCAAATGTTAAAATTGAATGACATTCCTTGCATCAAAACTTTTTAGTTGTCAAATAAAGACTGTAAAATATAATAGCTATTACGATATACTATTTGTAATTACATACTGAGACTGTAATAATATTACTATTTTGAATAGTAATGAAATACATTGAGCTTGCGAAACTATGGCTAGCTGACATTATACGAATTTTTAACTCCCTATCGAAATTTTCCCGACCATCTGCGACCATATATCGTCGCAGATGGTCGGAGATAGTCGGAGATAGTTGGAGATGGTTGGAAAAAAATTTGTTTTCTCCAGTTACCTGTTTCTCACTGTTAAATGCATTCCACATTATAATTAAGTAACAGCAGAGAGCTATTCCTCCGAAAAACGTACATAAAAACATTATTTATTTCAATACTTTGAATTTTTGTGTTTGCAAACGCAAATGAAAATTATCAAAATGAACAATGTTTTAAGTACGTTTTTTTCGAAATAATAGCTCTCTGCTGTTACTAAATGACAATGTGGAATGTATTTAACAGTGAAAAACGGGCAAACGGAGAAAACAAATTTTTTTCCAACCATCTCTATCTCCGACCATCTGCGATCATATGAAAGACTGAGAGTAAAAACATAACTAGTAAGAGACAGATGAATGTGAAACTCCATGTTTTGTGTCTCTACTTGTTCGGTTTTTCCTCTCAACCTGTCATAAATGGTCGAGAAAATTCAGACAGGGCTGATAAAGTTTTTTATTTTAAAAACTTGAACATAATGATCATAAATTATCATGAATATTTCTCAGGAAATTGATCATCTTCGAAAATTTTTACCGATACTTAAAAATTTGAAAAAAGGACACGAAGATTAGTACATACAAGTCTTGCAATTTGGACATAAATAGAAAGATTGAATTTCAGAACTTTGTATCCCTATCGGCATGCCATGGACGTTCATCAATTATTCGTCGAAAAATAAAAACCTGAATGATGTAATTATTCAATTAGAGTCGCTCTGTAACCAAATTTTGCGAAAGATGTTGAAAAAATTGATATGATAGAATAATATAATTCACTTGTTTTTCTCGTCCGTCTCAGCCCGAGTGGAAAAAAAAAGGTCGGAGAAATATCGTAGAGATATTTTAAATTATCGCGAGATGATCTCTATAGTGATATCGTCACAACATCAAAACGTCACGCTCGATAATATCGCTGCCATGTTTTTCTCACTATGTTGATGCGATATTTACAAAAATACATAGCTGCGATATTTTTAGATAAATATCTTTGCGATGTTTCATGTCATACTGTAAATATAAATATAAATGTTGGATGATTAAGGTCCTGATTATATATAACTCAGATTACACAAAATGCCGTGAAATTATAATCCAATATGGAAATCGTAGCTTGGGTAAAAGTTTCATGGCATTTTGTGCGCTCCAAGTTATATCATCCGGCACTTCAATTATTGTCACATAACGTGTAGGGTGGAAAAAACGGAAATTTAACTGTCTTAAAAGATATTTTATTATGAATTCAACAATTTTGAACGGGCGCAAATCACGTATAAATTATTCGCTTGCGTAAACCGCGGTAGATGAGTCGAAGAACTTGAAAGAATTTGAGCTGGGACGTTTCTTTTCCAACCTTTTGCCAAAGAGAGTGCCATTTTTGTTATGCACAAAAACATATATCAAAAAACATCTTCGCGACATCCTAGCAGAAATGTACAAAAATCGTATGCCGAAAAATACCTTTGCGACATTCTACTAAAAATATACAGAAATCATATGCTAAAAAACATCTTCGCGATATCCTGCCACGAATGACTGAGAATATCTGGCATATGATGTCGCTCCGATATGTTGAGATTATTTCCCGACTTTTTTTCCACTCAGGAGACCGTGTACACGGACACTTACACGTATACGGACTGTCACAAACGAAAAAACAAGTGAATTCTATTATTTTATCATAACAATATATTTCAATATTTTTTTGAGTGATTTGGTTACAGAGTGACCCAAACTGACAAATTACATCAATTTCCTTTTTATGTTTCGACAAACAATTGATGAAAAACTCGATGGACGTTCGCGGACGTTCACGGACGTTCGTGGACGTTCAGAACGTCCGCGAACGTCCACGGCAGGCCGATAGGGTAATAAGGTTCGAAAAAAATAAACAACAGATGGAACTTGAAGACTATTTTATTTTCAACCGCAAGATTCGAAATATTTTATTTCCCTTATATCGACAAATTTTCTACGTG
The DNA here is from genome assembly GCA_028476575.1 of Platygaster robiniae. Taxonomy (NCBI): domain Eukaryota; kingdom Metazoa; phylum Arthropoda; class Insecta; order Hymenoptera; family Platygastridae; genus Platygaster; species Platygaster robiniae. The sequence continues at coordinate 17,641,453 of CM052029.1, read as the reverse complement.
AACACGCAAACTCGAGGTTTTCACGATTTTTACTTGTTAAAAAAACAAGTTTGTGAAACAACAATGTAGCTGATAAATTCAAGCTCAAGATATAAATTTGGAAATCAGACAACTTTTGTTTTTCAATATTTTTGAATACAAGTTTCTAATCCAAAATGATTTCGAATTCCTAAGTCGAGTAGAAAGGATTTTTTAAATCTAATTCCACAAATTTTGAGCTTTACAACTTTGACACACTAGATTTTGAATCAGAACCACTGGATATATTGAACAATGCCTTATCAGGAAAATTGAAATGAAAATCTGAAAAAGATGTATGAAAGCTTTTTAAATAATTTTTTTTATAAAAATATCTTACTCTCCAAAATTTTGCATACGAATAGGAGAGAATTGCTGGATGCACCACATTCCAATAAGAGAATCCAAATGAGAAAATTTACAAAACATAAAATTAAGAATGAAGTTATCACGAAAAAAACCAGGGTTTGAAAAGTTACTTAAAAAATGTAACGAGTTACGTTATCGTTACAAAGGTAAAAAAAGTAATTCGTTACGAAACCGTTACATGGAAAGTAATATTAACTCGTTGCCGTTACCACTTGAAAAAAGTAACTTCCCGTTACTTCCATGACACTTTTTGGAAGTATCGTGGTATACTTCCACGATACTTTTTGTTATACTTTATCCACGATAAAGTATAACAATATCGCACTTACTTCCACGATGCTTTTTGGAAAAAATGAATGTAAATAACAAGATATCGAAAAACTGAGGCTGAAAAAGAACAATATCAACGTACTCGTAGTTTTGTTCTATAGAAATAGGTTATTTCAGATATAATAAAAAATGTTGATCCGTACTTTCTCACCCTGAAAAAAAAACCAAACAGCTTCTTCACATTTTTCTATTTTTTTCAAGTTCACAAAATTTCCGAGTATGACATTTGATACAATGTTAGCCACAAGGAAACATTCAAAAATTTAATAGATTTCTGAGAGAACCTTAATACCTACCCAGATTTTCAGAATTTTTTAATTCTAACAATAATAACAGGATTTTCCAGAAAACAGTGTCTCGATAGATTTTTACTTATACGAGTACTTTTCATATTTTTTCAGTTTTTCCATGATTTCAATGATCGTTCATTATTTTTATATTTATATGCTGTATGAATTTCTGGAATTCGGAAGATTTTCAATGTTTTATATATTTACATGAATTTTTATTTACGTATTTTCTTTCTGTATTTCTAAATATTTAAAGAATGTTGTGAAATTTTTGAATTTTTCAAAAGATATCTCTTCGAATTTTCATAATGAGATTAAATTAAAAGTTTAAAATTTCCGAAGTATTATGAAATATTAATATTTCAGTTCACAACAATTTATATGCGACCAACTCTCATTGTTTTTTGAATGCATGTTTGTTTATCAACAAAAAAGTTATTTCCAGACCTCTATAAGCATATATTTTTAGAACTCAAAATCAAAGCTCGAGAAATTGAAGTTTTTCAATTCCTGGAATTACATAAATTTTTAAAGAATCAAATAACGTAAAACTTATCAAAATTTAGTATTGAGAGTATTTTTTTTGTATTCATTATATTCCATTAGATTTTCTAGCAGGATCTCTAAATCTTACGAATCCTGCTATGGATTTTAAGTATTTTTATATATTTTCATGCGAATTTCTAAAATTCAATGCTTTGAATTGTTAAAGTTTCGAATGAATAGTAAAAAAGCATATTCTTCGTCACTGTTTCTACACAAATAACTTATACTCTACATTGTTCCATGAAAAATTATTACTTGTTAATTAATATAACGCGTTACATTATCGTTACGAATAAAAACCTTATGAGGACATGAAATTTTTCTATGAATTCATTTTCTTATAAAGTACACATTATAAAAACCTTATAAGAAACTGGAATTTCTTATAAGAATGTACTTGACGAAATCTTATGAGAAAAAAACCTCGTAAAATTTTTTCGACCAATTCTGTATAAGAAGTTACAGATTCTTATAAGGTTTTATAACGTCTTCTTAAAAGGCTTACAAGAAATTCGATTGTTGTGTATAAGAAATTTTATTTTCTTCTAAGGTTTTTATAAGGCTTAAAATTACTATAGTCATTTTAAGATCCCTGTGGATCTCAATGGTACATTTCGCATCTAGGGAAAAAATAAATTTCTCACGAGGGTGTAAGTTATTTTTTCCCGTGGTGCGAACGATTTTTTTATCGTAGCGATAAAAATTTGCTTTTTTATCATAGTGGTCTAAAAAATCGTTTGCACCACGGAAAAAAATTAATTTCTTCCTCGGGTATATATCCCTCGCCTTCGGCTCGAGAAATAACTTACACCCTTACGAGAAATTTATTTTTTCCCTAGATGCAAAATGTACTATTCATTTGATTTTTTCATCTTTCTCGACCCATCGGGTCTTCGGCTGCTTCGGCTTTGGCTGGCTTGGGCCCCCCTGGGCTTTGGCACCTGTTTGGCACATGCCAGCGCGGACATAAGGTAGGTTAAGCAGTTGGGCTGAGGGAGGCGGGCAGTGGGTCGCTGGCCGATGGGCCAGCGGGCGAGGTGAGCGGGGAGAACGTATTACGCGCCATCTACCAGTCGAGATTTTCGAGGTGGGTTTTTGAAAGCTTGAAAGCTGAGCGTTATTACGGCCGAGTCGGAAAGGGCTGCTTGTACCGATATTTTAGGTTGAAATTATCGATACTTGTAAAGAAATCAAATACATGCGTCCGTTATAAAAATTTATTTCAATGTTAGCTACAAGGAAACATTGGCAAATTTGATAGATTTTTGAAAGAATCTTAATACCTACCCAGATTTTCAGAATTTCTTAGTTTTCTTGTATTTTTTATTATGTATGAAATTTTGCAGGCTCATCTAGTACTTTTATAAACTTGTACTACTTTTCTATAAATTGATACATTAATTTCAAGAATGTCATGCTCTAGAATTCAAAGTTGATTAAATTATTTGTATTTGAGAGGATTTTTGAACAAATTATAGTGTCTAGGAAGATTTTCATTTCCTTTCATTTTTTTTTTTTTTATACTTATTCAATTTTTCTACAATTTGAAGGACTGTTAAGTATTTCTGAAACTATTCGTATTTTTCTGGATGATAGAATGTTGCAGAATTTCCTAGTATTTTTACAAAATCTTAGTATTATTATAATATAAATAGTTGAATACATATCAAGAATTTCGAACTCTAGAATTTAAACATCATGAAATTTTCCGCGTTTTACAGGATTTTCCAGAAAAAAGTGTCTCGATAGATTTTTACTTATTCCAGTATGCACTTTTCATATTTCTTCAGTTTTTCTATGATTTCAAAGGTCGTTCATTATTTTTATATAGTGCTGTATGAATTTCTGGAATTGGAAAGATTTTTAATTTTCTACATATTTACTCGTATTTTTCATTACGTATTTTCTTTCTGTATCCCTAAGTATTTATAGAATGTTGTGGAATTTTTGAGTATTTTTAAAGATAGCTCTTTGGATTTCCAGAATGAGATAAAATTGAAAGTTCAAAATTTCTGAAGATTTTGATTGATTTTGCAGAAAACAGTTTCTTAATAGACTTAAAATGCCTTCAATATTTTTCATATTTTTCACAGAGTTATACAATTTGAAAAAATGTCTTACTTTTTTATAGACTCCTACGAACATCTATTTTTAGAATAGATTTTACAGATTTTGAGATCTGTAGATTTTAAGTAATTTAATATATTTCCATGCGAATTTATAAAATTCGATGGTTTGAATAACTGCACAGGTCTGCAAATAAAGGGTTTGTATTTGTTGTTAAAAAGCTATGCGTCGTGTCCGGGGTAATTTTTCACGTAGAATCCGAATCCGAACCCAGAAGTTGCCTATCACGTCAGGATTCTGGGATATTTGAGGTTATGTGTTCGAAAAATGGGATTTTTCGCTACTTTTGAGGTTATGTGCAGGGCGCAAGAAATTTTTCTCGTCTTTTTTGTGGATGCCGTCAGTCATTTAGTACTAATTTTCCTCTTCAAAATGAGCTATTGATCAGTTATAAGCGATTTTTTTTCACGAAGGTTCAGCCATAACAAATTTCGAAATTTATCCAAACAACCTAATAGGCAATCACATTTACTTTTATGTGCTTACCACTTTGCACTAAGATGGCGGATCGAAATTCACGGAATTTTATGATTTTGCTCTTTAAGAACTGATAAATAATTATTTTCTGATGGTAAATTCTTATTCACAGTTGATTTAAACCTTCGAGTACAAATTTTCAAGGTAAATTTTCAAGTGCAAAGTGGTAGGCCCTAAAAAGTAAATGTGAATGCCTATTAGGTTGTTTAGATAAATGTCAAAATTAGTTACTGCTGTATCTTCGTGAAAAAAAAACGCTAATAACTGATCAATAGCTCATTTTGAAGAGGGAGACTAGTACTAAATGACGACATCCACGAAAAAGACGAGAAAAATTTCTTACGCCCTGCACATAACCTCAAAAGTAGCAAAAAACCCCATTTTTCGAGCACATAACCTCAAATATCTCAGAATCCTGACGTGATAGGCAAATTCTGAGTTCGGATTCGGATTCTACGTAAAAAATTACCCGGGAAACAGCCCATAGGTTTTCAACAACAAAACCTTGCAAACCTGTGTTGTGAGTGTTTCTAATAAGAAGTAAAAAAGCATATTCTTTCTTAATATTTTTACACAAATTACTAATACTCCACATTCTTCCATAAAAAATTATTACTGTAGAATTTTTTATTCAAACTGAGGAAGTTAAAAATTAGTTTTAGAACATTCTTTGAAAAGTTACAAATGGTACTAAAAACTTAATGAGACCTATGAAAGTAACGTAAAATAACGGGATTTTCGTTACTCGTTACCAAAAAAAAAGACTCGTTCCTGTTATCGTTACTAGTTAATAAATGTAACGCGTTACGTTATCGTAACAGTAAAAAATGTAACGTTTCAGAGCAACGCGTCACTTCCAAACCCTGAAAAAAACTCAATTAAAATGATGCAAATTCTTCGCCAGGTTAAAAGACACATAAATAAATTTTTCACGCTCGCAGCACAAAAATCCTTTATTCTTGTGTTTACTACTGTCCCGTGAAAAACGAATTCTCTGTCAACGCCTTTCGCTGCTATTTCTATGCCGCTCCAAGGTCGAGCGGCATAGAACTCGTTTTTTCACGACACAACAGTAAACAAAAGACTAACCCTAGCAAACGCGGTGATATCGATTTGCTATCAACTTTGATAGCAAACTGATAGCAAGTCGATAGCAGATCGGTAGCAAGTTGATAGCATAAGGGGAAAAAGCTTCATTTTTCACAGTTAACACCTACAATGTTAAAGAAAACACCCTTAATATCTTTTTCATGAATTATCCTTATTATTTTCACGAATTTAGACATGATTATGAGCATTGATTTTATTTTATTTTTCACCGACTCATTTTCATAGAAAATACATAAATCATACTTAAATTCGTAAAAATTAGCAGAACAATTCATAGAAAGGCTGCTTAGAGTGTTTTTTTTGGCATTGTAAGTATTATCTGCAAAAAATGAAGCTTTTTCCCCTCATGCTATCGACTTGCTATCAAGTTGCTACCGATCTGCTATCGATTTGCTATCGGTTTGCTATCAAATTTGATAGCAAATCGATATCACCGCGTTTGCTAGGGAAGTGATTCATGTGCTGCAAGCGTGAAAAATATCTCTCGTGTCAAGGAGCATCAAAACTCGCGTTTTACTCGCGCGATTTGCTCACTCGCAAAACTTCGCACTCGTAAAAACGCTTGTTTCTGCTCCTTGATACAAAATATACTATTTCGCAAAACACGCAAGAAAAATGTACTTCCAGGATCTGTACGGCCGCATTAAATGCAACCATTTACGACCGGCAAATGCTTCAGTCCCTGAAAACACGCACTGAAGCAAAAAACTACGCACCGAAGCATTGCTCCAGTACGTGTCTCCAGGGACTGAAGCATTTGCTGGTCGTGAATGGGCGTATTCAATGCGACCATACAAGTTCTCCAAGTACATTTTTCTTGAGTGTTTCGCAAAAAGTATCGTTTGCACCTCGGACCGTGAGATGTGGCTTTATTCTCGGGCCAAATATCAGCCTCAGCTGCGCCTCGGCAGATAAATTGGTCCTCGCCCTAAAAGCCACGCTTCAGGTCCTCGATACAAAATACACTATAGTACCGACACATAGTAAAATCGGAAAATTGTGAGTTCAGAGAAAGAATTAAGGAATCTCATCATCTCAGAAACTGGAGCGATATATATAAAATCTAAAAAATAAGGGTTCAAAGTTTTTGACTTCGTAAGTCTAGTCTGTCTGAATATGAAAAAAACCATGTTCTTAATTGCGATATAAATTTTACCTCTATAGTTTTCAATACTTTTGAAATATGTTGAATTGAATACTCGTTTCCTGAATACATCCATAGAGAACGATGGCCTACAAACGACGTATATAAAACCTATAGTAGACAACACTTTCGTGTCATTTACGTGTCTGATTCTGTTACATCTGGGTTGTAGGTTGACATTAAGTGGAGGTAGAGAACGATGTGATAACGGATTTATTGCGCTGAAATTGGCTCATGGTTTAGGGAACCATGAGCTTTGGTCCATGAATGACTTGAGGTACAGCGGAGACGTAAAAAGCTTTCATTCACAAGGTTGACGCGTGCGCTCAGGGTTAGATCGATATACGATAGCCTCCGGTTTTCCGTTAACAACGTGCGGAGAGATGAAGGATACAGTGGGTGGCTCGAATAAAGGATAAGAGAACATTCAATAATGCTTGTTTCCTGCAAATATTCTCATCAGAGGTTCAGAGCTTTTCCTGAAATGAAATAGGAATGGGCGTGGAGCAAGATTTCTGATAGAATTTTATGACTATTACAAATATCCTCTCTAATTTTTGGGGATTAACCATCAATTTCCATGATTTTTCAGCATAGACCTTTCTAACTTCAGAGGTGATTTTCCAAGGTCGACCATCAACTTTCAACTCATCCATACAAAATTCATTGGAAATAGATAAGATAAAAAATTTGCTAAAATATATAACTTCAAAGTGAAAAACTGATCAAAGCAAATAATTTATTACCGATTAGTTTTTGGCTCAATACTATTCGAGGTATTTTCGATTCAATGTTTTCATTTACAGGAAGACAATTAAGGTATTATGAGCAGTGAAATACTATGAATATGATTCTAAGTCGTGAAGGCCGTCTGCCATCCCGTATATCAAAATTACACATTTTTTGGTCTGAAAATCGCCATGTTTTATTATACATATACATACTCGATACACGACAGCAACTACGTACGGCAGTATTCAACATTGGTAAATGTCAAATTAAGCAATGACAGTTATCCGAAAATGATAATTGTGACTTTTTTTTTGAAAAACTAAATAGTAGAAATTCGTTTGATGAATTAAATCTTGGTTCTGAATGTCTAATTTGAAGTCTAGAAAAGTTTTAGAAAAATTTCCTTATTCCTTCTTGAATTATGCACGAAAATATACGATTCGTTCTATAAGAACACGTGTAAATTGACGCATATTTTGGCATTTTTTCCCTCAAAAACTGAGTAGACAAAATACTTGTAATTTAGCATACACATTATTTTGGGTTTCATTGAGAAAAGAAATTTTTTTCAGAAACATTCCCTTACTTTTGTTTACGTGCTTATAATACCTTAAGTTAATATATTTCGTCAGTTCTCATCAAATGTTTTGCAGGGAGCATAAAAAAAGATGTAAATGGGCTAGAGGAAAAATGCAGGACGAAGGAAGCGTTGAAAAGATAGAAATAGGGTTTGTCCTCAAAGACCAGAACAGGGTATGAGTAACCGCTAAAATAAATAAAAAGGAATGTATCAACGATACACTGATGAGATTCAACGATTCGATTTATAAATAGTGAGAAGAAAATTATCATGTTCATGATAAATCTATAGTATTTTCGTATATTTAGGATTCGCATCCCTTCAATTTATACTTGATTTTATGGTCTTTTTCATAACAACATAAAATGAAAATTTTTTAAAATTATTTCTAATATCAACAGATCATAACAATAATTATTTTTATTTTACAGTATTTTTACAACTGCTTTCACTGACAATAGTCTCCAAGAATTTTTAAGTGACATTTACAAATAACAAAATATTATAATGTAGCATTTTTTTATTTTGCACATGTTATGTCAAAACTATGCATAAGGGTGATCATTAAAATGGGTTACATGGAATTTTGATGGCAACACTCCCTAAATTGTTTCCAGATAATTCAGTAATAATCCGTGAACTTTTAAAAATTTTTAGAACGATAACTCGTGCCCGTAGACTCGTCCTTTTCACCATTTCAATAACATTGGCTCTGATCGTCAACAGAATCGATAGTTTTTTTCAGACACTAAAATGACTTTTAACATCAGTTCAACGTGATAAATTGTTTTTTATAGTAATACCATACTGCAAAAAAATATTAAGTCAAAATCAATACCTTTTCCGTGAGATAAAAGTTGGAAAACTAAAAATCATATAAATTAGGAATTTTATGGACACAACACAAGATTTTTGCAGAACTTCGATCGGAACTGTTACAAGATTATAATATGTATTATACGATTGTTGCATTTCAAAATCATTCTAGTAATAATTTTTGTGATGGTTGTGTAAAAAATACTCATGAAATTAGTCACAAAATTTCATCAATCTCAAGGGCTCTTTCTGTGCACAAGTATTTCGTTTTTGTCATCGTTGTTATTACTATTAATGTTATTATTTTTATTTATGATTATTATTGAAATATGAAGTATATTTCTTACTATCAACATGGTAGTTTTATAATAAGAACCTAAAATCACACACGAATAATATTTTCCGATTATGACACACAAATGAAAATATTCCATATTTTCATAAATATTGTTATTTTATTCACGATCATCATTATCATCTTCAATATGAAAATTATTATCATTACTAGGATCGTTAATTTCAGGTTTAAATCATCATGAGAATAATTTAATTATTTACGTAGATTGAATAATACCTAATGATATTTATCACAATTATTATTTTTGTTATAATTATTCAGACGCTGATCGTTCGTATTATATAATAAAATTATATAGTTTCAACGACAAATGGCTTTTTCATGAGAGAAACTTGGCGAAAATAAAATTTCTGTGAAAAAAGAGTTCCTGACAAATTTATTGACTTATACAATTTTTTATTAGATTCAATAGGCATTTTTTAAACAACCAGCACTGAAGTCATAACAAATGTAGAAAGATCTTAAACATCAATAAACGTAGAAGATCATAATTTTGTAACGTTTTTTACCCAGTCCCGATCGAATTTCTGTGAAAATCCTAAGTGTATCGAAAAAATGCTTGATTATTATATAAGATTTTTAATTTTCTGATCTCGATCTCACGGAGCAGGTATTAATTCAGAGACCTGATATTTTTTTGCAGTACATTTACCATAACTATAAACAAAATTTTGCCGCATTGAATCCATTTTTACATAATAATGAAAACATTAGTTGCTCTAACCAAACTTTTAACTTTTAACGCCTCACATTTATTTCCAGTGTCTTTGGAATATTTCTACACTCGCATAAATATTAAGATATTGAGATTAACACTAACGTAATCTTCAAATCTTGGGAATTGATCGAATTAGCTTTCATATTGCTTCTTCTATCATTTATAAGTGATATATATCGGCGTATGGGCTGACACATACTCTTTTTACTTTTGTCTCATCAAAAGTTCAAATTCATTTTAAAACTGATTGTAAGCTTTAAAAATTTTTCAAAGTATACACAACTCTAAAACTGTAGAATCAAATTTGAAAACAGTTAAAGAAACGATTTCGCAAAACTTGCGTAAATGTCAGTAAATGAGTATTCACAGTAAAAGAATATTTTTTAAGATTTGAAACTTTTTTTATAGTCAGCGATCACTAAAAAAAACTTTTTTTCCCAAATACCAAATTTGGAAAAATATTTGTCAATTACTTTCGACTAGAAAACACAGAAAAAAAATATTCGGTAAACCTCAAAATTGCAAATCTTGCAAGAAATAATTTTAATGTATAAAGAACTGTGGCATCAATCGAATATTTTGATGAGGTTTTTTTTTCGCTATCACATGTTTTAATAATGTTATTTATACCCAGGATAATAATAATTATTGATTCTACGTCATACTCGAACAAATCTTCGGTAACAGATAATTTGAAGGTTTTACTAATACCTTTAATAATATAATGTAAATATTTATTTTAATAATATCCAATAATTTCGTGCCCTTCGGTTAAAATCGAATTCACTGCAATGTATAGTAAGCAATGAATCGACCTTTTATGAATGAAACCGTTGCAGTTGTTCAAGTGAGACAAAGAAATAGTTAAAAATAACGAGATTTTTATTATTAACGTGTCTTTCACGTCGCAAATGTCAAGAGACAAAGTTTTTATCCTATAACTGATTTTGTCCTAATCTTTTAATGTAAACCGAGCGTGTGGACATAGTAATGTCAGTAACTGCGATGATTTTCCTGACATTTCAGAGAGTAGCTTTTAATCTGAATGTAACAACTTAATGCCAGATCGTGTTTACTTAAAGGGCAACCAATACTTTGATCTACCTCTAATTCAATTTTGGAAAATATAACAGTAATTCGGATAGCTTACTTCTTTATAAGAGTGTCATAATAAATTTCACGCGAATATATGTATGTAATTCAAAAATAAAGAATTCTTTACTGAAATTAAAAAAGAACTGGTAGGCAAATGTTCGAAAATTTGCATATTGATTTATTTTGAAACAAAAAGGTTAAACTTAAGGAGAAAAATTTGGTTGTGGCAACTAAAGATGTGGTAAAAATGAACCAATTGAACCAAATTTTTGGATACGCAAACTCCGAAACTTTTTCTGTGAAATATTTATCATACGTCATAGAAAAATATTTTCAAGTTTTGTTCTTCTCTCCATTCATAACCAAATAGTAAAGAAAAGTATTTAAATTTACAAGTGTCATTTTTTTTGTGATTTATCTATCTTAGCCTTTACTCATTGTTGTAAAGTTTTTGTTCTGTTATAATATTATTTGGTTTCTCATTTTTTTTATGAAATTTATTCTCTTTGAAAACTTTCTCTATTCTTTTAAAATTATTACAGCTTTATCTAACAATCCAATGATAGTGGAAATTTTATATATTGTGTGTGACGACAAAAAATTATGTATTCTCTGGAAGGATGTAACTTTTTGATAAAAATAAGTAGATAATTTTTCGTTCTGGCTTATTAATCACTATAATACCAAGGAAATTTCAACACCTATTGGTATCATCGGTTTCAATCGTATCATTAGAATCAAGAAAATCTCATTTATTGTAAATAATTAAAGCATGTTAATTGTTCATAATTTGATAGGAAACTTCACTCAATAACTCAAAGTAACTCTACGAAATCTAGAATGTCAAAAAATTCAAGTTCAAATTATGTGCTCGAATGTAATGATTCAGGTACACATTTTCCATTCCATAAGTTCCAAGGGCCTTTATTTCCAGCACCTAATATTTACAAAAATATCATGTATTTCAAACAGAAAAATTTTTATCAAAGTCAATTATTCTATTCATCCGAGTGTCATAAAGTGTATTTAATTAGATTAATATAATGTTACTCAATGTAGTCAAAATAAATGTGTATCAACCCTTATCAAAAAAACCCTCGAACTAGTTGAGGGTAAAACCTTCAAAATAACCCTCATTTCGAGGTTTTACCCTAGAATTCAAGGGTTTTACCTTAAATTTCAGGTTTATACTTTCGGTTGAGGGTTGAACCGTTCCAAAATACCCTCAACTTTAGGGTAAAACCCTGAAAAGTACCTTTAACTGCTGAGGGCTTTACCCTCAAGGTGAGGGTATTTTGGAACGGTTCGACCCTCAACCGAAGGTATAATCCTGAACTTGATGGTAAAACCCTTGAATTCTAGGGTAAAACCTCGAAATGAGGGTTATTTTGTGGGTTTCGCCCTCAACTAGTCGAGGGTTTTTTCGACAAGGGAATTTTGATTCAAATTTGAAAATAAAAGTACAAACTACAAAATTTGACACTACAAGTGTATAAACAACTCAAACATTGTAGAATTTCGTATTAATTGTTCTTAATGCAAAAATTGACGGTTCAATCAAAAATTTTAGAAACTGCTTTTATAAAAAAAATATTTTGTAAATGCTTGAAATTGGAATACATGATCCAAATTGTGAATAGCATTTCTTAAAGTAGAATAATTTTTTTCCTTTTGGAAAAATATTATTCAGGAGATGATAGAAAGTTATGATTTCGAGTTGTGTAATGAAGCTCGAAAATAATTACCTGTGCAAAGGATGAAAATGAAGCAAAGCAAGACAAAGTCTCGAGGTGACAAATAGTGACCACTCGACCTCATTTTCGATTGTGATGTAACCGGTGCCGACGAATTTCTAAATTTATCCATGTTTTTACACCATTATCGTTTTTCATCACATTTTTGCACTTGAGCACGAATCATCTCGTGGACAGGGCGACGTTTGAAAATTTCTCGGTCATCGTTTATGTCAGTTTTCTTCACATTGGATCGAGGTGATTCGCGAGGGTTGAAAAACCGCAAAAGCGGTGGAGGATGGAATGAATTTGGAAAATTATTTTGGTTTTTGAAAACGTTAGAGATGAAATGACTTCATCACGGTGCGAAAAGTCCATTAATATTGGGTGACAGCAAAAGTCATTGCGAAGCAAACGCGACGAGTTTTTGTATTCGACTGAAGGGGTGTCGACGATGGAAATCCGGGATATTGCGCAAGCGTTATTGGGGTGAAATCAGGGTGGAAAATGACCGATTTAAAATTGTTTTACGTAGGGAAAAAGAATTATTATACTCTGAAGCATTGAATAATAAAACTAAAATTGACTATAGGATAAAAATCTAAAAGTAATGCTTTTTTAAAACTTAGATTCATTTAAATTTTTCGAAAGACATCAGGTGTTAACATTGATTTTTTTCATTGGTTGCTATTACTTGATTTCACAGTGGCTACATAGAACTGTATAACTTGTAGATATTAAACATAAACTACCATTTTTCGTCTAACTTGTAACCCAAGAAAACACAAAATAATTATTTCGTGTAATAACGAGTTCCTGAAAATTACAAGTCCTTGTAATAAAATATCAGGGTTTGGAAGTAACGTGTTACTTTAAAACATTACATTTATCGCTGTAACGATAACGTAACGATTTACATTAATTTACAATTAAAATCTGTAGTTATTTTCAAGAAATGTTTCGAAACTGAAATATATAGATATTTTTGACTTTATTTTTTTACAATTGCAGTAATTGGCAAAAAGTTTGCTTTTTCACTTTTTTTAAGAAAAGCTCAAAACTCAAAGCATTATTAAATTTTAGAACCCCATGCATACATATAGAAATAAATGAAATAAAATTAGAATCGATATATCTTCTAGAAAATCTTATATAATTCAATAAATACCAAAAAATACGTAAAATAGTAGATTTTAATGTGTTTCTTATGAGTGCTTCGAAATTTTTCGAAAATAAATAAAATACCAGAAATCAGTAAAACTACAATTCCTCGAGTATCGAAATCTAGAAATATATATAGGATTCTATAAAAATAGCAGTTGAACCTTCTAATCGTAAGAATTTTTAAAAAATACGAAAAATCATCACTACAAATCTAATACGAAGATGAGACTGTTTTTCTGAAAAGTCGATCGAGATTCTTCAAATATTTCAAACTTTGAATTCTATAAAATTCCATTCTCGAAATCCGAAGAAAAATATTTGAAAAAACTAGAAAATTCTAGATAATCACAAATACGAACAATTACAAAAGAAACAAAAAAATTCCGGTAAATATATGAAACACTCAAAATCTATAAAACTTCAAAAACTGGAGCATCGAATGTCAGAAATTTATATAGTAATTTTTAAGAATACTGAACGATCTCTAAAATCGTAAAGAAACTGGAAAAATATGAAAAATCGTAAAAGAAATGAAAATTTATGAAGATATGATATTCATTAATATATATTTATAGATGAACTAAAAAAGAAAAAAAAAAAAACATGTTTTTAGCAAATATATTGAAAATGCTTCTTTGGAAAAATAAATGATAGTTATTTCCGCACTCAGCGACCCCAAGTAAGTCTAAAAAACTCTCTTTTCCCAAGGTATGTAGTTGCAATTATAATAAAAATTTCATCACTCTAACCTCAAAACGGACATTTTGAAGTGACTTTTCGGCCATCGCGATGAAAAATATCTCACGTAGGGCTGGGAAAAATCGGTAACAAAAACTATCGATAGTTACCGATGTTTTGAAAAAAACTATCAATAAACATCGAAAAACATCGACAGTAACTAGCGCAAAGCAGGAAAAAAGGGAATTTGGAACAAGCGGTGCAGTAAACCCGTTGCTTTCGCAATTTCGTTATTTTATTATTATCATCGCAATTTTATAGAAAGTAAAAATGAGAATAAAGGTTAAATTATGAGCAATACTTTATTAAAAAAAAAAAAAAAACTTTAATCGTAGTCCATTTTCACATAATCATATGCTTATAATTTTGACGCAGAAAAACCAATTTTTCTGCCATTTCTGGCCGGAGAGAAGCCCTTTTCTCTGAAATTGTGTTTCCAGTCGTAGAGTTTGTTCTTTCGGAGGGAACAGAGGAGGCTGGAACGATCAAGTATTTCAAGGCTATTTTTTTGAGGCTTTCGCAAGCGGTGTAATTTTGCCAATACTCGATCACATTGGCATTTTTTTTCAACAAAAGCTTTTCCAAGTATGTGTTGAAATGAACAATTGCTTGTGAAGAACCAGCAATTGTGCACATTTCTGAACCACTGCTCCGAAATTTGTTTAAAAATGTGAAGCGACCAGCAAGAATTTTTTCAGATAATTATATTCATTAAATGTCTACCTGTGGAAATTACCAGTTAAAACTATTGAAATATATATTTATATTGATTTTTAGATTTTTTCATATTAAGATTCTTCAATTTAACTTGTAGAATTATGGAGATGATACATTAACAATTGTGTTCTCATTTTCATACATTTATATATATATATATATATATATATATATATATATATATATATATATATATATATATATATATTGTGATTATATGTGTGCGTTTTGTTTATAGATATCAATCATCAATATTTTGAATCATACGTTTTTATGAACTTTCTATTTTTCAAAATAAGTATCGGTATAATTCAAATTCGATTTTTACCACTGGGTTGATTTGTTTTCATTAGCTGCCAAAATTCTCAAAAAATTTACCAGTATTTTCTTGATTTTCTTCAACGGCCGAATTCGTAGGAGTTGCAGGCGTGTCGCTTGTTTTTCTTGCAGCTGCTATAGCTTTTTCGATCTCATATTTGAGTTCAACTTTGATCTTCTGTACAGCATTGCGATAGTTGAACTCATTGATGAAAGCGTACTGTTTGAAGCGAGGATCCAGAATCGTGCTTATGCTGAAAAAAATGTAATGTGAGTTGCAATCATTGAAAACTTAATCAAAATATCGACTTGAACGAAAGTACTGGAATGTATTTTTTATACATACGCAGAAATTGTCCGTTCCTCGTATTTGAGGAATGATTCTTCCATTCTTTTCAAGAGTTTTTCTTGCAAGTTTCTCGAAATGGAATGAGAGACTTTCGTAGTCTTCAATTTTTCCGAAGGCAATTTGGTATGTGGGATGATCAAGGAAATGGTGACATACGAGTCTCTACTGAGTTCTGCTGTAGCGTCTGTGAACGGTTGTAAGAGGGAAATGATCTCGGGCATGGCTTCAATTTCTGATGGGGTCAACGGTTGGATTTTCGTCTTTGATTTAGCAAGGACGACGACAACAGCGTCCACAGACTTATCAACGCCTTTCATCATATCCAAAGATGAATTCCATCTTGTATAAACCGATTGTTTCAATTTGACTTCGGGTTGGTTTCGAAGTTTTAATTCTTTCATGAGCTCTTTTGTTGCCAGTCCACTGCGATGAAAAAAACTCACGATTCGTTTACATTTTTTCAGAATCGTGTACACCGAAGATTCATCAAGATCTTCCTTCTCGTCATTTTCGAAAATCTTCATGTCATTTTCACTGATAGAACGTTTTGTACTCGTGTCCCATATTGCCTTGTTAATGACAAGTTGAAGCGAATGGGGTGCACATGGCATGTTCTTCATCTGAAACAATGGATTGGATAACGTAAAGTATAACTATACCCAACGTTTCAAATTGGGTTCTAACATATAAATGAAATCTATTTCATAAAAAAATAAAAAATTTATTCCTTACTATATTTATTTAATGGTTTTCTTTCAACTATACCTGCATTTGAATGCACGTTGCAATCATATTCGCTGCGTTGTCAGTAACAGCGCAGACGATATGGAAAACAGAGAATTTGCCCAGATTATTGTTCAGCAAAATCTTCAACTCTTCGGCTGTAGACCGTTCAGGAATTGGAACAACCCCGAGTGTAGCAGCGTCCAGGTTTTTCTCTTTTAAAAAATGTGCTGTCACTGTTAAATAATTTTGGGTGGTGCGACTCGACCATCCATCAAAAGTCAAAGCTGCATTTCTGGGTAAAAAAAAATAACATTTGAAGCATACCCCATCGATCTTAAGTATATTTAAAACCAATGATGATAAGTTTTGATATTTTCAAAATTTACCATTGAAACGGTTATATTATATTCAAATATTTAATTATTACACATATATATCTGTTATATCATTTCTAGAATGAATAAGTTAGACTAAAAATTGTTCGAAATATGAAAACAATCGACGTAACTTACTGCACGTTTTCCAAAATAGTGGAAACATTTGCCATTGTTTTTCTATAGGCTGCTTTGATCAGGGTATCACAGAAGTAGCGACGACTGGGAATTGTGTATCGAGGATCAAATTCTGCGATCATTTGTACGAAACCCTCATCCTCTACAACGCACAATGGTTGACTGTCGCGAATTATGAATTTTGCTACTGCTGCATCCAATTGCTGCTTTCGAGCAGAATTACGACTGTATGGATTGCACTTCTGTTTTTTGAAAAAATTTTTTATGAAAGTTTCATCCGCCTTGCGTTTCAAAGATGACTTTTTTTCACTGAAAGCAATAGCATGCGTGAAAAAATTTAAAATTTGTTTCAAAAAGTATAGAAAACATCACAAACTCGAAAAATTCAAAAAAATATAATTTTCCAGAAGTCTCAATCAAATTTCTTTGATTTTTCGGAAGATATTTGATTGAAAAGTGACGAAAACTAATTTTATTGTAATAAGAACTATATCATTGAGAAGAAATATTTTACTCAGTGCAAGCAAAAACTTTGAATAATGTACAAAATAGTTTTACTTAGTACTAAAACTCATTAGTACTATAATTTTAAATGGTACTTTACTTGATATAATAATGTACAAAAAAAAGTTTCATAAATTTTAATCAAACCTGTCTATTTTTTTTTAGCATCAGAATCTTCATCAGTGTCGCTTGAACTACTAGCATTGTTTTTTTTTTGTGCCGCATTCAATTCGGGAGCATGGCGCCTCTTGAGGTGATCCATCAAGTTTGTTGTGTTTCCGAAGCGGACAACAGTTTCTTTGCACTGTTGTATCTGGCAAGTTGCAGTTTTTCCATCGCTAGATTGATGAAAAAATTGCCAAACTATAGATCGTTTTGCACGAAATTTGATGCCGTAAAATCGTCAATTTCAAATATAAGGATACACTTTTAATTATTCAAATATCATCCTCATATGATAAAAAAATTATTATTAAAATTACGTTCTTAGGATCTTTATTATCAAAATTTTTTATCAAGTTGTATGTAGAGAGGGTTTTAGTTTCTAAAGCTGTTCGAGTACACTTGGGCAAGAAGCATTACATCGTTAGTTCGTCAGTTAATAATTACCTATCACTTTATTACAATTAAGTTAAATTACACAATTAAATTGTTCTCATACATAATTGACAGGCTCAGAGGCAAAACGACAAAATAATTTCCAAGAAAGGATAGAAAATATGCTGAGTCACATAAATCTATCTCTCTCTTGGGAATTTTTTTGTCGTTTTGCCTCTGAGCCTGTCAATTGGCCATATTTTGTTGATTTCAACTTACCTGAAGTATTCTTATCAGTCTAAATAATACGAAAAAATTACCTTTTATAAATAGAAGTAGAAGGAAAGGCATCATTTTTCTCCCCAGGTGCAATAACAAACGATGATATGGACTTTTGCCTTTGAACTTGTTTTCGCGGGGACCTCCGGAGAACGGACGTGGAGGATTTTTCAGGAGAAACACTTTCACGACTTTGACTTTCATCCATTTCATTCATTATTTAGAATATCACAGTTTATCAACTCACATAACAAATAACCATCCAACAGATATTTGAAAATGATTCTGAACCCGTGCCTTGAAAATGATGACAATCAACTGAATCAACTCACAATATTGACATTTACCAGACTTTACTGATTGGTGACTTTTTATCGATAGAAACGTCGGTAAGGCTGAAAAACTATCGATACTTAACGATGTTCAGGTCTACCGATAGTTATCGATAGTTGTCGATGTTTTTCCCAGCCCTAATCTCACGTAAACAAGTACGGATGTGCTCATAGGCGAAACGGGTTACAAACCTCGGCTCGGTCCGTAAATACCCCGTTTTGCCGAATTCGCACATCCGTACCTGCTACATAGTATACTATTGTAAACTAGTGTATTTATACAATGTTTTTTCGAAAAGTAGTGTAAAATGAAATTTAACTTTATAATCACATGATGTAATAATTTCTATGTAAATATTAAATAAAATTACATTAACAAAGTATTGACACCTCTACATACATTTTACGTTTTTCACAGAAGTCGATGATATGAGAAATAATTCCCATTCAAAAATTTCCAACCAAATGCTAATGTAGTAATAATAAGAAGGAAAAATGTTATTGTCATTAATTACTCTTTGATTTCTATATGATTTACTAATCTAGCAAAAACGTCACCCAAAATGCACCAAAAATTTTCGTTTCAGTGTTATGGGACCAGGTCAATGATTTCTTCCTCATATTTCTTTTTTAAAGTTTTATTGAACAAGAATTATAAATATATGTTTTTCTATTATTTATCACGAACAGTCACGTACACGGAATAACACGATTTTCTTTTCTTTACACTTGAGGTCGAATCACGGGCGACTATCACACTGCTGCAACTTTAGAAAATCTTCTAAAATGCTTAACAGTTTGAAATATTTTCATGGATAACTAAAAAATGCAATAGTTTTGGAAAAACCTCTTTTCTAATGATGAAAGGTTAGATTCTTAAAGTTTTTGTGTAATTTTTCATTTGGAAGTATTTTTTGTGGAAATTTCTTGATATCCAAACAAATCCTCAAAACTGACGAATTTTCAAAATGCAAAATTTGAAATTCTAGAATTCAAAATCTCCATAATGTATACTTTTTAGTACTTGAAATTCCTTATTCTCTTCGATTTTTAAATATATTGTTTTTAACCCTTAGAATTTTGAGTAATTCAACATTCGGAATTTTATTTTTCGTTCTAAAAAATATTTTTCAATATCCTAAACTTAACAGGGCAAAAAATTATGGATTAGAATTTCCGACTTATTTCTTTCAAAATTATAGAATTCTCAGGATTTGCATATAGATTTTCAAGTAACATACTGTTTTTCCTTCTTTTTAATCTCGAATTTCCAATGTTTCAGTATTTACACTTCTATGACGTAAGTGAAAGGAATTTCAAGTTAAGAAAAATGAATAGTAAAAAAATTTACAATATACCCTAAGTTATAAAAATATTATAAACATTTTTCCAACATCAACTTTTAATTTTAAAAACTCCAGTTTTTCAACATTTAAGATCTTAAATCCATCTGGGTTCACCGCTTCAAAAATTTTCAAAAAATAATATAATGAATTTCTGGAATTCCTCAATCCTAAACTATTGAAAGTCTAAATATGTTGTAAGGAAAAACAGACAGTTGGTTTGTGAAACATGGTGTAGCGATGTCAAAAAATTCTAAATTATACGTATGGCCATTATTGCAAATTTCTAACTGTAAATCAAAAGTTATTTGATTTCATGATAATTATACAATGTATTCTCGAACATTCACTCGGTTCCTAGAAAAGGCAGTTAACAATCGAAATTCTTCAATTTATAAAAATTCAAACTTATTTACAAAAACCAAGATGTTTTGAAAAAGGAATGAAAAATGTTCGAAAAGTGTATTTTTAATGACTTTTAAATTGCAAAGCTTTTTAATTTTTTTTTTTTCATTTTTTCACAGGTTCTGAATGTACACCGATTTCAAAATCGTTGTAATTCCAACTTTTCAAATTCTCCATCCAGAAATATCTCAAAACACTAAATCCTAACGTACATAGCCTAACGTACATAGCGACAAATAGAAGCAATAAAATTTTTAAAAACTTACATCTCAATTTCGTAAATTTACAGCACCAGATAGCAGCACGTGACCCAGCAGTGGAACACAACATTTCATTTTTTTTATGCACAGACCAGCTCCTAAAATTAATCAACGTATTCGACTGTTAAACGTCGTAGATCACAATATAAAGTTGTAAGAAAAAATGACATGTTTTCAAATCTTACACTATAATCCATCATGTAAAATGCCCGATAATTTCGACTCAAACATAATGTAAGAGCACATACAATCACGAGGATTGAATCCCCTAACTGTTAAAAATATGTACAATAATTTTCACTCCGGAAAGCTCACGTGAACAGTCCAAATAATCAACAATAATACTTCCATGATAAGCACTAGTAAAACACGTCAATGGTATTTGTTCATTGATATATAGTTTGTACATTCAACATTGATATCTACAATACAAAAATACTGCGCAATTAATTTATACTCCACGGTTGAACTACAAACAAGTTTTCTCAAATTATACAATTTAAAACCAATATTTAATCAAGTTATAATAACATTATACAACCTGATTATTTGTGTGCACCACCGAGTATATAACCAAATTATAAATAAAAACAATGTTTGCATTGTACTGTTTAATTATAAAACATTTTCAGCAGTCTTCATTGGCGTTCGAGGTACCTTGTTTCGTCAGTCTCACCTGTGGCGAAGCTCGGGAAAAACTTCATAAGTTACGACCTCGAACATGTCCTGAAAAAAAGTTTATAAAAACGTGATTTTGGAGCATAGCAACGGTGGGCAGTGGCGGATTTGAGGGGGGAAGGTATAGGGGATTTTCCTTCCCCCAAGAGTAATGTGACTTATTAAATTCACAGCGTGATTGATATTATGAATTAAATAGTTGATTGAGGTTCCTGAATTTGGAAATATATATGAGGTTTCAAAAATGTATTGCGATAAAAAACATGTATCTTGATTGTGATATTTTTATTTCACACAAGCGTATAGAATTTTTGAATTCAAGCCAAATTTGAAAACTTAAATCTTAGGTTTCTTAAATAAATATGCAATATTCACATTTCGAGGCTGAAACACTAAATTCACGAATGATTAAATTACTTTTTTTTTGTCTGCAAATCCTGAAAATATATAGAACGCTCAGTAAATAATCTGGAAATTCAAAAGGAATTTTACGATAACATTTTCGATCTGAGTTAAGAATTGAATCAAAAATAAATATTTCGTACAAATGCAAGAAAAGTGTGGAAAAATTAACTGTTTTCGGAGTAAAGGAAATGCATGAGTTTTAACGTCTAAAAGTTCTATAAATATTCATCAATTTCTTGCATATGAGATAGAAGATAATTTTTTATTGCCCCCATTAAAATTTGAAAAAATAATGAATATTTTATAAGTCCAGAATAATAATTTTGTTGATGATTTAATAGAAATTCATGAACGAAATAAGGTCAACAAGATGACCTTATTTCGAAACCTTGAAAAAAAAAAGGAATTGAAAAAAGTTGTCCAATTTTTTTTGCCTATAACTCCATAATTAGGTTCCTATAGAGAAAAAGGTAAAGTAATGAGAGATCAATCATTTTTTTTTTTCATTGAAAACGAAATTTGTCGAGATTCTATCAAATGCTTGATTGAAATGTTTATAAAAAATCTTTCAATAATTGTTATTTACTGAATTTACTGAATTAAAAGAATTTATAATTGCAATAAAGAGAATCCTATATTTCTAAACTTCTGGATTAAGAAATCCAGATCGCAAAATATGCTACTAGTTCAAAAATTTTTAATTTTGATCCAACAGTTGAAAGATCGAAGGGCAACCTAAAAAATGTATGTTTGGCTAAAGAAATCGTGACTCGGACTTTTGAATAAAACAATACACCTTAGTGATATCGAATAATTATGAATAAAATGTTTCGAGTTTCAGATGTTATTATTTTTTATTACAATTTTTGGAATCAAATTTAACAAAAAAGAGAGAAAGAAACTGAAGAAATTAAAAATTCTACAACAGTTGAAGTTACAGGTTCAGTTCATAAAAGAAAGACATTTCGAGATCAGAAAAATTTATAAGTAGGACATTTTGAATAAGAAATTAGAAAAAATTTTTTTAAAAATTGTCAAATAAAACACTAAATTTTCTGCATTCTTATAAATTTTTGTTGATTAATGAAGAAATTTCTTCTCGACTTTATTATTCAGTAATTTTAATGTATAAATGTTCAATGAAGATTTTTCATCAAATTTACTACAAAAGAGTTGAAAAAATTGAGGAAAAAAAGAACTGAAAATAGTCATTGATATAAACTGAACTATTACAAAAAAAAAAAAAAAAAAAAAAAAATGTTTGGACCTATAAAGATTTGTAATCTTGATAATTCAGACCAGGAATTTTCAGAATTATAAATTTTTTTTATTATTAGAATGAATGGTGAATTCACATACATGAATATAAAATTGACTACATTATTAGGCATTTATAACTGATAAAAATGGAATTTTTATATCATCTATAAATTCTGGATGAACACTTTAATGAAAAATATGCTAATCATTCAAAAAAAAATTTTCGCTCAAAAAACTTGTAAAAAATGATTTTTAGTGAAATGCATATTAAGAAAAGACTTCATGGATGCAATAAATGTAAGGTATTATTTAAAATCAAGTATATTTTATTAACTTCATTTCCTTATTATGGTCAATTTGATTCCCCTTACCCTCAAAAAAAATTAGCTCCGGATCCACCCCTACTGTTGGGCACTTTGGTATTAATATTGTACATTTGAATTGGGGTGGATTAGAAAAAACGTAAAAAATTTTATTTCAAAAACTCACGTAAAATAATTGCTTGTTCAGGTTAGTATTTTGCAAAGTGTCGAATACTTTGATAGCACCTCGTTGAGCGCTCTGTGCCCCCACTAAATTTGTCAAAACTTCAGGTACATTGTTTAAAAATTGCCTCCGAGCTTCTCCGCGCGTTTTCAGTTTTTCCTCGTCCATTCTTGCCGCGGCGAAAGGAGCGATTTCCCCGTTTGGCCACCACGATTTTGTAAACAGTTGGATGTAATAGTGTAGCATTGGTTCGGAAAAAGTCCAAGCTACCGAGTCCCGGACTTGCCTGTAAATTAATGATAAAAGAGTGTCAAAAACAATATATATCAGCATATCAGGGAATACATTACTGGAATGCAAAATTCGCCTCAGAACAAAAAAACTGATTCGTCAACATTTTTTGAAAGCAGAGTCAGTTATATGAATTAGAAATGGCAGTAAATGTAATTCCTGAATTCGAATATATTTACTCTTCACCACAAATGCTGTTCAAAATTTTGAATATATTATAAAACTTGGTTAAGAAACTGCTAATATGGACATTTCCTCTCATTTTTGATGGGAAAATGAAATTGAAAAATTTTCGTTCTCGATTCTAGACCTAATTTTAAAAATGTTAAAAGATGGATACTACTTCAAATCAATAAGGATGCTTCGTTGCAGAATTTTTTCTAGAATGAATAACCTATTTTTGGAAAATTTTAATTCAATGTTAGACCGTTATCTTTGTTAAATCGAAATCATCTATCTATATTCGTTGTATTGAATTAAGACTTAACAGATAAATAAGTTTGACCTGCAATTTTTGAAGAAGCAAACTATGGAATCCCATAAAGAATTCTCTACAATCTGATAAAACAAATTTAATATCTAACAATTGATAATTATCGTTGATTTGAAGTTATTTTTTATTTTTTTAATTCTAATTCATTTGTTCAAAATTTTCAAACTCGCCTGTCATTTTTATTTCGAATTCTCTTGCTTAAAATTTTTATGTTTTAATATAATGATGGATACAGAAAAAAACTAAAAGGGCAAAAAGTCGATCAGGCTTTATCGAAAATTGAAATTTGATGAAAAACATTTGTCAGTTATTCTTGTTTACTGCATTTACTGCAGTTCACTTCATTTTTTTACGCTATACTTTTTATAAAAAGAATCAAAAATTTTACAACTTTTGGATTAAAAACTTAATTGTAAAATGGTTAAATACCCAGTTCAAGAGTTTTTTTTACATATTTTGGACTTGAAAATTTAAAAAATTGAATAATGTAGAAAATGTAACTTGGAGTGGAAAAATCGTGACTTAGACTTTTGAACGAAAAAATACATTTATCTGCAATCAACTCATTTAAGATAAATTATTTAGAATTTTTAATTTTATGGATTTTCATGACAATTTTATCATTGAATTAAATGTAAAATAAAAGTTTGAAAGAAAGGCAGATAATGCAAAATTTTAAAAAGTTGATTCAATGGAATGAATAAATGAAAAATAGAGATTTCAAGATAAGAAAAATTTATATTTTTTATAGTTGAAATAACGAGTTTGGAAACCTACATATTTTGCATTAAAAAACAAAATTCACTGAATTATTACACAAACTTCGGGTTTATAACAGAGGCAATTTTTTCTTATTATTATGAGGTATAGTTTGAAATTTATAAACTTTCGAGGAAGATTTTTTTATCAGATTTACTGAAATAAATAAAAAAGATTAAAAAATTGAGAAAATAACAAATAAAAAATAGTTATAAGTACGAATTAGACTAATGAAAAATAAAAAAATTTAATTCAAAAAGGTTTGCGATCTCGATATTTTGGACAAGGTTTTTTCAAAATGTTTAATTTTTTGTTACTTAAAAAAATGTTGCACATTTGCATCAATAAATGGAATTTTATTGCATTCTTAGGCATTTTTAATTAGAAAAAATAGAACTTTTGTGCCATATTTAAGTTCTGGATTGATAACAACTGCAAAAGAAGCGAATTATTTGAAAATCGCAAAGTTTTGCTTGAATTATTAAAAATTCAATGAAAAACATTTTTTAATGGAGAATGTGTGATTTTGTTGTTTGATTTTCAAGACAAGTATCATTTGAATGATATCATTGAGAAAAATTATTGAAAAAGAAGGGAAATTTGTTTCTATCATTAACTGCTATAATCTATATGTACGCCAGTTTAATACAATCCACACAAAATATCGAAATTCCAAATTTTTATATTTTCGAAATTTATATTTTTTAATGATTTTATTCGTAACTATTGTGATGAGACGGTTTTCCTGGCTCATTTTTTTTCCTCAAAAATCGAGGATTTTGTTAGCGCGATCGCTGTTTGCTCAGTCGCGGGGGTTTATTACTGTCTCTCGGGTTTTTTTCCCTTGGGTCGCTCTTACGGATCGAGGATGCAATTTAGCATATGCGAAATGTAGCGGAGGCTGTCATTAATTTAAAAAGGGCAGTCGATTGTAGATACTTTGTAAATATGACTTGATTGCGGGAACATTCTTGGGATACTGGTATTTGGAAATTGATGATCAAGTTGACGGCCACACGCGTGGGCATTTGTTTACTTTGTAAACAGGAGGGCTTTCTCTAGATGCTTTTAATGGACTGGGTGTCAGACCTTTTTCAAATGAGAAAGGCCCAGTGAGATATTTCCGAGGTTTCGCGACAAGTTTCGCCACCGGACGAGCATTTTGATGTTGTTTTAAGTGGGTCCCATTGTTGGTGGATCTCCGCGAATTCCTTCGCGTCAAGTTGACAGGTTGGCGGAAGGGACTACACGCGCTGACCCATTGATGGGAATCTGCGATTTGTCACTTTCACTTCGACACTTTCTATTATTGAGGTGATCATCGATAATTTGGGGTTGATTGTCTCCCGGAAGTTAATGACAGGATGTTACTCTTCTTGGATCTTCGCATATTCTTGCACTGACTTGTCGGACGGTTCAGGATTCCCGATGACGTAAGCTCACCCCCCCCCCTTTTTCGGATTGTCTCACATTCGTGTACAGACTTGTCGAGTGAATCAGGGTCTTCGGTTATGTAACTTTCCCCCTCTTGGATCTTCGCATATTCCCGTTCGAACTTGTTGAGTGAACTGAGGTTATAAATAGGACCTAACTCTTTCATTAGACAGACAGTAGCAACAGTACACCGTACAGTACACATCGAGAACAACTCGAAAGCTCTCATAGGGAAAATGTAGAACGATTACGAGAACTCCTCTTAAGTTCTTCTCGGGGATTATTATTATTTTTGAAAGGAAATTAACTTCAGTGCGCGTTAACTTAAATAAATAGCAAATTTACTTTAAGGAAATAAACTGTTGGATAAGGAGAATTTTATAAGAGTTTCTTAAATAAAAGGGGGATTTTTATGAGGAATCAATAAAGATTTTATCTAAGAATTTGATAAGTTGACAGTGAGTGTCTTGAATAAAGAAGGGATTCTAAAGAATCATTATTGCATGGTCAAATTGAAACGATTATTGAGGTCTTATAATTATTAAATTATAAAGGGTCCTAATAGACAGAATTTAGAGCTACTATAGACAAAAGAGTTAAGTTACATCAAACATATTCGATCTTGAGGATTTGTGGAGAATAAATTACGGCTTATCAACGAATGGAAGAATGTAAGCAGATCTGAATTATAATTGAAATTGAGTGAAATTACAAGCGAGCGATAAGTGTCAAGAGTTTAGTGATTTATTGATGTGAAAGTGTGCAACGAAATGACAACCCCGATTATGTTACTTCTATAATTTGTAAAAGGTGTATGGTGGCAATCTGATTTATAAAGAGGGTTTTAGAATACTTTTGCGAGCTCAAATCTTAATTGGAGTGCACTAATTATAATTTATTGAATATTCACTCTAGATAATTACTTGTGAATAAATATGAAGTGTGTTTCTAAAATTGGTTCCGATTATTTATTGACCCGTCTCCCTGTTTTGATACTTGAGTTTCGAAAGATCCTATTTTGGGGGAGACAAAAGGGTACCTGGGGGGTAATTCCCCCGGATTATCCTGTTCCTGTTACCGGCTCGCTCGTGACACTATGATTATTTTCTATTTTTTTTTAATAGCCTTTCTATTCAACTCTCACTCGATAATAAAGACGATGAAAAGAATTTGCGTACAAAAATTAATGAGGTACAATTCGAAATAATTGACTTTTCTTTTATATGTCAAAAATTTTCAGTTCCCTAGAGATTTTAAACCTTATAAAAACCTTATAAGAAAAAGTAATTTTTTATAAGAATTCAATTTCTTATAAGGTACACCTTATAAAAACCTTATAAGAAACTTAAATTTCTTATAAAGAATAGGTCGAAAAAATTTTATATTTTTTTTTTTTTTTATAAAATTTTATCACATACATTCTTATAAGAAATTTCAGTTTCTTATAAGGTTTTTATAAGGTTTAAAATCACTAGGGTTTCTCAATATAAATTTACCAACTCTATAATTATTTGAGTCAACAATATATTGGTTTAAATTAACTCATTGTTAAATTCAGACTACCATTAAAACCATCTCTTGTCGCTTCAAATTTTATATTTATAGATAATAGTTTGTTACTGAAAAAGGTTTTTAAAAAGAAAATTTTTTTCAATCTTCATTCCGTTTTGTAATTTTTCAAGATTTATCACGTATTATTTATGTTACTTACTGTGTAAATTTATTGAATCTGATCGTCCATATATTTTTACGTATTTGTCGTAATTTCGTTATTTCGATTGACATGTTCTAAAAAACTATTTAAGATGCAAACTATGTTCCAGCAGTACAAAATTTAGTTATTTTAAGTTTCGGTGATTTTTTCGCTTAGAACTGCATATTCATGATTCAAGTTTTCATATTACGTAATACTTTTCATGACGAAAAAAGTTTCGATGATCCGAAAGTTTGTTCTGAAAAGTTCTTATCTTTTCATTTGACTTTTCACGAATTTCGTTTTTTTGAGGTATTTTTATTGGTTCGTTTAAAATTCTTACTTTTTTACATTTTTTTAAACGTTCAGGAGATGTTTGAATTTCAGTGATTTTATTTCAATAAAATCTAAAGATTCTAAAGAATATTTGTAAGACGTTGCACAAATTTTAACAGTTTATTTACCTGTTTATTGTCCTGCCGTAAGAAATTTGAACGAAAGTGATCAATGATTTTCTGAGCCAACGAAATACTCCACGTAAATCAAAAACCTCTCCTAAAAGAGCGTATAAAGGTTCTGCGATTGCGTCTTTTCCTGGCCCGAGGCCATCGGTTGTGTTACGCCCAGAGTCATTATCATCCAGAAGTAAAGAGTAATCTTCTTCGTCTTCTTTTTCACGTGAATCGCCACTGCTACTCGATCCACTTCAAATAATATAATATATATATAAACAATGACAAAAAGAAATTTAAATAAGAATTCTATCAGATTTGAAGACAAAAAATATTAAGAACGAAAATTTCAAATCGTATCAGCAGGAACTAATGATTTTGAAATTTTCAAATTGGAAACTTTGTGGGATTTATTGATCGGTTGAATTTTTTACACTTGCACTATCAGAAATTTCTAAACATTAAATACTCATGTTCATTTTCCCAATTAAAAACTATTTTTTGTAGAAACTTTGAATTTTATTTTAAATTTTACACCCGAATATAAAACTTTAAAAGTTAAAAATTTCAATCTTAAAGTTTTTGGAGTTAAATTGTTTTTATATTTTTTTTCGTCACTAATTATTTTATTTGTAATAAATCCAAAACATACCTTTTGAAAATTTTCAAATTAATTCATATATTTTATAATTAAACTTGAATCTTTTTTGTACATATTAAATGTGAATTTTTTTTCCAATTCGAATTTCATCTTTTTTTTACATGAGATGAGCTTTTTCTTATTTGCTGGAAATAAAATACTGATTACAAAAAATAATAATGTTTCAATTTCCTTACGATTTAAAAAGTGTTGATAAAGAAAAACGAGACTTTTTTTGAGATGGTTCTGCATGTTTCAAGTGTTCTGAACTTGGGCAAAGAAAAGCGTAGAGAGCTTCGCTTTGGTTCAGTTTATCGTCTTCTAAAACAACCTGCAAGGAGAAGATAATTAAAAGTTGGAAATAACATTCAAAGCTTGTTATAAAACTCTTGGGTGATAAAAAATTTCATAATTTCCAATTTGTTCAAATTCGTCTCAAATTATAAAAGATTTTCTCTACTTATTCAAATGACTAGTTTTAAACTTTTGCAGTTTGATTAAAAAAAAAAAAAAAATAAATAAAAACTAGATAATACTACGGTATATTTTTGATATCATTTTTATGTGAAATCAAATTTGTAAAAATGAGATCTTTCTCGAAAGGTCTTTTAAATAATTTATTTAATTTTTAAATCGTTTTTTTCTTATGACATGTAACGACAAAAATTTCAACTTACATTGAGATATTTCTGTATCTGCATTTTTGCTTTATCTAACGTATTTTTGTCAGACTTCCCAAAGAATTTCAAGGGTTGAGATGGCAATTCTAAAGCTTTGACGCTCGGACAAAGTTGCCGTAATTTGCGATGTAATTCCTGAAACTCGCTCAATTTACGCAAAACTACCCATCCGGTAGAAACGCAATCCACATTTGCATCATCTTCCACCATATGAACCACGAGAACGAATTGTGGCAATTCATTGTCAGATATCTGGGGATATAGAAGTACATACCGATTGATTCAAGTTTAGCACGAATCGTAAAAAATTCTTGAATTTTTTTTATCAAATATTTTAGTCTGCCTATGAGAATACATTCAGTAGCAATATGAATCTGCTTGTGAGCTTCAAATTTTAAACATCCAAACAAGATTTTACAAAAGAACAAGAAAATGGTAAGAAATTGGGCAAGTGCTAAAAAACACAAAAAGCGTAACGAATCTACAAATATACGAAATGTACGAGGATGAAATTTTCTCGATAATTCGTTTATTCACCAAAAATGTATAGAACTTGAAATCTTAGAGCATCTCGTCATGAAAATTAGAAAATCATTTAAATTTTATAATAAATAAAAAAATATGAGATATACCGAAATAACGAAAATTCTTTAAAACACTAGAAATGTACCAAAAACTGTCTTCTGTAAAATCGTTTGGAATATGAAGAAGCTATGAAACTATAAAAATAGAGCTTCAAAATCTTAAAATACATAGGATTCCGTTAAAATATAAGAAATCGAAAAAAAAAGCTTTAAAATACTTCGGCATGTTATGAATGCTGAAAAATATGAAAAAGAATTGAAAAGAAAAAAAGAATTTTAAAAATACTAAAAATAATCACAATAGATATTTTATCATAAATTAATGGAAATAATATAAATCTATAAAATTTTGACTTATAAATCATCCAGTTCTGAAAATCTATGCACTGAAAACAAGAGAAGGTTGTGAGTATATTCTGGTGCGTCGTAGTACATTTTTCACCCCGAGTGATGTAGCATGACGTGTCATAAAATTTTTCGTCACATGACAGTCACATGACATGTCATATGACCGTCATGACCGTCACGAAATTAAAATACCCTAGAATTATGAAGAATTAAATTATTTCTTCGAACTACTAGTATGTGAAGTTTTTCGCTTCATAACATTGTTATATATACAGTTGTACTACTGAAACTTTAAAATAACAAGTTATAACAAAACAAGATTACAAACTCCAAATTTCCCTAGTTCTCGTAAGAGAAATATTTCTACACCGCTTGAAAGTCGGATCGGAGGCAAGTTTACTTCCTTGTACTAGCTGTCATAATATTTATAACCACAGATGATGTTTTCATCTCGATTTTCTCTAATGAAAAGTTTTTCGGCCAAAAAAAAAAAAAAATACGTGTCTTATTATTTCGATTAAAAAGCAACATATTTCAGTTTCGTGAGAAGGTAAAGTAATATACTGAATACACCGGTTGAATCGAGATGGAAACCATTAGGTTACATTTTTACAGCTAATACAAGGAAGCGAACTTGCCTTCGACTGCGTTTATAAGTCTCGTAAGTACGCAAACGTATAGGTCTGAGAAGTATACGTATTTTTCAGTGTGTAGATGTAAAAAACCATCAAAATATTAGAAACTTCAATTAAATTTACGAATATTGGAAAATACAAAATAAACTCAAGGTTTAACAAATCTGTAAAACACTGGTAATCTATAAAGTTACTGTTTTTTGGAAAATTTTATTGGATTACTAAAAATCTCGGAAATTTCCAATCATAGAATATCGAATTCTAAAAATCTATATTAGAATTTATTACAATACTAGATATTTATAGAGAACTAATAAACTTTTACTAAATTTTGATAATACCTTGAAGTATAAAAAATACTAGAAATCATTAAAATACTGCAAATCCTTGTTGTTACTATTTCTTTAAATAGCTATAAATTTAATCAATATCTTAAAACCATTAATTCTTAATGATTGATTTCCAGAATTAATATAAAAATCCTTAAAAATGATTGAAAACAATCCGAACTGTACAAATCATAAAAAAACAAAGAACAAAAAAAATAAAAATAAAACATGATAGGTTCTAAAAGTTATTAAACTTTCGAAATAATAGCCATCTTTTAAAATACTTTTTTCTGGAAAATTCTCTAAAATACTGAAAATCCAATGAATCGAATTCTAGAACATTGAATTTTGAGAACCCATACGACAATCTAAAAATATCCTAGATATATATTAAAAAATAGATAATCCTGTAAAATTTCATAAACAGGATGAAGTATAAAAAATGCTTGAGAAACTAATTCTCCATGATGAAATAACCTAAAAAGGAAAGGGAGAGTATAAAATACATTAAGTAGATATAATTTTCTCAAAAATCTATGACACTTTGAATACCAGAACTTCGAATTCTGAAAATTGATGTAGGAAATTCTTAAAAAGTACGAGACATCTTTTTTACTGATATGAAAATGAAAAAAGAAGGAAATTCTAAGCGACGTTAAAAATGAGATATTGTGATTTCATGTGCAAAATAATATATTTGAAATAGTAAAATCTTGAGCTTATAAATTCGATATCTAAGATGTAATAATGCTTACATAAACATTTATTGATACATTTTAGTAAATATACATTGATCGTTTTGACAGTTCAGTTACCCCTTCATGAATAATTTTTTTTGGGACGCCTCTGATATAACTTAATTATTATATTATGCTATGATAATTATTTTTATCATACTTATTTAATCTATTAAAAATTCTGTATCACATTCTGTACGTACAGTACTGTAAAAGGTACATTCTGTATTGGAAAAAAAAAGAAACTGGGAACAGAAAAAATACTAAAAAACCTAAAAACGCCTATGAATGGAAAAATATTACTAAAAGAAACACCAATGCTTTAAAAAATTTTTGTTAAATGAAAAAATTCTGTACAAAATATAATACACGCAATACTACAAAAAATTGACACTAGTGCAAAAATTCGAGTATTCGTATTTTTTTTTTTTTTTTTTTTTTGTATATTTTTTCATTTCAGTTTGTATTTTCATGACCAGCATAAATAATTTTTTCTATTTTTATATTTCCAAGTACCTTGCTGTACATGTATACTTTCATCAAATTAATAATCCCATGGTGTCAATATTTTATGTTATTAAATCATGTTCATAAATAATGAAATATTATTTCCTTCGGTGTATCATACTTTTTTAATATTAGAGGCTTTGATTATGAGTTTCTTGGTTCTCATGAGACATCAATTTACAATCAATTTTAAAGATAAAATTATTGTTTTTATTCATGTCAATTTTTTTTATGTATGTATGATAAAAAAATAATGTAATCCCCTTTTTTGGTAGTTAAATATACCTAATATTATTTTCGTAAATTTTTATATAATTTCTTTTGTCAACAGCATAAAATTTTAAATAGAATCGATGATTTTGACAAAATGACCCTTTTATATTGATTCCTTTCGAATTTTCTTTAAATTTGTTACTCAAATGTTTTAAGTATTTTCCTTTGTTTTTTCTTTATTTTACTGTTTCTCTCATAATTGAAAAAAATAATTCATAATGAAAATTTTACAATTTCATTTAGAATACATGCCAGTCATTAAAAAATGCTATCAAGCATATTTTTCTCAACAAAATCGTGAATTTCAAAATATGCTCTCCATCCCCAAATATTACTCCAGGAATTTCGAGTTCTCAAGAGATGCAGCAATCATAAAAAACCGTCTATTAAAGTATTGAAGGTAAAAAACTCACCTCCGCGTTCTGTACTTCAGCTCTCCAAAAACCAAGATGTTCTGCCCACATTTCCGTATGATTCAAATGAGCCTCTAACTGTCGTTTTTCTCCCTGCAGCCACTCAACTTCGTTTGCAAGTATACTAAGTACTCGACTTTCCGGTTTCAATGAGGATTTCAAAGCCTGCAGAGCTTGCATTTTGTTGTTCAACTTTTCCTGAAGTTGGTCCAACTTACTACGAGCATAATTTGAATGTTCCCCAACAAGTAATGACGTGTCCGTTAAAGTTCCATCTGCCATTTTTCGATCCTCAACTATTCCTAATAACAAAATAAAATATTTTAGAATGAGGAACTTCGCCCTCAGACCTCCCAAGCACTAACATATGTTTTTTTTGTTTCGACAATGAATAAAATATCTTAAAAAAGCTCGGCGAATATCTTGAATCCAAAAAATGCACAGTGAACACCAAATTTGAAGTATAATGAAAACGAACCATCAGCTCTTTCGGTAAGAAGTGCCTCTTGCATTTTCTTGTACTGCTCGCTTATGAGAAACGAGGGATAGTATTTATCCTGCAAAGTTTTGACGACGCTTTCTTGAACTTCGTAAAAAACGTCGGGTCCTTTATCACCTAGCAAAAAACTTTCCATCCGTTTCCGTATGTTTTTATCGACTTTTATCTCAGCAGTTGGAGAACGAATGTAAGTATAGAAAATTTCAGTGCCAAGTTGGTGGTAATTTGATTTATCGGTCGCTCTAAGTTCTTGTACAGCTCCCCAATAGCCTATTAAACCTTGGCTAGAAACTTGTTCTAAAAATTGGGACAAGTATCGCCGTCCTGTTATGTTTTCCAGGATTGATTGTAGAGGCAGGGCTCGGGAATCTGGACTAGAAGCTGCGTCTATGGCATCATTTTCCTGAACAGAAAGTCACGAAACATATTCCATGAAATAAATTTTGGAATCGTGAAATGGTTGCAGGAAATATATAGATATCAATTCATTCAATGTATTTTAACTTTCTGATATTCGATATCGATATATGAGAAATAAAATATTGATATGCTGAAGTATCAAATTAATTTTTATCAATTTTTCAGAAAAGAGGTTGTTCACAGATTTAGGAATACTTTCAACATTTTTCATATTCTTAAACCACTCATACATTTTGGAAGATTTTCTGATATTTTTATCAATTTCTACATAGATAAGTGGAATTCAAACCTGTAGGAATTCCATAGACTTTAAAGAGAATCATATGCCTAATATATTTTTACTGTTTTTCATATTTTTTCTTTATTTATTAGTATAAAGTATTTATAAAATGTAGGATTATCTTGTATTTTATAGACTTGGTATTTTCATTGATTACTATGAAGAATTCTAGAATTTTATGCTCTGTAGTTTGAAGCTTGATAAATTTTTTGACTTCGAATGGATTTTTCAGAAAACAATACTATGATTTTTCAAAAAAATATTATCTTAATTAAGTCAAAATGTGTAGAGTTTTTCTTATTTCTGGTATTTATAAAATTTTAAAGATTTTCGGTATTCTTATTTATTGTTGTATATATTTTTATAATCCGACGCTACGTATTTAATTTAAGTTTCATAGATTTTTAGAATTTCATACATTTTAAGTATTTTCATATTTTTTTCTTTTATTTTAATATTTAAAAAAAAAATGTTTTTTGATATCTTAGTTTTTTTTAGGATAACTCTCAAAATTCTTAGAATACTATTTCTTGAAATTTAAAGTCTATAATATATTACATTATGGAGGTGAATTAAAAAAAAAGTATTTTGACAGTCTGAAGGTTTTGAAATATTTTGTATAGATTTCCAAAAAAATTCCGAAAATATATTATATTCCGAGTTCGGATACAAAGTTTCATTGATTTTCAGAATGTTTATAAATTTCCAAAACAAAAAAAATCAAATCACCGTATAAATATCAACAAAAATTTAAGTATTTTATGTGTTGTTAGTTCTTTTCGTATTTTTATAGATATGTACATAAATTTTTTAAATTTAATGTTTGAGGCATTGAAGTTTTATCGATTTTCAGAATTTTTATGTATTTTTTATAAAATGAAATCAGCATTTATGAATGTAGGAAAATTCTAGCATTTTAGATAATTTTCGTATTATATTGTATTTATTGAATATGCCGTACGATTTTCTAGCAGATTCCAAGATCTTCAGTATTTTCATTAACTTATATATGGATTTCTTGAATTGAATGTTTTAGAAATCAAAGTTTCATAGAGTATGTCATTTATAAATTGTTTAACGAACATTATTTCACAAATTCCTATCAGTTCATAGATTACTTTATGTACTTTTGTTTAGTATTTGTGTAAGTATTTGGCCATTTAAAGGATATTTAGTTCTTTCATGGATTTTTAAATATTATTTTTTAAACATAACGCTTTCGAAATCAAAGCTTCGTTAATTTTTTGAATAAATACAGATTTTTTTTTTCTTCATTCAAGTATTAACGAAAATTCTTGTATTTTTTGTGTTTTTTTGTATGCATTGAATTTCGTCAGATTTTCAAGCAAATTTATAGATTTTCTGTATTTTTATAGATATCTATATAGGTCTATACAATTCAATGCTTCACGGATGAAAGCTGTATTAATTTTAGAAATGTTTATGAAAATTTGAAAAAAATAAATCAGTATTTAAATAAACACCTATAAAAATTCTAATACTTTCAGAATTTTTAGCATTGCATTATATTTATTGAATTTCGTGTAATTTTCCAGCAGATTTATAGATTTTTAGTATTTTCATAAACTCCTACATAGAGTTTTAGAATTTGCAGTTCTAGAATCTAAAGTATAAAGTTTAACAGATTATCAGTATTTTGATGAACTAATAATATTAATTCCAAATTATATTCATTTCTTAAGAAAAGTCGTGATAATATGCAATGAAAAAATTTGAATACCTTTTAAATATTCCTACAAATGTGTTTGTAAAACCAAGAAAGACAGACTATTTTTAAATACAAATTTAAATAATAATATAAATTTAAATTGATAAAATCATGTTTAAATATAAATTTGAATTATTTAAATAATAATTTAAATTTCAACTACAAATATGAATTCCACAGCTATTTTGAAAGTGTAAAAATTGTAACAAGAAGAATGAAATTAGATGTTTTAAAAAG
Source organism: Platygaster robiniae (assembly GCA_028476575.1). NCBI lineage: Eukaryota > Metazoa > Arthropoda > Insecta > Hymenoptera > Platygastridae > Platygaster > Platygaster robiniae. The sequence goes on along the minus strand of CM052029.1, from coordinate 17,604,564 downwards.
TCGCTGATCTGTATGCTAGATATCTTAGTAATTTAAAAAAAATTAAATACAAAATTCCCGTCTAAATTTTTTTCCTAGAAAAAAGGTTGTGATATTTCTTAATATCGCAGCGATAGTATGGATACAACGATCAACGGCTGATAAATATATTGAAACAAAAATTTTGAGATATCGGTAATAAATTTCTATATTCCGATACATGGACGTGAAAAAGAATAACAATTTGTAGTCTAAAAATTTTCAATCTTTCAAAAACTCATAAAGCAATGAATTTCTTATCCTATTTTAATTTTACCTCCATCGGACATTCATCCCAACCCAAAGTAACCATACGACGTTCGCACGTGTTTTTGGCATAGGTCAACTGACTAATGTAACGTTTGAGTTTTCTCGCTTGCGCCATATCGGCCTTCCCAATGGAATTATTCTCCGGATCCAAGCCCTGAGCTCGTTTGACATTTTGAATCGTTGTAGCTTGCATAATCTCCGTCACAATATTATATCGTACGTGCTTCAGAATTTCAAGGTCTTGGATGCTTTTAATCATCCTGATGAAATCTTCGAATGTTTCTGCGTATTCGTAAGTTTTCCTGTGCATGGCTTCCGCTAACTGCTGCTGTTCAATGTACAAAAGGATTTTTTGATTGATGTAGTCTGGGTCGGTTATCAAGTCAATGGCTGGCTTCAGTACTGAAATCATTCGATTTTATGGAACATTATTCCAGCTGCTCCTTGAGAGATCTAAACTAGAATTGTTACGAAAAAAGAGAGTAGGGAATTTTTCAAAACTCAATGTCTCAAGAATCGTAAACAATTACTGCAACGAAAAATATCCATCGTAACAGTTTTCTACAAAAAACTAAGAAATTTCTGCTAGAAGATGACTTGATTATTTCTGATTTTTATTTCAGAAAGTTTCATTTTCACGTGGAATTCTGAAATTATATAGTAATTGATTGACAAGGTTTAAGACCTGAAACTAGTGCGTTATATGTGTGGACCTGAGGCAAAGATTATAAAATTTTCTTTATAATTTTTGGTAATTTTTTCCAAATGATAGGCATACAGGCAAGTCATCTCTTGCAACATCAATTCATTTTTCTTTTTACAATTTTTAACTTTCAAAATATCATAGTTACATTGTCCATAAAAAAAAACAGTCTATGATACTCAGTTTAAAAAATATAATTGAGGTAATATAAAATAAACGTTGAGTTTCTTTGACTAAGATATTTTCATGATTATTTTCTTATACACGAATATACATAAATTGGAATCAATAATGTAAGTAAGTCTAAAAAAATTTTGAAAAAATACATGAAAATTCATGAAATACTAGGAATCTGTGAAGTAACTGTTCTGTGAACGATTCATAAATTGTACTAATAATCTATGAAATTTTAGGTCCTAGAACAACAGATTTTAGAAATTTATGAAAATGTTAGAAACCTTCAAATCTGCCAGAAAATATTACTGAATTCAAAAAATACAAAAAAATACGACAACTTCCAAAATTTGGTTACATACCTAAATGCTTATTTAACTTTAATGAAAGTACATGAAAATTCTGCTGAAAGTAAACGAAACTTCAATTCCTTAAGCATCTCTAGTGGACGCCGTGAATACGCCGTCTTCAGAAGAAGAAGGTGTATTCAGAAGACGGTGAAAGACGGTGCAAGACGGCGAGCAACGGCGATTTCAGAACTCACGGCGTCATTATCTCGGGGCTATCCGTTTTTTGTCGCTTTCATTTAATTTTCGAGTGAGAGCTGATTGGCCGGCGACGACCTTTTTACTGTTAATAGAAAATGATTTCCATGACTTAACCGAGGGTTCGAATTCCTTTTCCTTTCTTTTCGAAAATCAGCTATTTGATATAGACCTATATTATTATTCAAAGCTTTCGTCATATTGTATTTATTTGTATGTTATTGAACGAAAAGTAGACAATTTTCCAAAGAATTTTGCCGGAATACATACTTCTCATTTTGGAAAATTCTAAATAATAGTACAAAATTTTCATAAATTAATTGAGAAATTGGAAATTTCAAAAATGATTAGATTGCAAATTTTTTTAATATTTGGAGAAAGAAATGCTCATTTCATAAGCATGAAATCTGTATGATTCGTAATTAATAGTCTCGTTGAGTAAAATATAAACTTGAACAAGTGAGGAATAGTATTCTCATTTAAATCCGTCAGAAAATGGATCGTTTTTCCTACGTTGAGATCCTATGAAACTTGCCTTTGCCTTCATTTTTGGACAGAACATAGTCTTTAATTAATGGGGCATTCCACCTCAAGTGTTCCCACCTCAAAAACGAAACATTTCCGATTTTGATGATATTTGGTAGAGTTGTTGTACTATCAGAGTACATTGATTGTGGAAAAGGAGGGGCGGATTTATGCACGGGTTGCAGTGATACAGGGGCTTGAATTTTCGCCCTTTATTTCGGACGTCGATTTTAAATAAATTCTCAGTCCAAAAAGCTGTTGCTAACGAAAAAACAACATGCACGTATCTTTAAGTATTTTTTCCGTACTTTCCAAAAAAAAAAATATATAAACAATTTTTTATGAAATTTAATAACATTTTTTTTTATTTAAACTTTGTTAATAACATTTTTTCCACAAGAGCCTGTTGGGATTTTTTTCAAACTTACCTTATAGTACGGTTCATTCCCTCCCCTACAAAAAAGTATATATAGTATTTTATGGGCAAAGTTGAATTTCTTCTTTTTTTGAGGCACCAAACCCAACGCGTTTACCGCGCCCGATGCGCGACTCAGCCGTGGTACATTTTACTTGTTAGAAGAAGTTAAAATAACTATTGCTGAATTAATAATTATACGTACGAACAAATCGCATAAACTAATGAAAGACAATCTATGCTTTGTTAACAAAGGATTTTATTTCAATTTTTAAAAACATTTAGCTATTCAGTCACAGACGGGAGGACTCAAAGCGATAGTCGAAAAAAGTGTTCTCCAGAGGTATTTAAGGTTCATGATTGATAATGAAACCATTAATCAACATTCCATCCTATTCATGTTTTGTTTTGCTGATTTTCCACGCTTTCGAAATTCATAGAAAAGCGTGATTCAAGGCATCTTTTGAAAGATGACTGTAGATTTTTACATTTGTCAAACTTGGAATTTTCCTTATCTTGGGCAAATTCTCCGATTATTTGTTCGCCTGCAGATACATTTTTTAAAATGTGAAAATTTTAAACTCTGGTCAGTTTTCTTCGAGAATCTGTTCCGTTCACATCGCTTAGAAATTGCATCGCCATGAAAAAGTTTCCCGTAGATCGTTGTTGCAATCCGTTCGAAATTCACAAACATCATACGTACAGTAAAGGATTGAGAACAATATCTGATAATCTTCTAAAGAAGTTTGTTTTCTTATGTCATACTGCTAAAGTTTGTACGAGTTGCCGCAAGGAAATGGCCAATATTTCGGCTCTATCTCCACTATACGATGTGAATGAAGCGAATTATGTGAATACAGAGCAGGTACATTGAAAAACAATTTGAATTATAATTAATCTATTATAGAAAAATTAATACTTGATGTATGAAATATTAACTTAAACATAATGTTGATTATTGTAGAACATTTTGGAAGAAAACCACAATCAATTTGTTCTCCACAATGATGACGATATTGATAAGGAAATATTTGATGGTCCTCCACCTCCAAAGTTAAAAAAATTGGAAATGTCTTGCTCTAACGAGGAACATCAAGCGGCTGTAGAAGTTTTCAACCAAATCAAGGAAAAATTTAAAAGCAGCACGGATAATTCTGAACGGTTACTTATTCTCACGCTTGCACCACAGTCTTGGGGTCGTAGGAAAATTGCCGCCGAATTCGGAGCGTCTGAACGCCAAGCACGAAAATCAAAAGAATTGGTGAAAAAATTCGGTATTTTGACTTCACCGGATGTAAAAAAAGGTAAAACCTTATCTGATGACACTGCTAAGTTGGTTTTACAATTTTACGAAAATGATGACAATAGCCGTATCATGCCAGGTAGAAAAGATTACGTTTCTGTAAAAAATTCTGATGGTTCGCGAAAACAAGTTCAAAAAAGGTTGATTCTGGGAAATCTTTCTGAATTGTATCAAATTTTTAAGAGCGCTTACCCGGAAATCAAAATTAGTTTGTCAAAATTTTGTGAGTTGAGGCCAAAAAACTGTGTTCTTGCTGGTGCCAGTGGCACCCACACAGTATGTGTTTGTGTTTACCACGAAAATGTTCGCCTCATGTTTGAAGCTATGAATTTTAAAGATCTTTCTCTTGAAACTGAGTGTACTTTCGAAACTTATCACGACGCATTCAAAATTCTCAATTGTGAAAATACAACACCAGAATGTCATCTTAATGAGTGTAAAAAATGCCCTGGCGTAGAAAAATTGAGAGACTTTGTGGGTTCACTTTGTGAAGATCAGGACTTCGAAAATTTACAATATCGAACTTGGCAAACTACTGATAGGAGTACTTTACGCACAGTTACATCGAATGTGGAAGAGTTTGTCGAAGAGTTTTGCGATCATCTGTACAAATTAAAACCTCATTCTTTTTTTGCCAAGCAGCAGTCAGATTTTTTCAAAGCGTGCAAACAAAACTTGCGATCTGGAGAGTTTCTAGTTACATGTGATTTTGCAGAGAACTATGCATTTGTTGCACAAAATGCTGCCCAATCATTCCATTGGAACAATGACCAAATTACCATTTTCACTATTGTTTTCTATTATAAACATGAAAATAATATTGAGCATGGTATCGTCGGTATTCTATCGGACAATCTCAAACATGACACAGTCGCTGTTTATTCTTTTCAGAAATTGTTCATTTCGTACTTGAAAGAAAATTTTGAGGTTTCAAAAATTTTTTACTTTAGATGGAGCGACGCAGCATTTTAAGAACAAGTTCAATTTCCAAAATCTTTTAAATCACAAAAAAGATTTTGGTATCTCTGCTGAATGGCATTTTCATGCGACTGCCCATGGCAAGGGGCCTTATGACGGAATCGGGGGAAATTTGAAAAGACAAGCAATGCGTGCCAGCTTACAAGCATCCTCGAAAAATTCGATTTTGAATTGCAGTGCTTTCTATGCTTGGGCAAAAGAAAACTTCAAAGACACACTCATCATTTTCAGTTCAAAAGAAAGTCACGAAATCGTTGCTAATGAGCTAAAAAGTAGATTTCAACAATCGAAAACGATTCAGGGTACGCAGAAATTTCACTCCTTTGTGCCGATTTCACAAATCAGTATGGAAGTAAGACAATTTTCCTCTCAAGAAAAATGTATGGTTTTTCCCAAAGTTCGTGAAAATCGTAAGAAAGTGTAAGGCAGTATGACTTTTTTTTCGTTCTGTATGTTATTATATGTATGTGCATGATAAAAACTCACGAAAGAAAAAACATTTTTGTATTTATGTGGAATAGTGTTCTATGTATCAGTAATTGTAAATATACATTTTTTCAAGGATACCAGCATTTTGATTAAATTTTTATACTATATAACATTATATACTATAAACTGTATTTTTTTACTATAGTTTATAATATAGAACATTTTTACTACTATACACACACACTTATGCTAAAAATAATAAATCCGCGCGCCACAGCTACGTCGCGCGTCGGGCGCGGTAGACGCTTTGGGTTTGGAGCCTCAAAAAAAGAAGAAATTCAACTTTGCCCATAAAATACTATATATACTTTTTTGTAGGGGAGGGAATAAACCGTATTATAAGGTAAGTTTAAAAAAAATCTCAACAGGCTCTTGTTAAGAAAATGTTATTAACAAAGTTTAAATTAAAAAAAATGTTATTAAATTTCATGGAAAATTGTTTATATATTTTTTTTGGAAAGTACGGAAAAAATACATAAGGATACGTGTTCTTTGCTTTCCATTATCAAAAAATCTTCGGACTTACAATTTTAAATAAAAAATGTTTCGTTTTTGAGGTGGGAACACTTGAGGTGGAATGCCCCTAATATTAATTTGAATAAAACTTTTTACTTGAAAGATAGTGAAATACTTATATAAAAGCTATTATATGAAACTGCAAAAACCTTGGACCATATAGTACATGGACTGAGCATCGCCTTTGTTCGGTGCTGGAAAAAGTGACCCCAACGTAGGAGCGTGTAGTAAGAGCCGAACGGCAAGCAATGACGTGTGATACTATATCTGTATATATAGATGTACTATATATATGATATTATATATATAGATTTAGTGATGAATGTATAAAGTTGCCGTTCTGCTTTTACTGCACGCTCCAATGTTGGGGTCATTGCGCCATGTTGAATGCTCATTCCATGTACTTTATGGTCTAAGGCAAAAATGCACAACTATTTGGAATGAGTAAAAAATTTGACAACATCGATATCCAGTTTTTACCAAATTTATGGTGAAATCTCCAAAAATGCGCCTGTTTTTTTGTAGCAATACGTATCATTATTTATTACAGTGATTATTTGACTTATTTGATTTGAGCGGGTCCGTTTTCCGTCTTGGAATGTGTACTTTCAATCCTTTGAATATTCGAATCAGCATGAGAATCTTCCAAAATGAGAAATATATACTCCGTCAGAAATCTTTAGAAAATTATTCATTTTTCGTTTAACAACGTACAAATAAATACAATATGACGAAAGCTTTAAATAATAATAATAATATAGGTCTATATCAAATAGCTGATTTTCGGAAAGAAAGGAAAAGGAATTCGAACATGGAAATCATTTTGTATTGAAAGTAAAAAGGTCGTCGCCGGCCGCCGGCCAGTCAGCTCATCCTCGAAAATGAAATGAAAGCCACAAAAAACGGATTATTTGATTTGACGGCGAGTTCTGAACTCGCCGTTGCTCGCCGTCTTTCGCTGTCTTCTGAATACACACCTTCTTCTCAAGACGGCGTATTCAGGGCGTCCGCTAGGGATTTCAAATTAGAATTCCGTAAACAAATCTAGGGTCATTCCAGATCAGATTTACACTCCACCATCACAGATAATCATTTTTATTTTTTTTTTTTTTTTATGTTTTTCAATATAAACAAAAAATCGATAGGTTTTTTTTGTTTGGTGTAAAAAATTTTTTTACGGCTGTACAATTTTTTATAGTTTAAAAAGAATTCGGCTCAAGACATAAAACAAGCATTTTTCAGTGCCCAGAACTCGAAAACGCTTATCCTGAGACAAAATTGTCAAGAATTTAAAAATGTTCCTCGTTTCTTAAACCTTTGAAATGCCGAAGGGAAAATTTGTTTAAACATTTTCAGCGTAACGAAATTTAAACATTGGTAAACAAATTGAAATTGCAAAAATATATCAGTAAAATTTTGATTTTTCTTCTCACCGTTGGAATCCTTGAAAAAAACCAAGCAAAAAAAGTTTGGTTTAGAGTGGCTTTCGAAGTATTTCAAAAGATACAGGGCACCAAAGCGCGACGCGCGTGACCCGCGCGAGCTGCACGCTTTGTGCCGCGGCGAAATCTCGATTAATGCACGGTGTTGCTGTTCGACAAGCTTGACATCAATAAATAAATGAAATATTCTTTGCAATGAATGTTTAAAAATTATTTATTATGCTACTGTGGTATTATATTGTAAAGTTTGAACAGTTTTCAAAATCAAATACAAATCCTGCATAATGTATCTACTTAGATTTTTTGGGGCTTTCTTTTTTCGAAAAGCAAACGGTATCTGCTTCATCAGAAAATGAGTATAGTTTTATCCAGTTTTATCGAAAAAGTTGAATTTTTAAGTGGTTGAATAGAACGCAACTTTTTTGTTGCAGTAACAGTTTTACTATGTTCGAATCGCGATTCAAGCAATTTTTTCAGCCATTTAGTTTTTTTTTTGCAAGTATATATTTTCATATTATTTTACAATTGAGTTTTCAGTGAAAAAAGGTAGTTGAATTTTTTTAATTTTGAAGAAGAAACGAGGATTTGAATAATTCTGTACAACGACATTACAAATTTCGTTTATATAATAAATAGCTAAATTAAAAACGTAAAAAGAAGTTTTTTTAATCAGTGGTAGGGTAATAAATTTTTCTTAAACATTAATTACGAAGAATATTTCATTTGTTTATTGATATTAAGCTTGTCTCACAGCAACACCGTGCATTTATCGAGATTTCGCCGCGGTACAAAGCGCGCAGCTCGCGCGGGTCATGCGCGTCGCACTTTGGTGCCCTGTATCTTTTAAAATACTTCGAAAGCCACTCTAAACCAAACTTTTTTTGCTTGGTTTTTTTCCAAGGATTTCAACGGTAAAAAGAAAAATCAAAATTTTACCGATATATTTTTGCAATTTCAATTTGTTTACCAATGTTTAAATTTTGGTAACGAAGAAAATGTTTAAAAAAATTTTCCCTTCGGCATTTCAAAGGTTTAAGAAACGAGGAACATTTTTAAATTCTTGACAATTTTGTCTCAGGATAAGCGTTTTCGAGTTCTGGGCACTGAAAAATGCTTGTTCCATGTCTTAAGCCAAATTCTTTTTAAACTATAAAAAATTGTACCGCCGTACAAAAATTTTTTTACACCAAACAAAAAACACGTATCGTTTTTTTATATTGAAAAACATAAAAAAAAATAACAATGATATCTTTGATGGGGGGTGTAAATCTGACCTGGAATGACCCCCATATTAATACAAAAATCAGTAATTCAATATGTACAAAGAAGCATGAAAAAAACAATACATATAACTCTTTTATGCTTGAATGCTGATGTAATTTATCCGAAAATCTCTCAAAATCCTGAAAATCAATTAAACTTTGATTCCGTGTGCGTTAAATTTTAGAAATCTGTTTATTTACCCAAAAAAATACCAGAAAATCCTTCAAATCTTAAAAATACTTGATAAATATACAAAATACCGAAAGTAACAGATATCCATGCACAGACATTTTTTATTGAAAAATATACCTCTATAATTGATAGGTATATATTTTAATTAAAATTCCAAGAAAATTCATCCTAGAAATTTCAAGAGATATTTCTTAATAAAACAAAGAAATCATAAAACATTTACAACAATAATTTAAAACAATACTTCAAAAACAGAGAAAAATGATAAAAACACTAGAAATACAAAAAATTTATAAAACTCTAATAACTAGAGGATGGAATTCTAAAAATCGTTAAAGTTATCAATAACAATACAGAAAAATGCTCCAAATTGAAAGAATATAGAAGAATTTCGAAAAATACCAGAATTTTTTTTGATACTCAGATGCTGTTTTAATTTTTTTTAAAATACAGAAACTTTCTGAAAATTGATATAACTTTGATGCCTTAAGTGTTGAATTTGGGAAATCTATACCATTATGAGAATCTCCATATTTACTAGAAAATCGGACTGAAGTCAATAAATACGAAATAAACACAACAAATACAACAAATATTACCATTTTTTTATGCTTTAATATTGATTTACCTAATTTCTTCAAAAATCTCTAAAAATTCTTGGAATTTATCTAGAAATCTTCAAGAATATCAGACAATCCCTCAAATTGTAAAAATTATCAAAAAATACAAAAAATACCAAAAGTACTAAAAATCTATGTAAAGACCTTTGAAAAATGTATCTTCATGATAAATATTTTTAACTTGAAATTTCAAGAAAATGCATCCGAGAAATCTTGAGAGGTATCTTTTAGAAAACTAATAAATCATACAACTTTTTATTATTACTAAAAAAAACAAAAAAGATTTTTTTTAACTCTAGAAATCTATCGAGTGAAAAAATGTGTAAAACTTAAATAAAGAATTTTATAAATCAATACATAAATCGATAATAATATCAAAAAATCTTTCAAATCGTATAAATATTGAAAAAATACAAAAAATACTAGAACTGCTACTAACCTGTGAACATAACGTTTTCTAAAAAATACATTCGAAGTCATAAAGTCGATTAAACTCTGAATTCTAGAGCACGAATTCTTTTTTTTTTTAATACTATAAATTCCTGTATTTTATTATATAAATACTAAAAAATACCAAACATTTCAAAAACACTAAAAATACATGTATGCATGATTCCCTAAAAAATCTATAGAATTACTGAAAATTTTTCGATTTTCGAAACTAATGGATTCAGATTCTAAATATCTAAGTAAAAAAGTAAAAAAGCAAACAAGACAATCATTCAAAATGTGAGAGAAGCGAGAAAATACAAAAAATACTAAAATTACTATAAATCTATGCACTTCGTGTTTTCTGAAAAATTCATGAAAATACATTTGATACATTAGCATTTTTTGTCGATTTATCAATATTCAATATTAAAATATCTGAATAAATAATATAAATATATATTCAAAGAATATTCTATGAATTGAAATAAAAGTTAAATGAATATTGAAATATCTTGGATAAGCTGATATCGATATTTTTCGTTTCAATTCCCATCCCTACTGCTTTTCCCTTACCCTCTCTTGAAAAAGTGTATGTTTTTTTAGGAGGATCTACTCACTTCTACAAGTTAGAATTTCTCGTAGAAGGTATATAGTTGGAGGCAATGAGTAGGTTCGAGGAAAAAGAAATAGAATGCAGAGCTCGCTGAATTTTCTGAGATATTCAAGTTCTTCTTCCGGTGACATTAAGTGGGGTGACAAGATAAAAACTGGGTCTTCTCCTTCGGATCTAAAATACACATCAGGAATCCTGATACATGTAAAGTTGAAAATAAAAGTATGATAAAATAAATAATAAATAATAATTAAATCCGCAAATAAATAAAAAATGTCAATTTTTCGAAATAAAATGTACAAATTACAAATTCTAGAAGCCACAATAAGTTAAGCGCTGTAACCCAAATTATTGGAGAAATTTTCAGTTGATTTTCCAAAGAGTTCGATAATACATCAAACAATTTTTTAAGTACGGCTGCATACATTTCTTACCGATTAGAAATAAAATAATTAGAAGTGCAATTTAAAAAAAGTGTAAGCCAATGATAAATTCATGGAACCAAATTATAAAAAAACAAAAACAAAACAAAGCAAAACTATACTTACGCAGCAGCCTGGGCAATCCTTATTTTTTCAAAGTGAAAAGTTACTTTGTTGACGATACTGCAAGCCATTAACTTTGTATGATCCACACGTGACATTCTCTCATGCAGATTTTGTATGACCCCCCACATATCTTGCTGCATGGACTCGATTATTTCCTTTGAGTCAAGGGCAAGTTCGTCAATGTAATATCCAACGAAAGTTTGAAACGAAAGATTCAAAACGTTTTGCAAAGCGTTGTCCACAAGACGAGAGAAAATTACAGGGTAACGAGTCGGTTTTCCTTTTTTGTTCGACGTTGGCTCGTAGTTTTTCTGTAAAAAAAAAAAAAAAGATTAATACTGATTAACTAGTTAACTAATATCAGATACTGACATTGACTGATGAAATATAAATAACCTATTTTGGTTATTTTTGCTGCAGAGTTTGTTGTTCAATATTTATCTCCAATTTTTCCACATTCCTGTATGACGATGGAATTCTTTATTCATTTTGAATGAAACTAAATAAATATTTCTTAACAATGTTTCAATAAGATTATATGAAGGGTCGGCGGTCAAAAAGGGCTAGCCTACTTTTCAATGAGTCTCTTTTTCTCTTGCATTTCCAATAAAAATGCACCTTATTGAAAAGTAGGTTAGCCCATTTTGACCGCCGACCCTTCATATATTATTTTATTACTATATACTTTAGTTTTGCCCTAAAAACTATTTGCTGTTTTTCGCAGAATCGGTTTGATTAAAATTATGTACCTGAAGTTCCAAATTTTCAAAAAATAAAAGAAAAAGAATAAAAATTTGTTTGTAATTTCTGCCCAAGATGAAAGTGAAAAATAGATTGTTGTATTGCTACATTGGATAACATTTTGAAAATATCAGTCAATGTTGTTTATTACTTAAACAATAAGAAGTGGAAAAAACAATTATTTTGTTTATTTTTTAACATTTTGAACTTCAAAAACATCTAAAATTCATTATTCCGTCATTTCGAAAATTGATTTTATTCTTCAATGTTGATGAATTCGTTTAAATTTTACATATGGCATAACGATTTGCATAAATTATGCCAAGTTCGTGATAAGTTTGGATGAACAAGTTTACTAATATTGTCTTTCGTCTTTATTTGTATCAGGAAAAAAATCATTCCGAAGAATATTTATTTTTCTGTCAATATGATCCAAGTTTTTTTTATTATTCCAATAGATTTTGATTCCATTTCTGATTTTTTGAGGAAGTTAACAGAATCTCAAATTTTATTAATTACGATAAACAGGTTTTGTGTTTTTTAACATCATGTACTTGAAGTTTTCAAACATTCTTTTGATGTCAGCTTTAATCCTAAATCCTATTTTATGAAAAATAAACGATAAAAAATTTATGTTAAAACATGAAAACTACGATTTAAACTTAGAGATAAAAAATAAATTTCACTGCACTTGAATAATTTAAAATCATTATTTTGATTCGAAATGTCATATTATATATTTTTTTTGTATATAATTTTCATTGAATTTAGTGCGAAATGAAAGTCAAGAGAAAAGCAAAAAAAAAATTTAAATAGTCGTCAAATTCAAACAGTGAAAAATATGAATTTTGAGGCCAGAGAAATGTTTGATCTGGAAATTTTCATCCAAATTTCAGAAATTGTAAATGTATCAAAATACCTAATTGACTACATTCTCATAGTAAGTATTGAAAACTGTAAAAATTTCTTTTTTCATTATTGTTCAGTATTTACACACATACATAAATTTTGAATTAATATTTTCTCAATGAATTTACTGCAGAGTGGAAGTCAAAAAAAAAAAAAAAAGAGAAATGAACGAATAAAAAATACTAATATTACCAATAGGTATTCAACTAATGAAAAATAAAAATTTTTAATTTGAAAGATTTATCTTATCTCGAAATTTTTTATTATAAATGAGAAGTTTATTAAATTTATTTCTTATCAGAATGAATGGTCGATTCGCATTATTAAATTAAATTTATTTCTTGAAAGTCTCACGATCTTCGGAGCAAAAGTAAAAGGAATACACAATTTTACTATTCTTCTTAATATTGTGTATTTAATTCTAGCTTTCGACCCCTGGTTTTTAGGTCCTCTCCAGGAGCTTATATTATCCAAGCATAAGCTTTACGTCTTCACGCCCATTAGTGCGTTAACGAATTTATCCTCCCTCTTTAAGCAATTGGAAATTAAGGTCCTCTTTTTTCTCATATTTTTTCTCTTTTCTTTTTTGTAAATTAATTAAAATATGCATCTCACTCAACTATTTCTTAAAGTAAACAATATGTTATGGACCAATTTATTAATTTTATGGAAGATTCATTTTTTTCCGAAAGCACAATTTTAATTTTCCAATGGAACTAAATACACTGTATGCTTCAGGCGACAAGGGTCATACGTGATTGCAAAGGATAAAGTGTCTTAGGATTATATGAGGAATCGATGATTTTCGGATAATCCACTGACTTTAGGACACAGTTTTTCATAGTTTTGTAAATTTTTATGAGTATTTGTGATTCGTAACCTTTTGTGATTTTGTGACTTTTCGTGATATTTTGCAAAATTGTATGTTTCCCTGTTTATTGTTTTTTGTAACTTTTTGCGACTTTTGCAAAATTTTATAAGTGTGTGTGTGTGTGTGTGTGTGTGTGTGTGTGTGTGTGTGTGTGTGTCTGCGCGCACGTGTGAGATATTTTAACAGTGCAGCGGGGGTGTAGGTGGGGGAGTAGGCCATAGTAGTTCGTTGATGAAAACATGTCTATAACCTTTCAAATGAACATGGTTAATAACTGTGCAAAATTTCAGGACGTTTCGTGCAGTAGTTTTGAAGTTATAGGTGCACAAAGTACAGAGTTCCACATTTATATATATAATATATAGATGAAATAAATAAATGATTATTATATATAAAAAAAACAATGTCAAAAAATTGTAGATGAAATAAAAATACATTGACAGTGTTAAAAATGGCAATGATTGATCTGCTAATTTGGAATCAAAACCTGATAAGTAATTTTCAAACTAATCATGGAATTGAAAAATCGTTAATGGAAATCAACAATGGGAAATTGATACAAAAATCAAGGCTTGGGCTAAAAATTCTAATTTTATTTTGTATCATTAGCGAGAGTTAAAAAAAAACAATTGATTCATGATTTCAAGTTCTATAAATTTTTGAATAGCTGTTGAAATGAAACAAAAAAATTCACCGAAATTAGTACACTGTTAACAATTTTCTTCAATTTCATACACTTTTCATTCAGAATGTATTAAAATGTACTTTAAATTTCGTATGCCAGTTGTCAAAAATGTATTTTAAATACACATGTTTTAAGAGTGTATGATTTTGGGACACCTACTTGAGTTTATTACACTGTAAAAAATTTGTTTGTAAAATGACAGGGAAGTTCACAAAACACAACAAAATATCACTGTGCTCAGCTCAGTGAAAAAAAGGAATGGCTTGTGAAATGTAGAGGAGCTCAATTCACTGCACTCAGACACGTTATTTTCGGAGCCATCCTGTAAAAAAGCAGCCAGCCAGCAAATTCCCTGGACTAAGCGTTGATAAGGGAGCGACCAGCACTGAGTACAGCGAATTCACAAGTGCCATCAATTTAGCAGTCATCTCGTGAAAATCACGGTCGGGCATCAAAATTACTGAAACCTTGCGAAATTCGCAAGCGAGCTACAAATTTTACTGGGTTGCCCTCAAATTTGTGTGCAGCTTGTATTTTCTCAACTGTTTTCAGACATTCATACATTTTTTATATGCCCTGGCATATTATTTGACAATTGGTGAAATGAATGCAAGTTTTTTAGCGTAATGTTATATTCAGTGCTATTGTTTACGTATCAAAGATGTGTTTCTCATTTTTTGCCTTGAAGGCATATAATCATAGCATTTCTAACTTCAATTCCATATTTTTACATGAAACTCATATCCTGCAACGAAATTAACATTGTTTAAAAAAAGAACAAAGATATGCAAGGACAGTAGTATGAGAATTTTTGTATGTTTTTCAGGTTGACCATTGAAAGTACCAAAGAATCCTTAGACAGAATTATAGGTTAAAAGAAAAAAAGCACGCTCGCTATTTTGCAAGTTTCCATCATTTATGACATTGTTTCTGAAAAAAGCAGCCAGTAACAAATTTTGCGATTCGTCCTGAAAATTGCGACCTTCTATCGATTTCACAGTCCTGATCGCTGTTTTATCGTACTCAGACCTGGTCGCTTTATTATCAAATCTGAGTACAGTGATTTCACAAACGAAAGTTTTACAGTGTACACTTTCCATTGATTCTGTATTAAAATGTATCTGAAATTTCATAAACTTGACATTGGAAAAAAGTCAGATACACATACTTTAAATGTGTAGCAATTCGAGACACTTTCTTGAGTAAAATACATTTTTCACACAACTTGGTTACTACGCTTATGCTCGCTAGGTGGCTACACCAAATTTTTTCTCGAACGCGATTTATTGTGGAAATCCTTCAAATATGAGTGGAAAACATTAATATTAAGGTGAAGGACCTGATGGATGGAATATTACATTCAAACAACGTGAAGATATAATTTATCTTTAAAGAGTGTTTTATACAACTGAAATTTAAAAATACTAATAATTGAAATAGCTAAAAAGAAAATTTAACACAAGGTTGATTTCTGTAAATCTTATCTAAAAACCAAAAATTTTTGTATTAGAATTCTAACAGAAAAAAATTTGGTGTCGACATGGTTTGTTGGGATATAACGCAAATTACACATTACTTGTATTAAATTTAATTCAAACATTTTTGTATGATTTTAATACATCGGTGCATTAATACAAATCTGACTTAAATTCATCTGGAATGTAATAGAAGTATATATTAATGTTATGTATAAATTCAAACTCACATGATGTATGAAATTTAAGATACCCATATATTAAAATCTGTGGCTTCCCGCCATAATCAAGAAAGCCACTTGTGCCATAAGACTCAGTTTACATGATATTCTGAAGAAATTTTCAACCTTATGGCATGTGTGACTTTCTCAGTTATGACTGGAAAACACAGAAATAATGTAAACGTGTATATACTTTGTATATTTTTAATTTATTAATACAGGTTATGTCAAACTTGCGTTAACGCGTTATAGTAAATTTAAGACAAAAATTTCTAACAGTATAGAAGAAACTATTTCCTCCTAAAGTTGTGGAATTTCTGAAATAGATAATATAGGAAATAAAATTTGATTCAATATAATAGTGATAATTATATTATAAAAATAGTATATGAAATAATAAAATATTATTTAATATAATGTACCGTAATTGAACATTCATTGTAACAAAGTGTAAAAGTAATAATGTATAATGTAATATAAAAATAACAAATAATATGACACATTCTCATTTTCACATTATATATTATACTTATCATGATGATTTTATATTTATGTATATCATTACTTTTCTCAAATGCTACTTTATTTCGATTCAATCTAATCTCTAAAAAATGAATTGATCTCTGTGAAGCAGGAATAATTATGAAAATGTTCCATGCGAACAATGAAAAAATATGCGTTGAAAAATTTTTGATTTCACAAAACAATACTTCCTCAATAAAAGAAACAATGCACAAAGAAGTAAATCACATTACCATCAAAATGTTTCGAAAGGCGTTCAATTCTGCAACAGTTTTCGCAGTCCCTTTTCCAGTCGAGTGTTTTGGTGACAGCGCAATGTTTATCAGTACCACGATTGTTGGCCCAATAACGCAGCAGGATAAAGTTAAAAAAATAAAAAAAATGCACCACATCATGTTGTTCCAGATTAGTAACACCACTGCAATCGCCACAAAATACAGAATGATCGATGACATTTTCTTCCCTTGCATCGTGCCAAATTTCACATTTTCGCGAATTCTTTCATATAATTCAACGCCTGTTTTCATTTCCAATTTTCTGCGTATTATTGTCAATGAATTGGAATTTCTACATTGCGTATTATTTACGACGAATTATTCACAGAAAGCAATGTTTTTCATAACACTCATTATACGTGGAACATCTCAATGTTCTTGAATCGTTTTAATGATTTTAAAGATTTTTGGCATTGATTTCAGGATTGTAATAAACAACGCAATTCGTATTTGCATTCTTCTGGAAAGTTCTGGATTTGCAGTGCATTTTTCACTCGAGATATGCAAGTTACGGAAAAAATGTCTAAAGCATATACGGACAATGTTTAAATACTTTCACACGCGTAAATAAATGAAACAGTGATTTAAACTGATTATGCATTATAATTATTAGCACTTCATTGACTGTTTTTGTTAGTTTTTGTTTTCACTCATTTGATTGATTTGACTGGATTTGACGTTTTCGGTGGTTTACAGTTTACAGCTTCTTATGTTGTTTTCAGTTGTTTTATGTACATGTGTTTTTAAATACACAGTGTACACCAGTGTGCACTAACTTCGTATCACTTCGTATCTCGAGTGGAATAAAGTCGGGAAATAATCTCAACATATCGGAGCGACATCATATGCCAGATATTCTCAGTCATTCGTGGCAGGATATCGCGAAGATGTTTTTTAGCATATGATTTCTGTATATTTTTAGTAGAATGTCGCAAAGGTATTTTTCGGCATACGATTTTTGTACATTTCTGCTAGGATGTCGCGAAGATGTTTTTTGATATATGTTTTTGTGCATAACAAAAATGGCACTCTCTTTGGCAAAAGGTTGGAAAAGAAACGTCCCAGCTCAAATTCTTTCAAGTTCTTCGACTCATCTACCGCGGTTTACGCAAGCGAATAATTTATACGTGATTTGCGCCCGTTCAAAATTGTTGAATTCATAATAAAATATCTTTTAAGACAGTTAAATTTCCGTTTTTTCCACCCTACACGTTATGTGACAATAATTAAAGTGCCGGATGATATAACTTGGAGCGCACAAAATGCCATGAAACTTTTACCCAAGCTACGATTTCCATATTGGATTATAATTTCACGGCATTTTGTGTAATCTGAGTTATATATAATCAGGACCTTAATTATCCAACATTTATATATTTGTAACATTTGTAAACTGTGGAGATGGGCGATATATATCGATATATCGGAATATCGATATTTACTTTCGATATGTTTCCGATATTATATCGATATACCTCCATCCGATATATCGGCACATCGATATTGAGTGACAGATATTTATGTGTATTTATATAAAATATTATATATTTTACATGCAACTGTAATATTTAGATGCATATTTAACAAGATGTCCTAAAATCTAAGCGAAGCTATATTGATCAACAGTTTTTTTATTGCTGTTTTTTTATCACATATAATTAAAATTTTCGAAAACCGTTCTATATCTCATCTTACTATACGTCTCTTCATCTTTCACTTATGTGAGAGACGAAGAAAGTCTCATTTGTCGATCGATGACGATCACTTACGGAGCTGGGTTTTTGTGTATCCATTATAATTGATATATGCATATTGTATGTTTTGAGTTTATACCTTAGAACTTCAGATTTCCTCGCCAACAATCAAAACACAATGCTATCGCCAAATATTTTACTGCCCTGGTAAATTTGACAAGTGACTATGAAATGACATACAAATTGTCGGTAAAATATCGATGATCCTATCAGGGTGGTCGGAAAATGGTTGGATTTTGCGTGGATCTTTCCATTTTCCGTGGGCAAAAAAAAAGGATTGTTATTTAATACTAAGTGAAAGATGTTTCTATGTTCGTGTAAAAATTACACCATTTTTCTGCAAAGAACCTAAAAACGGCGGCCAAAAGCTCAAACGTCAAAAAAAATTCAGTGGAAAAAGATGGATTAGAGGGATAATTTCAACTTCGATTATTTGTAACTTAAATTTTCAATCATTCAAAAATTAAAATGTAGAATTGCGAACACTTTGGTCTATGATCTTGAAAGATTCATTTTCATAATTTGAAATGCCTCAATAAATTTTTCTCCATTGTACGTGATTTTGCTAATACAGCTAATAATAAAAAAACACGAAATCCTTTCGATATAGTCCATATATCGATATTAGATATCGCAAGATCTGATATATCGAAAAGGTCAATATCGCTATTGTCCTTTTCGATACTCATCTCTAGTAAACAGCCCCATCCGACTCCGCTGAAAATCGTGTTAGGGACTGAAACTGTCGCTAGGGCGGCGCTTTAATCGTTTGGTGGCCCAGAGGCCACCAGTCCCACCTCACCTCGCACACCCCTCGCCGACCGGCTACCAAACCTTCCTCACCCCGCATGTTCCTCGTCCATTGGCCCCCTTGGCCACCAGACCCACCTCACCCCACATGCCCTTCGCCCACCGGTTGCCAAACTTTCTTCACCCCGCAAGTCCCTCGCCCATCATGGTAAGTGATAAGGATGATAGGTGAAGAGCGTGCGGCGGTTGAGGGTTGAGGGGAGCAAGGCATGAAACGCATGGCATATAAGTTCAACCAGTAGTTCAATTTAATAAATTTAAAAAGGAACAAGCAGTGATACCTTTAGATTCGAATAAAATGGACAAATGACTAGAAGGAGAAATTTACTTATATTTCATTACATGTTGATATTTTATCTTTTAATCATTCACAAATAAGTTTTCATAAAAATATCTCCAATATTTCAAAAGTATAAAAATATTTTTTTAATTAGGAGTGGGAAAATTCGTTATTTTCGCAAAACGTGAATAGAAACATTGTTTGTTTGATTGTTTTTTTTTT
Source organism: Platygaster robiniae (assembly GCA_028476575.1). NCBI lineage: Eukaryota > Metazoa > Arthropoda > Insecta > Hymenoptera > Platygastridae > Platygaster > Platygaster robiniae. Next base: position 17,584,753 of record CM052029.1, on the reverse strand, counting down.
TTAATATTGAGCAAAAAAATAGCTTTTATCAGAGAAACGCGCTGTATATACATATAAAAACACATTGATTGAATCCATTTCGTGAATTCAGTATTCGGATTTGAAAAAGGATCTAACGCAAATGGGTGACATTTGGATTCTCATTGAAGATATTAATATTATATTAAAAAAAAAACATATATTTTACCCCATACTGTACAAGAGTAGAAAAGATTTTATTTCTAACAATAACGTAAACTAAAACTATCATACGTGTATCAACCTGTACGACTAGTGGCTGAACATGAAAATGTAAATTAAATTAAATGTAATTAAAGCCTCTGTTAAAAAACTATTATTTGTATGAAACAAAAAGAGGGAGGGAGAGGGTTGGGCGCCGGAAAAATTCTCGAAATTTAAAAAAAGAAGCCGTTCTATTAGTTCTATTAATGAAAATAACAGTCAAAATTGAAGTAAGGTCGAATTGACCTCATATTTTCCATGATTGAAGAAAAATACTTATTCTCAGGTGGTTAAATGGAAACTATGAATATAATAGTTACATTTATACAAACTGAACTTATGAGGATTAATCATACTGAAAACTATTTTTGACATGAAATATCTGAACATAATATAATTTCATGTATTTGAAAAAGTTTATTTTTGAGTATGAGTTCATTGTATTTAGAAACAGAAAATTTGAATATGGAGACGAATTGTTAAAAGTTTGAAGAATTCTATGGTTACGACTCAACAATATTATAACTTTTTGAGGTGAGTTCTCTGAGAATGAGGAATGTCGAAGTACAATTTTCGATAAATACATATTAAACAATTTTTGTTTTTTATAAATAAACAAAAAATGGAAAATCCAGATTTTAAATTATTTTATCACAAGTTATTCATTACGTTGACATATAATTTTGAAATGAAAAAATGCAAGAAAAACTTATCTTTTTATAAATATCCAGATTAAAACACTTTTGGAATTAAACTATGTGATAAATCGTCGTATCATACCTGGAAATCGAAAAGACTGATATTTTCAACCCTTAAATTTTAATAAATCATCGTAAATTTTTAAAGTATCACAGGAAAAGTTACAAAAAAATTTTTGTTTGAAAATGATATGATTCCTGTGAAAAAACCACTTGAAGTTTATAATCGATAAAATTGAATTTTTTGAGCTTGAAAAATTCTGGTGATCTGATCTGGATATTATTAGTTGAACGAAATTTATGATGATTTATAATTTTAAAATAGTATTCAACAAGGTCATTCTTAAATACTCACTAAATTTTCGCAGGGTTTGGAAGTTACTTAGGAAAATGAAACGCGTTAGGTTACCATTACACAGGTGAAAAAAGTAATTCGTTACGTTACCGTTACTTGAAAAAAATAGTAACTCGTTGCCGTGTAACCACTTAAAAAAAAAAACGTCCCGTTACTTTCACGTTACTTTTTGAAATAAGTTGAATGTAAACAACAAGACATCAAAAAACTAAGAATAATGTAACGAGCGGACCTGACTCAAAGTCCTCGCTGGTTCGACTTTGTCCTTGAGCAACCTTCAGTGATTCCCCGGAGACAGTTCCACATCGGTACTCGAGATAGATCAATGCGAAACGACAGCTTCGCTTGACCCTAGGGTTTTAGAATGTACAAAAGGGTTTGAGGGTATCAAGAAAGACTCAAGGTTACAATTTAATTGCCCTCTGGGCTATATTTATTTTACCAAACACTCAATACAAGAAAACAATTTATAACGCACGTGAATTGGTTCTGGCAATTAAATTAATTCTGGCAACGCGAGTGGCAGAGGGCCAAATTCTTTGGCGATGTTCTCAATATCCAAATTATCTAATATTTCATCACTTATTTCCATCGTTCCATCTAACAGTTTATCAAAAAAATTCCAATCGTTCGTCTCAGTGGATCTTGTCGTTCTCGGTGGTGAAGAGTCTCTAATATATGTCTGTTACTTCTTACAAACCCCACATTTAAACTTAATCTTCTTGTCAGGCAATTGTAAAGGAAGCCCAAAAAGTTTCCTAGGGTAATCGGTAACTCTTTTGTTTAATTCTCCATTAGAAAGCGGCTGGCTAGTTGGGAGACCTCGCAATATTTGAAATCTAACCCAGATCCCGAACGCGTTTTTCCTTCGGAACGCGTTTTCCCCACTCGATGGTTTTAATCCTAATTTCTTAGCATTTCTTGCCCATTGGTCCCATATTTCTCCTACGGTGACCACTAAATTAATTTGAACATGTTAACTTTAGCTTAATTTTTTTTATAGATTAAATTGTTGGTTATTTCCTAACAAAAATGGAAATGTCTTAAACAATCCAAAGGTTTAAACCGGAATATATTCGTCAAACGGTTAAGATTGCTTTTAGGTTGCATCGATTTCTACATAGAATACATCAAGGTTATTGAGTTGCCCTGGATCTGAAGCTGGATAGGGAAGGTAACGCTATCACTCAATATGAACCTGATGGATACTTGGAGCGATCGTGCACGTAGCAATCTTTCGTAATAGAGAAAGGTAAGAAGCATTACATTTGATCGGAGGGCGAGCGTGAGGCTGACGTCAGGTCAGGCGTGAGGTCGAGGCAGGCAGAGTAGGACGTGAGGCCTTAAATAAGGCGTGAGGTCAAAGCTCTGATCGGCGTGAGGCCCAAAAGGTCAGAGGCATCTCCTTGAAAACAATTGCATGAGGCCTAGAAGAAGGCGTGAAGCAAGAGAATTCTCAGAGACGACTCTGCCGTTACCTCGTTTCGCAGGAGTATATATACCCAAAAAATTTTGACGTGTTTTTAGGATATCTGGATTAATCAGGAATATTGCGAAATCAACTATTCATTTCTTATTAGGCAATATCATCTATTAATTATTGTAAAAAGAAGTTATTTACTGGTTTTCCCGAGTCATTATTCTTTTTTTCAAAGCATCAACATTATCGTTTAATGGTTTTATTTTCGAAGCATATTGCGAAATAAAATGTTCGTAAAGAAAAAGAATCATTTATTGATTTCGCAATATTTCAATTTTTATAAAAGATTTGTCTTATCGGAAATGACTGAATCGAGTAAATTATTGTTGTTCATAAAAGCGGAAATCGCATTTTATTTTATCTTCTATTCTTCAATTATTTTTCTAAAAATATCTTCGTGACATTATAGGATCGTTCAGTTGAAAGGTATGCAATTCTAAATTTTCATACTCATATCGCTGATAAAACTTGAGCGCGTAATTATTATTTCATATTATCTTCTAACGATTTCTGTGTTTTCTGAATTTTTCGAAAAGAAAAGACAAGTGAGTAATAAGCTCGCTCGTCACAATGAAAAAAACAATACCCTCACGGAAATTTGATGTAAGCTGTGTAAGCAAAGTAAGCCGTGTAAGCTTACGTGACTCAGGTCGCTCACGTCGATAGGGCGATATTCACGCGGATTGGGCAACGTGAGTCACGTGAACTTACACGGCTTACGCCAGATTTCGGTGAGGGATATCAACGTACTCGTGGTTTTATTCTATCGAAATTGTATATTTCAGATATAATAAATAATGTTGATCCGTACTTTTGCACCCTGAAAAAAAAATCAATCAGCTCGTTCAAATTTTCATATTTTTTTCAAGTTAACAAAATTTCTGAATATGACATTCGATACAATGTTAGCCACAAGGAAACATTCAAAAATTTAATAGATTTCTGAGAGAACGTTAATACCTTCCCAGATTTTCAGAATTTTTTAATACTAATAATAATAATAGGATTTTCCAGAAAACAGTGTCTCGATAGATTTTTACTTATACGAGTACTTTTCGTATTTTTTCAGTTTTTCCATGATTACAATGATCGTTCATTATTTTAATATTTATATGCTGTATGAATTTCTGTAATTCGAAAGATTTTCAATGTTTTACATATTAACATGAATTTTTCTTTACGTATTTTCTTTCTGTTCCTAAATATTTAAAGAATGTTGTGAAATTTTTGAATTTTCCTAAAGATATCACTGCGAATTTCCAGAATGAGATTAAATTGAAAGTTTAAAATTTTCGAAGTATTATGAAATATAAATATTTCAGTTCACAACAATTTACATACGACCAACTCTCATTGCTTTTTGAATGCATGTTAGTATATCGACAAAAAAGTTATTTCCCGACCTCTATAAGCATATATTTTTAGAACTCAACGTCAAAGCTCCAGAAATTGAAGTTTTTCAATTCCTGGAATTACATAAATTTTTAAAGAATCAAATAACGTAAAACTTATTAAAATCTAGTATTGCGAGTATTTTTTTTGTATTTATCATATTCCATATGATTTTCTAGCAGGATCTCTAGATCTTATAGATCCTGCTATAGATTTTTAGTATTTGTATATATTTCCATGCGAATTTCTAAAATTCAATGCTATGAATTGCGAAAGTTTCCAATATAAAGTAAAAAAGCATATTCTTCGTCAATGTTTCTACACAAATTACTACTACTCTACATTGTTCCATGAAAAATTATTAATATAGAATTATTACTTGTTAATTAATATAACGCGTTACGTTATCGTTACGAATAAAAACCTTATGAGGACATGAAATTTTTTTAGCAATTTAATTTCTTATAAAGTACACATTATAAAAACCTTATAAGAAACTGGAGTTTCTTATAAGAATGTATTTGACGAAATTTTATGGGAAAAAAACCTCATAAAATTTTTTCGACTAATTCTGTATAAGAAGTTACAGATTCTTATAAGGTTTTTATAACGTCCCCTTATAGGGCTTACGAGAAATTCGATTGTTGTGTATAAGAAATTTTATTTTCTTCTGAGGTTTTTATAAGGCTTAAAATTACTATAGCAATTTTAAGATCCCTATAGATCTCCATAGTACATTTTGCATCTAGGGAAAAAATAAATTTCTCATGAGGGTGTAAGTTATTTTTTCCCGTGGTGCGAACGATTTTTTTTATCGTAGTGATAAAAATTTGCTTTTTTATCATAGTAGTTTAAAAAAATCGTTTGCACCACGGAATAAAATTAATTTCTCCCTCGAGTGAATATATCCCTTGCCTTCGGCTTGAGATATAACTTACACCCTCGCGAGGAATTTATTTTTTTCCTAGATGCAAAATGTACTATTCATTTGATTTTCTCATCTTTCTCGACCCATCGGGTCTTCGGCTGCTTCGGCTTTGGCTGGCTTGGGCCTCCCTGGGCTTTCGCACCTGTGTGGCACGTGCCAGCGCGGACAGAAGGTAGGATAAGAAGTGATGCTGAGGGAGGCGGGCGGTGGGTCGCTGGCCGATGGGCCAGCGGGTGGGGTGAGCGGGGGGTACGTGTTACGCGCTATCTACCAGTCGAGATTTTCGAGGTCGGTTTTTGAAAGCTTGAAAGCTTAGCGTGATTACGGATTACGGCCGAGTCGGATAGGGCTGCCACCGACAATCATTCCATATTGCGTCAGACAAAAACACGAGGACGGAAATCTAACTTACCACAACGTGGCCAGGTTTTAATATTTGCACCTTGCACTCAAATCAACGCGGCATACTTATAAACAATGACAAAAATAAAAAAAAATGTATAAATGCAACGACTACAAAAAATATATGCATATTATTCGTAATTTTTACGTGTTCCGAATAGCCTTGCCGTGCAGTCAACCCACAAAAATCACAGCTGACTGCAGCCGACTGTAGTTATTACGTAAGGAGGGGTTACCTCCCCCCCACACCTTTCTAGAAGATGGTTTAAACAATCGTTTGTAAACAATTATCATGAATCAATCCTTCAATGTTTAATTAATTCATTGTTTGTAATTTATTATAAGTAATTCGTTATGACTAAATAATAATTTGACAAAATTATTTAACACATTTTACAAAACGATCACATTTATTCATCCATATAAAAAACACAATTAATAATTTTTTTATTGTAAAAAAATTTATAATTAAAAAAAATTTTGTCGACACATTTCTGTTAGTTTATCAGTTATTTTATGACCAAATGTTTATCACTAACAGTTTGCCCTCAAATTGGCAGCAGATAAACAAAAATATTAATACGAAAAACGTTTCAGAAAAACTTCAATTATTTTGAAGTTACGCATTTGCTATAACAGTTTGTACCCAAATTTGCAGCAGTCGCATTACAATTATTGCTCGTTAATAACGGCAAGACATTGGCCACTTTTGTTGCAAATATTTCACAAAGATTGAGGAATGAAAATGGATATGAATATTCTTAGCTGCATAATAGGGGCAAACTAGCTGCATGATATTGACGCCATGACATTGTGCTGATTTGGATGTGCACGCTTGGCTTACTGAAGATGCTTTTTAGTATTGTACAGTGATAGAAATACATTTATGAGGTATTAAAATGAATGGGAAAGTATTTTTATTTCCATTTCACATCATCATTCACGTGAAATTCATTAATTGAGGGGTCTGCAGAGGCGTCAAAGTATTTCGTTTATTGTGGCCCAACCTACATTTTTTTCAAATTGAGAACTGCTGTCATCTGGCCAGCCAATCAGCGGATGGAGCCTTAGAATCGTCTGCTTTGCCAATGCCACGCGTATGAACTTGGCGGGAATAATTCAAAATTCAAATATGTACTTCCCTTGAAGGATTAAATGAAACTGTTCTGTATTTCTGTACGGGAATGTGTATCTAACCACACAATATTTTTATTGTTACACGCTCATTGAGTGGTGATAAAAAAAAGAGTGAACAGATCAAAATTTTCATTATTGTTCATAGACTTTGAAAAAACTCCAGGTTATAATGAATAAAAGCAAGATACAAAGGAAAATAGGGTGTTCTTGATTCAAATATACTAAAGCAGTCTCGCGATTGGCTATTCATCGCGATTATCAGCGATCATCAAACATCGATGTCAACATTGATTGCTACATATCGTCAACTGTCATCAATAATCTGCATCAATCAGCATGAATCATCATGGCTGACATGGCGATGGTGTGAGGTGTCAATCAAAACAAAAAAAAAATATCAACTGAAAACAATCATGGCATGATCACGTCGTGAACTCAAATTTAAAGTTTTTTTCCGACTGTCACGAGGTTTAAGAACAGCCTCTAACTATTTTCGATTTTGTACAATAAGCTGTGACAATAAGAATGTGACTTTTGCATTTTACTCCTTCATTTCATTTTAATGTTAATCCTTCAAGGCAAGTACATATTTGAATTTTGAATTATTCCCGCCAAGTTCATACGCGTGGCATTGGCAAAGCAGAAGACTCTAAGACTCCATCCGCTGATTGACTGACCAGATGACAGCAGTTCTCACTTTGAAAAAAATGTAGGTTGGGCCACAAAAAATGAAATACTTTGACGCCTCTGCAGACCCCTCAATTAATGAATTTCACGTGAATGATAATGTGAAATGGAAATAAAAATACTTTCCCATTCATTTTGATACCTCATAAATGTATTTCTGTCACTGTACAATACTAAAAATCATCGTTAAACATGCGTGTCAACGATATTTCATGCGTGATGTTTATTGGACTGAAAAACGCTAAATTGACGATTTTTCAGGCAAGTTTTACAATATAACAGGTGTAAAAAAGTACCACGTACTGATTCAGCAAGGTTTCCTTCAATTTTATACTTGAATAACTTTTTCTCATCGTGTTAAACAGTGCGACGCAAGTGAGACGGTACTGCGACGCTATAGCGTCGCACTAAAGTTGCATTTTATTTGCCAGGGTATTACTACATACATTTTAAAAGTTTTAATTTGATAATATAACAAAAAAATTTTGAACAACTGTATTAACAATTTCAATATTTAATAATTTATTAATTTACAATTAACAATTGGACTTCGAAAAAATGTTGACAATAAATAATAAACTTATCTGATGCTTCTGATGTACATCTCCATGGCACTGGTTTTAACGAAGCACCTAATCCACGATACTTGTATACACACAATCGAAAAGTTCAGTTGAACTTTCTTGTCGGGTAATATAGGCCGAGAAAGTCAGCTCTTTTCTTTTCTGTAATATTTAGGGTTCGCGTCGATTTTTCCCGCTCTCTCATTGTTCTCACGGTCGGCAGCCAATGAGCGTCGGGTATTTTGAAATCGACGCAAGAGCGTCACGATTTTCGTCCATTTCGGCGTTTCACATTATATTTCGGATTCACTCGATTTTCTTCGGGCGCTAAAAAATGTGCATCTAAAATGTTTTCTAAGAGATGGCGTAAGGTGTTTCGCAGTGTTCTGAGAGGGCCGTAGTGAGAAAATCCGGGCCCGTGATAAAAATTTACAAATTATTGTTTTAATATTTTTCAAAAACGTCAAAAGCTAAAAAAAATTAAAAAATCATCAATTTTGATGACTTTCTTTCTACCTCTTAAGGCCTGTGCACTGGGTATATGTACATGTAAAGAAAGCCCAGAAAGCCACAGGTGAAGATACTAAAAAGTGACAGGTGACAGTTATTTACAAACACGTTCGAGTTATGACAATTGAGTTTTGCCATGAAGGAAATCGAGCAAAACCGAGGAATTTCTTTGATGAAGTTCAGATAAGTACACTGATTTCTTTGATTCGCATATTGTAAGATTGTTAATATTCAGCTTTGTTTACTCTGTGGTCAAATTTTCCTTTTGTTTCAGGATTTTTTTGTCAGTTATTATTTACATAAATATGAAAAATATTCGTTCATTTTGAGCCCTGAAGTACCAAACGATATTTTAGAACAAATGAAAAACAAAACGGTAAGTCAAACTTGAATAATGTAATAACAGAGTAATCTTGCATTGTTGGAATTTATTGTCAAAAAAATTTTAACCTAAAAAATAGTGTCAGTAGTTTATAAACTCACATTCGTAAAAATATTTTTATATTAAAAAATATGTATGCTAGAAAAGTTAATTGATAATAATAATAATAATAATAATAATAATAATAATAATAATAATAATAATAATAATAATAATAACAATAAGTAATGATAACAAAGTTCAGATACAAAACATAGTTGATTTAGGGTTCTAAAAAATATTGAATAAATTTTACACTTTATCTTATTTGAATAGCGAAAGACTATTTGAATATCGACAATATTTTCGCAGATAAAAAAAATACGGAAAAAAAAAAACAAATAAATAAAAATAAAATGAGAAATTGATTGAAATATAAAATTATTCATCACGAATATTTCCTTTTTAATTATTAACTTTGGGCGGCATATTTTCATTCATAGCAAAGCGTTAATTTTGAATTCAAGATCCATTCATAAAATTTGTCAACATTAAATTTTCACAAATTTTCTTATAAGATAAAAAATCAAATCATGCATTTTATGCCTATTTATACATATTTTCGCCCCTGGAACCGTCAGATAATTTTTTCAATAAAAGAAAAAAAGAATAGTGAGTTTAACCTGAATAAATAATTTACGGTAAATTTATATTCTTAGAATTCATTGTCAAAAAAATATTAGGTCTAAAAATTATGTTATTAATTTAACAACTCGAATTCGACAAAATATTTTTATATGATTAAAAAACATTTTGATAACAATAAAACATAACAGTAGTAATAGTAGTAATAATAATCATGACCGTAAGGTTCAGATGGAAAACCTAAACCATTTTTTTAGTTTTTAGCAATACTTACATATTTTTTATAATTTTGTTTCAAACATGATATTAAAAAATTTGACAATCACATCGAATAGAAAAATTTTCTAGCCGATAAAGAGTATATAAAGAAAATAAATAAATAAAGAATTGATTAAACATAAATTTGTCGATGATTATTTTTGTTTTTATTATAAAATTTAGGCAAATTTTTTGTACACAACGAATATTTTTGATTCAAAACTGATTCCTCACTTTTTTGACACAATTACAAAATAAGCAATCAAATTGCGCATCATAGTTTTTTTTTTATAATTTAACTCGGACTCGAAAAAAAAAAAAAAAAAACTAATGTTGAAGGATGCAAAGATCTGAATGCCAAATCTGAGGTATTTATTTATATTATTATCTATTACAGGCAGATGAGGCAAAACGTTTGTGAACGAAAAAAGAAAAGGAGGTTGCATTGGATAATTGCGTTTAAGAATGTGATAAAAATAGTTATTGGAGTACTTGATATCTTTAAACTTTATGAATAAAATTTCGAAAAAATTCCTGGAGTCTAATTTCTTAATTCATAAAAAATTTTCTTCATTTTGTGTAATATTCCATTCAAGCGATAAATTGCTCAGACTATTATATTATTTGATGTAAGTTTCACACAAGTTAACCCGATACTATGTGCAAGAAAATTTCTAATTATTATAAATTGAAAATTGCGAATTTTTTTGTTCAAGTAATCAAGTATCCTAGTCAATATTTGTGAAAGGCGCATATATATATGCACCTTAATTCTCGAAAAGCTGATAAATCGTAGTAAATAAATTTGTTTTCAAATGACCATTTAGTCGGTTTTATATCCCTACCGTCCGTATCAGCATGATTAAAAATTTAGTGAAAGAGTTCAAGGTGACATGTTAAATTATCCATTATTCCAAAACGAAGTGATATCCCTATAAAAAAAACCTTAAAAAAGTAAAAAAAAGGTTGTCGGCTAATACAGAACAAAACTAATGTCAATAAAAAAACATGATTGGTATCGTGGTGACCGAAGAAGTATTATAAACAATTGTGTAACAAAAATTATTGATATCCAATTGTCGGCCAAACCCTATCAAATTTTAAAGCAAAAATTTATGCTGCAATGTCTACTAAAATGCCATAAAAGACAGAGAGACATAGTGGTATAGCTCGAATTCATATTTACATTAGTCCTACACAAAAAAGTAACAAAAAGACCCGACAACCTGCTCTGATCAACAGCAATAACCTTTTAAAATAAATTATAATACATACCAATTGTGGTTGAAAAGACGTGCTTGCAAGCATACATAGAGTGATTCAAAGTAGGACCCGATTTTCGTGAAAATTTCGTGTAAACTTTAGAATCATGCTCTTTTAAAGAGTTTGTTCAAATAAGTCCACATGCACTATGTACATGCAGACGAATTCATAGTAGCGATTCATACAAATTTAACTTTATACAGACGTAAGGGTGTCAACTCATCTGTCTAAAATTAGAATAATAAAATGTTCCAATTAATAGTGACCTACCAAAGAAAATTTTACCGACTTTGCTTAATAAGCAGTAATAAGATATCAATAGCATTCTGATAACAAGAATAATGGACATGATAATTGATGATTCAATCTGAAATCGAGAGTGATATATTTTATATCAAAAATATTTTGGAAAATATCACAAAAAAGTTCTATAGATTTTTTCGACGCATCTCCATAATTACGATAGAAAATCAGTATAATGCGAATGCATTTACTGAAATAAGTAGGTATAATTTACTAACCTACTTCTGCACGAAAATACTTTCCAAATAGCCAATAAAAATGTAAAATCAAGAAAATGAGCAGGTTGTCGAGTCTTTTTGTTACTTTTTTGTGTAGGGCTAATGTAAATATGAATTTGAACTATACCACTATGTCTCTCTGTCTTTTATGACATTTTAGTAGGCATGGCAGCATAAATTTTTGCTTAAAAATTTGAGGGTTTGGCCGACAATTGGATACCAATAATTTTTGTTAAACAATTGTTTATAATACTTCTTCGGTCACCATGATACCAATCATGTTTTTTTTATTGACATAAGTTTTGTTCTGTATTAGCCGACAACCTTTTTTTACTTTTTTGGAGTTTTTTTATAGGTTTATTAATTACGCTAATCGTTAAATTCAACGCGAGACCGAACAATACTTTTGTTTTTTTACCGAACTTGACATATGACTCAGCTGACTGACAAACTGGCAATTACTGTAAACTAATTAAACAAATACGCCTGCTTCGACTGTATAGGACGATTATTATAAATATAACATTTTATATTGTGAAAAAAAATTTGTTTTCGTCAAAAAACGATAGATTAATTCATTTATGATTATTTCAATTAAAAATAAATATAATTAACATGAACGATAACTTACTTTTCCATTAATTTCTCAAAATTACGATTTTTGAAATTAAATAAATTATTAGTACTTAATTAATTACTTTTATTATTGTCAATATCTATTCATTAATTAAAACTAATAATTTTTCATTTGGAATAATAAAATTTTGATTGTTACTAATTAATGATTATCCGTAAAATGACGAGAGCATTACGATTATGAACCCTATAGAAGGACGCCTAACTTCCTGTACCGCGCTGGCTTGCCAGATATGTATGGAATTGGCAGCTCGAATCCCCACGCTTCTGTCCGGCCTGCGAAGCGTTAATGTGTCAATTTTCATCACTGCGCATCTTTTTAAATCCACCTGATAGGAGGGTATCGATTGGGCATAAATTTATTGTGCATTGTATTCATTGCTTATAGTTTGATTGAGCATTTAATATTTTGTGCATCGGAGGATTGTGCAGAAGTACGTTGTGCATCGTTATGATTGTGCATCAATTTTTGTGCAATTTTTATTTCGTGCAGGGAAAGCAATTCATATGGAATGGTAAATTCACACTTTTTGAAATTTAGTAGTATTATTATATTGTTTTGCACACAAAAAATTCGCAAAAAAACGTGCACAAAAATTTATGCACAATTGACCGCTGAACAAAAAATGTATGCACAACGTACTTCTGCACAAATGTTCGATGCATAAAATATTATATGCTCAATCAAACTATGAGCAATGAATACAATGCACAATAAATCTATGCACAACCGATACCCTTCCCACCCGATTCACGTTCTTATGAACCGGTATACAACATGCGTAGTGAACCACAAAATAAGTCAGTTTGCGCATCGTAGAAAGAAAGGACATTGGTGGTGATTCAAGCTGCTGATTCAATACATATGCCAGAGACTCAAGTTGGGCCTATAGGAAATCCTATAGGATTCCTAATTGCGATATGTTTGAATCCTTTGTTTGAATCGCCCGCCACGCTAGAGGGCATCCCGACAAACCATGACGAGCTCGTCATTTAGGTCGTCATTCAGGTCGTCATTTAGGTCGTCACTTACAAAAAGGAAATTTCTGAAAAATAATCGAAGATAATACCTTTACGGAGAAAGATCTAGGTCTGGTAAAAAAATTTTCATCGTAGTGTCACTTTAACTATCGTTTATGCTAGTTTGTAATTGCTCGAATAACCATGATTAGTCGATTTACGAGCTGAATGACGAGACTCGTCATCGGAACCTAGACGACCTGTCAGACGAGACGTCAAAAACGTGTTCTGACGAGCCCGTGACGACATCGTCATGACGATTTGAGTGACGAGACCCGTCAACGGTCACTTTTATGACCCGTCGGATGGCACGTAAAAGACGTCGTCATACGACTCGCTGACGACATCGTCATGACGACTCGAATTACGAGACTCGTCATTAGTCAATTTACGGCTCGTTTGACGACACGTCAAATATGTAAATCGTCAGATGACATCGTCACAATATCAAAAAGAGTAAATTGTTTATAAAATGTCAATAATAAACAAATTTTGTTGCACGTCGTTCTTTATATTGTCATGATAGAAGACTCTACTTTTCATCACCGTAAACATATTTGTTTGTACATTGAAATTTTTGCCTTTTTGGTTAAGATAAACTCGTCAAATTACTTATCACCCGGTGAACCAAATGGAGTTGGATTTGAGTTAAAATTGCCTAGTTGAGTTGCGCAAAAAATCATTGGTTCTACGACCGCAATACCACCCTGTTTTTGGGCAAATACGTTGGGTGAAGAAGTCGAGTAAAAAAATGCCCAATTTTTGGGCAACGTGACTCAACTTTCCGGTTGTTCAACAATCGCCTCACATTTGGCCAATTTTTAAGCATATGGCGTGTTCCACGCAATCCATAACATTTGACCAACTTTTGACGACTTTGAAACGCGACTCCTTGAATTAAACAAAAGTTGGTCAAATGTGTACCAATAGTTAGGACGGCGTTGAGCTGAAATGGCGGTTAAAAAGAGACAGACATACGTACCGTTAACTTCAATTTTTCTGTCCCTCATTTCTCCGACTTTGACTTTCAGCCTTTCTTGCAGAATCTCCACAGCAAAGTCGGAAATCTAGAAAAATCAAACTTACTTGCTAAGTGTATTAATTCCATAATAGTTGGCCCGAATCAAAAGTACATTATACCTATTAATCCGCTGATAACAGCTGAGCCGATGACAGCTGAGTTGATAACAAAATCGAGTCAGCCGCGCAGTGCGGAGAGGGGTACCCACGATCGGGCAATATTTACCTTAACCATCAAAAACTTATCTCCGCACAAAAGCCCAATTTTCCCTCAACATTTGCCTATTTCTTGGTGTTTCTTGGAGTCAACGCAGTTGGGCATAATTTGTATGGTTCTGCGGTCGCAGAACCATACAAATTAAATTAAATCAATTATCGTCATTTATCAATTATATCGTCATATAATCAATTAAACATCATTTGATCGCCACAGCTATACAATATTATTTTTAAATGTGATTGCACTCTACCTAACTCTACAGAAATCTTACGTTTCAAAGCGCTTTTATTTTACTGACACGCTATCGCGTTTATTTTGAGGCTTTGCGTAATAAATTAAGTCCAACTCGTCGAACTACTCGTCATGACGAGCCTGAAAAATTCAAAAGTTCAAGAAGTCATCAACGAGCTCGTCATTTAAGACGTAAGTTGCAGAGCAGTCTGGTCAGTAATTCGTCACCTGAAGAATGAATTATCGAAGAAAATCGCCAGCTACCTAACAATACAGACAACATTACGTTTTGAAATGCGTTAATTTCATCAACGTATGTGTTTACTTTGGGCTTTGATTATAGAAAACTTAGGCCTGTACTCCGAAAAACCGTTATGACGAGCCCTGAAAATTTTGAAGTTCAAGTCGTCATTGAGCCCGTCATTCGGCTCGTCAGTCGGTAGTTACCTGAAAAATCTAAATTTGAAAGATAATCGCGCACGCTTCTTAACACTGACAATAATATTATGTTTAAAAACTCGTAAATTTTGACTGCAGTTACATTTTTGGCATTTGAGCAATAAGTTTCAGCTGGCTCGTCATACAACTCGTCACTACCCGTCACAAAAGTCATCGAAAATTTTGCAATTCGAGAAGTCACCAAGATCCTTTGAGTCAAAAATTTTTCATAGGTCGAATTTTTTTAACAACATTCAAATTTGATACACAATTTTCGTGAAGGAATCAAATTTCAAGATATCTAAGCAACCCAGAATATGTTTTGAAGGGTAAATAAAGGAACAAATAATGTGGAAACCTGGTGTATAAAATTTTTGGGGGTGAGCATTTCAGTTCCGAAAACATGTAAGATCGGCAAAATAAGACAGGTCAAAAACCACAACGATTATTGATATTGAGTTTAGCGTAGTGGCTAGCGTGGTTAGGTTGCGTGCGTTTAGTTAGTAAGAGGTCCATGGTTCGATTCCCAGTGTAGGCAGGATTTTTTAATTATAATATTAATGTTTCCAGTTCTGTAAAACGGAAGTCCTTTTATTATAACAATAAATATATCGTTAAATTATTATAAAAATCACATTAAAAATTTTTTGCTTTATTTTTTTGGGTTTTATGACGATGTCGTCTGACGACGTCTTGACGTCCCGTCTGACAGGTCGTCCAGCTTCCGATGACGAGACACATCATTGGACTCGTCATGAACGACCCATCATTAAGTTCGTCATACGATGCGTAAGCGAGGTCTTCAGAAAACACGTCAGCGAGTCGTCAGGCGACACGTCTGACAGGTCACTGACGACATCTTGACGTCTCGTCCGACAGGTCGTCTAGTTCCGATGACGAGCTCGTCATTTAACTCGTCAATCGGCTCGTCATGGTTTGTCGGGCAGCACTTGATGGCAAAAGGAAAAAAAAATTCGGAGGAATTATTTGGGAGCCCATTGGGCGTACCCTGGTGTACCTGAGCTAATCAGATTTCGAATTTCTCGCCAACTCAGGGTTCGTAACTTGTAGCATAATTATGCTACGCGAAGAGGACAAACTTATGTTTTGCTTCACGCTTGAGAGAGAAGGAAAATCGATAATTACGAACCCTGCGTCAACTTTCCAAGCGTGTTTTGGTGCAGAAAGCGAACGAAATCTGGTGCACATTTCGGTCATGTGCACATTTCGGAGGTCTAACAAAAGACCGACGAATATGTTATTGGCAATATTTATTAAACATATGATCCACGTACAATTTTAGTGTTATTGTACATTTGTTATTGTTACATATTTTTCATAAAAAGAACAAAAACGAAGAAATTTAAATTGACTTGAGAAACCCAGTCACCGATTTAGGGGGTGATAAAAGGTAATTAATTCACTCAAATTCGCTACTTGCGATCGAATTTGTAAATACTACATGAACAATGAGGTTTTATTATTTGATAATTTGAAAAACGTTGTTAATTGATGCTGATAAGTGTTTGTTGTTGTTTTCATTAAAAAAATGTTGCGTAAAACCTCGAGAATCTGAATGAAAAATCCGAAATTCAGTAAAATGGAACAACAAAAAATAAACTTACCACAAATTAAGGAATAAAATTTAATAGGAAAAATATGGAATTCAAATTCGAAATTTCAGATGGATTTATTAGGCTAGTGATTATTATCAATGAATTTTCTAACAAATTTTTTGTATATAATTAAGATGCCTGCAGTGACGAAAAAAGCTAGAGACTACTTTACCGTCAAAGGGACTGATGCGGAATGCAAACTTTGTTCGAAAACACTTAAAGCGATGAGCGGCAATACCTCCAATTTTTGGACACATTTAAAAAAGTACAGGGTGCGCCATTTCTTATGTCGGTATTGTAACATTGAATAACTTAAACATTTGACAACCGATTTACTTGACTTCACTTGTTTTGGAAACGTCAATTCAGTACAATTTCAACCATGTATCGCTTCACACCAAAAGAACGCGCTGAAATAGTTACTTTGTACATTGAAAATAGTCGTTCAGTTGTGTTAACTCAACGAGCATATCGTCGAAAATATCTTGGCAAACAGGCACCATCTGACAACACTATTCGTCGTTTGGTGTCGAATTTTTGTGACCACGGGACAGTGAAAGATCGCGAACAACCCGTTCATCAACGACCAAGACGTTCAAATGAACCGATTGAAGCTGTCAGAGAGAGCGTTGCCCAAAACCCAAAAGTTTCATATCGTCACCGCGCTCAGCATCTCGGCATCAGTGGAACCACTCTACGGCGCACTTTGAAAGATGATTTGCATTTGTTTCCGTACAAAATGCAATTAACACAAAGAATATTGCCTACAGATCATCCACGTCGCTTGGAATATGGACAAACAATCGCTCGAATAGTTGATACTGAACCTGATTTTTGGAAGCGAATTTTAATGACCGACGAGGCACATTTCAAACTTTCTGGAGGCGTTAATAAGCAAAATTGCCGCATTTGGGGAACGCAGAATCCACACGAGATCCATGAAACGCCATTGCATGACCAAAAAGTTACTGTTTGGGCCGGCGTTTGCGCCAAAACCATCATTGGTCCTTATTTTTTCAAAGAGAACCAAACGATCGATGGAAACCGATATCGGTGGATGTTGGCTCACTATGTCTGCCCACAAATGCGTGAAAAAGGTCTTGAAGATTACTGGTTTCAACAAGATGGTGCGACCTGCCACACTGCGAATCAAACAATCCAGTTTCTGCAACGAAAATTCCCTGGACGTCTGATGTCAAAAAGAGGCGACATTGAATGGCCACCCAGATCTCCAGATTTGACCCCTCCAGACTTCTTTTTGTGGGATTATTTGAAAAGTAAAGTGTACGCCAGCAAGCCGCAGACCATTGAAGAGCTTAAGGAAAATATTCGTGCCGAAATCATTGCTATACCACCCGAGATGCTCGAAAAGGTAATGGAAAACGCCGCAAAAAGGGCATATTTTGCTGTGAACAATAAGGGCGGCCACTTGATTGATGTTGTGTTCAAAAACTAGTCTAAATAAATTGTAAAGGACCAAACTAAATAAAAATACCTCATTTACAGAAATCGGTTGTTTTTTTTTCAAGTTATTCAATGTTTACATGCCGACATAAGAAATGGCGCACCCTGTATCATGATATAGAAAAAGAGACTCGAATTCCAGCAGCAGTTAACAATGCAGTGAATGAAGATTCTGTGAGTAAACTTATTCATTTTTGATCCAGAAAATCATTTTATCTCGAAAATTCGAAAAAATTTATTTAAAAAATTCTTGCGCCTATTTTTAGCTTGAATTTGAGCCTCGACCCTCCACATCGGCAAGTATTACGTCGGTTACGTCCGCTGCTGCAAGTTCCTGCTCTTTTTCAAAACCTACAACCTCATCACAGCCAAACTTTATTGAGACATTTTTCGCTCGAGGGAAATCATTTGAAGGTGAAAAAAAATACGACAGCGTTAAAATTAGAAATTCGATTTTTTTAACTCTGATGAAATCATAATGTAAATTGATAAATGAATAAATAAATGAATAAAATTATTATTATTATTATTCATAAATCAGTTTAAAATGATTACGTGAATAAAAAAATTATGGGAATATATATTAAAAATTACAGGAATATATATTAAATAAAATAAAAATGTAGATAAATAAAAAAATATGTTTTATAACATGAAATTACAATTTTTTTCAAAACAAATGAAATATTAAAAATAAAAATTGTAATAATATAAAAAAGTGAATAAAAAATGTATAGATATATACGTTATATGTTAATAATAATCGTAATTAAACAACTGATAATATGATTATATAATTATTTCATACTTTTACAATTAATATTTAATCCTTATCGGGCAGATCACAATACTCACACAATACTCAAAGTCAGGCAATAGTCAGGAGTTAAGTCAGCAGAACTCGTGGTTCTAACAGACGAACCGATTCATGAGAAATCTATGTTACTGACAGTGGGATAACATTTTTTCGGATGAAAGGTTCTTTTTAGATATATGAACGTATTTTTGCAACTCGCAAATAAAGTTTCATATCATGAGATTAGTAAATACATGCAATTCTTCATAATTGTGATAATTTGGATTGATATAAAAAAATTATTCATTATTTACACCTTTTACAAAAGTAGTAATTGGTGAAATTTATTTGTTAAAAATTTATCATTTCAAACATTTTTAAAATTATCATTGTGTTCAACTTTTCACTTCCCTACCCCATTAGCCACAGAACGTTCTATATACGTTTAAAAAACGTTTTTAGAAAGGTTCTACAAACGATTCAGGAACCTTTTAAACGTTTATGAAACGTTTTTAGAACCTTGAAATGTCCGCCTATAAACATTCGTGAAATCATTTCACAAACGTTTGAGAACATTTATAGAACGTTCATGAGAACATTAATTGAACGATTTCATGCATTCATGGAATGTATTTATGAAACGTATATAGAACATTTCTCGAAGTTTTAAAAACGTTTCACATAACTTTTTGATAACCTTACTTAACGAATTGTACATTTTCTTAAGAACATTTCTAGAACATTCTAAATCGTTTCCCAGTGGACAAGAGGTCTCACTGTGAGCTCGCTATTTCCTCCCTAAATCAAGCTCACTGTAAGCTCACTGGGTAAGGCTTTTTTTCAAATATGCAACGGTTATTGAAAGTATATACTTCGGGTACATTGTTTATTATCGATAAAATATGATTGAACGGCTGAGAATAAAACTCGGACGAGTAGAGACACATACAGACAAAAAACATAGAGTTCCGTATCTCTCTGTCTCTTACTCTTCCGGTGTTTTATTGTCAGCCGTTCAATAATTTAATTTTATTTCAACAAAATCGGTGGAATTGAGAAAATTCCGTCCGATTTCAAAAAACATTGCGAAACGTCTATGCGTTCGCGCTGATACGAATCATTATGCGTCATACTTAATGTATCAGAGCTAAACTTGTGAAATGAGAAAAAAAAGTAGACTTCCATCTGGTGGCTCGCGCAGTAAATACTGTTAAGGAGCGAAATATTCAAATTTGAGCGCGACATATTTATAAATCTGACGCCACATCAGTATTTACTGCGAGGGCCACCGGATGGAAGTCTACTTTTTTTCTCATTTCACAAGTTTAGCACTGATACATTGAGTATGATGCATAATTATTCGTATCAGCGCGAACGCATAGACGTTTCGCAATGTTTTTTGAAATCGGACGGAATTTTCTCAATTCCACCGATTTTGTTGAAATAAAATTAAATTATTGAACGGCTGACAATAAAACACCGGAAGAGTAAGAGACAGAGAGATACGGAACTCTATGTTTTTTGTCTGTATGTGTCTCTACTCGTCCGAGTTTTATTCTCAGCCGTTCAATCATATATTTTATCTATAATAAACAATGTACCCGAAGTATATACTTTCAATAACCGTTGCATATTTGAAAAAAAGCCTTACCCAGTGAGCTTACAGTGAGCTCGATTTAGGGAGGAAATAGCGAGCTCACAGTGAGACCTCTTGTTCACTGGGAAACGATTTAGAACGTTCTAGAAATGTTTTTAAGAAAATGTACAATTCGTTAAGTAAGGTTATCAAAAAGTTATGTGAAACGTTTTTAAAACTTCGAAAAACGTTCTATAAACGTTTCATAAATACGGTCCATGAACGCATAAAATTCTTCAAATAAGGTTCTCATGAACGTTCTATAAATGTTCTCAAACATTTGTGAAATGATTTCACTAACGTTTATAGGCGGACATTTCAGGGTTCTATAAACGTTTCATAAACGTTTAAAAGGTTCCTTTATCGTTTGTAGAACCTTTTTAAAAACGTTTTTTAAACGTTTATAGAACCTTCTGTGGCTAATGGGGTAGTAACAGGGTTCCGATAGTCCACTCTCGAAACTCTCTCAAAAGTCTCTTGGAACTCTCTCGGACAATTGAGATAGTTCCGAGAGACTTGCATATGCATTTCATGGTTTTTTAGGTCGCTGATCATGAATCTAAGGTCGAATTCGGAAAATTGTTTTGTTTTAACAATTTTTATTAACAAATTATGAAAAAAAAATTCACTAAGATGCATATGCTTTTCATGGTTTTTTTAGGTCGCTGATCATGAATCTGAGGTCGAAATCGCGAAATTATTTTGTTAATACAAATTGTTTGAACAAAATTATTTTGCGATTTCGACCTCAGTGTGAAGAGCGAGGTTGCTCTTCCACAACAGTCACATAAAATGATAAAATAATAGATGACGAAATTCGATTCAGCGTTCTTTTCGAAAGAATAATAATCTTTTTATAATTCTTAACATTTATCGTTCGAGCTCAATTTTTATACATTTGAAACAAAGAAACTAACAATAAAAGAATAAACTCTTTTCATAATTCGCCTTTCGTGATCTTCAAATTGTTTCATCATCCTCTCTCCCACTAACATAGTGACCTAAATTTCAAACAATTATATAAAATCGCGATTCGAGCGGTTGAGCGTAATTAGTAGTTAGTAGTTAGTTAGTTACCAGTTAATAAGTTATAAAGTAGTAGATATTTTAATTATAAATATTGTATTCATAAAAGTGTTTTACTGTTTTATTCCTAGATTCCCTTTTTCTTCGAGCTCAATAAATTCAACGAAGGTTTCGAGGGTCTGGGAAAGGTGATTCTTTCCTAAGGTCCTCTCTGTACGAGTTCGCTCGTCACATCAGATTCATTATCAGCGACCTAAAAAACCATGAAAAGCATATGCATCTTAGTAAGTATGTTTTCATAATTTATAAATACAAATTGTTTGAACAAAATAATTTTCCAAATTTGACTTCAGATTCATGATCAGCGACCTGAAAAACCATGAAAAGCATATGCATCTTAGTAAGTATTTTTTTATAATTGTTAAAACAAAATGTTTCAACAAAATAATTTTCCAAATTTGACCTTAGATTAATGATCAGCGACCTAAAAAACAATGAATTGCATATGCAAGTCTCTCGGAACTCTCTCGGACAATTGTCCGAGAGAGTTCCGAGAAATTTCCGACAGACTTCCGAGAGAGTTCCGAGGGAAATCGCTCGGAACTTTCTCGGAAGTCTCTTGGAGCCTCGTCACCAGGGTTGCAACATTTACAGTAATTTTATAAGCATTTTTAAATAGGAAAATTTGAAAAAGGGTTGAATTTTCAGAGTTTCGATAAGGAGATAGTACCGTTGGTTACGTACGTGCAACGGATTAGAAAACAAAACACTTTTTTCTGTAGAACAAACATTGTCAATTTATTTTCAATTTATTGTACTTCTCCAAAACCCCAGAATCTTACAGATTGTAACTTTCCAACAAATTTTATTGCGTTTACTTCAGCTCACCCAATTTTATACGTTAACTTTACAGTACCTCAAATCGAAAGTTTTTATTTGCGATTTTTCTACTCGTGTGTGCAAAAAACAATAATTAATTTACGTTTAGTTTACCGAATGACTAAAAAGTGTTATCATTTTCGTACTAAATCACAAAAAGCGATGACTAAAAATTATCATTTTTCACTTTGACGATTCGGAATCTTGCAGACTTTAGGAAGTTTAAATAATTTGGATTTCGCAGTGTCGAAATCGAACAAAAATGATTTTCTTTACAATGTAAATAGCATTATTTTTACATTTTTTTGTGCTTCTAGCGACTTACGTTGATTTACATTGTTTAATTCGTTGATGTTATTTTTTAACGAAATGAAATTTTTCGATGCGATTTTACCACGGTGACTGACTCACCCGTACGTGAGTATCATTATACAGCTGACTTAGCTGACTTGTTTCCGACTATTGCTGACTCTTTTCTATTGCACGACTATTGTGACCTGCCCGATAGGGATACTAAAATGTAGTAGAAAGTTTCATAATAATTAAATTATTATATTACATATTACGAAATAATTAGAATTTTTTATATTTTTGAATTTTTTAATGAATATTCAAATATATACTGTTTGATAAATAATACATTGGTATACATATTCAAAATATTATATTAAAATATGATTCAATATGTATCAAATATCAAACTACATATTCGAATTTCAAATATTTTGAAATATTCTTATTTTTAATTTTTATATTGAATCCTATTCGGCACGTAATATTTTATAAATATTTTCGAAACGTTTGAAGTATTTCCAAAACGTTTCTGAACCATTTCGAAATATTTAAAGCCGACAGATAAATAAATTATTGATGAAACTTTATATTTATAAAATTATTATACAAATTTCATATTCAAGAAAGTTAAATAATGCATACATTTTTTCTATGTGAAATGATGATATATGTAGTTCGAAATAATGAGTCTACTATAGCTTATACATATAATATTATACATTAGAGAATAATACGTACACGAAAATTTGAACTGTATTTGTTAACATATATATGATGATGATAATGATAATTCTTATATAATGACATTCGCACGTCTTTATTTTTTAATAAATAGCGATGTTTTCAATTACAGCGGGCGGTTCCCGAGCAAACGAACTGGACAATGTCTTGCTGTTGTCACGATCCACCGGAACGGATCTGACAACGAACCTGGAGATCGCCGGAGCATCCAGATCCGCATCCCCTTTATTTAATGAAGGTGGGGTGGGAATGTGGAATAAATCGTCGGGTGTCCAGTAATACAAAGATATATATATATTGTAAGATAACTACGAGGATACAGTGATATACATAGAAGATCGTGTGTTGATTATATACGATCGAGAATAAGAATAGAGCGAAAATAATCAAGTTAGTAAAAATAATAACCTCAAGACGAATAGTAACACAACTTAAACTACGAAGACTTGCATAAAACTAATGTGAATCGTATCCCTCTGATAAGGAGCGAACTAGTACCAAGAAAAGGAAGACTATTATAACTCACAAGCCCGCCGCGCTTCGCTTTTGGAACTGCTGAATGAGGCGGTTTTTTCCTAGGCCTTTTTGCCAAATCTCGTTTAACACGTTGTTTATAAGATCGTCCGACTCATGACCCGCTGGGGAAAATGATAACTTGCTAATAACGAGGGGTTAAATGAGAGAGTTAAATGTGTCGGGAAAAAAATCAGGAGCAGGATTGGAAAATAGGATATTAATAAATACAAATTTGTTTACTTGCGGCGGATGCGTGCGTTGTTTGATCCAACCTCACAAGCGTACCGGTTACTTGGTTTGTCTTTGGGAGCGTACCGAGTACTTGGCTTCCCTTTTTCTCTGAGAGTACCGAGTACTTGTCTCATTGTGGAGAACGTACAGAGTACTTGGTTCTGCGACTCGAAAGAGAGTGATTGATGCGGGAATGGGGCCGTTTTTTATATGGTTCTCAGGGCAGGGGAAAATAGGTTGGGAATCGGAAGGAGACGAGGAGAACATCACAACCTGTCAACATCACTGCCTGTCAACCTCATCAAAAGAAGGCTTTAGACAATTTTGCAGGGTTGCTGTACCCTTGTGGAAGCCACCATCTAGACCTACACTGACTACTCGCCTGGAAGAGAAGCACGCTTACATTTCCAGGAAAGTTAAGCGAATGCTCGCCGAAATCCCTTCTGTCTGCCTCACAATGGGCGCATGGACAGAAAGTCATACGACTGCAAGTTACCTGGGAATGACAGCTCATTTTATCCAAGTAGTAATGCTACGAGAAAACGGCCCCCCACTCCTCCACCAATCACGTGACCCCCCTCGCCTCCCAAGCCCCGCCCCATACCTCCCCTCCCCTGGTTGGTCGACCCAGCCCCGGCCCTCCCCCTACCCTTTCAGGCAACGCCCCTCACCTCTCCCATGATTGTTCCCCCACCCCTTTCGATCCCCACTCTTCCCTTGATTGATCCCCCACCCACTTTAGGCGGTTCCCACCCCCATGACCCGTGGCCCACCCCTTCCGCAGTTAAAGTCGCGATTTTTCACAGTTTTCCGCGGTTTTCCAGCTTTTCCGCGCTTTTTCCGCGCCTTTTTGCAGTTTTCCGCGTATTTTCACGAACTTTTCGCACCCCCTTTTCGCGGATTTCTCTCCTTTCAAAACAAGATGGCTGACTAGATTATAATGAATGATTAATAACTAATTAAAAAAACAAAATAGTGGAATAGCAAACAAGATGGCGTCGGTAAAAATGGAATCTTTTTAATGGTGAATTAAAGAATTAAGATAATGGGCAGTATAATGGAGAATTAAAAAACAAAATAGCGGACTTGATAATAATAATAAATTACTTACTTTTTATAACACATTTTCCACAGAGTCGTTCACTTTCCGTTGATGTTACTCACACACAAACGCACACATACGCATGCAATCATGCAAAGAAATAAACAGAATTTTCTTTGTACAAAGGGCCTCACCCCGCCCCTTGCTGTGGAGCACTACCATAAAAATGCTCCTCCATTTTTATTTTTCATTTTTCTACAATTATGTTTACAAAAACTTGCAAGCGCTGAACTTTCCACCGAGGAATCGAAAACTGACGGTTTGCTTTGATTTCACAGCGTCCTCAAGTTTTTGAAGCTGTTTTTCATCCTTTTGAAAAGATTTGCCAATCCTCTCGGGAAAAAAAATCTCAAACTCCGTATCCAGTGCGATGATGAATTCCAACCCATATTTGATAGTAACGGAGCGAATGCCGGTCACAATATGGCTTTTATTGAGTTCCAATTCACCAATTTTGCGCGTTGTAAGAAAACTCTCCACACGAGCCGTTTGGTTAAGCTTTGAGAAATCCATGTTGCTTGTCAAATAGTTTTCGTTAGACTGATGCTCTATCGCTCGCGCGCTCACATAAAACAGTGATGACGTCATCACGACAGGTTTAAACACGTCTACTTACGTAATAAATAGAAAATATGACAAAAGAGGTTCGTCGACAAGTTTCAACACGTTCAATCTAGTTCTCGGAAACGATGGCGTCATTATCGATTAATAGACTATTTGACCTCGAAAATGTATTGCGCAGTTACAAAAGCGATGACGACATCTCAACAAGTTTAAACACGTCACCGGAAACGATTACATCATCACATTCCTAATCGATGACGTCATCATCTGACCTTGAACAATCTACTGCGCAGTTTTAAGATTTTTTTTCTTTTTCAATTTTTTAATTTTTTTTTTTTAATTTCTCAATTTTTTTTTATAATTAAAAATTTTTTTTTTTTCAAACATTACAAAACATTTTCCTTACATCTATGACAATTTTTTCGCATAGGCGGTTATCCGTCCGGGATGTCGCCGATATAATCAGAGTTCCAATGTTTATCGCATAGCGTACAGGCAATGAATTCCTCATCTTCTTGTAATTCTAGCGGAAGCTTATTCCAAGCATTGTTTATATAGTTTGCTTGAAAGTTCAGAAGGTATTCTCGAGGGAGTATAGCGATATCTTCGGAATCCGACTTCACAGCGTCCTCAAGTTTTTGAAGCTGCTTCTTATCCTTTTCAATAGATTTGCCAATCCTCTCGGGAAGAAAAATCTCAAACTCCGTATCCAGTGCGATGATAAATTTCATCCCATATTTGGTAATAACGGAGCGAATGCCGGTCACAGTATAACTTTTATTAATTTCCAAATCACCAATATTTCGCGTTTTGCTCTCCGCACGAGCCGCTTGGTTAAGCTTTGAAAAATCCATGCTGCTTGTCGATTAGTTTTCGATAGACTGACACTCTATCGCACTCGCATGTGATGACGTCATCACGACAGGTTTAAACACGTCTACTTACGTAATCAATAGAAAGTATGACAAAGGAGGTTCGTCGACAAGTTTCAACACGTTCAATCAAGTTCTCGGAAACGATGACGTCATTATCTATTCATTCGACCTCGAAAATCTATTGCGCAGTTACAAAAGCGATGACGTCATCTCAACAAGTTTAAACACGTCACCGGAAACGATTACATCGTCACATTCTTAAGCGATGACGTCATTATCTGACCTTGAACAATCTATTGCACAGTATTAGGATATATTTTTAGAAAGTTTATCTACTGACATACAAATATAAGAGTATGTATTTTTCTTAACTATATACGCAGTATATTGAATTTTTTTCGAAAAAAGGGCCCCACCCCGCCCTTTGCTGTGGGACTCAACCATTTATTTAGTCCCTTCATTTTTTTATTTTTTTATTTTTTTTCAAACATTACAAAACATTTTCCTTACATCTATGACAATTTTTTCGCATAGGCGGTGATCCGTCCAGGATGTCGCCGATATAATCAGAGTTCCAATGTTTATCGCATAGCGTACAGGCAATGAATTCCTCATCTTCTTGTAATTCTAGCGGAAGCTTATTCCAAGCATTGTTTATATAGCTTGCTTGAAAGTTGAGAAGGTATTCTCGAGGTAGTACAGCGATATCTTCGAAATCCAACTCATCTATCCCGGATACGTGAGAGAGTAACGTAAATGATCTTCTCATCGATGGTGTGTCCCCGAATTTCTCCATTAACCACATTTTACGTCGGCGTGCGTTTTCTGCAGCGCAGTGATGATAGTAGACAGGTCGGTGATAATTGTTATATGGACATGCGGGGACACGCAGCTTGTCCAGTGAAGGACAACCCATTTCCTGCAGATCAATGACGTTGACAAAATCTAGTCGAATATTCACCTTTTTTTTCCACTCCTTCGATGAATATGAAACTGGAATCCTGAAGTTGATCCTGCAGCTCTTGGTTGAGTTCATCGTATGACACGTCTCCAGAGTTCCAAGGAATGCCGTGATAATTACATGTCAGCCACAAATTGGTTGCCCGCGCTTTTGAGGACAAACCATTCCAGGCACATGGTTGCTTGAACAGCGTCATAACAACGTCAGTGTTAGGCTCGAGCCTTAGAACTGCGAGCTCCTTGGCAACAAAGGTATTTTGCACAGAAAATCCTTGAACGTACACAATGTACTTCATGATGACTCTTGGCGCACTGACGCGCTACGCCACATCTACGTCCTCTTATTACCCCCTCCCCACCATTACTCCATCATGCTTCAATTACCCCCGCCGACAATCAATCAGATACTCTCTCTCTCTCTTACGTTTACATCTCATAAAGTCTTGAAATCAATGTCTACCGCTTATTATTAAGCCTTAAAACTAATATCCACTGCTTATTGGTCGAATCTTTAACCTTTCTGCGTAAAAAAGGACCTAAAATACGTTCAATATAAGCGATTCGTCGTTGAAATCTATAACGGTCACGGGCAGCTGGTTCCTATGGACCTCGTCTCGTTAGTCTATACGCAAGATCGCACACATACAGCACGTGTACCGTAGGTGGGTTACAATCAAGCGTTACACGTTTCATAGTTTTTTCACAATGCTACTGATTGGTTGATATTCGACAACATTATCATGTATAATGAGACTATAAGCCGCGGTTTGAGCTGGGAAACGGAAACGATTACATCATTACATTCCTAATCGATGACGTAATGATCTATTCATTCGACCTTAAACAATCTGTTGCGCAGTTTCAAGAATTTTTTTTTTTTTTTTAATTAAAATTTTTTTTCTTTTTTTTTTTCAATTAATTTTTTTTTTATTTAAAAATTTTTTTTTCTTCAAACATCACGAAATTTTTGTACAGGTTTCCTCAAAAACAAATTATTTGTAACAATAAAGAAATTTTTATTGTCACTACATGTATGTTTTATTGATAGCTATTGTGTGAATTATCGAATCCCAACCATTTTACATACAGTTTATTTCCACACTTTCGCGACACTTTTTTAATGAGATATACATCCGAATGCTTGACTTTGGTGAGTTCTTTCACGTAAAATCCTCCTATGACAGGTTGATCTTGATAGTCCTTGGGTTCATACGTCGTGGGATGTGTTGTTTCACAGCAGTGATGGTAAATATTCCCTCGGTCCAATTGGGTGTATATTCTTTCTTAAAGACTTGTTTGTACTTGCTGATTCGAAGTTCGTCGCCGACCTTGAACTTGCTCTTCTCTTTATGATGCTTTGTAGGATAAATTTCATGGAGTCGCTCGCGATGTAGTTCAACATTCGAATCTTTTCGAGGTTCAACACCTTGACGTATGGCAACATCTATTCGATTTTGCTGATGGTTATTTTAAACTCCTCCGGAACTGCATCAGCTGTAACCGCTGTCTGCACAATAGCGTTGAAGTCGCTGTTTGATCGTAGGATGAGGAGCTCTTGTTTGGCGTTGACAATAATACGCTGATAGTCCTCAGCGAATCCAAAAATGAATTGTAGTGGGATACACACATCGAAGTAACTATCGTTGTCAGTCAAACGTCTATTATTGTCAATAACTTATCCAGCATTTTCCAGGAGGTTTTCTTGATGAGGTGTCTGCGAGATGTACGCTTTCATAGCAGTCGTAAGTCCAAGATTTTTCACCCTCTCAATCTCCACAGCATTGAGTTCATAGCGTATTTCCTCAAACAAGTGTGCAATTCCATTGTTCACGAGGGATGTGTGCATCACGTTGGTTCCGTCAGCTTTCATCAAACGTCCTTGGATGTGTAGCGAACTCTTGCTCGGCAAAATGTACGAATCCTGGTTTTGTACGCTGATGCGAATCTCATCATCGTTATTATACGTTGACGAGGCATATGGCTGATGCGTATTCACTTCATACTGCGCAATCGACTCATCAAAGACGACCTTTTTCTCAATGGATAACATGGTATTGAACTCTGAGACCTAAACTTTTTAGAAAGTGCACGTTCTGAGGTGTGAGCATTTGGAGAGGTTTGTGCTGACTGGTGACTCTTGGACGTGATGTAGAACTTTTATACTCTTCGTAGATGATCCCCCTTACGTGCAGTCTAATAGTGATCTCTTCTCCTCGAAAATTCACTAGGTTTCCGTCTTGATCCACAATGTGCAGCTGTAGATGATGTATTGTCTGCACGGTGATTGGATGGTAAATGACGCGAGTTGGCAATTCAATGATCTTATTTCCCGGTGGCATCACGGGAAAAAATTTGTGTATGGTGCGCACTCGACGCTCGTTGATGTACGCACCTGTAGTAATGTTACCCTCAACGCGTAAGGCATTCACAGTGAGTATTTTTACTGTTGATTGTGATTTTTGCTCATCATGGCATGCAAGAACCTGTGGATTGAAACCTAGTAATTTCCCAATAGAGTCTTTTGATCGGAAATCGATTAGACGATTACATTGAATTACACTACGAAGCGTGCTACTATTTGCTCGTAAATGCAGCTCAACATCTGTTGGTAACACTTTTTTCATATAACTCTCGATGCTTTCCAACTCATAACTTTCGGTAGGTATGGCATACACCTCACCGGCGATGTAGAATTTATTGTTGCCAACGTCAATATTAAGAATCGAGTTGAATGTCAACAACTCGACTAAACCCAACGAATACTTTTTCCGAGGTGACAATTCAATCGGAGGAAAGTAATTAGTCTCTAATGTAGATGTTACCACCGAGAGTGTCAATGTTAGTGTGTCCACCATGACTGCAGATTGTCAACTAATGCAAATTCAAACGTTACTGATGCCTTTATCGACTAAAAACTTCAAACACAAGTGACCACAGATGATTTGATCATAATTTTGATACTGATCACGATTGTATTTAATCATGCTACCGACACCGAAATAATCCGCAAGTTCACGAGGTGGTTGTAAATTACCAAAACTATCAAAGTAAATGATTTTATTACCGATTTTCCTGTAGTTGACCCAATGTGTTCCATGCCCATTTTTACTATCCAGATTTATAATGGCAGCCTCAGTATACCTGGGTCCATTTTTCGGTAAATCATTTCTCATGTACACACCTCGGAAATGTGGAATTTTTAACAATTTTGCATATTTCAACAAATCTATGTTGCTGAGTGCTCAGCGCGGTAGCTCTTTACGTTTTTTAAATGTAGTCTCAATCCAGATCCCCATGGTTTTAAATACAATCCTTTTCCCATGGCAATTGATTCCATTTTGAGGTTATGTCGTTTCGATTCATCCAATTGCCGCTTGGCAGCTCTGGCATCGTTGATAGCTTTAGCTATGCTTGCAGCGCCACCTGCCAATGCTCCTGTGGCACTTAATCCGGCGAAGATTGGAAGTAAAACTGCAGGTAAAATGCCTCCGATTTTGCTTGGTGCGGGGAGTACACGAGGTACTTGAACTTTCTTTTTTCCACTAGCTTTCTTGACGGCTGCTCGTGCTGCTTTTAATGTTGACTGTACAGAACCTGTAGCTTTAGCTGCTATTTTTGCTGCATCGATTACTTTTCTCAAGGGAATCTTTTTTTTCTTCGCCAATTTCCTCACTTTATTTATCACTTTTCTAACCTTTTTAGGCACTTTCTTGGCTTTCTTCAGCCCCATTCCGAATTTTTTCTTAACTCCCATGATGCTGGCCACTCCAAGTGCAGCTGTTTTCTCACCAACTCCCAAATCCTTGGCCAAAACGCGTTCTATCGCTCTTTTTGCGAGCAATTGATCAGCTTCGTGTCTAGCTGTGAGATTTTCATGATTTTTTGAGTATGGGATATCGTGCTCCCTACACGCTGAATCGAGAGGATCAATTCCACGATCCCCGCGTGCCAACCTCTTAGCAAGCTTGGTACCTGGTCCACAAAATTGATATCCTGGTATATGTAGTTCAATAGAAAGCTGTTGATTACGGGTTGACGAGACCTTGTCCTCTCACAGACATCGCTCAACTGAGCTCGTGACTATAAATACCTCGTATTTATAGGTTTCCGAATCATATGCGCATGATCAGTCATGAAGTTACACAACAGAATGACAAATTACCTGTCATGAACTTTGACAGTGTGACAGAGAAGCAGAAAAAAATTAAACATCACACTGTGAAGTGGATATTGCGATGAGCACAATACGCTCCAACTTTCTACGTGGTCCCACACGTAAGCATATATTTGCCTTTGTGAACGATACGTATGCGTGACGCAGCGGAATGCGTTCGGTTTCGTTGAGAATTGGCTTGCATACCTTTGGGAGTTACACGCATTCCGATAGGGAGGGCACGGATGTTCGCAGACACTTTAAAGTCTATTAGTGACAAGTATACAAGATCCTGAACTTCACGATACGCGCACAAGAATACGCGTATTGCCGTGACCCGTATGTGAAATCATTCCCAGCAGTATCTCCCCAGATTGTGTCTGCAACTTGATATTATCGTTCCCAGTAGGATTTAATCGTCACAATCACAATATCCATTCACAGTGCATGGAAAGTTACTACCAAATACAGTTCGTACTATAATTTGCGGTCCATCAAATTGTGGTAAAACCAATGCTTTACTCACACTTCTCACGCATTAAAATGGATTGAGATTTGAGAACGTTTACGTTTATTCGAAATCGCTCGAGCAGCCTAAATATCAGTATTTAAAAAAAATTATTCAACCGGTCAAAGGAGTAAGATATTTTCCCTACAGTGACAACAAGAAAGTCGTAAGTGTCGAAAACGTCAATCCGAATTCCGTGATGATATTTGATGATGTAGTTTGCGAAAAACAAGACAATATTCGTGCATACTTTTGCGTGGGTCACCATCGAAATGTAGATAGTTTCTATCTCTGTCAGACTCATGCGCGTATTCCCAAACACTTAGTGCGAGATAATGCTAACATGCTCATGCTGTTTCGCCAAGATGATATGAACTTGAAACATGCGTATGACGATCATATTAACACTGACATGACGTTTACACAGTTCCGAGATGTATGTGCAGCATGTTGGAAGGACAAGTATGGATTCATTGTCATTGACAAGGATATATGTATTATTGAATAGATATATTACATCACATCGTACAAGCCAGCGAAGCCATTCGCCGCAAACATCGTCTACTGAAACGTGAGAAAGATGCTGTGGAGAAGTCGTTGCGAGAAATGTTAAAGTCCATCATCGATCCTCTACAGTCATTGACTAGAAAACCAGTGGATCTAAAGATGGAATCAGTCAAAAAGGAAGAAGCTGAAGAAGAATTGCCAACAATGGAGGAGGAGGAGGAGGAGGAAGAGGAGGAGGACAATACATTTGAGCCATCTGATGAGGATTTCATGAGCTTTAATCAGACCATTGGTGACCAGACATTTGCGCCGAGTATGGTCAGCACCCCAGCTCCTGCTGACACTCTGCAGAAATACTTGAAGATGTTGAAATACAAGAGTCATCGAAAGAATCTGGAAACTCAATCCGGTGTACGACATTAACGATATGGAACATTCATTGGGAACGCACCAGTTCGTTTTACTGAAACCACAATCTATGTGGGAGACAAGGAATACAAAAGGACTTCAGGACTGAGTGAACTGCTGTTCAAGAAAAAAACCTAACGCTGCCACAGTTGAAGAAGCTGATGTAGAAAATTATAATAAAATCATCAGGGAAACGAATGCTGCCAGGAAACACTATCAAGCTGACAGAAGTCCACGTGACAGTAGAGATTGGAAATATCTCACATACATCGCTGACAAAAAAGTGGGCACAGGAGTTTATAACAAAGTCCAACGAGGACGAGAAATATACTACGTGCATTGAGATGATCCCAACGAACTCGTTGATCGCTTGCGACTCATACTTGCATCTCAAGCGGCTGGCAACAACAGTCATTCCAATGAAATTAACTCAATAATTGAAGAACTGAGAGAGGCTGAGATTATATATTGAGCCAATCACAGCATTAGACTACGTTCACAAGCTAGATAATGGCGAGTGTAGACGTTTTTGGCAGACATCTAAACAAAAACTTGGGTTTACATGGCCCTCCTGGTGTCGGATTTCAATTGACTGCCGAAAAGAACTATGATACCATGGGAAAGAGGTTATGTTACGTTGGCGAAGCACTATCAGCGACGGATGGAGTAAATCTCGAAGAAGTTAATAGAATTGTTAGAGAGGCAATTCAAAAATTGAGATTTGTGATGGATACAGTCACGGACAATTTAACGAAAATATTAGCTACCGCAACTGTAATGAATGAAAAACATGCTACTGAAACTTCGTCGAAAATTTCCGACTTGAAGCGACGATTGAAACGTCTCGAAAAAAGAAAACCAGTTCGAGAAGGTACCAATGAATAAAAGTTCAAATACAAGCGCTCAACACTCACTATCAATCTGGACGTCGGAGAGATGGATTCGAAAGAAGCTCTGATGGAAGAACTCCATAAACCAGCTAAAAGAAATTATCGTCGTCGCAATGTTGATATGCGAGGACTGGATGAAACTTGGCAAGCTGATCTCGTCGACATGACTACGTATGCTGACAAAGGATACAAGTTCCTGCTCACCGTCATCGATATCTTTTCCAAGTACGCATGGGCCGTTCCAGTGAAATCTAAAAATGGTCCTGACGTCACCGCTGCTATGAAGACTGTGCTCAAGGATTGTCAACCAAAGAATCTACACGTCGATCAAGGCAAAGAGTTTTACAACAAGGGCTTCAAGGCGCTCATGAAGCAACATGGAATCAAAATGTACTCTACCTTCAGCGGCATGAGAGCATCTATCTGTGAACGTTTCAATCGTACACTCAAGAGTCAGATGTGGAAAAGATTCTTCCTCCAAGGACATTACAAATGGATCGACATCTTACTGGAATTGATGTCAAGCTATAACTCTACCAAACATCATACTATCAAGATAAAGCCAAAGGATGTTACTTCAGCTGATGAACAACGTCTGCTTCGTGAAATTTATCATACCAAGCATCAGAAAGAAAAGCGCAAATTCGTTGTCGGTGACAAAGTCCGCATCAGCAAGTACAAGCATGTCTTCGAGAAAGGATAGACACCTAATTGGACCACGGAAATATTTACCATCTTTGCTGCGAAGCCAACACTTCCCACGACGTACAAACTCAAGGACTACCAAGATCAACCCATAGATGGAGGATTCTATACTGAGGAACTCGCCAAAGTCAAGCATTCGGATGTATATCTCATTGAAAAAGTGTTGCGAAAGCGTGGAAATAAACTGTATGTAAAATGGTTGGGATTCAATAATTCACACAATAGTTGGATAAATAAAACAGACATGTAGTCACGATAAAAATTTCATTAAAATAATAATTTAATAATAATAATAATATTTATTCAGGTGTTTATACAGAGTGTACTCATACTTAGCCTATAACTAACCTACAAATATCACCCCCCACAAAGATACAAATATATCTGTCTGTGGACCTGATACATACGAATCATTCACTTCTATGGTAATAAATGAGAGAAAAAAATAATAATAGAAAATCAATAAAAATAACAATAGAAAATCAATAGAATATACAATGTAAGTTCACAATAAATAATTCTAAGACGAAGTAAACAAAAATCTTCCTTTCCATCTCAGAACAGACCCCATGATTCATAATTACATATCTTTCTAACTTCCATTTCTGTCAGTGTCAAAACCCATCTCCTTAATATCCCATTCAATGTAATCCTTGAGATCTGATCCAGTTTACAATTTTTAATCCCATCTGGAAGAGCATTAAAAAATCTGTATTTCATATGTACATGTGCTGGACCTACTATAACTCTCTTTCTTCATTATTGGCAATTTCAGCCTTACGTTCCTAGTATTCCTATTATTTACAATCGTAGAGTAGTCTCCTTGTAAATTTACGAACTCTTGAGATAATATGTTAAACATCAAAAGCTTATCCATATCCAAAATCCCGTACTCCGAAAAAAGCCGATCCACGGGTAATCCCTCCTCTTATAAAAGATCAATCTCAAAACCCTCTTCTGTAAGGATTTAAAAGGCCTAATAGCGTTCTTATTTGCGCTCCCCTAGGATATAATGCCGTAATTCAAAACCGATGAAAATAATGCATAATAAATCGATAGTAATTGTCTCTGTGGAAGTACTAATCTTAATCTATAGAATAAATAAACCTGGAATCTCAATTTCCGTAATAAATAATCAATATGCACTTTCCATTTCAAATTCTGATCTATAAACACTCCTAAATACTTAGCATTTGTGACTCCACTGATGCAATTGCAATCACATGTATCTTCACCGTCACACCCATCAATATGCACTCTCAATTTAAAGTCACCAGGTATACTATCTTTATAAGAACCAAATGTAATGAACGTAGTCTTATCGCAGTTCACTGTCAAGAAGTTCCTATTGAACCATTTGAAAATAATCCTTAAATATCTCTCAGATATCAATTTAAGCTGCTGCCATGTATGACTCCTAAAGAACAAGGCTGTGTCATCTGCATAAATCATAATTGGCCCAGGATGAAATAGTTTGAAAATGTCATTCATGTATATTATAAATAAAATGGGACCTAATATTGTGCCTTGTGGCACTCCACATTTAACGTGTAATATATTACTTCTGATTCCCTTTATTCTGACAACCTGTTCTCTCCCACTTAAATAACTTCGGAACAATTGATACGAATTACCTCTAAAGCCATTGTTGTAAAGTTTCCTCAATAGAATGTCGTGATCTACTGTATAAAATGCCTTTGCTAAATCGAGAAAAATCGCCAAACATGGTGTAGAATTATTCATAGCATCATGCACGCTTTCTGTAAGACACTTTATTGCATCTGTGGACGATTTATTCCTTTGAAAACCAAATTGCATAGAATCAATGATACCCTCTTTCCCTACATAATCAATGATCCTTTTCTTTATAATCTTTTCAAATATTTTAGCCAGATTGGAAATTAATGAGATAGGTCTGAAATTTGTTAACAGTTCAGGACCACCAGATTTGTATATAGGGATAATTTCACTCCTTTTCCAAATATTTGGCCAAATTCCCATCTCCATTGCCTTATTGAAGATGAAAGTCAGAGGGCGTGCTATACAAGAAGTGATCATCTTCAATATCCTAACACTTATGTGATCCGTACCCGCAGCCTTATTATCTTTCAATCCATTAATTATACCAGAAATCTCATACATATCGGTTGGACATAAAAAGATCGTGTTCCCCGTGAAGGTATCATTACTTCCATCACTCTCAGAATTCCGTATTGCATTAGCTAGTGTCGGGCCAACTCCAGTGTAAAATTCATTAAACTCATTTACAATGTCAGTTGTATCTGTCAAAATCTGAGAAGTCTTGTACGACCTTATACTGTTTAACAGACAATTTTTCTTCGTCCTTTTACCTACCAGGTCATTAACATACTTCCATATTCTTCTAGGGTCATGTTTGATACTGTTCAATTGATTCCTAAGGAAATCATATTTGGCTTTCTTGATGTTCTTATTCAGTTCATTTCTGAAATTATGAAAATCCGCCTTGTATTGTCCATTGTTTGGATGCTTAATCATCCTTTTGTACATCGCATCTCTCCTCTTACATCTAACAGCCAAAGTGTTAGTCATCCATTCTTTCCTATTCTTCATCCGTTTCCCCGTAATGAATGTTTTACTTGATTTATGTAAATAATTCTCAATGATATAAACCAAATCCTCAGCCATACTATTAACATCATTTCCCTCATATATAGTCCGCCATGACTCCTTAGAGACTAGCATAGATAATCTATGGTAATCAATTTTTGTAAATTTAATTTTATCATTATATACTTTTTTTTTCTGATTGAACCTCTATATGCAATAAAATAGAAAAGTGATCCGTAAAAGTTGTTTGTAGAATGAATAGAGTTATTTTATCTATCGGTAACACAGTCCTACCAAGTATGTGATCTATACAAGTTCTCGATTTCTCTGTGACCCTCGTGTAGTTATTAATAAAAGGGAAATATCCCCTTTGTGAATAATTGCCCAAATACCTATTGACGATTGTTGAATCTTTAGTTATGTCCAAATTCATGTCACCTATTACGAAATGGTTATAAACATCACTATGCACATCCAAAAAGTCCACCAAATTCTTAACAAATTGGTTCCCATTAACAGTATGCGGCCTATAAAAAGCTGTCAGTAAAAATGTAGACCCCTTAGTTACCTCTATATTAAAAGCATGTATATTACCTATTTTAATCTTTAAAACTGTATATTCACATCTCTTTGAAATAAAGACCACTGTTTCCTCATTTCTATTGACAGCACTATTTATATAAAACATCTCATAACCGTCCAACTCATATTCATTCCCGAGAACTATTTGAAATGATTCCGTATATACTATTATATCCGGCCCAATATGCATATTGTATAACGTCAGTTTCAATTCTTCAAAATGTCTCCGGATACTTCTTATGTTAACATGGTAAATGAAAAGGCCAATGTTCCTGGGAAAAATTCTCTCAAGCGTTCGTAAATTTTCACAGATGTTCGTATCAATAACACTATCACTAACTATTCCATTAATGTCATCGAACATTAAAATCCAATTTGCCCGTAAAGGGGGGAATGAAAATCATGATCTCAAAAGTCGCTAGTAACTAAGTAATCCGTCCTGTTAATTCTGCTATTCCTCAATGACCGAAAAGTTGAACAGGCCTCTTCGTCATTAGCACCGTGGTTCAATTGCATTACCCTATTATACTTCCTACCCGCTTTTTCACAATTAATACATCTCCTAACGTCCCTGTCCGTGCACTTACTACTATAATGTCTCCCCGCGCAGTATATGCATCTCTCTTCGTTTCGACAATTCTTCGCTCCGTGAAAATATCCGCAACATTTACCGCAACGTCGGTTGTCGAAGTCTTCTTCCACTCTGCAACGTTGCTATCCAATGTAAACACTTCCCTGTGTTATCAATTTATGAAAACATTCAGGATCTGTCTCAATGAAAGCCATGCTTGTCTGATTCTTGGTGTTGTGGTGAATGTAATTGACCTTGATTTTATGATGGTTCTCATTCTGTAGATTATCGAAATTGAGTTTTATAATATTTTTTTCTAATTCTTCTATTGTCATCTTTTCGTTCATGTTTATTATCTTTATCTTCGGTTTGAATTTTCTTTCAGATTCGATGTCATAATCATCTTTCAGACATGTGTTCAGTTTTTCCTTCAATTCCTTTGCATGTTCAGCATCTGCACATTTGAGTTTAACTACTCCATTCTGTATTTCTCTAGTTTATAAAATCTCTAGTTTATAAAATCTAAAAAAAAAAAAGTCTCGATTTGTTTACCTTCACTTTTTCCATACTTTCATTTTTCGTAATTTTTGCATCTTGGTTGATTTTTGGCTTAACAAAAATCCACAGAGTATTCTTTTCTTCGTTCATTTGTGGGACAGATGTATTGTTATAAATAATTTGTTTTTAAAACATCCACGTAAATTTTGCAATGTTTGGAATAAAAAAAAAAAATAATTGAATTAAAAGAAAAAAAAAATTCTTGAAACTGCGCAATAGATTGTTCAAGGTCGAATGAATAGATGATGACGTCATCGATTAGGAATTTGATTATGTAATCGTCTGTTTTCCCGCTCATGCTGCGGCTTATTGTCTTATTATACATGATCGTGTTGTCGAATATCAACCAAAAACTATGAAACGTGTAACGCTTGATTGTAACTCACCGACAGTACACGTGCTGTATGTGTGGGATTTTGCGTATAGACTAGCGAGACGAGGTCTATGGGAACCAGCTGCCCGTGACCGTTATAGATTTCAACGACGAATCGCTTATATTGGACGTATTTTAGGTCCTTTTTTACGTAGAAAGGTTAAAGATTCGACCAATAAGCAGTGGATATTAGTTTTAAGGCTTAATAATAAGCGGTAGACATTGATTTCAAGACTTTATGAGATGTAAACGTAAGAGAGAGAGAGAGAGTATCTGATTGATTGTCGGCGGGGGTAATTGAAGCATGATGGAGTGATGGTGGGGAGGGCGTAATAAAAGGACGTAGATGTGGCGTAGCGCGTCAGTCCAGTGTTGCCAGACATACGGATTTATCAGCAGAACTACGGATTTCTGGTCTTTTAGAAAAAACTCCGGATTTTCCAACGGATTTTTCAAAAAATACGGATTTTCTACGGATTTTGAAAACTGCAACTATTTTTTAGTAGGAACCTTTCATTTTTCCTCAGTTTAGGGACTTTTTTCGTGTTTTTGTTTAACAAGTCCCTAAATCGAGCATATGGTTTCCCAGTGTCACCATGCCAGAACCAACATGCTACAGAAAAACACTAAAAATTGTTCTATAGAGCCTTTTTAATCTTTCTAGTCAGACAGCTGGCAATCGTGTGTACCTTTAACCGTAGTATTTACAAACCATGCGTGGCATTGTCGTTGCGAGTGAATCGTGAAATATAAATGTCATGAATGAATGAGGCAAGCAATATAAGCATTAGTAAATCATCATAAAGAAATAAACGAACATTGTTATTTCGAAAAAATAGAGAGCGATACAGACGAGATGTCAGGAACATCTGCAGAAACAGTCGAAAATTCTGAAAGGTGAGAGTATTAAATAATTTTCAAGTATGTGAACATCGATTCCGCTCGTCACCTAACCAAAGGGAGCTAAAACAAACAGTCATAAGTTTTTAGTAATGTGCGTATTCATACATAGAAATGTTTCTTAAAATGTTTCTATTTTCAGGAGACAGAAGAAGACTACTTTGAAGAAAGTGGAGAAAAAAACAAAAACTTCAACAAAGTAAGAAAACTAACATTTTCAATGAATGAATTTTTGACAAATATATTTCACATTAATGGGACTGATACATTGTTTTTCATTGTTTTTTTTTTGATGGACTCAATTTTTCAATCCTAAGTGGGCGAAAAAATATCCTTGGGCAATAAAATCAGAATTGGGTGATTATTTACTTTGTTTGAAACTTATCAAAAGTACTAAATTCAAAAAATCAAAATTAAATTCAATGAGTATAAAATACATAAAGAACAAAATAATGTAAATTAGAAAAAAATTGTATCTTATATTTTATATAATTTTATGTGTTAACTTTTAAATTAATAAATAATTCAAGATCAGTTCAATTTTATCATATAAAGATAAATTTTTTTTTTATAAAAAAATAATACAATAGTTCTTTTTAAATTTACATTTCAATTGATGAGATGAAAATTGAAATATTCAAATTTGCAAAAATTTTTCTTCCTCCGGGATATTCTGTAATAGGTATTACAGGTGTAATACCTATTACACCTATTACATCTATTACGATATATCGATATTTTTCCAAAAGCATATGGTCACTCGCGGGAAATTTGAAATAAGCTAATATCATTGGGCTGATTCCAATTTCCTGCGGGTGCCATTTTTTGTTTTTGACACAATGTCGAAGCACAGCAATATCAATTAATCGGTGTAATAGGGATTACACTCGAAAGGTATTACAGAATCTCCGATAGGGCATTCATGTAAAAAATATTTCTTTGTTTTATTTTGAAATAAACTGGACTGAGAGAAAAGTAAACTGGAATCGAATTAATAAATTGAAGCATATAAAAAATGACATTGAATAAATTAAAAGAAAATAATGAGCAGCTCAAAACTTAATTGTATTTTATTGAATTTATTTGTAATAAATTAACTGTATCAAATAGATATTTTCAAATTAAATCGAATTGATGACAATGAAATAGTAATCATTAAATTTTTGAATAATTTATTTTATTTCTTGAAAAATAATTTTGAAAATAAACATATAAAAAATAGGCTATTTTGATCGACTTGCTCAAATCTTGGACAGTATTTTTGGTGGCAGTTTTACAAGTTTTTTTGCAACATTTTTTTTTGTACAACTAATTAAAATCGCTTTCAAGTATATAATAACATAATTAGTGAAAATTTTATTTTTTTTCCAGGTCGTACGTATTTCAAGTGCAAATTTTGCCCACAAACCAATTACAAATGCGCAAACGATGGAATAACATCTCTAAAACATCATGCTGCCACTGAAAAACATAAAAAAAACATGTCTTCAACCGAGAAAACTGAAAACATTTTCGAAATGTGCAAAAAGCATGGTGATGACAAAACACGTGCGAATAAAATTGAACTACAAGTATCGATGTTCATTGTCAAAAAAAATCTTTCCATCTCATTGAGTGACGAATTGATAGAATTTTTGAAAGAACTCGATATTGATAGCTATGTGCAAAAAAAGCTATCTTGCGACAGAACAAAATGCACTGCTATCATAAAAGGTGTCACTGGACAATATGGATTTGAAATGGTGGTAAAAATTTTGCGCAATGGAAAATTTTCATTGATCATCGACGAATCAACCGATCGTTCAATCACGAAGCACTTAGTTTTGTGCGGTCGTTGCATGACAACAGATGGAATCTGCGACGTGTTTTTGGGTCTTTTGGAGGTAAAAAATATGAAAACTGCCATTTAAATACTATATTACCAGAAACTTTGACGTATTAATAGCTTAACTTGATTCGATTTATGTACATGCATTAGAATTTCATGGAAAACCATCTAGATATTTTTATTAAAAGTAACTCAAAATTATATCTATCTTGCACACCCTTCTAGTTCTCTGAAAATCTGCATTTTTTTATGTAAAGTATCGAAATTGATACGGACAACATTTAGAAAATGATTGTTGTCAACATGAACACTTATTTTTTCAGTAAATAATGGTAAAATATCATGTTATTATAATAATAATTGGAAAATTTGTAACGGTAGTATACACATAAAGTTTAAATAAATAACAACTATGATATTTTCTTGAGAATATTTTTCACGACTAAATTTTTTATTTGTTAATTGTTTCAGGTGACAGACGCAACCCATTCAGGTCTTCACACCCTGATTGAGAATTTTTTCGATTCCAATGAAATTCCATACAAACGAAATATGGTTGGTTTCGCTTCGGATGGTTGCAACGTAATGTTTGGAGAGAAAAACTCGGTTGCAGCCAAACTAAAAAAAGATATCCCGAATCTTTTTGTCCTGAAATGTGTTTGCCACTCCCTTTCACTGGCAGTTTCATACGCTGTGAAAGAAATTCCACCGAACATCGAAGACTGCATATCCGAGATTTATGGATACCTGAAGTACAGCAGTAAGAAGCAACAGGCGCTTGGAGAACTTCAGAGGCTTTTGGATATCCCGGAACACAAAATCATCAAACTTTTCAAAATCCGCTGGATATCGTTGGCTCCGGTCGTTGATAGATACACCGAACAGTACGATGCTATTTTCGTGTTTGTCCAAAATGAGTCAAGAAAAAACATCGAAGCAGCTACTCGGATTTTGAGACGTCTCCAAAGCCGATGGACAATTCTCTATCCCCATTTCTTGAATTACGTACTCCCCATCGTCAACAAAAGAAATTTGGAGTTTCAGTCCGAGGAACCGAAAATTCATCTTTTGCACCGGAAAATGGAGGCTCTTTTCAAAACAATCATCGGGTTATACTTGAAAAAAGATTACGTAGAAGCCACCGACGTTGAATTTGTGGAATTCGTAGAACAAACGGAAGAAAATAAGCAGAACTGGAAGCCTCTCCGTAAAGTTCAACTTGGACCGATTGTGACGGCCGATCTCTTTTCCCTGCCTTCCACCACTCGAGTCACCGACATCGATGCATTTCGTAGTCGATGCAGGCAATTCCTGGTCACACTTGCTCAACAAATATATCAACGATTTCCATTTAAGGATGCCAATGTGAAAGTTCTGAAAGATCTTGGATTCGTTGATCCTGCTAATTTGAAGAAGACGAGGAATATTTCAACGGTTGCCAAATTTTTTGTTACGATTTCGTGGAAGTCGATGAGCAATATAAGCAACTGCGGTTCATGGTGAAAGACGAGTTGGAAACTGACATCACAAAATTTTGGAATAAAGTACGCGCATATGTTCTACCAGATGGTTCAAAAGAGTTTGGACTAATTTTAGACATTGTCGAAAAAATCTCAGTTCTGCCGCACTCATCAGCCAATTGCGAGAGAATATTTTGTCAAATTAATTTGAACAAAACCGCACACAGAAATCATCTTGGTACGGAAACTTTGGTTGGAATCCTGCATTCAAAGTCGGTAATTAGAAAAAAGA
This sequence comes from Platygaster robiniae, assembly GCA_028476575.1. Classification (NCBI taxonomy): domain Eukaryota; kingdom Metazoa; phylum Arthropoda; class Insecta; order Hymenoptera; family Platygastridae; genus Platygaster; species Platygaster robiniae. Next base: position 17,540,742 of record CM052029.1, on the reverse strand, counting down.
AAGTTACTGCCGTTGATTGCAAGCCATTGTTGCCTAAAATGGATCAAGAAATGTATAAATAAATCCATTTGTTTGATTGAAACCACTGGGTGTATTTTGATTTATTGTACCTATGTTCCCAATTGATAAAACTTCCTATAGAAAAGAGAATTAGTAAAATAACTAAGTATCAATTAAATTTTGAGTAGAGGATTCTCATATAATTTATCCATTACTAAATTTTTAAATGATTATAATTCATATTTATTTTAATCACAAAACTTTCCATTGAGGTATAATTTATGGGGACAATAAACAAAATGTCCTATTGTAATTGAAAATTTTCAGGGCTTGAAATCAGGGCTGGAACTTCAACTTTCGTGTTAACACATTCGATTCTTGAACTACTTAAAAACTGTAACACTCCAAATCTATAAAAAAAAATATGAATTGAAAAAATGGTTTTACGAATGTATAAAAAAAGCGATACGCAGCGATACTAGTCAATTATGGTCGATAGTCTCGATACCTCGAATATCGTAGCGATATCTCAACACTACGGATTTCTACGGATTTTCTCCACACTACTAAACTGTTAGAACTACGGATTCTAAAGAAAAAAATCTGGCAACACTGGTCAGTGCGCCAAGAGTCATCATGAAGTACATTGTGTACGTTCAAGGATTTTCTGTGCAAAATACCTTTGTTGCCAAGGAGCTCGCAGTTCTAAGGCTCGAGCCTAACACTGACGTTGTTATGACGCTGTTCAATGTGCCTGGAATGGTTTGTCCTCAAAAGCGCGGGCAACCAATTTGTGGCTGACATGTAATTATCACGGCATTCCTTGGAACTCTGGAGACGTGTCATACGATGAACTCAACCAAGAGCTGCAGGATCAACTTCAGGATTCCAGTTTCATATTCATCGAAGGAGTGGAAAAAAAAGGTGAATATTCGACTAGATTTTGTCAACGTCATTGATCTGCAGGAAATGGGTTGTCCTTCACTGGACAAGCTGCGTGTCCCCGCATGTCCATATAACAATTATCACCGACCTGTCTACTATCATCACTGCGCTGCAGAAAACGCACGCCGACGTAAAATGTGGTTAATGGAGAAATTCGGGGACACACCATCGATGAGAAGATCATTTACGTTACTCTCTCACGTATCCGGGATAGATGAGTTGGATTTCGAAGATATCGCTGTACTACCTCGAGAATACCTTCTCAACTTTCAAGCAAGCTATATAAACAATGCTTGGAATAAGCTTCCGCTAGAATTACAAGAAGATGAGGAATTCATTGCCTGTACGCTATGCGATAAACATTGGAACTCTGATTATATCGGCGACATCCTGGACGGATCACCGCCTATGCGAAAAAATTGTCATAGATGTAAGGAAAATGTTTTGTAATGTTTGAAAAAAAATAAAAAAATAAAAAAATGAAGGGACTAAATAAATGGTTGAGTCCCACAGCAAAGGGCGGGGTGGGGCCCTTTTTTCGAAAAAAATTCAATATACTGCGTATATAGTTAAGAAAAATACATACTCTTATATTTGTATGTCAGTAGATAAACTTTCTAAAAATATATCCTAATACTGTGCAATAGATTGTTCAAGGTCAGATAATGACGTCATCGCTTAAGAATGTGACGATGTAATCGTTTCCGGTGACGTGTTTAAACTTGTTGAGATGACGTCATCGCTTTTGTAACTGCGCAATAGATTTTCGAGGTCGAATGAATAGATAATGACGTCATCGTTTCCGAGAACTAGATTGAACGTGTTGAAACTTGTCGACGAACCTCCTTTGTCATACTTTCTATTGATTACGTAAGTAGACGTGTTTAAACCTGTCGTGATGACGTCATCACATGCGAGTGCGATAGAGTGTCAGTCTATCGAAAACTAATCGACAAGCAGCATGGATTTTTCAAAGCTTAACCAAACGGCTCGTGCGGAGAGCAAAACGCGAAATATTGGTGATTTGGAAATTAATAAAAGTTATACTGTGACCGGCATTCGCTCCGTTATTACCAAATATGGGATGAAATTTATCATCGCACTGGATACGGAGTTTGAGATTTTTCTTCCCGAGAGGGTTGGCTTGAACTTGAGGACGCTGTGAAGTCGAAGCAAACGGTTAGTTTTCGATTCGTCGGTGGAAAGTTCAACGCTTGCGAGTTGTTTATCAATAATTGTGTTGTAGAAAAATTAAAAATAAAAATTCAGGAGCGATTACATAGTTGTGATTCCATTTTTACCGACGCCATCTTGTTTGCCACTCCGCCATTTTGTTTTTCAATTACACTGAGAGAAAAGATTATTTCCAGCAAATAAAGGAACTTATTTGTTTAAGTATATGCTGCGTTTATTAAACTCAAAAGAATATTTTAGAGTAGAATCTATTATTTATTTGGCTTTAAAAAGTATATCCATCTGAGTATTTGTAGGAATGAATTGATTTATTTGCAGTGATTCAATTGTCTCAAAAAAATCGCAGTTTTACAGGTAGGAATTGATCCGTTATTCAAATCATAATTATAGAAACTTGACTCAAATCGAAGCTTATTAACTTGTAGTAAACTGTTTTTTCGTACAAATAAAATCATGTCAAGACAACAATAAAATCATTTATTGCAAATAAAATTATTCATTTCTCCCTACAAAACCTTATTTCTCTCAACTAAACGGTTCTTAACAGTTAAGAAATGTTTCTTTCTCCTAAATTCGATATTTTATAACCGCTCGCGAATTACGTTACTGTTGCGAATAGCGATCGTCTTTCGTTTCTTCTTGCCACGCACTGGCACTGCAACAATGTATTTTTGTATGGAGTTTTTTAACAATTTGTGAGTTAGTTATTGTTCATAATTGTTCAAAATGGATTTCAGCTATGAATTGCAGACTTGTGGACTCGGAGATGTTCAAGAAACTTTGACAAGTAAGTTACTTTCATTATATCGTTGTCCAGCACATTCCCATATCAATACGGGTTATGTTCAATTTTTTGTTTTGGTAATGTCGAAATATCAATTAAAATGAAGAATCAAAAAATGTTCATGTATTATGTTTAATTTTTCATTTTTTTATGACATATTTATATTTATTACTAGAGAGTGGAATTTCTGACTGGGAGACGTTAGGCGAACTGATTTCATGTGATATTCAATTCGAAAAAGTCATTCCACTACCCGCTGCTAGGCTTAAACTCCGCAAAATTTTTGGGAAACAAGTATGCTTTTTTATTTTTTTTTTTATAAATATTCAAAACATGATTTGTATTAATTTCATTCCGTGGTCATGCATATAGTATATCATGCGATTTTTGGCCGTTCTTTAACCATTACTCCCTACACTAAACTTATTAACAAACAAATACATATTTACATAAACTGTTCACGCAATGTGTGCATGAAGTTGACATAAAGTTGACATAAACTTTGCATGAAGTTTAGGTAAACACTGTTTAAATTATCCATGTATGTAAGGATCAATATCAACCGATGAAATAAATAATAGTTATTAATATGGAATACTTAATTTCAAAATAAAAATTTTATATATTATAAACTTTATATCATAAAAATTATAATAATAAAAATTAAAATAATAATGAAAATTATAATAAAAATTTATAATAAAAAAACATTAATAGATAATAAAAATTATTTATGATAGTCTCATGATTTAATAATAATATTTCCATGACAAGGAGTTACCAATCTTTCTATGAATCATACTGACTATGTGAATAATTACAGCAGTCTCAGTTCAACACTAACGAGGTACAAGAAAGAACTAGCGTTCAAAAGTCAACCAATTTTCAATTGCCGGCAACGGAACCATCTTTACAGTTAATAAACGTACTGGACGATGGGACTGTCTCAATCCAAGAGATTGATACATTTGAACCGCTTGAACCAGTGATTGACTCAGCAATCAATCCAAACATTTCTCCAAACTCACCCGGGATTGATCGCTGTGACGTTTCCGAAGTTTTTTCCGAACCCCCCGAAAAAAGAAGGAAAATCAGTGATATTTCTCAAATCGATTTAAAATCAATATTCTTGGAACATCCCTATGGGTTACCTCTGATTCAAATTTATCAACATAAAAAAGAATTGCTACCGACTCATCAATCGTATCTCGTTAACATCATTGCTCTTCATTTCGTAAAAATTGGATGGTACAATCATTAATTTTTTTTAAATTTCAATATTCCATTTGATATTTAGATCTAAAATAAAATGTGACATTCACCTAAATTAAAATTTATAATTTATTTGACTTAAAATGTACGATTTTTTATTATTAAAAATTTATTTGAATGTTAATTTAAAATTTAAAACTGAATTTAATAAATAATTTCATGAATTTTTCAGGGAATTGTGCAATCAAGATTTCGATATCTTGTCACAAAAAATTGTCGAACTTTTCCCGAATGAGTGTGCAAGGCTTTATTATGTTCCTCCCGTGAAAAAGCAGCTCTCTAAATCACACAAATCTGAAATTTCGAAGGGAAAACTCGTTGATAAGTACCGAAACGTAACGACATTCATTCGTGAGGCAAGAAATCTCGGCAAAAACATAGGGTACCAGGAATGTCCAGAAAAAAACATTATCCCTGAGGGTAAATTTTTGCCTATTGCATATTTAAAGCAAAACTCTTAGAAGTTACCTATTACCTTAAAACTGAAACTTTGAATATTTAAGATACGCACATAATTAAAAATTTTCACCTGCCTCAATTTGAGGGTAACAAACATAAAAACCTTAAACAGTTAAATAATTTTTTGAGAAAGGAACATACAAAATATAGTCGTTTCACAGAGGCAAATGAGGCACTGAACAGTAAGGAATGGCTCATTCATAATCGGGAATCGAGCGAAGTCAATTGCTATTAGGAATTGTCATTCCCTTTACGTGATTTTGATTCCAAAAACGGCAAATACAATGACGTAGCCGAGATCTTCAAAAACTGGCTAATCTTAAAAGAGTCCAAGGGCTACGAGCTGGTATAATTGTATATTTCTTTAAGCTTATATAATAATTATATTATTGTATATTTTTATATTATACATTATTATTATTATTATTATTATTATTTAATATATTATATTATTATAGTATTATAATTATATTTTTGCCTTCAAAGTTTTTTTTTCGGCTCATTATGTGTTCAGAAAGTCAAAATTTAAATAGCAGAGATCGTGAAATATAAAAAAATAAAATTATTTCAGATCGAAAAAGATTTCACAAAGAAATATCCGGACGCTGCAGACAAACTGATTCATGGTTGGGAGACATTCTTTTCATCTTTGCGGACTTTATTCAAAAACAACATTACGAAAGAGGATGAACTCTATGCAGAACTGTTGGAAGTTCCAACATTAAGCTCTGGTACTATATTTGCACATTTTTTCATGCAACTTTCTTTCGCAGATGTGAATTTTGGTTTTATTTGAACTCTATAGATCTCTGATTTTTGAACTTTCGCATTAATAGTAATTCCGATATTTCAATACTCTGATATCTGAATTTTTTATTATTAAATGAATGATTTAAGACTTATAATGTTTTGTTTCATATTTTTTAATCAATTTCAAATTTTTTTCAATCAATTATAAAAATGGGAAAAACTGAAAAACATAGTTTTTGCACGATCCGAAAGCGTGAAAACTGAAGAAGGTACAAATTTAAATTTATAATATCTGTAAAAAAAGTATTACTTGCTAATGTGACGTGATGGAGGAAAAACATTCAGGATTATATGTTCAGGACATCATGAAGTACATTTTTTATGTGAAATTTTCTTTGAGCTTTTTTTTGTTCCACTACATAATCTGTGTAGAATATCGCATTTTTTCCAAGGCCACGAGAAAAGTGCCTTTTCGAATGGAAGAAAATGTTTCACATCAGTAAAATTTTTCTTATTGCAGATAGCAAACATGCGATCCAGTTTTATCTGGTGTCAACATTTCTTGCGCCCAAGGCCAATAAAGTCTCAGTTCAAACCCCAGGTCAACAAAATCAACAACGAAAGAGAGGCAAATTTTGGAAACCATCGATAGCTGAGTCAAGAGAGGGTTTGGTCCTTCATGTCAATGTATGTATAATTCACGGTTTATGTTGTTTTTGTTAATAATTCTTATTTATTCTTTTTTTTCATTCGTCTTTTTCGGCGTCAAAAAATCCTTGTACATGAAGAATTTGATTGCCAAAAATATAGAGCCTCAAAAACAAATTATAGTCAAATTTCTATAAAATTCAATTAATGTTCAATTTTATATTTTTTATAGGTTCCTGGGGACATTGAAAACGCCATTGAGAAAAAACGCGAAAAAATGTTGCATATGGGTCTACGTTTGCAGCCATTTGCAGTCATTGTTGGACCGGAATTGTCGAATTTCGATAGAACGTATGTGCATATCAATGAAGTCACGTATGAAGTCCCATCTTTTTTGAAAGCAATCGACATCATTTTCAAAATCAATTTGAGTCTCAACATAGCCTACCCTTTCAAAATTGAAAATGTTTGTTATTTAGTTCAATGGGGATTGAATGGGATTCGCACAGATTACGATTCTCAAATTCCAGCAGTTTATAATACTCTGAACAAATTAAGCAAAAAACAATAATACCTAGATAGTGAGGTAAATTTTCGTTCAAATACGATTATCTATAATTCATATCACAAAATCGAGTCAGATTCATCACAATGCATTGTAATATTTGTGGAACACATTTGCAGGACGACATTGAAATTTTGTTGCTTCATGCAAAAGCTTTTCACTCGGGAGGAAATAAATTCAACTGCATTTTTAATGATTGTTCACGCATTTACTCATCAATACCAGCATTGAAAAAACATTTGAACGTTTGTAATTCCAACAATTTGGTTCAAAAAAGAAACTTCCCTTCAAAAACTGTGCCAAGTAGTAGCTTTCAATTCTCCAGCTGTAATGTTGATTTTCAAAGTGAACCAGTCTCAAATGATCCTCCAGAAATTGATATTAATACTCTAAAAAGCGTTGTTTTGCAATTTATTGGTAAACTGTATAGCAATTCAACTATTGCACGATCAGTTGTACAAGAAGTAGTAGAAGGTTTGTTAGAAATTTGCAATATTATGCCATCCTTTTTTTCTGCAAATTTAAAAAAAAAGATTCCTAGCGAATACCATTGCTCAATTAATAATTGCTTGGATATAAATTTTTTACAAGACTTCAGAACTGAATATAAAAGATTTCAATATTTAGAAGACAACAATTTATTGATTCAGCCCAAATCATTTCACATCGATGAAATCGATGATGATAAAACTATAAATGGAACTACTGTTCGCAGTAAAAAAAATGCTATGGCCAAATGATACCTTTACAAATAACGTTGAAAATTTTTTTTGAACTTCCTAATGTTTTACAAGACTATCATTGACTACATTGATGAAGAAAGTTCAAAGAATTCATCGGTGTACACAAGTTTGTCTCAAGGTGAAATTTGGAAAGAAATGTCAAAATTCTTTTGTAACAAAAAAGTAGTCCCGTTATTTCTATACTACGACGATTTCGAAATTGGTAACCCTTTATCAACTGCTGCAGGTATTCATAAAATTGGAGGCTTGTATTATTCAATAGCAGCAATGCCACCCAAATTTACTTCTTCGTCTGATAATGTTTTTTTGGCGCAGTTAACTTATACATCTGATCTGAAAGCATTTGGAAATGAAAAATGCTTTCGAAATATTATTGAAGAATTGATTAGTTTCTATGAAATAGGTATTGATGTTGAAGTAAATGACGTGAAGAACCGACTCCATTTTGTAGTTGTCGGAATCTTAGGCGACAACTTAGGTTTAAATACTCTTTTGGGATTTTCAGAGACTTTCAATACTAATTACTTTTGTCGAATATGCAAAACATCGCAAATCATGACTTATTGGCAAGTGAAAGAAGACAAAGAGCTTTTGAGAACTGTTGAAAACTATGAGCAAGATGTGAGAACTTCAGCATTTGGCGTTAAGGAAAACTGTATTTTCAATAGATTGCCGTTCTTTCATAATGCAAAAAATATAACGTGTGACACTATGCATGATTTTAATCTTGGAATTTTCCGATACGATATGGCATTGATAATCTCAAACTTTGTATTTTCCAAACAGTATTTCACTTTGCATCACTTAAATGACAGACTAAAGTATTTCGATTTTATGGATGAAGTTGATCATGGTAATAAAATATCTTGTATTTCTTTGAAGCAGCTTCAAAGTGATTGTCTCATTATAACTGCTGCAGAAATGGCTTGCTTGATTACATACTTTGGGATAATTGTTGGAGATTTAATTCCTTCTGATGATGAAGTATGGAAATATCACCTTTGCATACATGATATTAATGACATCATTTCAAGCTCAAATATTTCAAAACATGAAATTCAATATCTACAAAAACTAATAGAAAATCATAATAAATCATTTATTAAACTGTTTCAAAAAGATTTAAAACCGAAGTATCATATATCTTTGCATTACGCCAATTGCATTGAAAAAATGGGTCCGCTGAAATACTTGTCGTGTATGAAGTTTGAAGCTTTTCATCAGCAATCAAAGAAATATGCAAGAATTTTCTTCTCCCGAGTAAATGCATTGCTGACTTTAGCAACAAAACTACAACTGCAACTTTGTTTCCGGTTTCTGAGTAATCAAGGATTAAGAGACAAGGTAGAATACGGAAGATTCATTGAATTATATGACAAATCCCAGTATCACTTTACTGAGATTCAAGAATCAGAGTCCTATATCGTATCTTGGATAAAAATTAATGGAACTCGTTACCGGCCGGGATGTGCGATTTACATTGGCAATGATGAAAAACAAGAGCCAATGTTTGGAATAATTGATAGTACAATTATTAATATAAAGAATGAAGTATTCTTAATTTTAAAACGATGCAAAACTGTCGGCTTCAACGATGATATTAAGTGTTATATAATGTCGCCAGTATTAGACTTGTTTCAGCGAAAGTATTTATATCGCTTAGAACATGATAATTACGTAAGACCCATGAAACTTCATGTTTTAGGAAATGGGCAGTATGTGGTTAGTCGTAGGGACATTGTTTGAATAAAAAAAGTATTCCTGAATAAATTGCGCCTTATTAATTCACGCGTTATTATCCTATTCTAATAAATCAACAAAAATGTCTGTACATTATAAAGTGATTACTTCTATATTTCCAGTGATTAGAGCATCGCTGGTCCGATAGGCAAAATTACTGCAAATCAATGTGTACTCTCTAATGTCTGGGGATAAGTATTTACTTATCACCAGATATTAGAGAGTATTCATTGATTTGCAGTATTTTTTATCTATTCGGATTGAGGAAGCAGAGTAAGTAAATATAAATATGGCTAAAATAAATATTTTTTGCTATGAACTATATCATAAATTTATATGAATACTGGAATATATTTGGCACAAAATTATATGTGTAACTGTTACCTGATCATTATTTCACTGAAAACAGCCAAACTATTGTACCAAATATTTCACACATCGCTCGAAAAAATATTTTGCAATATTTAACATCACGCATTCCGAGTAAATAACTCATTTATTAATAGTTAACAAATCTTTATTTGCCTCAAAACAAAGCTTTAAATATACCGTTTGTTACTGATAACTAAATATTTATTTCGCCGTATCCAACTTTATTATTTGTTTCGTGCAAATAAATATCGTTTGAGCCAAACAAACCTTTTTCTCAGTGTAAGCATTATTTATTCTTAAAAGTATCGATACTTGAAATATCGATACTTTCAACTTAAATTATCGGTACAAGCAGCCCTATCCGAATCGGCCGTAATCACGCTCAGCTTTCAAGCTTTCAAAAACCTACCTCGAAAATCTCGACTGGTAGATGGCGCGTAATACGTTCTCCCCGCTCACCTCGCCCGCTGGCCCATCGGCCAGCGACCCACTGACCGCCTCCCTCAGCCCCCCTGCTTATCGTACCTTCTGTCCGCGCTGGCATGTGCCAAACAGGTGCCAAAGCTCAGGGGGGCCCAAGCCAGCCAAAGCCGAGGCAGCCGAAGACCCGATGGGTCGAGAAAGATGAGAAAATCAAATGAATAGTACATTTTGCATCTAGGGAAAAAATAAATTTCTCGCGAGGGTGTAAGTTATATTCTGAGCTGAAGGCGAGGGATATATTCACTCGAGGGAGAAATTAATTTTATTCCGTGGTGCAAACGATTTTTTTAAACTACTATGATGAAAAAGAAAATTTTTATCGCTACGATAAAAAAAATCGTTCGCACCACGGAAAAAATAACTGACACCCTCGTGAGAAATTTTTTTTTCCCTAGATGTGAAATGTACTATTGAGATCTACAGGGATCTTCAAATTGCTATAGTAATTTTAAGCCTTTTAAAAACCTTAGAAGAAAATAAAATTTCTTATACACAAAAATCGAATTTCTCGTAAGCTTTATAAGGCGACGTTATAAAAACCTTATAAGAATCTGAAACTTCTTATACAGAATTGGTCGAAAAAATGTAATGAGGTTTTTTCTCATAAGATTTCGTCAAGTACATTCTTATAAGAAATTCCAGTTTCTTAAAAGGTTTTTATAATGCGTACTTTATAAGAAATTGAATTCTTAACAAAATTTCATTTCCTCATAAGGTTTTTATTCGTAACGATAACGTAACGCGTTATATTAATTAACAAGTAATAATTTTTGATGGAACAATGTAGAGTATAAGTTATTTGTGTAGAAACAGTGACGAAGAATATGCTTTTTTACTATTCATTCGAAACTTTAACAATTCAAAGCATTGAATTTTAGAAATTCGCATGAAAATATATAAAAATACTTAAAGTCCATAGCAGGATTTGTAAGATCTAGAGATCCTGCTAGAAAATCTAATGGAATATAATGAATACAAAAAAAATACTCTCAATACTAAATTTTGATAAGTTTCATGTTATTTGATTCTTTAAAAATTTATGTGATTCCAGGAATTGAAAAACTTCAATTTCTGGAGCTTTGACGTTGAGTTCTAAAAATATATGCTTATAGAGGTCGGGAAATAACTTTTTTGTTGATATACTAACATACATTCAAAAAACAATGAGAGTTGGTCGCATATAAATTGTTGTGAACTGAAATATTAATATTTCATAATACTTCGGAAATTTTGAACTTTTAATTTAATCTCAATCTGGAAATTCGAAGAGATATCTTTTGAAAAATTCAAAAATTTCACAACATTCTTCAAATATTTAGAAACACAGAAAGAAAATACGTAAATAAATGTTCATGTAAATATATAAAACATTGAAAATCTTTCGAATTCAAGAAATTCATACAGCATATAAATATAAAAATAATGAACGATCATTGAAATCATGGAAAAACTGAAAAAATACGAAAAGTACTCGTATAAGTAAAAATCTATCAAGACACTGTTTTCTGGAAAATCCTGTTATTATTGTTAGAATTAAAAAATTCTGAAAATCTGGGTAGGTATTAAGGTTCTCTCAGAAATCTATTTAATTTTCGAATGTTTCCTTGTGGCTAACATTGTATCAAATGTCATATTCAGAAATTGTGTTAACTTGAAAAAAATATGAAAATTCGAACAAGCTAATTGATTTTTTTTTCAGGGTGAATAAGTACGCATTAACATTTTTTATTATATCTGAGATATACAATTTCTATAGAATAAAACCACGAGTACGTTGATATTTTTTTTTTCATCCTAAGTTTTTTCATGTCTTGTTATTTACATTTAACTTATTTCAAAAAGTAACGTGAAGGAACGGGACGTTATTTTTTACGAGTGGCAACACGGCAACGAGTTACTATTTTTTTTAAGTAACGGTAACGTAACGAATTACTTTTTTTGCCTGTGTAATGGTAACGTAACGCGTTACATTTTCTTAAGTAACTTTCAAACCCTGGGAAAATTTAGTGAGTATTCATAAAAATGACTCTGTTGAATAAT